>CM076598.1:198222500-200622500 GCA_038502835.1 Octonoba sinensis | reverse complement strand
ATTTTTACCTGCCTGAATTGAAACGTACTATGCCTATACTTTTTTTCTGTTAAAGCCTTTCATGGAATGAATCTTGTATCAAATAGAACTTAAGTAGCAACAATAAGCTGACAATTGTTTTTTTTTTTTTTAATTCTTGGCACAGAGAAACTATTTAAAAGCTTAAACTGGACTGTGCATTTGGGACACATCTTTTTTTCAGTATTAGTAAATAGATAATGAATTGTGAACCTCCAATTTGCCTATAATCCTTACAATGTGTTGTGCGATTCGTTAAGAAAAATATTACGGCCTCGCAAATTTGTCTACACTATAAAGGTATCTGGGTAATTCAAAACAATTAACCTGGATATTGATAACACTGTGATATAGAATTAGTCATTTTATGTTGAATAGTATAAATGCATCTTAATGCCTTTTTACGTTTTTTTTTATTTTAGAACATAAGACTCGAAGGAAAGTTTGGTGGCGTTGATTTGAATTTGCTTAATCAATCTTACATGAGTTTAACTAGAGATCAAGAAATCCAAGCCCCAATGGACTTTCAAGAACTTTCGGTTACTGGTAAGATTTTCGTCATTCAACTAGTTGAATTTTTAATACGAACATGGTTCTGATGTGTTTACTTTTACAGGGGTTTTGGTGGCAAAAGATTTTACTACTGCAGATGGAAAAATAAATGGAATAGACATTAAAAGACTCGATGAAAGGGTTCTGAAAAATGATGCAAAGCAAATAATTAATGCTACATACTACTTTGATGAAGTTGTTTTCTTGGGTAAGGTTGGTTTTTAATATACCTTACATTTAAGAAATTTTTTTGGCCTTTATTTTAGTTTCATAACCAAGAGTACCTGTGAAGGATTGAATTTTAGTTAAAGGTGATCTTAATATCAAAATTTTAAAAAGAAATGGTTGCGTATTTTCCACGTTCTATACTGACGAAGGGTGCCGATTGCTCTTGAAGCAAGTCTGGCTGTTTTTAATCTTTTTACTTGGACGATTTCAAGTTTTTAGCTGATTTCGTATAATTTGTTTCCATAATGAGTGCTTAATTATTTGCCGATTCAGAAAATATCTGCATTCTTTAGATTGTGTTCAACAAATGTTTAGTTTGACTTTAATACCTTTTAGAAAATGAAATTCTCAACTTTTGATAACTTTGAGTACAGCAGGCGGTTAAGAAAAGATTTCGTATGAAAAACAAAAAAATCTGGTTCGATTTTTCGCTCATTGCAAACTTCTAAATAAACTCCAAAATGCGATTTCAACAGAGCTTGGAAGAGAATTCACGTACAGATGAAGTTTTATATGTATACAAATCATTACTTTTTTTGTTCATATGAACATTCAGCAGATGCATCGATGTTTCTAAACTTAATGTATACCTTCATCAATGTCTTGAAATAAAAGCAAGATACAGTAAAACCTCTCAATAAGGGACACTAAGAGGACTGGAGATTTTGTCCCTTAAATAGAGGTGTCCCTTCTTCGGAGGTTCATAAATTGATGCATATACATATAGTGCATTAACTTAGTTTAACTTTTTAATAATAAATATGTTACCACCTAAGCTTCAATACTGAAAATGTCTCATGCATGCAAAATATAAGTCGAAATTATTGAAATTTAAAATTTTTTCATTAAAAAACTAAAATTTTAGCATAAATGTCGCAAAGTTTTGTAACTTACAGAAATTTATTTGAAGTAATCGATTAGATGGGTTAGTTTTAAAGTACGTTATTTGGCCAATACAGTATAAATTACGTTTAGTGTACTTTTTCCAATCTTTGCATAAAAAACTTATTGGTAGCCGGGTACTGTCTGTCATTGCTGAACACACCTCAGAGTACAAAAAAGGGAAAGGCCTTTACAAGTAGGTTTACGAAAGCACTTTAACAGTTTCTTTGTTCATGTTTCTAGAAGTCATACCAACTGTTAGACGTTTATTTTTTGAAAAATAAATGAACTTCAGCTTCCAGTAAATTCTTGTCTATATAACTTGAATTTTGGAGCTTTTTTCTGTGAATGTCCCTTAAATAGTGTCCCTTATTCAGAGGTGAATACACTGCTGTCCCTATTCAAAAGGACTGGGACCAGAAAAAGTGTCCCTTAATTAGAGGTGTCCCTTTTTCGGAGGTGTCCTTTTATGGAGGTACCACTGTACCATAAGGATTTCCTTCTCAGGGTAAGGAATACCAGAAAACATTTGGTTAGTGTAGTAGTATCTTAAGCGTTTGTTCTGGTTTAGCTTGCGTCAGATGAAACCTTGTGCTAAAAATAAACACTGTAAACCAATTTGAATTTAGGCATCTTCAGAGTTTTTGTTTTCATTCAGTATCTAAAAAGGCTTCCATGAGAATGTTAATTTTTTGTAAAAATGTTTCTTTTAATCTTTTTTAGATGACGTATTTGTGGCGGGAAAGGTCAATGGTTTAGATATTCCAAGTGGTTTGATGAGAAAGAATCATGCGAATTACATTCAGAGCCCGAAAATATTTAATGAAGTTCTTATGGTGATGGGAGACTTGAATATGGATAAAGGCAAAACGATCCAAAACGTAGATGTGTCAAAATGGAAAGAAATGGCGGTCATGAGAGATGGAGGCACTTTCAATGTCGCCGGAATAAAGACTTTCAACGACTTGATTGTAAATAATGCGAGGTATGAACTGAAAAACTAACTCTATGTAGAAAAAAAAAAAAACACTTCTACTTTGAACATAGCTCTAATTATGTATTTCTAAATTTGTGCTTTTTCAGAGTTGAAGGCCTTGTTGATGGACTCGAGATTTCTGATGAAACCTTGTTAATGACTTATGGCGACCAAACTGTGACAGGAATGAAGACTATAAATGGAGATGTTAAGATTAAGGGATCGCTCACAGTTTCTGGGCTTATAAACGGAACCGATTTTGATGAATTGTCAAGTACAACTCTACAACGGAATCGAAATAATACTGTGACGGGACTGAAGTACTTTTCTCAGCCTCTTGCTATTAATTCCCTTCAAGCACCGACAATCTCTGGAATAGATGTTATTGAACTTCAAAACAAAGTGCATAGGTCTTTGGACGCTACTGCTCTCCAGATTAGATTAGACGAATTGGAAGGAGTTGTTGCGAACATGCAGGAAGCTTTTGCAAGTAAGACTTTTTGCAATTTATCAGCGTAAATGCAATTCAGTTGAATTTTTTAAAATGTTTTTCTCTTTTCATTCTGTTCTATACTAGTACTTAATTCAGTTTTTTATTGGGGGGAGGGGGAAATAGTAATGTTTTAAACCTGTGAGAGATAATATAAATTTAAACTAATCTTTAGTTTAATTTTCCGCTTGCTACTAAATTTTAATTTTTTTGCATATTCAAGTTAGTGTTTTAATACGTACCCCTAAGGCCTCGTGCTAACAGGGAGGTAATGGAGGAGAAAAGTGTTTTAATACGTTAATATAAAGTTCAAGTATCGTAAAAAAGAACTTTAATTTTTCCCTTTTGCAATGCTTTTCTTATTTTCTGCACCTATAAACAAAGGAAATCAGCCATTGTTTGCTGGAATTAAAATATGACAGCTCTGAATTATTAATGCATTTTATTTTAAACTGCCTCATTTCTATTCTCTTATCAGTTATACATTTCGACTATGAATCATCAATTTAAAAATAGTATTCACTGAATGCCTCGCAACTTTAGATCATTAATGACTAGGTTTTTACTCGTATTTTAAAGTTGGCTTTACGATTGATTGTTTAAGTTGATTTAACGAAACAACGTTAATCGTACATTTTTATTGCTACATATCATATTACTGAACTTTCATGGTGACTTATACTATAAGAAAATGTTAATCTTTGAACCTTGTCTCAATGTAAAATGGAGATCTGATGATAAAATCATTTTAACAAAGGCTTGTTTCCCATTAGAGCAATTTAAGTGAAACTGATTAGAGGATGATGAATGCATTTAATTCTTACTAATAAGTATGCAAATGGCATACTTAGTAGTATGCTGTTACGCAGCATGCTGGTACCCAGCAGCCTAGTCCTATAAAATGTAGAATATCAGCACTAAGACTATTTGGATGTTGACGTTGGTAGTTTTCAGCTAGTCCTCGAAGCGAACGTGAAATTTTGCCTAAATTTAGAAATTCATAAGGATGAAAAATGATATTGATCCGATAACTACTGCTGGACTGTCCTTAAACTTTAACGTTAAAGAGCAACGGGAGGTTAATGTGATCGGAGTATCTTATCCCTACTTGATTAAAAAATTTTGTTAACGATAATCTCAATTGCACGATTTTTGCATAAAAACTAATGCCTACATTAGAGGTATTGAAATTTATTATAAATTGTCCCAACCAGTTTCAGTTATAAATTTCATTTGCGATGGAAGATGAAGATTACAACTTCATTCACGCTGAGGTTTTTATGACATTGCTATTACACTAATATTTCCCGGTTAGAATTAAAGTTTTACAAGAAAAATGAAAAATGCTTTGTCTTAAAAATGAGTACAGGGGGAAAAACAATGAAAATTTGGCACAAATGTTTGACAATAAGTTAGTTCATTCAACATCCCCCAATAGCGTGCATGAAGTCTTTGCTCTGTTTTCCATTCACTTCGGCGACTTGATGGACTTGTTTCGCTTACTCTCTGAAGAACCCTCCATATCCTTAGTATACATAAAAATAAATTTTTGCAAATTTGAACTTGCGATTCCTGGTAAATGTATAATCGCACACAATTTTTAATGCTAAAGTCCTTTTTTTTTTTTCTTTAGATCAAGCCATAGTGTTCCAGTACTACGAGACTTTCCAAGTCTTTGCCATACCCAATGCGTATAAATGGAAGTACATCGCTGGGGAAGATGTTGGTGAACTTCTTCTGTTAGCAGACTACTCCAGCTCTACACCTTCATGTACAAGCATCCGGATTTTTTCGTACCACCACATGGATGATAACTTTGTTCCAATAGCCAGCGTAGGTTTTTAATATTGAAATTTTAGCTGTACATTAATTTCAATGGGTTGACGTACTGTGGATGTAAAAATGCTACTTTAAAAATCAATCCATAAAGGCAACTGTTAAACTAAAAACATATGGAGTCGATACGAACATAACTTCCGATTTTGACCGAACTAGTATACTTTAAAAAAAACATACGTACGGACTGAATCAAATCTTGCGTGCGGAGGCCAATTTAGAATACTGTTTAGTTTTAATGAACGAAAGTGGAGGTAACGCGTACATCGTCTCGGCGCGTGGCTTCTTGAACTTTATCTTGAACTTGATAGATTGATGTTCTTATGTTTTAGTGCGTGTATTACTACTGAGTTTCGTAATGCTCTCTCAAGATAAAGTTTATTTAAAAGAACTAGTGTAACACATATTTTTGATAAATCAATTTTAAAGTGTAATGTTTTATAATTTATACAATCTTTAGCACATTTAACCCTTCCCCTCTCCCGGCCCCGGAGCTTGATCTGCGTCAGAAATATTTTTTGGAACGGATTGTAGAAAATCCAATCTTAAAATGATTGGGGGGGGGGGGATTTTTAAATCGAAAGATTTTTTTTATATAACTGACTTTTTTTAAAAGAAAATTTAAACCTCAAAATTTTTCGAACACCATTTTTGTTAATCGATTTTGCTGCAACCAAAAGAGCAAATTTTTAAATCTCTTGATTTATAAGATCCAAATATTTTTATTTTTTAAAAATATCCACTCCTTTTTACATTTTAACACTCCAAAGATCCTTTTTTTAGCAGAAGAAAGAACCAAATCTTCTGCTAAATAAGGCTGCTGAACCTTGCTCTAATTGATTGACGCCTCGAAAAAACGCCCTATTTTCGTAGATAGTGTTACTTTAAAGCATTAACAATATCTTGTATAACTTTGGCTATTTTATTTTCAGGAGATAACTGCTTCGTATGCTGTATCGATGCAGAGCAACTACGTTTGGGGTAGAACTTATCTCTTTGTGGCCAATCAAGGTCCTGGTCTCAAATGTTCAAACATGGAGTATACTGAAGGTACAAATTCAACTCTTCATTTCAACAATGAAAAATTTGGCTAATCTAACTAGTCAACGTATTTTGTTACTTTTGTTATTCTGTTACTAAAAGTAGTATGATTTAAGACTTAATTTTCATCGACTTGTTTAAAAACCAAAGGCTGAACCGAATCTTTTTTTCAGTTTTTATAATGAAAAGTTTTCAAAATTCCTAGAAGGTAGCATAAGTGCTTTGCTTAAATAAAATGATTTTTTTTTCTGAAAACAATTCAAAATTTATACTTTTTACGCATTTAGTATTTTTAAAGAACACAAATAATCTTAAGTAACGATATTTGATTTGATTAATTCGTTGGGCCAATGTACATTTTGCTCTTAATTGTCCTTAAAATTTCTGAAGTTTTTTTGTTTCCAATTCTTGTCAATTAGAGCAAAATTTACTACATGACATTTTGCCTGCATCTAATGAATTGAACTTAATAAATGCAATTGTATGTACTTAATAAAAACTTCAGTTTGTTTCGATATTGAAATTGCCTTTCTGCATTCAATAGGTCCCGGAAATGTCACAGGGGATATCTACATATGGCAAAATAATAGATTTGAACGGTTCCAACATTTGAGGCTTGATCAAGCCGTTGATATGGTAACATTTTACGATGGTGCTCAAATTTGTATGGTGTACCTTGAAATGCAAAACGTCGATGTGTATTGCTCAAGTGGAAAAGATGAGAAATTTATTAAGCGTGAAACTCTGCGGACTAAAGGCGGCAGAAAGGCAAGTTTAAAAACCAATAGTTTTTAATTATTTTACTATCTTACTTTCAAAATTATTTTCAGCTACTTAGTGCTTTAACGACAGTATTTTTAGAACTTCCAATAAACTCTATGTATAGAATACCACTCAAATTTCCGCATTGCTTTATTGAAATGCGTCAGGACCGGTTCAAGTATTCCGGTACTGCTTTGGTTTTTCAAATAACTTCGTTACTCTTTGAATAAGATCAGTGCACGTTTGTATATACTATAATCCCAATCAAAAGTCCTGTCACAAAGTTAAATTTTAGTTAAGAGTATCTCTCTGAAGATTCATTTCACATACGTTTTTAATCGTTGTAATTATTTTCTTTTGCATGCTTATTTAACTAAATGTTAACTTTAGAAACGTCTTTAGACGAAAAGAATAGGGGAAGTGAATTCAATAAAAAATAGAGCCGGAGGCAATTCGTTAGGCAATATTTTATTTACTTTTAATTTTAGCAGTATTGTGGAAAACAGTCTGCCAGATGTAGAAACCATTCCAAATAATATTGACGCAGAATAGCGTGTGTCGCAGTTTGTGGTGAGAAGTTGATACAAAAGACGCCCTGCGCCTTCCTAAACTCCTTCAGGAGGTGTTGATTTGTCAATACCGACGTCTTAAGTTTGCAATCATAGTTACTATATCCGTTAAAGCTAAAAATATTAACCCGAGTGTTGGAGCAGTTCAAGAACCCCCTGCAGTACCGCAAGATGGCGCAAAACAGATTCCTCATCTGTAAATGGGTCACAAGAAGCCTTTCGAGTGGTCATGTCATTAGTTTCTACAATGTTTGTAGCAAAACGTAAGCAACTAAGCCCCCTATATTCCTATTCCCGAGATTTTAAAGCGTTTGGAGAAATGAAACAATTACGTGGAAGATTTCCCTTCGCCGTTGCATTGCAGGAGGAGGTTCGATAACTGTTTTTGCAACAACGCAAGCCTTTCTATGAAAGAATATATTGCCTACTTTCAGTTGAATAAATGCTTGAACCTCCAGCGTCAATAATCTTGAATAAAATGAACTGTTTTTTCACGTGTGAGAATGAAAAATAGTTAGTATATCACGTATGATCATCGTTATTGAATGTACCTTATATTTCGATGAAAATATGACTCTTATTCAGGAAAAGATAGTAAAAGTGTAATTTACTCTGTAGATAATGAGTAATATCCTAGTTTTCTTAAACTTTCTTTATAACGCGTCTTTATATTTTCAGGCTTCCATCGTCGTATATGGAAATGTAATTATTTTGGCAATTATTGCTGAAGATGTTTTCAGCCCAAGGCAGTACTATGCAGAAAATCGTCGATCAGTGGAAATCTACTTTTGGAATTCTAAAAAAGCTACATTCTCGGATCCAGTGCAAACTCTCATAGCGACATTTGCTCAATCAGTACTGTTCATTCAACATGCGGATGAATACGGATCTCGGCTGTTTCTAGCGGTAGCAGAAGGAAGCATTCCAAAGATTCATAACGAACCCAAAATTAAAATTTATAAGTAAGTTTTCAGTATGTAGTGGGAATAAATTCGTAATTAGGAATTGTTAAGCTCTTGTTTCTGTAAGATTTCAGACTTTTTTTGAGGATGGTAAACTTAAATCATAAAACCGAAAACATATATTCATATACACACGTTTGTGTGTATATGAATATATGTTTGTGTGTTATTTTGCGTCGTATGGCCTGTTTCAGTTTTGCAATAGTGTTCGGTTTGTCCTCGTAGACACCCGTCTTCAAATAGGAAGAAATCCAGACTGGATAAATCACACGATCTAGGAATCGTATGATGGGCCTGGAAATTTAGAGCGCATTTTTTCTGAAGCATCTATTTTCACGATATGCTTAGATAATTAAAGTTATTTCGTTGTGTACTGTTCAATGACTAATTTTTGAAGGTACCTAGAATATACATCTAATTTTGATAGTTATGCACACATTAATGTTTGAAAAATATTTGACCCTGTCGTGTAAAAACTAAACTTGAATCACCCTTTACATATGCTTTAAAAATTTAAGCTTATGAGAGAGAAAGAAATCTGCTTAAGTAAAAGTAAACCTTTTTGTATAAATAGATTGCTTTGTAATGCAATTGTGAAGTTATTTAATAAAAGAATAAATAATCTGTCTTTACAAGCAAAATTTCGTATGAAGTCAAACAGGTATAAGAAAATTTGAAATCTTGTCTACAACCATATATCGATTGAATCGTTATATTTAATTTCCGGTTTTTCTAAGAAAGTTTGATGTCGCATTTAAAAAAAGGAAATTGTCAGTTAAAAACTTTATAAGGTAATATACCGTTTTTATTGGATTTTCAGCCTGGGATTTTGTAGGTTTTTATGAACTGAAATAAGTTATGAATATGCAATAAACGACGTCTTAACCAGAAGATATTTTCTTACGCTGCTGTTCTTGTGGGAACTCATAGTGGAAATGACCCAGCCTTTAACATTTGGACATCTTGCATTTTTTATAAAAGTAAGCTAAACCTCCTATCGATCCCATTTAACAAAGAAAATGCATCCAATGCGCGATATTTTAACAAAGTCTGTTCATATGCGTCATCAACATGCTGGTGCGAGAAGATTTCATCCTAACCAATAAACTAATGCATGAAGTTTAATTTTAACCAAAATACTTTCCCCCTTCGCATCTAACGAACATAAACGGTCTATTCTGATGTGAAGCATGATGCATCAGACGTTGCGTGTGAGAGAAGTTAAGTACCTGACACTGAGGGCTAATAAAAATCAGCTGTTGATACGACGGTGTCGATATTTTGCTTGAAGACAGTTAACTCTCTTAAATGTTCAAAGGTAGGCTACCTTTAAGGTTAAATTCTTTGCTCCCTTTTCAGGTACGATGTACTGAGTAGTCAACCATTCCAAATATATCAAGGACTAGAGGATTATGGAGAACTTGAATCTGTCACTTTATCAACGAAGGAAGTGCTGCTTTATGTACTAAATTCTCGACTCCATAAAGTGAATATTTATCAGTACAAGGGTGCATCTGGTTTTATCAAAATAGATGCCATAATAGCTATTGGTAAGTAGCTCATTTTGTTAAATTTTGCAATGCAATATAATTTAATTTAGAAATATATTTGGCGATATCTGAACCTCCTTGCGTCTTGAGAATGCGAATACATGGTCATACTTTACTAAAAGGCTACTAATAATTCAATTTAATTTGTATGCTTACTAAGTAGGAGAGGGTGTTGAAATTTTTTGAACTCATTTTAACTTTGATAAAACTGAATTTTTCTAATTGATACAGCCCGAAGATGTCATTAATGTATCTAATTAGTCGAAACTTCCATCTTTCACCTTTTAGGGTGGTTACGCACCGAAGATAAAAAAACTAGTCTTTCTCATGAAAAAACTAGTCTTCATCCTTTGGTGTGAAAGCACCCTTAGATATTTCCTTTTTCCTTGAACGACGTGAAAGATGCAAATTTTTGGCATTGTATGCGAGACTATACTCCCAGTGAGTAACTATATATGAAAAATTTGATTTTGTCTTTATTAGCGAGGGAACGCCGGTTTCCATTTATCGTAGACTGGGGGGATAAAGGAAAACGAGGACAACAAAACTGTATTTGCTGTTTGATAGTCCCCTGAAAGGACAGTCGGTTACATGAACGCGGTGACATTATCCAAAAACGATTTATTTATTCATGTAAATTTTATCTTGCGGGTCTGATTTTTATAAGTTCAGTTGTTCCGGGCAGGTTTTTGTGGTTTGTAAATTACCCTAACTGACTGTTTCTATTTGTTTTTCCAATTGAAATAAGAGTTTATGGGTCTGCCTGCACCAAAAAGACTATTTTTGGGGAAAAAATCGATGTTTTTTTATTTTATATTTAAAAAGAATAAAAATTCAAGATTTCAAAAATATTTGGGTTTTGTTTCTACGATACATAAAACGAAGATACGCCCAATTAAGTAACAGGAAGTCCATGTTATTTAAGTAAAATCTTGAAATGCGTTTTCTGAAACTACTTTTTTCGACATTTTTGATCACGGCAGATCTCATAATTTGAAAAGTTGTATACCCATTACTGTAATTTGTTAATTTATTGTTTTAAACATTGCTATCTGTGTTTTGAACAAAAATCTAAGCTCTACGTCAGTATTTAAAATGTTACAGGCATTTATTGGTGGAATATTGTTTTTTTTTTCCCGGAGGAAAACTTATGGATTTGTACAAAATTGCTATATTTTCTCAATTTTGGACCTATTATAACTTTTAGTTCAGAACACAGTTAAGTAATATAGAAACATGTATTATCAAGTATTTTAAAATATATAAAGTTACAGTGAGTAAAAGTGTTTGGCGCAAACTGTAAAATTTCCAAATTTTTCCAAATTTTATAAAATATGCATTTAGTAATTTTTTTTTTTTTTTTTTTTTTTTTTTGGAAAAAGCCTCCGAGCGTAGGCAGACCCCTTAAATGACTATATTCATCGAAAGTAGATAAAGAAAGTTATCTACGCTAACCAGTGTAGCTGGCAATAAAACGTAGTTGAACAGGAGCGTAACTAGCCTATAACGATGCCCATAGGCGCTTCCTCGTGCAAAAGGTGCCAATGTCTGCGAAATGTATATAACTGAAATTCTTTTATATACTATATGGGAAGGGCAATAACGCCTATATCTGTAACTAAGCTTCTGTCTCTGAATTAGATAGAATTTTGTTTCTATAGATCTCTAATTTCCCATTCTTAGCTAAGTGTATTGAAGATGAAACTGCTGTTAGGACTTTAATTCTAGTGCTCTGAATTCTTGTAGATATTTTTTCAACTTGGAATATTTATTGAAAATTTGCATTCTTACATTCAGAAAACGAGTTAGTTACTTATCCGTATGACTTGTTTCAGCTTACAATCGGGTCTAAGCGACATTTTTCTGAAGGATAGATTAATTCCCTTAAAATCCTGTTAAATTAAAGTCCACTCCATCCAATTGATGTGTCAAGTTCAAACTTTTCTCAAAATACAGATGGCCTTAAATGCCGTTTGTACTCCTAACTAATATTATGGTTGCAAAAGTGAGTTTTTTGTTGCACGTATACTCCTTAATTACTCAACTGGTGGTCGTGAAATTTTGCGTACACGTTGTCAGGGCTACAGACGAGGACATTGGGTATCTTTCAGCCAGGAAAATTTACTGTTCCCGAGGTGTAGAAAAATAATTTTTAGACGTTCGTCCTGCACAACTCGGCCTTTTTCTTGCTTCCAAATCTCGAGAGATGGCGCTGAACACGTGGTATCGTTCAGAAATACCATACTGATGTGTTAAAGTCTCGCGCTTCAATCTGTACGTACACTACTTATGACATGGTTTGCGAATCATTTGTTCACACCTTAATTTGTTACCGATTATTTTTCTGTCTATTTTTAATGACGTAATGCTGTTACGTTTTAAGTTTAACTAAAATTTAAGATGGAGTGGGATCTTCAATTCGCGGCTAGGCAGAACCTATGACTCGGACATAAACTCCGCTACTGTTCATGATTTTGTAACTATAACCTCAACTTGTATTGACCAACTACATTTTTACATCAATGCTTCCTGTATCGACCGACAACCTGAATTGATTGACAAAATCTAAATGAACCCTTATTCTCATAGAGTAGCATATATGCTACCTTGCGTTTTCCCTTACTTTCTATTTAAGTGACGTCAGCGCATATGTTGCATTGTTATTTGCTAGCCCTTATTCTCAAAGTAGCATATATGCTACTTTATGAGAATAAGGGTTAACGTGAGCAAAGCATCTGGTAAAAGCTAGTCGGTGCATAAGGGGCCGTTCATAAATGACGTCACGCTTTTTTCCCATATATTTGACCCCCACCCCCCTTTGTCACAATATGTCACACTTCAGCGGACCCCCCTCCCGCCTTTGTCACGCGTCACGCTATGCTGCATAATGCATGATGTCACACCTTGTTACCCCTCCCCTTGTCACAATTTCACGAACCCCCCCTCCCCCCCTCGAAGCGTGACATCATTTATGAATGATCCCTAAAGTGAAATTGCTTTGCGCAATGGCTAGTCTTAATCATGGAGGTAGGAATACCTCCATGATACCTTACATCCATGGTCTTAATTGATATGTATTTCACGTTTTATTTAAGAGTTGTTGGTCCTCTCCCCGCATATTTAACTGGATTGTATCAGTCGTAAGTTCTTTTAAATGAAACATTTGAATAAATACTTAACTGCAGGTTTTGATGCCTTTTCAGAACTTCCTGCTAAGATCACTTCTAAAACCATATTAGACGTAATTAAAGAAAACATGCATAAATTTCAAATTTTACGGGGAAAGAGTCTCATGAATTCTCTTTTCGTGCAGGTTCTGTCCATATCCACCCATTCATCCGTCAAGATCCCGTCGACAGAATAAATCACTACGTTGCACTTGTTGGACCTCATGCAGCCATAGCTCAACCCACGCAAGGCACGGATTATGCTAAAGTTCTCAAATCTAAGATGAAAGGAAACATTCCATTTTTAAATTAACTTTATTCTAACGTTTTTAAAGCTGTTATTAATTTTAATAAAATCTTTTGTTGAATTTAAAATTTGTGCATTTTCTTCGTTTTCCAACTGAAAACGTAATCTTTCTTATTCCATGTAACAGAAAATCGATATTTTTCAGAACATTTGAAGGGTCCACTGGAAAAACGACCTAAGTCACATACTACTTTTTGAACTTTGCTTTATTTTATATATAACATAATTTATATTCATTTATAATATGTTTTATAAATTTGAATTTGCGTGTTACGGAAAAGTAGGCTCGTATTGTTGAACTTAACATTTATGTTATAAAATAATTGAATAAAACAAAAAGCAAATTTCAAAAAGTAGTATGTGACTCAAGTCGTTTTTCCGGTGGAGCCTCCATTTTTTTTTTCTTCCGAAAATTTAAAAAATTACTAAGGAGTTTGAGAACTTACTCTATTTTCAAAATGAAATACACGTAAATCTAAATTTTTCCCTTCACTCTTATTTTTAATTCGTAGTAATTTCGTATAACAAACTGCATTATAACGCGATTTAAAAAATCATAAAAACTAAATTTTTTGCTCAAGTTTTGTTAAGTTAGTTTCAATGGGAAAAATCAGATACTGAAGTCTTGAAGATTTTTCTTTTACTGCCAGCGTCAAAAAGCATAAATTTGAAGCACTTTGAACACAAATTGCCGCTTTTGACTTCTTTTCATGTCGGAAGATCGGCACAATCTCTGACTTGAGAATTATTCTTTATTGCCCAAGTGTTTCCAGAGGAAAAGTAGCAACAGGAGATAGTCCTGCAGCTGATTGGCTTATCAAGATTCAGCAGAAAGCCAGTAAATTGAAACTTCTTTAAAGCGGCACAACTTTAGTGCTTTTGACTAGTGCCTTGGCAAATATTGTGTGCTCTTTACAAAATGGAAGGTTTGAGCTATGACTTGATATATTAAGAGGATGTTTTTAACAATTACATATTTTTGAAATATTTCAAAAAAGAGTTTCTTCTGTTAATAAGAAATGCATATTTCGTTTTTATTTTTTCGCAAGTGCTTAAAATAGTTCGTATTAGTCCGATTTTAAAATTAGAGTTAAAATTGAAACTAAACCTAAACTCGGTGGCGCGCCAGCCCTTTTGGAGACCATGTCCAACTGTGCCCATCCCAGTTTCCGAGACCGAGGGCCCTGGAGTGCAGAAGTTCCAGCCAAGTGGTCGGCCTGACGCAGAACCCCAGTGTTTAGTTCCCAGGCACGCTTAGTCCTCCTTTTATCGACCCCACTGCAGGGATGAAAGGTTGAATCGACACTGCCCAGCCCGGGAATCGAACCCCGGAACTGGGGCATGGAAGGCTACCAGTCAGCCACTGAGTTAAAATAGAATCTCTTGTAAATGCTTTTGTTTTCATAAAGAAATTGCCTTCAACGCTCATATTATAATTCTATTGTATCATAATTATGTTCCGTTTTTCGACTTTTGAGTAAGAATCGAAAAGAAATCTGAATTTAAATTCAAAGATTTGCGACGCACATTAAAAAAAAATGCTTATGATTTCAGAATCAATCGGATATGGTTGAATCCTAGATAAACTTGGGGATGATCATGTTTAATAATTCACTTGTAATCTTTTAATATAGGTGTCCGTATCTTCAGGTTAAAGTATCTTCCAGTTTAGTTCATAGAAAATAATTGGACTGTTCTTTTTAAAGAATAAAAACGGTGAAAACAATTTAATAATTCACTGTAAATTTGAGATACAACCTTATGGAAAACATTTACATTAAGAAGTTTCAAGACTTCTCCTAAACTTAGTTGCAAAAATATCTTAGATGTGAATGAGTAACTTCTAAAATATCCCACTTACAGAATAACAATTAACGTAAATATATTACTTTAAATTTGTCTACAAGGAGAATTAAGTATTCAAACAATGCCACCTTTACATTCTTAGCTTAAGAATATTTAGAATTGCTCTCAAACAATTTTAAGAGTACAAAATAATTCTCAAAAGTGTGATAAATATTTCTTAGTAACAGTTATCGAAGTTTTGATGTACAATTCGGGGGCAAATCAAGTTCTTAAGATTATTTTTAGAAAATGATGATTCACTTGAAACCAGGTGATAAGTGTATCAAATACAACAAGAATGCAAAACCATTTGAAAACTAACATGTTTGCAATTTCTAACCCTACATTTTTTGCTGTAGGTACATGCAAAAGTAACTGAAAGGACAGTTTTCTAATTGTAGAGTTCGACTTTTTCAGTCTTCATTACAAAGCATTTACTTAATTGACCAAAATATTTTTATTGTACAAAATAAAGAAAATATTTTTAAAAACTGCTTCAAACATCATTTTATTTATGTTCTATTCATATATTTTTTACTCCTCAAATGGGAGAGAGATTCCGAACTAAAACTCGTTTCAAATGAAGAATTCTGAGGTACATAACTTCTCTATATGCAGAACCAAACGGATGTTTAGATAATTTAAAGTCTTCTTTTCCCTCAGACATCGAAACAAATTTTCCAGATTTAGACTTGATCACGTAAACATGTGCGTTTAGATGGTTTTTATTTTGATTTAAATTAACTTTGGAAAGTTTTTAACTTTAAACCATGAAAATGGCATCCGATTAAAACTACGTCAAAGTAAAAAATGTGTAAGATTAAACTTATGTGTACGTGCTTGTCTTGTTCTTTTAAACTGCTCCAGGAATTGCATAGTTACGCAAGTATTGTGGTATGACAAGTCATCATGGTCTAAAAAACAAGTGCTGTGTAACCGAAGGGGAAAAATAAGAAATGTTAAAAGGTAATTAAAAGAAGGAAAGGTACGAAATCTTAAAAACAATTGTCGGGAAAGAAATGTTAAAAGCCATTGCTGGGTTTTTACTAGAAATGAATAATAAAAAGAATTAAATATTTATCAAATGAGAATTTATTTCAAAATGAAAAGATTTCTTTTCTTTTGAGAACGCCAGATAATTGCGGTTTTCCTTTTTGTATTCTTGGATTAGTTTCAACGCAAAATATTAATGGTTATTATTTATGTAAAATTTAAGATTAAGAGATTAAAGAGTTGAAATACTGTACTCGAGTCTTGTGTTTATCTCATTGATATTTTCCTCAGAGATGCAAACGTGAAAAGCATTTTCCGCAGTTTCTTAACCTTTGTCCGTAGTTCGGTTTGCAGTTTATTTGTTTTTTCTTTTTTCCTTTCTTTGTCCTTAACATAAATTTTGGATTCAAATATGTTTTTAACTGATAATACTGACTAGTATGTTATCAGTGCACATTAGTATAGAATTCATTAAAATAAGAGAACTAGTCGATGTATTAATATAAATTGACAGACTTGCCCTGTAATAATTTAAGATTTCATGTACTTAAAATTCAAATCTTAACTAACGTGTTACTGGATTCAATGAACAAAACGTGCAATAAAATCCAAGAAAACTTATTTGATTTACGGTCGTTATATTCTGCAGTTCAGTATCTGAAAATTTCAGTGTTTTACTCGACCAAAATTTCAGTTAGTTCTAGTTAATACAAAAGACAGCAATTCTACATGAGCCAAACGATGTTTTTAATTGTTATTTTTTTTATTTTTGAAACATTTTAATATTCACCTAGTTATTCCATCAGTGATAAGATTCTAAATTACTTTCGAAAAAGCGATTCATTAAAGTAGCTAATAACTTTTTGTAGAAAATATGGTATTTTTCGTAATCCGTGGTAATCAAAATTTGCTACTTTTAAGAAATATAAAAGTTAGCAGGGGGGGGGGGGGATGCGTATTTGAAGTTGAAGCTCACGTAACTGAAGCTCTATTAACGATGCATTTTTCGATATGTTTTAACATATAGTACTTTGTAAAAGCAGTAGATAAATCATCTCTTATTAATTCATGAATCAGAAATGAAAATAACAGTATATAAAAAGCAAGACTTTAAGGTTTTTGAAAATTGAGTATTGGAACGTGGGCAATTTTTTAAATTTTTACAAGCTAAGCCTACTTAAAATTCTTCAAAATTACGCCAACCTTGTATCCGCGAAGGTTGATTTCATAGTTTTTGTAAGTTGGTTATTTATAGTATAAGTAAAACAAATGCAATTTTCCCTAAACCACTACGGTGTAAATATTTTTAAATGACACATCAACCAGGCGAAAATATCAGCCGGTTAAACAAGAAAACACCGAATTGAGAAGGAATCGAGAGAGAAAATTGTTGCTTTGCACTTTTGATCTTTGTATTGAAATTTTTAAATATGCATGTGAGTTTTGACAGGATAAGCCGTACATACATACATAAATGTCAGAAAAACCTACACGCACTCGCCAAAAGAAGACCTAAGCAATTTTATAGAAAATGCAAACTTTTCGGGCCGTAAACAGTTCACAAATTTTAACAAACCTTTTAGGGCACATTTAAATGTTACCAAACTCGTAGTCAAAATATTTAAGAAAAATAAATCTTAACTACTATTAAGTTAGATGTGTGAACTTCGATTGAATGCCTTGCTAGATTAATACCTTAAGGAGTTAGCACCCAAAAATGTCGAAAAAACAAATTTATTAGCTCAAGTAGTAGAGTAAAATGTTCCCTGAAAGTTTCAGAAAAATTGAAGCAATATGTATTGATTTACGGTGTGATTTGACACCTTTTCGTTCCGAAACCGAAACTGTGCTGAATATAAGCCACATATTTACTTTTTAAAATAAAATAAGCGACACGAATCAATTTCATCGAGACTGTAACTGAAAAAAAAGTTCCTTATTTGAAATTTTGATAAAGAAGTAAGCCAAAGTTTGCAAGCCAAAACTTAAAATGATTTTTTGTCTCGCTTTGTTTTTTGCTCATTTCATCTCAATTAAAATGTAAAGGGTTTTTTAATTTGTATCTGTAATTTGGATTTTTTTCCACACATGTTCCTGAAACTATACATAACAAATTTATGCTTTACTTTTATGCTAACTTAAGTACTTTTTAAAAATTATTTTTGTAGGTTTTTGAATTTTTTGCTTCTTCTGCGTTACTTTAGTTTTATTTTTTTCTCAAAAGGTATTTGATTTATAAAAAATTCAAAGCATAAAAGTTTTGTTTTATGAGTAATGAATCAACGAAACAAATTAATACTTTATGCCAATTTAAAAAAAAAAATGAATTTTCAGAAATTGCTAAATTTTGTTTTAAAAGTTAAAATTTTCAAATAATATTTATGAAATCCAGGTTTTTTAACATTAAATTTGTTATGAAGTGATATAACAGGACATGAGACAAAAATTGTAAATAAAAACACCATAGCGAAAAAAATGGTCTCATGGTGCCGACTCCCCTTAAATGCAAACTCAGTCCAGCAATGAAAGTAAGTGTGGAGGAAGCCAATCGCCAATTTTTTCGCAATATATAGATTGCGCCTACGAGTGCCGGCTCCCACACCTCAAAAATCGTCCACCTTATAAGGAGGTTAAACCTACGACAAATAAAGCACTCCCACATTTTAATCCCATCATTTCGACTTATTGCCAGTGCCTTGAACCGAAATAAGTTACTTTCATTTCAAGATCTCGAAAAAGTCGCTTTTTTTTAAAACTCGTCTCGCAGCTGTTTATCCTTTTTAATTTAAGGGTTTATACTAGACATGGGAAAAAAGCAATTTCAATTCTTTTTGGCAAAAGAAAAATTAGACTGAGCTTGGATATTCGGTGAAATTTTTAGCAGAATTCATTTTCAGAAACGCATTCTCAAATCTCACGAAACTTTCTCGTATTTGACGAAATCGCTTCGTGACAAATGCTCCGAGTCAACCTTTCGTCAAATTGGCGAAATTTGTGTAGTCACTTTTTAAGTCGTGATCGCGCGAGGAAAGAGTCGTTGTAAATGACGAAATTTGCTTGACGACCGAAGAATCGTCAAAAGTGAGAGCTCAATTTTTGCGAGTGCTCCCGAGCGCTCCGGGTGCAAATTAACCCGGTTTCTTGGCAAAGACAAAACTGGTCTAATCAATGTAGGAAAAAACAGTTAATATTTACCACGAAGATCAGTTTTGCTACTTCCCTAGTCGGATTTGATATAGGAAGCAATGAGGGGTTTAATTCTTCCTGCTTTCTAAATGGTGGAATCTCCACTTATGCGTGTGTCCTCGCACATTTAAAAAAAGCACACATGATGTAATTTTTTGTAAAGGTTCATGGAGATTTGATGTGATACGCTAGATTTTTATAACTTAATGTACGTACAGTTTCATTAAAACTATGATCACAAAAGCAGGCGATACTCCATTAGCTTATATTTCAATTTGGTTCATCTTTCCCGTTGCCATGCTAAATAGTTACAACTGGTGCAGAGGATGAATTTTCGCTTTTGCAAATCGAGCTAAGCCTTCCAATTCATTTCGTTAAAAACAATTACTCCGAGTATTGCAATTGTCATATAGACTTCGAACAAACTTTATTTGGTATCTAAGCTCCCCTTTCGCAGATCGACCAGGAATTAAGGAGCGCCTTCCGTTTGTAGAGGAGCACCACAACGGTGTAATTACAACTTGGCTCAATATGTATTTGGGTGGCACCAGATAGCGCCACCACAAATACGCCACCTTCTTTTTTGACCTGAGAGTGAAGGGAAGAGAAATTTTAAAACCTCTGGACTTCAGGGTCCACGGATTTTACATGCACGTATGCCCAAGTGTACATGGTGGGTCTTCAGCGGGTCGGGTATCGAACATCGAATCTGTCGGTTCGAAGTCCGGCATCCTAACCACTAGGCCACCACGGCCAAGTTTTTTCTTTAAAAATTCGATGCTCCATCGTATAGACTTTATGCTATCTTAAAGTTTAATAAAAATCAAACATTATATTAGTGACGATAAATAACTTTAGGCATGCATAATGAGAAAGTTGATTTTTGTTTAAAAATAAATTTCCAGGTCATATTTTTCTTTTATGAGAAATTTGATTGCAAGGTTGCACCTTTTTCTGCATAATTCCTGTTTACTTCACTAAGAAACCTGATATTGAAAAAGTACGCTTTAATCATTTTCTGACCTTTTTTTTAGGTGGTAAGTGGCAAAGCGTGACAACCAAATTCCGATGAAATCTTCATTACTTTCCTTAACGATAGTTTATTGCTCAGATCCTTCTCTCTCTCTCTTTTTTTTATTTTTTCGTAAGTCGGCAACTCACTTTGACATCGGCGATTGTGTGCATTTCTTACGAGATAACTAATGAACCGCCTATAAAAAAACATATCTGCAGTTTCAGTAGTTAATCGCGCATGGTCTTCATTAGGCTTCGGGAGGATTCTTATCATGGTGTGGTTCTTCGTCGCATTCTCCCCAGAATTAATCACCGTCATCAAAGTAACGTCTTTACGTGCAATGTGAAAACGGAAAATATTTACCGCCCGAAAGACAGCGGAGCTCTCAGCTTATTTCTGGGAAAATATCTTCGATTTTACGAACGAGCGTGTGCAATCATTTTCGGTAAGATTTTTGCGGGAAAATTCAGCCGCAAAGTATATTGCGTTGCTGAATCGTTTTACTCTTTTACCGAGTCAATTTGTCTAGTAAATCAAGTCTTCGTACTTGATAAGGCAGATAACGCTCGACTTATTTAGATATTTAAGATTTATTATGCTGTGTATTTTGTTTTGAAAAGCTTTAAATACGGTAGCGGGCTGCTGATGCCTTGTGTGATGCCTGCTTTTATCTTAAAAGCTGAAGTTTGTTATCTAACATTTTTTTGAATAGGGGGAAAAACTGCTAAAATAAATTCCAAGCCTTTCGTGTGCTTTTTTTTTTTGTCCTAGATCTATCTGCAACTTTCTGGTGTATGAAACCTCTAAGAAATGTAATGAATCTGAAAAACAATTGAAGGGAAAGTTGAATTTTTTTCACCTCTTGGAAATGGAAAAGTACAGGGCGCTTGTTTAGACTTAAGATGAGCTCGTTCAAACAGACGTAACGTTATTGGACCATAAGGGGGGGGGGGGAGGGGGGCTAAATAAATCTGAAGTAAGAAAATTATAGTTAATAATTTTTCCATCAGGTGTGGTCTTTTTGGCTCTCTATCAATTGCTATTATCATTGCCAGATCTCGCGATTGACGTAAATGGAATGAATATTGAACAAATTCTGGTGGTAAAAAAGTTTTTTTTGTTTCTATTCCTCCCCCCCCCCTCCTTTCCCTTCTCACGTAAAAATTTGAACTAACATTTTCTTATTGCAAATTGCATTTTCCAATGATCCATACAACGTACTTTTTATGGGATACGTGTATTAAAACCATCTCTACGTATAACTAAACGATATAACTTTAACTATCACCACCTTGTAGAATTCAAGTAAATCAAGCTTTTAATGATACTTTTTCACTATTCTTCCTTTACGTTTGAAGTTTCCGACCGGCATTTCATATTTTCAACAAGACCAGCTGATCCCCCACAGAACATCTGCTGGCTAGAAGTTCAACAATCAAACTTGAGAATGATCGACTGGTATACAGTAAAACCTGTAAAGTTGACCACCTTTATAAGTTGACCACCTGTCTAAGCTGACCACTTTTGTCAGGAACGGAATTAGACCTTCACCCTCTAGCTCACCCACTATAAGTTGACCACCTGTCTAAGCTGACCACTTTTGTCAGGAACGGAATTAGACCTTCACCCTCTAGCTCACCCACTATAAGTTGACCACCTGTCTAAGCTGACCACTTTTGTCAGGAACGGAATTAGACCTTCACCCTCTAGCTCACCCACTATAAGTTGACCACCAGTCTAAGCTGACCACTTTTGTCAGGAACGAAATTAGCTCTTCACCCTCTACCTCACCCTCTGTAAGTTGACCACCTGTCTAAGCTGACCACTTTTGTCAGGAACAGAATTAGACCTTCACCCTCTAGCTCACCCACTATAAGTTGACCACCTGTCTAAGCTGACCACTTTTGTCAGGAACGGAATTAGCCTTTCTCCCTCTGTAAGTTGGCCACTAAAGTGTTGCACCGCAAGTGGTCAACTTACACAGGTTTCACTGTATGGATAACGCAAATGAGTGGGGGTGGGGAAGGGCTTCCGTATTTGAGGTAGCACACATTTTTGCGAATAGATATTTAGCTCACCAAAAGCACATTCGTTCGCAGTACAAAACACTTTAACACGAATAACATTAAGAAACGTATGACCATTGAAGAGAACAATATTGCAGTAAAAGTGAAAAAAAATATGTCAATACCATTAAATAGCTTATTTTATAGCAAAATAAACAAGAAATGATATTAATTGTGGTATTTAATAGCATGCGTAAATATGGATGCTGTAATTTTAAAAACGGATAATATATACTGTCCTTTTTTATAGCAAAATTTTCTAATGACACGAAATTTTTTATCATAATGTTAAACAACATTCAAAATGTTCTCCGTATAACGAAGTCTTTATCTCCTCATAAGGAATTTTTTTAGTTTATCTTTCAGATTTTTTTTTTGTCATTTTTATATATATATATATATATGCGAATTTCTGAGAAACGAATTCCCTCACAAAGTAATGTGAAATAACGGTATTGTTCAAGTAAAATTAATATAAGTACATAAGTAAAATTATTTTCTAAATTGATGAATTGCCTTCACTTTTGAACATTTATTCATATAGTAAAAAATACTATAATCTTAACAAATTTATATCATAATCACTTCATTTTTGATTGAGTGTCGCAATCATACAAAAGAACCTACTGAAAAGTTTGCAATATTTATTTAAGTAACTCTGCCAAATTTTCTAATCACCATATAACGAAATTTGTCTATAGCTGAATAATTCAACTGGAACCAGGTGATTTCGTTATAGGGAGACTCTCTTGTGTATTTATATAAACCGTAAAAATAATAAATTAACTTTGTGCTAAGTAAACTAATAAAAAATTATTTCACGTCAAGAAAGCACAAAATAGCATTAAAATGCAGACATTAAATGCAGATGTTTTGCATCTAGAAGCTCCCTGTCGCATTGAAAAAGGGATTCCAAGCAATCCCGAAACATGTCTGCATTTTAATG
This sequence comes from Octonoba sinensis, assembly GCA_038502835.1. Classification (NCBI taxonomy): domain Eukaryota; kingdom Metazoa; phylum Arthropoda; class Arachnida; order Araneae; family Uloboridae; genus Octonoba; species Octonoba sinensis. The sequence goes on along the minus strand of CM076598.1, from coordinate 200,599,109 downwards.
CTATTTTGTGCTTTCTTAACGCGAGATAATTTTTTATTACAATATATACCGTTATTCCAAACTTGAACTCTAAAATTTCATCGCCAAATTTGTCAACAGCATAAGAAAGGACCTTCGCCTAAAAGATGTCTGGTTTGTAAAAGATGAATTCATTAACACATTTCTCTTCATGAAGGTCATGACCGGCATCTGGTTTCTTCAGTGGTGTGAGGCTTAGAAACGACTGGTAATGCTAACTAATGTTTTAGCTATGGATTAGCTTCGTGATCACATCATATTGGCAAACTTCATTATTATTCAAGAAGTGTTTAAACAGAAGTAGAAGGGGTATTATGTACACCAAGCCGAACATTATTTAAGCACTGCATTCCACTCTTAGCAAAAGAGTTGAAAAATGTCAGTTGAGAAACGCAGTGAATAAAGAATAGTAGTTGCAAAAACTCATTTATTGATATTAGAAAGGCCGTGGTAGCCTAGTGGTTAGAATGTCGGTCTTCCAACCGGAAGATCGAGTGTTCGATACCCGACCCGCTGAAGACCCACCATGTACAATTGGGGATACGTGCATGTAAAATCCGTGGACCCTGAAGTGTCGAGGCAGTTCTGAGAATACCGGAGGATGGAGAATTTCCCTCTCCTTCACTCTTAGCTCAAAAAAGAAAGGTGGTGCCATCTGGTGTCATCCAAATACATAATGAGCCAAATCGGAAGTGGTGCTCATTACTGCCTTAATTCCTGGTCGCTATGCGAAGGGGAGCTTGTATACCCAAGTGGCATTAGAAACAACATTGATATTAGAAAAAGAAGAAAATCTCAAAGTGGTGGCTAAATCACTCCGGCGAATTAAGGTTTGGACACTCAGAGTCGAGTGCATCTGTAGGTTCTGTAATAAATAGTCTTCATGTCAAAAGAGTATTCTTATGATAAAACCTAACCAGAGTAAGAAAATGAAAGCAATTTCATTAGATAATTCCAATACAAATTTTAATAAAAATTAAATATCATTCAATACACTTAAAAGGTTCAAAGGGTGAGCAGTAGGGATTTTTCTTTAAGGCAGGGGCGAAGGGGAAGAAATCAGGTCAGTGTATATATTCCAAAAAAAAACCCTAGAATGCAAGCTGAACAAAAGGTCTCTGCTCTGGAAATTTTCAAAAAACTGGCCTCTGAAGTCGGCACCAAGGACGTCGGCAATAAGAGACTGAATCGAAATATTTTAGCACGTGGGCATTGGTGTACATTTTTTAATAATCGAAACATCGTATTAACTCATTGGCAATTCTTATTGCCTCATTAAAAGGCGTTTCCCCCAATAGACCGTGATGCATTGATGGCACTATGATGACTCTCAGAAATGTTGATTCCTCGTTTTCCCTTGATAATCATAGCAAAAGTCTATTACGGACGTAAAATATGTCAGTCCCCTAGTTGTGAATGTCCCATTTTACGAAGGTGAGTCAAATGAAAACCGGAAAACTGCTATAGAAAATCTAAAACCTCTCCAATTACGATCAGGCCCAGACACGCATGAACGTGGACTCCCTCGCCATCAATTGGCATCGGTCCCGCGACTCTACGTGACCCAGCAGCGCGATGTGGCAGCCCCTATGTTGGAGTGCATCAAAGAAGACCAGCGAGAAGTGATCCTGGTAATTGCATTGCAATTACACCGATGGTGACCTGTTTATCCTGAAAAATCATCTCCCCCGCTGCATCAATCGCCTCAGCTATGTGCCTGGCCTGGTCTCGACAAACGCTTTGTGCCGCTGTTGAATTTCTTACACCATTCGTACACCTTAGTTAGCGATGAACATGCAGCCCCATACTATGTCAAACAGATGGGCGTCTGTGGATTTCTCTCAGTTTCGTGCCTTCACTGGGTAGAAAACGGATATGGTGCGTTCCATCAGAGGGGCCGCCATATTGGAAACTCCCATATCGTGCTTATGTGTCACGTGGAGTAGTGGGACCAATCCCAGTTGATGGCGGGAGAGTCCACGCACTTGCGTACCGGTTTAGGTTTTCTGTAGCAGTTTTCCGTTTTCATTTGACTTACCATTGTAGTTTCCTCATCAGCGACACCCACGGTCTCTTGGTAGCCTAGTGGTTAGGATGTCGAGCTTCGGATCGAAGGATCTCGGGTTCGATATCCGAGCCGCTGAAGACCCACTATGTACACGGGGGTCGTGCATGTAAAATCCGTGGAGCCTCATCCCAAGGCAGTTCCGAGGGTACCGGAAGGTGGAGAATTTAACTTCTCTTCACTCTTAGGTCTGAAAAGGAAGGTGGCTTATTTGTGGTGGCGCCATCTTGTGTCATCCAAATACATAACGAGCCTAGTCGTACTTCCGCCGTTGTGGTGCTCATCTCTAAACGGAAGACGCTCCTTACTGCCTTAATTCCTAGTCGCTCTGCGAAGGGAAGCTTATAAGTCAACTATATATACTCAACTTTAAGCTTACATACTCAAACTAGTCGACCCGTGCGGAATTCCGCACGGGTCGACTAGTTTGCTTAAAATTTAATTTCAAATAAAACAGTATCCGCAAAAAGAAAAAAAATGATTAAATGAAATAAAAAATAGTAACAATGAGATAAGCTAAAAAAACGATGCACAAAAAGCACGTTCTTAAAAGTGAATTGAAACTTTTATTAGCGGATTTACTGAACGCACTAATTAAAGCGCTCGCACGCACGAGCGATTAAAAGGGAAAACACGAACACCTACCCACCTCCGCTAAAAGTGGACTTGTTCCGAAAGTCGCGCATCGAGCTCCGATTGGCTGACGGTGATGGCGCGTATTACCGAGGGATTAGAGCAACTCCAAAGTAGTTTAGTGTTCGCTTGACTTCGAAAGTGAAGAGTCTTTTAACCAAAGCTAGTTTCCACCACTGTCCACCCTCAAGTGTGCTTATATTTAGCGATTTTTCATCATTAAATCCCAATGGAATTGAAAGCTATTTTTCATTATTAAATGTGAAGTGCTGCCCTTTGAATTTCGGACGCACCCACTTGTTGGATTCTCAGCTGCGAACCCACGTGGTCTGTGTTTTACCTCATCATTCCATGTGAAACGGTAAGCTTTTATTACACCTGTCGCGCTGTTTCATTTTCCTGTGTAAATGTTGGAATTCTATAATCGGATCTATAATTTTAGCTGTCAGTGCAGCTGTATTTATTATTTCAATTGTTAAAACTAATCTTGCATGCATTCATTCAAGGATTTTGACAGATGTTCTAAAATAAATTAACTCTATTTTGATTCCAATAAAAGATTTGGAATTATGTTTACAGCATTCGATTCTTTTATATAAATATTTTTCTTGTAATATTAGTCAGTGAACGATTGTTCCGTTTGAGATTTAATGAAATCGTCTATCAGTATTTGATGATTTTTAAAAATCAAAATCACGCATGTGTGTTTTCGATACCGGACAAAATTGACAGCTATTCCAGCGTTTTTGTACCAATGAAAAATTTCTAATTATTCTTACCTTACAACATTCGATTCTTTTATATGAATATTTTTCTTGTTATGGTATTCAGCGAATGATTGTTCCGCTTGAGATTTAATGATCACATTTGATGTATTTTAAAAATTAAAATCGCGCATGTGTATTTTAATTATCGACAGCTGGTCTGTACACATTAAACAATTTTGGATTCCGATATATATAAGTGGAAGGTACATAATTAATGAAAATTTTTAAAAATATCCCTATAAATAACGCATTACTTTTTTTTTCATATAGGAATTATGTGAGGGGATTTAAATTTCAACTGTATTCAGTAAAATTACATTCAGTATTTTAATATATTATTAAAATGAAGTTTGTCTGGGGTTTTGACAGCTGTTGTTTGGGAAATAAAGTGTTTCATCTGCGGCGCCTTTTCACGAATAAGGAATTTAAAACTCACAATTTGGACAAGAAAAATAAAACCTTGTTTTATATATATATATATTACGTTTAATTTCCTGTCACATGGTATTCTGTGAACAACCCGGTGAAGTCATTCGTCAATATTCAGTTTTTAATACGTTTTTTAAAAATTAAAATTGTTTGTGTGTTCCCGCGGCAATGGGCGAGGCCTTTTTTATCCACCCCGTAGACATTTTGTAAAAACATGTTAATATGAAATAGGAAAATTTAATAAAGCATTACTGGACACGATGAAACAGCACAGAAAAATAATTCTGTCAATACATAAATTAACTCTTTTCCTAACTTATACTTGAAAGACGAGATATCTCGTCCTAGCGATGAAAGGATTAAACATCTTTCGATTACGGCCTTCATAAGTTATTTAAAAATTCAGACTTACTTTGAAAACTATGCTTATTTTTCAACTAACAGAAAAATTCCTTTTATAACGAACTTTATATGAGTGGACTTTTTTTTTAATTCTCATTCTTTGAATTTTGTAAAGCGTTAAGAAAATTGGATTCCGTCTTTTGTAAACACAAAAAAAAAAAAAAAATTTTTTTGAATTATACGCGTATTTTTAAATAAGTACATTGAAATGGAATGAAATTTATAAAAATATTATTAAAAATCCTTAGCTGGATAAAGCATTTTTTATTGTAAACATATGTATCTGAAAGAAAATTTAAAACTAAGCTATTAGCTACAGTTATGCAACGCTTAATTATAATGTTTAGTATATGCTGTTAAGGATAAAAATCTTTCAATACATACGCGATTTTTAAAATTGCAAAAATTAAATAAATTGAGTTAAATGTCAGTGGATTCCGAATTAATATTTCTTGACTTTATAGAAATGGGTTCGCTTTTACGACAACTTACTTTTCTGTTCAAATATTTATTGACTTTTTAGAAAGTGGTTCGCATTTTGGCCAGCTTATTTTTTTATTTTGCTGTTCTGTATGCTGCACCAAAATAACTTTCCTCGATGATTTAAAATTGCCGCCTATTAGATGGTTATCGTTTTATGTTTTTTTGTGTTTCATGCAAGTTGATTTTTAAAAACATAAGCAATAGAGCACCCTAGATTTTGCTTTGGGAGGGACCAAGGTCAGAATCAGGGATACATCTGAGATTGATTTTGACGGATATCGGGTACACGGAGCTTTATAACGGACCTTCGGGTACCTTTATAACGGATCCGTACTAGAAATCGGACTCTGATATTCAGGGACGTAACTAAGGGGCCTAACTGATGTGGCCGCCCGTGCCTCGGGCGCCAGATTTAAGGGGCGCTACATTGACTGTGTGCGTGGTTTTTTTTGGTAGGTATTTTTTTTTTGGGGGGGGGGGATGCTAAAGCTTGGTCTTGTCCCTGTTGGAAAATGACGTAGTTACGTCACTGCTGATATTTGTAAGCTGTAAATTCTTGCCATACTCGTATTGGATTTAGAGAACTTTTTTCTCGGGGGGGGGGGGGGGAGGGATGGCAGTTTTTGCTGAAAATTTCTTCAGAAGCAAGTTTTGCGAAATACCACAAATTTTATGAGAATTAGATAAAGGCAAAAAAAACGAAATTTACAGAAAGGATGCCTTACATTCATCTGTAGTGTCAACGAAGGCAATTGCCAAAAATAGAAAACAAATGGGGGCCCAAATAACACCAAGCTTTAATTTTCTTGGTACAATAAATGATGAAAGAAAAAAAACAACTCTTTTTAAAGTGTCGTTTTTATTGATTTCATTTTTATGCAATAACATTTGAACCGGTTATTAAGAGCACTCGAATTTAACGAACAAATTGCTCTCGTTATAAGAAAATTCGACTGTATTACGGAACAACGAGATTTTGCGCGAAACTGGAACGGAGAACAACGATAAATCGAAATGGAGTTGTTGGTTGTGCTAAATTTTTTCCGCAACACAGCACATGGAAAACGCGATATTTATTGATAAGTAATATATAAGTTACAGTTGAACTCGCTTAATACGAAATGCCAAAAATTCGCGAATTTAATCGTATTAGCCGTTATTCCTAACAACCGTGAATAAGTAAAATTGTGCAAAAAAAAGTATTAGAAATGCATGTTTATATTTAAAAAGATGACTACTATTTTAAGTATGATTCTAAGATAGAGGGTTTGATCATTGTGAGCAGACTGACCTGTCCGAAAGCCAATAGGTGCACGAGTTTTATTCTCTACCCAGAAATATTCAACGTAAGATTCGTAATACGTACTTGGCGACTCAAAATAACCAACAATGTCTTAAAAAATAATAATTATTATATGCAATCGAGAAAATGTTTCGTGAATAGGTCAGAAATGTTGTTCGTCTTAGCCGAAATTTTTATCTCAGCCTTCGTAATATGCGTGAGATAGTTAGTGTCATTAAATAGTAAACCAAGCCTTATGAACAAAATGTTCGTTTTAGCCGTGATTTCGTAGTAACTGTGTTCGTATTAAGAAAGTTCAATTGTATTTGAAAAAATAATATAATTCCTAAACGGAGCGGAGCAAATAAAAAAAAGTGTCTCGATCTCTGGTTATCACTCTTTCCTTTGAAAGAACCTTGCTGCTTCCTATACAAAAAATAAACATATTAGGAAACGCATTTTATTATTTAATTTTTAAAATGTTATGAAGCGGAAAAGCATTTATCACTGAAATGAATGATAAATTCTAGAAGGAAATGAAGTACTGACTCGGTTTTCCAAAAGGTACTTAAAAAAGATTACCCCTGATCTGATTTCATCGTCCAAGTAATAAATGTTACTTTATCTTTTATGTAGCCGTGACATATTTAAAAAATTATTACAATGACACAAAATTCTTTTTCTTATGCTTTACTGAAAGAGATAACTTGGAAGGTGTCTAGATATGGTATTCAGTTATTTCTCTTATCGATAAATAAATATAAGAAATATATTAAAGTAGATGTTGGTTTAGATTGCAATTCATACAATGTAAAGGGGTGATTTCAATTCGACAGTGAATTAGTTTTCCTATATATTTTTTATAAATCAAGTTATTTTGGAATATTTGTTTCAATGATTCACATTGCTATCGTCTTTTTAAATTCTTTCTTTCTGGGTTTCATATAAATGTTTGTCGGTTTTTGAATTTTATCTATTCTTTCTGTGTTAGCTATAGAGTTTAAATGTGTACGTTATATTTGCTACAATTTCGTGAAACTTCTGTAATGATTAAAAATATTTCTTCCAAAAAATATGAATTTCTCTGGATTACTAGACTTAGAAAAATTTCTCTAATTAGTTTCCATCAACTCGGATATACTCTCGATAGAGCTTTATTAGGAACATAAAGGAATACCATGGTAGTCAAACCTGTTTCTAACCCTCCTTTTTATGAGTGTAAAAAAAAGTGCATAATAGGAATAAAAAATATTTTAAAAAAGAAAGGAACGTATAGCTGATAGTGTTAAAATAACATGCAATTTAAAGAGAAGCCAACACTTGATTATACGTCATTATATAACGAAAAATATGTTCATATTCTATCACCAATTTTATTACAGTTTTCCTTTCCTTCATTGGTCTGAGAGTACAAGAAACCTGAATTTATCGTCTGCGCTACTTTTAATATTTATCGTCTGCTTTAATATTTTTCAAGGACCAATGAATTTTTTTTTTACGTATTTCTAATGAGTTCTTGTTCAGAAGGTATCACTGCAAAAATGACAAGTTGGTGATCGACTTGGGACGAAACGAACGTATCGCTCCATCTCTTAGAAAAAAAAAAAAATTCTTAGCGTAAATTAAAGGTAAATTTCTTATATTTACTATATAGTTGTAATTTTAGAACATCTTAGAATTTTTATTATATGTAATGTAATACTTAATGTTTTTCAATTTCGAATGGCAATTCTTAACGTTGCACCCTGTAATATTTAATGCATTAAGAGGGGGAAAAAATTTCCCGCGCGTAGACTAATCTTTGCCCCGTTTGGAAAACCAACTTATTGTTACATCGTGAAATTTTGACTCGTCTATTTATTTTCCATGTTGGACTTTTTTTACACGGCCTCTTCTATGAAACGTTTTTCTTCCTCTTTTGAATTTGTTAAAAACAATGCATTTTATAGCGACTTATGAAGTTCCTGAAAATAAATAAATGGCTCCTATCCCTCGCTCAAAAACAATTTAGAGTGCACTTATGCTAAATAGCCCATAGGCTATTTAGCATAATAACATAGGGCCTCTTTTTAGCCATTAACATAGGGCCTCTTTTTATTGTCAAATCGATAATTGCTGGATCGCGCGCCGTCAGTGAACTGTTTTATCCAAAATTATCCTATGATATTTTCATGGAACTACTATTCAGTATTTCAATTTTGGGTAAATTCTCGAAGTAATAAAATTTTCGAGTTTCCGCGGAATTTCGATAATATCCTAGTGAGTTTTTTTTTTTTTGATGAAATTGTTTTCCTTTATTATTATTTATATTTGTTGCTTAGTTGAATGTAAAGCAGTACAAATGTTCAAAAACTCCGCAGTGATGTATCAAACTAAACTAGTGGGAGAAAACCGTTTATCAATAATTTAACTTTTCCAATTTCTGATAATTTGGAATTGTTTCCCAGTCATTTAGTTTTGTAGCTTCCGATAAGTTAAAAATATTTTCGAGAAAAAAAAGAAAAGTATTTTGTGAACTGAAGCAACCGACACGAAATTAATCTAAGAACTTAGACATATGGCAAAAGATTAACACATCGTGTGAAGGAAAACCAGAGCATCAAGTTAGACACAGTTGGTATATTTCATAAACCACAATAGCGGATTTGCGGTTTATCAACAACTGTAATTTCGGAAAAGGAAAATTAATTGACGGAGGAGCATTTGATCTGTTGTGCACCACGAAACATAAATTGCGGTTGGGAGCCATGACATTTTTTTTTTTTCAGTAGGGTAGTCTGATCAGTGAATGAACGCTTAAACACAATACAGAAAAAAAAATCATAATATTTTTTAAAATTTAACATTTGATACGTGACAGTAAAAAATTTTTTACTGATGTGTAAATATTGTTAAAAAAATCGTGGGGTTTTAAATGCCGCTGCTTCCGTTCTTTCTGGGTGTGCAAATAAAACGTGGCAGCGCCTGCCCTAAGTATTCGCCACCCCACCAAATGCGACAAAATTGTCAATTTGGAAAAATAAATTTTGACTTGGCTAAAGTATTGGCGAACTTAAAATTCTCCCAAAAGTTCCGTTGGTTAAAAAAAGATAAGTAAGCGATTGCATTTCGTTTAAAAAATTATACTTTTTCTTCTGGTTGTAATTTTCTATAGGAAAAAGAATCATTAAAAAATTTTAAAGTTAGTCTTTGGTTAAAACTTTTGAAATTTGGTTAATTTACTGGATAACGGTTTGGAATACCGAGCGCGGACCTGAGGGGTAAATCACCAGTGAATGGACACAGAATTTTCCAATCAGTAAACATGTAAGTTTTGAATTCTAATCTTTGAAGTAGCAGATTGTGTGGAAGGACACTACTGTTGCCAATCGATCTAGAAAAAAATCTTTTGGGGTCTTATTTTTGAAAAAAAAAATTAAAAACTGGTCATTCACTTGTCGGTGTACCCCAGTCATTTAAAATAAATTTTCTTATACTCCTGTAAGTTGACCAATTCCTTTACGGAAAAACCTACTTATTTATTTTTATTTCAATATTGAAACAAAAAGTTCTCAACTTTTTATTCTTATTTTGTGCTGATATGTTGTTATTCATTACTGATTTATTTATACCGTACGGTTATAGTATCGATATGAAGAATTCTTTTCATGATACAAACATCCGTTCGGATGACAGTTTCCTGCGATTTTTTAATTTTACTTTTTTAAACAGTATTAGCTTCCAGGAAGAACGGAATCGAATGAATCGTCGAAGTGTTCGAAAATTCTTTCTCGGTTTTCGGAAAACAAATAGTTTATTTATAAGCATCGCTTCCAAGAATTCTATAATCAATATTCAAGTGCTTTAGGCATGAATACATAATGAAAACAAATCGTTTCCCGAAAACTAGACCTAAAACAATTCGCCCACGCTTTTCTTCAAAATACAACTTTCGAAATCGTTAAATTCTCGCGCAATCGCGCGATTATTGGTTTTTATTAAATTTCTTTCGAAAAGTCTCGATTTCCACGCGTTAACCTTCAACCCTTTCGTCGAGGCAAAGTATTGGGAACGTTCCAAAAAAGCCTCCCCGCTAACTACATGAATAAAATAGATATATATCCTATATATATTTCCTTTTCGACAAACAACAATTTTTTTTATTTAATTACCTTATTTGTTTCAATGATTATTATAATCGATTTTGCTCAGAAAATAGTTATTGTTCTAGTTTTCTCTCACTTGATGGATGTTAATGATGTCAAAAAATAGAAATAACTGTAAAAAGTAGTTATTACAGTATTGCACCAAAAAAATTAAGTTGGCCTATAGCCTTAATTTTTGAGCATTTACTTACGGCAGTACTCTCAATATAAAGAGCGCAAAAATCTGAAACTTTTGATATAAAAACCAAAAAAAAAAAAAAAACGATTTTTTGCAGATATGACACTGTTCACTTCTATAAGCGATATATGGAAAGTAAATTTAGTATGTAAATATTTAAAAAATAAGTTTTCAGTTTAACAAAAATTTTTAGAATGCTCGGAAAAGTTTTGGAGCAATTTTCCATGGCTCTTATTAGCCAGGGATCTGGAGCGGAGCATGAAGCAGGAGCTCGGAGCATTCGTGCAACGAGATTTTGCTCGAAACTGGAGCGTAGCCGGAAAAAAGAAATATTTGTGAACCGCTGCTTCGATTTTTTTTTTTTTTTTTTTCACTTTTTATGTTTTTTAGCTTTTAAAAAAATAGCTAGAAAAAGAGAGAAATAGTAATATCTATTAAAATTATTCGGAACATGGAGTGGAGCCGGAGCAAGAATTTAGAATTTGGGATCTGAGCAACTCTGCTCCAGATCCCTGTTCTTAACATATAAACTTTACTGAACTAAAACTAATTTGATTTGCATTTTCGGTTTTCCTTTGTTTATGTAAACACAAAACTATTTCCTGTTTGTATTTTTATAACGTGTGTCTACCTCCCTACAGGGATGATAAGCTTTGTCTTAACATTATGTGAAAATATTTAGTTGTCAGTCATTTTCTTTTGAAATTATCACCTTGTAAATATCACTTCAAAAATACTTTTAAGTTCCCTCTTACTTTTTAACTTTCACGGCCGCTGAATATTTTCCTGGGTAGTAGTGAGGAGCGCTATATTTTATTTATCTATTCAACAAATTGTCCAAAATTGATATTTTACCAGTAGAAACCATAATATATTAATGCAAAAATGGCCATATTATAAAATTTTAGTGTGTTTTTTTAATGACTTATTTTAACGTTATCGGCTCCTTGCGTCCGTTTTTCAATTGACGTATTTTTACGTCAGCGTTCGTCAATGTGTTAACATACTGTCCATGACTTTAAATTAATATAGAAATCAAGTTCCGGTCTTAGCGTACAATTAGCGGAGAAAAAAATTTTAGTGAATTATTTTTTTTTCTCATTAAATGTTTTAAAATGTGCTATCGGATATAGAATATATATAGAGAGGCATTTTACAAGGGTTAAAAATTTATATAAATGTAAGTTATATATATACGTATATATATATGATTTAGGTTTGAAGAAAAAGCTGCCTCCTACGGAAGCTCGAAGTATTTGCATTCGATATTGAACATACGTGCCGTTGACTTTTAATTAGTTTTGTGATTTTGTTTTATGCCTTTAGAGAATAGCTGAAAACCATTTGCTCTTTTGTGTCTTATTTCTATGGCAGTCTTTGAGTTAAACACATTTCGTCTGTTCTACTTCGGTTTATTATATATATATTTTTTATTTCTTCGTTTAATAACTTTTTCCTGGTTCCATGTTTCATTTTTTGGTTTATGTGTTTCACGAATGCAATTCTCATTTTTATAAGCCAAATTTCACTTCCTGTCTAAACTCTCTAATGATTTTGTAACTTTCACTTTCTTTAATACATAGTTTCATTTAATGAGCAAACTTAGGTCACAAATCACAATATCACTAACTGCAAAAAGAGGCAAGGAAAACAATTTCTCGTATAATAACGTTGGTTTGCTCATTAACTGTTTCCACACGAAGAAATACCTTTCACTTGGTCATGTTATTCGTTTGCTTCTTTTAATATAAATTTATCTATTTCAAAAAAAATTTCCTGTTTTAAATTTACTTTTTCTTTTAAATTGATTTTGAACAGCTTTGTGGTTGTATAGGTTGTGGTAATAGCAAGTATGAAAAATTATTTTCTATTTCACTAATGATGTTATGCTTTACTTAGACAATGTTTTAAGTGTTAAAATTAATGATCGATAACGTAAAATGTTTAAGAATAAAAAGTTTCTAACAATTTTACAGAATTCAATTATTTTGCTATCCTCTAAATATATAAAGGGCACCGACCCCAACGTCCAAACAATGTGACATATGCTTGGCCATCAACAACTGAAGATGTATGTCTAGAAAGAATCATGCTGTACGTTTCTCGAATTGATTAACAGGAAGGGAATCTTAGTGAATGAATTGAAGGTCGATAAATAGTGTGAAAATCAGTATTCATTACCAATCGTACTAGCCACTCCCCTCGGTAAACTCACAGCAAACACGTCTTGTTCAGATAACACGATCTATTGACGTGACTCAGGCGCATTCCAGTCGCGTTATGGCGATATTAGTTTTCTCTTAACCACAGCTCATTCCGACTAAGGTCGACCTTGACTTCGAACAGATCTGCGATTGTTGACGAAAATAACAAAAACAGTAGCTGGTTCACAAGAACATTAGTATCGTAATGTATCTGGAGTCCTAAGATAAATAGTTATCTAGCATTTAGTTTCAAATGTCATTTGTCTTTTATGAAAAAATCATGAGTTTTGACAGAGGTCGCTTCCGAATAAAATACTTCCGTTATTTTACAGTAAATTAGCTAAGTAATTGAATGTTTGATTTGCTTTTGTCATTACGACAGCATTTACTTATTTCTATAAATACTGTTGGTTGGCAGAATGCGATCACTTCATATGCATTTGCTTTCTCATGGGGGAGAAAATTAAAATTCAATTATTTTGCCATCAGGGCGAATTAAGTGATTTATGCTTCCTTGAACTTTGGTGTAGAGATAAGGTTTCTGAGCTAAGCCAGTATTGTGAAAAAAACACATCAGTCTTGGGAAGATCGAACAAGGATTGATCTACTGGAAATATCACTTGAAAAAAACAATCTAGAAAGATTTACCGGGTCCTGATTGTGAAGTGTAAAGAAATTCTACAAATTCGCGTGTTTACTACTTTTTCTTAATTTCAAACTTTTTGGCATATTCTAAAATTTCCAACTATTCATGTATGGTCCAAAGGGATCTATCTATACTATCAAAAATCGCAAAGGATTTATTTTTCTCTTAAAAGTTGTCTCCACAGTTTGTACTTATTTACGACAATGCAAAACGCAGACCCTATTGATCATATCGTTGAAGACGCTAAGTAGAGGACATTTAACAACATGAACATCATTTTTAGTGCTTCTAATGGAGAAGCAGTTCAACGATCAAGCATAATGAAAAAACCTCTAAATGTAAATAGTATCAATGTGATATTTGACGTTTATTTCAGTCCTTTTGAGCAATTCTTCACCTTGGCCATTGCGTTTATAATTCAGGGGGTAATTTCACTCATTACCCTCTTTGCCTATTTTTTTGCATTTATTTAAGTGGCGTAAATATGAATGAATTTTTCCTTGCACTAACGAAATGCTTAATTATTTCGCAGTTTCTCCTTAATATATGCTTGCAAGTTTTAAAATTTTGACACATTAATCGATCAACCAGTGGATAGACTTCTTATTTTTTAATTCTTACTAATTTTGGGCTTCATTTTATTAAACCGAAAGTACGTATGCAGATGAAAACGTGGCAAGGTTTCATTTATATTTAGACTTCCTATAAAGGAAATTATTTTAGCTCTTTTGCTCTTGTTTGAGATTTCATGTAAAATTGAATTAAATATTTTCTCCCTTGGGAAAAAATTATTTAACTAGAGCATTATGATCCATAATATACCTGGAGAAGTCGTTCTCTTTTTCTAAAAGCTCTCTGAAATCGAGTAAAACAGGCCTCAAATGTCACCTAACACATATTTGAGAAATAAATAATTAATGTTTATTTTAAAAATTTTGCCTGAATTCTCGACTTGACCCACAAAGGAGTTAAGTGTACTAAGAAGATATAGAAGGAAATTAAATTAACATTGACTACGGTGTTTGCTGGAGAAGACTTAAATGAGTTGAAAAATTAAATGGTTTCCTTCTTATAATGGACGCTTCCAGTGCGTCAATTTTTTCCCTTGATGGAATACGGAAATTCCATCATAAAAATTGCTACTCTTCATGTGTTCAAATGTAAACATTTAAAAATTGTTTTAATTGTTATTAAGATCATTGGTAACTTTTGGTGTTAAAAGTTGGTTTTGTTATAGTTTCTTTTATATTATTGATTTTAATAATATTTTCTCCCATCATTGACTCTGTTTAAGACGTTGAGAGCGGCGCAGATTTTTGCTACCTGTAAAAATAAGCTTTTCAATTTTTCAGTAAAAAAGTTATTTTTTACCACTTGAAGTTTTTTTCATCTAACAAAACTGGAGGGTGTTATAAGACTATAGCTGATATAAGCCACCACCAGCGATACACGTCATCGGATGAATCATTCGTGTGTGATTCACCAGTAGTACACGCCGCCAGATAAACTATTTGCTACCTGTAAAAATAGGCTTTTCAATTTTTCAGTAAAAAAGTTATTTTTATACACTTGAAGTTTTTTTTCATCCAACAAAACTGGGGGGTGTTATAAGACTATAGCTGATATAAGTCACCAGCGATACATGTCGCCGGATGAATCATTCGTGTGTGAGCCACCAGTACTATACGCCGCCAGATACACTACTCGCATATGAGCCACCGGTGGTACACGCCGTATTCAACATGTTAAGGTTGACTCGAGTCCCAAGTAGTATTAATCCATTTAATTTTTGAAACCTTTTCTAAAATCAATTTGTAGTACATTTTAAATGCGTAAATTTTTGAAACCCTAATTCGTATCGATTATTTTTTCGTAAATTGTAGTTTTGCTTATACTTTTCCTTGTTTTCATCAAGGTATGTGATAACTTCTGATGTTAAAATTGTTAAATTTCCTTTGCGTTGAGTGGAATATTATTTTCCAACATTGAACACTGTTTAAATTTAGCGTAATCATAATTAATCCATTTAACTTGAGTAATTCTGAAACCTTTCTGAAAAGAATTTTCGACCTTAATTTGAATACTTAAATATAGTATATAGCCAAAAGTCATAGGACATTTTCGTTTTAGACATTCTTTCAAATTTATTTAGAAGTACGTACATGACAATGTTCTGGAACTTTAGTCATATAAAAGGCATGCTTGCTCTTCACACTTCCCAGTCAAAATTTCCTTCCGCGTGAATTTAAGGGATCAGCAACAAATTGAAGAAAAGAAAAGTTGTTTCTAATCATCCTGTCTCGTAAAATACAAAAGAAAATTTCATAGAAGAACTTATTTGCTACTACAATATTTCTACAGATTTTCATAAAACTATCACGCATATACAATCATTTCTTTCCGAAACGCCAATTTGTCGACTATAACTAGCAGAATTTTTCACGTAATCTCACCAAACCTACAGAAAAGTGGAGAACACACAAGAGAAACATTATATAAAAATTAAAATTAAAAGTATTGGATAAATTAAGAGCATTTAAAGAAGATAATTTCTTACTGCTCATGTGCGAAAGAAAAGCCTTTCATAGCTTCCTACCCAAGTATATAGAGCGACTCATAAAAAAAAGTTCCAGAACATGTTGTCCTGTATTTCTCCAGAAATTTGAAAAAAATATCTAAAAGGAAATATTCCCGTCGCTTTTGGCTACGTGTATTTCTATTGTGTTTTAAATCCCTTGAAAAATGTATAATTTTAAATATCCTTGATTTCTTCAAATACAAAAAAGGTAATTTTTGTACATGGGATCATTCATAAATGACGTCACGCTTCGAGTGGGGGGGGGGGGGGGTCCTGAAATTGTGACAAAGTGTGACAAGGGGAGGGGCGTCAAATATGTGGGGAAAAAGCGTGACATCATTTATGAATGGCCCCATTGCCACGCAAAGTTAGTTTTGTTTTGCTGTTATAAGTTTGATTCAAACAATAAGGTAAAGATACCTTTTTCTTACACCACACTCAAAGCTCAATTTTTTAACTAAAAACAGGGAAATACCATTATTAAGGTGAAAAGGTTGGTACCACAACTCTTTGAAGGGCTGTAGTTTTCAACGCTAACTGCATATTTTGTGATGATTGTTCTACTAAAGACAAATAGAAAAATAATTTTGACAATTCCGGTGTATTATCATTTAAATACAGGGTGGGGCAGAAGTTTTGACGGGGTATAAATAAAAACTAATGTAATTTGAGACTTGAAACTTTTTTATTTTTATTTGTATATACTCCGACTTTTTTTACATTAAGTTTTGAATACCACTTCAGCACCAATACACTGATGCAGTCCATTTCTGAAGTTTTGGGAAACTTTTCTGCACATTTCAAGGGGTATGGCGGATATTTCCTCGATAATTCGGTCTTTCCGCTCTTCTAAAGTATGGGGGTGATTTTTCCAAACTTTCTCCTTCAAATAACCCCACAGAAAAAAAAGCTTAGGGACCCTAACATTACGCGGAACATTGAAATGCACACAAAGATGCAGTCTATTCTCTCTGCGTGGAAAAATGGACTGCATCAGTGTATTGCTGCAGAAGGCCGCTATCTTGCTGAAGTAGTATTCAAAACTTAATGTGAAAATAATGGTATTATATATATTTGATCGAAACAAAAAGTTTAAAGTCACAAATTGTATTAGTTTATTAATACCCCATCAAAATCGGGTCATTACTTCCGCCCCACCCTGTGCATATATCTACCCTCAAGTGTTAACTGGTAGCATTGATTCTCAGTTTATTAATTAATAAATTGTCATCTTTAGATGCAATGTCAAAATTCAATACCTACCTTGCAAAGGCACCAATTTGCAGTTAAAATACTAGACACAAGTTTTGAAGACTAATAGGGCTCGTTTGCAGTTTAGCATTAAAACGGAGCTCATATTTATTTATATTGTTCTTCGAGCAATTTAAAAATAAATATTTATGTTTTTAAATAAACTCAAAAAATAAAAAAAATATGCTCACACCATTACTAAAAACTGAAACTTTTTGTTTTAATCAAATATCTTCATTGAAAACTTCTATGATAAAAATTTAGAAGGAAAAAACCTTAAGCTATTAGGGGACATGAATGAAATTTTAAGGAGACATATTCTAAATTCTATCAATTGTTGTTTTAAACACTATCATTCTGAATTATTTATTATGTGCCATTTATTAAATTGATCTAAAATACTATTTTTAAGATAGAAAACACAGAATGGTTAATGATTATTATGAATTCTAATTTGAATTATTGGATGAATGATGCTTTGCTGTTAAAAGGCTTGAAGAATAAGAGTAATATTGTAAAATTAAAAAAACAATAATTGGTTCTAAACTTATGAAAGACGTTATACACACAGACAGATGGACCTATGAAGTTTTGTTTGAAACACTGGTTGTAATTGCAACATATTTCATTTTTACAACACTTTCTAACATTGTAAAATCAATGATTGTTTTTGAAAAAATAACACTTGATTTAAATCAATGATTTTTTTTAAAAAATAACACTTGATTTAAATCAACGAACACTTTTTTTGGGGGAAGTAAGAGCAATTCTCTATATTAAGAATTTCTTTGATTACAAAGCGATGAGCTCAACTTAAGATTTTCAAATTACTTTAAATTATTTAGTTTCCTAAATGCAAAGACAAAAATAAATGCTAATAATGGACTTCATAAAATATGAAACCAGAATGTAATAATAATGTTCAAAAAAGCTTTTCTAAAACTGGCGAAGTATTAAGAATACATTTAAAAAATAAACAAAATCTGATCTTTTGAAAGCGCCGTTGTAATTTGGGGTGACGCCTCTTACGATATTCAGTGTAGCGTGGTTCAACAATATTTCACATTCAGATGCCTTTTCTTGTTTTCATGGGGGGGGGGGGGGGCGAAGCACGTAACAGAATGTTGAATCATTCTTTGAGCAGCACTAAACATAGCTGCACATGTGACGTAACATTTTTGTTTTCTAAGTTCCGAGTGTCTAATGACTGGGTGTGCCGGATTATATTCGTGCTTTCCACTTCATCTTTCGTTTTGTTGCATTTACAGGAAAGGGTACTCTAAATACAACTCGAGGACGTTAGATTTGCACCTAAGATTTACATAACGTCACGTTCGGAAAGAGGCATCGGTAACCCTTTCTTGTACAAACAAAAGCAAGGGACACAAGAGTTTGATGGCGTCTTTGTGCAAACTTATTCGAAGACGGCCTTTTTAATTGCTGACGTTATTCCTAACGCCGTTAGTTTTCTCGTTTTTTTAGCCTACTTTCCCGTAAAAGTAAAAAAATAAAATAGTTGTGTAGGGGCCCGAGCATCTTCTTGCCGATCCTAGTTGAAAATTAATTGCAAAGTGCAGCCTGGAATAATAAAAAAAATAATAAATATTTGATTTCCGCAACTTAGACTATTCAGACGCATATGCAACCACGAGTGAATGGCTCTAAAAAGGATGCTCAAAATTTCTTGCTGTTTGTCAAGCCACTAAAGCGGTTTTATTTATTTATTTTCTACTTAATGCTGGTTAATCACCATAAATTAATATTTCATTCTCAACTGTGAAGATAGACATGTATCAAAATTAATTATTGGACCGCGTTAATCCGATGGGACCGAAGTCACAAAACTATAAACTTTTCTAAAATTAAAAAAAAAATCATAGTAAATCAGTGACTTCCTAACTATCACTTATATTTAAATATATTATGTATCATAATATTAGGGGAGAGTGGCTCACCTTGGGACACTTTTTTTCTTTCTTTTTTCTAATTTTTTGATATTGACAAATTATTGTCAAAATGTTACCTAATATTCTTTTAACCTTTGCCTACATTATTAAAGAGTTTTTAATCTCATATCCATAATAGAAAAATTAAAAAAATATATTTAATAAACTTGTACTTTGTCCCAAGGTGTACTACCTGGTTGCTCACCTTGGAACAATTAAAAATAGATGTGAAAAAGTTCAATTATTGAATTACAAAAATAAATAATTGAATAATTATTAGAAATTAATATTTTCTAATTTTGTTTACAAAACAAACACATTAGTAGTATAGTAATAGTTGTAAGAAGTTTCCCACATTCTCCGGACGTCATTTGACCAACTTGTTTTGTGCCTTTTCCAGCAATAATTTTAGGTGGAACATGTACTGTTGTAATTCTTGATTCATCAAGATTATAAATCTCACTAGTTGTAAAGTTTTTACGCTGAAGAATTGATTATAAGTTATCATAAAACTTATTTACATTCTCCAGTTAAAAGCTGATGGCACGAGAAAGACCGGTTGCTTCTGGTTTTCGAAGAGAAAACATGGCACTATGTTTCCTTTTAAATCCAATGTACAGTCCTTTCCAGCTTTTTTTTCATGCTCCCAACTTGAAGGAATATTCTTTTTATTTGCTGAAGCATATTCATAAGCAAGGGTACGTGCATCACTAATTATTAGTCCACAGTGACATTACGAAGCTTGTAAAATATAGTCTACCAGCTTTTCTTCCTCATCATCAGTGAATATTTTTCGACTTTGTATCTTTGATACATATTTGAAGTTAAAATTTGGCTGTTCACTTTTTTTTAAAGTTTCAATATGGCGATTCAGGGTGGTTTTACTAACATTGTAGACTGCAGCAGCTTTCTGAATATTGTCAGCACAACCTGCATCATTTTTTTGATATTCTTTACTTCTAATCCTTGCCATTGTTAAGTCTAATGAGTTCCTAAAAGAAGAAATAATAACTATTAATAAACACAGGTTATGTAGATTAAATTTAAAAAATATTCTAAATTTAATATCTTTTTGTTAAAATATTTGAATAAAAGTTAGCTAGGCATATCTTGTGTCCCACCTCCACCTGTCCCAAGGTGTACCATACACACATTATGAAATTTTAGAATGCCATGCTTTTAGGCTTAGCACCAGAACAATTACTATACATCAGTTTTATAGAGAAACCTTTAAATTTCATTATAATACCTTTTATTTCAAAATATTTTCATTAAAAATCCACTTTACAACTTATCAAAATTTTACATGAAAGTTACTAAACATGTTCTCAAAATAAAAATCTTAATAAATTCTTACCTGCTTCATCAATGGAATCAAAACACATCTGACAAATTTACTGTGTTGCCTTCTATCTGCATCTACAAGAGCTAAGAGTTAATTTAAAATTTAAGGCAAAAAAGAAAGCTGTCCCGAGATGTACTGTGTCCCAAGGTGAGCCACTCTCCCCTAGTCTCTTTTTTTAAATATGTATTCAATATGGTTGGTCGTGGCGTTAAAACTTTTTTTCCCTTCAAAATTCAAGAAATAAAAAAATGCAAGAAAGCTATTGAAGATTTAAGCATGAGCATTTAAAATGCTATTTGTCGAACAAGCAAAAGCGAGTTGAGTGTTTGTCTTATTTTCACAGCTGCTTTATCAAAGTGATCGATTTCGAAATGTGACTTCAGTTTTGAAGGTCAAGCCGGGGAAACTTCCTCCTTTTTCTTACCACTGGTCATTTGCTAATTCTCAGAATGAGATACTTCGTATGTGTCTTGAATCCGCTCGATGGTACTTTGGAAGGGTGTAGCGAGTGTTCTATATTTCTTGCATGTGGGTCGGATTCGCTTTTGGTTTTAATTCTGAAATGACTTCTCGCAGAAGTGCCAACGACTGAAGTTAATTTAGAAAGGAATACTAAACTGGTTCTTTACATTACATATTGTTGTTATAGTCTGGCCACAGACTTTTGATCCTTGGCCGCTTCTGCACATGGCAGAATCCAGTCGAGTTTTAAGGAAGTTCGTTTTACAGTTGTGTTTCATAGCACGTGAATCAGAATGTTAGCTTCAACCAAATGTATAAAGATCGAAAGAAATAAAGTACGCTAAAACGAAAACAGAATACTGCACATTCCTAAAACCGGCAGTTTCTCCCTTGAACATGAACGGATTCTTTTTGGCACTCTGCCAGGCAGAGGTCTTTTTTTGCCGGTAGAACTGTAGTTGCGAAGAAATATTCTGATCTTACCTATCGCAGGTGTGTTGAGCGAACGTTTAATCACTTGCGCTAGAAAGACGTGCCACGCACGCCGTAATGCTTTTGTTACAGAATCGCCAACGACGTGGTATGTGCGTCGTCATGCGATTGTCAGAGACAAAAACGACTTGCGTGGCACTTCGGCACTTTAAAAGATTATTAATAAATAAATTTATGATTTTATTTGTATAATTTCATAATTGATCGACGCTCTATACTCCCTTCAAAAAACTATTCAGCCCTAGGTCGAAAATAAGTTAGTTTAGAAAAGATAAATCTTTTCCCGATTTCTCGCAAGCATCGAACACTGTGTGATGCCTCTCAGGGAGAATCTTGTCGGTGAATTTTTTGCCAGCGCAAGTGGTTACACTGTAAAAAAAAAAAATCCCGTAAAATTTAGTTTTAAACCGGTAGCCGAGTTGGTTGTGAAAAACCGTTAAAGTTCTAAATAAATCCGTAGTCGTAACGGTTTTTCCCCGTAAAGTTGTTTCCGTACGGTAAAAAACAACCATCCCCGCTACCGGTTTAAAACCGTAAATTTTACGGGATTTTTTACAGTGTAACATTAGTTTGAAATAGATAAAATGCTCTGATATTGTATGGGTGAATTCTGTTTACTTTGCTAGATTGAAGACATGTGATATTTATTTTAAAAAAATTATGTATAAGTTACTATTAGTGCAGACTGAATCCTTTGTCTTTTGCAAATCTTCTATTTTCTTCCGACACTTTCAAGATCATCATCATTTGATATCAATCCATTGGCTTGTTGATCCTCTCCGCCTTCTTCCAAATACAACGATCTTCTGCTTTCGATTTTCATACATATACCCTTCTGCCTGTACATTTGTCTCTATAGCTGACTAAATGTCTGGATTTTCAACAATAATTGTAAATCCCAGGTTCAGAATTTCTGCACTGAACCAGCAAATTGAACTTCTTATGTTTTTACCACTCGGTGAAACATAATCCAAATGATTTCCACCCAAAGTTTTTTCATCCAGTCTTCTTGAGCATTCGTTTTTTCTTTTCCTATCAGAAGGTTAATCTGAAGGCCCTTGCAGTAACATGGCTTTGGTTTCCAGGTTTTTTAATATTAATTACTATAAAAAATGTGAATTTTTCTAAACTGTCGCGAATGTTTTTGCCGTCAACGTTGTAGAAGTATTAAGTTGCGGTTTCTCTTTTTATTTCAATTTTTTTCTGTATATTTTTCCTGCGTAGAAATCACCCAAGCTGCAAATTCCTTTTAACTGCTGCAAGAAATGAATAATCTGCTTTATTTTTTTCCCTTCCTTTCTTATTTCCTTAATATCTTAACCGCGCCCACTCTGTAATCGGAGCATCCAGCTGATTCTTGCTCTGAGTGTTGCGGATGACTGTTGCTTTGATAATTGCAAATTCTGCTTCGTACTTCACTTGTTTGTCCCCCCTTAAAGATTTTGATAGTTGTCTCCAATCATATGCAGGCATTATTTTAGACATTATTGAGTATGTTGGTTTCATTTATTATTTTTAATAGTTAATAAAAATGTACCGTACACTTGAATGTAAAATCAATTTGTGTTTTTTCAATCCATTGCAGATTGAACGTTTATTGTTCTTCATTGAACAATATTTAAGTCATTTCCTTAAAATTCATAATTTTTGCGACTTGTTCATTCAAAAATAATTTATTAGTTATCAGCAACTGGAGGCATCATTTCATTATGAAAAACGTTTACGTTTTCAATGCCCTCTTCAATTTTGAGAGACATTTTGAAATGATTCTCCAATTAATGCAAAAATACTTTTCCTTACATAGTGAAAGTGTTCTAAAATGTTTCAAAGCACTATTACAGTGCTTATCGTATAACGTATAGCACAAAGCACTGCGCCACTTGGATGTTTCATTTTCTTTTCGGAAAAACGAAGTCTCTATCGTTCTCCCAAAAGCCGTTCATAAAGTTATGGTTCAAATCCTGAACATTTTTATAGTAATTTTCGTGAAAAAAGCTTCGACATAGTACGATGCAGTATTTTACAGAACGACCTAGATTATTGTGAAAATTTAGATTAATGAAAAGTAAATTTTTCGAAAAATTTCTTACATTTTGTTCCGTGGGAAGTTCAACTCCCAACTTTAAAGAGACACACAATATGATTAGTAATTTTATAATAAAAGTTTATGGGAAATGTTTTTCATTATCTTTGTTTCTTGTTTGTCATTCTAAGATTGCCAAATCTTTTCTTTAATATATTTCATTACTGTTTTCAAGCTTTTCATTGCAGAAGTTTCAATAATCTTCAGCAAAATCAAAACGTTTAGAGATCAAATTCTTTCATCTTATATATTATTTCTCTGGCATGTTTTTCTGCCAGTCCATGATTTGCCCCTCATTTTAAAGATTATCGTGCCGGCTAATGACGAAAAATAGACACACGGTCTAAAAATGTACCGATTCTCTTAAATTTGAGATTTAAAATCATCTAAGAAGAGGTCTTTTAATGGATGCTTCGATTTTTGGTTAGATATCGAATCGGATATCCACTTGAAGCATCAGCGTATACATATCTCTTTTTTAAATTGCACTTCCGTCATAATAAACAAAACTTATGAATGATAAAGAAATCTTAGAGGATCCTTCAACTAAACAAAAAATTCCACCAAAAAACCACTTAACCAAAACTTCTGGAATGTCAGACTTTTTTTATAAGTGAGGGATCATTCATAAGTGATGCCACGCTTCGAGGGGGGGGGGGGGTGTTCGTAAAATTGTGACAAGGGGAGGGGTAACAAGAAGTGTGAAATCACGCTTATGCAGCATAGCGTGGCATGTGACAAAGGGGGAGGGGTATGTTGAAGTGTGACATTTTGTGACAAAGGGGGGAGGGGTCAAATATATCGGAAAAAAGCGTGACATTCATGGACGGTCCCTAAGTACTTTTGAAATTATTGATATTTTGTATCACAAACATATCCTCTTACATTTGCTTCTCCTAGCATCAGTTAGTCTCAATACTTGAATAAATTCCTTCTTTTGTACCAACACCCGTTTACCTTTTTCTATTCTTCTTCATAATATCCTTTCTCCCAAATTTTTAAGGAATGGAATGGCCCACAAAAGTACGGAATTCCACACGGGTTGACGAGTTAGTATTTATCTAACAGTTTTCCCTGGTGTAAAAACCACTTCTACAATCAGACATTTCTTCGATTGTCGTCTATTTAGGAGCGAGAGAAGAGAGAGATCCAATTTTAATACTTCACTCTTTATTGCACCTTATTAAAACCCCACTTAACCCTAGCTGCGTTTCCTTCCCCCATTGCTCTTTTTCAACCCGTCAAAGATTCAATCTCTATTATTTCCCCCTTACAGTCGCATACTGATCATCAATTACTCTTCATGAATAGCTGATTGTAGAATAATTCAGGGGAATCTGTTTTATTGCTGATACTGTTAATTATATATGTGTTGTCATCTGAAATAAGATTAATGTGCCTTCCCTTGCATTTATCAATGATGTAATGAGATATCTGTCCATCAAGACAATGCTGTGCAATTCTTCCTGACAGGGTTAACGAATGAGTAAGTCCTTGTTGATTAGTACTTTGAGATTAGCGATTAGATTTCTTTGTGAGATTAGCCATGCATGGTTTGTTATAGAAGCATTTTGCATACTTGCTGCTACACTGGGATTAGATACGATGCAGAAAGGTGCATAGATTGTCAAAAATTTGAATGTAAAAGTAGTTTCTTATCTCTGATTGACCGTGTAACCTGAAGCAAAAAATGTTTACCGTGCAATTGAAGGTGACTGGGCATAAGAAACCCTTCTAAAAGCAGGTGATAAAAACCAGTAAAGATTCAGTTACTGTAAAACTCCTTCTAATGGACAAAGGACAGTTTTTAATTCCCCTCCAGCAAAGCATTGAGCCTAAAAAAAACCGCTTTATTGCGGGCACCTCTCTATTGCGAACATTTTTTGCCGTGGTGGTGCCGGTCCGACAAAATACTCTTATACAGTAAAACCCTTCTATAGCGGACAAGAGCGGGACAAAAATATTTGTTCGTAATATAGGGGTGTTCGCAGTACAGAGGATTTTTGTTTTTGATTTTTTGAATTGTCTCTCAGTACCATACAGTACAACCATATTTGTTATACACTTTTGCACTTAGATAACTTTTTAGTCAACTAATTTTTAAATAAATGCTCTAAAATAAGTTGTCTTACAAACTGCTCATCCAAATTCATAAGCCAATGAAACATGATGCTAGTCATAAACGTATTTTTTGTTTCGATACAAGTCGATGGGTAAAAATTTCTGGTTGCTCTCCCGATAGTTACACGTTTATCAGAACTTGGAAAATTATTTTTCTTCCCTTAGCATCTATTTACCAACCATTCCATTTGAAATTAATGTGTTTATTCAACACAAAATGTATCGGTAATGTAATAGTGATCAGTAAAATTATCAGAACGCCTAAAAATGTTTATTTTTAATATTTTCTGAAAACTCTTACTTCATTTTTTTCCTTCTAATTTTGTTCCATTCTAATTTTGCTGGTAAACCGTGCTTTGTACAAACTGTTACCCTATTAAAAATTTTTTTAACGGTGCTCCAAAGATGCATAATTTATAAGCAGTTCGGAACTGAAGAAGGCAATAGTAAGAAAAAAGTTTAAAAAGAAAATGGGGGGGGGGGGGGTGGAAACAGAAAACTAAAAAAACTAAACTCAGAGGCGCGCTAGCCCTTTTGGGGACCATGGCCTACTGTGCCCATCCAAGTTTTCGAGACCGAGGGCCCTGGGGTGCAGAAGCAGAAGTTCCGGTCAAGTGGTCGGCCTGACGCGAAACCCCCTCCCCCCCCCCCCAATGTTTAGTTCCCAAGCATGGAACTAAACGTCCATCAACAAACATGGTCCTCATTTTATTGACCCCACTGCAGGGATGAAAGGCTGAGTCGACCCTGCCCAGCCCGGGAATCGAGCCCCAGACCTGTGGCATGATAGCACGGAAGGCTACCACTCGGGGAAAAAACAGAAAGAGAAGAAAAAAAAAACTTAAGCTTAACAGTTTTATATGATGAAAAATAAGATTATTAAGTAATGTTCAATTTAGTTTACGTTTTTTTTCATGATCTGTTTCAATTGAATCTCTAGGGAGAAAACTGCCTTCCACGAGAACTTTAAAGGAAAGCTTCCCGGCATTTGCGTATTGAATAGGAATGAACATGGAAAACTCCGGCAACTCGATAAGAGTTGGACAACATGTCACAACAACCACCTCAACTCCGCAAATCATTGACTGCAACGCCAGCATTAGACCCCCCCCCCCCATATTTCGAGTCTGCGTTCATTGTGTTACCGCTTCGCCCTTTTAACGCTTTATCAAATGCTGGGAAGTATGCATCCCACGAAAATAATAAACTTATAAATGTTTATAGTAAGCTATTATAAACCTTCTGATTGACAGAAATATTAAAGACTGTAGGAAGTTTACCACCAAGTGTACCAACCTTGAAATGTGTTTCTCCTTTTTGGAAAATCGAGCATTCAGTCATTGTTATTGCTTGTATTTTAGTGGCAACATTGTTTACATGCAGTGTTATGCTTTTTCTATTTGGCAACACCTTTTTTTGTTTAATATAGTTTTTACTATGTAAACAGCGAGACGCACTGTTCTTTTTACCTTGCATTTTCTTCATTAAAATCTGAGACTCATTTTGGTTGTCACTTTGTTTCGTTAATTTTATAACACTGCTAAAAAATGATGGGAAGAGGTTTTTTTTTAAGTTATCTATATGAATTTATTTTTGAATTCAATCTAAATCCAAAAGATATTCTAACATGCTGATACTAAAGGAAAAAAAGGCCTTATAAAGAGCCAAAAAGTTTCGGATAATGTTCAGGATGTAAAAAAAAATAAAGAAACAAATCTAATGAGAAACAATTAAGAAGATATGCAAAGCAAACGAACTACACTAAAATGTTGAAAAGTAATTAGTAACTTAATTTATAATATGAAATGCAACAAAAATCAGCCGTATCAATGCTTGAAAAATGGAAAACACTTTCACACATGTTACTGAATGTGTATTTACGTACTGCATTATGAATTTTCTGAAAGTGCCACGTTTGGATGACAAACAAGCGTTCATTCGAATTAATTCTCTAATGTATACTTTCATGATAAGCTAATGTGTCATTTTTAATGTTTTTACTACTCTAAAGAACTAGATCACCAACGTCATTGAGAAGTAATAGCATAGCTTTTGTTCCTAATAAGTGACAGGTCCGAAAGCTCTGAATTTAATATTCCTACTGCGAAATTGCTCCGGAGAATGTGTTTCAGCTACTTCAAAAGCACAGGTGTCTCTCGTCTTCAGGTCTGCCCTGACCGCTGGCTGCTAATACGATGCTGCGTAAAGTTTCTTACGCCCACGTGCACAAGGTTTCAAGATTATTACGAAATGAATGCAGAAACTCGTGATGTTTTAATTTTTATCTTCAGTTTGGGGGGAAGCTGCGTACGAGGATAATGGAACGTGCTTGTGAAACCTACTTGGAGAAAACTTTTGAATGAATGAAGTCCTCTGAATGATCTGAAGCAGTTGCGTTTTTAGCTCATTCGTTTTAATTTTTTCGAGCTTTGATTTTTTTGGTTTAGCACATTGTACATGCGCACTTTTTAACAGATTGAGTGTCAGGCGAATTTAACCACTTAATGCATTTGCCCGTGTCTAACACGGGCGATCTTGTATTATTTTTAATGCTTGTCTGAGATCCGTTTGCACTTTGTTTGTGTAATAGTTTTTTACATAACTTTTACCTCACCCCCTGCTCTCTAGTCACCCTCTACGACTGAAATTGCCAAAAATAATTTATACTATACCTATATATTCATTTACTGTCAAAAAAAAAAAAAAAATATCTATCATTTTTTACCAGTTTTTCTGGAAAAAAAAAAAACTCTTACTTCTAGGGGTTAAAGGAAATTCCAGTCAGGACACGCGTTTCGTGTCTGTTATCGGTGACTGACACGTCCTGAACGGAAAATTCAGTGTCAGTCACTGGTGACTGACATGACATCAACGTGTTAATCGATAATGAGATTCTGTTATATAAAGCAAGTAATATTGTGCTTATCTTTACTTTATTTTTCTTGTTATTTCTTTAAATTATAGAATATCTTCAATTAACCCTTAAAGGGTTACCTGAAGATCTTTAAAAAAATACGGACAGTTATCAATTTAATCATAGAAATGTAATTTTTAAGCTTCAAGGGAACAAAAATGTCCAGCTTTCTACCTTAGTTGTTAACTTTTATTATTATTCTAAAAAATTGACCCAAATATTGTTGCAAAAGAAGCATTCGTTTTTTGAAAGGTGGGTGTGATTAAACTCTTTTATAAATTATTTTAACTCATTGAAGAGATAAACCTTAAATAGTTTTAAATGTTTGAATGGACTCTTTAAATTCATATTTTCTACAGGTGAATAAAATTTAATGAAATAAATTATGCTTTTGTGTCATTAAAGTGAAGAGCTGAAAAATCTTACAAAGGCCAAAAAAAAAATAAATCCAGGCGTTGTTATTTTGGAAATGGGGTAGTGAATAATGCGGGTTTATTGTTTTTGTTTACGGATCCAAAGTTGATAAACAGAGCGATATTTTTACTTCGTAACCAAAACAATGCGGTTTTAGTTTGTATTTGCATGTTTTAAAAGAGCTTAGATATTTGAATAGACATAAAATATTTATATAGTATGGCTTATTTCCTTTATGTTGTTATTATTAAGTAATCCGCGGTGTTTCAAATTCCGTAAGCAAAATACTGCTTTAAGAAATTGGTCTTTTTTCCCTCTGGCGATTCTCCAGGTAGTGTCATGTTTTGACGCATAAATGACGTCATTTTTCAGAAGGATGCTTTTCAATCGAACTGAAAATGACTTTCAGAGCCTGCTTTCCGTTTGTCAACCAAACATTGACAAAATACAACGTCAATCCCTTAGACCAACTGCAAGATCGCCAAGTAGCAACATGCGGGGTGCTTTAAAAAGATGGACACAATTTCATTTTGCTATATATCGTGCACTATACATTGTAATTGAATTCCGTCAGATATATTTAAAAGAGGATTTTAAGTTTCGAATATTACTACAGTTCGACTGCGAAGTTCTGGCACTGGGGCGCTTCTGCGCATGACAGGAAAAGAAGATTCCATTCGAGTTTTAGAGAATTTCGTTATGCAGGTGCGTTTATTAGCACGCGAATCAGAATGTTTG
The DNA here is from genome assembly GCA_038502835.1 of Octonoba sinensis. Lineage (NCBI taxonomy): Eukaryota > Metazoa > Arthropoda > Arachnida > Araneae > Uloboridae > Octonoba > Octonoba sinensis. The sequence continues at coordinate 200,569,513 of CM076598.1, read as the reverse complement.
CTTCTCTTGTGTTTGTTGAAATCAACCAAATTTTCAAGTGGCAGTAGCATTAGTTCGGAGGAAATAAAGTATGCTAAACGAGAATAGAATACGGCACGTTCGTTATTCCAGTAGTTTCTCCATGGAACATCAATGGATTCTTCTTGGCACCAGAGGCTTGCCAGACAGAGGTCTTTTTCTTTTTTTGAGGTAGAACTCCAGCACTGCACTGTAGCGTCAGCTGCTTTGAATACGTCAGTTTTAAGCGAGATGGCTACTGCGCAACACAAGATGTTTTGCTTTTCTCACAGGCAGCAATTTTTTCTTGTGGAGGTTCGAGAAAGATGCAGTTTACTTACCACCTCTTACCACGCGTTTAAATGATCTAAGAACGTGATGAGCTCAGTGATGGAAGACACTCTTCATCGAGTGAGCATGCATAATCAAACGTAATTTACAGCGTACAACATACAGTTCAGAAACTATAGCTAGCTAATATTACTTGCGTCAATCTTGTGGAAACACCATATGTAATGACGTCAGAGTTCGTACTCTGTAAACATGCCTGTCGCCTCCTTCAACCTTATACTTCTCTCAGAAATAGAACACTCATTTCCGACGATTCATGAATCGTCAAGAAAATTTCGTCATTTACAACCATTCTTTCCTCGCGCAATCACGTGACTTTAAAAAGTTTCTGCACAAATGTCGCTAATTTGACGAAAGGTTGACTCTGAGCCTTTTTTACGAAGCCATTTCTCCAAATACGACGAAAGTTTCATGAGATTTGAGGATGCGTTTCTGAGAGCGTTGGCGCATATTTGGATGGAATAACGAAAAAAATCAGTTTCCAAGAAGTTATCAATGGAATGCTAGCTGCAAAAACGTAAACAGTAAATTTCGTTTCATCTATTCTATGAAACTTTTTTTTTAGTGCAGGATCAAGTTTCCTCCATTAATTGCTTAATGACGGTTTCTGAAAGAGCATGGTACATATCAAACTCTACGTCACGTGAAAACGCTCCATAAAACTTAGCGCCAGCGGAATTACATTAGTAGCACACATTAAGATGATGGAAACGTATTGCAGTGAACTTGCTATAAATTGATCAATGTCGAATCAAAAATACGATAACCTGTTTTGAAGTGGAAAATATGAGGCAGAAATCGTTCGACTCTTAACTTTACGATGCCCAAACACATCTCTCCTTTTTGCTCGATTTACCTTGACGTTACCTGATGACTTGTGAGACATTTCATAAAGCGAAGTGACACCGATTTCTTCAGGTTAGATTGCAGCTCGTTTGCAAGAGATGATTATCAGTTATCAGTCAGAAACCACTTCAAGATAAATATTGGCTTCGTAAAACTGTTAAAGAAAGACATAAAATTTTCTAGCTTATGGACTGCTGCAAGCAGTGATATTTTTTCTTTTTTATACTGCGTAATATCTACCATTTTGCTATCCTAGAGGAAAGTTTTTTCTTTCTTTTTGTGGAATTTTTGTCTAGGATACTTCGTGATTTTTCCTTTTTACTGCTAATGAAGTAAATAAATTAAAAAACGAAGTCAACTCTGAATGATTTCCAAAAAAGGAAAAAATAAATTCAGTCTTTGATAAACGAAATTTTTACAATGAAACTTCCTGGGTAAAGTGGCTTGAAATAAAATTTAATTTAATTTGATTATTTTAATTTTAATTACTTTGATCTTTATATCTTTTTTATTTTAATCTTTACTTAATTTTTTTTAATTAAAATGACTTTAAAAAATAAGTAACTTGAAAGTTACTTTATTGTTGGCGTCAGTTTGTCTTAGCATCATCAATTCATTATTCATTGTTTTTGAGTAGTAAAATATGATGTATAGGTTACAAATTCGTTTAAGTTTTCACTATTTTTCTTACTTTACTCCTTAATTCACAACTATTTTGTTTACTTAAAATATTGTTTGAAATGTAAGGAGAAAAACAGCAAAAAAAACTTGTTTTTGTAAATATTTCAAAAAAACTTAACAACCCAAAAATAGGACGGAAGTCATGACAAGGTACGGGTTTTTAATACATAACTTTTTCAAAATACGTATCTCAGAAAGTGTCAAAGACAGAAGAAAATTCTTATTTTAACTTGTCTTATTTTCCTAAACATCCGATACATCATAAAATTAAAACAGCTTCTTGCCAAATCGCAATTTCAGTGTTACGCGAAAATCGTTCCTCTTGTCATTTCAAATTTAAAGGAAATACCATATAGTTGACAAAAAAAAATTAACTCAAAAAGTTATAGAAAAGACATCCATTTTGAGAACCATTCCATTTTTGACTCTAGGGAACAATGGGGGTAATACGTGCGATGGAATGTGCTGTTTTGGTTCTCGTTCTAGTTCGTTTAGCATACTTCCGAACTGATGCTATATGCCAGTTTATGCAACAAACATTCTGATTCGCGTGCTAATACACGCACTCACAAAACAAACTTCCCTAAAACTCGAATGGATTCGTTGTTTTATGCGCTGCGCAGAAGCGTCCACGTGTCAGAACTGTATTTGTCTTATTGCCAGAGTTACGGATCAGTCGCTTCGAGTTTCGATCTCTACTCGTTTAACTTTAAAATGTGATTTTCGAACTTCATATTATACTAAAATATTAAAACTTCAACCACCGAGCGGGTGGCAGATAGTCGTCCTCTGCAAATCCTTAATTTTGCTTTCTGCTATAGTTTCAAATAGAAAAACTTCTGTAAATAAAATTGAGTGTTTTTTTTTTCTTCAGTTCTGTAAAGCACACTAGATAAAGTTATGAATAATGATCAGACATGATCAACTAAAACACCGTATTCATAAATTTACTTTTAGTGAAAAAATATTCACTTTTTGAAACACTCCGTGAGCTTTTCTTACGTCGAACATAAACATGCGTTTCATGGTGCTTCAAAAAGAGCCCCACGTGCTGTATTTCACCGAAACGAGATGTTTTTAAGCGTTTGTAAAGCAGGTATTGTTACGAGACACTCAAAAGAATTGAGAAAAATAGCGAAAGGGAAGCGAGATCAAAGAAGATTTGGTATTATGGGCAAATTTTATGTAGACCAGATGGCGACGTATCAAGAAAGCGCACATTCTGAACATCTCAGAGCTGATTCATACACTTGTAGAACCTAACAGAAAACGTTTTCTCATTTTATTTATTAAGTGTACATTTCTGGCAACGTATTACAGAGATTTTGAAACTAAAAGAGTACATATATCGAAATAGTATTTCAGGAATTCTGGGTATTTCGCTTAAGCTTTTTTGTTCTACTTTTTTTATGAATACTGTATTGTTTGCTTGTGCCATTCACTTGAATGTCTTGTATGTTTTGCAAAAATGTTACGCATAAAGTCCTTTTTACACTACTTATCGTAAAAATGAATAAAGTCATCAAAGTAGCTAAGTAGATGTATCAAATAAATTTAAATAGTATTACGTAATAATATTAGTACTTACAAAAATACTGCAAAATAAATTATTAATTTAATGTAAAATTTGAAATTGCTGAATGAAAATGTGTTTGTCAGGTATTCTGTCCCTCACCCTTTCCTCCAATGCGTTTCAAAGAAATCAACCCACCCCCCTCGAAAGATATTAGCAAAAATATCATGTTTCATTATTTTATTATTCTAGTACATATTTTTTCTTTTCTTTTTTCCACATGAAAAACAGAAAATACTATTTTTAACCGTTCAAAACAAGCAAGCTTCAATGGGTCAACGGGAGGGGGATTGAAATTCGTCCAGAACTGAATGTCTGCTTTTCACATGAAATTTTTTGACCAGATTTGATATGTACGGCTTAACCATTAAGAACAAAACTATTTTCCATTCCTTTATTTATTAATTTTATCTATTAAGTAGTGTGTGTTTTATACTAGAAATAATTTTTGTTTAAATTCAGTTCAGTGTTTTCCTATACATTAAAAAATTCTATTTGGTTTCAAAAGTCTCAGACTGAAAATGATGATAGTTGGATAGGAAGTTATTACAGTATAATGCTCAAGAGTGCGAGAGAATGAATTTCATAATGTTTACATATCAGGATATTTGTTTCCTTTTTTCCCGTAAAAGTAAAAAAATAATAATGAAGAAGGCTTAAGGTATGAAAGAAGGCTTAATGTCTCGAAAAATATCGTTAAAAATAGAGTAAAGTCAGAAAAAAGTGAAGTAAATTAAATAACGACTGAAAAATAAAAAATTTGAAAGTAGGGTTTTGAGATGGGGGGGGGGGGGGGAATGGGTGTCTGTCGGTCGGTCGGTCTACCTGAACCCCCGAATAACTTTTGAACGAATTGTCCGATTCGAAACATTTTTTTTTTTTTTCTATTCTAAAGAGCTCATTTCCATATTTTACTTTTTGACTTGAACAATTTTTGTTCAATTTTGAACGGTTCAAAAAATCTTAACATTAGTGCCTATAGGCAAATTATGTAAACTCTGGGTGCAAGATCCAAGTTCCTATGAACGAGCTAATGGAAGAAGCTCTCGGGGAGAAATGTTTTTGATTTGAACAATTTTTGTTCATTTTTAACAGAATTTATATTTGAAGTAATTAAGAACTAAAGCTAAATGAGAAAGAGAGAGATTATCAATTTGAAGTTGGGTGTATACGGGAAAGTAGGCTCGTATAGTTCTAGACGGAACTTCTTGCTATTAAAAGGTATTTATTATGTTTCGGTATTGAGTTGAAAAAACACATTTGAAACAATGAAGATTTTAAGCGAAAGACTGATGGCTAGATTCACAAATCTTAACAGTAGTCTAGTATACTGTTCGTTCATGAATACCGCAACTACCGATCGAGAACGATCCCATTTGTCAAAGGGGTGATACGCTGAAACCACTTTTGGAAGTTTTGTTTTTGCCAAACATTTGTTGACTTTTCTCGATGTTGAATTATTCCATTTTTGTTTTGAATATTTAGCACAAAAAGAAAAAGAACGCCGCTAGTTTGTTATGCTTTGCAAAAAATTAAACAATTCCTCATCTTTATTTCTTCTGTTACCCCTATTTCGATAAACTTGAAGGCTTGAAGCAGACCTGACGCATGCGTAAAATGAAGGAAGGTTTCTGCTTAGAATATCAGACAGTAGTTCTGGACGGAACATGTTGAGTTATTCAAATACATTCTGGCATTGGAGCTACAAAAGGGTGCTTTTTACGCGCCACCGTGACACATAACTCTAATCTTGCTCATTACTGTATCGCACCACTATTCAGAGGATTATTTTGAAACTTTGCTCTCATAATGTACTTTTTGCTCCTATTAATAGTTAAAACGGCCTTCAATGTTCAGCGTTCAGGTAATAAGTTCGGAAACTTCAAAGCAAAGCATCTAATATCATTTCTTTGATTTCCATGCTCCTTTTTTGTCTCGATTATAATGCTAGTTTTATGTATCTCTAATAAAAGCACGTGGGAATGTCCCATTGTATGCATTGCATGCTTTTAGCCCATTATTTCTCGAGGCCTTTCTCAGCGACTGTCATATTGCTTTTGTCCGGAATAATTTAGCTCTCGTTGGATTCAAATTTTCAAAGAAATGCGAAAATGAAAACTCTTGGTTTTGGAAACGTTTTAACCCTTCATGCGTGTGTGTTTTTTCAGTTACGGGTTATTCTCCCCCTTTCTTTTTTGGGTGGGCTAAACAACATGAACATTGAATGAACAATTTATTTAAGGAAAGAAAAAAAAAAATCTGAATTCAATTGGAATCATGTTTTGAAACGTATCATTTATCTCCTTCAGTCGTAACGAAACGCATTACAATGTTGCGTTTAGTTTTAAAGAAAATAAATCATTAACTCTTTAACTAACCTTAACTTTTCAAAGATAATAACCGAATCGGCGCATTCCATTTTAATCGATCAAGCGATTTATGAAGTTCCGTGTTATTTTATTTTAGCAATTGAAAAATATTTATGCTCGGAAAGACCCAAAATTTAGACTAAAAAATACTCGTGCTGAGTGTTACCGGGAAGCGAATTTAGAAACACTACCAGCTACGCAGAAAGTTCAGATGGCGCTGCGATCGCGCTCCTCTTGGCAGGATTTTACTCCTCGCCCGAATACGCCAAGCAAAGCCATGTTGCTTTTGAGCGATTTGCGCATGCGTCACCTCTGTTTGTTTACTGTTGCTATACTAGAGATAGAGTAAACGAGTAGATTTGGATATGGTACGATGTTGGTGAGGGTTCAAAACGCTTTTTTAAAACAAGCAATTAATGTGTTTTATATAAAAAAAAAAAGTTACAAGCAGTTTGTGCTTTTGAACTAATCATTCGTTAATTTAATTTTCTTTTTTCATGTGTACCTGTCGTTGGAAAGAAATGGTATTTAAATTCCACAGGGGTATTTCTAATTACGTTGTAAGACAACAGAAATAATACCGTAGTTTGTTGGCGTATTTCATTAGTATTCGAAGTACGCAAACTGGGTGTAAATGTGAACAAACATCATTTGAAGCAATCTAAACACATTGCTACTATGCTATATAAATCAAAGCAACTGTGAAAAAAAGGGCGTAATTTCACTTTGCAATTTTTTTCTCAAGAAGCAACTTACAAAAGTTTTTTTTCATTTGCCCCTTAATATTTTTGAATTCAATTTAGAGAATATCAGTGATACATTTTGTGCATTTAAATTTTGATATCTTAGTTTCAGATTGTGAAAGGTAATCCCATCCCTCCATTAATAGAAGTCATTTTGAAGGATTGGTGTATAATTTTATTTATGTGCAGTAAACCAAAGTACAATTACAATAACATGAATTCAAATTTATATATGTATAATGTATATATGTTATACATAAGCACTTTAACTTTGTTACTGCGACTCCAGATTCAACAAGAACTCCAGTAGAATGAGGGGAATAAAAGAAATTGTTGGTTTAATATTAACAACCCAACATAACACAATTTTTACAAGCAAAATCTCTGACTTAGTGTTCATTTATTTCATGAAACCATCTTGAATGAAGTTTTGGAAGAATTGGACAACAGCTCAAATTGTTTAAAATTTCAGAAAGAATGGCTTATATTTTCATGCCCTCAATTAACCAAAAAAAAAAGGGAGGAGGGAGGGACAACACTGACCAGTTTTCTTTTCTTTCTACAATAAATTAGTCTGTGAAAAGTAAAAAGCAGGTCTTTTGTAACTCTTTGTCATTAAATTCATCTTAATGATCTAAATTTATAGTAAACCATTTTATTACGAGCACTTGAATTTAATGCAGAATTGTTGCAGTCCTTTTATCTTCAATTATATTTGAGTTTCGTTGTATTTTAGATTTTAATAACTGAAGATGTTTACATCATGAACAATTTCTATCATGTAAAATTTTTTCATAGCCTTCCCAAATCTATGTCTGAAATTTTAAGTAAAAGCCTTATTTGAATGGTAGTTCTCCGTAGTTTGATTTGAAAAAATAGCCCCAATTTCTTACACCTCATATGTCATATTGAAACTATTACTCTATGTACTTGCATCTAAGTTGATGCCCTAATTTTAAAGTGGAAAAAATTTAAATTATTTTCAAATCACATTTCTCCAGTGACAATTAGTACTACTGACGATTTATTAAGTGCTTTTTTTTCTTCAGTAACACTTGTATAAGTTGACTTCCCCCTTTTCGTAGTTTTAAATAAAAGTCATGACTCATACTGTGGTTTGCTGCATCCCATGTAACAGATTTCAGTCCATTTAAGCTTACTTTCTAGCATTTTAACGACTTATTTCACAATTTAAATTTTATATAATCCTGTGTCTAGTTATATAGCAACATTAAAAAATAAAAATAGGTACTTTTAGCAGAAACCTCAAGCACTGATGGCTTGGGGTTTTTACCTACAAGTTGAGAAAATGAAGGAAAATTATAATGCATTAAAAAAAAAAAATACCTTTTGAGTGGTTTGAATATAATTTTACTCAGAAATGGAAACAAGTATTTATATCTGAAGGCTTTTATTTCCAGAATCAACACTAAAAAATGTTGTGGCTTTTGGCATTGGCTTGATTTAAGTTAATATTTTGGGACAAATGTCTTTGTCGTTTGCATTTTTGGTGTGCATTGCACTTCAATGGTCGTCCTGCAGGTATTCTGCTTGATCCTCTTGGCATTCCAATTCTTCTTCTAGAAAGGGATGTTGGCTGAACTTTAATTTTTCTGCCTTTCTGTCTTTTAGGTGCAACAATTTTATTTATTAAATATAATTTTTGATTAAATTCAGTACCAGTTTTAATATTCTTTAGATAATTTGTGAAATTATTTAGTTTTTTTTTGTCAATATTGTCATAGGATACAAGTCGCTTTAATTCATCTAATAGTGAGTTTTTCTTGAGCTGTAGCACTTATAATATGTGTGACAGAGGGATTATTTTGTTCTTCATTACTTTTATGAGGGTCAGGGGATCTTTGTCTTATTTTCTTGAAAGATATAATCTTCAAACTCTTTAAACTGGGAAGTTTTTGAATGAAAAGTTGATGCCTTGTTTCTTTTATTTTTGTACGTGCTACGTTGGCGGAATTCATAAATTTCCCCCGAAATATAAGAAGTCAGAATTATTGAAAAAGCCATGATACTGAAATCATTTATAAATTAATGATTTCACGATTTTTAACTGTATTTGACTCCCCTTGTCACAAAATGTCACACTTCAATGTACTCCCAGCCACGTGTCACGCTATATTACATAAGCATATTTAGTTGTATAGTTCAGAAGCAAAGCACTACGTTATAGATCTCATCTCCAATTTTATCTTGAATTTTTAATGATATTTCTGAGCATAACAATAATAATGATTTTGTGTGTGCTTAATTTGTATAAAATGCGATTAAGGTTTACAAAAACAAAGCATAATTAATATATACTGTTAAAATCAATAATCTTCCAAATTTGACAGAAATTAACGTGCTATTTTATCTTAAAATGCAAAGGCCTAAGATTTGCTTTCAAATTTTGAACCTAGAAGCTAATTTAAACATTAATCAGCATCGACGCTTTCGCCACAAAATGAAGTCAATGAGAACACAAAAGAGAAAAAAATATTCATAAGTAACACAAAAATATTTTCCTATGCTAATAAAAGTTTTTTTAAGTTTAGGAAAGCAATAATTTTTTATTACCAATTTTTAGTATAGAACTTGATTTATTTGTTCTGCAATGTGTGCTCTATAAGTAAACTCTTCAGTGGACGTTATTTGATGGTTTGATTGCAAAAACAAGCTGATTAATAATGTGAGTTGATCGCCAGCGCAGCAGAAGCAATAGATTTCGGCCTACGGAGAGAAAGGAAGCGCTTCTCTGAGTGGTCGTATTGCATTGTTCAGAAGTGACCATCTTCATGGTAATCCATCTGAAATGTATAGGAACTTCTTTTGTTCTTTCTAAAAACATATTACGCAAGCAAAAAAGTTTATCAACAAAATAATTGAAAAATAAAAATTGACTATCTGCAATTGCACTTACTGAAAAGTATTGAAATGAATGTTACATTCAGGAAATTATATTTATTAAAAAACAACCAAAATCATTTTATTTGCCTACCATGGATTTATTTTGAAGAAAATTATTTGTACATTAACAATTTGAAATCTACAGAAAGCTTTCCGTTATTCTTTGCTTTGTTGCTTTTAAATTTTTTGCCTTAATTTATTATTTCATTTTAATTTGATTTTTAAAGTCTTAGTATCTAAATAATCTGAGTCACGATTTGCATTTATTAGACAAGTGTGACATACATAACTTCATAAATTTCAGGAATATTATTAAAAACTATATGAAAATGGATTTTTTTTTGCTTATATGGAAATGAACAAATGCTAATGCTAAAATTTTGAGCTTAAATAAAATATAATCCTTCAATATATTTTGATACGTATCTATGTATCAAAAATAACACATCTAAAATGTTTAAAATTGCAATTTTACTGTAGCAATTTTTTTATTCCCATAAACTGAGTAAGTATATAAATGTGTTTTAATTTCATTCTGAAAGTTCTGATGGCATCCTTTTGTTTTTATGAAAAAGATTTCCTGCCGAAATCTAATAAAATGTCCCAATGCGAACGTTATCGACTGACGAGCGCAGTGAAAATCGGCCTACGGCGAATAGTTTCAGACAGGAGCGCTTTCTAGCTCAGGGGTGAGCGCAAATCGCTCAAAAGCAACATGCCTTTGCTTGGCGCATTCGGCGAGGAGTAAAATCTTGCCAAGTGGCGGGCGATCGTAGCGCCATCTGCACTTTCTGCGTAGCTGGTAGTGTTTCTAAATTCGCTACCGGGAATGTAACTGCTGAAATTCCGCATGTCTTAGATTATATGAGATGTTTAGAGGTAAAGTGGATCAACTCCCATAGATTATTTTTGCGTATAGCTTTGCTAACATTTATAAACTTGTGTATTCTAAAAATAAAATAAATCAACTTTAACCAGATTCTATTTATCAACTCTGGTAAAAGTTCTGCTTTATTTTTGTTTTTAGAGAGAGAATAGTTTATGAACTTTAAACTCGTTAAAAACTAATCAATGCACGGACTTGATCCGCTTTAGCTCTGAACGCCTTATATGAGGCACTAATAAATTTCTTTTGTTTTAGATTTTTGTCGAGATGTTATATGCTTTACGAAGTTTCTGTTAGTTTAACAAGAAGTTCCTTCTGGAACTGTACAAGCCTACTTTCCCGTATACATCAATACCAAATTGATAATGTAGCTATCACTCTCTTTCTCATTTAGCTTTGGTTCTTAACAGGGGCGGACTGGGAAGGAAATTCGGCCTGGGCGTATCACAAACAGACTGGCCCTCGTGGGGGGAGGCTCTACCAAGAAACGGAAAATGAACGCTAATCAGATATTATGCACTCCTTTATTATGGCCTTATTTATGCCTCATTTATGGTTGTGGTTCCGTTCAACCCTCCAAATGATATCAATTTGACAAAATTCTAAATTTTGCTTTGTCTGATCATCTTTAGACGGCTGTAATTTAAAACTATTTGACCTAAATAGATGAAACTTGCACTGTTTTGTTTAGTATTTTATGGGGTTTTATAAAATATATAGCATGGCACAGATAATTAAAAAGAAAAATTTTTTTTGTTTTGAAAACAAAAAATTTATAAAATTTAAAATAATTCAAAATCGAAATTTTTAATTGTACTTAGCTTCTTTTTAGCAATATGTATGCAAAATTTCAGGATGGTGTTCCTGTGGTATCATGATGAAAAAAAAATTTCTCTTTCAACATTTACATTCACAAAGAGAAATTTTTTTGTCATCATAATACCCCAGGAACACTATCTTGAAATTTTGCATACATGTTGCTAAAAAGAAGCTAAGTACAATAATTTTTTTTCAAAAAATTTAAAAATTTCGATTTTGAATTATATTAAATTTTATAAATTTTTTGTTTGCAAAACAATTTTTTTTAAGTAGCTGTGTCATGTTATATATTGTATATAACCTCATAAAATACTGAACAAAACAGTACAAGTTATATTTTTTTGGTTCAGATAGTTTTTTAATAACAGCTGTCTTAAAGTGTCATGAATATGCAAAATTTATGATTTCATCAAAATTTGAAAAATTTATAACTCAAAAACGAATGAATAAAAATACCAAAACTTGGTATTTTTCATCTATTATATGAATACTCCATTTGAGCCAAAAATAAATGAAATCCAAAGACGCGAGGTTTTGACCATTAATTGATTTGATATGGAATTACCTAAAGACAGTCCAATAATCCCAAAAGAACCTGTCAGTAAATTATAATGACTCAGGTGTTTATAACAACAAATGCAACAATTATTGCAGGATTTTCAAAATTTAGATTTTACATTGACTTCATCCCCAAATTCCTCTTGCTTTGCTTCCTTCACTGTTGCTATGTTCTTCCATTTCCAGAACACATTCTTCAAGTGTGGAAGCTTTTATTTTTTTCCAGGCATGCGCTAAGTAAAGAAACTGTTTTTAATGTTGTAAATACTACCTTTAGGGCCTCAGTCTCCCGCCAGCCCAGTTCAAATTAAAAAAACATAATAATAATAATAAATAAATAAATTTTGCAGCCTCCAAAATTTTCCACCCTAGGCGGCCGACTAGTTGGTTGTCTATATGGACGAGCTGGCCATGAGAAATTATCAGGCTTGGCTTGAGAAATTTTCAGGGCCGTATTTTGCAGAATATAGGAACTAAAAATATTGTCAGTAAATATGAAGATATGTATTAAAATATTAAATGTTCACTGGACAGTTATTTTTCTTATTCATCATAGAAGTGTAATGATACATAATATATTAATTCGCTGTTAATAGCTGCCGCACTTTAGGGCGTTGCGCAGTGAGGCAATTGGCCGAGACAACTGGCCGCGAGAAATTTTCTGGGCCGGCTTGAGGATTTCTCAGGGCCGTCCTTGAGAATTTGCATCGCCACCTTAGCCTCCCTCGCCGGCACTACTCAAAATTTAAAGAAAAAAAAACATTAATTTTAAAAGTTTGCAACCCAGGCGGCCGCCTACAGGTTTTCTACATGGACGAATCGGCCAGGAGAATTTCTCAAGCAGGCCCCGAGAGCTCGTCCATATAGACAGCTTAGACAGCAGCCTAAAGCGCAAAACTGATGTATTTTATTTATTTATTAATTTTTAAAATAAAAAAATATGTATAATTAATTTGCAGTCCCTAAAATCTTGGGCCTGAGACAGCCGTTGGGCCAGGTTGTCTATACGGACCAGCCGGCAATGAAAAATTCTGCCCCCCCCCCCCCCCACATGTGGCCCAACGGCCAGACCCTGGAGATTTTGTCCTATTGCACTCTTGAAGCCCGGATTACGGCAAAGTTTTGGTCACCTTAATTTTATTAACATTGTAAAATCAGTATATTTCATAAAACAAAATTTATATTTTGCGACCGCCCCACCGGGCAATTGCCCGAATGCCCACATAGCCAGTCCGCCGCTGGTTCTTAATTACTTCAAATATACCTTTTCATTCATTCAGCAATATCCTTCAAAATCCAGATCAAAAAGTTCCGTGGGAAAATAGGCTCAAGACCAAAAACTTGTCTTTTCCACATCTGCGCTTGCGCAACAGAGAAGACATGTCGCCAACAAACGGTCTTTGTCGCCTTTTGGTGTGTCAAGAGGAGGGGATGGGATAACAAGAAGGGTGCTATAGTACATTTTGATTTCTATAAAAACATTTAAAAATCAGCAAATTAAATTATTTTTTAAAGTTTTTTTTATTTCCATAGTTTGATTTTAAGTTTCATTGATTTCATTTTGTATCGAAAACACCGTTGCCGATTAAGGTACTATGAATACTAATTACCTTTGTAGTAAACTTAATCTCATTTTATACAAACTAAGTACACATATAACCATTATTGTGCTCACAAATGTCACTAAAAGCTCAAAAATGAAATTAGAAATTGTGATCTATCTGTAGTGCTTTGTTTTTGAGCTACAACACGGCAAGTACATATGCTAATGTAATATAGTGTGAAATGTGACAAAGGGAGGTAGGGGTATGTTGAAGTGTGACACTTCGTCACAAAGGGGCGGAGGAGGGTCAAATATATTGAAAAAACATATATATATTGGTCAAATATATTGTTGTGACATCATTTATGAACGGTCCGTTACTTAATACGCAAAATTTGTTCTCGGTAGATCAACTAGCATTCTACTTATTCAAAGAATGCGTCTTATGTGCGGTAACGGTTGATTGCCTTCGTTTCTTAAATTGTGAAGAATGATGATGTGTCATTTTCATGCTTCAAGGACAAAACAAAGCATTGATTAAGCGATTTCACTTGGATCGTAAAACTGGGTAAAGGCTTTGTATTACATCTGGTTTTATCTGTGTGGTTTGCAAACTATTACTCATGAAGGAACAATAAGGGAGGAGTGACGAAAAATCGTTTTGCGAAATATGTTTTTTCTATCTAAAACCTGTTGAAATTTTCGATTACTTACGTAACATTTTAATGCATCATTCTTAGTTTCGAAATTTTGGTATCGGTTGACTAGTTAAAAATTTGTTCAAGCTACGGAAGGAGAGAGAGAAAGAAGGAATGTGCGTACCATTAAGGCTAAGTACCATTTCCTCCTCTGTTTGTCGACCAATGTTCTTACTTTTTTTTTTTTTATATTTAGTAGCAATTGGTGTTTTTGTGCTATGAGTAAAAAAGTTTTAGAAATGGTTTTTTTTACCCCTTCCTTAGACGTAAATCTTACTACTCTTTACATTTACAATCAGGATTGCCAAATTTAAAAACTGCAAACACGGGAAATCTCCTCTATAACACTCATGTGTTTATAATGTCATAAAGATTCCTAATTTATACTTTTTCAGTCAATACTGATTTTCAACCTGTCAGAATTTTTGGATTTATGGTTTACAAGGTTTCTTCAAGACTTTCACATATTTTTCTTTAAAAGAATACACGTTTTTCAGGTCTCAAAGAGGGGGTTTAAATGAAATGCTTTTTCATTAGCTGTATAATGCATTATTGACAAATTAAAAATTTCAAAATGGCTCCCAAAAAAATTCAACAAAATGTGAATAAAATACGTGATAACGATGATAATAATGTTGTAGATCAAATGCAAAACAAAAACCAATGTGCATAGTTTATGAATAAAGTTTTTACAGGAAAATAAACGGTTGTTTTGAGTTTATGTAAGTCCTTAAGTGCTGAGCACAAACAGTAAGAAACTTAACTAGGATTTGACTAACTTAACTTGAAACTAGGAAATCAGAGACTTAATAAGCAGTGTATAAAAATGGATCTTGTAAATTGCTAATAGATATAATAAAACAACGATTTAAAAAACCGCCTTTCTGATTATAATGAGCCGAACCTGTAGAAAAAAAAATGAACATGTTTGAAAATGATCTACGCATGAAACCTTTAGCAAGTGACGTCGAACCTATGACCCCGGTGCGTGGGTCAGACACTGACCCACGCAAGATTTTTAACTAACCAACGATTGCTAGGCAACCATTTGTTTGTTTACGCGGGTATATTAAGATTTTCTAATTTGTGTGGATAATTTATATTCCATTTGTATTTTTTCAAGCACAGCATTGACACAAAAGCAATTTAAATGCCGTCTATAACCTTCAGTTTGATCATTATAGTTCTAAAGTTACGCAAATGACTACAAATGCGTTTGTAGTATTTGAAATAAAGCAAAAGCGGTTACAAAATATCAAATAAAGTGTATAATTTTACTCATTTTGTGTGTTGAAAAAAAATCGACAAACCAAAGCAAATAACCATTTTTAAAGCATTTTTTTCAAATAAAATGGATGTAATTTTCGTTACTCCTTGTTCCTTCAAACATTTATTGCCATTTGCACAAAGCCCTTGAGAATTTTTAACCCCACTAAAAGTTTTTAAATCGCCAAATCACTCCAATTTTTACCAGTTAAGCCAATTGAATTTTAAATATATTTAGTTTTAAAAATACTCAGTTAAAAGTTTTTAAACTTAACTATGGGGCAATGGGCATTAGTGACCCACGAGCTAGTATTAAAAAAAATATGATCAAAATTTCACCCACGTCTCAAAAATATTCGCCATCCCTGGTTAACCTGTAGAAAAAAATAGTGAACATAGATGAAACTGATCTACGCGTGAAACTTTTAGCCCGTTGCCCCCATTTGAAGCAAGAGTGTGCAAAGAATTCACGCAGCAGTTGAAGACAGTGTCCCTACCTCCTTCCAGTTTCAAGTAAAAGCAAAGAACCATTTGACAAATGGCAAGTGTGTCATCGAGTTAGGGGAAGGAGTCCTTACTGGTAATCGAAAATCTTTCCCGCGGGACAAAATCTTAGCTCTTGGGTCTCTCTAGACAGTTTGTGTTGACGGAAATATAGCAGATTTTTGTTGAGTTGTAGGAAACAGAATTACAATTTTCAGACATGGCTATCTTGGAAATACAGTGCTTTTCTCTGCTGGTTTTTTTGGTGCATATAATCAGATATTTCTTCTAGTTGAAATGTGGTACAAGCAATGAAAAATATCCTCTTACCGTTCACTAGCAGATTGATGGTCGATAAATTATAGTGATAGTGCTCAAAATGGGCATTGAATGATAAAAGATGTATTGCCGCATGTAAAAAAATGCTCAACGATTTTTTTTTTAAATTTCCTTAAACTGAAAAGAAGAAAAATTTTTTTAAACCAGTGATAAATATACATTCATTTAAATTTAGTAACATTACATCTCTCTAATCGAAATGTCTTTTAACAGATTTTTGAGCTTCAAATCCTTTTTATAAAACAATTATCTTTAAAAAAAAAAGTGAAAGAGGAAAAAAAAAAAAGACGAAAAATTTCTTCAGTTTGTCTCTTTTTCATGTTTCTTTCTTTCTTTTTTTTTTTTTGTCAACCCCGTATAACTGCCACTCAGTTTTCAACGTGTTTACATGATTAATCGCTGTAGTCTAATCACTCTGACTAACCAAGGTTACTTTGTTCGAAAACATTCTTATTTATCTGAAGTATTCCACTTTTCTGTATTATAATTTTGTCTAAGAAACCTGGTGATTTTTTGTGTTAAAGTTTCTACAACTATAAAAAAAAACAAAAAAACTGTTGCTAAAAATATAGATTTTCAAAGAAACACACACACAAAAAAAAAGCTTCAAGCATTAATGCTAAAGTAATGCTTAGTCATTAGGCGGCACGATAAGCTTTAAAATGAGGGGTAAATCGTGGAATTTGATAAAGGAATAAGGAAGACAGGCTGGAGAAATAATATACAAAATTGGTTAAACTCAAAAACTATGTGATCATATAGCTCTAAATACGTTTTTTCTCTTAACTTTGTCCGGAAGCGACATCATGACACATATAGCTTTAACCCCTTAACTGGTTTGCCCGTACGGCGTACGGGCATTGATATTTCCGCCTTTCTTGTTTTGGCCGTATTATTAATAGATTGAAAGAGAAATTCAGGGGCATTTGTGTTTCAAAGTTATAAAATAGAAAACTGCATAAATTCATTAATTATGAAATTAAAAAAATATATATTTCATTTTCCTTTTGTACCAAGTTAGGACTTTAATTATATGCAATGAAAAAAAAAATTTTTAGGAACACTTGTGGTGAAAAAATTCACCAGTTAAGGGGTTAAAAGTCATTACCTGTGTAACTTCAAATAAAAGCTTGTTCTTGTAAGCTATAATTTCATTAAATCATCTGCATTACAAAAATCTTTATGTCAGTAAGCGGAGAGTACCATAACTATTGCTGTTTCTTAAAATCGTTAACTACCTTCTGCAAGATTAAGTAGTTAATTTCAGACAATCCGACTTCAACCATTTTTAAGCAAAAATTTTGATGTTGAAGGAATACTCAAATTTTTGATGATGAAGTAAAGCAATCGAGCAGTTAAATCGCATTGTAGTAAACACTTAGAAAAACACCTATTTTTTATGATTTTAGGTGTGCGCATAAAAAAAATGTTTGAAAGTAATGCATATAGAAATGTTTTTCCTTTCTCTGGCTTTCTCCTTCAAAACGTTGGATTTCTTTAATTGCATGTCGAGGTCGTATTTTGGAGGAAAATCACAACCATTTAAAAAAGAAAGCTGAAAAAAAAATATTCATATTATAAAAATTTACAGGCTAGTTGAGTAGTTAACTCTTCTCAATCGATATTTTTTATAGGGCTACTTGACGCCTATCTTGGCAAAAGTAAAATCTTCGCGAATTGGCGCAAATAAAAAATAGTAAAATTGACATGCAATCTGAATTGGCACAAATAAATATCATTAAAACTGGTAAGTAAAGTGAATTGCTGCAAATAAAAATTAACAAAATAAGCGAATGATTTTTGTTTTCACCAGTTTGTTGGTTTTCCAATTTACTATGGGTTTCGTCTGTTCTGCTGAATGATGAATGTCGACAAAAATGCTCCAACACTGAACCAATGACTATTTTTCATATGCACAACTCCAAACATTAGGCTACGCTATAATTTGATTTCGCCGTTTACTACTGTTTTGATAAGATAATGAGCATTTTAAAGCGCGATATTTCTGTAGCTGTTTTTTGCTTTTTACAAAGGTTTCGCACTATTCATTAAGACAGCGCATTCCGTACGTACACAAACTGTGCGTTCACAGGAGTTTTCACTATTCTATAGGTTAATAATATATTGTTATTTAAGGGGACCCGAACCGTTTTTTGGGTGAAAAAATTCACTTTTTTTTAATTTTTTAAATTAAAACTAGAACTTTTCCTGGATCATTTGCTGTAAAAATTATGTAAATCTTAGCATTCTAAGTACTTGAAATGATTTTTTGAAAGTTGCGAGTCTATCGAAATTTGGTCTAGCGAAATTGGGTTGTTTTGCTGTGCAAGGGGAAACACTTTACCCTTCCTTGTGTTTTCGAGTTTATTTCGATATACAGTGACAGTAACAATCGATGGCATTCATAGCATGGAAATATCGAACTAAGAGAACAAAAAGCCCGGGAATAGCGGGAAATTTGAATTTCTGGATTAAATCGGCTCTCCTGAAAAGTTGCATTTTTTCCTCTTTCGGAACCGTTTTCTCGAAAACGGCTAAATGAATCAATATACTTTTTTTGCATATGATTTGGCTATATTAGGCCTATATTTAAAACCATGGGTTTTTCAAAATTTTCAAAACAACCTACAGAAAACAATTTTTTTCAATATTGTGTACTCACTACGAAAAGTTTTTAGCTGACCAGGTTTTTATAAAGTGAAATTTTTAAATATCCCTGGTTGTGAATTCATTATAAGATGTGACAAATAAAATAAAAAAATAAGATCAATAAAATCTTGAATGGATTATGAGAAAAATGTTCCGGAAGTTATTCAATATCAAAGTTTTTTACAATTTCATAAAAAAATAAATATTCAATATTTTTGGATACAATTTGGTCTACATATAGAGAAAGACCTACTTAAAAAAATAAAAAAAAACCGCGAAGCAAAATTTCCTATGGCTGAGGAGTAACGCTTGAAGAAAGTTGACTACAAATTGACCGCCTCAAAACGGTTCGGGTCCCCTTACGTTATTTACAATTGATATCTTAGGTTTATCGTAGAATGTGACGCTTTTGAACACAGAAAAGCGCGGGATCAGGTTCGTTAATAGATAATCTTCTTAATGCAAATGTAAGCTCAATTTGTAGTCATTTTGTCTATCATTAAAAAACTGATATTACCGGTGTATGAGACGCAATAAAAATGACAAATTTTATCAAAGACAATGTTGTAAACTGTCATTAAGTATAATGTAGTAGAAGGGAAAAATATTTTTTCAGAAGAAATATTTGAAATTTTGATCATTGGAATTTAGTTCTAGTTTCAGTCTACATTTTTATTATAGAAAGGATATCTCCACCGGAAATCTGAAAGGCGTAACAGAATTAGTAAATTGCACATTGAAGCAGAAGCAAGTTACATCCTGAATGAGCACGAAATGACTGGCCAGACTTAAAAAATGAATCCACATATTTGTAACGTTTAGTCCTGTGAATGTAGTCAAATTTATCCGAAGACTCTTATGCCGGCATGTAATTAACTCGATTTTTTATCAAAGCACCGACACAATCAATGAAGGGCGGATATATGTATTTCATTTTCTTTCTCTCCAAAGCTTTTCGACCTCACAATTTCGACACTCCCCGTAAATTGCCATCGTGGAAGAACTCTTGTTTAATTGACCCTCTATCTCCACTTAACATCTGTGGAAAAATTGACGGGGTGTCGCGACTGTTATCTGTTTCCTTCCCTTTATCCACCCCCAACCATCCACACAGTCCAGCATTTCTGGCGACAATGTGTGTCCCCTCGTTTTTTTATGGTTTGGGGTGAGTCTTGTTGCAGTTAAGTTTTTAAGTTCTGTGGGTTGAATGTTGGAAAGCTTTCCTGCTTTCTCTTCTTGCTGTTTTATTTTTTGCCCCCCTTCCTCTCTTGGTGGGAGGAACATCGGAGTTTAAATTTGATACTCTGTGGGACGGAAAGCTGCTAATCTCAACTCAACGTCCTAGTCATCGTGTTTTCTGGAAATGAAAGATCATTGCTTCCGTTCAAAGAAGAAGTCTGGTTAAAGTTTGTCGCAGCTGGAGTGTCTTCTTACATAGAAAATTGCAATCGCTATGTTAAAAATATGTACATTATTCAAACCAATATTTTCTACAAGCAGATTAATGGTAGTGTGTAGAAAAACTTCAAGAGTTTCAAGAACTCAAACCAACACTGAAAAATAGCTTCCAAGCAGTGATTTCAGAACTACTGTATTATACAATTATCTGTGTATAGTATTGCAAACTAATTTTGTAAAGTTAAGAGCAGAAAACTAATTTTATAACTTAGCTAGCTGAGGGCAGCACTTTACCTTCTATATATACTAAAAAATATGACGTGGTTCCAAGATAACTACCATGGTTTAAAGTTACCCCGAATGACTGCAAAAGTTCGTTATTTAAATGAAATATGTCTTGACACTTGACAGTTATGAAATCCCTATGTATTATTAAATCTCTATTAAAATATATGTAGGGGAATATGGGGCAAAGTGAAATGGTAAAATATTTACTCTGTTTGCAGTGCCGCCTATTCAATAACATTTTAACTATGTTACGTAACATATAGTTGATTCCAGTCAAAAAATAGTTTACTCTAAAGATCAAGCTATGTGGTAATACAAGCCATTTTCAAAATGGAGTGATCATGTTGCAATGTTTTGTGTTAAGTCAAAAAAGTTTGTTGCTATTATATAATGATAAAATTCTTATTATTAATAATTTAAATTTTAATCAGTATTATTATTTTTTTCAATTGACTTCAAATGTTTAGTACAATTTGTCATGTGCATACGGGACGAAATGGAACACGTATTTAATTTCACTTTGTCCCTACATCAGATAACTAAATTTGTTGTTCACTTATTCATTCATTCAATTATTAATTCATTATTTGTTCATTTATTAAGTAGATTTTTCGTTCGTTCATTTAATTAATCTTTTTTTTTTATTCACTAATTCCCTTATCCATTCAATCATTCATGTTTAAGAAAAAGTATTTATAACCATCTGTACTCGTAAATAAGAATCATTATATGTTATTTGGAATCATTATTTGTTATTTATAAGGAGGTTAAAATGAAAAACTGGGTGCCACTTTTGAACTGAATTACATAATCTCAATAACAAACTCTTCAGTAAATTTTGCGAGGGGAAAAGAAAATAAACCCTAATGTTGAAAATGAAATTTTATTACTTTCACTCTAAAAACTGCTTAAGGAAGCATTTACCTTTTCTGAAAGTCTGAAAAATTTAAAGGTAGAAAATTCAGTTCTGTAAAGGTTAAAGGAAAAAGCATTTTCCCCCTTTCTATTAATTTGCTAGCATTTTAAGATTCAGTTACTAAAAGTTTTTTTATGATTAAATGGAATTTTAACTTAGTTAATGTATTGTTTGAACCTGAAAATCGAGTGTAGGATGCACTATGAAATTAAAAAAGATATTTACTTTTTTAAAATTTTCATTTTTTTTTTTTTTTACGTAATGCAACAGACATGCCGAACTGATTGGTGAAATGTGTCTTCTTGTTGATTTGAAGAAGGATTTTTCTTTTATTACTTGCGTTAAAAAACATGAATAAATAAAAATAACTTTAAATAATGTTGAGATATACATTAACAAGGTTGTTTTTAGTTTTTTTTTCCTCTCTGTACTATGCTTCTCCAAGTCTGAGAATTCATCTAAGTATTTATTCTAAAAACGGTATTATGACATTGTTAAATGTTATAACGTGTTTTTAAGATGAAAAGTATAGTAATAAGAGTGCATTTTCATAAAAGAGCGCTTGTTTAGATTACTTTGATAGAGAATGAATTACCCAAGTAAGGTCAGCGAAAGCTGAAAACAATTTTCATTTTATATTTGCAGTGTTTATACTTGAACAATCTGAGCTGTCTCGCATCTATGGAAAACATTATTCAAATAGCCTTCCTATCTGTTTAGTTATTTTTCGTACAGCTGTATCTTTTATTCAGGCTGTTTTGCTGATTTTCACTCAGTCCTACTTTGCGGAGTTATAAATCTTTCCTAATTTATTTACTTTTATGTGAAGGAAAAAATTTATAGAAGCTTGGGCAGTTCAGAGGGTTAAATTGTTTTCGAAGAAACGAAACAAGAGAAATATTACTACTGTTAAAGAAAATGAATAAGGTTTTCTGGTACGGGAATAACTACTATTTGCTTAATGCTCTGCTTGCGGCTAAACTGTTGACTATTGACGAAGGAATATTACTCCAATGTACAACTTCTGCTCATTCCCCCAAATGCAATTTCGACTGAAAGAAAAGCTCTTTACAGTTCTACCATCAACCAAAGCGATCTGTCTGGCAGAGTGCCAAGAAGAATCCGTTCATGTTCAAGGGAGGAACTGCTGGTATAAGAAATGGGCCGTTTTTGTTATAGTTCGTTCAGCTTATTTGATTTCTTCCGAACGGCTGGCTATATGATAGTTTATAAATTTAGTTGTATTTAAAAAACAGCGATGCAAGCATTCTGATTCGCGTACTAAATAAACGCGGCAAAAGAACTTCTCTAACACTCGAATGGATTCGTTATTTTCTGCCATGCGCAGAAGCTTCCAAATGTCAAAATTCTGTGGTCGAAATGTACCCTAATATATAGCCAAAATGTGTCTGTATTGACTACTCGAATGCAGTCAAACTCTGAGGGACTACTTTTCTCTACCAGACCCCTACCTGTTAGCCGAGGCTTTAGGATTGCTTGCGCACGGGGCGAGGTAGTGGGGTCCACTGATTTTACATGCACGTATCCCCAAATCTACATGGGTGGTCTTCAGTTGGTATCGAACGCACGACCATCCAGGTGGAAGTCCGACGCTCTAACTACTAGACTACCACGGCCCTTCTGAGGGACTACTGATTTTAGGGCCCACACTACTCATCCGCTTCATTTTTTTTAATGATAACATTTGTTCAGTTTTATCCATTCATCTATTGAGAATTCCTATTTGTGTTAAAAGAGCAGGGTTTCAATTTTACTCATTTTATTATAAGTTCAGAGCTGTAAGGCTTTATGCGACTAGTTTTCGTTGAATTCGTTTCAGTAAATCTTCTTTGAACCTGTCAAATACAGTCAGAAATGCTAAGCTTCGGTCTTCTATCATTTTTTTTTCCTATCACTGAAATAGACGTTTCCATGGTAAATAAGTAGAGAAAGAAAATCGCAATGCTACCACTTTTAGCAGTCCCATTTGGGGGGAGGGGGGGGGGGGGTCATTTTCTAAGCTAAATCTCATCTCAAAATGATTTTTCTCAACATTTGTATCATGAAAATGAAGGGTTGTTAATGGCCAAATATTTACAGCGAATATGATAAGAATAATTTAATGTCTGGTAGGGGAAGAAGAGCAATTGATTTGATAATTCTTTCCCTAATGTTTCTTGAAGGCGATGCCCTTTGAACTGAAAAAGATGTTTATTTGATAGAGCTGGAACTGCGATTTAAAATATCATTAATTGATCGTCGTTTGATGCATTGGCAGTTTGTTTATTTAAATTTCTTAATATTTGTCTACTGAGTGTACCTAACATTTTCCAACTTTCACTAAATCTTCTTTCTTTTTTTAATCCTATTTGGGAGCAACTAAACATGGTAATTTATGATACAAAGAATCCATGCGTTTAAAGGAAATTTATTTTATTTTTCCTTTTAGATGCATTTGAAGGTGGATATTGTTTAAACTAGTTTTGGATCAACAAGAAAACGGTAAGATTTTTTCCTCTGAGTTTTCTTTGTTCTTTTGATAGAAATTTTCTTAAACGTAGTATATATTTTACTGAGCAATTAAGAATGAATACGGGATATTAATGTCTAAAAATAAAAGAATTGTGTGCTTTTCAAGTTTTTGAGATGCTATTTATATTCTTAAGATAATACTGAGCCTAATGATAGTATCTTCTACATGAAATAAACTATTGTTCATCGGAAAAATTTCGTAAATGCATGTATTCTAAACCGAATAAAATTTTAACCACCATATAAATAATAAGTAAAAGTCTTTTTCATTTGTTTGTCTTTTTTCTTTCGTTTATTTTTATTATTATTTTTTTTCCCAGCTCGCATTGAACTTAAAGCATTTTTTTAAATAAAAACACTGGCAATTTCTTTTTGGTAACATCTTGGAGAAATCAAGTTATCTACTATGCAAAATTAACGTAAGTTTAATTAATAAATTAATAAAATGAACTTTGTGCACAAGTTGAAAAATTGCACGTTGTTTAGCACAAATAAGCATTAAAATTGTTAACCGTTGAAAATCATTTTGATATGCAACCAATATCATCTTCTATTGCAATTATGTCTTAATTAAATTAGGAGATGGCTTTGAAGTATATCTCAAAGTCCTTTAACTCTTTGGGAATCCGAGATTGAATGAATTGTTGTCACCAAACAGCGTAACGTAATCATTATTTATTTAAGAGCAGTGACATAATACATAAAATGAATTGCTTCATTACGCGGAGAACAACGACTGTCACAATATCTTACCAGAGATGCACAAGATCCGTCAAAGGAGGAAATATATTTCAAGGGGAGAGAGGAACCTGCTGGTTTGTTTCTCCAAGGCCAGGTATCCTTCCCCCTCGTATATCTTCATGTTTGCTTGTCAACAGTCGCTAGTTTTCACATACCTTTCAGTTGCTAACACTCTCATGTTTACGTCCATGTTGAATCACAATCCGTTTGTCACTCTTTTAATGATAACCGCTTATTGTGTGTTGTTTTGTGATAAATATCGCACTATTAATTCATAATCATGAAGTTCGATTGGTGGCCATTGCCATCGGCTAAAATACCTTTCCTTGAGAAAATATATTTTATAAGCGGCTTAAGACTGAATTGATTAATTATTAATTGAGAGGATTAACAATATAAATAACAGCATTCGATGTCTTATTCATTAATGAAATATTGAATCTTGTAAGAATATTTTGTCGATGTTTATTTGCGAATGTTTGCTTGTTTTCTTCACTTGCTAACTTATTTTCGTAGTTTTCCTTCGAGTTAACGTCTGCAATTAATTATAGAATAAATGCAAGTACCTGCTATCATTCTCTTCTTCATTTTATTTTTCAAGTTTTATTTCTTTAAATACACAAATTTACAAAGACGGCATATTCTGAAGCTTTATGGATTTAAATTGATGGCACAGAATAAACAACAGAAAAAAGTAGTCATTGTCCTTTTTAAAAAACTAGAATTCATTACTGCAACTATGTTTTCAATCGCCCTGTTTAAAATCCAAAACATCGTTGTTTTTAAAGTAAAACTTTGTCCCCCCTTCTTATAAATGGATAAGAGGTGATAAAACTAGACTATTTTGTTTACAACCCTTCGGAATTTCTTTTATAGCTTTCTCAAAGGGGGGGGGGGGGGGGTAAAACCCAAAAGAATCGTAACGATTTTTAAAACCGAACATTTTTTGACGGCATTGTCTCGTGACCATCACACACAAATATTCCAATTTTTAGCCTACTCTCCTGTAAAAGTTTTAAAATAATAATAAAGCATGAAAGGACTCTTAATGTATCTTGAAAAAATCGTTAAAAATCAAGAAAAGTCAAAAATAAGTTAGGTAATTAAATAAAGATTAAAAATAAAAAATTTTAAAGTAGTGTTTTTAGACGGGGAAAATGTGTCTGTCTGTCCCCCTCCCCCCCCCCCCTCTCCTGATAATTTTGGAAGGAATTGTCCGATTCGAAAGTTTTTTTTTTTTGCATTCGAAAAAACTCGGCGAGGACAGCTCATTTCCGTACTTTAGTTTTTGATTTGAACAATTTTCCATTCAATTTTGAACGGTTCAAAAATCTTAACATTACCGCCTATGGGGAAATTATATGAACTCTGGGAGTAAGATCCAAGTTCCTATGAACAGCCTTATTGGAAGAAATAAGGCTGTTCATAGGAACTTGGAACTCGGCGTGAAATATTTTTTGATTTGAACAGGTCAAAAAATTTAACATAGCGCCTACGGGGAAATTTGAATCCTGTATAAATCTTGATCTAACAAACCGATTTGCTTGGAACAAACTCTGTCGAAAAGCTCTTATGACGTAGAACATGTACAGATAGGAAGATAATCCAGATCTAACGAGCCTATTTTCCTACAAAATTTTTTGATTGGGATTTTTAAGATTATTTTTGAATGAATGATTAAGTGAATGAATGAATAAATGAATGAATGAATGAGTGAATGAGTATGTGTTAACCGTTGAAAAAGGTATATTTGAAGTAATTAATAACTAAATAAACGAAAAAGAGAGAGAGAGATTATAAATTTGAAGTTGGGTGCATACGGGGAAAGTAGGCTCGTATAGTTCTAGACGGAACTTCTTGCTACCTGTCTAAAAGCAAAGAATCTATCTTTCCTATATGAGTCATAAAAACTTACTTCACTTGAAATACCTTCTCGTATTCATTCATAAACACTTAGAAATAGTAAAAGCAACAATACTCGATATGTGGTTTGATTTCCACCCATTGTCATGAAGAAATACTAATAATTTCTATATAGAAAATCATTAACAAAAATGACTCAACAAATAAAAGTAAAAAGAGAAATGGAGCAAAAATGGATTCCTATTTCTTTTAAATTTTGTTAAAATTTTTCTCAATCCGATATTTGTTTGAATTAGATTTTTCTCGAAGCAATAGTTGAAATAGCACATATTTACTATATTTAAATAAGAAAGCCCAGGTGAAATGGGTAAGGAAATTCCCAACAGAAAAAAAAATAAAAAAATCACTCTTTTTTTTTTTTGAAGTGAAGGCATGCGATTCAGTTGAAAAATGAGCTGATATTTATTTTTTGTTGAATTTGTTTGCTGACTTCATTTGAAATATTATCGTGACCGTAACGGCTTGAATCATGTTTAACGCCTGTCATTCGACTACTGTGTATGTTTATCAGAGATGTTCTGTTTTATGGATGTCTTGCATTTCTTAAAATTTAGAAATGGCATTTTCTGCTTCAATTTTTTTCGGAAAGTGCAATATTATTTCTGAACTTCTGAGACACATTTTCTAGAATGTATAAGAAGCATGATTTCGGTTTCATTTCCAAAATGTGCTGTCAAAACTTCAACGACGGTGATAACTAGGGCTCGACCGGTGGCACTTTTTGGCCGATGCCGATTGTTGGCCGATTGTTTTAAGATTGGCCGATTGCCGATTATTCTCCTCTTCCACCGGCCGATGGCCGATGGAAAAAAAAGTTGCTTTAAACCATTAAAACGTCTAGAATGCTTGTCAAAAATGTCATTTAAATCATTTATTTATTTTCATCTTCATAAAAACATAAATGCATTATTCAAGCACGGTAAAACTGTTTGGGGAAGTTTAGATAATAATTAAAACTAAAAGAATCACTCGCGATTCTTGTAAAGTAATTAAACTGTTTGGAGATTAAAAAAAATTAAAATATGCTATATCAGAGGATATTTAATTCTTTTTTCTTATCTTTGCAAAAACCTCAACAACTATTGGATCGGATCGGGTCCAATTCCCTTTCCTTTAACATTTTCTCTTAACAGCTGCCTTTATTTTCTTATTTTTTTCATGGAGAGGAATGCATATGTTATAATACAGACAAACAAATAATGTGGGTTTGTATCTTTAACGAAATTGTCAACACCCTCCTCTCAGATTTTTTTCATAACTCCCCCCTCCCGTTTTTAAAAGAAAAGCGGGAACGATTATATGTTTATTTTTCTTTATAAAAGTTATTTTAACTAAAAATAGCTCTTTATCTAAAATATTAAAAAAATTCGCTCTAAGTAATGCCCTTCCCTTCATAACCAAGAAATACTGAATATTGCTTTAAAAACATAGACGTGAGATTTTTTTGTCATTACAAATGATAGCTGGGTCTTAAGAACTAATCTTATCAGCTTTTTTTTTCTTGTGAGTTGAAAATTACACTGAAATACTTGACATGTT
This sequence comes from Octonoba sinensis, assembly GCA_038502835.1. Classification (NCBI taxonomy): domain Eukaryota; kingdom Metazoa; phylum Arthropoda; class Arachnida; order Araneae; family Uloboridae; genus Octonoba; species Octonoba sinensis. The sequence goes on along the minus strand of CM076598.1, from coordinate 200,541,471 downwards.
CTTTATATTTTCATGAGAAAAATGTAAGATACGAAATAAACCAATATTTTGAGCACCAGCAGTTTTCTGTTGACAAATAATCTTCTGAAAAACACGTGATCGTTTATAAAAATTAAGATGCATTTTGGAAAAATATGTATATATTTATATATACGTTGTCAATTTTTAAAATTAATGAAATTGTCGCAGTTTTATTAAGGTATTATCCTACCCTGTCGCGCGAACTCGTTTTTTAAGAATTAAAGTTTTGAAAATTGCAAGTCGAACTTGGACACATAAAATTTCGATCAATAAACATTTATACTGAAAAATTGATTCATATTTTTTATCAATATGTTCTATGTTGTAAACTAACAATAAAATAACAAGAAATATTCTAAACTGAAAGCAGATGTAACGAGATTGTTGTACAATAGCAGAAAAACTGTCAACTGTCTAACAAGTGGCGTCAAAGAAGCCAAAAAAAAAAAAAAAAAAAAACGCTAAAAAAACGAAATATTCACGGGGGAAAATTAAAATAATTATCGTATAAAAAAAGTTAAGATGTATTTTGAAAAAAAAAAAAAAAAAAAATGCATTGATCAATCTTTGAAAATTAAGAAATTTTAGCATTTTTATTAAGATGTTATTAAATTCCGTCTCTCGAACTCGCATTTTGAGAATTCAATTTTTAAAAATTGCAAGTCGAACTTGGACACATAAAATTTCGATCAGTAAACATTTATACTGGAAAATTGTTTCTTATTATCGAAGAAGCAAAAAAAAAAAAAAAAACCGTTAAGAGAAAAAGTTTACTGGTAAAAATTTAAATTATTATCGTACTTTGATTGAGTTGACTTTGTGTTTGTGTTGTTTACGATTTCGGAATAATAAGAAACATGACAAACTAAAAGCAGATAGTATAATATTATTGCACAATGACGTCTAATGCATTAAGTCATTATTAAACGAAAAATGGACAAAAATGAGGCAAGTAATCTAGTGCGAAAAACAAATAGCACTCATAAGACGCCTGTATTACCTTTACTTTAACATATTCTTTTTCGCGATCATTCTGTTCAAAGATAAATAATTTTAATAATGAGGGTTTTCGGGCACCGATCGCTTAAACTATTTTTCCGAATTTTTTATCAAATACTTTGTAGAATGACATTATTTTTGTGCTTTTTTAAACTGATATGCTGCCTGTTATTGTATGGAAATAGAAATCTAGCTATGGAGAAAAAAGAAAGTTAAAGAAAGAATGTTTTCTGGAAAGTTGTCCCTGCGAAAAACATCGGCCTTGCATTGGCTTTTAGATGTTTTTCATGGCCGATGGGCCGATGTTTTTCTAAAGTTATCATCGGCCGCCGATGCCGATGGCCGATGGCAACTTTGTTGAACAATCGGCGCCGATGCATCGGTCGAGCCTTAGTGATAACTCATTCACAAAGGAAGATTCATAGTTTCCGTTTTGAAAATTCTTGATCTCTAAATATTTGGTTTTACATTAACACACATACTATCATCATCTTTGATACAACTCAGTCTTGAAATGCGTGTATTAGTGATGTCAAACTACTGATAGCACTAACAATAGTTTTCGACTATAGAATTTCCTCAATAATTACTTTTGATCAAATTTGAAGCCGAATAACTGCCTTTAATACAGCAGAAATGTAACCGAATTATGTATCAGATGTCGGATGGACATCTTAAATTTCTTAATTTTCTGTCTCGTATTGCAAGCGTGATTAAACCACAAAAGAAAACAGAGCAAAGCACAAAACATAACTTTATTATACTGTGCTTTAAAAATTTAAAACAACTTTTTTTTTAGTCTTTATTTTGGACACGCTCATTTGTCCATTTATATAAATTTGTAAGTGAAGGAATGAATACCTATATTTTAATAGCATGTGTTCAAATTATTGTTCTAAACATAAGCATAACTCTGCTATCTTAAGTCCGTGTTTCAAGTTTTTGCAGGTTTACACTTAATGGACATGCAGAGTACCGACGACAAAGCCACTAGCTACAGGAGGGTTCCGAACTTTTAAAGCTCACATCCAACATCTTAATTCTGTATTCTATTCTACTCTAGTCTTATAGTACTATAAATGGCCGGTAGGGTTGCGTAGCGGTAAAGCTCTGGCCTCGTGCGCCCAAATTCGCAGGATCAAACCTGGCCCAAATCGGTGGGTTTTCAAGATGAAGAAAATCGACAGCGCCCATGTTGTATGATGATTCGCTATGCTAAAGATCCTCTTGAGTATCCGGTTGGCTTGGATACTCTCGGCTAAATTAAATATCTAGTGCAGCTTCACATCAATTAGAGCTCAGGTGACGCCATCTGGGGGGAAACTGAGCGTCTAAATTCTCAAATGGTAATGGCTTTTGCCGATAATGGTGCTACTTGAAAGAACGGATGCCGATTTCAGCGGAATGCACTAGGTCTGCAAAGGTTAGTGGTCATGCCCAGCCCCATTAGAAAGAAGAACAAATATTTTAGTTCTCTTTTTTTTTATCATATATTAAAAAATCGGAGCACTTCATTCTGTAATAATTTTCCAATACAAGTCTTATTATGCTGTAACTTTCCACTGAATAAAATACGAGAGTCAAAGCAAAGGTGTAACATGCCGATTTGCAACTTATAAAGTGAGATAAGAATCGTTTCCATACTTTTTATAAGAGTTGAATTCTAGTCAGTAAATGATGTGCATGGTCATGTTGTTGGAAATTCTCAACATACTGTACATTTTATGTATGGCGATAAAAAAAAATCTACCTTCACAAATCTTCCTATTTTGTGTTCTCTACTCAAAACTGACACGGAAAATTTTTTCACGCAATAATTTTAAATTCGCGAAATAAAGGATTCACTTCTGCCTGCAGGATCAAAGGCGCCGACTACTGTCCCCAAAATGGTTATTCACAATTGAAACATATCATTTTGTAAGTGGATTTTTTTTTGTTAGCATTCATTAAGTACTGTCAAAAAATTGTCTTAATTGTGTTAAGGATTATTTCCCATTTATCAAAGACAGGATTCGCACGGTCCTTATAAACTCCTTACATTCTGGTACTCCTTAATAAGGACCCTTGCAGTCCTTATTTTTCCTTTACAGTCCATATTTTTCTTAAAAGTTCATCGTCATTGCAGCAAAAAATACTTATTCCTAATTTCCACGTGCAAGCAAAGAAACGCATGCGTTCCTTTCTTTGCGTAATCGTTTTGCATCCTTTACAAGAATCATATTATTTTCCTTTCAATTATTTTTTAAGTATAATTATGAAGTAATCAAATAAATTTTCTTTTTATTTTTACGAAAATCTTAACGTATATACTTGCGTATAATCCATTCGCATGTAAACCGAACCCCTAAGTTTCACACAAACAAACGGAAACCCGCGTGTAAGTCGACTTTTCTACTTTCAAAGAAAAATCTTGAACGTTTTTGCCGCGGATTTTTGGATATTATAAATGTTTTAAAAAGAAGGGAAATGAGATGCAATTGCAATCGAAAACGTGTAGTTTGATTTTTGCCATCGCACTTTTTGTAAAGGGTTCGTTTTTCAGTTCTGTTTTTTGTTAATGGTTGCTTTTATTCTGAATTAATAAAAATAAGTTTTTGCGTTGTAACTTCTTCAGCCACGTGATTTTTCCGTATTTTGACTGAATTCCGTATTTTCGATAATTTTGGAGATTAAGAATTTAGTTTCCGCGAAAAATCCATAATTTTGAGAAAACTATCTTCTTCTTTCTGCTATGCAAATCTCTTTGAAAGTAACGCGCTAACGTACATACCTACTAACAACTTTTACAAATTAGGAGTAAAATTTAGGCCTTTTGTCAGTTTTTTGCACTTTCAGGTTTCGGTCCCGATTTTTCATGCATTTCGAAATCCGATTGCATCGGCTTCGGTGAAACGTCCTAGTTCTCATTTACTGCCCGATTCTGCCTCGTGGATATCAATAACTTTGAGCTGACCATTATTTTTATCTTTATTAAATTCTAGCTTCTGTAGTAAAGAGCTTGTACAGTGCAAACAGACGTAATTTTGCCAAGCCCACTTAAAAATTTTCTCGAAAATATAAGAAATTTTTCGAACGTTATTTTAAGTTTTAGTGATTATATCAATTAATTGTAATTATTATATATTACAACCTTATTAATAATATAATTAACAAAATATTTTTGTCTAAAATGTAATTTTCCTTTGCATAATTGTATAAGGTTTTTTAAATTTTCGACAGTGTTTAGCTTTAGCCTACCTGCCAACTCTACTGGTTTTTCCAGGAGACTCATTGATTTTCCCATATTCTACTGGTCTCCTGGTTCGTATTTAAAAGCTCTTGGTTTTCATAAATTTTGATGTTATCCCCTATAAATAGGGAATTTTATGGAAAAGAATCACTTCAATAACGTTATTATCTAATTTAATTTCTTTGACAAATAGATTTACATAAGAAACTTACAGTTATAGACATTTTAAGATCAATTATAACTTAAGAGGACTGGTTATTTTGTTAGTTATGCTGGGAAACATATCATATGAGTAACTTGTCGGTGGTTGTAATTTAAGTGATCGTTAAAATTCCTCTTTTCCCCCCCCCCCCCCCCCAAAAAAAAAAATACGTTCAAAATTGCGGTGCATCTCAATCTACTGGATTTTTTCCCTGGAAATGTTGGCAGGTATGCTTTAGAGGTTTTTCCTTTCAAGTACTCATTATAATATTTTTGCAAAATAAATTAGCAATTCTTTCCGCTTTCATTCATAATTAAAAAGCATGAAAAAAAAAATCAGCAATCTTCTGTTTGGAGATTTTTCCAATATTATAAAATAATTGTTAAGTTTGAGTAAAAATAAGTCTAAGGTTTTTGATAGTGTCTCTTCTTGATCTTAGAAGTGCATAAATCCAGTTACAATTTTCTGCACTTTTTGCATAGTTAGGTGGTTAGGTGATAATAGGTGAAGGAAGGAAAACTACAAGCAGGATTAAAACAAAAAAATATCCTATTTTTTATTGAAGTAACAAAAGCCATAACTGATGCAGGAAATAAGTACTTTTATCCATTTCTGTCTTATTCAAATACTTTTCGTAAACTCCAACCTAATAAATCATATTTCAAAGTTAGAAGGAAATTGATCTAATACATGAAGTGGTTATAACTGAGGAAATGAGAAGGTCAGTGGCGTCCTCCAGAATAAAATATGAGCAGCATGTAACAGAACAAAGACAGTAGTAACAGTCTGCCTCTGCAAAAATGAAACCAAAAAGAATAATTGACGACATACATTTTTTAAAGCAAAAGAAAAGGTGTATTCAAAAGGAGAAATCAGAGTTAGAAAATATGGCGGAGGATTCAGCCGAAAAAGCAGAAGCAGCGAAAGATGTTCAATTGTTTATAAAATCTTATATATATAGAAAAAATATTAAATTAAAAAAGCAAGGAAATTTAATTTATGTAGGAAAATAGATGAAAAGAAGAAAAAGATTGACTCTTAATTGAAAAGTTTTTATTCAGTTGTTATGCTTTCATTAATTTTCATTTTTAGCTTTTAATTTGTAAATGCCTTATAGTAAGTGATATTTCATATGGGATAGAAATAATTAGTTATTGATTTCACTTCCTTTAACACTAGATTTACCGGGCTTTTCTAAACTTTCATTTTACATCAAGGTGCTACTAATTATAATAAAACTTTCAGTCACCTTAACTTGTCCTACATTAGGAAAGGCCAATGCAATTGAAAGTTTCACTATAATTAGTAACCAATGATGCTAAATGGAAGCTTCGAAATAACTCGTTTAGTGTTGACAAAATTATTTTGAAATTATAGTAACTATGTCTTGTAATTAATGTTGGGAAATGTGATGTTTATATGAATATTTGCTTTTTATGATAAATATCACTAAAACATTTACATAAACTTGATTTTGCTAGTGCAAATTTACTTCTGCTAAAATTATACTAGCTAAAAAGGTTTTCATAGTATAATGAGAATCAAATATTATATTTCTTCGTAATTTTGATTTGTTCATGATCATGAGAAAATCACAATCTTAACATACCACAAATTAAAAAATGTAATGGAAAAATAATGTATTGTTTATAAGTATCATATTTAATTTTACAAAATTATAAATGACTCTTAATTCACTGCATTACTTGTCTGTCAGCTCAAAAGAAAGGATCTCGCCAGAGATCGCGATAACGCCTCCACAAGCGTGTTTCACGCATTAAGAATCGGTAATACGCATTGAAATTTTAAAAATGCGTATTTTCACTCCACATTTTAAAACAACTTTTAGCTTGTTGAGTATTGCAAGATAGATACAATATTATTCCATTAAGTTGATTTTATTTTTCATTATATAGTAGAGCTCAAAACTCGCTGTCGCCAGTCGCCAAATTCGACCAATTTTCATGTTTTGGCGACCATTGTGTTCATTGAAGTCGCCAATGTGACTACCATTTGCTAATGTTAAAACCCTTTCCCAATAAAGACGAAAGAAATAGGAGTTAATTTTTGCGCCACACGGAAACTAGTTTTACCTCCGATTTTTACTGTGTTTGAAATTTCAAGCCTTTTCCGTCCTGGAATTATTTCAATTATCTTGAAAGTTCTAAGATATTTTTTGCAAGCACAAACTTAAATCTGCTTATTTTCATTTCAACAATTAAAAACATATGTCTCATTTTAACAATTAAAAAAGAAAAAAGTAAAAAGATAGAAACAGCCAAAATCGTACACGTGCTTCGCCGAAAATTGGATTTAACGTTAGAGATTTTAATCCTTTTGCATCGAGTACAGATTTCAATTATTTTCTAAATAAGAAGATATTTTTCACACATGCAACTCTAAATCTGCTTATTTTCCATTTTATTTTAACAGCTTCTGGCTTTTTTTTTTTTTTTTTTGAACTGTACCGATAATGAACACGTGTTTGTCGAAAATTGTGTTTATCACTATTCTTCACTATTTATTAATCACTATTATTGTTTCATTTTTATTAATCACTATTATTGTTTCATTTTTATGAATCACTATTATTGTTTCATTTATTTATTTATTTCTAATTTGATTTTAGTATTGACAGCTGTTTACTTTTTAGAAAATACTAAATTTTGGATAAATAAGAAATTTTTTGAAAATTGTTAATTTACCTGGATCCAACTTCTTAAAAAAACAATAAACAATTATTGAAAACAAGTATTATCACAAATCTTAAAATAAATAAGGAATTTTTTTTAGTTAAAACATTTTACAAAATAATAATAATAATGTGTCTATATAAATATAATAAAAAGCCAGAGTAATTTTAATAAAGTAAATAAATGTTCAATCAACTTTTAGTAGGAATTTAGGCATCGACAAGCAATTGATGAAATTGTGTTCATTTTTTTCTGCCTGATATTTTCCACGCTAATGAATGCGCTCCTGTATTATTTAAAAGCATGCTTATGCTGTTAAATTCATATAACTTATAGGTATATAATATTATTCTTTTTTTATTTTCACTCCTCCAGAAAATAAAATACTCCTCCAAAAACCTCCAAGGAGTATTTTCACTCTTTGACAAAAATTCCTAGCGCGACCTCTGGATCTCGCTATCATTTACAACACAAATAAAACCTACACACTTGTATTTTTTTAATAGTTTTGAAGTAACATTAATGTAAGTATTTTTAATAATACTACTATAAATTTTAAGTAATGTTTCCATTTGTGTGTAAAGAAGAAATATATAATTGTAAGGAGAAGGACGATTTTCTCATTATTTTTGTTTTTAAATTCTTTTTTTTTTTTTCAGTCATAATTCTTTTTCCCATTTGTTTAACTGATTTATGCCAATTTTTTTGTAGAATAATCAGATTTAAATTTTTCAATATTTTGCATTTATCACAAGCTTTTTAGAAGTGAGTCGATGGAGTGTCTAAGATACATGTAATAAGAATTCTATGCAGAGTTGATAGCTTGGTAAAAATACATCATAAATTTATAAATGTCATGATATATGTTCGCTAACACTGCTTATTTTATACCTTGACAAAGTCCTTATAAAGTCCTTACTTTATATTAAGCAAATCTTGTATGAACCCTGTAATATTATACTGATAGTCGGATTTGCGCCTTGAAGTTTTGGAGTGGGTTTACAGTGAGGTCTACGCTACGAATTCATTTGTTTCAGACCCACTTTTACTCTAAAAATGGTACTTGTTAGTTACTCTGAATGGAAATTCAATCTTAAATTTTTGTGAGAAGAGAAGTGCTTTGTTAAATGTGTTACTTGACAGGAGACATTGTTTATCATAGTGATGCAAATGGAAAATCTCTGAAAATAAAATGTATTCCATATGAATTTCATATTGTGAACTAAGCTTCTCTCAAGAATTAGAAACAAAACGTTGCATCGAGCTTTCTGCTTTGCCGTAGAATTAGAACAGAGCTGAGAATTGTGAAGGAACTTTCGGCTTTCAAGAAAGTTCTGTTATCTTCCCTCTACCTTATCTTCTACAGCTATCAGCGAAGTCCTCGAAGATCAACGGCTGTAGAGGTCTGTTCCCCTGTGTCGAAATGCGGGTCTCTAAATTCTTTCCTTGGCGTGCGTATATTTTTATCTGTATTTATAAGGTACTCTTTCTAAACTAAATGTGGAATTTTAAGATTCTCTTATCGTACCAACTACTGGCTATTTCGGCGAAATTGCGTTCTGTCGCAACACTCCTTGCGTACGAGTCCAGCTAGAAGTGAGAATTGACGGTTTTTAGGTTTCAAGTCGAATAATAACTGAAGACCATTTTTCCGTGAATGATCTTCTGTATGCATTATCTGAAAAAATAATTGTAATCGGAACCAAACGCTGGTTTTACAGTAAAAATAAATAAATGTTTTACTCAACATACTGACTTAAAAATTGGTTTAGTTTAAAAAATATCAGTGGCAATAAATTAATAGATTAACCTTGTGCTAAGTAAAGATTAAGAAAAAAAAAATTTTCACGTTAAGAAAGCACAAATGAGCATTAAAATGCAGACATATGTTTCGGGATTGCTTGGAATCCCCTTTTCAATGCGGTAGGATCTAGAAGCTCCCTATCGCATTGAAAAGGCATTCCAAAAGCAATCCCGTTTATTTAGTAAGCAAGCCAAAATGTTTGCTTCTCTGTTTTTCAAACAATTGCATTTATAAACTGACACATAGCATCCGTTCGGAAGAAATCAAGTATGCTAAACGAACCAAAACGATAACAAAAACGGCACATTCCTTATACTAGCAGTTCTCCCTTGGGCATGAATGGATTCTTTTTGGCACTCTGCCAGACAGATTGCTTTTTTTATGGTAGAACTGTAATTGAATATATTTATGAAAATTGTAAATAATTGTAAGGCTGCTTAAAAACTCTAATTGAATATATTTATGAAAATTGTAAATAATTGTAAGCCTCATGTTCTCCATCCCGGATTGACATTACTGCGATGGCGAAATACCTATTTTTTAGACTACTTGTTGTGTCATTCTCAGAGTAATAAATCATATATTTTTTTATCATATGCGCACTTGTAAAAGCTAATGTTTTTCGAATTATGTACAGCCCTCCCCCTCTCAACGAAAAATAAATATTTATATATATATATTTCGACTTAGCACGTTGCTCGTGAAGAAGCGAAATACATTTTCTGTCTTATCTGATCTGATCTGTAGTACATAACTTTAAGAAATACTTCTATCGTCGAGCCCAAAGAAGCAAGTCTAGCATTATCTTATCCTCGATTTTCATTTTTTCCTCATCCCCCAAATAGATATTCCACAGCAAATTCAATCTGAAACTTCAAAAGCTGCCCGGAATAGTTCCACGTCTGTGAGCTTTCATTTTCGGCCAACTTTCCCCCTGCTCCACCATTATTTCTTTTCACCCTATTATTTCCAATTTCTAAAATTTCAAACTCATTGACCCGGAATTGAATCTCGTGTTGTCTGTGGGCCCGGTTACGCCTTGCCAAAAGTATAATGATTTCCATGCTGGAAGCGTGACACGGAAAAGGCAACCTTTGCACTGACATTTACGTCTGACTCAAGGGCAAGGATGTCACGTCCAACGGTACCCGGACGATTATCAGGTGGACGTAATGGTTCATCCACCGTTATATTAGTTTTAAATTAATATCTAGTTTAATTAGGGGACTAAACAAAAGAAAGTTGATACAATTCAATAGTTTAATTTTATATTTTAAACAAACATACAGAGATTAATGTTTAAAAATATTAACAAACCGCCGGATTTCTTGTGGATAATAATCCACAGTTAATCCTTTTAAAAACGTGATTTTTTTTTTTTTTTGCAATGTGTATCATAGTCTGCAGCAGATCATATGAAAATGTTTTCAAGTTCAATTATTTAAAACACAGATTTTCTAAAAACATCGGTTGGGGAGATATTTGATGCTTTAAATTAAATATTCGTTTCAATAATAATAATAAAACTTCATATTTTAAAGTACTCTACTAAATGGAGGAAAAATAATTTCTTCAAAATGTCCCAAAATCTTTTTATGGAAGCGAGGAAATATTCAACTAAAAATTAAATGGGAAAGTTTTTGAAAATATTTCATGATTAAAATTAAAGCTGTTAGCTCTTACTTTATGTGTGATCCTAATAAGTTTTACGGAAAAAAATCCTCGTCATGTTGGGGAAAACAATAAGCAAGCGTCATTTTGCAAAAATTTCATATTTCCTAAACTTTTAATTCCAAATTTTAATGGAAATGTTCGTCATGTTCAAAATGACGAACACTCAAATTTTCACTGGTTTAAAAACTGCAATTTTAGCTAATGTTGTGTGTTGCTACTACGTCCAATCACCGAAAGTAACGTATTAAATGAAACCATTGCTTTCAATGCGCCTTAAATTTTAGTTTTTTATCAGAGCAGATTTCGTTATAACATTTTTCATGGGTGATTTACACGCATTCAAAGAAATACAGAATGTCTAATAAAGCATTACTTTCTCTTAAGCTATAACTTTCTTAACGCCTTGCAGTGTTTTACTGTAATTGTGCAGCAATCATTTCATTTTATGATAATTTTTCATTTTATGATATTCTTCACTGTTTTCTCAAGTACGAATTAAAAGTGAAATTACAAAGCTAGTTTTTAAAAAGAGTAAATAATAATTTAATGCTCCTACTTTCTTACGAAGCAAAAGAGTGAAACGTTTAGAAAAATTAGGACAAATGCTAAAACTTAGGGACATTTTAGGATTTGTTTGGAAATTTTACGATTTTGAAATCCTGTAACTTGAAAAAAAAAAGTATATCTGAGGGTCCCCTACCCTTTGGCTGCGCTACTGAATAAAAATGAGGCATCGAATTACTGGTTCTTGATCAAACAAACTCCTCCGCATACTCTACTTGCATTCTTCTCTCATTGCGGTACAGAAAAATTCTGGCACTGCAATAAATTTCCGTTACGTTTAGCTTCAATGTAAAAATCATTTGGCTCTTTTTAGCTCAAAGTTAGGTAAATTCGAAAAAAAAACAAGTAGATTCGTCACAAAACCAAAGAAATTGGTGCAAAATAAAATTACAAGTCACCTTGCGCTGCACCTGCGAGTGAGTTATACACTGATAAGAAGGGGAGGACAAAGGGATTAGGAGGGGAGTGGACAGTGACCCAGAATCAGTGCTCACCGTTTCGCAGAATTGAAATTCCTCGAAATCCCAAAATATTTCAAAAGAAAAATTTGAATGGGGAAAAAGGGGAGAAGGAAATTTTGTGACGGCGAAACGGGGGAGACACCGACGTAATGGTGGTAGTAGCCACTTGGGCTTTCCCTATTTAAAAGAATGCTTTAATGAGGATGGTGTCTTTTCTTTCTCTTTTCTTCTTCGTTCCTGTTCAAAGCCTTTCCGGTCCTTCTAAACCTGAAACTTCTCGCGGCCGTCACTTTCCCGCTTGCCTGATTATCCCGAGTTATTGCGGTTAATTATTGTCCCGAGAAAAATCGGACGAAGCAGAATTTGTCAGTATGCTTTGTTTTATCACGGTTTTACTCGGCCTGGAGGAAATGAAAGGAAATATTCAGTTTTGATTGGCAGTTTGCGAAGTTTTGTTGGTTTGCTGTGTTGTCCCTTGTTTAAGAAACTATCATACAAAGACCAATGTTTAACTTTTTTTTCCATTTACCCGAGATAACTCGGGATAGTAAACTAATATTAAATGCTGTTCACCTGCAAAAAAAAAAAAAAAAAAAAATAAATAAATAAAAATTCAACTAAAATCCTACACATTTTGTTTTGTTAACTTTCCTTGTATTTAATGATAAAATAAAAAAAAATGTGGTGATTTTTTTTGCATTTTCTTTAATATTGTAGGGAAGCGGGTTATTTCTAAAAAAAGAATGATCTTCAGAACTCATTTCCCTGCATAAATAGTCTGAATTCCGTAAAATGTGTGAAAATTCATATAAAATTAAAAACATGGCAATAGCTTTTAGCTCCGAGAGCTCCCATGCAGGTTTATTCCTCAATGTCCCAAAGGGTTGGACAACTGAAACTGAGGGTCCTATGCAACGAAATATAACTCACTTATATTTATTACAAACATAATGAAGATATTTTCTTTTTAATCTTCATTTATTTCATCTTTTTAACTATTTTTTAATTCAGAGCTTAGTTTGCATGGGAGCGCCTTTTTTTCATTTTATATAAATTTTTAAATATTGCGCGGAATTCATACTATTTATGTATGATTATGAATATAAGTTCTGAAGACTTTAGGACTCCCGTCCTTCTGCCCTTAAATCAAACGCTGTTTTAGTTTATTTTTAAATCTGTTCTTTATTATGTTTATGCAGCGTGTATTTTTGCTATGTTTTAAATGCAGGCTGGTTATAATTTAAGTTCTTTTGCTTATCTTACTATCTGCGTAGAAGTTGTTTTAATAGACGTATGTCATTGCAATTTCGTACATATGATATACGAACCATGGGTACCCGAAATCTGTAGTAAGAAAAAATTTGTCAAATTTTTACCAAGAAGAAAGCGAATGAAGAAAAAAATATTTTTTTGGCAAAATGTATTCCATATGCATTCTATTTGCGTCAGTGACTTATTCAAAGCCAGTTATGGCGTGTTCAACAGAAGCGCGAAGTATTTCTCTATCAATTTGCGCCAACTTTGCAGAAGAGAATTGCGATTGATGGAAAAGCAAGAAGTCCTCATCTATTGCAAAATTTCGTTCCAATGTGATCAATCTCGGCAAAAAATAAATAAATAAATAAAGGGTTACAATTACTAGCCAAAAGTGTCAATCTGTTGTAAAGTGAGCGCAAGATAGTGTTTTATTAAATGTTGTAAATATGTGTGCGTAATGTTTCATGAATGTTTAAATGATTCCTGAAACCCGTGAGCAATCATAATTATTATATTTTTGTTAAAGGCTGTTCGTGGCGTTTTATAGAACGGTAGAAGGGAATTAATTTGCTTGAATGCTTGCAATAGGTCACGCTTAACTAAGTATTCAAATTGTCACCCAAAACTACCAGCTTCATATTTAATGTGAGCAATGAAAGTGACATTCTGACGTGCTGATAATGTAGCCTTTACACTGGCGGGGGAAAAAAAGAACAGAAAATTGCGTGTTCTGTTCGTCTGAGCTTACTTATGACTGTTAACCACTCTAGTATTTAATGTTTTTAATTACAACTTTTGCTTGCGAATTCGCCTTCTGAACATCTTGTCATTCATCATCATCATTTCTTTATCTCATCTGTCGCCCGAGTTTCATCATCCTTGTCACTGCTTCAAGATCTTTTGTTTGCCCACTTAACCACTGCTTCCGTTTCCTGCTTTGTAATTTTGGTCGAGCAGCGGGCATTCCATTCTTTTTTGAGCTGTTTGTGACATCTTAGTACAGCCTGTCAGGAGTCGGATCTTTCTTTTTTTATTGCCGATTGTCCCTTGAAGTAACAACCAGTGTTTTGCATTTTTTCCCCTCAGATTTTTCACGGCTTGAAGACCTTGTTACTCCCAGTGACATACGAGTATATATACTACCATCCATATTTTTTTCTCCCCCTTTACGTAATGTGTAGTTCATTTGAATTCTTGCTTAAAATTAACAATAAGGGTTGAAAAAAAATGCTCTATTTATTGTTCACATGACCTACCCCAACATTTTTTGGTGTTAACAAAACATTTCACTGATGTTCGTCCTATAATTTGCTACAATATTTGTAGCTTGTATATATATAAATCTTTGCTCTTGATTGACGAATTAATATCTGATATTTTTTAAAAGATATTTTCTTATTCATGTATTTATTTTCTAGAAGTATCAAATTCACTTCTGTATCAGTAATTGGAAATCACTTTTCACAATGCTGTTCTTTATTTATTTTTCTTTCTAATGACTATTACTTACCACATTGTACGTTATTACGTCTGGTTGGGTTTCAGGGGAGTCGGATTTGCCTCAGAAGTCCTAGAATGTAATTGAAATAATTTTAGAGCTAATAATTAATAAGCAATAAAGTAAATGCTATGGATGGAGAAAGACGAGCGCTATAAGAGCGTAAAATTTTTTTCAAACATTCTCAGAGTCCGGAAAAAGCCAATTTCCTGGCTTAATATTCACAAAAATTGATTTGTCATCATTCTGAATGAAACCAACTGTGAAGGACACAATCTGCATGCACTTGGCTTAACGTTAAGGGCACCAGGGTTCAAAATTAGCGGTCGTAAGTCATATTTTGCAACTAAAAACTTCCATTTGATGACCGCGATTTCACATCCATTCGTCACTTTTGACGCCTAACCTTTCATGAAACTTTTAGTTTGACAACCGCAATTTTTCACCAAGTCGTCATTTTATATTTATTTAATTAGATATTTGAATCTAGTGTAACGTTGTACAATTATATTTTTATATACATATTTCATCTAATCTTCTGTATTTTGTGTTTTTACGATACCTAGGAAGACTTTCGTAACTTCTTGACTTTCAAATTTTTTAATCTTGAATTTTTACGTGCAAATGCAGTTTTGTGAGTAACACTACATTGTAAAAATCACTTTAAAAAAGAGTTAAGCCAATTAACTCATATTTTATTTTATTAGGCACTGATTAAAATAAATGTTTGTATTGGGTCATAAACTTAAGCAAGATTACCAACTTCTCAAAAGAATAATTTTAAAATTGACTTTTGCAACCTTATTTCGAACCCTAAGCGTGACCTATCCGCAGTATCAAAGTGAAAGAACTCAAGAATCTCCTGTGAAAATATCAACGGAGAAATACAATGATGGAAAAACTCGTGTCCTACGTGGAAGATTTCCAGCCTAAAATATCCGAAACATTAAAGTGAAAGCAGGCGATATACCGTAATTAATCTGTGTATAGCCCGCGGGTCTATAAAAAGCGGGATCTAGAAAAAACTTCTTTTTTTACTACCTGCGGGCAATATAACGATGCGGACAATACATGAAATTCAAAAAAAGAAAGTTATTAAAAAGACAACTACCGTTTAAAAATATTGAAATACCTTTTCCTGCAAAATAAAATGCACAAAAAAAATCGTAGCTTTCGAAACATTGGTGCAAAGCAGATTGGGGCTCGGGCGCTACAGGCGAATGTATTGTTTTTTAGGAGTGCATCCAATGTGTTTTTCTGGGTGCGGGCTATACAACGATGCGGGTTATACACCGAACTTAATTCTTTTGGAAGGAATTTTTCTTCCTGCGGACTATACAACGATGCGGGCTATATACCGATAATTACGGTACATTGAAGAATATGAGTGCAAAAGAAAACTACCGAAGATGAAAATGTCAGGGAGGAACTTGGTAGCAGTGCTGTTTGATTTTACAAAAACATTCTGCAGCTTTTCTCCTCTGTTTTTCTTCTTATCCTGGAAAAGACAAATTCCTGAGCACCCCCTACTTGATTAGAGATTCTTCACAGCTGCAGGTCAGCTGGTTTGTCACTTGAGGATCGAATGACACAAAAGGCGATTTATGGTTCTTTGAGCAGCGTCCAACCCCCCTGATTGAAGGTGCCGCCTCTTCACCCGGTGGGTCCTTCTTTCCAACCCCTCGTTGCCACTCGTGCATACCAACCCCATGACCGGGAATGCCTCATTCCTGCAAAAGAGAATAGTTGGGGATTGGGAGCTAAATTACTCTTCCAGTGGGATTCGTTTTCACACACTTCTTCACCCAAGAGTCCCTTTCACCCTACCATTTATCAAGTGTTTCCGTCCAAAATAGGTAGGTAAATTTTTTTTCTACTTCATCATTTTTAGGGGCCCAGCAGCAGTTTCCTTTCACAATTTCGGGCTAAATATGGGTGAAATTTGGTTAAGACGGTGGGTTTCGTAGGGAGTTCATATTTTCTTGCACAAGGAAAAAAAAAGTTTGCATTTTTTTCTTTATTTACAAACACGAATAAATTTTTAATAGAATGTCGCAAGACTATATTGACTTTCATAATCTAGCTCTTTTCATGGAGGAAATCTGGCAACAATGTCAATACTTTTCTGTGGTAATTTTAATCTATCCGGAAATTTAGTTTCCGACGTGAAAGGATTGTAATCTGATGGTTTATTATTGGTAGTAGTTTTGCATCTAGAAGCTCCCTATCGCATTGGAAGAGGGATTCCAAGCAATCCCGAAATATGTCTGCATTTTAATGCTTATTTGTGCTCTTTTAACGAGATTTTTTTTTATTACAGTTTACTTAACACAAAGTTAATTTATTATTTATTTTAGTAGTAGTATTGTTATTAATATTTTTTTACTTATTTACCTATTTTTTTTAAATCTTTTTTTTTTTTAAATTTTTTGGAAATAACTATGTTATCTTCAAATCCATTTCTAATATTCTTATGATTAGGAATGTTATTTTAATTAAATTGATCTAATTGCACTAGTAATATTCTAGGGAATCGATTCCTTTTTATGTAAATTTTATTGGCAACTTGCAAATTACCACTTGTTTGCTATTGGGAAAGTAAAAAAAAAAAAGCTACATAAAAAGTCTTAAAATACAAAATGGAAATAAAATTTGAGCAATGAATGTAAATTTTAAAAAAATGTAAAGTCGATCAAATAATGTGTCATTTATGACCAAATTGAAAACAGCGAGTTTTTTCTATTTCTAATAACAAATAAATAGTATGACATATAAGCTGATATCACGACCTACTCGTTTGTCAAAATTTTCTACTAGTAGGGGAAGGTGGGACACATCAGACATCGGGGCACTGCACCTCTTGTGTTAACCAGTATTTTTTTAAATTACCCGGGCGGGAAAAGGAGATGAGTTGATAACTAAGTTTTCGCGCCATAAGCAACTTTCATAAAATAGTAAATGCCGGCAGGGTGGCGTAGCGGTAAGGCGCAAGCCTAGTAAGCCTAGGGGTTCACAGGATCAAATCTGGCCTAAGTCGGTGGATTTTCAAGATTCAGAAAATAGACAGCGCCCATGTCGTATGATGATGCGGCATGTTAAAGTTCCTTTGAGTATCCGTTTGGCGTGGATACTTTCGGCTAAATTATGTTCCTAGTGCAGGGTGCAATAACTAGAGCTCAGGTGCCGCCATCTATGGGGAAGCTGAGTGTCAAAACAATTGCGGCAATGCTGCCACACCCACTGTGGTGCCACTGGAAGAGTTGGTGCCAATCTCTGGGAACGCACTAGGTCTGCAATGGTTAAGAACCAATATAAGCAGCCGCATTTGAAAATAATAAAATAGTAAATAGAGAGAATTTGAGAGTTAACTATGATTCGATACAGTTTAAAATTTTCGAATAATTCATGTTAAATTAATTTCCTCGTGCTGTGAACTCATGTATGCCTCATCACGCACTATTGGAGATAAAAGAAATGCACGATATCAGAAAAAATAAAAAAACACCACTTAACACGTTTTTCCTACGTTTCTTATGTTAATTGAATACCATGACCTTAACTACTGATGGCTTTTCTAGATAACATTTTACCTATAGATGCTGCAACCGAATACAGTTGTGTACATTTCTTCTTTAAACGCACAAAAGAATTTTTCATGGTAAATTCGATTAGAAACTTTGCATTAAACTCGTTTTGTACTGAATATTGCGTATCCAAGTTAAAGGAAGACGTAATTTTCTCTGAGAAACTCTGTTTCCCTTCCGGAATGGAAACAGGGAAGAGCACACATATATAAATATTTCATGCACACATATATAAAATATTTCACACACACATATATAAAATATTTCACACACACATATATAAAATTCAAGTTGTTAATTTTTGCAGAAACAAAAAGTGAAAGAACAACGTTGGTGCACAAAATGTATTGCTAATTATATTTTCCAATTTATGTATCGTTGGTGTTCTGGTAAAAGTCACGAAATCCACAAAATTTTTTTTTTTGACGGATTACTGTGGTGAATTAGAGCTTACTTTAACTTATATCGTGATTTAAGTCAATTATACAATTAAAAACTCACTTCAGTAAACCTACTGTAGTATTTAGTGGTCGCAAAAACTATTTTTACATTTTTCGAGATTCGAAAGTTTAAGCTAACAATGTCTCTTCACTTGTTGACTTTTGCCTCAACGCCTACGGTATAGTACTTTTAATATTTCCTTCACATGCATCAGTAATTAAAATACCAAACATCTTATATGCTCCTTTTCGTGTGTAAGTGAAATCGCATTCCTCCGTAGATTTTCCTTTCTTTTTCTTCGCAAATTCAGATGAATAGTTGTTCGTCTCTGATTAACAGGGTATCCGGAAATGTGTTCACTGCTGATACATTTTCTAATGGGGCTGCGTATGGTCACTAACCTTTGCAGACCTAGTGCATTCCCCGAAAGCAAGCCTCCATTCTTTCAAGCAACACCACTATTGGCGGATGATATTACCACTTGAGAGTTTTGTCGCCCAGTTTCCGCCCTAGATGGCGGCATTTGAGTTCTAAACGATGCGAAACTGCACTAGGAATTTAATTTAGCCGAGAGTATTCGAGCCAAACAGATAATCAAGGAATCTTTAACATGCCGCATATTCATACGAAATGAGCGCTGACGATTTTCTGCATTTTGAAAATCCAAAGACTTGGGCCGTGTTTGATCCTGCGAGCTTGAGAGTACGAGACCAGTGCCTTATCACTACGTCACCCTGCCGACCATATACGAGCTCTAGATTTTTGCATAGCGATAATATCGCCCGTCTAATATCGCGATGCTTTGATGCATCCCGATGTTTCGCGACATACCATATTCTCTACGTAAACGGATCATCTACAGAATATATTCTTTTCCCCACCCTATGCAGCCAATAATCTGTAGCGTGGTTCTGTATATAAACCGAAGGCTCGAAATTCGTCCGTTTCTTCGTTCCATTCTAATTCCATATCCACCATTTTGAAAGGGGAAATTGAGTCATCGACTTTCTGAGTTCTTACCTGTTTTTTCCTTATTGATTGAATTGATAAAATGTACATGAAAAAGAAGTTTGCGTAATAAATACATTCCTAAGGCAATTGAAAAGCGGAAGTAGCTCGAATAGCCTTATGTAACAATTTAGCTTTGTGGAGTAAATTACTTTTTCTGAGTCTCGTTTCAAAAAAACGCAAATTATTTACTTGCAGCAAGATAAAATTGTCATTTCCAAGCTTCTGGAGCGTATTAGTAAATGATCTAAAAGTTTTCGGGTTGAGTAAAAATGACGATGTCGTATTTGTGCACATGTGCTAAGTTATTTTTATTATTATTGTTATTTCATAAATGCTGAAAACTAAAATATTTAAAAAATCATTTGTTTGGCTAAATCGATTATTTTCCTTGAAATTTCAGTCCAATAAAATGTTTCCTTTTGTCTAATTTACAACCTTTAACAGGTGATTATAAGATTAAATTTCAATTATGCTCATAGCACCGTTAATAAATTTTTAAATGTACATTTTACTGGAAGCGATATATAATAAAATGCTGAATGAAAGAACTTAAAGTCAAAAAACTTGTAATTAACTTTGCACAAAGGCTTTTTTAATTCGAATGGGAAAAAAGATCGTGAAGAAAAAATAAAATTTTCATGACTCCCTGTTATTGTTGAATTAATTGGAAACACAACGACTCGCTTTCAATTTAATCAAGGTTTCAAAACGTTTATGCAAATCAACAAATTTACGAAACGTTGATTCGAAGTAAAATAACGCGCCACCGTATTTATCTCACTTCATATTATATTATACATTGTTAGCTTTAAATTGTATTTTATTTTGATTGACATTGTACTGGACAACCATTCTGGTTGACTTATAATCTATATTGTGGAAATGAATTTACTGACACGGTATAAGTATTATGTATTTTGTTTTGACATTCATTTAGTAGATTACTTTTTCTCTTTTGTTTTATTCTTGAAATTTCTTTTTTGCATTATAAATAGTAAAAATATATTGAGTATTGTACAAAAATTGTGGATGTAAGGAGTAGTATAAAGTATGACGATTATATAAATACTTCTAAAAACACCTTCGAATCTACGTCGAAAGTAGGAGAAAAAGAACTATTTCTAGAAAATTTTTATTGATAACACTGAAACTCATCAATGGCTACTAAATAAAAAAACAAAAGTAATAAAATCGGTTGACAAACAGAATAGAAAATGGTACTTAACTGTTTTGTCTTTGCCTATATAGATAGATATACGAGTATATAGATAGATAGATATGCGACTCCTGCGTCTGCTTCGTATGGTTCGCTGGCTCTCGAGGATTTCTGACGCTATTCGTTGAAGCAAATTCAGAGGCTGTGCAGTTTCTTGAAGTATTGTTGCAAGTTGCAATATTTAACAATTAAAACATAGTTCCCGGTAAAAATTCCTATTTTTATTCGATAGATTGCAGCACATATTTCCCCCCTAAAAATCTCATAAAACACTAAATGACTTTTTAAAAAATCATTTATTAAAAATCGCGCTTGAAATGCAAAATGTCCGGAAAAACTACATCCGTGTACCAAATTTCATCTTTTTAAGTCTTACTGTTTTCCTGGAGCACTCGTCACTAACATGCAAGCGCACACACAAACTCTTTCGTTTATTATGTGGGAAATAGAAATAAGTGAAATAGTTTAGTTTGTGAAGCAATATTTAAAAGCGAAATCAGTTTTGGAAATCTTTGCTTATAAGTTCGCATTTTCCCATGGTTTTTTTTAGTGGTCGGAAACTTTTATTAACTACAGTCATTTTAATACTTTTAAGAAACTGTTTTGCTCACGTAATAGGACAGGTTAAACAATAATAATAATAAAGGAAAAGAGAAGGTTCTTATTTTTTTTTAGTTTCATTTATTTATTTTTTAGCCTACTTTCCCGTAAAAGTAAAAAAGTAATAATAAAGCATGAGAAAGGAGGCCAAATGTATCGTTAAAATATCGTTAAAAATGAAGAAAAGTCAAAAATAAGTGAAGTAATTAAATAAAGATTAAAAAATAAGAAATTTGAAAGTAGGGCGAGCACATCTCATTTCCATATTTTACTTTTTGATTTGAACAATTTTTCGTTAAATTTTGAACAGTTCAAAAAATTTTAACATTAGCGTCTAATGAGCAATAATGAAGCAAATTGTGTAAACTTCGGCCACAAGACCCAAGTTCCTATGAGCTGGAAGAAGCTCTCGGCGTGAAATATTGATTTGAACAATTTTTATTTTGTTTTTTAAATTGCTCAAAAAAAAAAAAAAAAGAAAGAAACACAGCGCCTACGGGTAAATTTCAATCCCATATCAATCTTGATCTAACCGACGGATTTGCTTGCAATAAACTTTAACGGAAAGATGTTGTGATTGAGAACATGTACAGGTACAAAGTTCAAGAAGAACTAAGGCGAGCCTATTTTCCTGTGAAATTTTTTGATCAGGATTTTTAAAGATATTTCACAATGAATGAATGAATGAATAAATTAATGAGTGAAAGAATAAATGGGTGAATAAGTGTGTGATTAAATTAAAAAATAATTACGTGAGTGTATAAATACATGAATGAGTAAATGAAAGAATGAATGAGTGAATATGTATTAACCGTTGAAAACGGTGTATTTGAAGCAATTAAGAACAAAATCTGAATGAGAGAGAGAGATAGCTAGATTATAAATTTGAAGTTGGGAGTATACGGGAAAGAAAGCTCTGTATAGTTCTAAACGGAATTTCATGTTAATTTAAGAGTGGAAATGAGTTGTATATCAACACGTTGAGAACGGCGCAGATTTTTGCTACCTGTAAAAAAAAGCTTTTGAGTTTTTCCGTAAAAAAGTTATTTTTAACCACATGAAGTTTTTTTTCATCTAACAAAACTGTGTTACAAGACTAGCTGATATAAGCCACCAGTGGTACAAGCTGCCAGATGAAAAATTCGCATGTGAGCTACCAGTGGTGCACGTCGCCAGATGAACCATTCGTGTGTGAGCCACCGGTGGTACGCGTCGCCAGATGAACCATTCGTGTATGAGTCACTAGTGGTACATGCAGCCAGATAAACTATTCGCATGTGAGCCGCCGGTGGTACAAGCCGTCCTTAACGTCTTAATGATTAGGTTTGATTTCCAACTCTGAAAGAAAGAAAAAAAAACAATAAATTCTGGATAACTTAGTCTGGGCCATATCGTATCATCTTAATTTTATCTAATTCCGTATTTATTGCTAGCACTCTACATCTATATATATAAAATAAATTTTTGAGGTTGTGGCTGCGCGCTCTACAGCAAAATCTACACAACGTACGATTACAAAAATTGGCACAAAATTATATTATAGCCAGATGCTTTGCAAGACGAAGCCGTTTTTTTTAAATTTGGCCTAATATTTTTTAAATTTAACAGTTAAAATATTAATTCCCCAGTATTTTCTTTACTTCGTTCGAATTATTTTAGAATTGAAGTGGTTAATTAGAATTGAAGTAGATAACTAGGATTTCCGCGGTTGAATGTAATGTAAACGTAAACATGATTTGAGCCATGCATGAGGTGAGTGTGTTTCGCCGGCCATGCATACAACAAAAATCCCAGTATTCCAACTGCACTCGAAGAGAATTTTTCCTTTTTGAAAGGTTTTTTCAGATTTAATCGCTTATTTTAATCAAATTTATGTTTTAATGGTCCTAACATGATATTAAACTGAAAACTAGACCATTGTATGAAGATAGTTTTATTGTTATAAGCATGGTTATATTGTTTCTGCTGCAATCTATTAAAAGTTGCAATTACCAAAAGTTTACATCAGTAGCAAATAATGTGTACTGGGTGGCTGATTATGATTCGACATTTCCGAAAATTTTCGAGCACCTATTCCGAAAGTTAAAAAAAAAAAGGTTTTCCGAAAAATTTTTAAAGTATTAATTTCAACTTTCTTTTACAATTAGTATCTGCTTTTCTTTCTACCTTCAGACAAGCAAAATATTTTGTACTACTTTAAAAACTTTCAATACAATAACTTTTTCCAGAAAAGTGACGAATTTGTAGGGGCGGGAGGGTTGCAATCTCCCATCATATACGCGTTCAAAATAAAATAAGTAAGTTGTTTTTAAATAAAGAATTTTAAAAATAGTTGAGGCATTTATGCATTTTACTTATGTAAATTTGTAATGTTTGCTTAATGTTTTGTGATTACTTAAATATCCATTATTATTTCTAAATATACTCACACTTGAATAAATGTGCAGTGTTCACATAATTTTCAAGAATTCATCATTTATCGCTATTTTGTCATATTATAAGTGAAAAGTTTTCATATCTACACTGAAACCCCGATTTAACGTCTCGCCAATCTAAGTTTTCTCGCATTTTACGTTTTTTTCATCAGGTCCCAGTTTTTCCGTATCCTAATTGATGTTAAAATATACCAGATTCTAAGTTTGTTACTTATCGAATTTTCCATATTTTATGTTTTCCCTCGAAAGTGAAAAAAGAAAAATTTTCTAAAATTAGAAATATTTTTCCTTTTGTGCTTTTTTAAAAGCTTTAAGCACGTTGTTAAAAGTTAATTATTACTCTCTCACAAAATAAATCACAATCGAGGATTGTTTTTGTTTTCAAGAAATTTTAAAAAGGAGCTATTCGAGTTTATCAAGGCGTGAGAAAGTTCGTTCGTTTCCAGTATGGAACTGGAGAAGTTCGTCCTTTTTGTCATTTTATAAACCAACAAAGCTCCAATACTTCGAGTCTAAAGAAGATTTCGTTAGCAGTCACTATTACGTGCTGTACTCTTATTGGACGGAGCAGCTTACATATAGTGGACATTTTACAAATAGTGGAAAATATTTTCTTTCTTATAAGGACTAGGGAAAAAACTTGCAAAGCATTTCAATACTGGAAGATTCA
Organism: Octonoba sinensis; assembly: GCA_038502835.1. Taxonomy (NCBI): domain Eukaryota; kingdom Metazoa; phylum Arthropoda; class Arachnida; order Araneae; family Uloboridae; genus Octonoba; species Octonoba sinensis. Next base: position 200,517,112 of record CM076598.1, on the reverse strand, counting down.
GCATTCACTTTCAACTCCATGACTAAAAAACAATCCACTATTACAGATTATTTTCAACCTAAATTCCAGAATTCGTAATTAAATGCGTTAAATTGGTATGTATTCGAAAATATAGATATTATACTTTTTGAAAGTGTTGAAATCTGCCATTCATCATTTGTAGCATAAAAGGGTAACGTTCCCAATGATTTTAAGAATTCATCATTTGTAACAAAATTTAAATCGTTAGTCTATCAGTTTCATTGAAAATGCCTCGCTTACCCATAAGAAAGTGTTGTTTACAGAGTCGAAATCAGAGCCAGAGAGAAAACTTTCAGCACTGAATTAGCCAAGAGACACCACTAGATAAAAAAAAAAAAAAAACACTTGAGAAATATGTATGTTCGTGTCAGAACATCACCCTGATTACTATTTTTATGGCATTGAATGTTGTAAAAAAAAAGCTATATTCCATGTTCTGCTCATAACTAATCAAGTGTCCATTGCATTAACATTAGGAACTCCAGGTAGGATTCCGCGATAAGAATAAAATTTTTCTTGCATTTTTAGTGTACTAATTTAGTAACAGATTCTTTTTCAGCTTTGAACCATAAAATTTCCCTTTTCAGCATTCACATTCACTTTCGAATTTACTTTTGTCAAGATATGTCTCTTAAGCGATGCATATCAGAAATTGACGTGCTACTCCAAAAGCAAATTTATAGGCAAGATATTCCATTATCCGCTACTAAAGAAATGTCTTTGTATATTGGCGTAGCTAAGTGGGGGCGGACCGCCCCGTGTGTCACCCATTCAGGGGTGACAACCAACCCCGACACAGAAAAACATGAACCTTTAAAAGCTCCCTAGAATAAAACAAATACTTAAAATGGGAGAAAAAAATATCCAATTTAATTTTCTATTTTTGAGCAAAGTGTTTCCTTTAAAAAATATTCAATGTTTTTAACCGCTAATCATAACCAGTGCCCTCAACAAATACTTTAAATATTATGAGGCTCTGAGGCAAATGGTGTTCTTCTTTTCCTAAACTGCAATTTTTTTAACAAAAAATTATATTTCATTAAAACGCATACTTCACGGTTTACATGATTTTTTTTTTGGATGGGGAAGGCGTAATCTTTTCCACTGGGTGACACCTATGCTAGCTATGCCACTGCATTCCATACAATTTTCACCATCAACATACTTCCCATATAGCTGCCACTGATTTTTTTTTTATTTCATCAAATTGTTTACATATACATAGTTCAGCATCTCTTCGCCCAGCTTTTGCTTTTCTTGAATAGGTTAAGGATGATCCGTAACTGTTAGATTTTTCCAATGATCTTTACTAAATGGCTTTGTCTGATCAATTTATCAATTCTCCATTAAGCCTACTTTAATTTGTTGCAGTTAAAATTTCATATTTAAAATTATATCAATTCATTTCTCTGATTTGATTTCAAAATGTATGTTTATGTATAAAACCACTAATACACTTATATTTTAATTTTTGTATTACAATTTACTCTTTTTATTGGTTTAAATTAACATTTATGAAATAATAGTTATATTTTTGAATTCAGACTCAGAAAGAATGTACTGCTATCTATCAGAGTCAGAGTAAAAAAAAACAAAGCTATGTGAAAGTTTTGATGATGTAATAAATATAAATATGCCACATGATACAAATATAGATCAATAAATATAGGTTATTAGTGATAGATTGAAAAAAATTTACACCTCAGTCAAGGTAGATATACATTTGTAGAAAAATACAGGCTGAAATAAGTTTTTCTCGGCTCAGAAGTGACTTAAGATTAACATTGCACGGGCAACGCCGTTGCGGATACCGCTAGTAAACTATATTTCTCTTTCAAATTGATTTCTGTTCTCTTTATATTCGCTTGTTGCACGACACGGTTTCGCTCACACTCTTAACACATTCAATCCGTTGCTATTCTGAAATTGAAAAGCAGTCAAGATGGAGATAATGAGTCGAGACATAATTGAGCGAAATCCTAGGAAAATTAGATTGGGGATTTGAGAGAGACAGTTGACTGTCGTACCTGTTGTATGTAAATGGGAAAGGTGGGGAAACTCGTTTTCCCTCAGTGTTCAGAGGATCGTTTGATTGTTATTCACAATTTGAGAGAAAATGGGGAAAACAAGACTGTGGCGGAATGTTTTCAATCGACAATTGTTTTTCTTTTATTATGCGTTGGCGAAAAATGAAAGTAGTTTACTAAGAGCAAATAACTGCTCATTTCACTTTGACCTCGTTTGTTACTCATAAAAAATAGGGTTTTTTTTTTTGAAGGTTTCAATTGTTGTAAATTTTGAAAACTGGTCATTTCGATTAACTTTTCCTCCCACTTTAAAAGAAGTAAAAATATATAATAAACAACCTAATTATAAATTGTATTCAACTTATAAAATTACTTGATTATTTTTGGTTATGATTAAATTAAAATACATAATCATAACTAAAAATAATCAAAAACATAAAGGACTCGGATATTATATATATATATCTATAATGTTCTGCAATATTTTTTATATTTTTATTTCCTCCTCCACCCCCTTTCTTTTTGTTCTTAAGAATGTACATTTAAAAATTGAAATATTTAAGTATATTCTGAATATTATGCTTTAAAAATATAAATTCGACACATACTGAAGTATTGAAGATAAGCTCTTGATATTAGATATGTCTCCAGTATTTAAAATAATTACGAGAAGACCTTATTCATACAGATCCCTAACAGTAGAACACAAACTCAAAAAAAAATATTATTAAATATTGTGTTTAAGCAATGCATTTATATTAGGCAATAACGTGCGTTTATAATAATAAGAAAAATGCATCAAATTTTAAAAAATAAAATGGTGGGTTTGAGTTTTTTTTATGTTTATAAAAATAATATATAAATGTAGTATTAAGAAATAAAACGAACGGTAGTATAATAAATACTTTTTTGACAGTTCATCAAGGGATTTTTTTCCATTACAAGTTGCTGTGTTAAACTTCGATCTACAGAAATTAGAATACAAGATAACGATAAAAATGTTAAATCGAAGACAAGTTGCGATTAAGTCGAAGTAACATTGCATCAAATAGATGAACAAGGCTTAATGAATTCCATTTAGAACCTGTATACTTCGTTCAATCCACGGATTTCGTACGATCGAAGTTATTCTATTTCTGTAATGATCTTCTAAAAGATTTTTCTTTTACCCACCAATCCACGAAAGCATCTATTACTGAATTCGTAGATTTCCTGTGTTTAGTGACAGGTTGTTGCTTCCAGAGCTACAGCCCAAGTTATATTCAATGGATAATGATTTTGCTCCACGCCCCTTCTTTCCGATAGGCCCTGTGAAATTTACGGCTCAAAGGATAATCTTAATATATGTCACGGTACTAAACTCTCTCCAAAAAAAAAAAAAAAAATGAATATAAAGAATATAATAATAAAGATACATGCGGCGCTCTAGTAAACATACTTTCACGGAATTTCTCGGACGAAAATGGATGACACATTTGTGATGGATGACACAAGTCTAAGGTCGGATGCAGAAGTGGAACATTGCTACGAGCTGTTTGTGTCGAATACTTTAGTCGAAGAAATTGTGGTGCAAACGAACTTGTATGCGTCACAACAAGTGGAAGCTGGCTGCTCGAAGCACTTGCAAAAGTGGCCACCAACAAATAAGTGTGAAATGAAGCGATTCTTGGGGCTAATTTTATGGATGGGATTGGTGAGATTACCGGCCATACATTTATATTGGTCCCATGATCCTGCTTACATGCAAACATTCCCAAAAAGTGTCATGCCGAGAAACAGGTTCGAACTGTTACTAAGAGTGTTGCATTTTGCCGACAATACAAATGGTAATGGATCCAACCGTTTGTCCAAAATTCAACCACTTCTAGACGCACTGGAAACAAATTTCTAAAAATATTACAACCCGTCGGAGGACATATGCATCGATGAATCGTTGATTCCGTTCCGTGGCTGTATTATATTTAGGCAATACTTAAAACAGAAGCGCCATAAATATGGAGTGAAAATATATAAATTATGCTGCGAATCCGGCTACACATATGCCTTTCGTGTGTACGCGGGAAAATCTTTTGAAGAAGAAAATACGCCCACTAAAATAGTGATGTTCCTTTGCAGGGACTTATTCCATAAGGGACACACGTTATATACCGATAACTGGTATACAAGTTTGGAATTGGCAGAAAACCTAATTGACAAAAACGTACATTTAGTAGGAACGTTACGTTCGAATCGGCGAGGAAATCCGCCGCAGGTGATTTCCAAAAAGTTAAAACGGGGTCAGGAAACAAGTTGAAACCCAAAATTATAGTGGACTATAATAGAGGAAAGGCAGCTGTGCACGTATCTGATCAGATGAAGGGTTATAATAGTCCACTAAGAAGATCTCTGAAGTGTTATAGGAAACTGGCTATTGAACTTTTACTAAATATTGCAGTCCTAAATAGTTTTATTTTATTCAAAAATATAACGAAGAGAATCAGCATTACGGAATTCCGGAAGAAATGGGCGGTTTACTTAACAAATTGCAAGGAAGCCGACGTTCCATCCAGCAGCATTGCAACCAGTAAAAAACGACACAATCTTCAGACGAAACCTGGCCGAGTTTCAGCAGTGCGAAAATATTGCAGATCGTGCTATGAAGAAAATGCGGCACAGAGTGGCAGAAAAATAGCACGAAATTTGACCAAACAGGTTATAACATTTTGTGACACTTGCGAGGGACAACCATTTTTATGTTTACCTTATTTCAATAAAATCCATTAAAGTTTTCTGAAAAAATGTTCAATTTTTAGCCTACTTTCCCGTAAAAGTAAAAAAAAAATAGTAATAAAGCATGAAAGAAGGCTTAATGTATCGTGAAAATATCGTTAGAAATCAAGAAAAGTCAAAAATAAGTTAAGTAATTAAATAAAGATTGAAAAATAAAAAATTTGAAAGTAGGGTTTTGAGATGGGGAAAAAGTGTGTCGGTCGGTCTGTCAGTCGGTCTGTCCCCCCCCCCCCCCTAATAACTTTTGAACGAAATGTCCGATTGGAAAAATTCTTTTTGCATTCGAAAGATCTCGACGAGGACATCTTATTTCCATATTTTACTTTTTTATTTGAACAATTTTTTGTTCAATTTTGAACAGTTCAAAAAATGTTAACATTAGCGCCTATGGGCGAAAATGAAGCAAATTATGTAAACTCTAGGTACAAGATCCAAGTTCCAATGAACAAGCTCACTGGAAAAAGTTCTTGGCGTGAAATATTGATTTGAACAATTTTTGTTCATTTTTGAACAGTTCAAAAAAAAACAGTGCCTATGGGGAAATTTCAATCGTATATAAATCCTGATCTAACGGGCCGATTTGCTTGGAAAAACTTTATCGGAAAGCTCTTATGACGTAGAACATGTACAAATAGAAAGTTCATCCAGAACTAACGAGCCTATTTTCTTATGAAATTTTTTGATCGGGATTTTCAAGAATATTTTTGAATTAATGAAAGATTAAATGAATAAGCAAAAGAATGAATGAATAAATGAGTGAATAAATACATGAATGACTTAATAAATAATGATTGAATGAATATGCATTAACCGTTGAAAAAGGTATATTTGAAGCAATTAAGAACTAAAGCTAAACGAGAAAGACAGAGAGAGAGAGATAGCTAGATTATAAATTTGAATTCGGTGTATACGGGAAAGTAGGCTCGTATAGTTCTAGACGGAACTTCTTGTTACCTTTATTATCATATTTTATACTGTCAGTCACCGGTGACTGACGCGGCCTAAACGGAAAGGTCGGTGTCAGTCACCGGTGAGCGACGTGGCATTCAACGTGTTAATTTCCGATTCCTTCAAGGTAGTAGCAGACAATGAAGAATTTGAAAACTGTTTTTACATAAATTTTCAGCGAAGTTTGTTTGTTGAACTTATTGCCCGCAGATGTTCTATTTGGAATCAGCTAGTCTTTTATATTCAGAGAAGGGACCAAAAGAGTTTTGACATGGTTAAGAAAACGAACTAGAGTATAATATGGCCTTGGTTTCTCTCTATTTTTGCACTTTTACAACTCTTTTTCCAATAAATGAGAGATTGCTTCAGCTTCGACCACTGATGAAAAATATAGAAAGTCATAATTCAATTGTATTATTAAAATCTGGGTGCTGGGACCGTGGTAGCCCCTTGGATTTCGGACTTCCAACCGGAAGATTGGGTGTTTGATACCCGACCCGCTGAAGACCCACAATGTACACTTGGGGATACGTGCATGTAAAATCAGTGGACCCTGAACTCCAGAGGGTACCGGAGGGAGGAGAATTTCCCTTCCCTTCACTCCCGTGTATGGTGGAGCCATTCGGTGTCATCCAAATACATAATGAGCCATGTCGTACTTCCACCGTTGTGGTGCTCATCTATTAAAAACGGAAGGCGCTCCTTCCTACTGTCTTAGTTCTTGGTCGCTCTGCGAAGGGGAGCTTGGATACCCGAGTGGCATTAGAAACAACAAGTCTGGGAACTAGAGCAGGCATTTCTTTGAGTTGATTTCTCCGACTTCTAAGTATTTGCTCCAACTTCGCTCCTGCTCCGCCCCTTTTTTCCGAGCTGTTTTAACAGGAATAATATTTATGTTTCTTTCATTATTTAATTTATTAATAGGTATATGTGTGGTAAAAATTACACAGTTATTGGTAGACCACTTATTTATCAACTTAGAAATAATGTGAATTAAAACAAAAGTTGAAATTTTATTTTTTATTGGAAACGATCGTAATCGTTTTTTGAGTTTGTTTCGTAGTAAAGTTAACGCAGCTTATAAATGAGAATTTTTTTCTCGAAGGAACTAAATTCGATTGAACCATTGAATTGGGTTCAAAAAAAAAAAAAAAAAAAATCGAAACATTGTTGAAAATGCTGTCACTTTAGCAAAACTTTATTTCATAAGTGTTGCAATAATTTTTATCGACCTTTTCTTGTAAAGAACATTTTCTGATTATGTCAAAACATTAGTTTTATGGAAGCGTTAATTGGAATCAGTAAAACCAAGCATTGTTTGCACGGAGTTTTCTGTTTATTTCATTTAGATGGTGATATATAAGCACTTCTCTACAATTTTCCATCATCAGATGATTGTTGCTGAATTTTTAATTGACCGACTAGCATAAGATCAACATTTTAAACTTGCTTTTCTTCTCAAATTATAATATTAATCTACTATTACTGTGCTATTAGTGTTTCGACTGGTCGATTTGAAAATGATTATTAACTGTTATTTTAATCTATTAATGCTTTTACGTGACTGAGATCTAGCTTACTGGTATTTTGTACTTTTGCAACTGGCTGATGGTTGGATTATAAATCAATTCAGTCATCACTTATATGAACGTGAAGTGATTTTCCATCTATCTTTCCTGACGTGATAAGCTCCGAGTTTTAATTACAAATGGAGAAGCCGCGTATGAAAATGTTCGGACATATATTTGGTATGCGTGATGAACTGCACGAACAGCGATATAATAATAACCGTAGCAGCTAAAATTAGTTTTTGACGCTGTAGATGTCTTACTAACACTACTAGTGAGTAAATAATGGTAACCGTTATTATAGTATTATGTATAGTAATGGCATTTTCCGTGATTCGAGTTTAACTGATGCTTTATTTTTCGCACAATGCTGAGGGGGGAGGGCAATTGTAGTACAGGTCTAAAGAAGATAGAAAAAAATGTGCACGTAACATGAATTATGATGGTCTTCAATTAAATAATTTCAAAGTTTAGTGTATATAGATTTTATGAACATCGTAGTATAAAAGCACGAAATAGATAATAAGCAAATAGAAGTTTCAAACATAAAGCGTGAGTTCGTTCACCGAAAAATTGTTTTAAAAGCACAGCGTTAGGGGGCTTTCACACCAAAGGCGACAAGGACAATATTTCTGTCTTTTCTCATCTACGCAAGATAGAGCATATTTTTGCCTTCAAAAACGTACTCTGCGCTTGCGCAGATGAGAAAAGACAAGTTTTTTTGTCTTTGTCGCCTTCGGTGTGAAAGCACCCTTAGACCAGTTTAAATCTACGTAGAACACATTTTAGAAGACATGTGTCATTGAAACTTAGTATATAGGTTACATGGACCAAGGGAAAAAAGCTGCAATAAGAATTGTTCAGATTTTTACCACGCGTTGAGACGGGGGCGCATGGAGAACAAACAGCAGGAGCAAAAAAAACTTCATCAATATATTAGAACTGTTGAAAGATATACTGCGAAAGATTGAGCGTCTTTTCTGAAAGAATATAAAGTAGTCCAAACGACCCAAAAGATGGTGGAAGATAGAAAATGTATTTTTATTACTTGTAGAAAAACATGTAGAGTAAGTTATGTTTCGTGATTACTCATTAAAAATTCGATTGTGGTAAGAAAAGAAGTAAATAATTAGAGCAGCAACATCGCTTGGATTCTAGCATTTAGCACTGCTAATTTCTCGTAAGCGACTGACTGCTGATTTCACTAAGCAGTGAGTATATTAAGCGGAGAGCAGTGACCCTTTTAAAATTCTTCACAGGGCTGATTTCTTAACCGAGGATCGCACTAATGGCGGCATTTTTTTAAAAAACTTTCATGAGGTTATAGGCCAGAGAATCTGTCTAGCGAACATTTGTTTTCTATTAATCAGCTAATCTTGCTAAACAGCGAATCTACCAATTGGTGGCCATTGTAACTTATAATTTTATAACAATTTGTGAAGTCGAAATCTCCAAATTCGTTTTGAATTACAGTTGTGGTTAACAATGGACACTCCCCATAAAAGCTAAGTCATTTCATGACCACCCAGAATATCGGAATTTCGACAGCAAAAGTACAAAACCTGAGAAAAAGAAGAGTTGAAGAAATGTTTTTTCCTTGCTCTGGGTCTGCAACTCCTCTTCAAATGTGGCTCTAGGCTTAATTCGGTTTATTTCGTGAGCCGACTTCAGACTAATTTGATCGATTGATTTCCCGTTGGGTCAAACCACGTTTCAAGCAGTCTTGGTGCGTGTAGCTCAAGCATCCTATTTAATACGGCTTTGCGTAGAAGCTGAAGACCTGCACAAATAAAAAAAGTATATCACTTGGTATTATGATTTCTGTTGAGCTAAAAAGGAGAAACATCAATTGATTATTATGCAGCCTTGTTGATACATTAAAATCTGCTAATCAACAAATATGGAGTATTTCTATAGCAAATCTGCGATGTCAAACTTTATATAACTGAAGGAAATGCTGATTGCTATTTTAACGTATTTTATCAATGAATGCAAGAGCAAAAAATCTGAAGTTTTATTTCTTAATTATTATTATTATTATTTGTTTATTTAATTGTTAGAATTTAATGAAAAAAAAGAAGTTTGGATTGATTTTCCGTAAAAATGTCGCGTTTAAACCATAAAAAAAAACTTACTTAAAAATTTTTTTTAAATATCAAAGTATAGGTTAATGGAATGAAGAAATGCGTGCGTTTGTCTCATTGACTTTTGAGGGAGTTGAAAAAACGTTTGTTCGAAATATTGACTAGTTGCATCTCTACTTAGCAATTTTGTTTTTGATGCAAATATAGCGTAATTTAAAAATTTTCTTTAGTTATACTTTTAATTTCGTTTTCTTCGCAGCAACCCTTGAAAAATGAAACGATTCTTCATTTCTTAAAATGAACTAACTCTATTCGATGACTTGCTTTAACATTTAGTACGGTTTTAAATGATAATTGAAGGGTCACGGGAAAAACGATCATAGTTGCAAATCTCTAAATTCTCAGAATTGCGTTTTTTAAAGTTCTGGAATTCGATTATTTTTCTCGTCAGAAGCTTTATCAATGGGTGAGTCGTCTGCATATTTTTCCCCAAATGATATCGCATATGCATTTTGTACATAAAAAGCTACCTATATACACTGAAAACTCAGTGTGACAAAAAATGGATTTTGATCGATTTTCCCTGTTTCCCTTCAATGAAGCTTCTTTAAGTGCACATTATATATCTTTACAGTTCTACCGTCAACCAAAGCGATCTGTCTGGCAGTGTGCCAAGAAGAATTCATTCATGTTCAAGGGAGGTATAAGGAATGTGCCGTTTTTGTTTTCGTTCTAGTTCGTTTAGCATATTTGATTTCTTCCGAACTGATGCTATCTGCCAGTTTATAAATGAAGAGAAGCAAACATTCAGATTCACGTGTTAATAAACGCATCCTTTTCTAAAAGTCGAATGAATTCGTTCTTTTCTGACATGTCAAAATTCCGTGGTCGAACGGTACCTGTGAGAAAAAGTATACTACGTCCATTTTGGGAAAAAATGAATACAGTGCCTTTTTATAAGTAATTTGAAAAACTGCTATGATAAAATATCAAAAGTCCAGAGATTATAATAAACAATTTTTCATTTTAAAAACCCCATTAATATCACTCCAGTGAAATAATAATCACGAAAAAGAACTTTAAACACACCGCCAGGAAAGTTTGTTTTATTGACATAAATAATTTTTACTCATTTTTATTTTTATAATGTTGAAATTTTCTATTTTCCTACATTTATACGTATATATAATGAACTTTCTCGTTAAAAATGACGATACTTTCTGAAAGATAACGCTTCAAAAATTGAGAGAATGAATTCGATTTTCGTTTTGAACAATACCCGAACATATGAAATAATAAATGCCGAATAACTAACCCTAAAATGTTGGTATACGGGGCTCGTATAGAATTTTTTTTGTAGCTTATTGACACTAGATTTACCAGAGCAGTGATTTTGACTGTTTAGAAGCTTCCATTTGTTACTCATTGTAGTGGAACTGTCAATTGCATTGGCTTTTCCTAATCCACGGTAAGTAGGACAAGTGAATGTGACTGAAAGTTTTATTAGAATGAGTGTGAAATGCAAGGTGTTAAGTACGTTTAAAACTTCATTTTCCGTTTTTCAAAAACTTCGGTGCAGTAAAATATAACATTTCAAAAAGGTTTTGTCTGTTCGTCATTTCAAAAGAAAGTTAAACTATAAAAATACACTGTTTCTAACGTGTTTTTCTCAGAACTGTTTTCGATGAAAACTTCGAAGATGATTTCTTAAAAAGCTCATGACATATTTGAATGAAATTCAGCAGAAATGTTTTTAATAGTATTTACTAGGGAATGACCTATAACTTTCTGATTTGCATAAATTTGACTGGTTTTGTGCTCATATTTAGCTTTAAAGGTAGTTAAAATCTCGAAAATTCAATTTCGAAGCATAACTTTTTACTGAAAGCAAATAAGGTTAAGATTGTAGGTCATTCCCTAGTCTAGTGTATAAGAGAAATGCAAATCATACAAAAATATTCAAGTAGATGCATTTTTGTAAAAATTGGAGCATTTTTTAAAAAACGCAAAATTTTACTAAAATTTGTTTTTCTTTTTTTTCAAATTTTGTAAAATATATTTATGCATTCGTTTTTAAAGTGTGTCTTCAATAATTATGTTCTTATTTAAATCTAAAAATATAAAGGCTTAAAATAAAAAAAAAAGGATCTACGAATGTAGTCAGATACCGTAATGTGAGTGCAAAAGAAATAACGGTTTTAATTTCAAGTTTTAACTTTAGCCCAAACCTTGTGATACAACGCAATAAAAGGTAATTAATTCCGCAACACGTCCTTGAGATACGAACTTCTCCGAATTGAACGCACAAAACGTGCTGGATTCTTTCTACGGTAAATTAATAAATCGGTCTCACCTGTAAAGTTTGTCATCGACATTGGGATGTAACGTGACATTTATGTAAATGCGGATTCTCCACGTTCGGATGAAGGAGAAATTGAAAGCGATCGGAATAGCTTTTACGGATGGAGATAAAACATGTCGTTTCTTAAGTATTATTAAGTCACAGGTGTTGCAAATGTCATTATCTGGTGCGAATGAGGCTTCTGAGATAGATATTCAATGATAACACATGGTTTAATGTTATAACTACCGACATTTTAGGATACCTGGATTGGCACTTTGGTGAGTCTCTGAAAATATTCTTTACTCTCTGGTTTAATAAGATACATTAAAACTTATTATTACCTTAGGTTTAGTTATAATTTATAAGTTCTTCATATTTTTGTTCTGAACGATCTATTAAAACCCTCAACAATCAATGTGAAATCTCGGTTTTCGTTCTCTCAGTTTATGCACATGTAATGTATGAAGTATATGTTTCACTTCTTCACACGTTTAACAAAAGTCCCAAAAGGAACATTAGTTAATATTTCACACATCATACAGTTATTTATTTTTCATCTTATCTAGTCATTTTTATTATCACTTATTATTACCATTTTTGTTGTTAAAAATTTTTATTATTGTTTTTTTCCTTGATTTTTCACCTTCTATTTTTATTTTTTTTCAATGCATACCTATACTGAAGTACTAGTACTACTGTGTTTAAACATTATAAATTTTCTTTAAAAACATCTTGACAGAATTTTCTAAAGGGTAACGATGAATTGTGGGACTGAACATGATTCGGTTGTACAATAACTAATAGTTTTTTTTCTTCATGTTAAAGTTTTCCTTTCTTTTGAAATAATTATTTCCACCGAATAAAAGGGGACATATCAATTTTAAAGAACAAAAGGCCTGTAAATCTAAAGCTACAAAATCGATGTTGTTATCGGGAAAGTAATTTTGATCGTGTATTATTGTTAAATGCCTCTCGTTTTGGCTTCTTTTTTTACGTTTATGCAGAAAACATGAATTGCAGCTAATCTAAAATGTTTAATATTTAAACGGGTCTTACTATATGGGGACAATTAGGATATCAAATATAAGGGAATTATTTTTTTTTTTTTTTGTTATTGTTCAAGAAATGTACTTCGCGTAAATATTTTAACAAAATGCCTCATAAGAGAAATAATTTTGAAGTCGTAATTAATTATTATTCTATCCTGTCGGTCTTATTATATTATCTTCCTTGGAGCTTTCCTCACACAAGAAAAAAGCCTGATTTCACTTTCTCTTGAGAAAGTTGCGTGTGGTACAAACGAAACTCTGTTTTCAGAATGTACAATAGGTACCTCAGGGGCAGTAACAGATCTGGCGTGTCTTTTACTACTCCTGTTCTTAGTACGTGATAGGAACTTTAACCTAATGTGTAATTGATTGGCTTGGCGTGAGATGGAGTTGCGTGGGGTAAATAGATTTCCGGCCCGCTAGCCATACTTTTCAACATACATTTTATTAGTCATATCTATAAGTCCGATTTCTTAAAAGATAATGGTTTCATACTCTCATTTTTTTCCCTGATGACATCTGCATGTCCAGTAGAGTTTCAACCGCAGCTGTGCAATTCCTTTTTTTCTTCTTCTTCCAACTGGTTTGCTTAATGGCTGGTCGCTTTTGTTTGATTTGCGAGCTTTTGTTTCAGTATATACATTTTTTCCTCCTATTTATTTATTTTTACGTCGTAAGTGAGATGTCACAGATGTTGCTGAAATCTCCCGGATTAAGAAAGGGTGTCATGTTAGGGCGATAAGATTGTTTACAGACTGAAATGGATTACCCTCAGCGAAGGCTTTTAAAAGTGTATTGTGTAATCTCGTGTTCCGGAAATTGCTGCCGGATACTTCAAACTAAACGAACGACCTCTAGCTAGCTCCGAAAATTTAGTGTTTGGGGAGGCATTGGTTAAAGAAAAAACAAATTTATTCGGCTTCTTTTATGGGCCTGTTATTATTTTATTCTGGCTTTTAATTGAGCTTCATGTGTGAATAAATGCGTTGTTAAAGCAAACAATGCTGTTTAAAAGAGGTAGTTGTGGTCCGAAAATTTAGTGTTTGGGGAGGCATTGGTTAAAGGAAAAACAAATTTATTGGGCTTCTTTTATGGGTCTGTTATTATTTTATTCTGGCTCTTCATTGAGCTTCATATGTGAATAAATGCGTTGTTAAAGAAAACAATGCTGCTTAAAAGGGGTAGTTGTGGTAATTGTTTCTGCTAAATTTATTTTTATGCATTAACAAGATTTGTACTTTAATTGAACTTATTTCTTTTTCTGATATACAACTCACCTTTGTATGGGATATGTGAGTCGTCCAGTTTCAAAACCAGCTACATTCAAAAAATGAAATTTTTCACGGCGGGCAGAAAACTAATATCGAAAAAAGTTGAATTTCTAGCTAAGAGCATTCGGATAGACTTTAACTTGCTGAAATTTTAACCGCGTGTTACATCATATTATTTGCATAAATTTAAAACATTGAATGTATCTGAGGTTCACCTAAATTCCTTTCAAAGCATGAAATATATTAGTCTTCTTTAGGGAACCTTATTCCTCTTATTTATCACAATTAAAATGTTTCCATGAATATTTGTATTATATTTTACATATTTAATTAATTTTTATTTATTTATTAATTTTATTCGTAATTTTTTTTTTTTATTTTTTTAAACAAAACTAGATGAAACAGAAAACAGTGAAACAAAATATTGACAACATTTCCGGATAAAACTTAATTTGGATTTGCAACCTTCAGAATGCATAGTATAATAAAATAATTTTTGTGAAAAAATAAAACCGTCTTCAAATTATAAATTGCGCAAAAAAGTAAAAAATAAATTTAGTCTTCAATCATCATCGATAAACGACTTTTGAAATTTTTGATAATTTTTGAAGTCGGTACAAAATTATGATGGATTTTGATTCATAATTACTCTTGCAACCCATGAATCAATTGCAAATATAAATGGCCTAGAGTTTGCAACAGTTTCAGTGTAAAATAACGCATGGTGTAATGAGAACTGTCATACATTTTCACCGACTTCAAAAATTATGTTTAAAAGTCGTATCGATGTTGTTTAAAGAATTAATTTATTTTACACTTTTTAGCGCAATTTATAATTTGTAGTCGGTTCTATTTTTTTCCAAAAATTGTTTTATTTTATTTTTTTTAGTGTAAATACATTTTCATATAAATACTCTATTTTTTAAAAATATAAAACCTTTGAAGAAATGGCACTAAAAAGTAATCGTTTGTATGATAAATTCCGTTTTGAAATCCTTTTTAAATGGTCACTAGAGCAAACATACTGATTGGGTTTCATTTTTTCTTCAGAAAAGCCTTCAGTCATACTCTTGTCGTAATTGCTTTTAAAATTACAGCTTAATGGCAACAAACTCTTTTTTAACAATGAGTATCATGCTTATTAACAATTTTCCCAACAAAGAAAAATCAAGCCAAGCCTTTCCAATAAAAAAAACACATATTTTTCACCCATAACGTTTTTTTCTAAGAAACAAATACAGTCAAATTGATGTCCGATATTTGAGCTAGACGACGCTCTATGTATGAAAGAAAAAATTACCAAATATCTGCTCATTTGGTAAAAGGTTATAGATGAAAAAACAAAAAAAAGAAAATGACGACATTTCTGGTCCATAACTATTTTCTAGTTATCTAATATGGTCAACAAAAGGTACGATACCTATGGGGAAACCACTCTCGATCGATTAAAAAAAAATCATGAAAATCAGTTCGTCCGGTGAAAAGTCATGAGTGAACAAACACAAACAAGCAAAAAAAAAACCTACATACATACAGTATGAATGTATAACCTCCTTCCTTTGTGAAGTAGGTTAAAAATTGCTTCCGGCTGTCTGTCGTTTCCTGTGAATTTAATTGTTTTATTTATTAGTTCATCTTAAAAAAGTTCAAACAAAACACTTAGGTTATATAAGCCGTGTTTTTGTTGTTTTGTGTGCTTCATTTGGATGTTTTTTTTTTTTTTTTTTTTGCATCTAGAAGCTCCACTACTGCATTGAAAAAGGGATTCCAAGCAATCCCGAAACATATGTCTGCATTTTAATGCTTAACGTGAATTTCTTTTTCAGTTTTAAGAGTGCAAACGTTGAACGTAAAAAGAGGGCATAGAATTTTATTATTAAATATTGATAGCGAAGAATAAAATAACGAAATAACAATCGCACCTGTACGATTGTTATTTCTTATTTTATTTTTCGCAAAGACAATGTGAAAAAATGCTTGTTTTCGCTGCATTTCGAATTTTAATTGAGAAACTCTCGGTTCATAAGAGGTTCTTTGTTTGTTTTATGAGGATTTTTTTCTTTTTCACTTTTCGAAAAAATAGTCGGCCGCACCCTTTGGTTCTTACAAAGAAAAAAAAAAGTAGCACATTGTTGAGAGGTTTTTTTTAACCAATATAAATCATCAATATCTATATGTTAATGAAACTTCAATCTCCAATTCATTTTCAATGGATATTCAACGACTTTTGTAAAATCACGTTGGATCGAAAGATATTTTGACGAGTAGGGCGATATCGGAATTCATATTCGTGTATTAGTTTTTAAAAGGGCTATTATGTCCTCTCCGACCGGAAGTGATGAGCCAGCATAGTTTCCTTGCAATATAATTCAATTGTTCTTAAGCGTCTTTTGGGGTCGGCGACTCGCTGAACAGGAAACGGAAATGAGTGAGTGTCACTGGGATATATGAATATTCTTTCGAGGAGATGTGACGTAGAATATTTCAGCTATACAAGCTTATATCTTTAGATTGGATTGACATTTACGGAGTAAATACAAGCTATTTTCTTTTCATGAAAATCGAAACTGTTGGTAAAACTGCTAATTACTTCAGGTAGTAATAAGTATATAAAAAAAATTAATGATTTTTTTTTTTCTTTGAACACTGAAATAAAAATTCTTGTCTTTTAAAATGAATGGGTGTACATTCATATTAATTTCTTAACATTCTCATATAATTGATGCTCGATTTTACGACCTCTTTGGGACCAAGAAAGAGACTCGCAAGATCGAGAGTTGGGAAAATCGAAAAGCATTGATGTCTTCAGGACTGGTAAACTGTTCGTAAATTAGAGTTTCGTAAAATGAAGGGTCAACAATGCAACTAATCAACACAATGTATGTGTAAACTAATACTAATAATTGAAAATATAAAAAGGACCTATTGAGTTTTAAGACATGGTAGACTGCACAAGCCGATCATGCTTTGGAGAAACCGTAAGTACATATTCGAGTCCGTCATTTTTTTTTACCATCCTTGAACAACTTTCACCACTCAGATAGTGTTCAATGTTTATGACTTTCGACATGAGTACCTTAAGGGTAATTTATTTTTTAGCAGTCTTTCTTGTGAACGGTTCCGTGCGAAAGAGCGAATGGTTACATTTTTCTGTCCACGACGTTTCAAGGTGCAAATAACAAAGAAGCAGAATTTTTTTTTTTCTCCCAGCCTTGGTCCATAAGTTTCCATCGTAAGCGGTGGAGATGCTTCAGTAGCTTCTGTAATTTAAAGACCATTTTAAGAAACAGAATGTTTACAGAGTTGTTAACTTTCGTTTATATGTGTGAATTTAAGTGAATATTTGAAAGTTTATACTAGTCGCTTTTATTGTTAACAAAAGAGTCTCAATGCTGGACTAGATCCTACTTCAATAACTATCAATTCATGCATCACGTCATTGATGAAACTATGAGCTCGTGACGCAATGTCATTGTATGGCGTCAGCCTCGTTAAGTAGCTAAGTTCTTAGACAATCGAAGATGGAATGATCAAAACGTTAATATACTCATGTTATAGTTTTAAGAATTTTGTTTTCTGTTAACAGATTCATCACAAAAACGTATTATATTGGGCTCTTGTTTCTGTTTTCCATAGTCAATTATAGATACATTATATAGTCCTAAGAACACATGCGACGTTTTGTGAACAGCCCCCGTTTGATTCATCGCTTTCCAAGAATCAATGAAAAGCAACTCACTAAATTGCCAATATCTGAATTTTCCGGATATTTCACAGCTGAATTTTTTCTTTATGAGCTGCCCTGGTATAAAATATATTTGAAAAAATGTTGTATGTTTCAAATCGGTAAATTGCTTGATAAATGAATAATTAATAATAATAATAATAATAATAAAACAGTCCATGCAGTGTAACCGTGGTTTTACGTCCTTCACTAAATACTGAGTGATCGAGACACCAAAGAGCTTAAGACTGAGGTTAAAGAAAACAGTTAAAAATTATGTAGGCATAGTTCGTAAAGTAGCTGGTTATGTATGGTTTGAAAACTTTTCATTTTAAGAAATAATTCCTTTGCTTCATTGTATAATTTACTAGAAAAACTTGTACTTGATGACTCGATAATATTTTCAATTAAATCTGTAGCATTAAGAACATAACTTTTTGTGGTATGACTTATGTTTTAATCAGGATGAACGTGATACGTTTCTTTTCTTTCTTTCTCTCTTTCTTTTACGCCCCTTTTTTGCCTTTGCTAAACTCAAACAATAAAACAAAATAATAGACAAATAAAGAAAGTAAACAATATATCATGTTCCACTCTTGAACAAAAGTTGAAACGCGTAAGAAACTTTAATAAATAATAGTATGAACTATATATATATATATATATATATATATTTTTTTTTTTGCAATATTTTTAATATTCAAAAGGAAACCTCCTTGGCACATTCAATTACCTGTTAATGAATGGATCCGCAAACAGGTATTTGTTATTGCTAACTATTCTCTTGTCAGAAGGATAGGATAATTCTAACTGAAGATTAATGGTGGTGTGTCAGTTGAATTTCAAAACATAAAGTTTCCACGTCGGGCTTGTAATGTACGTGGCCTTCAGAGAAAGGTGGTAATAAATTACAACACCCCCTCTTCTCGGGAAGGTGTTTCTTGCTTCATCTCCTTTAGGATGTAACTAGACCCATCTTCTGTCAAAATTAGGCGATAGATGGTTTCAAATCTAAAGGAAAAGCGGTTCTGAAATCTTGAAGCAGCATTCAATTGGTGACGCGGGTATCGAGACCTTCGTACGTGTTGGTCATTCATCTCTGCCCGCGTGCGACAAATTGAATGAAAACTCCTTAACGAGACATCACTTCTCGTAATCACAGAAGGTTTGAGAATCTGGTCACGAGTTTTCTTCAAGACCTCGCGAATCTTCACGTCCTCTGTTTTTTTACGATTTCTCACGGTGACTTTTCCTTCATTGTCATTTTAAGTGTTCGAGTGTTTTGAGACAAGACGTTTGTCTGTTTAACTGGTTCTTTTCAGATTTTTTCTTCCGTTTTCAATGAATGTATGTCTTCATTATAGGGATTAAAATAAAAGCTGCATTCCTATGCATCCCTTAAATGGCGGTTTATTTTTAAATTGCACGCATAATGTGTTAGGACTCAATGAACGGCTTATATGGCTTATTATATACGTAAATGGCATGGGTATAGATATGAAAAATATTTCCACTTCGGGATGGATTTAGTCTGTGTTACTATCAGCGGCGGACTGGTTATGTGGGCATTCGGGGAAATGCCAGAAGGGCTGGGCAAAAAATATCTATGTATTTGATTTTTTACAAAGTAGGCGGCTCTTACATGAGTAATAAACTTGAACTATGGCCAAAAATTTGCCTTAGGTGAGACCTAAGGAATAAACCAATAAATAATTTAGACAAAGACCTAGAAAACAGGTTATTCTTCGCCTCTACCTATCTTCATGTAAATTGCTGCAATTTTTGTTGTGCTTCTTATATGTTATTAAAAACACTTTATTTAAAAAAATTGAAAGGTGGAATTTTTTTTTGAAATGCTGCTTAAACTCATTGTTTTTAGTCAGTAAATGTACAAAAATATTCGGGGTGGCCACTGAACTGAGGGCCATTCCTTTTCCGATCCCTGGTCATTATCAGGGATCGGAAAATGAAAATCCAGGGATCATCCCTTCCCGAGGGTCGGACAATTTGAAAGAGGCCAGGGCCAAATTTTCTTCCCCGTCTGCCCCTAGTTACTATCCGCTTTGCGATTATACATGAATACCTCATTTTCCACTTTTTTAAAACTTCCTTATTACAGTTTTTAAACTGTTCATTTGACGTGTAGGGAGAGACAGAGTAATTGAATTTATAATAAAGTTTTGGTTAAAGTAAATTTCTTTCCTTATGACAGTCCAAAATTTCAGGCTCTTAATTCCTTGTTCTTTGCTTTTCGTTTTATGGAGTAAATCGAAATGACATATGAACCATTCATATAGCGTGTAAAGATTCCATTCTTTGGTTTGCTGTGGCTAATGTTTGCTTCATAAAACGTTTTATTTGATAAATAAGAAACTAAAATGTCATTAGAGCATTTTATGCGAGTGACTAGGAGGAAGCCTCATCGTAGCAAAATGATCGAGGGGAAGTAATTGATTTAAAAATGTCACCTTTCAATATACAGGGTAGTAGTGCACATGCACATTATACATACTATAATAGAAGGAATATAATTCTTTGGTAGTTTGAAGTAGAATAACTGACGTTTATTTGCATTTAATGAGTGACTCAGTGTTTTTGAAAGTTTTACAGCAAGTATTTGTTGTATGAATATCAAGAATAAATATTTAATTTTTGTTTTCAGGTTTTGGCCTAGTTATCCCATGTTTGGCAAAATTTTTTCTGCGTTATCTCTTTGTATTTAAAGTTTATTGTTCAAAGTTTAAGAAATAAATGAAATATGCGTTCGAGTGAGTCAGCTTTTGAATTTTTATTTTAACTAATTGTCTTGATTTCTGCTTATACACTACAAATTATGGCTTTTGAATACGGTAAAAAGAACCTAGTGGTGGATATTTGTCGTAACTTTAATAAAATCAGTTAATTATAATATAATAAAAAATCATCTGCTTGCTTTATTACACAGTAGTTCCGAAGAGACTACTTTAATCTGAAAATGATGGCATGTTGAATGCCTAATATATACTTTTTCCGTTAATCTTTTCCGAGGAAGATTATAACTCTTTAAAATAATCAAGAGTTTTTTCGGTTTTTATGCGTTCATGATTGTGGGCACTTATTAACTTGTCACATTGCTCTAATTTTATGTGGAGTGTCATTCATATATTCGTTGAAGTTTCCATTTTTACAACCGACTTTTATGAAAGAAAAACATCAGTTGAGCGTCCTCTAACTTTTGCTTTTTTAGCGGCTTCGTTTCTGCTATATTATTGGATGCTTTAATGAGACGGATGATCTAATTAGAGCACTCTTTGAAAGAAAAACATGGAAACCTTTTTCTGCTGAAGATGAAACACAATGGGAACTTTTGTTCCGTCGGTCTTCACTTACTTCCTAGAAGAGTTTGATTGGGAGAAGAGTTCATTTTTATAGCTAAACCAAAGTTGAAGGTTGAAGATAATTTATTTGAAAATCTTTTAATTCAAAATTTTAATAAGTAATTTGTCTCTTATCTTGAAGTAGTTTCGAATAAAAATAACGTTACATTTTGCGTCCTTTTAGAAACATGTTTATATTCTCCAGTGTTTCTACTCGAGGTTTTCTGTATGTCTTGAACAGAGGGCTTAATTTGCATGAGAGCTCTCGAGAACTCGGCTCTTATATTTCGATGTATTTTTACTGATTAGACATAATTTAAGACTATTAAATCTTTGTTATAAGTTCTGAAGATTATGCCCTTTTGGTAATAAACTATGACTCCGAATTTATTGCTCGAGTCTATGAAAATTTTTCAAGAGCTTGGAGTTCTGTACTAGCGAATCTAAATTTTACTATGAATTTAACTTACTGTGAGTTTATCTTTCAGTTAATTAAACTTTCTATAAATGAAACTATTCCCAAAATTCATTTTTTGTAAATTTCTATAAACTCCTTTTTCTGCAATCTCAACTTGTTATAAATTCATTATTCCATAAATTTTTATGAACTCAACTTTCCGTATACTCAAGAATATAAACTGAGCTTTCTGTATGTATAACTGTGGACTTTACTCAAAACTATAAATTTAACCTTCTCCTTTCTCAACAACTGAGAATTTTATATTCGCGACTGTAAGTGCAACTTCTGCTAAATTCAGCTTTGTCTAAATTCAAATTTTTTAATTCAACTTTCTTTAAGTTTACTCTTTCTATGAGTTCAACTTCTTACGAGCTCAACTTTCTTTAAATTTAACTCTTCATTATAGGCAAAATTTTAAAATTTCGCTCTGTTATTAAATATGAGGGGGAAAAAAGAAAATAGTGAAATTTTTTGTAAATTTTCGCTAAATTCGAATTTTCGGGGCCCATGAGGAGCTAGAAGACATCATTTAATATCCCTAAAATCTTTTGCACGTGGTTTTCTTGCCAGTACATAAATTTTCCTTGCCCCCAGGGTATATTAAAAATCAAAAAGGAAAACAAAAAACCACTCTGCTTTTAGTGCATATGCCTTTTGGCTATAATGGTAGAGAAACTGCACACGTATATGCGCATTGGGGATAACGATTAGAAAAATTGTTCGCTTACATGTATTATGATGCAAAGGGTTAAAAGTCATGTATTATTTTAGAAGTGATTTTTCTGCATGTCGAAATTTCCTCCCATTATTGAAATTTCAGTTTTAAAAAAATAACCGAATTTCTAACAGTTATATCTCATTTTAGGCTTAAAACCCTACGGGTTTATGATCAATTTTTAACGAGACCATTCGTATAGCTTATTATTTTCTAACAAGCTTCAATCAATTTCCATGGGTGGTTTTTTGCGATAAAACGATGACTTAAGCTGAAAACGCAGACCTTAATCTTATGTGCACTCAGACAAAAGACTTTACAGAACATCTGATAATCGTATCAGATTAACATTCTCATGAAGTGTTTGCCCCCTTTTGCCTTTCGATAGTTTATTTTATCTATTATCTAAAAGAAAATCTGCACAAAATTCAAGATTATACTGTGTAATCAGTTTTCAATGTAGTTTCAGAAAAAGTGCTATTAAAGCAAAACCGGAAAATCTTTTTACGCCATTTTTCCCCAGACATTTTTAATTGTGAGTTTCACTGTATTCAAGAATTATTTTACTAAAACCTAAAGGTTTTGGTAGATTTAACTACAGGGTGTTTATAAAGTCTTAGACTTGAGCCGCTTCAAGCTTTCCAATGATATATAACACTTAAGGAGCTGTTTTCAATGATTTTTCCCAATTGATTTCAAGCTGGCTGGATTTCACTAAATTACAACACTGTGACTGCAAAATCATGTTAGTTTATCGTATGGTAAATCGGCGAGAATCCCAGCTGAAGCCATTGATGCAACTTCAGTCATGCAACTCACGCCACAATGAGTTCGTCAGAAAAAAAGAAAGAAAAAACGTTTCTTTCTCACGTACATAAATGAAAGTGACGTTTTTTACAGCATGTAACCAGTATTTACGTGTGGTCTTTCGGCAACACGCAACCAGTTTTCATGACGTCTTTTGCATAGTGTAACCAAACGAAAACATGTACTCGTTCGCAATGGTTAACCAAAAAGTTCTCTTTGCCTCAACTGTTACTTGTTTCATGTATACGTATATTTAATTTTCGTATATAAGTCACGATGTAGTTTACCATAAGTTAAAGTCGTTTACAGAGCATTAAAAAATTATTTGCAATGTTTAAATTTTTTTCATTATTATTTCTGTGTAGGTAATTATACACTGAATAACTAAAAATAGATGTTTCGTTCAACTGCTCGCAAGAGCTGCAGTGGCAGCACGAATTTATGGTTCAGTATTTGTTTTGTTTGATACCGCCGTTCTTCGTGCAGAAGAAGGCGTCTGACCGCGAGAGAGATCTTGAGATCTTCATTTCTTGCTGTGGAGAATTCGTGTACTGGCACAGAGCTAACAGTTTTGTTCCATGGCTAGTCAAACCTGTTGTACTCATTCGCATTTTAAAAAATAGAATTATTTGATCCTTCTCGCATCGAGAGCCTTTTTGTCAGAGCCAAATAGTAATCATTGAGTGTGATACGTATCCGTTCGTTTAGGGCCTCCGAACTAAAGATTCTGATGTAGGACGCTTCTTGAATAATATTTGCCGCCACCATATAACCATCAATATTTCCCGCCAAATTCCATTCGCAATATACAACAGACCGACGCGATCACTTATGACTTTTTGAAGGATTGTGATTTTCAGCGGTAACCATACTTTGGTGTGGTGTTTGTTATGCTAGGGACAAACAAAATAAAAAATCCGCTGCATTAAAATAAAAGCTCTAAATGTCAAGACGAATATCGGACATCATAGACTATAAGACTATTTTTGGTTTTCACCGTTCGTTAGACGACTTACCATTAGCAAGTTCTCGGTTTTCTTGGTTGTATTATACATTCCTAATACAAATAAAAATTGGTATAATGTATTTAAAAAAAACTATCTAACGAATAGTATAAAGATGATCACGGCCCATTAAAATTTTCCCCACCGATTGAGAAACAGTCTCAATTATTTTTTTCCCCTCTGAAATTTTCATTTTTCCGTGGTATCTTTTACAATGCATAAACGAAAATCTTCTGTAAGTTGTTACATTTTTTCGAGGTCTGATGTCTTACTTAAACATGCAGGCCCTTTTATGTACTTAGTTACTTTTGGAAAGTTACGTTGCTGTTACTTTTTGCCTATTTTCTCGATGCAATATTATTGAAACATTTTCTGTTCAAAGCCTTAGATGTGGTTTCAGTATTGCATTTCATAGCAAAATGCTTCCTTGAGAGGAAAAAAAGGAAACATTGCCATGCTTATAAATGAACAAGACGTCTTTCCTGTGACTGACATGACTTATTATTTTTTTTAAGTAATTATGCACATAAAAATGTTTTCAAGGTGAATATAATTTTAATTTCTTTTCCCCTCAGGGCTCCAGTGCTGTGGAGAGTACAGCAATGTGATGGAGCTCATGGTAAGTACGACACCTATTCAAGTGTTTTGGTTCTGTTTCTTTCCATGTAACATTAATCTAGGGAAATATTGTACTTACAGCTTATTTTTAAAGGTGCCGCCATTAATTCATGCATATTTTTCAACCAACATCTCACGATGTATCACCTATGTAGCAGTATGTTTTTACAGAATTTTTTTTTAAATGGAAACACTGATTTACATGCATGAATTCTGATAGAATTTGAAAAATCTCTTATTTTTCTACTATGGATTTTGTACATATTTAATTTTAAAGTATTTATACAGTAATTTAATATTAAATGGTCATTGCTGTACATTATTAATTCATTAACAGTATTTAATGTAATGGATTCTTTTTTATTTATTATTACCATTTTTTGATGAAAAAATACTATACGACATATTAATACTTTTGTCTGATTAATCTATCATATGTAGCAAACGGCAACTGATTTACTGCCTTTTGTTGATTCTTTCAAATGACTTCTAAGGAGGTTGGTGAAACGACTAAACGTGTATAATAGTTAAATAGCGTTTTTCAAGTGCTATTACTACTAGTTGGAATTTCTTCAAGGTCGCAAAGAGAAGGAAGTAGATAAATTTACAATTTTCCTCAATTTATCACAAGATAATTCATGCGGATATGAAATCATAATATATTTGATTTTTATGATTAACTTACAAATACTTTCAGGTCTTCGTTTCTTGCGACATCAGCGATGAAATTTATCCTTACGTATGTTATATTCTTATGATCCAGTTCCAGATTCATGGGGCGAATAACGGCTTTGTTTGGAAAAGAAGTTGTTTTTCAATGGCACGCCAATCTGTTGAAATTAGCTTCGTTGTTGTTAGTAGATGAGTACGAAAAATGCCCAACTATTTTTTTCTAAATTGGAAAAGCAATTTTTCACAAGTATTTTTACATCTTGAGCTTTGTAAGGAAACTGCTCACGAGGTAAATTCACAATTTTGTTGTAAAATATTTTGAAATGTTTAATTGACTACTATAAATTACTAAATTTAATAAACAAGGCACCAATCAGTTTCATTTAGAATCTAAAGTACAGGCGCTTCAGATCGATTCAGCGAATGGTACCTTCAGCAAGCTGCTGTGCGGAATAACTGAAGAACTATTTTGTCTAGGTCGTTTTATACAAAACAATACTTTCAAATGTTGCTTTAATTAGAAGTAATTAAATAATAGTAATGTTTGTTAATTATTATTAAATATTGAAAAAAAAATATGAAGTCTTTCATTCAGGCTATGTAGTAACATTCAAAAACTTTGGATTGAACTTTTATCTAGAAATTATAAATCAATATTCCTTTCAAATTATTTCACAATATATTTTAAACTATAACACCAAAGACAGAGTCGGCTCCTCTCCTCCTGAGAATTCTTTGCTAAAACTTACTCGCAATTTAATATTCGGATAAGTAGCTATCATTTTTATTTCGGTCTTCGTTCGTTGTTGGCAAGGCTGACAAGTGGCGGAAAAGTGAATTCTTCATCGAGTTTTTGATTTTAACCGAATAATTTCTCCAGCTAAAATTTTTATTAAGCGGCATCCAGTGTATCGCATCTCTGCGGGCGACGAAAGAAGTGCACCAATGCTCTTTTTAGCATGTCCTCTTTCATCGCTCGATCGCATCGCGATTATTCCTGGCAGACTGCTTGGAGCCAAATTTCAATTGAGGTTGATCGAGGGCAATAGAAATGCTAAATGATTTATAGTTGTTTTGAAAATGTTTACCAAGTTGAGTCGAAAGTTTTTTTGTACTTTGACCCACAAGGAAAGTATACCAATATTTTACTCATTAAAGTAAATTCTATCCTAAACAGCATGGAATTTTTTTTTTGGCTATCTCTGTTCCGAAAGTTCAGTTTCAGGCTGATACCATTTGAGAAGGCAAAGGACTTACACCACATGTTCTCAACAACAATCACATTATGAAGTCGCAGTCCATGCAGACGACTGACCGAAAAAGATGTATTTCAGACAGTAGGAGATATGGAGTCTACGCAAGCTAGAGCAACACTTTCATCCAAATTCTTGCAGTTTTACGTTTGTTGGTCTGCCGTGGAAGACTAGTGGTTAGAGCGTCGTTCTTTGAACAGAAAAGTTTGGGGTTCGGATCCTGACCCGTTGAAGCCCCATTATATACAAATGGGGATGCGTGCATGTAAAATCCGTGGACCCTGAAATCGCGAGGCAGATATGAGGGACACTGGAGAAAATTTCCCTCTCCTTCAATCTCAGGTTCAAAAAAGGAGGTGGCGTATTTTTGGTGGCGTCATCCGACTACCGCTTGTTAATACTGGTCACGTATCAGGTGACCCTTCACAGATGGCCAGCAATTCATTTGGCTTCTGAAATGGGCGAATGCTGATAAGGAAAGTGCCTCCACTTTGAAAGAAGAAGAAAAAACACCTTATTTGGTTGGCTGAGCATTTTACGTGCTGAGAAAACAGGAGAATACTCTTTTTGAATAGGGCTTTAGGAATTAGATACCCCAAGCTGGCGGAGTCGATGCCACGCAAGTGTTAGCGGAGAGAGCAAATACAGCTTTTTCTTCCCATAGCGTAGTATATCCAGGCAAACATCTATTTAATTATAATAGTTGAAGCGCAATAAATATTTATATCAGGGCAAGACTTTTGGTCCACCCTGTATCAATAGATTTGCGACCATTCAAGGAACGCGTTTATTAAATTATTTATTCATTTATTGTTTTCGCACCTAAGATTCATATATATATTTTTTTCATTTATTTATTAATTCTTTTTGTACAAAAAGCAGTTTAATTTTATACAATAAATCAATGCAAGAACTTCATTTGTTAGATGTTCATTTTGCTTGCTGATATACGAAAGTTTAAAATATTTTCTCTGGAATGCTTCACTTCTCAGCGTGAAGCCTTAACATTACTAATCGTTGTCGCATGACTCGGAAGAGGTGGGCAGCTTTTTTTTTTTTTAATGTTTAGGATCAACCCCGTGTCGCCTGAGCGAAAGGCAGGGGTCCTAACTACTGCCCCACATGTAACTATTTCGTACGTGATGCTAATACTTAAAAAGTTCTGTACCTTCCTTAAAATTGAAATCATACTTGGAAATCATATACTTCTCTTTGAAGAGATTCGAGGATAATGCATCCATTTTTATGCGCGAATATTGATGCAGAAAGAAATCTTCAAATACTGAGGATCGTCCAAAGGTGAAAATTTTGAAAGGTCTATCTCTGATGTTAAACCAGTAGTAACAGACACGATAAGGGTTAAATACCAAAGCGGCGACATTTATTTTCTTCTTTTAAGGTCTTCTAGTAGAGGATTTCCAAAGCAACAAAGGCATTGTTAAGAACTTTTTCTCCCTCTCTGGACAGGTAATGCGTTTTTTCTTTGGTAGCAGTTCTTGTGATTTGGGTCAAAGGGCGGCAAAAAAATGGTCGTCTTCGGACTGAAAGAAGTGAAACCTACTACTTATCTTTTCAATGATGAAAACATGGTATAATTTACAACTGACACAAAAAGATCATCTTCAACTCTTTGTATTTTATTCCAGTCTCGTTATGTCTGTCATTTGTTGCAGATGGTTTCACTTAGATTTTTGTAGGAAAGAGAGTTCTTGAGTTGAGCACAGTCCAATACATCATGGCAGTAAACATACAAACACTGGCCTTGTAATGGTCGCATAAAACCATGAAATTATACATTGTATTTCTATTGTTAAGAATTGTGCGTATGCAACAGTTACGTATGCTAGATTTTGTTCTGAGATCACATTTCGGTATTACTTTGTTCCTTACAAACCAGTAGAATTGACAAAGTTATTTTATTTTCCCGTACTTTCAATTATAAATACGTATCATTTATCATTGAAAAATAACATGTTTCCATGATTAAGAAACGTGTATTCTTGGATATTGCAGCTTTGAATAATTCGATCTCAGGCCTGGTATATAAACTTTTTTGCTCATTATTTTGCCTTCGAAAAGGGTTCATGAATTATATTTTTATAGTTGGCGTCGGCCGTAATCATTTTCATCGGCGGCAAAATGGCAAGATTTTTCACTGGGACGCAAGATAAAAGACTGAAATTAAGAATTTGATGAAATGAGATTGTGCTGCTAAAATCATTTGCTGTACATCGAAATGATATCCTTGGAATTTCATTTTGTGATTCCAAAATTAGATATTTCGGGATCACGTGTTTTGGATTCTTCAGTGGTGTTCATTGTAGGTCCATATCCCAATACTTACTTTTGAAATTAAGGTATTGGCGTTTTCGTGTGGGCGTTTGCACGGGGACCGCAGTTTCAAAATTTTATTGCTTTCGACATCGAATATTTTATACTATATGTCTTTCTTCAAGTTCAGATCAATTATTGAAAAATATTGAATTGAAGAATAGATTATTAAATTTCTTACGAAATTCTCTATCTTTTCACTCATTTACCGTATAAAATCCATGTGAAACTCATTAAAGTCGACCCTTTGAGAAGCATTCATTTGCTTCTATTTTTTTCCCTTCAGCACTGTTATTCAGATAATGTAGAAGTACTTTTCTATGACATATGAAGTGCAAATGACAGTCATATATTTTCTTAGGAAATTTTGCATAAGCAGTTGCAATGCTAGTAGGTGGTCTTAAATCAATTAACATTACCATGCAGGTGCTAAAATAAATCAGGGTGGAGCTCTTTAGTAATGAATTCTCTAGCATGGTAGCTTGAGTGTTCTCATTCAGGAACTGTGAACATTAAATAAAGTTGCACTTTTGCTTTACCTAAGACAAATGATGCATTCAAAGAAGCATATTAATGGGCCAGGGTTTCAACATGAAGAAATTGCGCCTTAAGGATTGAATAAGTTTCTTAAATAACGACTACCTAAGAAATAAGAATTGAGCTTTTCAAATTTATTGTTTCTAAATTTTCAATATTATTAGTAGTTTTATTTGTTTTTGGCAACGATTAAAAAGTAAAATAAGCAAGATGGAAAATTAAAAACGGATCAAGGAAAAAAAGAAACGTTATGAGTGAAATTTATTTTCTTGTCGACTTCCCGATATTTAATTATTTAATTCTGAGTTTTTAATTTCTTACTCCGTCTTCTGTAATTGAGGGTGCCCGTTAAAGGGAAGTTTTGATACATTAGACTCGAGTGTTCATTGCTGGTGAATTCCCTCGTTAGCGGGATGTCCGCTCAGAGGGGTTTTGCTGCATTTCGCTAATACTCCTGGCAGAAAAAAGTGCCTATTTCGTTTCTTACAGGAACATGTAATTGTTATGCCCAAAGTTGGTTCACGAATGGCACTTTTATGCAGCAGCGTTACTTACTAAATCGTAAGTAACGCTGCTGCATAAAAGTGCCAGCTCCCCCCCCCCCCTTCCACACGAAAAGTCAGTAAATAAATAATCATTAAAAATACTAAATTTGAAACATCATCTGAATACAAGACACGTTTCTGTCTATTCATTTCAGTAAAGTTATTCGGTAAACACCTGCAGCTGTAATTCTTTTAGTCTCTTGTTAAACATAAAAAATCCCTCATTTACTCAGCGGAAAACAGCTCGGCAGTTCACGCTGAGTGCTTATTTCACACTCATTAGAACGGGAAATAATTCTTTTTTCCTCCCATAAAACATCTGTTTCTTCGAGGAGTCCTGGTGGTATATGAGATATTACTCCTTTTGGTCTATCATAAAGCTAATCTTCATTTGACGCAGTGAGAAGCAAAAGGATGTAAGTGACCAAAAAAGGGTTCTGGGTAAAACGCGTTCAAAGTTTGGATTTTATAGCAGCTTTGCTATTTTTTTTTCTAACTCATGTTAGAGCTATCACTAACATCTCTTGCCACAATATAGAATGGGGCTTCCCCTATTATTTGCACTAGTTATCTCCAAATTTTTTGTCACTTGCAATCCTTTGCTTCTAAGGGCTTCATTTGATGCTTTTTTTTAAATATTATATATTTATTTCTTTATTTTTTCAACTTTCACAAATATTCTGCTTAGTTTTGTATTTTTTACTTGTTTCAGTTTTAACCACTTGCGCGGGAAAGACGTGCAACGCACGTCATAATGTTTTTGTCACAGAATCGCCAACGACATGGTATGTACGTCGTCATGCGATTGTCACAGAAACAAATTATTAATAAATAAATTTAATGTTTACATTTGTATAATTTTATAATCAATCGACACTTTATATTCCCTTCAAAGAACCATTAAAAGTTCTAGGTCGAAAATAAATGTTAAGAAAATATGAATCTTTTCCCGATTTCTCTAAGGCATCGAACACTGTGGGACGCGTTTCAGCGAATTACACTGCATCGTTCTGGTACACGCGATGGTGAATTTTTTACCAGCGCAAGTGGTTGAAGACACTCACAAAATTTACCGACTCGAAGCATTTTAAACAAAGAATAAATTTCTGATGTAAATTTCTCAAAATTTATGTGTTTTAAATTATGCCGGTTTTTATTTCTCAATTTTGTCGGAAGACATTTAAAATGTTGTACCTGACTTAAAATGTTTTTTTTAAAGTACTTCTAGTCTAGTGCAAGCGTTACTAACATTTATTTAATAATAAGGTACTAATTTTACAATTATTTAATGGTCTAATTAAATTTGTCGCACCTTGTAAATTTTGTAAAGTGGGAATTGTTATTTGATTTCGTGGCGGGATAAATTCTGTTTGTAGAAAGGGAACTTTGGAAAAGTAGGTGGAAAAGGAGAAAACTATCTTAAAAGCGTGGTATATTACAATTCTTGACCTGCTTCCCTAAGCAGTTTTTTTTTTTAAATACGAATTATATTTCAGACTCACTAAATCGATAGTAATTTATGGATAGAAATTCAAAAACATTTACTTGCTTGTATAAAAAGAGTAGAAAACTAAGAGGTGAGAAAAATGAGCTAAATATTTGCAGTACGTTTATAACTTTCTTGGATGATTTTTGGTCAACACACAAATTTTTCAGTTCTTCTTTAAAAATAAATTGCTTATGTTTCTCCTTACGAATATGTTATAATTTTATTTCTACGCAAATTGGAAGTCAAGCAATAACCTTGGACAGAAACGAGTATTACAATTTTTATACAGGAAGTATATTTCAAGTGTGCTTTAATGCGTTTTAATGCTCATTTGTGCTTTAAATTAACGTGAAATTATATTTCTATTACCATTTCAAGTTTTCTCTGAATGACATGCTTTGACGAATGATTTCACTCTAACTGCGATAATTCTTAAAATTTTCATCAAATTTTGTACTTTTTCTTCATGCAAGTAGGAGGGCAATAAACAAAGACATTTACTGTCATTTATTGATTTTGAAGCTAAGTAAAAAAAAATTAAACTTTTTTCAGTTGATGCGTTAATTATCCTGTAGTATTTTTCAACAAAACATCGCTTCAGCTTTGCAATAGTTCGTTTCATAACAAATATTTTAAATATTCCATATCTTATTTATTCTGATTTGCTAAATTACAACTACTTGCCAATATTACAGTTGTAAATGTATCGACTTATTTTTCAATAATTGTAGGTGTAAGTTTGGACCTAACTTTTTTAAAGAATAAAAAAAATTTCAGAAAAATTATTGTACTTTACATGTTGTACTGTCGTATATGACGTCTTAATTTATGACTCCCTAGTTTTTTCAAAACATTTCCTTTTAAGGTTAACTTTACACAAAAGTGAGTGATGAAACGTCAAAGATGTGTCAGTCTGCATATAAAATGTTCATTAAAAATCGAAACTCAAATTTCGAAACTTTCTGAAATAAGCAATCTCTTTTCGCAAAATGATCTACAAGTTGCAGTTTTAAATCAGAATTTACCCTTTACCACCCTTGTGGAATTGTGGCTTATATTATTCGGTATCAGTTTCAGTTATACGATGTTTCGCTGGTGAATATTCAAATTCAAGTTATGTTGTCATGAATAATAAGGATGTTAAAAAGCAACTCTTTAACCTTTAATCTTGGTGACGTCAGAAGTGGAACGACTTGCTTGCTGACCTTCTAACGTCTGCATAATTTAAATCATTATGCAATGGTTCTTATTATCACAATTTCAACATTAACTACAGATTTTTTTCCGTCAAAAAATAATAAAAAGCTATTATGCCTTAGAATGTACCATATAATTGTCTAGTTATACAAAAGTTTTGCAGTTTAAAGTTTGTTATGAGCTATGAATTTTGAAGAAATTGCTTTTACAAAAAGTCTTCCCAGTAACGTCAGTTTTATTGATTTCATTAGTAAATAATTAAAAAAAAGACAGAAAGAAATACTTTGAGGTTTTAAGTTCTGTAAATTGAATTCTGAAATTTTGAGAGCAACTTGAGTTATCAGAAGAAAATTTTTAACAAAGAGATTTTAATTTTACTAAATCATGTATTCTGTTTCTAATAATTCTGTATTTTTTTCTTATTAAAAGTGCTGTCTAACAGAGATGGTGCTTTAATTTTGCAAAAAACTTATTAGTTTTTTTCCTTTATTTATTTTATATTGCGGAAGAATAGGTTTCAGGAAATATTTAGACAATTGTTTATTGAAATTTAAAAAAATTGCACGTTATTTATAGCACAAATAAGCTTTAATGCTTATTTGTGCTATAAATAACGTGCATTTTTTTAAACTTTACTTGTGTACAAAGTTCCTTTTATTAAATTGTTTATTGGTGAAATTTGTTGAAAACTTGCTTACATTAACGGCCCTATTTTTGACCTAATCGATGGAAATTTACTTCGAAAATAATGTCATTTATGTCCTCACGGTTGTGCAGTAGTTTGACACTGGCTTCTTATAACGAAGATTACGGGTTGAAAACCGGCCGATGTCGGTGTATTTTCGAGATGCAAAAAATCGATAGTGTCCATGTCATATGATTATGCAGCATGTTAAAGATTCCATGAGTATCTATTTGCCTTGGATACTCTAGGTTAAATTACATTCCTTGTGCGAAATTCGCAAAGACGAGCCAAGGTGACTTCCTCTGGTGTGAAAACCAATCCCTAGGAAATACACTAGGTTTGCAATGACAGTAGGTCAAAATGCCAGCCCCATTAGAAGGAAGAAAAGAAAAAAAGTCATTTTTACCGCTATTGAAATTGCAAATAGAAACATGACGCAATTTTGAAAGCGAACTCTTACCAGTTTTTAATTTTCCTTTATATATTTCTTATTCAGGAGGAAAGCGTGGTAACTACTAACAAATATTGAACTGATCAGGATCTAGATTCGAACTTTTTCTAAACATGATTTTATTTCCGCCAGTAAGCAACGCATAAATTTGCTTACACACTTCTACGTAAATTCAATAGCTTCTATTCATCCTTGCTTGCACTAAGGAGGGGTAAAATGCTCCAGAACTTTTCATTATCCATTTAAGGCATCTTGACTCGAGCTTAAATAAACTGTAGTTGTCAGCTCATATCAATCGACAGAGGGTTTTTCTTGCTTCTAAATATTATTTCTTACTTTAGCTCAGTTGTGACTGAAGCATAAATAATGGCGAAGAAAGTGTCAAATCTCAAAAAGGAAGAGATCGACTTAAAGTGGATGCGTATGGGCAGCAATCCAAAAAGCACCCGAGTACCCAGTAGCTAGTGTTTATTCAAAAGTCCTTCATAATACTGTAGAAATAATATTTTCCGATTTTGTGCGGGGGCGTTGCTTGATTCATTGTTCGCTCTTATGGGAAGTTCGAAATTTCCAAAAAAGAAATACGAAACGAGCCATCGGCTTATTCTTTTCGCTGCTCAACTGCTATCCAAATTAATTTAAGTTGTCGTGTAATGGCGGATAAATGGCGTGTGATGTTATCAAGGAAAAAATAAATACCAAACATAATATTTTCCGGGCTAATAGGCCGCCTATTAGCCCGGAACACATCGCACCGCGGCAACAAAAACGACACAACTCACATGAGTTTGCGAGTTTCTATCTTTCAAAAGAATTTGCAAAACAATGTAACATCGTTCTGAAAACACTAACGGATGAAACAAGACTAAAATATTAGGAGCAGTATTTATTAATCGTTTATAATATGCAATACAAATTCACTATTCGTTGTTGCTATTCGAGCTTGTCGTGTCATAGTTGGATCTCCTTTTTTTAACTATTGCTTTTTTTTTTTTTGTTTGAAAGTCAGTGTGCGTTTCGGCTTGGGTGCTAGCTCCTGTTCCCTTTCTTTCTTGAATTCAGCATACGTGAAACGTACAAACAGAATACAAAGGGAGACTCGGGACAAATGCCCTGAGTCTCCCCAAGCAACATTCTTGAAGAAAATGATCTGACACAAGCAGTGTGTACGTGGCACCAGTTTAAACACATAATTAATATCTTAAATACCCTACTTTCATGATAAATAAGAAGAAAAAACATGACTTGCCAGTTTACTTAATGAACGCTTAACTGCTTACCGCAAGATTTTAGATCAGACTATGCCAATTCACTTTTTTCACTTCACTGCCGTATTTTGACATAACGGGCAGCCATTTGCGCATGACAATAACAGCAGAATACTACCAACATAACAGAATTATTTTTGCTCGGCCTATAAAACCTATAGGTTAGGTGAAAAACGGGCTGTCCATAGTCTCCCCCTGTCCGGACTCTCCCCGGTCTCCCCTATACTGTTATGACACCCATTGTGTGATTGTGCATGTTCGTTATATTAAAACATGAGTTTCTCTGATAAACGTAAATACTTGTAAACCATTGCTTTGTAGTAATTTTATTTATTTATTTTCACTTGCGTTTCTTTTCCTTTTTCTTTCTTCTTTATTTTTCAATTATAAACCTAACTGCATGAGCTCATTTTTTATGTACTGGTAATAAAGTTTAAGAAATGCATTGCTTCGCTGTAACTGACACTTAAAAATCTTGAATAAAGCTGTTAAATATGAAATCTTCTAATCT
This sequence comes from Octonoba sinensis, assembly GCA_038502835.1. Lineage (NCBI taxonomy): Eukaryota > Metazoa > Arthropoda > Arachnida > Araneae > Uloboridae > Octonoba > Octonoba sinensis. Next base: position 200,481,408 of record CM076598.1, on the reverse strand, counting down.
ATGTATTGTTAGATTTTTGAAAAAAAAAGCAAACAGAAAATTCCACAAAGTTTATTTAGGTTGAACATTCAACGATGCTTGAAATTTTCTTTGATAAAGGTATTTTAAAACATTTAAATATCATTGTTTCTTTTTGCGACAGTTGTGCCGCTCTCTTTTACCGCCATAACCCAGTTCTAATCCTTTAATCCTATTCATTTCAGGGGAAGAGCATTATGCATTATTGTAACACAACATAAAACGAATTAAAAGCAGAAGGGTACGCGTGTTGCTGATAAATATTTCAAGTTATGACATTAATGTCTTTCCAGATCCGTTTGCCAATTGCGAGTCTAATGCCTGAAGCAAAGATAAGACGTCTTTTCTGCGTTTTCTTCTCTTTTATTCCTTACCCTTTCGTGTTTGCTTCTTTCTATTCACGCTTCTTGAGCAGATTTGTGAAGAAATACAAACTTAAATGGCTGTTGCTAATTTATAAGAAATGTCTATTCACATGTTTCTTTGTTACGCTGTATTTTAGATCTGTATTAATTTGCATTTGTTTTCATGCTTGAAATGGGATTTAATTGCACTCCAACTGTTTATCCAAATTTATTGTGTTTTGAAAGTGATACGGTAATGTGCATTTAGCATACAAATGACATGTTTAACTTTTGGGAGATCTGAAATTTGAACAAGAGAAAATATTTTTTTCTTTTGTAAAATTTTTACCATGGTCAGTTTTATCGAATTTTGATTCTTTTGAAATATTCAGAAATCAAAGATGAATCTGTAAACGGGAAAAAACTGCGTTTTTTCGTGGCTTTATAATTTTATATAATGTTTCATAAATACTTTTCGGAACTTGAGTATTAATTCAGATAATCTGTAAAACGATTTTTCCTGTTTGCATTGTATATTTACTAATTGTTTAGAAATAATTCTTTATTATGGTCCCTTTAAATAAATGGGTCACTTTCAAAATATTCATGCATATGCTCAAAATATCTTAAACTGACTATAAATATTACATTTCTTTTGGGTACACGTCACAACATATTTCTAATAGAAGACTTATCTCGTGTAAAAACATAGCACGCCTAGGTCGTGTGAAAACATTGGAAGCATTTCCCCAACCCGTGGTCAAAACGAGGACTTACTTAACCCATGTTGTGTAAAAGCATGGCGAGCAACTAACTTTTAGCCACGTAAATACAAGAGACATAACTCGATTGATTCAAGTGTCATCACAATGTATTTTTTTTAAATTGGGAATTTTGAGAAAGTTATTCGACCTATTTACCACTTCAGAAAATCAAATACTTTTTGCGTCATTTCTTTGTTGGTGGGGAATTTCGACACATTTCAATTTCCAATCCAAACAACTGAAAGTACTTTCCAAAGCGTTAAAAAGTGATACTGTTAATACAATGTGAAACAAAGAAATTAACCGGCGTTTTTATTTCTTTTAATGTTTTCTTTCCTTGATCTACGGGTAAAAATAACCCTCAGTCTTGTGAAGCGAAACGATTGTTCCGTTAATGATACACTAAGGTTCGCTTCACACATATCCAAAGGTGTCATTAAATTCAGAACGGATGATTATTTTTACAACATTAGGAACAATATTTTCTACCATCCATCACTAAAAAACCTATTTAAAGGTCGGGACAATGTGGAAATGAGTCATACCGTGTCAACTGTGTAGAGGTTAGATGAAATTTCATATTTAGAGACTGGAACATATTCTTCAAAAAAACAAGTTTTGAGAGTTTATGCAGTATGAGAAGTAATGTTAATTTTATTATGAATTAAAGCTTATATAATGGCTTACGTAAACAAGTTATGATTACTGTTCAGAAATGCAAAATTAAAAAAATAATTCATCTATCATGATGTTGAGAAGAAAAATTTGTAAACTCATGTTTGGGAAAATTGCAACACCATGAAGGACTTACGCGAGTGAACTGAAATTTTCAGGAAATGCAAAGTAGCACATGATATGCAAATGATTAGAATTTCAAATCCGTAGCGCATGCGTATGCTGAACAGCGCCCTCTGAACGGCGGATTGATCCGAATAAATAGACGGCTGTAGCGAGGCGTGTATGGTTATCGGTGGTTATCTGCTAGTACTAAACGTTAGCTCAATCTTTACTTATGCTTCTTCGACGAAAGAGAGCGAGATTTGAACAACCTAGAGTTTGAACGGGGGAGAATGATCGGCCTGTCGTATCGTGCATTAGCCGCTCGTGTGCAGCGTAACAGCAGCACAGTGATGCCTGTTTGGAAGCAGTAGACGGACGAGGGTCGGACAACTCGGAAATCCGGGAGTGGACCCCGAAATGTGACGTCAACTCGCGATGATAGACACTTGGTCCGCATGGCGCGGACGGACCGTACAGCTTCCTCTAGACAATTGGCAGCACAGTGGTCAATAGCTACAGGTGTTTCATTGTGTGTTTCCTCAATTCGTAAACGTCTGCTGCAGCGTGGACTGCGCGCAAGGACTCCTTTATACAGGATCCCCCTCACGCTAAACCATCGCCGCCTGCGGCTACAATGGGCCAATCAGCATACAGACTTTTCTCCACCAGACCCCTACCTGTTAGCTGAGGCCTTAGGATTGCTTACGCACGGGGAGAGGTAGTGGGGTCTACGGATTTTACATGCACATATCCCCAACTATACATGGTGATCTTCAGTGGGTATCGAACGCGCGACCTTCCAGGTGGAAGTCCGACGTGCTTACCACTAGGCTACCACGGCCCATCAGCATAGACTGGCGTGCTGATTGACAGCATGTCGTGTTTTCTGACGAATCCCGCTTTAATTTGTGGTACCATGATGGTTGCATTCGTGTCAGACGCTATACTGGTGAACGCCACCTTCCGGAGTGCATTATCGAACGCCACAGTGGACGAACACCCGGAGTTATGGTCTGGGGTGCCATAGCCTATCTGGACGATCTCAATTGGTACGAACTGTGGGCAATCTGAACAGCAACCGGTACATCAGTGAAGTTCTACAGCCCCAAGCTGTTCCCTTCCTTCAAAACTTGCCAGGCGCTGTATTTCAACAGGACAATGCCCGCCCTCATATTGCTAGGACCGTTCAATCCTTCTTTGGAACGCAGCTGGTACAGCTTCTTCCTTGGCCTGCGTATTCCCCGGATATGTCGCCAATTGAACATGTGTGGGATTTCGTTGGTCGGCGTCTAGCTCGTGATCCTCGTCCTGTTGCTTCTGTAGACGAACTTTGGGTACGCATACAAGCAATATAGAATGCTCTTCCTCAGGCAGACATTCAAAATTTGTTTGACTCCATGTAGTGTAGCAGCACTTATTGCGGCGCGTGGTGGCTACACAAAATACTGATTCCGATCTCTTGTTATTGTTTGTTTGCTTTGAAAATTTAATCATTTATTTGTACCACTACCACTCAACTGTGTATTAAATTTCATTCAATTATGACGATTCCTTCACGGTGTTGCAATTTTCACAAACATGAGTTTAATTCGGAATTCTAATTAACTTTATTTTCTGTATTTACATTTAGGAAGAAAATAAATGTTTAATTAAGCCGCTCCGACATTTTGAAGTATATAGATTGTTTTTAATTAAGTAGCATTATGTAAATGCGTGTAGTTTTTAATGCATTATAGTGAGGAGTTTTTGGGAAATTTTTGTGCATCTCGGTTGGCATTTTGCTATTAGAGATTTTTGTTTGGTTATATATTTTTATTTATTCATAATCATTTTATAAAAGCAGTATTACTGAGAAATTGTGCAAACATATTTTTAATTTACTCTTCAATAGATATAATACACACACAGAAATTCATGGTACTGGGAAAGTAAATTCTACCTTTGACTTTTATTGCAGCACGTTTAGAAATTTTATTCATCATTAGTTGAAACCTTGTCTGACCAAGTGGTGGTAAATGTCATAAGAAATTGCACATCATCGTATTTTTTGCTATAATTTCTTACATGGCTGTTGTTTCTTATAACAACTTGTGTATTCATTCATGCTCACCTTCACAAAGTGGCCGGAAATTAAGGCAGTAAGGGATCTCCTTCCGTATTATAGATGAGTACCACAACGGTGGAAGTACGACTTGGCTCAATATGTATTTGGATGACACCAGATAGTGCCACCACAAATACGCCACCTTCCTTTTTTGATCTAAGAGTGAAGGGAAGGGAAATTAAAACGATAACAGAATGCAGCACATTCCTTATAGCAGCAGTTTCTCGCCTAAACATGAATAGATTCTTCTTGGTACTCTGCCAGTATTTCTCATAACGGTATTATTGACTAACAATTTTATTCAAAATAAAATTGCTATTTTTTCGACAATTTTTCTGCTATATATTTAAACATAATGAACTCTAAAATGAAATTGAATTTCATTCGCGAATATGCGCTTTGGTCGATTCCTTCTGCTGACTTCTAAGTAAAAAAATTGCTGTATCATTATCAAATGTCAAATAATAATTGGTGTGAACTAAATGGAAATAGAGACTTTCAGTTTATTAGTGCTCTATAAGTTTACAAATTCAGTTTACTCTTACTTAGTATGCAGTCAACTTTACAGCGGGGTTTCACAACTGAGGTTTGTACCGCCCGCCTAGGGGGCCATAAGGCGTTTCAAGAAGCCGCCGTGAATCAAGAGTGCGTTTGTAAAAAATAATTGAAGTTGCAGGAAGAAAATAAACTGAAGATTAAAACCAATGCTGGTTATTTCTGCGATAAAACTGCTTATTATGCGTTATTGCCATGGCTTTTGACATTTTACTACCGTGAATTTTATTTTACAGCAAAAATAAATGAATAAAATCCCCACTTAATTTTTTTAAGCTCTAACCATTACTCTTAAAGCACGAGTTTTTTTCGGAAAAACTGGTAAAAAAATGATCGAGTTTTTTTTGACAGTAAACGAATATATATGTATAGTATAAATTGTTTTTGGCAATTTCAGTTGTAGGGGTGACTAGAAAGCGGGGAGGGGTAAAAGTTATATTAAAAAATGAGTATACAAAGTGCGAACGCATCTCAGTCGGGCATTAGAAATAAAATAACGCGAGATACAAAATTGCCCGTGTGAGACACAGGCTAGTCCAAATTTGCCAGTAGCTTTCGCCCGTGTCAGACACGGGCAAATGCGTTAAGTGGTTGCCATATAGTACACTATTATAAGAAAAAAATAGTTTCATACTATGAATTTTTAGATTATTCCCTAATTGAAATCAAGCGACCATAGTCCAAAAATAAAACCAGCCCAACCCACTTTTTTATGAAATGGAACTGTTGATCCCAGTTAATTGCTCAAGTGGGAAATTTTGTCCCTATGCTATTGTTTTGTATGCAAAACAACGTCAGTTAACCACAAGAAAAGAATTTCTGGGGGGAAACCACGTCAGTTTCTACGCTCTTGGCATTTTTTTCTCCGAATTGATTTCCATGCTGTAAAGTAGTTTTCCCCTTGGACTTTTGAAAAAATTTACTATATAGTGAGCGTCATGGCAATATCCCTAAAGGAAGCGCTTGAGATTTATTTCAAAGTTGCCTCCCGTAGCTTACTTTAGTACCTAATAACTTCAGTGTTAATATTGTATTCTACAGAATAGAAGGAGTTGTAGAATGAGTTACTTGGTGAAAGTAATTGTTGAGAGAAAAATAGTGGACCAGAACTAAGTAACGGTAATTTGATGCTTCGCATTGACCTCCTGGGTTTTCAGCAAACTGGTTTGAAACGCAACAAATGTTTGCATTGCGCGTGCTGCTACACTGAGCTTCAGGCACCTGACTGCGAAGCCTATTTATTATTACTCCTATGCCCAATTCAGTTCGAAATGTGATCACCTAGATTTTTGCATGTTGCTATTCCTTGCCGGATGCCTCGGGGTTAGAAGATCGTATCGATCGCCGCGTGAAGCATGACATGGTGGGTGGTGAATTTTCTGCAATTCACAATGCTTCCGAACAAATTGAACGTCAGTCCATCAGACAAATGTTTTCTCTGTGGATTCAGTTCAAAACTACTACTATGATTTCCTCCCAAAGCATTGTATTATTTATGATCATTCGTTGCAACCACAAAAGTGACTTTACATGATAAGCTTTCAACTTATAATATGAATTCTATTGCATTTACGTTCCAGCTAATGAACGGTACACATTTTTCTTCCTGTTGTCAGTTCTTGAACTTTACCATAGAGGCCCTCTTTTTTTTTTTTTCCTTTTCTTCTTTATATCGAAGTCGGTTTTGTAAGTGGGTCTAACAATAAAATCAGTCAATCACTTGAGTTCAAATGATTAAAAGAAGAGAAGGTTTCTTGTAATAAACGTAATTGCGAAGTTTTTACTTCCGTTTCAGCAATTAAAACCATTTAAATCTTCGATGTTTTCATTTTACTTTTATTTTATATTTTATTTTGTTTTTTATCTTCTCATCTTATTTTTTGGCAGAAATTGGTTTCTTAAAGTTACACCTAAAGTATAATTTTCATCATAGTTTCATGAAGTAAATTTCTTAAAATGTGTAATTTCTTTTACTTACTTTTCACCATTATCAAAACTGATAACATTTAGTATTTTTTCAACAAAGTTTAGTCTTTATTTTGCTTATTCATTCTTCTCATTTTCTCGTAAGCTTCTTCGACTAAATTATGTAGGGGGAGGGGCGATCAGGCAAACAGGTAAACAAAAATTCAAAAAATATGAATAATAAATGAATAAAAGAAATTGATGGGCTGAGTTGTACGACAAACGCTACTTTTTAGACGTTGAATAAATCAATGTGGGTGCATGACTTTTAAATATTGAGGTTTCATTTAATATCTATTTTATTAAGCGCAAAAACATAAAACAATAAGCATTGTAAATAACCTCGTACAGGCAAAACCTGTGAAGTTGACAGCCTTTATAAACTGGCCACCTCTGTAAGTTGACCACTTTTGTCAGAAACAGAATTAGCCCTATGTTATATAATGTACAGAAACCTTTGTAACTTGACCACCTGTCTATATTCACCACTTTTATACCCCAAATTTGGATTTGAGTATTATAAAAAACCCTTTGTAATTTGACCGCCTGAGTATTACTATATTTATTTGTTTATCTATCTTTGGAAGTAGAAAAAATTAAAATATCTTCTCCGGGATATTTTACATGCTATAATGTTAGACCAGAATTTGTTTGGATGGATGAAACATCAATATAAAGTTTGCCTTAACCTCTTTGTAAGTGTACCCTATGGGAAAACTACTTTGAGCACTCTTTTATTCTTTAAATACGTTTCTTCTTTTTTCTATAGCTATTTTAAAAAATGATGTATTTTTAAAATTCTTTACCATCAAATAAGTAACTTACATAATTAATAAAATGTTTATCTTTATTTTAACTAAGTACTTTAATTTTAAAGTTGTATTGGGGTACTTTTTAAGTTATTCGGGGAATTTTCTCCAATGATATTAAAGATAATGATGAAAAAAATAGCTAATTACTACTTTAAGGTAACGTTAATACATGAAGCTATATTTTAATTAGTTACAAATGAATAAATGCATAGTGTAAGAAGTGAAAAAAAAAAAAAAAAAAAAACCTCCATCCTCTATAAGTTGACCACCTACCTTAAGTTTCCCACTAAAGTGCTGCACCGCAAGTGGTCAACTTACACAGGTTTCACTATATATTGTGCTGAAGCTCAAGTTAATTTTTATGTGACATTGACGAATTAAGCATGGAATCTCGATTTCGAAGTGTCAGATGTATCTTTTCTACATCGTAATACTAAGTTAAAGACCGTGCATTTCCGCCTTCCTTTTGCGTAAGATGTATTTATTTCTATGTCATAATATTTAATTAAAGATCATGCATATTTCCTCCTTCCTCCAATCTATAGGCTTAAATCTTCGATGTCTCCTCCCAAATCGCTTGCTTTCCACACTTGTCACTCGTCTAAAAGAAAGTAAATGCTTTTCTGGTATTCTGAAGATTAATTTGAGCATTGCCAGGTCATTAACCTCTGAGGACGAAGAAAAAACGTCTTAACACAGCAACAGGTGCTGATGATTTTTCCAACTGCTTAATATGACCATTCTATCATGTAGGATTAAGTTGTGTTTAAAAGATGTGGAGGATTCCTTCTGACAGATGAAAGACGGAATTGATTTTCCAGGTCAAAGGGCAGCTTCCAAGCTTATCAACTTGATGACCTGTGACCCTCAGTGTCTCTGGCCTACGACACACAAATAAAAGTATTTCTTCTGATTTGGTTGGTTGTTTGACGCTTTTTTGCTCCGCAGTCGATGAAGGAGCTTCCCAGAGTGTGTAACAAGCGTCATTATATTAGTGTCATCATTAGTTTTATAGTCATTAACAACCATGTGTTTCTTGTTGTGATCCAAGTAGCAAGGGTGCATTTTTTTTTTTTTTTTTGTAGAAAAATATGGGTAAGACTAGGATAAAAATAATTGTCCATGACTTCCGCATCCGCCCCTTTTTTTCATATAAATAATGTTTAACATTATATTTTTCCGGACAAAAAATTAAGCCTTGCCGACAATTCCTATTTATAAACTAGGCAGGCGCAGATACAGCATTTTGCTGAGACTTTTTTGTAATTTCACATAGAAATTTGTTTCAAAGAGGGAAAATTTTTGTTCTTTATTGATATAATCTTCAATAAACTTTACTCTCAAATTTCCCCCATTGAAAGCTCAAACAAATCTTCCTTAGACACGTAGAATTAATCATTAAATATATTTCAGTTTTTACATTCAAAAGTTTATATTTTAGACTAAGTATAGTTAGAAACATAATTTTATTACATATGTAAATAATCTTACGCGTGATAACCAATTTAATACATTTATTCGTATTGAGTTTGTTTCGTTTCGAAATTAGATAAGTGCTTCCTAAATCTCTTTTCCGCATTTGAAAAATATAAATAATTTAACCAATAATTACAATAATATATATACTTGTTGATTATGATGCTCACAACGCTACATAAGCAGCATCTATCATGAAAATATTAATGCATTTGAATTTTTTCCCTTCTTTCTTTTCTTTCCTATTTTTAATCAAACGATAAAAAGTTAAAACGTACGATACTATTGAACCACAATACTCATGATGAATTCAAAATGTTTTACCCTGAGAGAAAAACTAAAATGTTGACACTGACATTTAGACAAACCACAAGTGCATCATTTGGTGAAGATTCATATCTACAGAAAGGTTTTTCAAAATGTAGAATAAATAAATTCGGTGTTATAAGTTGCAACAATTGCTTACAATCAGATTAGAAAAAATCGTTCTTTCTACTCATTTAACAATTCGTCGGCTTAAAGTCAAAAAAACCTAATTTTTCAAAAACGAAGAAGAAATTTAAAATTTCAATACTTGCAAAAGTTATAATTATTCTATATCTCATTTTTATTTCCTAAAAACGTCTAACTTTATTTTGGGTATCACCAGTCAAAAGAATATTTCTTTCTCGTCTGGTTATGCAAATAACTGAAAAAATGAAAAATCTGACTTAGTGTGTTTCACTTGTAAGCCGACGAATTACTTTATTTTAGTTTTTTCATACAAAGCTGGGAAATAAGTACTAGCTACATATAAAATATTACACAGCTTATACTTTTCTTAAATTGTCAAAGCACTTTCTGATCGCGAAGGCTCTGACTAAAAGCAAATGCCAAAATTATGGTCGTTATGTAATGTAGTAGTATTATTGTCTACTATATAAATATATCTACTTTAATTGTAAATTAATAGCGTGATTGGTGAAACATTTTTGCTAATTCAAAACCCCGATCGAGCAGGAAAGAAAACCCTGCATTATGAAAGCCTTATGTACTTTTCTTAAATTGTCAAAGCAGTTTCTGATCGCGAAGGCTCTGATAAAAGCAAATACCAAAACTTTGGTCGTTACGTAATGTAGTAGTATTGTCTACTCTACATCTACTTTAATTTTAAATTAATAGCGTGATTGGTAAAACATTTTTGCTAGTCCTAAAGTAGAAAAAACCTGAATTATCGGAGCCTTAATTGAAACCGATTGATGCAAAAATGACGTTATTCCATCGTGTGACGTCAATGATCAAGAAACATTTCTGACGTAACGAATCCGAAAATTAAAAATTTCAATCCTAAACTTCCTACTTATACGTTTAGAACGGTTGTGACAGTTTATTCAATTACTATATTCATTGTACTTATCTGCAATAAAAAGAAATGCAAAGACTGAAATAAATCTTAAAACAATCGCTCAGTGAAGGAATATCACCTACGTCTTTTTTTTCATTGCTCCAATCCAAGCCTTTCATATCTGTATTTGCTGATTGAGAAATGGCAGAGAGCTGCTTTTGTAGAAAGAATGCTGCACTTTTTATTATCGTAATGCTGAATAAATATTTTGCAGCTGAAGGAATTTTCTTTTCTTCGTTTCGATGTGACGCAATGAATAAGACGCAGATTTTGACGAGGCATCAGTTTTAATGATCGTCTATTCGGATCGTGTATAAACCGAGATTTGATAAAAACTATTCTTTTTATTAAAAGTACTTTGCGATGCGTACTCCCCCCCCCCCCCAAGTACTAGTGTTTTTTGTTTATCACTTCTATGTGAGTGCTTAGTTATTCAGAGGGAATTTCTTTCGTTTGCTGGTATCCTTTATACAAACATAAAAAAAAAAAAAAAATCAAGCTTATACATGGTGATGACGTTTCTTTTGCAAGTACCTTAATATATTACAATATCTCAAACTCACGTCCATATTCAAGAAAGAAGATGAAAAAGAAAATTCTTTTCGACTAAAGGACTGATGTAATTCTCGAGCTAAACGCGACCATTAATTTTAAAAGATGATGTTAAGAAAAACGGACTCATAAAGTCGGTTTTGGGGCATACATTGGAACCCTTACTAATGCATAGGAATGCACTTCTGCTCTTAAACTACAAAAAGGTAATCTTTTCAAACGCATGTAATAGCTTTTTAATAAACGTTTAAGAATGTATTTGCCACAATAATTCTATGCTTTAAAACTTAAATGCAGGAGTTATTTTCATAGAAATGGGTAATGAAATTCGAGCGGCAACGTATTCAACATTGTGAATAACTTTTACCAAAATGTGATGCCCATTGTTTCCAGTTGTACTTCTATACCATTGTGCTCTTTGTATTTAGTTGAAATTGGTATCAATTCATGTCGTTTCATTGTGATGTAGTACATTGCTGGAAAAATAAATTAACTCCACTTATGCAAAATACTTCAGTTGAAAGAGATTTCAACTATTTGTTTTAATTTTTTTTTCTTGTTGCATGGAATTATTTGTGGAATGAGAGACAAATTACCTACGCGAGGAAGCATTATATTTTCACTTAATTTCAAAAGCGAAACTTGTTTTTCTATTGTCAGACAATGCCGTTTTCAACTATTGAGGTTAAACTTCTCTTAAGCTGAAAAAAAGGTCTAATCATTCCTTGCTTCCGTAAAACTGTGAGAAACTTTCAGCATACCTTTGAATACAACTCTTGTTTTACACATGTTATTAGCTTAAATAATAAATAAATATGCATTTCGTAAAATGTAAACTGGTTATTAAGTTTTCTTCTACGTGTATTTTATTGTTCTGCTTTAAAGTAAGATTACGTGATGAACATTTGTTAAACATTCTAATAAGTTATGGCACAAATTGTGCTCTTAGTACTGTTCAATATTAGATATATTTTGATGTATGTACATGCCCTAAATGTATAATCTTTAAAAAAATTCAATTTGTTAATAGGGCATTATATAGTATTTACGTAAGAGTTAAAAAATACCTTATTCTGATGGGAATAACTAGCTCATTAAATTTTAATTCGCTGTGGCATCAAAAATAAAAAGAATTTCTATGGATTTATGCAAATTTCTTCTGCGGATGGGGCTACTAAAAAAGTTTGCTGCAGGATTGACTTTAAACAAGCTGGAATTACTTATTTGTTTAGTTTTTCCGGAATTTTTTCATTAAATTTTTGTATTTAGGTAACGCTACATTTTCTGATTAATTAAGAAGTGATTTGAAATCTTCATTACTTAATTGAAGGTGCCTTTTTAATTTATTAAAATGAGAAATGCATTAAAATTTTTCACTGAATAGTTTTTGGTAGGGTGGTGCAGGATGGATAGGATTTTGGATGGATAGTTGGTACTTCTGCTCTCACTCACTTCATGCAATCAGTCTTCTTGTTTTACCTAAAAATTATTCTTTATAATATTTTGAACAACAAAATTTTAAGTTGAATCTTTCTGTACAACTTTTAGGAAAATTGTAGCTTTCCGAGTTAGAGTATTTGTTTCAAAGTTATTTTACTTTCAGGGTACAGATTTAGACTAATTGCACATGAAGATATGTTCTAAAAAATGTAGGGCTTCTGCACTTTTTTGTTTGAAAAAGCCCTGAATATTATGTTATAAATATCTGACATGCTTAGTCTCCGCTTCGGTATAAGGGAAGTTATACTAAAGTAGAAAATTTAAAAAGAAAGAAGAGAAAAGGTGAGGGGTTATAACCCCTCCCCCTCTTTCTGAGGTGGAAAACTAGTCCCATTGCATGTTGCTTCTCTTCACAAACCGTTCTGATTTCTTTATTTACCGGTAATCCCCTTTTTAACACTCCGTCGGGCGCGCTGCAAATCTTGCACCATCGGGTGCGCTGTATCTCACAGCTACATTTCGTAATAGCAATGCGTAAGTTTAATTATGAACGTTTTTTTGTTTTTGGTACCAGGCTCCACCTCCCCTACACTTGGACCCTTATCTCTTCTTTATTTCCTTTATTTCAATACAAAATACAATGAAAATATTAAATTACAACGCAAATACTTACAAGCAAAAGGAAATGTAAAGTAATAAAATATCTGCGTACAATAGGTGTTTATATATAATTATATTAAGTGAAAATATTTTAAATTAAAGTATTAACTAGTTAAATAATTTCAGGAAATGAAAAAATTAATCAGACTCGGATACATTTGGTTCATCAATTGCAATTTTTTAAAAAAACATCACGGTATGTTCTAAGCAAAAACCTTCGCTGCATTTTAGGCACTTAATTGCGTTTACCTAGTCTTTTTGTCGAATGACATTCCATAACCAGAATGACATTCCATGAAATCTCCTTCGCCCTTATCACTTTCATCGAAAATTTCTGCATCTAAATCTTAATTTTCATCAAAAAATAAAATTTTATGAACTGTTACAAGATCTTTCTGATCATTTAAATCTAGAAAGCGTTTTTCACTCATTTTCAAAAGCAAAATAAACGCAAAAATTAATAAAATTAGTATAAAAAAAACGGAAAACGTCATCGATCGCGCTGTATCCCAAAGATACAAACCGCAAATATGAACCCCCAAACGTGGGGGAAAAAATCCCCCGACACCTACTCCCACAACATTCCAGGAGGCCTAGTGACTGACGGAGTGTTAAATTAACTTTCGCTTCGAAAAATATCTGCCAAAAAGTATACTTAGATCCGAATAAGTTTCATGGAAAAAAAATTGTTGAACATAACAAACAACCTTCACTCACGTTTTCTGAAGCTGAGAACTAGTCATGTTTTAACTTGCATCGAAGGGCAAAACCATCTAGTTAAATTGCATTATAGTAAACGGTATTTTATGCAACCGGCTGTCTCAACTATAATACCCAAATGATACACTTGAAAACCAAACATTGCAGAACAGCTGTTTTTTACGAGGCGGAAAATCTGAAAACGAGTCATATTGTGAGTTGCTTAATAACGCAACAGGTCAACATCAACAAAACCGTGGGTACGGTACGCCTTGTTTTGCAAGGACGATTCAGCTCCTGTGTCTGACTGAACTCGTTCTGGAGAATGAATCCCCCTTTCTGAGAGAATGTTAAACACACAGGTGCAGAAAAATCTTTAGAAATAGCCTGCTGACATGAATGCGCGAACACGTACTGTCAGCACCGTGGTTATTTACCTCGCAGATGCTTCCAAAGCTGTAATCATTTCGGCAAATTCACTAGGAAGAAAATAATATTTTTCAGTGTCGATAGAGACGAGAAATCAGACATAAAAACCCGCAATCAATAATTATACAGTAGACGTCGCTGGATAATATCACATCCTGACGAAAGGGATTTGATAACGTTGACCGAATAATTCTTATAAACGATAAAAGTTTAATGATGCTAAAATGCTTATTTTTGCAAGTTAACAAGTAAAGGAACTGCTGATTTTCGTAAATCGCTTTAAATTATGTGTTGTTGAAAGGAAATGAATGCATTTTGCGAAGAAATAATATTAAAAAGAAAAATATAATAAGAAATTTTTTTATTTAAAAAGAAATCATCGACTATTGATTGTCTGCAGGCCTTTCTTTTAATTTTTCTTTCTTTTTTTTTTTTGTACACATCGATTATAGATTCGAAGCGCCTTCTTCATCTGATAATGCGTGAGTACCTTTCTACCGAATTTACGAAAATGCACTATATAGCTAAAAGTACATTCTTACCCGTACATTTTGGGGGCCTGCAACAAATTGCAACAAAGATGAGTGTTTCTAATCATTCTTTTTTGAAAATGCTGGAAAACAGCTGCAAATTTCACAGAATAATTTACTAGCAAGTATTCTACTTGCTATATACAATATTACTACGGATTTTTAAAAAACTAGCACGCATATTCACGAAGTTATAATTATTTCTTTTAAAAATGCGAGTTTCCCCATGTTTTTGGCTTTTAACGTACATAATTTTTTCCGGAATCTCACAAACTTACAGAAAAATTTATAACCCACTAGAGAAACACCATACTCAAATCGGAAATTAAAAAAAACTAAATATCAGATAAATTATAAGCATTTAAAGGAAGTAATTTTTTATTCCGTATGTGCGAAATAAAGCAATTTTAACTTTCATAGCTTCATACTCAAGTATATAAGGCAACTCATAAAAAATTTTATTCTAATATCTTGAAATTTCAGACATCGACCTTATAGTGAGTTGTTTTTCAACGAAGAACAGGCACAAATACTAAGGGGCTGTTCACAAATTAGCATCTATCATACATCTATTCTGTGATGTGTGATACAAATTGCGTATTTGTGACAAAATGCTTGCCATCCATGTTATTGGTAAGGATGGTAAGATATTCTTCACAAATACTGAATTTTTGTCATAAATCCCAGCATAGATGCCCTGAATGATTGCGAATACTTGCGGCTGATTTGTGAACAACTCCTGTTAGATTCATCTCTTTCCAAGAACAAATGAAAAAGAACTCACTAAATTGCCGATATTATTGTGAATTTTCTTTATATTCAACTGAAATTTTCTTCTGAATTAACCTATAGCCTTTGGTATGATGCTATGAAAGTTAAAAATTGCTACCTTCTCGTGAATGCACAGTAAAAAAAATATTCTTTTAAATGCTCATAATTTATATAATATTTAGTTTTTTATGTTTCTAATTTCAGTATGTGTTGTTGTTTTTTGTGTGTTCTCAACTTTTCTGCTGGTTTGGTGAGATTCCGTGAAAAATTTTGCGTGTGATAGGCCTAAAACATGCTTTGGAAATTCACATTTTGGGAAAAAAATGATTAACTTTGTGAATATGCGTGACCAGTTTTATGAAAATCGGTAGAAATATTGCACATAGGAAGTAAATTCTTCTGTCAAATTTATATATTTTTTCTAGCATTTTACGAGACATTATGATCAAAAACATCATATCTCTTCTGCAATTTGTTTTAGATCCCCTTATTGCATGCGTGGTGAATTTTTTGTTGGAAAGTGTGAAGGGAAACCGAAGTTAAAGCACATTTTGTCGTGTATTTCTCTAAAAATTTGAAAAAAAATGTCTAAAATGAAATTGTCCCATGACTTTGGCTATATAGTGTAATTTACAAATAGGAAAAAAAGAAAATTTCTTTTTCCGTGGTTTTACCCGATTTAAGGGATATTACAAATTTATCTTAATTGATAACATTAAACGAAGTTTTGATTACAAAAAATGATTATTTTTAGAAAAGAGCACTGGACTTAGTCGCTTTAATAACATTAAACGACTAGTTAACATTAACTGGTTACATAAAGCGGCGTCCAGTGTATTATGATGCAACATTGAATATACAGTAAAACCTCTTAAGTGGATCACTAAAGTGCTGCACCGCAAGTGATCAACTTATACAGGTTTCACTGTATTTTTAAAAATATCATTATTTTAATCATTGCATTTGCTAAAAAAATATTGGAAGTTATCTGTTAAGCAATTTACGAATATTTAAGTTAATTCCTCCAAATTATACTGTTTAATTAACAGACCAAAGGTGCTTTTAAATTACAGCCATTTTATAAATTGAAATAGTATCTGTGTATGCCAACTTCACAGATTTCGAATATCGGTTTTCCGTCTCAAGAAAAATAATTTTTTTTTTTTTTGAAAAATCACTTTGAGTTTTTTTTTTTTTTTTTTAATCCTCAGATTCCATCTTCCTTTTATGGCATGAGACAGTTGTAGTCCTGTTTGGTACATAGTTGTCATGGTTCTATTTGAGTAAACGCTCCATAAGATCCTGCAACCCTGAAAACTTGAATTGCTTAATTTATGAAATGGTTTGAGGTGAATTTGAATCTTTTCCTCCAAGAGATTTGTCTGATGATCAATCAATCATCTTTTGAATTCGAAACATGAGTGTCGTACTTAATTCGTGAGTGTGATGAAAAATGAAAGAACGACGGGGAATGAATATACATAAGCAATGTTGTATTCAACGGAGCACTAAACGAAGCATAGATACTGATTTGCCTTTGTGCTGACATTATTGGCGCAGCCAAAGCTGAGTGTTTCGTTGCAAAAATAAGCAGACTGTTTGATTTTCTTAGCCGGAACCTTTCTTGCTTTTGCGCATGCGTCAAGTTTGCTACTATTCCACCAAAATCAAAGTAGGAAGATAGAGATGAAAAAATGATTTTATCGTTATTATTATGAAAGATAAAAATACAGCTGCGTTTTTTTTTCTCTCTCCTTTTTGTCCTAAATATTCAAATAATAAATGCAATGTATCAGCATTGGAAAGAAAAAAATAACGAACGCGTCCTTAAAATCTAACTCTGGGAAAAGTCATCCCAGTGTATCTTTGACGAAGAGAATCGTTCCGGAGTGGTAGTCGCGGCTTTTGTAAATGAATGGTGGATGTATACTTACGTTCTGTCCGGGTAAGCTTTACATGTTATTTGTTTCATCTTCTTGCCCGTAATTACTAGTGAAATCTTAACATCTTATAATCACGAACCTCAATTCACATTCTTGTACGGCTTGATCTGTGCTTTCAATCAGGTTTTTGGAATTTTTGGTGATAAAAATGACAGTTTATCTTAAATGAAGGAATAAAATTATCTTATATACATATTAGTAACAATAAGTTGGATTTACGTTGTTGAAAATTGTTGTAATCCTTATTCCAATATTGCACCAAGTTGTAAGAAATTCCTCCAAATTCGTGCCTTTTTGGATACAGGTTTCAATTCAACTGCAGAGCACATGTTCCATCAGAAATTTTCAAAAGAGATTTCATCGAAATAGTGTAAACTTATAACTGACTCTTGTGTTAAGGCAGTAATTTTTACTATTTGATTTGTTGAAATTTTGAACAAAATACATTGTTTTCAAGAAAAAAGAGAGAGAGGAAGAAAGCAAATATTAAAGTGTTTTGTGATTGATGAAGCGGCCTTCTCACTTCCTCCTTCCCCCACGTAACAAGTAAACTCACTTGCTTTAGTTTTCTTTTTTTCCTTTTGGTTTCTTTCTTTTTTGGATTTCAGTGTAGACATTCTTAAAAACTACTTTCAATGGTGGCGTTAAACTATCTAAAGTTGAAAAAGAAGAAAAAAGTAATAAATAGTTTTGCATAAACTATCGATTAATTGAAAGTACTATCGAAGTCTTTTTAACTTTTACAATTAATTTTGACTTATATTTTCTACTTTATAATTCAATTTCCGTTAAAAAAGTTTCATTTGAAAACTCACTATTAAAATGTTAACATCTATTATTTCAGTTACATACTCACATTGTTACTGCTATTTATGAATTTAATTATCGTCTGCGTTACTTTTATTTCTTTGCTAATAATTTCTTTATATTAATCGCATATGTCTCGGTATTAATTAATTTATTCATTTTCTGCACTTTTTAGCCTACTTTCCCGTAAAAGTTAACAATAAAGCATGAAAGAAGGCTTAATGTATCGTGAAAATATCGTTAGAAATCAAGAAAAGTCAAAAATAAGTTAAGTAATTAAATAAAGATTGAAAAATAAAAAATTTGAAAGTAGGGTTTTGAGATGGGGAAAAAGTGTGTCGGTCGGTCTGTCTGTCTCTCTGTCTGTCGGTCTGTCCCCCCCTAATAACTTTTGAACAAATTGTCCGATTGGAAAAATTCTTTTTGCATTCGAAAGAGCTCCGCGAGGACATCTCATTTCCATATTTTACTTTTTTATTTGAACATTTTTTTGTTCAATTTCGAACAGTTCAAAAAATTTTAACATTAGCGCCTATGGGTGAAAATGAAGCAAATTATGTAAACTCTGGGTACAAAATCTAAGTTCCCATGAACAAGCTCACTGGAAGAAGTTCTTGGCGTGAAATATTGATTTGAACAATTTTTGTTCATTTTTGAACAGTTCAAAAAAATTTAACATACCGCCTACGGGGAAATTTCAATCCTATATAATTCCTGATCTAACGGACCGATTTGCTTGGAACAAACGTTATCGGAAAGCTCTTATGACGTAGAACATGCACAAATAGAAAGTTCATCCAGAACTAACGAGCCTATTTTTTAATGCAATTTTTTGATCGGGATTTTCAAGAATATTTTTGAATTAATGAATGATTAAGTAAATAAGCAAAAGAATGAATCAATAAATGAGTGAATAAATACATGAATGACTTAATAAATGAATGATTGAAAGAATATGTATTAACCATTGAAAAAGGTATATTTGAAGCAATTAAGAACTAAAGCTAAACGAGAAAGACAGAGAGAGAGATAGCTAGATTATAAACTTGAATTCGGTGTATACGGGAAAGTAGGCTCGTATAGTTCTAGACGGAACTTCTTGTTATTTGTTTTATTGATGGCAATGCTGAAAAAATTTGTATGAGTGTGACTTTAAAATGTAATTCTAATGCTAGCTTTTCGCCCGTCGTTCACAGGGAAAAAATATTTGTAATATATATAATTTTATTGTTTTGTGAAAATGAATGTTTTTTTTCTATAAATTTAAAGATTTGCTTTTTTTTTTCACAATGAAGATATTTTTAGTAATGTTTAATAACCAGTAGAACATCCACACATATAAACGAAGAAATGTAAGTATCATAGCTTTGAACATTTTGTTCTTATTTCAGTAAAGTGTTGATTCATACTATGTGCTGTTACCTCTAGTGGTGGTAGGAATATGTGTTTGTAATATGACAGGAATGACTAAATCAGGTGTATGTGCGACGTGTTTACACAATAGTGTTTTAATCTTTACGTGTGTAGTGTGTTTTTACCCAAGGCTGTTCAGAAAAAGAAAAACAAAAACTGGATAAAGAAGTATATATATAAATAAAGAAATAAAACTGTTCAGCGTATAAAATTTGGAGAATAAAGGAATAAATTAAGTGCGAAGCTTCAGATTTTGAATAAATCCGTTTCAAATAAATAATAAATTCTAATTCGACAATGCCATCGAGGCTATAAGTAAATATCAACAAAATTCGATAGTCGAAAACTACCCATCAGTAGTTACTCCTGTATTGGTAGATTAACACAACTTTCTTTCATAATTGCGGAATTGTAATTTTTTGGCTTCGGTTTATACCAACAATTCCATACTATATTTGTGAGCGGCTTCTAAAGATTTGTTACAATGTAATTAAAAATATTGCATTTATCTGACATTTCTTTTCTTGTCCTGTTTACGTTCGTCCCTTTGGCCAGTAGAGTTTCAAGGACATATGTACGGCTTCGTGGTAATTGAAAAATAAGCTTCTGAAGTATCTCTTCTTCGCCTTAGTTTACTGCTCAATTCTTTTTTCCTCTTAACGGCATGTTTTCCTGATTCTTTTTTTTTTCCTTTTAAAGGAGATTGTGATCATTGAAAAAGGTACTTATCAAGTCGATTCACTTGTTCAGAGTTTTGATTTCGCCGTACTTTCTTTTCATTCAATAAAATGTGAGTTACATGTCACCCGTAGAGTGTTTGGTTTTTGTGAATTTTTTTTATTAAATACGCCTAACTTGCACTTGATCTTGAATTTTTATTTTTGCTTGCTTTTAGTGATTTTTTTTAATGTTTTGTTTTGAAAAGATTGTATGATTGCTTTATTCTGTTGTTGACAACAAAAAAATGATGCCAATATGTTTTTTGGACTCTCGATGTATTTAAAATTATGTTCTTTAAATTCCACTTGTATGAAGAAAGTTGACTACTTTCTACCCTAATCGTGTGCCATTCCAATTCGTGAGCTGCAGGGGAGCTGAGTCTGTTATATGTAGCTTTTTTCTTTCTTTTACTAAATAATAAATGTTTATTATCTATATAAAAGAATCGGATGCTTCACGCGAAGGAGTAGGGAGTTGAGGAGAAAGGTAATTTCAGCAAAACGTGTTGTAAAGATGCGTTATTTCTGCGGTGTATTCCATATTTCTTAGTATCACCGAGTTATTAAACCTGTAGGTTCCCTATTTAAGATTTTCTGAAAATGCACCGTTCATAAAGTCATTAAAATTGTTTTAAAAGTAAAATTCATTTGCTTTTAGTTCAGTTGTTTTTCTGTGTTTCACCAACTTTCATTATTGTTTCGTAAAGTATACTGCAGTTCTTACTCATCCACAACCCTTTTAAAGGAAATATTTTTAGTATTAACTTTCAGAGTCACATTCTTTTCCTTCCATAGCTCTCCCTAATTTATTTATTTATTTAATATTTTCCCGTAATATTTAAAATTGATTTGATCGTGGACTTCAAAAACTTACAAATTAGGGAGAGGGGAAGGGAGGAAAAACTAAGCAACATTTAGTTACTACTTTATTTAAGTAAAACTGTTAGTAAATGATTTTTAAAAAAAAATGAATTCAAAAATTGCCTCCGTGATTTCGTAAATGTATTAATGTAAGAAGTGACTTAATTTTTTCATTTATTACAAAACAATGATTTTAGGTTGATGATTGAGAAATCTTAGGCTATATAAGCCGTGTTTTTTATTTGTTTGCTTCATTTGGATGCTTTTGCATCTAGAAGCTTCATTACTGCATTGAAAAAGGGATTCCAAGCAATCTCGAAACATATGTATGCCTTTTAGTGCTCATTTCTGCTTTATTAACGTGAATTTTTTTTCAATTTAACAACTTGGTGTGCCTTTATGCTCCATAGAAGTAGTGAAAAGATGGCAGTTCTACGCCAGGAGGCGGTGGCGGTGGAAGGGGGCGTGGTCCCACCGCCTCCCCTCCCCTCCGCCTCCTCCGCCTGCCGAGTAGGGTTGAGTAGTAGGGTTCCTGATGCTATCCTCGTAAAAGACTACGGGGGTTTCTGAGTGGAGTTAAATTGTTACTCTGCGTCCGAAGTTTAGTTTTTCGAAGTGGCAACACCGATTTAGTTTTGGTTTTGATTAAATTTATATTTTAGGGAATGGCAATGGTTCTAGCGTATGTTGTGGTTTCCATGACAACGTATTTTTACGAAGAGCCTCCTAGTGACAAAAATAAGAATAATTATTTTTCAGACTTAGTCGTTTTCCGAAGCTATTTTTAATTTCCAACTTGGGGTTTTTCACGAGTGGTAACATTAATTTTTTTTTTTTTTTTTTAATTTCAAGAGTTGAAACGCTCATGCTATCATCCAGCGAGAGAAATTATTTTTAGACATATAATATTTTATTTAATTATATTTTCTTTCAGATATTCGGATTCATATGCCACAAACCTTAATGTTGTAAAACTCATTCGATCAAATCATGATTACTATGTTTTTTTTTTCCCTTGCGTTAGTATCAGACTTAACCGTTGTGTTCTAGCGAGAATTAATTGTTTCCATCAGAATTAAATTTCACAATTTTTAATCAACTCATAGCACTATTTTAATTTTAATAATGTATAAGTAGTAACTATCTCCTAATTTTGAACATATTTTATTTTTACACTTGTAATTTTTTCCCCCAAAATATTAAACCCAGGATTAATTGCGATCCAATCAAATAGCTTCTTGAGAAAGTTTATATTTAATGTGAACCAAACAAATCAATCCCCGAAATTTACAAAATTTAAGTCAAAGTTAATTATAGAAATGTTTAAGACTTAGAAAAATTTTTAAAATCTTTTTTCCTAAAGTATGAAAGACAGAATTAAATGAGAACTTATCAAACAGTTTCTTGAAAAAGTGTGGACTTAATATGCACCAAGCAAATCAATCCACACAATTTACTAAATTTTAGTCAATTAAAAGTTTTGTTGAAATATTTGGAACTTAGAAAATGACCATCAATAGGTTCATACATACTAATTTAACAATACTTTTACAAAAAGCAGCGATTTCTTCTATACTTAAACAGGTTTACATCCATTTTACTGTTTTCTATCAATACAAATCAATGAATTTATATCAACTAAGACTATATTTACATTAGATAATCATCCTTTAATCCATATTACACCGCTAGATTTTTTTTCAAAGTTTAAGAGTTTGCATGAAGTAATAGAAGTTAGAATATGTTCAACAACTCGATTTTGTATAGAATGATAAGCGAATTTTTCATGCATTTCAATATTTTTTTATTTTGTTTTTAATTAATATTTTTTTTACACATTTTAACGTTTCAAACGACTACAACCTCAGAGATTATTGTAGCAATATGCATCATGATTAAAGAAACTTTAAAAAATAGACAAGAACATATTACTAAATTTGTAACTGTAAAGCAGCTTAACAACACGATTGACGTATAATACATTTAACGAACATTTCAGCTATTCAAAAGAGTTTTAAGACTTTGTCTTTAACATTTAACGAATTTTTCATTTTTTCAAAGAGTTATTTATTTTCAAAACTCTGTCTTTAACATATTTTTACGATTTACACAGAATAATACAACCGAGAAAAATATTTAACATAACTATTTACAACATGATTTTCACACACTGAAAAAGTTGATTACTTAAGCACGAAGAAACTTTAAAACTGTTCACACCGCAAATTTCATGCATTGAAAAAGTCTATTACTTACATACAAACTTAGAATCTTTGAAACTAAAATCGCAGAAGTACAATTTAACTTAAATACGGTAATGCTTAAAATCATAGCTACAGAAAATAAAAAAGAAAGTTAGAAATATTATACTCAAAGACATAAAAAACACGCACAAGATGTAACATCTGTTGAAACTTCTGCCATTAAAAATAATTAATAACATCCATTATCAGAATTTGGAAGAATGAATGCTAAAAAAGCCTCTTAGAAATAAAGGACAATTTTAGCAGTTCCTCCACCGAGTTCCTACTAACCAAAGCAATCGTTGCGAATTTTCAGTTATCCTATACACGAACACAAAAGTAACTATGCAAAATCTAGCAATACAGTTAGTGAATGAACACAGAGAGAATGCAATTAAAATAATATCATTCACACGTTGAAAATCGAAGAAGTTTTTCATGCAATATAGCTATAGTTCAATTATTCAAACTTACATGAAACTAATTTTAACTTAATGCAATCTAAGAAATACTTTAAAGTCGAAATACAAATTATATAAAACATCATGTACTTACAGAGAAGAGAGAGCGTACATGTTTCCCTTCCAAACCACAACGTAGAAATGACTTTTCAGGCTCTTATCAGCTGACGAAGATAAGGTAGCAATACCTCATCGGCAACCCCAATCGAAGAATGACACATGCAAACATGATGCTACCAGCTGACTAACACTATCGATAAACCAATTTAACTTCAATTGAAGTTTAATATGAATGTAACAATAAGTTTTAATTAAAAAATATTTCATACATGCAAACATATACATACATATAAATTTAATAATTTTACGAAGACCTATGTATTTAACTCACAAAACTCAGACAGTTTTCCTTAAACACACATTTTTTCCTAGATATAACCCTTTAATTCATTACTTCCGAGTGAAGAATTTCTTACCTTCAGTATTATAATCAAGCCATACAATACATTTAACAAACGCTTCATTTATTCAAAGACTTTCAAAACTTACTCTTAAACATTTAACGAACGTTTCATCTATTCAAAGAGTTATTTATTTTCAAAACTCAATCTTTAACATATTTTTTTACGACTCACAGAACTTATAATTTACAAACATTTTATGATATACAACCGAGAAAAATATTTAACAAAACTATTTCCAACACGAGTTTCATACATTGTAAAGGTTTATCACCAAAGTTCAAAGAAAACTTAAATGCTATTTACGCTGCAAAATTTCATGCTTTGAAAAAGTCTATTACTAACATACAAATTTGGAATCTTTACTTTATTCACACCTTTAATATTATAATCAAGCATATAACACATTAAGCGGACATTTCATCTATTCAATGACTTTCAAAACTTACTCTTAAACATTTAACGAACGTTTCATCTATTTAATGACTTATTTATTTTCAAAACTCGGTGTTTAACACAATTTTTTAAGATTTTCACAGAGTAATACAACCGATAAAAATATTTAACAAAGCTATTTCCAATACGAGTTTTATACATTGAAAAGGTTTATTAGCAAAGTTCAAAGAAAACTTTCAAGCTGTTTTCGCTGCAAATTTCATGTTTTGAAAAAGTCTATTACTAACATACAAACTTGAAATCTTTACTTTGTTCACACCTTTAATATTATAATCAAGCACATAACACCTTAAACGAACATTTCATCTATTCAAAGACTTTCAAAACTTACTCTTTAACATTTAACGATCATTTTATCTATTCAAAAAGTTATTTATTTTCAAAACTCAATCTTTAACACAATTTTTATAATTTACATAGGGTTTATGATATACAACCCAGAAAAATATTTATCAAAACTATTTGCAACGCGTCTACCCCACATTGCAAAGGTTTATTACTAAAGTACAAAGAAAACTTTCAAGCTATTTACGTTACAAATTCCGTGTTTTGAAAAAGTCTATTACTTACATACAAAATTGAAATCTTTACTTTGAAACTAAGATTGCAAACAACTTTATACAGAGTTCAAGTTAAATATAGAATTGGTTAAAATCGTAGCAACATAAAGTACATAATATAAAAAAAGTTAGAAACGATATACTCAAAGACTTGCATTACTAACTGAAATAAAGAAACATAGCTTTCAACTACTACTACCAATGCAAAACTTATATTAACCTGCTAAAAACTCCATAAGAAAAGTCAAAGTACTGCGCGCAAAACATCAAAACTTAGAGTCATCTAGTAAAACTTAGAACGAATAATGTAAAACTACGAAAATTTTCAAAAATAAAAGTGTTATGCACTTGCAAAATGTAAAAAGTACTGTGTGCGAATGTTAAAACTTTAACTAAAACATGAAACGAAGATGTAAAAATATTAAGTATAATATCTTAAAGTAACACTAAAATGTAAAAGTATAACGTACAAAACATTAAAACTTAGATTCATCTAGTAAAACTTAGTATAAAAATGTAAAAGTACTAAGGACAGAACCTCAAATATACATTAATTTGATAAATGCAAAATGAAAATGTTAAAGTGCAAAAGACAAAACATCAAACATAGATTAAGATGTTAAAACAATGTATCATAAAAAATTTTAAAAAAAAAAGAAAGAAAAAGAAGAAAATACTACATACAAACGGACAAAACTTAGAACTAAAATTTTTGATAAACCATATAATTTCAAATTCGTCTAGAAAAACTTAGAGCGGAAATGTAAAATTATTGTAGTTTACAAAACGAAAGTGTTAAGCATTCACAAGTTATTAAAACTTCAAAACGTAAAAAATGATTTCTCTACAAAAACTTGGAATGAAGTCGTAAAATTACTAAGTACAAACTGTTAAAACATCATAAAAATGTCAAAATGACAAGTATAAAGCAACAAAACATAGATTTGGCTCCTGAAATATTAATCAAAAATGTAAAAATTCTAACAACAAAATCCTAAAACTCTGAAAAATTAAAAACACGCAGTGCAAAACAACAAAACATGTAAAAATGTTAAGTATAAAGCTGCAAAACTCAAATTCATCCCAGAAAAACTCAAAACAAAGATGTAAAAGTAAGGAACTTTTCAAAAGAAAAGTGTTATACACTTGCAAAATGTTAAAACTTAATGCAAAAATGTAAAAATTACTACGTACAAAATGTTAAAACTCTGATTTATCTACTAAAACTTAGAATGACAATATAATTGAACCAAATGTACTAAGTATGAAATATTAAAGCAACATGAAAATGTAAAAATTCTAAGTATATAACGTATTCATCAAGTGAAACTTTGTACAAAAATGTAAAAGTTTAAGTACGAAACTTAAAAAATTTAGATGGATCTACAAAAATTCAAACTAAAATCGTAAAAAGTATGAATACAAAATGTTCAAACATTCTATAAATGTAAAAAATTTAAGAGTACAAAATACAAAACGTAAAAAAAGTTAGTCATCTTCTAAAACTTAGACTGAAGTCGAGTACGAAATGTTAAAACATCATAAAAATGTCGAAATAACAAGTATAAAGTATCAAAACATAGATTTGTACATTGAAATGCACTTGCGAAATGTAAAAAGTACTGTGTACGAATGTTAAAACTTTAACTAAAACATGGAATGAAGATGTAAAAATATTAAGTATAATATATTAAAGCAACACTAAAATGTAAAAGTACTACGTACAAAACATCAAAACTTAGATTCATCTAGTAAAACTTAGTATAGAAAATGTAAAAGTACTAAGCACAGAACGTCAAATATACATTTATTTAGTAAAAACATAACGAAAATGTTAAAGTACTATGGAGATATAAAAATACTAAGTATAATATACTGAAGCAACACAAATTGTAAAAGTACAAATTACTAAACATAAAAAATTTTGGAGTTATCAAATAAAACTTGAAAACATAGATTCACCATCAGAACGTAGATGTGTTTAGAGCAATCTTAATCAGAAAAATGTAAAAGTTCGAAGAACAAAATGCAAATACTGTGAAATATTAAAAAATACACAATACAAAGCAATAATGCATGAAAGAGTGCTAACTTCAAACTTAAATGACAAATTGACTTCAATGACAAAACTTAAATGCAGGCGAGGAGGGGAGGGGAGAGGGGGAGGGGAGGCGGTGGGACCACGCCCCCTTCCACCGCTACCGCCTCCTGGCGTAGAACTGCCATCTTTTCACTACTCATAGGTAAGAGCTTTTTTTTTTCACTTTCTAGTATCATAGTCTGTTTTATCATCCATTTCTACCCATTTTCACTATTTTTGTAAGATCTCTCATTATGAGAAATCATCCAGTTCGAGCTCTTTTGTATCATTTTACGTGGTTGTGAATACGAAAGAAATAGTTTGCTCAGAGGCGCTCGTGAATAGTGTGAATTTTACAGATTGTACCGTCCTATGTAACAAAACTGAGGCTCTTTAGATTGTTGAACATGAACCTGTTATCGAAATAGCTTGTCTTTTTTCTTTTGAAGAAGCCAATGCTCATTATTTCTTTACACAAAATCCACCAATCACGACCTTTTTACTTTTATTTTGCCGTGCCCACCCTTTCCTCTGCGATAAAATCTCTTTTCTTACAACGAAATTAAGTGGATCACCTAATCCTGATAAAAGGACTTGAAAGTTGCGCGAACTGTGTGTAAACACAGTGGTTAGTCGCTAGTGGGTTCCCAACCTCTTCTCATCATCAAAGCTGTCAATTTTCTTGTTTATCACACCTGTATTGCCAAAATAGTGCAGATAGAATCTTAATTAAATCCGCCGGATCCATTATTCATGTTCATGCGTTGACAGCTGTGTATTGTATCGGGTTTTATGGTTTTCTTTATCGCAGTTTAATGCTTTAAATGTCTCAATCATGTTGTTCTTTAAATAAAAGTTTTAACACGATTTGTGCAGCCTTAACGGACTGACAGTAAGTTGCTTAACACGTTGACTTCCAACGACGAGATAATTCGTAGTAGGTAAACTTTACTGAGAGACTAAACTATACGAGTTACCTCGTAGTTGTTGGATTATTTTCGGTTTTCAATCCATGTGGAAAAAGTTCGTAATTTTATATCTAAGCTATCGCACGGAAACTGGAAACAGCGCTGCAGTCAAAGTGTTTAAGTGCCAATAATTCAAACGTTTAAGCTAAGAGTCCTCGTTTTAGCAAAGTTATCGACAATGTATATTTTCCCCACATCTCCCACTAAATACATTTTCTAGTTGCAAGAAAAATTTTTTTTCAATAGGTGGCAAAATCTATTGTGCCACGTAGCAGAATTCAATTTTGCAAAAAATATAACATGATTTAAATAATATTTGCAGACCTGGTTTCTTCTTAAGACACTATTTTTTAATTTTTAAATGATGCTGCAACACAAATCTACGAGCATAGTTATTAATAATTGTGAACACCTTTATTCACTTAGAGGAATAAGTTAACTGCTTTATTACGTGGATACGGTTAATAAAAATAACATAATTTACGATTCATCATTTGATTGTCTGATAGTTTTAGGTAATTTCATTGTGAATGATGATCGTAGGCATCCACAAAATTAACAAGATGGGGCACTTCCCTATTTTTCTGGGAATCCTGTAATATATTTCTAAAAACAAAAATAGATAAAATATGTGCAAGGAAATTAAAGTCCCATCGAAATAATGGATTTGTAAAAAATAAATATGCAGTAAAAGTACAATTGGACTTCTTAAGTTCTTGTAACTGATAATAAGAAAAAAATGCAAATACATGATAAATTTTAAAAAATACTAAGATAAATAGTGAATACTTTAATTAATCTAAAATTAAAACCAAAGAAGATGATGTTTTTGTCAATTTAATAAGAGATGTTAGTTCTTACATGAATAAAATGTCTAACTTTTTTCCTAAATAAAATTAATTTGAGACACAAAAAAGTAAGAAATGCACGATAAATATTATTGAATTATTCTTCTTTTTAAAATAACTAATTAGTTTGTGTTAAACTTAAAGATGAGCATTTACCAAAATTTGACGTAAACAACAAAATTCTGCTACCATCAATGATGGCCAAATTATCTGTTCAATAAAAACATGAACACTAAAACTATTTGAGTGAATATGCAAATTTATAGCTGCTATTCGGATTCAATGAGTAAAATAAATAAATAAATAAAATTGTACATAATTTTAGATCCTATTATGGAGTTTTCTACAAAGTTCAAATACCGAAACATTTCTTTCGAAAAAACTGACAATTTACGACAATTCGTGCTTACAGAGGAGATTTTACTGAAATTTTTGATTTTTCAAAATGAACCTTCTTGCAAAATAATTGTAATTTTTCACCATTGAAAATTATCCCCTCAACTGCTGTTTTATAATGCTTATTTCCGTACCGGGTTGAACCCTTGTCTCCTGAGTTAATTTTTTCAAAGGTAATTAACTTATAAATGATTTCACAAGAAAATAAATGACAAATATACACCCTTTTCAAAAGTAATTGGTTGCTTGCAAAACGAAAAGAGAGTGAGAAAAGTTGTGGGAAAAACTGAAATAAATCTTAAAAGGCAAAATGACCATTTAAAAGTTAAATAATTGAATTTTAATCGCTGCCTTTTTAATTTGGTCTAATAGTCTATCGTTGTTTAATTTAAACAATAAATTTTAGCTATTTTAATAAATTTATTTTTGAGAGTTAATTTTCTCTCTTAAATACTGAAGTTTGCAATTGCTTATTAACGAATTCAGAAAGAAAATGGTAAAAAAAATGATAAAAGAATTCCAATGTCATATATTTTTAATTCTTATTGTTTTCAATTAAATGGGGAATTACTTTTTCGTTTATTTTTTCTCCGCATGCTACCAATTGTGATTAGTGGTGATTAGGTAGAATATTTGCTTGAAAGGGAGTTAAAAGTTAGAACAAAAAGAGCACATGCATTCAGTGGCAAGTGGGTAGATTAGCAATGATTTGTAAGAATTACATTTCTTTTTTAAAAACACTATGGGATTTCCCCCTCATAACTAATTAGTTTTCAGATTTAAATTAGATGTTTTGTATTTAATATTGTTAGCGGTTATCATTGTATTCCCATTAAAATTATCCTACATACTTAGTTCAATAGATATACTTTTGGGATCGGAAAATAAGTGGTCATTTATGACGCTTCATTCTGCAAATCTCCGGTATTTATTCTTTAATCCTTTTTTTTGCATTTCGTGACTGGCTCCTTTATTCGTTATTTTCCAATTTACTGTTTGGATCCGACAAAAAGACTTTCGATGGGTTCAGGATTGTTTCTTAAAATAAGGTTTAGAAGAACAGGTTTGCCACTCCAACAACGTACTACAACGGTTATTGGCTCTGTGCCAATATAAGAATTTATCCTCTTTCTATGTTTCTCCACTAAGATGAAATAAAATCTCTCAAAATCAGGTAGGGGGGGGGGGGTATATTATCAGAGTTAAGTGTGTTATAAGTTAAGGTTTACTATGAGATTCAATGTGGGAAAAACAAAGCTGTGACTCACAAACTTGCATAATAAGCTGCATGCATGTGTTTCGGGGGGGGTATGCTTTATTCTGATTACTTACATCCTGGAGCTCACAACTTTTTGCTTTGATGAAGGGATTCCTTGTAAAACCGCAATGCGTGCACAGAATCTGCTTCGGAAAACTGTGCGTTGCAATGTTATGTCTTCACATTCAACAAATATGCTGTTTCTCAAAACGTATTAAATAACCCATTTGATTACTTTTAGTAATTGCAAAGTTGCTTCTTTACTTCAACAGTACATTTGGAGACCATTCTCAACAGATGTGTAACCTTTTTCTGACTTTTCTGATGTGACTGACTGATTCTGACTTCCTCAGTGCAGTTTATTATTTATTAAAGTGCAGCTTATTATTATAGTTTCCCCCTTTGGTAGTAATTTTTACAACATAGCATGATGTTGGAAAGTTTAAATTGATTTGGCTTTGCTATGTAGCTCTACATTGTATATTAAAGTGAGATAAAACTTCGTGCCCAAAATTTAATGTTTCTAGGAATTAGCTGATATTTTATTTTGAATTTATAAGAGACTGCAGAAAGCTGTCACTTTAGTTAAAATCTAAGTTCTTCTGCGTTTCTTTTTTTCTGTTCCTATTGATTTTCTTCTTCCCCCTCCCAAATCGAAAAATATTTCAAAGTGCTAATCCAAATGCTGGGGGTACTTCGTACATTCAGCATTCTAATAAAACCTTTGTGTCAAACCTTTTTGAAACCTTTTTGCAGCAATTACCTAAGAACGACGATGTGAATGAATTAAAAAACTGCGATGATTATTATTATTTATTATTATTATTTATTTATTTATTTATTTTTTTTTTTGAGGAAAATTCAGCACCCAAGAGTGTCAACGCCTAATGTAAGATATTAGTCATTAGAAGGTATTTATATCTATTGCGATACTTCGGACAGAAGGATCACATTGTTTCTTCGCAACTAGTATTGACCATTTTCTCTCGTTCAAGGAAATAATGAATTGAAAATAAAAGCTTCAGCGCGCAACAAAAAACCTCATGCGTAAAAATGTTTGCCCTACAAAATCAAACCCTTTCCCAATGTGCTACAAACTGGCAGTTCATTCTTGAAGCTTGTGGCATTGTCAGTTTGCTAGATGATTAATTAGAAGTTTCAGGAAGCGAATCACTCATTTGTGGTGGATTATGATGTAAATCTTCACCTGTTGTAAAGGAAAATACAGATATTCATTTGCCATTACTAATTTTAATATTTCTCCAAGAATGAATTTTTCCTTTCAGTAATGAGTAGAAGTTTTGTGCATTATATTCACTCAGAAATAGAACTATCATTTTCAAAGATTCTTCAATGGTCAAGAAAATTTCGTCATTTACATCGATTCTTTCCTCACGCGATCACGTGATTTAAGAAAATTACTACACAATTTTTGCCAATTTGACGAAAGGTTTACTAGGAGCGTTTTTCACTTATCCATTTCGTCAAATACGACGAAAATTTTGTGAGATTTGAGCATGCTTTCCTGAGAGTGTTGATATGTTTGAAATTTATACACTTTATTTTAAATGCCATAAATTTATTTCTTTATAAACTAATTTTTTTTTCAGATGAGAAACTATTTAGCGTAATTTTGTGTTTGTTTTTACAGACAAAAGCCTCTACTATTATTTAAGAACTTAAAGTAATTTCACAAAATTAGTAAATGAAGTGAAAACGTTCAAGTTAGTCAATCAAAAATATTTTGCTCATTTTACACACAAACAAGAGACATAGAATTCGTGCGGTTATGCTCTTATGCACAGTCCTGGCAGGAAAAAGAATTTCTAATCTTTAACCATAGGTTTCCAAACTTTATCCCGTGGACCCCTTGTCATTCCTTTTCGTTTTTCGTGGACCCCCTTCCTAGAGGATCATTCTCAAAGAAGTCGATCAGTGTAACATTAATATTTGAGAACTCCAAAACTGAGTAAATCTGAGGGTAAAGTTTTTCCCCAAGAAGTACTGAAACAGTAAAGAGATAAAGAAAAATGTCGCGTGAAAGTTACGAAATGTAACTTAAAACAAAAGGTTCAGACTTATTTTTTCTATCATGTAAATTTTACACTAATACATCAACATTTAGTAGTGAGCTCTCCTCCGCTACGGCCTTTCTACTATCATTAAAGTATAAGATTTTACTAGTTACAAGGTCACGTACACAATTTTTGAAATATATTTTAGGAATGTATAACTAGTAAATTTATATGCTTATGTCAATAAATAAGTGGCATTAAGTGAGACTGGCAAAATTTATGTGCAGTGCATCATATCTGAAATTTGGGACTTAAATGAGATCCAGTCTCAGAGACCCCTATTTTCATCTCACACAGCCGCAATTTTTTCTTTCATTGATGTGGACCCCGGTGTAATGCAATAGACCAGTTGGGGAACAGATTGACCACTTTGGGAACCCCTACTCTAAACTGTTCAGCCATCGTAAGCGCTACAAAAAGTTGAGGCATCAATCGAAAACAATAAAAGTCTTCTTTGCAATCTCTGAAATCAAGTTTTGACAAGGTGCTTTATATGCAATTACACTAACACTCATTTTAAAAACCTGTGTTGAATGCCCCTCCTTTTTTTACAGAATAAATGAATGTGTCATGCTCAAATTATTCAAAATGAGCGTAAATTACTCTCAAGCGGTGGTTAGTCATGGGGAAAAAAGGCGAGAGATCACTTATAGACACGAGAATGTTATTGAAATCAAAAAGTTGGGGGACTTTGTCCTCCCACTTTTTAAAAATTTAACACTGTCTGCTAAAATAAAAATGTGGGGGATGTCGTCCCTAGTCGTCCCCCCCCCCCTCCTCGATTACACCTCTTATAAAGTTTGTTTGGGAGTAAAGTGAAAGAATTTAACGAGAATACCCAACCCTTCTCCAAAGCTCTAGTGCCTGTGTGTAATCAAAATAAGTGATTGAACTCGAAACGAAGGAGTTATGATAACATGGTAAAACCAAAAGACGTAGAGAAGTGGTCCAATCTTTTGTTAGCCACTCCTAAGTCCGTTCTTACTCCTCCATAAGTACCATTTGTATTCATGTGTCTCTAAATTTCCTGAAAGCGGTACTACACTCCCACTTTGGGGATGTCGAAAGAATTCTTTTCCCGGAAACTGATCCCCTTCCCCCTGATGTTGAACACGATTTGATCTACGCCTATTGACATTTACCCTTTCCTTCCTGAAACCCTATCGCCTCTTTCATTCACACATTTGGCGGGAATAAAGGCATGCTTGTGCCCCGCTGGGAGGGAGCAGTCTCCTAATCCCTAGTCAAAATATTTCCGATGCTTTGAATTGCCCACACGAAAGAAAATATAATATTTGTCTTTCGAGGAATTAAGATTTGTTACTGTCAAAGTTTATACTACTTGTTTTTGGAATTTCTGTTGCAATATTTGACATACTTGCCTCTTATATATGACCATGTCTTTGGCTGAAACAGTGTCTGATATTTTAAAGCTGTAATAGTCTTAGTTTCATTTTAGTCTTCTTGGAAAATTTCAAATGCACGATTATTTCAAATCTTTCTAAAGCCGTGGTAGGATACTTAACATCAAATTTATCAGCTTATAAACGTTTACAGTAAACTATTTTACAGCCTTTTGGTAGGGAAATTTTTTTAAAAATTGTAGGAGGTATATTTGCCACCAAATACATCAATTTTTAAATGTGTAAGGAATACCTCCCTCCAAAAAAGGGAGGGGAATGAAAAATCATGTTAATTTTATTCAATGAGATATATTTGAACCAATCTAAATCCAAAAAATAATTTAATGCACCACTAATTGAAAAAAAAGGCCCGTTAAAGGGTTAAGATTTGGTTGTGATCCGATCAATTCGCAGTTTATTGCTGAGTCATTCAAACATTTGTTTTTATTTGTAGCAGATCAAAAATGGTAATACTGGTGCTACAAAGCAAGCGGGTCATGCAATTAACTCTTCAAGCCTTTTTTTATGTATATAAAAAAAACTATAGATTTTTCCCTTTTCATGGCGGTTGTTAATAGCAATCCTCCTGTGTAATTGAACTTTAGAAAATGTAAAATACCTTAAATTATCAAATTTATAGTCGAAGGGTTTAGCCCTACGCCGGCGCCGTGTTGTTTTTAAACAACACCTCTATTTTTCGTTCACTAAGCTCTCGTTTTGTATAATTTTTTACATGTGGCGCATTTTTTCGTTTTATTTTGTATGTATGATCATATTAGTTAATATAGTTTCCCCTAGATCTTATAAACTTAACTCAAGGCTCATCTTTTTTCGCAAAATCGTAAGACATGTTCATTTTGTAAAGAGCAATAACTTAATTTTTTTCCTACAAATTTGAAACAACAAGTTTATTTTTAAAAATAGTCTTTAATAGCTTACATAGTTTTAAAAGAAAATAAATATGAGTTTCTCGAGTTTTTGCGATGAAATAAACATTTTTAGTACTATAAGACGAGACTTTTCCCTGCGAACCTTAGAATTAAGATGTCCGATGGCAGCTTTAAAAGTTCGGAACCCTCCTTGTGGCTTTGTCGTCGGTACTCTGTATATCTATTAAGTGTAAACTGAGCCATTCCATTTCAGATCAGGCAAAGGCTGTCACATGACCCCCACAGATTTTTAAAAAAAATTACAGTAGTTGCAACTAAGGGACATATGAAATATCCCAAAAGGATTAAGCACAAAAAAAAAAAAAATATTTTTCTAGTTACAGCCTTTTCAAACTTGGAACAAAATTGGCCGTTTCCAGAAAATCAGCAAAACACTCACTTTTAAAATGGCCTCGGTTTCAAAAGTTTTTAACCGATTCAAGTTTTAACCGTGTGAGTTTGAAACTAGTAATTCGAATGAACAGAATAACATGCATTAAATCAGGGAGGCTGCACTTTGTGCAAGGTGCTATTTAAATTCTAAGAAGGTTAAGTACAATTTAGCTGTAGTAATTGTGTAACAATATCGTATATTTATTAATAAATATTTATTAAATCTTATATTAAAGTGATTAAATAAGTACAAGTTTGGCTTTTTAAGGCTTTTTTGAGAAACGCACAAAAGGCCATTTTTGAAAAAGCAGATAAAATATCTGGGGCAAATATACACAATATAATTTATAGCAGCTCATTAAGTACTTTAAGGGTAACAAATGAGCAGATTTTCAGATTTTTTAAAAAATGGCTTTTTTGAGTAATCACACTTCAAAAATTGTAATTTTTGAACATTTTCTAACTTCAAACTTTAAATTCTGAGGGGATATGCATCTCAGGCTTACAATAAAATTTGATACAAAACTTCCATAACAGCAATTTTTATTGCCTTCTCTGTTTTGTCAAAAATAAATTTCTTTCATAAGAAAAAAAATCGCATTTTTACCGATTTTATGATTTTTTTTTCACTTTAAAAACATTTTTCTTTATCAATGAAGCCTATTAGATTTTTCAAACTAGTGTCTAAATAAAATACCATCCCTTCATTATTTATAGAAAAAAATTATTTGAATCGGTTAAAAACTTTTGAAACAGAGACCATTTTAAAAGTGAGTGTTATGCTGATTTTCTGGAAACGGTCAATTTTGTTCCAAATTTTAAAAGGCTGTAACTAGAAAAATTTTTTTTTTTTTTTTTTGCTTAATCCTTTTGCGATATTTCATATGTCCCTTAGTTGTAACTACTGTAATTTTTTAAAGAAAATCTGTGAGGGTCATGTGACAAGTTTTGGACCTGCCTGCCTGATTTGAAATGGAATGACTCAACTAGCAGAAATTCGAAAAATGGACTTGAGGTACTGTGGCTGTCCGGTACTTTTTCAGATACTTTTCCTTTAATTGAATGTTCAGGTTAAAAAACGTGAAAAATTTTTCAACACTCGTTTTTTCTTAATGTTAAATGATACATATATATAGTGTTCGGCAACTACTCGTCAAAAAGTAATTAACTACAAACTACTCTAAACAAAACTAGTTGCAACTAGTAGTTAACTACTTTTTTCTGAGACTAGTTGTAACTAGTAGTTAACTGTTCTCCAAAAGTAGTTAACTACTAGTTAACTACTTTTAAGTATAGTTCATTTGAAGTTCCATTTTTAAGCTTGTTCTTAAATATTTAATCGTAATAATTCAACTCAATATTATTTTTAATCATGAAAACAATTTTAAAGAAATTATCTGTAAAACATTCAAATATTGAATATTTCCAAATAACACTGAACAATTAGTATATAACGAGAATATGAATAAAGACAAAACCCCTTTCTCTAAAATTAAACTTTTATTT
The DNA here is from genome assembly GCA_038502835.1 of Octonoba sinensis. NCBI lineage: Eukaryota > Metazoa > Arthropoda > Arachnida > Araneae > Uloboridae > Octonoba > Octonoba sinensis. Next base: position 200,444,345 of record CM076598.1, on the reverse strand, counting down.
TAATACTAGCTGCGACGCTCGACGTTGCACGGTCTATCTTAAATTATATTTTGCAAATACAGCGATGCCTCATCAACATGCTAGAAACGTTGATTAATAATATATTTGATTTGTTTAACAATGGCAACTGCATTGATTTGTTTGTTCACACGGCATCTGTAACAATTATTGAAAAGATGCAACAATGCAAATAAAATAAAACGGTCATGATCAGAGTCATTTAAAATTAAAGTTGATTACGGTGAAAAAATACTTTCAAATTACAGAGAAAAACGCTCATAACTTCTTTTCTATTTAATTTAGAGGCTTCCAATTTTAGCACGAAGGACAGAACTCTTTCTAGGATAGTTTTTTACGTGCTTTTCAATGGTATCAAGCTCGAAAGGATGCGATAGTTTCTTCCAATGGAAAAAGACTATTTTGTGCAATTTTTGGAACTCCGCTCCTATTGGTCTTAGCGTGATGATACATAGCCTATAGCCTTCCTCGATAAATGGGCTATCTAACACTGAAAGAATTTTTCAAATCGGACCAGTAGTTCCTGAGATTAACGCGTTCAAGCAAACAAACTCTTCAGCTTTATAATATTAGTATAGATGTATTTGTTTAATAAAGTTAATAATTTATGTTTTTAAGAAATAACAATTTTTCAGCAATTGTTGTAAAATGAAAAATTTTCCCTTAATATCAATTTAAAATTCTCCTTCTGCCCAACCCCCATTCATTAACAAAATATCTTTGTAACGCGCATGCTTTAGAATTTAGATTATATTAGTTCAAATTGTGTTGATGGCAGGGTAGGTAATTTTTTTTTATTTTTAAAAAAAAAATTTAAAATAGTGTTTTTTTTAATTTAAATCAGATTTTTTGGATTATTTTAAGCAAAATATGTATGCACACACAAATACAGTAACAAATTCAGTTAATTATTTACGTCTTCAAAAAATTTTAAGATATTTAAGCTGTAATAATTAATTACAAGCTCAAATTAATTATTAATTTATTATATTATATAAAAAATGTACGCTTAATAAACAGAGAACAACAAGAAACAGAAGAGAAAGCTTATATTTCTGGACTAAATGTATTATAATTTCTTGAATATATACAAATAAGTTGACTGAACTATTATAATTTTTGAGTATATATAAATTTCTTGAATATATAAACAGAGATGGCAAATATCACATAAAATGTTCACTTCTAATCATCTTCACTATTTAGATGTTTCATCAAGGATACCAGTTTTGATGCCTTATAAACCCCCAATCTGTTTCTTAATTTTGAGCGCACTATTCCAAGTGTAGGAAAATCCTTTCCAAAAGTGCTGTTGATACTTTTTCTGTAGTCAGCGTAACCAAAAATTTAATGTTCTCTGATAAAATGTCATTCGTTGAGGTTACATGCCTCTTGCGGACAGGTCAGTTGCGGACAGCGGAAGCGAACAATGAACAGTGGGATTAAGGGAGATAAGCAGTCACTTCTATTTCACATGGTTACAACATTTTAATGGGTGACTAGAAGGGAGAGGTAATCGCTTCATTTGCGGTTGAAAAGGGAGTTTACACGTTTTTATTGGTCAGCATTTCTATTCACGCACTTGTTATTTTATGGTAATAAGTACTACATGTGTACCATCTCTCCATTTGATGCTTGATTGCGGAGCAGTAATCATATTGCTTTTCATTTTTAAAGCATTATTGCTATGGAGTTTGTCTCAGTTGATTTAATATCAACTTTGAAAAATAAACATTCTTTACTTGCAAACGGATACCAAAATAGAATGCATCGGAAGACCGAAAAATACATTTCATGGGTTTGCTCAAAAGATAAAAAGGACAAATGTAAGCCAAATATGCAGAAGAATTTTGAATATAGTGTTCTACGCATTATATTCAACGCGCTCATTCTTCTGCATCAAATGAAGCGAGAATCCAAGCCAAGAAAACGATGGCAATACGCAAAAAAAAAGAAAAAAAAAACAGAGTTTGGGAAGAAATATCGTCACCTGTCCCTTGAATTTTTCACGAAAAAATTTCGAAATTAATAATAAAATGACTTGGTAGCTGAAACGCCGCAGTATGAAAGCGTAAACTCAGTTTTATGTAGAGAAAGGAGAAAAGCGTAAGAGGAATTATGCAGCGGGAAAATGAAGACAAAACCTAAGTGACGCGATAAATTTCTCTTTTTGGTCACCCATATCTGTCTGTCCGCACAAGTGGAATGCAACCCTTGACTCTTGCGAATCTTGTCCCATTGTTGATAACCCACCCTCTCAATTTTCCGCATCTAACCGTCCGCAACTGGCATGACACCTTCGTTGAAACCTTAACGAAACTATTCCACGTTTCCCTAGAGGACCAGATGCATTAAGGCTACCATATAGTGAACAGTAATAGAAATAAAATTTTACGTTAATTTAAAGCACAATTGAGCATTAAAACGCAGACATGTTTCAGGATTGCTTGGAATCCCTTTTTCAATGCGACAGGGAGCTTCTAGATGCAAAACATCCAAATGAAGCAGACAAAACAACAAAAACAAAGCTTATATAGCCAAAGAATTAACTGTAAACCAATGAGAATAAAGGCAGTGTGAAGTGGAAGTAGAAGTAGCAGGGAAGGTACCAATAAGAGAGCAACAAACGAATCCATTGAAAGTACAGGAAGAAAAAAGGAATGTCAATAAAAACAAAGCAAAAAAGACGACAGCATGCATAAAAATGTGAAAATACATGAAAATTGCAAAAATAATAAAATAAAATACAAAGAAAAAAATGGAAATAAAATACCAAAACAAAAAGCAAAACAAATTACACATGTAAAGGAGGGGGGGGGGGGAGAAAAAAATAGACACAAAAAAAGGAAAACTAACAAGAAAACCAAGAAAGAACAACAAATTAAAGGAACTTATGCCAGACCTGTGAAAAATAAGGAGTTGAGGAAGAATCATTAACCAAATTAGAACTATTCCTGTTAATATGATAAGCTTCCCAAAAGTCAAGCTCTAAAGGGGAAGAACATTTTTGAATAATTTTCCCAGAATTGAAATCAAAAGAGTGGTTGGAATTCTAACAATGTTGAGCAATACTAGACTTATTTAACTCTTGCTTTCGTACATAACCTTTATGCTCATTTAACCGAATTTTCAGAGCACGTTTTGTCTGTCCAATGTAAGAAAGGCCGCAACGGCAACTAATTTGGTAAATACCCCAAGTCTTAAGTTGATCAACAGGATCTTTAAGAGAAGAGAAGGAAAGTTTGTTGCTAGGAGCAAAAACGACTTGAAATTGAAACCTTTTTAGGATTTTAGCAATACGAAAACTGACAGAATGAAAGAATGGTAACACAACCAAATTCTTTCTAGAAACCACATGATTGGGACCAGAAATTTTTTTAGAAAGTTTGTTATGAATAGAATCAATTAAAGAGTGAGAAAATCCTCTATCAACAGCTACAGCTTTCAGATAGTTGAGTTCAATCTTGAGAAGCTCAGAGAAGAGCAAATATTAATCGCACGATGGACAAGAGCATTAAAAGCCGAATATTTTTGGTTGGGAGGATGAGACGACAGTCTGTGAGGAGGTAAAGAAACAGCGAAAGGTTTACGATAGACAGAAGTAGTGAAACCGAACTCACTCCTAGAAATCAAAACATCAAGAAACGCGAGGCTACTATTAAGTTCTTTCTCACAAGAAAACTGGATATTAGGATCAATGGAGTTCATAATAGAAAGAGCATCATCAATACCTAACAAGTTACTGTCCGTTAGGACAAAACAATCATCCACATAACGAACATAAAATTGAAATTGCAATTTCTGGAATAGTTTTTCCTCAAAATAATGCATATAGAAATCACTTAAAATAGGACTAAGAGGACTTCCCATAGAATTAAAAAGGTTCGGTTTTTGAACCATTTAAAATTTCTCCAGGCTTGCAGGCTCAAGAAAGTCATTCCTAAGTTTATCACTTTAAAGTGTAATTTACCGCGTTCTGTTAGGGTTGATAAGGTAATTTTTCGTTCTAAATTAGCTTTACTTAGAGCTTATGACTTTAAGGCGCAAGAAAGTCATAAGCTCTAAGTAAAGCTACTTGTACAGTTAGTTCATCTTGTAGTGTCAACTTCAGTTATTTTGATTTTCGTATTAAAAAAACTGCCTAAAATGCATCTAGCATCGTATTAATGTGTTGTAACCTGTATGACATAAAAATATTGAATTATATATTTAATGGAGGGAGAAAGGAGGTATTTTTCCCAGTCTCTCCGACAACTTTTCATGCACTTCCTACATCATTAAAATTGCCCGCTTCCTTAGTGCAATTTTTTAAAAATGAATTAAATTTAGCCTATTTTCTACTATATTAGCAAACGTGTCGCTTTAAGTGCTAGATTCAATTATGTTAATGTTATTAACGTGTAAAAATGAAATATACATTCGATTAATTTATAGTAAGTGGAAATAACATCTTTCTCGATTATGAATACGCGCTTGATGAAACTGGTTTTCCTTTATCATATAATCATTTCCTCATCTCATTTTCTTCAAAACGGGGAATTGTGTCATCAAATTCCTTTTTAGAGTGATATTCAAGCATCATTATCATAATAAAAGTTTAATGTGCTTACAAATAATAGGTTTTTGATTATAAATGCATTAATCGGATGACGTTTAATTACTTCCTTTTTTATGTCTTTTCGGTTAAAGCCGTGCAAGGAAATTTTCTGTTTCAAAGAGCCTGGGATGGTAAGTGCCCATTAACAAAATATTTTTCTGCTTATATTCTTGAAGACAGACATATACATAATTATTTGCAATTCTTTATTTTTCGCATCCATGTTGAATCGCAAGTTTTTGAGCTAATAGATTGCCTAATTAAGTAAATTCTTATATATTTCTTCATTCATCAACCCTTCATTTTTTGAAATAGATCTTCCTTCTTTTTTGTCTTGCTGTCACGATATGAAAATACGATATTTTGATTTAAGTTCAATATCTCTAACGTTTTTCTCTGAGATTCATTGCCCTTGAACCTTTCTGTTGACATGATTGAGTCTGAAAGATAGATGCAACATAAGAAAACTGAATGAAGTGAAAAAGAAGATTATTACATTTCAAGGATTTCTGTTTCGGAAATCATGCTCTATTGATCATCAAAAAATTGTCGCACTACCTCAAAACATCAGTTCCCTAATATGGAGATTCCAGCTGCATAATGTAGATGCAGAAAGGAAGTATTTGATGGTTTAATCTTAAATCTCCGTATGACTTTCTTATTTAGTTAGATGAGATAATTAAAAGTGAGATCAATTTACTCCTCCCTCTAAAATCAAACATCCAAGTCTGATCATCCAAAACTTGTTGACACCCTCACAACATCACCTGCCAAGTATGAAGATTTTAGCAACGTAGATATGTTATTAGGAACAATGTTTGATTTTAAACCTTAATGCAATTTAATTTTCCCATATAGTTAAACGAAATAAAGATAAAATAATAATAATGATTTTTTAAAAAATATGGCGTGGTTTTCGAGCAATATAGGACTCTCATCAGAACTTGCTCACATATAACTTAAGAATCTTTATTAATGTAATATATAATGAAGTGTTATACATTGAATTTAACGCATTAGAATAATGTGGATTTTTTTCAGATTTCTCTGAAGACAACCAAACCAAGCATTTTGAAATATACTTCTTCCTGAATATTTATCCAAACAAAGGAACGTTTCATCTTTTATTCTGTTTCTATTATCGGACATATCATTTTCTCACCAGACAAATTGCCCTACATATTTCTAAAGGTCAAACTTTGATGAAATGACCACACACCCCGTTAAAATTACTACTTACTCGGAAAAATGACCTTCCTTAACAAAGTTTACCCTTTGCGTCTAATTTGCCAAGTGTTTGATGGGTAGTTTTAAATATTTCGTTCATTGGATGATCTATCATACAGGTGTGACCTATTTCGACGCAACATTTTAGAACTTCGTTCATTAGTTCCTCACCTTTTCTTCACTTCTTAGAGGCCTCTCCTATTAGATACTTCACCTTTTCTTTGAATATTATAGCGCCAAGCATCCTTTCTCTGTTTAAATATCGACCTATAAAGCTTTGCCATATTTCGTTGTAGCTTATTTTAGCTAATGGAAGGCGATTTTTTGTTTACTTTCTGAAAGTGATTAGGAGAAAAGGACAGTTATCTTTGTGTGCGTATCATTTTACTAACTTACACTTGCAATTAATGGATCGAAATTACTTTATGATTGTTGAAAGGGAAGTAAAATTATTTTAGGCATTATTTAAAAAGAATTCTCGGTTCAGGTTGACTGTTTTCATAAGTTATAAATAATAAATATTGTGTATGTTAGCAAGTTCTTATGACTTACAAATGTAAGTCTGAGGCTGTGCCATTGTTCTTAGGGGGGGGGGGAGCCCCTTTACACAAAATATGTTAATTTCTTGTTATTTTTCAGTTGTGTTTCAATCATTATTTCGTCTTCGCTAATCCTTTGATCACTAAATTTATCACGCTATTTGTAACTGTTCAGTAATACCACTTTTGGAATTAAATTTTTTAAATTTTACTATGGAATTAATTTTATTATCAGAGAATTTGTAATTTTATTAACAACAAAGAGCGAATTTCACATTCCAGTAGTAAGAAATGTTATGAACGTCCTTTCCTACAAAAACAAAAAAAAAGAAAAAATCCATCAGCATCGAATTTGTGTATTTCTCAAGACTTATTCTCGCTACATATCCCAAGCATAAACGTTATTCTTGCCATAAACCGTAACAATATACGATATTCTTCGATGCGAAAGCAAAAGATAGCTGTTTGTTTGTGCAGCGTGTGTGCTAAGCAATGAACTTCAGCGACCCGTCATCAAGTACTTTGGATCATCAGGAATCACCCTCTAACCCCCACAGACAAGATCACCATAAAGTTAACAGTTTCTCGAGAAGCTCTTGGGTTGGGAAAGAAAAAGATCTAACGAAAGAGAGAGTAATAAATTTAGAAACGACTTTTCCTGGATTCAGTGTCAAATGTGGCGACCAGTGACAAATGGCGTCTTTGACACAGAAAATAAACACTGCACGAATTCATAAAACGTTTTCCCCTTTTTTCTCGTTAGCACGTTTTCTGACATGCGAATCACGCTTTTTTGATGAAGAAGCTGTGTTTTTTTCCTTTTAATAATGAACTCTTTCTTATCACGATGGGTTTAATAAGAGTTTTTATCTCCAACAATCAATAATTAAGACAATTGCATCTGCTGAAGATAAATCAAAACAAAAACTTGAATGATTTAAAGATAGCAACGAAAAATTTGACAGCATGAATGCAGTTAACATTGAAAAACAATGTTAATAGCCGAATAAAACTGTGTTTTGAAATATGTCAGTTGACCTGCTTTAATTCCTATAATAACGGGGAAAAAAGCCAGAAAAAGGATGGAAAGCTAATGAAAAATATAATATAAGCTAGAGATTAAAAAAAAGCATCCGTACGCAGCTATGAAATTTTGTGAGCCAAACCCCCACCACGGTGGTGGGGGTTTGGCTCACAAAATGCTTCGCATAATACAGCAGCATCACTACAGAGGGGTGGAAGGGCGGTCCCGCCCCTCCAATCCTCTGTCCAAAAGGAGTCCCTTCTGTCCCAAACAAGTCCCCTCTGTCCATCCCTCTGTCCACCTCCCAAAAGGGTGTCACATTGACACCCTTTTGGGGGTTTGAGAGTAACACCCAAAATGAGATGGTTTTTGAAAAATACATATATTTGAAATATCCAATTTTACTGATAATATTTCAACGGTAAATGAAAATAAATGTAGTTAACTGAAAATCACACCATAAAAATAAAATGGAATTAAGTTTTTTATTTTTTGCCCTACTGAAAATAATATAAACTACAAATTTATTCAAAACAATTACATTTACAAATGCAACAGAAATAATTTTTGTGTGCATGTAAGAGGGCGGGAGCACTACACATTTCCGCCCCGGGTGATAGCCATTCTAGGAGTGCCACTGCGTAAAAGTATACATGTTTCCACTTTTAAAAAATGACAATGGTCGAAAATGAAATTTAAAAAGTATAACTAAATAGAAACGAAGTACGCGTGCTGTATTATGAATAATAGTCTTTTATGTTGATCTAATTACATTTAATGGTCCTTTCGCTTGTATAACTTCTCCTAAACGTTATGGCAATACTCGCCAGAGGTTCTTTCTTTTCAGGCAAATTTTTATTCTAAACGTCCTGAATTTTTCAGTTGAACTTTGTTTTAAGTACAGATATGTTCACAGATAGAGTTCATGAGTGAATTGTTTAAAAAATGATCAACGGGATTCAAGTCAGTAAATTGGGGATCCACTGTTGTTTAGGAAAATGATAAAGATATCATTGTTTAACAGAGGCTCTGTTGCTAGGAATAAAAAAGTGTGTGCCTTCAAAAAAAAAATATGTATACATAAATACTAAGATAATTTGCTTTAGAATATCAATATACGTGTCATTTATCTTTTTCTTTTTCAATGAAACAAATTTCAGACTCCTGCAGCCTTCATACAAATCTTCATTATATGCCTTCGTCCTCTACATTTGACAATGACGTCTAACTGTAAATTTTGGTTTTTTTTTCCTAGGCCATAAACATGCATCTTATTCACGGATAAAAAATTTTGATTAATTGCTAAGGAATACAGATTCGCAGAAAAATAAAGGCTTAAATACGAGACGCTCTCTTTTATTACATTGACTGATAAATGGACGATGATTCATATAAGATGCACGACCGTCATATCTTCCTCCCCGCTGTTGTTGTTATTATTGTTATGATTAATTGCGTTTATAATTGGTTGGAGTGACATTGCAACATTGTAGTCAATTTTTAAAGTGTGCAATTTGTCACAGATTAATTTGTGGCAGCTTTTCTTGAAACGTTCGTATAATGTTCCTTCTATGCAGGCAGTTTAGCTTGCCCGCGTCTTTCCTATACTTTCTATTCTCAAAATATCTATATATTCATTATATTTTTATATTACTAAACGATATGTTTCGAGTCCACCATTTTTTTCCACTGATAATTCGTTATTTCGTACAGTTCTACCATCAACCAAAGCAATCCGCCTGGCAAAGTGCCAAGAAGAACACATTCATGTCCAAGGGAGGAAATGATGTTATAAGACATGCTCCGTTTTTGTTCGTTTAAGCATACTTGATTTCTTGCGAACTGATGCTATGTTCCACTTTATAAATTTAGTTGCTTTCAACAAACAAAGAAGCAAACATTCTGATTCGCGTACTGAATAAACGCACCTGCAAAACGAACTTCCCTAAAACTGGAATGAATTAATTCTTTTCTGCCATGCGCAGAAGCGTCCGAATGTCACAATTCCGTGGTTTATCAACTCCCGATTAGCTGTGGTAGCATTCATTTTTAAACTACTATTAGGTACTAGCTATTTGTAAATAATTATTGCTGTTCCATTTCCGAAGGAAGCAAATGATGCTCTTCATTAAAAAAATATTACGGATACATCTGGGTTGATTTGTATTTTGAGTACGGAAATTTTGTGTTCGTAGTAACAGTGATACTTCTTGAAATGTTACAATGAAAACCCTTTAACGTAAAAAAAATTATGTTTATTATAAACACATTTTTAAGTCTGAAACTAAGCACATATTAACGAAACAAAAAAACTTAAAGCACCAAATAGTATTGTAACATTGCATGCACGTGTTTCAGAGTTACAAGGAACATCTTTCTTCATGCAAAAAAAAAAAAAAAAACAAGTTAATGGTCTTTTCATTCAAGTCACATCTTTTTGGATTGAAAAATGGGTTCCTTATCACCCTGAAACACGTGCATGTAATGTTGTGCTTTTTTGTTGCTTTTTCATTTATTTTTTAAATTTTTCTTACAAAAAGCAAACTTTTTACTTCTCATAAACTAAGAGTATGAAATTATAATGAGAAATGTTTAAAAAGGTGTTTGTATTTATTTGAGGCTTTTCTTCCTTGCTGAAACATTTTTTTCTCCTTTTATATAAATTTCTTAGTGTGAACTTTTTCTGTTAAGTTGAATTTAATAAGAATCTTATATCTATATTAATCGATGCTAATTATAATGGCATCTACTAAAGGCTTAACAAAACGCTCATTTGAATTAATTGTGATGATATCCATACCAACTTCGGCGAGTAACTGATTGTTTTTCAATTAAAATATTGATTAAATTGCTGTAGATTATGAAAGATTTTGCAGGTATTAAAATGCCTTAGTTCATTTTTTCTTTATTTTTATTATTTATTTATTCATTTATTTTGTGTTGATTTGTTTAATTTTGAATAAAGAGAAAAGAACTGAAAACGATAAACAGTAAAATTGCTTTAAAATTGATTAAAAATCACCTCAATGTAGTGGAAAAACATTTCAGTCCATTTTCCAAGCATGTCAAAACTAACGCTCATGCAACTGGATCCACATTGAATTTTCATTTTTATATGAATGCATAGAAATCAGATTGTTCACTGTCGTAATTTTATTCACTCAGCTGTTACAATAAGAAACGGAATTAGAAATAGAAGCTCATTTGAATAAATCAGGCTTTTAATGTCTGAAAGACTTTGGTAACCTAGGAAATGTTAAACCCCGCGTTATTACTGCTAATCATATCCTACTTCAACTAAATTTCGGAACTGCGCAATAATTTCCCCATTTATTTTTTCAGATAGCTCTTCGTTGTTTTATCATTTAGGTCAACCGTATAATTCTTAATTAATTGACGCTCGTTCAAGATTAGATAAAAAAAATAACGGTCTTAAGACCACGATACATTGACTACACCAGTGCAATGCGGCTACAAGAAACGAAACTTTATACCAGCTATCCGAAAGGCATTTATACGATTTAACAGCTTTATTTGTTCAAGAAATTTTAGTAAATCATTTTATTCAAAACACAACAAATGTGTTTTTATTTTTAATTATTAATAATTATTATTATTTTAAATTTGAGTACGCTTTTTTTCTTATGAAGTAAAATAACAGCTCAGCAGTTTCCAGACTATATGACCAAAGAAATGACAAATTTAATATTTTCAGCGATGTTAATTTAAAGGTAAAATCTCCTAAGTTTTTGCGTGTTTTCCTCATTGAAAACTACACCTTGCGCTTCACAACTTATGCTTATTTTTAGTATTGTAATTATCTTGCTTCTGGCAGGGCAATACAACGTGTTTTTACCTAGCTAATAGGAAAATATCTTTGGACAACAATTTGAAATGCGATGCAACAACGTCAAGGTTGCTATAGTAGTTAACGGTCAAGGAACTGCTGCGCATTTGCTTTTAATGATAAAGGCATAACGGTTTCCTTTATAAGTTTTCTATTACTGGGATACTTTATTCTGTATGTTTAGGATGAAGACTTGTAGCAAGCACTTCAAATATTTTTATGGTTGGTGATGCGTAATTTACAACAGATAAGCAATAAGAGGTAGGTTCTTTTAACGTAAACCGAATACTTTCTCGTCTATTATTGTGAAAGTAACTTTTAATCAACAATTCGATAACGGTGGTGAGTTAGCAGACTAGAACTTTGTATGCTGCATTAAAATGAATTTGTTTTGTTAAATTTCCTTAATTTCAGTGTTATATAGTGTCTTTAATTCTTCTTTTATTTATTTACTTTTTTGTCAATTAAAGAGATAAACTTAATTTCGAGTTCGTCGATATCCATGCATTGGTACAAACATCCAAAAAACAAAAATCCCTATTTTAACTATTTTCAACTGTAATGTTGTGAAGAACGAAATTGATAGTTTCGTTACGATGAAATGTAGGCTTATGAGACTAAAGTAGATAGATGTTAACTAAATTTCACATGTAGGTATATTAGATTTACTGCTTCGATAAATTTTGCAATGAAGTATCACATTTTAAAAATTTTGATAGTTTTGTTAAAATATTGCTTTTGGGTCATATGACTTATATTTTTATGTTGATTATGTTGCATAAAATGCAGTAATGTTACTCCGAAGTCGAAATTTACGAAAACACTTTAATTTCTTATAAAATATCAGAATTTAAACACATTTTGCATCTTTTTTAACAGAATGATGCAATTGCAGTTGTAGTGTAATTTAATAGCTTAGTTTTAGATGATTATATGTTCATTAATGTATATAATTTAAGTTTTATGCAGTACTACTATTACTATTTTATGCACAACATAGTAATTTGTGGTGTTGTAGTAGTGCTTGTTCTTGGTATGGTTTTCACGTGTGACATCAGTGTTGGCGTTAAAAAAATCGGCAAGATATATTTCTATTCTGTATTTCCCGTTATTACAAAACATTACGCAAGTCATTCAGAAATACACTTTATTTCTTCATTTGTCGATTGCCCAATTGCCGATTGTGGCGGGATTATTTTCTTCGCCAGCGAAAATATTTTCATTCACAACTGCTAGAACTTAGATTACTAGCCAAGGTATGACCACTTCACTCATCGCTTATCAGTGCTTTAAAAAAAACTCTGTGTTTGCGTATCGTTTCCTAGTTCTGATACTCTATCTCTATTGTCGCCACTTTATCGGACCTGTCTTTTCTACTATTGAATATCTTAGTTCAAAATACGAAGACAGTAGTAAGTGTAACATATTTCCGTTTCTCGCGTTTGTCTTTAATTAGTGTTAGAAAGTCTGGAAATACTATATCATTATCGTTAGAGGAATAAGTACAAAAATCTGCATTATGTGTTTTGACATTGCAATATTTCCTGGTCACGTGTGATGCAAGGTGTGCTCTGCAATGTCAAATTTTATTAACTTGGACGCATAAATATTCCTTATGTAAGTATAACGGTTTGTTCTCAGTATTTTCAATGAAAGATTGAGATATAATTGTTTATTCTCATATTAGAACTAAAACTTCAGGCTTACTTTAAGTTGTACACCACAGGCAGAAAAAAAAAAAAAAAAAAAGAGTCAAAATATTGACTTTTCCTGCAAGAAACCCAATTCACAATTTACTAAACGTATCAGGAAACTTATACCAACGGAAAGTCAGTAAAAAATGTACCTTTCATTTGTAGTTTTTGACGTTACCTTTTGTCATCCTTGAAGTTTCGCAAAACTGAAACCGCACTTGAATTTATTAATAACTTTCCCTCTAGAATTTGAATTTTCTATTAGCTTCAGCCTTTTTTTCAAGTTATAATTTCCTCAGTAATTACATAAAAGTACGAACGGTTATTTGTAAATAACTTATCAAATAAACGAGTGAGTTTATTCAGTTACAATTTCCGGTTACTCGCGTGACTTTTTCTTGCACCGAAGAAGTTATTCTCATAAAACTGTTTCCTCTTGTAGGGTGCATTATTCATTTTTTCAGTTTTGTTTAACACGTCGACACCTTTATATTCTATATCGTCCCCATAGAGTTATACTTTTCGGATGCATACAATCACCGATATTTGTGATGGCATGCTCTCGTGAATTCACAGAATGGTTTTACTTTCTCGATGCCCTCTCCACGTCATTGACAAAAATTGGGTCCTTATTTAACGTGCCACAAGTTTCTTTATAAAAGAGAGAGGAAGACTTTAGAGGTAAAACGGAAAAGAAGCAAAATCATGATAGCAAATGTATTTTTATCATACTTTTGCGATTTACAGTTGAAATACAATAAAGCGTAGATTATCATGGATGATTAAGACCTATTACGTCATTCCTCAAGGTGGTTTTTATTTGAAAGAAAAAAAATCATGAATGCGTCCTGTTTCCCCGCGAAAAGATTTTAGCCCATTGTGAAGTACTTTTGGAGTTGCTGTGACACGATAGGCCTTAAGTTGAGGGGGCCTGATATAAATTCAAAACTGCTTTTTTTTTAAATAAAATTTTAATGTTTTGAAACTTTGATTTGTAGCTCTCACTCTTTGTCTCGAGTCTACCCCCTCCCCCAAATATATTCCTACATGCCTGACAGAGGGGTCCAAAAAAAATGTATACTCTAGTTGACAGTGAATATCTATATTTTAAACATAATTTTTAAATTTCGATGATCTGTAACGAGATTTTTAATTGACATTGTAAAATGTACCTACACATGTGTTCAACGTGAAGGTGAAAAGTAATTAATATTGTACTCAGTTGTTCTGAGTAGGTTCACTGTCAATACGTGTATATATGTTTTTGGACCCCTCTGTATATACCGACTTTCGAGCATTCGACGTCGATTAAATATTGATTCACCCTTTTATTATTTAATGAGCTTCTCTTATGAACAGAATTCGAGTAAAGTTTTACTTCACCTGCAGAAACGAATCTTGCTCCAGTTAGTAGGAAGTGCAGCCAATTGATTCGTTTTAGAGTGAATAAGGTTGTCAACATACCTTCTTCCCGTTCTTCTTTTTCCGCAGATTTATTCTGAGCGTAACGAATGATATTTAAGCTCGTATTGTGTCTTATTTATGTTTTATTTAATTTCCAGACTGGTATGTGTTCCGTTCGCATTTATTATGGCGTTGAAAAAATTCGTTCTGTCCAGTCGTTTATTGCGCGAGCTACATTTTTCGGACCAATATATCCTATCGTAGTGTCAACAGAAAAAGCAAAGCTGCAGCAACTGCAAAAAAAAAAAAAAAAAAAAATTAAAAAAAATGAAGTTGTACATTGTTGATAGGGAATGTGGCGAAGCTAAGAGTGGGTGAATCATGACGGTTGTAAATTTCCGTGGCCGCCTTTAGCCCCGCCCCCTAGCCCCCCCCCCCCCCCCCCCCCCCCAAGGAGCGAAACATCACTAGCCGTTTGATTTTCGGACAGCCAGCATTCATGTGGGACATGCTGTCGGAAAGAACAAAGCTCTTGTTTGTGGTCAACATTATTCTCTCTGTGCTTTTGTGGAATTGAAGTAAGTCGTTCTTTTTTGTGAAATATATTGCCGCATTTCCATGTTTGGATTCCCGTTTCTTGCAACTTTAGTACAATGTATTCTTTCTCTTCTGATTTTGGAGGCACTTTTTGAAATATGACACTAGCTAGCTACTTTTGGGTCATCTCACTGCATTTGTTAATTTATTGTTACTGAAACAATTTCGCGGGCAGCAAATTTTTTGTTGAAGATGACAAATATTTAACAATTACGGGCATTTTCACGCTGAAAAACTGCATTTGCGTGGCATCTTTATGCTCGAATGTATCATTTCAATTTTCACGCCTCTGCGCCACGGCTATTTACTAGTTAAATGTTTTCCGTTACGCTCTCGTATGTATGCGTAAATGTAAGACATAAATGAGTTATTTATGTTATTGTAGGGTGCAATTTCAATTTTCCCGCCTCTGGGCCACGGCTAGTTACTGGTTAAATAAATGTTTTCCGTTACGTATACGTAAATGTAAGACATGAATGAGTTATTTATGCTATTATAATCTATATATATAAAATAAAAGTTTGATGAACTTTAGAGTTGGCAACGTCCATGTTTATATGCGCGCTACAGCAAAATCTACGCAGCGTACGATTACGAAAACTGGCACAAAATTCTATCATATCTTGATGGTTTGCACCTCGAAGCTATTATTTTTAATTCGCCCTAGTATTCTTTAAATTCACAATTAAAATATTAATCCTCCAGCATTTTCTTTACTCCAAGCTAGTTCTTCATAGTGAATTGAAGTGAAAAAATTTCAGAAATTCCGCGGTTGAATCGTAAACAACATTGTAGTTTGAGCTATGCGAAAGTGTTTAGGGATTAATTGGATCCAAACTCATTTTTGGCCTAAATTTATTGTATATTGCGGAAATCATTTTATTTCCTGCAAAAATTAAATACAAACAAGTTTCAGAAGCTCCAATTATGGGTTCGTTCATTCGCAAACAGTTCGGTAATCCGATATGTGTTTCTATTTAGTAACCACTGCTTAGGCCACTTTTTTAAATCTTTTTTTTATATACATGCAGATTTGAACTAATAAATCTTTTCATATTTTAACAACAACGGCAAGACTTAAGATTGCTCGGTGCGGTCGCCTATGTTTTAAACACTCGATGAGAAATTTACTGATTTTGGAAAGTCGTTACAGATTTGATCGATTGTTTCAATGAAATTTATTTTTTAATGGTGCCTAACGTGAAACAAATTCTTCTTACTAGCAAATGATGTTTACTGCATGGGTGATTCTGATCCGAAAATTTTTAAGCACCTCTTCCGAGTAAAAAAAAAAGGTTTTCCGAAAGTTTTTGTTGACAATTAATATCTGCTTTTCTTTCTGCCTTCAGACAAACAAAATATTTGATACTACTTTAAAAAAGTTTCAATACAATAATTTTTTCCAGAAAAAAAAAGTTCTGGAATTAATATATAAATAGACCTTTCATTCAATTACTTGAAAGATTATTTTTGAGCTTATATATATATATATATATATATATATATATATGCGTATGTACTGTCGTGTTGAGGGGAAAGGGGGGATTGTTAACCTAAGTATATAGTTTTATATTTTAAATTGTTGGCGCATACTTTTTCCGAAAATTTTTTTACGCTTAGAATCACCCATGCTTTACTGGAAAAGGGAAAAATTTGATTTTCTTTTTTAGAATGTTGTTGGGCCTGAATTCACTTGGGCTGAAAAATTTAATATGCTAACAGGTTATTGAACTTATTAGTAACATAGTATCTATGCATAAAAATCATATTCATTATTTACAATAAACAAGTAGCAAACTTTCACGCGATCGATGAAGAATTTAATTTTTCTTTTCAACATGTTGACCGGGCACTGCTTCAGCGATGGATTTATGGGGGGGGGGGGGGGAGTGATTCGCCATTCATTTGTATTAAAAAGGGATAACGTACACAACAAGTTTAAAAATTCATAAATTAATCCTTATTCTATTATGTGTGAGAAGTTTTCATATCTGCAGTGAAACCCCGATTTAACGTAGCCCTAAATCAATGTTTTCCCCGCATTTTACGTTTTTTTCATCAGGTCCCAGCTTTTCCGTATCCTAATTGATGTTAAAATATTCCGGATTCTAAGTTTGTTATTTTTCAAATTTCCCTTATTTTATGTTTTCCCTCGAAAGTGAAAAAAGAAAGAAATCAATATTTTTCCTTTTGTGGTTTTTTAAAAGCTTTAAGCACATTGTTAAAAGTTAATTATTACTCTCTTACAAAATAAATTACAGTTGTTTTTGTTTTCGAGAATTTTCAAAAAAAGACTATTCGAGTTTATCAAGGCGTGAGAAAGTTCGTTCACTTCCGGAGTTGAACTGGAATTTTGTTTTTGCCATTGTATAAATTAACAAATCTCCAACACTTCAAGTCTATGAAGAAGATTTCGTAAGCAGTCACTATTACGTGCTATGTACTGTACTCTTATTGGACGGAACAGTTTACATATAGTGGAGATTTTACAAATAGTGAAGAACTATTTTCTTTCCCATAAAGACTAGGGTTGTAATGAATAGTGATTTGGCCGAATGCCGAATATACTGCCATTTCTTCCTGGCTGAAGCCGAATATTCAGCCATTTATTCTAGGCTAAAAGAGCCTAGAATGTTCTTGGGCCTACTTAAGAAATTTATATCGAGTTCAACCATTATTACTCAATTAAGTGACTCGACCAACCAGTTTAATTCAACATTCAACTGAGCTGTTCATAAAAATAATAATCATTCATTACAAAAAACAAGTGGCAAACAACTTTCACTCGAGTGGTGAAAAATTTCAGTTTTCTTTTGACATTGCACTGCTTCAGTGACGGATTTATGGGGGGGGGGGGGGGGTGACCCTCCCATGATGCACACATTTAAAATAATGTAAGTACGTTGTTTTTAAATAAATGATTTTGAAAATAATGAGGTAATTTTAGAAATCCGATGAGGTAATTTTAGAAATTAGATAAGTAGCGGATGTAAGCAGCATTGAGGTTTCTGTGGTTGTTTCGAAACAATTCAATGTCTGCTGATTCTATTTTTTTATTCAGGCGTTTTCCTTATTATGAATACTGTTAAAAATCGATGCTCCATTTATTGAAATATTTGTTTTTTTTTTTTTCAAATGCTGCTAGATTTTGATCATTTATTGAAATTTTCGATATCTTTTTCTATCAGCATTATTTTTTAAATTTACCTTTTTTATGCAGAATAATAACTTCAGTTTCATATTCATTCTGTGTTGTTTTTGTTGTACGCCTTTGTTTTTCTAGAAGGATTTATCAGAATCAATGCTTTATTCCTTGGAATATAAAATATTCTTTTTTCCTCTTTTGGCTTTTTTTTTTTTGTTAATTTGCTTTCTATTGGGAAAGTGCATAAAATCAGCTTACAACTTATTTGAAAGAAAGATCCTCAATTTTCAAAACAATGAAAAGCTGTATCTTTGTAGCATAACAACATTGTGTGTGTGCACAGATGATGCTCCATTAAAATTTACAGTTTAATCCTTATTTTTATTATTTATTAATTTTTCTTTGATTCATAAAAAGTGCATTATTACCCCAATTTCATGTTAACTGCAGGGCTCAAGAATTTATTTTTTTGAAAGCACTGTCGGTCACATGTAAACAGGCCCGGAGCAAGTATAAGCGGTGCCATGAAGCAGCAAAATATTCTGTGCCCCTATTTTATGTATTTTGTAGAGAATAGCAATTAAAAATATTGTCATAATATGTATTTCTGTATTTAAACATTAAATATTGATATGGAGGACGTTTATTCAAATATAATATAAGTATGTTGTTTTTAAATAAATCATTTAAAAAATAGTTGAGGTATTTAGACATTTTAATTATGTAAATTTCAAATGTTTGCTTAATATTTTATGATTACTTACATATTCATTATTAGTTCTAAATATTTCCACTTGATTAGAAACTGGAGAATTCAAAGAAACCGGGAAGAATAATTCGATATCATGAACAATGCCAAATATAGAGGGGCAAGCTTAAGTGCGAAGCCCAAGCATGAATCAAAAAGGGGATCATGACCCCTCTTAATGTGACCAAAGGTAGACTGAAATTAAACTTTTGGAACTTTAACGTCAAAAAGTTTTCTGGAAAAGCTCGCAACTCCTCCCTCTTCTCTTAATGCCCCCCAACAAAGCCCAAAAGTGTTTTAGCCTACTAAATTTTCCTTTTCCTTCCGCTAATGTCACCAAAGGCTGTAAATCCAACTTTAGTTACGAAAACGATTTTAGAATGAAACCCGAACACTTCTTCTTTTTTGAAAATTTCATGAAATGTTGCGCAGAGAGCCGCTGAATCTCCTAATGTTCTTAAGATGGCCTAAAGTTGTCTCGAAGTCTTCGAAATTAAAAATTTCTTTCGGAAATGACCAAACTGTCCTCTCTTCCGTCACCAAAGTTAGAGTAAATTTTTTTCTTAAGAACGTCAATTCCAAAAAAATTCGGATTTACACTTTTTGGTCATTCTCCTGTCTCCTAGAAATAGACTAAAAAATTGTTTTTCAAATTTCAATGGCAAAAATTTTCTGGCAGATTGAACCTTCCCCTTATGTCAATAATAAACCTAGCTTAAAAAAGTATATGTTTTTAGTATTTCAATTTGTAAGAAATGCAGGAAGAGAGCTGGGGCCGTCCACCTTCCGCTAAACATCTTGAACAACAGCCTATGCAAGTAATTTTAGAACTTCGATTTCAAGGAAGAGACCCCTTTCAACTCCCCTAATCTTACCAAACATAGTGTAAAATTGAGTTTTTCGAATTTCGATTTTGAAAAACTTCTTTGGAAGAGCTGCTGCCGTCTTTCTTCCTATTACATAACTAAAGATAAGCGAAAATTGTTTTCAGCTACTTCAATATCAAAAACTATTTCATTTGGAGGGGGCAAGAGGCACGATTTTCAGCCACCGCCCCCTTGACTGGACTGTAAATCCGCTCTGCCCTCATACAAATATCACTGGTTGCAATCAGTATTATGCAGTTAAGTGTTGTATTTGATTGTGGAGAGAAATTTAATGCTTTAGTATATTGTTTAACCCAATTAATAACACAATAGTAAATACTAATCTGTAATTACTGTTATTTGCTAAGGGGGGAAAAAACTGAAATTATTCAGTCAACAGCTTTTCTCGTTTTTCATTTTTTGAGATCTAATGGGAATTTTTAATGCGTAAACATCCACTTGCTTGAAAAATAATGGAAGAAAGTAGGTTGCCAGCACAAAACAAGAAATGATGCCGCTACTAAACTACACATGTTCAGAAATTTGTTCATCTTCAAGAAGTCGTTTCAAGGTATCAGATAAAAAGATCTTTTTTGCATTATATGGGGCTCATCAAGCGGGAAGTGAACAGTGTGGGAATATTTTTAGTTTTAATCTTATACACAGGATATTCCATTATCCGCTACCAACGAAATGTCTATTTCTCTTCAAGGGTGACACCCTTGAAGGGGCTGACATACCCTCAAGGGGTATGTCAGCCGGGACAGAGAAAAAAAAGAACCTTTAAAAGCTCCATAGAATAAAACAAATACTTTAAATTGGATGATTTTCTCTTTTGAACTGAGCAAAGTGTTTCCTTAAAAACATTTATTCGCAATGTTTTTGAACCTCTAATCATAACCGTTGCCGTCAACAAATACTTTAATTATTATGACGCTCATGATACAAATGGTGTTTTTATTTTTCAATCTGCGATTAAATAAATATATTTATTATATTTCATTATAACTCAATACTTCATACTAATGATTTTTTTTCTTGGAGGGGTAATCTTTTCTACGGGGGTACACGTATCACTACCCGCTCCGGGTGTCACCCATGTTAGCTACAACACGGCAGTCCATACAATTTTCACTATTAACATACTTCACTTCAAGCCTCCACTGATTTTTTTTTTTATTTTATTTCATCAAACTGCCCTACATATAAATAGTCCAGCTTCTCTTCGCCGCAGCTTTTTCTTTTCTTGAATAGGCTAAGGGTGATCAGTAACTCTTAGATTTTTCCGATGATCTTTACTAAATGGCTTTGTCTGATCAATTTATCAATTCTCCATTAAGCCTACTTTAATTTGTAGCAGTTAAAATTTCATATTTAAAATTATATCAATTCATTTCTCTGATTTGATTTCAAAATGTATGTTTATGTATAAAGTTACTAATACACTTATATTTTAATTTTTGTATCACAATTTACTCTTTTTATTGGTTTAAATTAACATTTATGAAATAATAGTTATATTTTTGAATTCAGACTCAGAAAGAATGTACTGCTATCTATCAGAGTCAGAGTAAAAAAAAAACAAAGCTATGTGAAAGTTTTGATGATGTAATAAATATAAATATGCCACATGATACAAATATAGATCAATAAATATAGGTTATTAGTGATAGATTGAAAAAAAATTACACCTTAGTCAAGGTAGATATACATTTGTAAAAAAATACAGGCTGAAATAAGTTTTTCTCGGCTCAGAAGTGACTTAAGATTAACATTGCACGATTTTTGTCATAACGTTGAAATGTGTTTTGCCGTATATTTTTGGTCAAAATTTCTACGCATTTGTACGTACCATTTTCTTCAATAAATCATTGGAGACACAACCCTTTTCTCTAATGAACTAACAATTTATGGTTCCGGAGGAAGTAAATTGTTTTCGATTTCTCCGGCATTGAAGTGTGCAAAGAACAAATTTCGTCTGCTTGTAAGATTATTAAATTAGTTACATAACATTTGGAAGCCAAAAAAAAAAAAAACAGGATGGTATAAAAATAGTCCAGGAATACATAGAAACAGAAAGGTGTTCTTGTCATTTTTTTTTTTTGCTTATGTGAACATTATTTCCTGAACAGTATTGTTTGTTTTGTGCGTGCTTAATCAATCCTACTTTGAAATGCATAACATTTAGACAACCTTTTTGACTTATACAGAAGGTTCAGGGTAGAACTTATTGTATGGACTTATACTTTCAAAAACATAATTACTGTCGACTCGTTTTATTGCGACCCATTGTTACAACGATTTTTGAAAGAGAACATATTGACTTCCATTTAAGACAAATGTTATTTCACTTTCGATATAACGACCGTAAAGGAACACGACTTTTGATACAACGACCCGCATAACCGGCCTCAGACTAGTAGGGATTTTCTTCATTTTGCAAATGCGAACGGGCGAAAGTTACCGGAAAGTTTGTCCATGCCCGCGCGTTATTTTATTTCTAATGCCCGTCTGAGATCCGTTTACATTTTGTTTGTATAATATATTTTATCTATAACTTTTACCAAACCCCCTGCTCCCAGTCACCCCGCCCCCCCACACACACAACCTGAAATTGCAAAGAACACTATTTTATTTTTTCAGAAAATAAAATTGTGCTTTAGGGGTTAATCAGCCGCAGAGGAAAAAAAGAAGATATGAACGTTCATTAAAAAAAAATTGACAATCCCTAGTGTCCACGTGACGAAATAACTTTTCTTTCTGCATAAAATGAATTGTAGATTTTTATGCGGTACTTGTAAATTGTTCAGATTTTTTTATTTATTCAATTTACTTGAAATTATATCTCATTTACGAACTGTAATTTATATTTCACAATGTAGTTTATAGCAACAACTACTTCAAGTTGCCTCTAAGAATCATTACTTTAATCACTCATTTTTTTAAAATGCGTTTCAATAATTAAAAAAAAATCCATATTGTTTGTCTATTGTGTGAAAGTTATGTTTTCCCCAAACTTAAAGAAAGTGTTTTATTATAGTAGAAAATTAAATATTATAGTGTTTAAAACTTACTTTTGATTTTCAGGTAAGTACTTAACGGCTATAGGATTAAAGTGAATGTCTCTAACTGATAAACTGCATCCTTATTTCTACTTTTTTTATTCTTTTCTTTTGAGAGATTAACGTGTTGAAGAAAATTACTTTTTTAAAGATAACCGAAACGGCTTGTTAGCTTTCTGCCCATCGGAACAGAATCATCTTCTTTACATAATTGTTACATCATGCGTTAAGTTCTTTTCGGAATTCCGTTGTAAAATTATCTAGTGACGTCATTTCTTGTGATGGGAAGAACATGAGGTCATGACCCTGACTAAGCTATGTTTTTGGCTTGTAGGTGACGTCAGCTTGTCATTCATCCTCTACGAGGAAGTCTGTCATGTGGCCTTATTCTTGTAAGTCATTTGTATAGCAATGAATAAGCGTAATCAGGGCACCAAGATAAGATGTCCTAGGTGCTGATGAGTCTGAATGTATCGTTTCATTCGTCGAATTGTGTATACACAGATACTTGCCGAATGACAATTAACGGGACGGGACGAAATCAATTTAGTTAAGCAATTGATCAAAACTGGGAGGTGATTATTTTTTATATCTTTTTATTATCATCGGGAAAAGTAATATGTATTGCCTGTCACTCTTGTAACTTTTTTCTTACCATCACATACCTTCCGGGTTTTGGTATGCGGGTGATAATATATCTTAACATGATACCTCACTATGCGGGCCCTTTACTCTGAATGGCAATTTAGTTTTTGCCATTTCTCTATCTTCCAACGGGGAAGTTTGAGTACGAATTCCTTTAAGATTTTGTCTATAGGGAATAAGAACTTGCTGGAGGAAAAAATGTGTAACACTGGCCCAGTCATTTTATTATGTCGCTGGATCAGAAGGTCGCCGGTGCTACGTCATTGAAAGTCATTGTGTAGTGAGCGATCTTTTCAGGAGTTCCAGTCTGTACTGTCGGAGATATAAAAAGCGGTATAATTTTCCTCCCGCCCTGTTGCACACGTTTTTCTCTCCCCACTTATGTTAGATATTCTTGATGGACTTTTTCTGAGGAATTATGTGCCTATGGACTTTGAAACATTTGTGGTGTTCGGAGGATTATATTTTATCGTGGGAAAGTTAAAGATGATCCACGACGGGGTTACAAGGTCTCTCTGTGGGGGATTGGATCCCCCAGAATGAAATGTCGAATACTCGATCAACGTTTTTTAATCCTATCTTTCGTGAGAAATGGGATTGGGTCCGTAGTTAAAGTGGGCATAATGTTTCATGAGCAACCACATTTAATGCAACTTTCGGAGTTTGAACCATTGGAAGCATATTCCATTGAAGCATTGTGTGCTCCTTTTACGTTATCATGTTTAGTGCCCATAACCGTAGCGTGATAAAATATTATTAATAAAACAACGTGAGAGCTTTAGTTAAATCTTGATTTTGACTTCAGCATTTCATGACATAACCGAAACTTACAATTTGTGGTTTTTTATGAACTTAATTTCACACAAGCACAAATTATAAGAAGACAAAAACTGATATCGGTAGGTTTAAAATAAATATGAAAGAAAATAAATGATAAAATTAAGGACAATTTAAAAAAAAAAAATTGAATAAATCAAAATGATGATAATTCATTTGGAATTGCGAGTAGTGTTAATTCGCATTTTGGGTTTGTTTGTTGTTTTTAATTTTCCAATATTAACTAATTTTTTGGATGAATGCAATTATTACTTGTTGTTTCATTTTGGTACTCATTCAAATTTTAGAGTTTGCATTACATAGCTTTTATAAATAAATCTATCTGCAAAGGAAAAGCAAAAAAAAAAGAGGGGGGGGGGCGGGCGGCGTTCTCATTAAGGAAGGGAGAAAAAGTGCAACGTAATAGCTAATACATGCACAGTTCATTACAATTTAGCTATTCTTAGCAGTAGAGTATTCTTTGAGTATCGTGTGCAGCTTTGCTATCAGGTTAAAAGTAAATCATAGGTCGCCGATTTCCATTAAAAAAAAAAAAAGCTGAAAATTGTTAAAATTTTTTTTTATATCTTTTCATAGTAGTATTACAATCGGATTTTCTTTCATCATAGCTAAAAAAAGGCTGTGTTTCTAAAACAGCTGTCTAATTACTTAGAATTGGGAATGTAATCTTCCTCACAGCATGAAACAATTATCCTTTTACTTATATTAAACATGCACCCTGAATTGAGGCGTGACTACAATTAATTTGAGAAATGAAGTTAATTATCTTAAAATTTGCTTCGTTTTTTACATAATTTGGGTCTGGATGATGAAAATAGATATTTATCTGTTTGAAACTTACTTTGCTAATTCTGTCAATGAAAATATTTTTAATTGAGTGATTAATCATCAAACTTCTAGTTGTACTCATTCCGTGCTTGAACAGCCTTTTCTGATTATCATTTTCAATTGAAGTAATTATGGAAGACACTAAGGGGAACAAATAGCAATCATTGATTAATGATTCGTGGATGAAAGAATTAGCTTTTTATTACAACTTCCTTTGCTGCTGGCTCTTGCGACTCGGATCTTTATACTTTTACAGCTTTTCTTCTATCAGCTCCCTTCATACTTAGGTATGCTTGGTTTAGTAAAAATGCATATTAACTTAATTGCAACCATAAATGATTAATTAAATGAAACTAATTTTCATCCTCGAACGTGACTTTTTTCAAACACGTGGTGCTTCTTTCTTTTTGCTTCTTCTTCTACTTACTGCCGACATTAGATGAGTCCACTAATAACTGCTGAATAAAGTTAGTGGGTGTTCATTAGAATAAGTTTAGTGAAGCATAACTCAATGCAATTTCGGATTTTGTTCATAAACAACACACGGCTTTTCTGTTCACAAACCTACGCAAATAATCTTGCGTCATTTCTTAAAATTGCTCAAATAGACTTAATGAACAATGAGTCAGAGTTTAAAACTAATGAATGTACTGGGTATTTTCTCCCAAAAAAGGTTTCATTCGTTAGTCAACTTTTTTGTCATAATAAATTCGAACCATACTATTCACATAAAATTCCAGAAATATAAATCTTTTCTTTTTCTTTTCACCATATTCACCAAGAAGCCTTTACAGTCGAAACTTTTAGATGGCATTATTAAGTGTTATAAGTATGTTACTAATGTTCCAAATACAAAAATCATTTTATTATACAATTATTTTTTCTTTTTAGTGTTCTTTTATTTTAAGAATAAACTGTAACTTTTTGCGATATGGATATGTACGTAAACATATAAGACTCAAGAATTTTGGAATTTTATTTCGACGACATCAGTAATTAAAGAAAGTTATGGCGTCTATATTTCTGCCAAATTTCGAAGCCTCAAAGAGTTATTTGTGCATTCTGAGTTAAAACATCTGCGGAAAACATGCGTTTCAAAGCATACTGTTTTAGTTCATATTTCTGTCTTCAAAATAAATGTTAGCAAAGATTTTTTTTTTTTTTTTCATGTGTAAAAAAAATTATGGTATCTAAATTTTCTGGTTTTTAAACGCGACATCGATCACAAAACGTGGATAATTTCTAAAGAAAGAAAAGAAGAAAAACTTAAATATTATAAAGCATATTTTAAAAGATTATTCCTTACGATTTACAACATCGTAAAGTTTCATTCAATTATAAAAATAAAGTATCCACTCGAGATTTGGTTGAAAGCAAGTAATTTTTGCGCCAACACTTTTATAGGTGAATATCTTAAGTGTGGTGTAAAGAAACTGACACAGATTTTTTGCTCACACACTCAAATGTAAGTCAATATAAGCAAAATTATTGAAACTTGATAATTTCTAAATAAGGTGAAAATATTTCTAACATGCTGAAAGTCCTCAAACTTGAAAATTTATTTAACGCAGAAAACTTGTTAAAGATGAAGACTTTGATAAAAATGCTGCTTGTGTTACCTAAGTTATCAGTTTCTATATATCAAGAAAAATATATTTGTAGTTTTATTCTCCGCTCGCTAAGTACGTAGCTATCACAGAAAGTACATAACTTTTTTTGTGTTACGCGAACGAATTTTCTTCAAGCAAAACCTTATGTGCGAAGTTTCAATATATTCTATGACGTAAAAATTACATTGCTTCTGAAACACTTAAACTGATACTAGAAGTAGCTTCTCTGAAAATATACAAGGATAACCATTGACGAGATGAATGGATGAACGTATTAAGAGAAATTTTTGAAGGAACATTTTATTTCCGTTAAACATATAATGCTTCGTTCTTTCCCTCTCTCTGTTTTTTTTTTTTTGTTTTTTGTTTCTTTTAGCTTTTTCACATAAAGCAGAGTTTTTTTGGATTCATTTATTTGTCACAACATGTTCTTACACTAAACTCTTCATTTGATATAAATATCTTAAAGGCGTTCCTAAGGGACTTAAACATATCTGGTTGCAAGATTGGGTAAGGCAATTTTTTGTAAAAAAAGAAACGCCTCGAGTTATTCACGAATCTTTTCCGAATTAAATAAAAATTTTCATAAAATCTCAATAAGAAGATTCTCTTTTATCGAATATACTATATATATATACTGATCGCCCTTGCTATTTCCGAGAAATGCTGAAAATAATCTGAATGAAGAAATATTTCTGATCAAACACACGTCCGGTACTATACTTGTGGTGTATTTCTAACGAAAAATTGAGTTTATTTGATGATAACTAATGGCGGTTTTATCTAATTACAGATATCAATGGGGTAGTAAAAGCGTTGAGCTGAGCAAGCCGAGTCTGTGGAGCAAGATGACAACCTGTCACGATCCTTATCAAGAATTGGAATTTTATCTTAGAGAAGCTGAAGTGAGTTTTACGATATTTGATATTTTTATTAGCTATTTTAATTGCCAAAAAGTGAATACATATTAATGTACGCTTTAAATTGACGATTTGCGAAATAAAATCATAATCCGTTATACCTATTTTCCACCAAAAATGGCAATATATATTCACGATACCGCGAATCGCGATGTATCTCCTATACGAATTTTTTAATGTATTCTTCCCAACTAGCTACATTTTTGTATGAATCCGTAAGATTACTATGAGTTGCCTTATGCCGCGGAAGATTACACAGTGACTGTTCTGATAATCCTAAACATCTTTGTTTTTTCAGCGCTATTATGAAACTCGTTTACTCCACGCATCTTGAATTTTGTTTCTGAAAACGCGCACATTACTGCCTGTTTGCCTAACGAACATAATAGCCAACTTACTTTTGTTGGTAGGTAGTTATGGAAAACACTGGTTTCTTATTTCGAGCTGGGGTTAATTCAACCCATGACAGTCGATAGCCTCATACAACACTGAATTCTATTTCGCTGGAAAAGGGTTGGCGAGTTCTTTCTTTAGATGAACACTGAAATTATCTTAATATAATTATTTTTACTTTTAATTTCTAATGGGCTACTGCTGGCTTCTGCCAATTGCAGACCTAGTGAGTTCCCCAAAGAATGGTAGCATCTCTTTCAGCGTCACCACAATGAGTGTGGTCATACTTTTTACGTCCGTTTCTCCACCTGAAAGGGTGAGCACCCGGACTCTGTTGATGCGAAATTGCACTAGGAACTTAATTCAGCCCAGCCAAAGGTCTACTCAAGAGATCTTTTACATGCCGCATCATCATACGACATGGGCGCAGACGATCTTCTACATCTTGAAAATCCGCCGACACTGCCAGGCTCGATCCTCAGACGGCACGATAATATTTAATGTACGAATTAGATGAGACAGTTTACAATATAAAATGTATTGCATGTTTTGCTGGATGTATAGAGTTTCTTGCATCTTTTATCATATATTATGCAAGCTTGTACTTTAAATTGTTTTTGAGCAAAGCGCATTCCGAAATTTGGGAGATTTCATTTGAAAAATCTTCTAATCGTATATTCTGATCAACTTAAGCAATTATTCTTTTATACATTTTAAATACAGTGACATTTCGAGATACGAGTTTAATTCCTTCCGTAACCTTGCTCGTATCTCAAAGCAATTTTCCCCATTGAAATTAATTGAAATGCCATTATGTTAATCCGTGTTTTTGAATAAGAAAAATATATTTATAAATGACAAATATTGTATAAAAACATAATAAAAGAGAATGTAAAGTGAAAAGTCGCAGTAAACTGGGTGGGCCGTGTGCAGCGGCGCAGCTGACCGTTCCTCGTATCTCAAATATCGCTCGTTTTTCAAAACAAAACTTCGCTACTCCACAGCGCTCGTATCTCAAATAACTCGTATGTCAGGGCACTCGCATCTCGAGGTACCACTGTATCTTATTATTGTCTAGGCACAAAACATTTTAATGTTTATAATAATTAGCATTCAAAATTCATAGAGGGAAACTTTATGCATATTTGCACGCATTGATTAGCATCATTTATAGATTAAAAGATCATAAGGATCTGTAACTTCGAGGAGAAAAAACATTAATCCGAATTTTATTTGATTCTCAAAATGTCAAGAATATTTTCTCTGTAAGAAATAGAATAAGAAATACAACTCAACAAACGTGACTTTGAAGGTAACTTTACTACTTTGCTTTAATGAAGAAGCTTTATTATAAAAATGCTTTGAGCTAGTTTTAAGCTAGGAATTTTACCGTGTAACGTTGAATTTGATTGGGGAGGTCTAACGCTTTTTATAAATACATACTTTGTCTGCATAGATCTAAATTCAATCTTCAAATTATCTTCACTCGAAAATCCATGTTAACGTCCTATAAATGCAACATTTCTGGTATCCAGAGGACCTGAAGTAATGCAATTTGAAGGATAATCCTATCATCTAACTTATACGTACGTTTGGCATACAGCATTCATAATACCAGTTTTTTAAATCTAAGTTTCAATTCTTTCAAATATATCCTTGAAAATAATGTTGGTATTTTTTCTTTTAAAGAAATACTATAATCGAAAAAAAACCTTCAGTTACAGCTTTAAACAGAATGTTATCACTTAACGTTGAATTTAAAGAGCATTTCTTTTTATTCTGTCCTTTACTGCATCGTTAATTGCTCAGTTCAGTTGTCTTTTCTTTTTGATCTTTATGTCTTTATCTTGAATTTATTCGTTTAACTCTTTTCTTTTTCTTCTCTCCCTTTTTTTGAAAATTCTTTTGCTTAAAAGCGATGTGTAACTCTCCTTTACCAGGAAGAGTAATTTATAATATTATTCGGTGTTGCTAAAGATTTTCAACAAATATTTTCACTTAGAACATTAAAACATTTCGTTATCAAAATTAAAATTTTATGGTAAGTAGAGAAGGGAAATGGTCCCATTTTTTTTTTTTTTTTTTTTTTGTAATGGTTTTGCAAATGTGTCCTATAAATGCACATTTCTGAGATGGCAATGGTCTGCAGCAATGCATTTGGGTGGATAATCCCTATGTTCCGGCTTACACCTACTGTTATCATGCAAACCTTCAAGGATACTAGCATTTTTTATTCTACCTTTCAATTCTCTGACTATTCAACTTTGTCCTTAGCCCTCTTACCTTGCTAATGGTCTACGAGCTCATGCAGAGTGGAAGCAAATTATAAGGTGTCTCCATTCTGCTTTTGATCATTACTTGAGGGCGTCTCACTCAACTCCCGTACAACATGGTGCTTTCTTGCCCCCTCTAAGAAGGGAACATTTATTTTAAGAGGTGTTTACCACGCATTCAGCAGGTGGAGCACGGACAAAAGCATTGTGCAACTAATATCAGAGTTTTATCATGTTTATCGTCTTAATGTTCAAAAGTGAACTGGAGACGCGATTTATGTCAATCTCTTAACAGTGTTATACATTTCTTTTTTCACGCGTGATACTGAGATATAGAGCTCATCTGTCATTCTTATTTATTCTTCTTTCCTCACAATAATAGCTTTAATTTCTCAATGTGTAGACCGAAACGAATTTCAATTGACTCGAGACGGATTTAAATTTTTGTTTAATGATCTAGTTTGCTTTTGGGTTTGTATTCATCGGCATGCATTTGAAGGGTCCACTGGAAAAACGACCTAAGTCACATGCTGCTTGATGAGCTTTGCTTTGTTTTATTCATTCATTTTATAACATAAATGTTAATTTTAACTACTTTCCCGTAACACCCAAATTCAAATTTATAATACATATATTTATAATACATAATTTATAATAAAGCATAAAGCAAAGTTCATGAAGTAATATGTGACTTAGATCGTTTTTCCAGTGGACCCTTCATTTGGTTTTGCATCTTCGTCTTAAATAATTGTGGATGCTTCAGTTTTAACCCTTTCGCTACCAATATACAGAAATAAATATATGTATACCTTAATGTATTCACTACAGTACAAATAACGTAACAATACAATATTTAGAAGTACCTCATTAACTTTAACTAAATAAGTGGACAAGTTTAGCATACTCTTAATGACGCCATGATAAGAAATACAATTTAACAACTTACAAATTTAAATTTCAATATTTAGCTTTACGCACGGTCAAATTTACGTCTTTAAATAAATACAAAAATTTAACGTATCCTTTATGACACGGTCATAAGTGCAAGTTTATTGCTTAAATAACTTTGAGCTTAAGCTAAGTCAAATTTACGCATTAGACTTTTTTACTAATTTGTTTGCAAGCACCGTAGCAATTCTTCTGAAGTTGGAGGAACTTTAATTAATAAGGGAATGGCTGATATAGTACAAAATAATTAATATTTTCACATTTTTTTATAATCAAAAGTATGTTTACATATTTTAACTTAATTGACTGTATGTCTTCATGTCGTCCCGTAATTATTATTGTAGTCTTCAGCAAGAATTTCTGTACGAAGAAATTGGTACGGTCGACTTGAAGAAAAAAAACACTAAAACGTAGAGAATTCATAATTTTCAAAAGCTTGCTGATTGCATACCCCGAAAATACGATGCACTACAATTTCTTCCTCGTTTTCTTAAAATACAAGAGTGGTTGATTAATATGTTCTTGACTGCCATTATCAATTCGAGTTCATTAAAGCTGCACTTGGCGAAACTTCAATTACTCTCTATAGTTACTTCTCATTAGCCAATCTCATGATCAATGAAATCCTAATTACAAGCCGGAAATTAATTTTTCAAAATTTTTACTGATATGATTGTCTGACTGGCCTAATTTATTTGGTCGTGAAAGGTCAGCAAGAGCTCAACAAGCCGGGATCATCGCCTGCCCAACTGACAACTCTCAGGTTGGCCGACCCGGCAAGTAATAAATGGGTTCCTTCAAAGAAATTGCGCCCGCCACATTAAGCTGTCTATTGGGTATTTGCTGCCCCCAACCTTTTCCCCCTGTGAGGATTTGATTGTCACGTCCGTAGAAAGACGTTGCACGTGCAGAAGTCTCATTTTGCACTCACTTTTCAATGTCGCGAACAATGCGCGCAAGGAAAAAATACATAATTTTTACTTAGCGTTTAAGATGCTGCTTTTGAATATATCGTAATTTTCCTGAATGGAGAGGAACATGTGCCTCTCTTTTCTTCACTTTTACTGTCCTTGTAAAGATCGACTGGTAAGTGGGCACACACTCAGAAAGTAGTAAAACTGCATAGTTTTGTAACATGTTGCAAGACATTCTTACTAATACCAGTTATTTGAAAACTCCCGAAGTAGCAAAAATGAAAAGAGATCTCTACGTCATAGATGCCATTGTTGAGTGCCACGTATTACAATGACATAAGGAAGTTTCAGACATTTTAAAAGAAAAATAAGGGTTTTCTCCGTGGTCATCAATGGCAATACACTGTAAGTTAGCTCAAAATGAATGCTCGATGTAGAGAATACTATTTATTGCATTGCTTTCTTTTTGAAAACAACTGAAATCTAATTCGTTTTCGATTTACGGTATCTCTGCCAATTTTCAGTCATTTCTTGAAATTTTAACCAGAGCAGCTTTATTCGGTTTTGGGAGATAAATTATCAGGAAACAAAATTGGTCACGCTGGCGCATGTGTAGTTAAACTTCATTTAGTATAAATAAGTACATTTAATTAAATATTTATTATTCTTGCCTTCTGATTTCAAGGTATTGTTTCAATTTTATTTTGCCAAGTTTTCTAAAAATTGCATTGCCCTGGGTTGCAAACCCTGCGAGATAAAACAGTTAAAACGCATTTCATGCATTACTTTCAACAGAAAGATCACAAATGTATTTTATTTTCTGCAGTTTTTTTTGTTTGTCCCCTATTTGCCTTGAGGACAAAACTTTGGTTATAGTATATGACGCCATGAGTGGTTCATCACACCCCTGAAATTTCTGGATAAATCATCAAGTATTTTTGTAAATATTCAACAAAACATCTAAAATCTAAAGGGACCGGTCAATAATAGCAATATAGTATATTATTTGACAACCACGCAAGTACAGTATCGGTGAGAAAATAGGGATGTGAGACGTTCTAAAATTTGATAGGATGAAAAAATTTGCTGAAAATCTTTTGAGGTCATCAATTTAATGTTCTTGCATTTTACGAAGAGTTCATTGTTGTCATGAGCTATACCTTTCAAGAAGTGACCATAAAAAGTGTTCTGTCGTGCAACTTCAGTTTTAAAATATGTTATTAAGTTTCTCTAGAAAGAGGTTATGAGTTTTCATGTACTCGGAAAAAATATATTATGTAAAACAATGGTAAAAAATAGAATATTAAAATATGTAAATCATTATTTGAGTTATACTGTCCTTTCTTTATAAAAAGATTTACTGTTGCAAATGGACAACTTAATGAAAATGATCTTATGAATGATTCTAGAGAATTCACTGATAGTTAGGAAGATATTAAAATGTTACTTGTTTTAGTTTTTGAAACTAAAATACTTTGATAATTTCTTAAGTTTTTGATAATTTCTTTTCGGGAACTATTTTTTTTCTATCGATCGTTTTTAGAAATTGCATCTCATTATCTTCGACTCCTTCCAGAAAGAAGCGTCATTTAATTTTTACAGAAACTGAAACTGTGCTGTATGAAAAGTTTCGGTTTTATCTTTATATAACAAATTTAACTTTTTCAACCTGAACCGCTAGTAATGTCTAGTTTTTATAAGTTCACTTTTATGCATATTTTACTGTGTCTATCAGTGTTTTTACGCGTAGAGATGAAAAAAATTTTATGCCCTGAACAAAGGCATAAAAAAAATTTTATGCCTTTGTTCAAGCCATCTTTGAAAAGTACTTAATCATGTAAATTATTTTTATCTTGCTTTGTAGAGTTGGTATAATTCTTTCTTTTTCACATTGTATGTTCTTTTACAGGATGAAATTGACAAAGCTATTCGTGAGCTTGAAGAGCACGAGGAGACTGGACCTCTGGAACCGCGTTCTAAAGCAAAATATAACGACATTTTACTACCACCTCCCCAAGAATTCCAAAGTCAAAAATCTTTTGAGAAATTCGAAAATTCATCTTGTAGCAGCTCTACATCCTCAACTTTAAACCGAGTCTGTCATGACGGAAATATCGTAGATTTCAAAAGTTCTTCAGATAAACTAAATTCTGTAAATGGTTACAGTTCTCTGCAAACATGCTTTTCCTCCAGCTTAAGTCCTGGCACACTGGGCAGACGTGGAAAGCCACCATACTCGCCTAACACTAGGAGAAGATTATGGCAAATGCATCCATCTCTATCATTTCCGGAAACGTCTAAGGATTTACTGTCGTTAGGAAGAAATGTTACATCATCATCTGTGAATCACAGTGAAAAACTCTGTCACGGTTACACAACGAATTGTTATGGAACCAATGATAATTCACGGACGTTCCCGCACTCATCTACTCATGCTCGCCAGCGATCTATCTCAGACACAGAGGCTCCATTTGCATTACACAGTGAACCTGAAGATCAGTTTCTTTTCCCAACACCACCCAGTGGGGACGTTCATTTATTGTCTATCTGGGCAAATAACTTAGTTTTAGAGCTTGACAAAACTTTCTCAGGTGAATTCAACTCAGTGTCAAGTATCAGTCCTTCTTCGGATTACAGTCCTTCTTCGGATTACAGTCCGACGAAGCCAGAAGATTCCTTAGATGTAGGTAATAGTATTTCCAATGTTGATGGAACGAAGTCAGATTCTGTTGATTTACGTGCGGAACAGTTTTTTAGTAGGAGTTTGAAGGTTGTTTCTATGTCTCCCGACAGTGGTATTGAGCAGACTCTTGAAACTGGAGATGACTGTGTAGATTCGTGTAATTATAAACAGAAATTAGCTGTAAATTGTGATTTTATCATTCCCAATTATTGCGTGGATCAAATTACTCCTCCTCCTCCAGAATTTGATGATAATGTACTTTCATCTGATGAAGTTTTTCTAGATCCTAATTTTCAAGCAGCGAAAAATAACAATGACCCTTATCCCTGGGTGAACATTTTAAATGGGGCAGTTCCTATTTGTGAAGTATCGGAGACGTCAGAAGTTTTAGAAAATACTATGCATGATGTAGGGGTCCAAGCACGCTGTGTTGCTTCAAGAACTATGCAGTTAAACGATTATGCTGTTGTGCAAACTACTTGTGCCGTCAACGGAATAAGTGAACTTGAACGGCGACCAGGAAGTGAAAAAATGGGTGCTGGGAGTTGTCTAGTTTCCAATGTAGATTGCCACATGGTTGCGAGTTTACCACAATCCAACAACACTGCACCAAATGGGATTAATAAATGGAGTTGTTCTCTACCCAAAGAACCCGGGAAGAATGAGGATATTGTGCCTTTTTATCGATCAGTATCTCAAGAAGCTGTGAGTTCCATCACTGATGTGGTAAGTACTGTAATTTTTCTGAAATTTTTTAGGTTTTAAAAAGTAACCATAAACATGTTCTTGTAAATGCATTGAAAGCTTTCAAGAAAAACTAATAATTTCTTATCGACCAACAAAACTTGAAACCGATGCTTTTCAAAAATAAAATAAAGAATCCAATTTCTGTATGGAAAGCTTATTGAGCTCTAACAATTTGCAATTCAAAACTAATGCATCAGAATGTTGAACCTTTATTTCACTTTCGGTTTTTGATTATGATTAATTCCATTTTAAATTGCTCTTGAATTGATGGAATATGAAATCCACCGAAGTCCACGAGTCTAACGTCCCGTTATTTTTGGTTCTGTTGATATATGCGGAACTGAGAAAATCTTGTAACTGGATGTTTGTGTGACTTCCTTTCAATTTGCTACTTGCATATGTATTTACTCTTGATACTCTATTTCACTGAAGCTTTTTCTGTTCAACCTTTCCAGTGATATTCAGTGACTTTCATATTCAATTCAAAAGTTACCTACTTTGTATGTACCCAGCGTCTGTACTGACTAGGAAAATTTGATTATAATTTGAGGGTAGATGAAAGTAAGCGGAAATGTTTTAATTCATGTGAATTCAGTGTCAATCAATTTATGTTCAACAAAATCAGTCAAAGAGGAGACAATGTTATACCCAAATATGACAGTAATTTTTTTACTCAAATTGGCAATTTTAAAATTTCGAAAAAAGGAAGTTTTCTATAAATTGAAGGATGCACCTTTTTTGTACTTTTTCTACATTCTTCGTTTTATACATTTAGATTTGTCTGATACCATTCACTGATATTATATATCTATTATTATTAATCGAGATCATTAGACAAATATCTGTACAGGCAATCAATTCCTAAATGAATCTTACGAATGAGAAAACTCTATACTTTAGACATAAACTGCGGGAATTCTCGTGGTTTCTCCAAGTAAATATACTACAAAAAAATCACTTATCGAATTTTATTCGTGAGGATAAAGAGGAAAGAAAAACTAATAAATTTTCTTGAATAAAATTTATTTGCTCAAATGATATTTTCAAGCAATAAAAATAAATGCTAAGAGTTTTTTCTAGGATCGGATCTATGAAAAATGCTAAATTGTTGCGCTGCCTAGCATAAATAAATGTATTTCTTCATACGTGAGTAGTGCGAATGAAAGTCATTTATTAAGCAAATGCTTTTAGAAGACATGTATTCTACATTGTTTTCAGTAAAATATTGCTTACGTCATGCTCTGTTCAGTTGCGTAATATTTTTGTTTTGGTTGATCCATAAATATCATTATTTCTTGATTTCTTTATATTTTAAAATGATGCATGCTCGTAAGGGAGCGTTTCTGTGATATTTTTAAACTAAAGTCTCATTCGTTTTTCTCATGGGAAAATAAACATAAATAAACGATACTTTACTGAGCACTGTATTTTCAGTTGTAAGTTGTTAGTAGTTCTGCGTTCCGTATTTTCTTCTGAATGATTTATAATATCCAAAGCGCACTTAAAGGACGCGAAGGAGACAGGGTGCCTCCTGAAATGAATTTTTTTGGAGCGTTTGAAGGGGATTTTGGAGATCTTTGTCACATTTTTGAAATCCATTCCAAGCGTCAGAAGTTTAATGACGCAGAAGTAATAAAATCTACCGAAAGCATACGACAAGAACGATCGGTTCTCTGCTATGAAACAAATTTTAATTCCTTATTTATTTATTTTTTGTTTTATCTATAAAACATCTTCGTAGATATGTTGATTTCAGTGCATCAGGCCCTTACGTTTCGTGGTTGGAAACCTTGAGCAGCCTTTATACTGAACGCGTTTTAAAAGTTGTGGAGAAATTTTAATAAATAAATGTAACTGGTCTTTAACGTCTCATGACCATTTTCATCGGGGGTCATTCACAAATGATGTCACACTTTGAAGGGGGTGAGGGTTTAGAAATTGAGACAATTTGCGAGAAGGGGAGGGGGTAGCAAGAAGTGTGACATCGCACATTTTGGTTTAAATAAAAGCATTTAAAATCAGAAGAGTAAATATTTTCAAACTAATTTTTATTTTTTATTATTATTGATTTAATTTTGTATCGAAAACGTCAATGCTGATTGAGGTTTAAATTAACTTCATTTAAAAGTTAGAATTCAAAAGAAAATCTGGGGCATTTACACTTTTAAGACAAAGGAGCGCGAATCATTTTCCTAGAATTCGAAAAAAGGAAAAAATCGTAAAATTAATAACTGATCCCTTCCCGTAAAAATGACGAAAAAATTACAAAAGTGGCCACGCATGCATAAGAGTAAATGTAAAATGTGTCCGTGAAGAATTTGTTCGGCGATAGGAAAGAAACTTCGAAATTCTTAAACATTGAGGTTAATCATTTGTCTTCTAATTGAGGGGTTCGTTGTGGGAGAAAAAGGAGCTTGGGAATAATTGTGTTTTACGTAATGAATATGAATGTGAATCTCGAATTTATTAAAAGTTAGTCTTTAGTAGCTTTTCAAATTTTACATTGTTTTCCTTCTTTTTGCAGTTTTAAATAATGAACCGAATTTCAGAATATTGTTTTGAGCCATACGCTAATAATTTTGATCCTTTTTACATTGACAGTTATTTTTTTTCCCTCATTAGCACATCAGGTGTAGAATATCCCTTGCCTTTGCCACCAAAAAGTATTTATGAGCAAAAGGTTCCTGGTTTTATCAACACGACCCATAAAAGCGCGCTATGTATAATATTTTTATTTTTAACGGAGGAAGATATTATGAATACATTTTTTAATAATATATTTCAAAAGTGGAATGGAATTATGAATTCTTTTTTGTCATTTTGAAACAGACTCGAAGCATTTTTGTGCAGTAACACACTTTATAAGGACTCATTTCCCCCTGTTCAGCAAAGAGTTCTCAGGTTCTCTATGTATGGGGAGGGAGACTCCCCATGCATAGAGAACCTGATTGAAGATAAATTAGGTGTTACAGGCTCGATCTTCATTCGTAATACTTGAATTTAGCATGAATTATGTTTATTAAATAAACGTTTTTTTCTTTCGTGTATCAAATTGTCCAGTTCCGTATTTTTTCACAGAAAAAGGGGGGGGGGGATTTTTCATAATAGCTATATTTTTGTTGCTGAGCAATAGTTCGCCATTGGTTTTTTTTAACCAATATTCTTTGTAGCCGCTCCGGCTGTCTTCATTTCGCAGAATGATTGCGTAATTCGTGTTCCCGGTGTTCTGAATTTTCTCTTAAGATATGTTTCCTCCTTGAATTAAAATTAATGCGTGTCATAAGTTTGGTTGCCTGCTTACATGTTTTCGTGTTTAAGATATTGAAGAGCACTACAGAGACATTTCTTTTTTGAGCGGGCGACATTTAAACCAGTAGATTTAAAGTCTTCATAAGCACTTATTTTTGCTACGAGATGGCGCCACAACTACAATTTTATACGTAATACAGAAACCCAAACTGCAGCTGCAACTTTTTGGAAGCATTTGCCCACATTTTTTTTTAGATTGGCGTTTCTCCTCTATTTTATTTGTATATTTTTTGAGTTTGATACTAATTTTGCATTTCAAAAGAAATAATTGAATACATCCAAAAAAAGAAACATTAACAACCATGCAGAAATAATTAAACAAATTACAAAAATAAAAAACTAAATTATTTACAGGGATTTATTTTGCATATTTTATACTAAGGAATGTAATACAGTTCCTTTTATTCTTTTTCAGTTTTTAAGTATTTGGTGTGTGTGGGGGTGCATCCTTATTATTCTGTATTTAACGGGTTTTTTAAGAGCAATAATTTTCATATTTGGTTTACTTAAATACTTCGCTTTTTTTTTTCAAGTGTTTCTGATTTTTCGTATATTTAAGTTATTGTTGGTCGTATTACTTTCCTTTTTTTTCTGAGACTGGTATATATTAAACTAATGAATATTAAAGTTCTAAAAGGGTTTCAATTATCTTTTTATCTCATTTAAACATTTTACGCTAGAAGTGCATTTACATTTCATGCATTATTTTAATTTTTGACTTTGGTAAAAATAATGATTATTATAACTAGAAATGTAAACTTTACTGACTTCTTCGAAATTACGAGTGACATAATGCAGATTTCTCCACATTATTGTAACACTCATAAAGTTGCAACATTTAACTAGTAAACGATACTTTTCTTAGTATGTTCTTAAGTTTTCGTTTACAAAATGCTTAATTTGTATAAATATGAAACTTGCTGAAAATAATAATGCTCCAATTCATGGGTCCTGCATACTGTTTCATGAAAGATTAAAAATAATAATAATCTTGGAACTAATAGTCAAAAATTGAAGCATGCGTGTGGGAACATTTGTACAAACAACTGCAAATTAAATGGAAAATGACTCATTAACATAAGTAAAACAACTTATAGAATATAATATATTTTTAAGAACAGAAAATAAAATGTCTTAATGTGGATCAGAAATACAATTGCAACTTTTTCAAATTTAGAATGAATCTGAAATTATTTTAAGTGCTTGCGGATTAAGTCTCCCATCAGTGTGAAGATTACTTTCTATCAGATTAGTTTACTTGCTTTTTATTTACGTCCCCCCCCCCCAATTTCGTAAAACCAAAAATTATGCTTAGAATCACAGCAATCTTTTCAATCTTGTCATTAAAAAAAAATCTTTCCATTATCAAATTTTAAACAGTGAAAACATCGGACCGAAGCATGCTAGCGATTGTTTCAACCCCTATACTTCATTCTAAATGTTTTTAGAGATAGAGTTCATTACTCTTATTTAACAGGTTTATTCACTGCAACCAACTGCTATTGATTTTCGGGTAATTTTCACAACGTAATTCAGCAGTTACCGCACCATATTTAACGCGTAGAATGTGTAGTCTTTATTAATAGAGTCAAATCGAACAAAAGATGAAAACAATTCTCAGTCGATCGAGTTATGCTGATTTAACGTGTTTTCTTTGAAGAAGATTGGAGCAGAAAAAAATCACACACACACAACGTCGTACTTGCATTTTAACATCATCAGTAGCGACAGCGACACGCCATCATACTGTGCTTCAAGGTTCGAAATGCTTGACACTTGTCAACACATCTATTAGACGTTGTTTCTCTTCATTTATATTTTTTTCCCTTAGAAATCAAATATATGACATGTTGCCTAGTGTCAATGTTTTACATAACGGGTCGCAGCTTTTACCGCTATACTACTTTTCCGATTGCGATAATCGGAAAAAATGGTCCGTGTTTAAATTGAAAAAACTTGAACGCTGCATTCTCGCATCCGTCAATTCGAAGTGCTTTGGACAAGCACATTGATACAGCATTTGCGTTACCAAATGAAATAGTTTCTTGATTGGCAGATATGGTGACAGACAATAGCCGGCCGTTTTGAATCTATATATAATATATATACAGTCGATTCGCGACAATTCGAAGTCCGATAACTCTAATATTACTATAACTCGAATATTTTATCAGGTCCCATTTGACTTCAATTGCATGTTAATTCTTCCTCATATCGCAAAGTTTACTTCCTTTAACTCGGAAGTTGTTCAACAATGACTCAAAATTTGAAAGCTAAAAGAGCGGAAAAATCTTATCCTACAAATAACAAAATGAAAAATTCTTTCACTTCTGTTGCAGTATTATGAAAATTGAAAGGCCGTATCGTAAACGATTTGTATGGCAAACCATAAACAATCTTGAAAAAAAATGTTTCATTCGGGATTGTTGTGTTTGAGCTATGATATTGCTTTCCAGTGTTTGGAATAATGACGTGTACGAGAAACGACAATATGGAACTGCTTCAAAAAGTGTGACAGAAATACATCACAGGGTGTCAGTGATTATTGAAGAAGTTAAAGAAGAATGCAAGCAGTAGGACTTTAAAAAACTTGTGTAAACATCGCGGTTTGCAGTAAGGTTTCCGACGAAATATTTGTACAACATACGAAAGAAAATGATGGAAGTGCTACTGGAGAAGAAACATTAGAGATGCCAGTCCCCAAGCATATCAGAAGCGCGTGTTTCTCTTGAAATTCTCCAGAAGTGTAGAGAGGGAATGGGGGGGGGGGGGGCACGATTTATGGACGTGAAAAAGCTTGGTAACTTTGTTTTAGGAGTCACAAAACAAGTCCATTGCAACTTGAAATGATTATTTTATAAAAAGATGGACTACGAATAATAAGTAAAATTTATTTTCATTGTCTTTTTATTAAAGTTTCTAATTAAATTGTACATATTTTCTTAGGATAACAAATCAGATACAATTTTATCAATTATCTTCGTATTTTGCAATATCAGGAGTTTTCACTACTAAAATGTTTTAAACCGAAACTAGCGGCAAGTCGAACTTTCGATAAGTATGGATTTTTTTTTCGTTCCCTCTAAATTCGAGTTACCGAGAATTGACTGTATATATATACAGTAGAACCTCGGTTATCCGAAAAGCACGGGACCGTAACGTTTTCGGTTACCCGAGGTACCATAGAAATTTTCGGATAAGCGAGAATTGAGGCAAAGGAAATGTTTATAACCAACATGTTCCCCCCTGCGCATAGAACCTCTTTCAGCTGCAGTATACAATGGATTGCCAATGAGATTAGCATAGTTGCTGCAATAAATTCTATACAAAATATTTATATTTTACGTTTATGTCATTATACATTTTATTATGTACTGGCAATTTTTTTTGATAATTATGGGGAAAAAGAGCCATTTGCCCGTTGTGAAAAAGAATTAAAAAAAACACTGAGCATTTGCCCATTATGGGAACAAAAACAAACCCATTCGCCTTTTCGGTTAAGCCGATTTTCGGATAAACGGGAGTCGGATAACCGGGGTTCTACTGTACATACAGGAATCGAGTAAGGAGGGGGGATCACGTTGATTACATCTACTTAATTAGATGTAGAAAACCTTCCTTTGCCTTTGATTTATCATCAAAAAGGATAAAGTTATGCAATACCATTAGTATTAGAAATCAAAACAATGGACGCGTTTTACGACCCATTATCTCCTCCCAACGTCTTTATTATTTCCGCAAGCAGTGCTGGGCAGAATTCATTGCGAATTCCTAGTGATGCCTCAATTAATTTGAAGGCTTGGTACGAAAAAGAAGGTTCTCGAGATCTCCCTATAGATATTAGACTTCATTTCTATGCGATTTGTGTTTTTGAATGCATTAATGATCGATTTGTTTACTTTGGACAGTGCAATATCCTGTGTACATCCGACTGTCATCAATTATGTGTTGAATGGAATCCACTCCTTTTGATATCGTCGGGATTACCTTTTTTTTGTGTAAAAGCTGTACTGATTATTCATGTTAGAATGAGAAATTGCTTTGAATTCTTTGAATTGCACGATGTGGTGCTATTTTTTGTAGTGTTTCGTCCAAAATATTTTTTTGGTGATGCTCTTTTACAATAAAGGGGATATACTCTTGAAGTTGCACCAAAACTGCAGAGTTTCGGGGCTAAAATTACTTTCTAGTGATTTTTTTTCGAGATTTCAACTCTACAACTGTTCAAATAAGAATGTGTAATTACGAGAAGTTTTTATTTATTTTATTTTTTACTGCAGTCACAGTAATAATTAAATACTTAAGTTTTTTAAAAATTAACTTATGTATTGTTCATGAACCAAATTT
The DNA here is from genome assembly GCA_038502835.1 of Octonoba sinensis. NCBI lineage: Eukaryota > Metazoa > Arthropoda > Arachnida > Araneae > Uloboridae > Octonoba > Octonoba sinensis. The sequence goes on along the minus strand of CM076598.1, from coordinate 200,401,123 downwards.
TGACCTCTTTACTCCCTACGAGCATGTCTTTATTTGAATTGCTTTTTAAGTTCAAGGAGATAACTCAAATAATAGCCGGAACTGAATTTTGAAAATTCCAAAACTATTGCCCCAAAATTGTACATATATTTATTAAGAGAAATAATATAGGATTCGAACAATCCGAATCTTTATTTAACCGTAGATAAATGTAAATAAAAGAGAAAAAATATTTTAAAATGATGATTAAACATTTTTAATGCTGCTCCTGAGAAAGTATGTTTTGAGTTGGGGGGCCCTCTTGTAGTGGAGTTATGAATTTACTGCGATGTTGCTGTCCAGGCCGACTCTCTGGAACGGGATTTCCCACCTCTCGTCGGCACAGGCCGGGTTTCCCAAGAGTTGGTCCAGGAAACGGAGTTGGAGCATGGTAACCGGCTCCCCGCTGTTCCTACACTTTTCTCAAGCTTTGCGCAGTGAAAGCACAGTACTAATTTACCCTCGCAAGGATACACCAAACGTAACCTCCGGGGGTCTCAAAAAGGTACTCAAACATAATTACGACCCAACGCGGGACGGTATTAAGGTTTCTAGAGTTCGCTATGTGGGAAAGGGAGGTCTGGCCGTGGACGTCCCCTCGGTTGAGGATTCAGAGTCTCTCAGAGCCCACCTGGAAGATCATCCCAAGTTAGGGGCCATGATCCGCACCAGGGTGGCAAGGAAAAAATTGCCTCGTATCATTGTCCATAATGTCGACCCGAATGTACAATGGTCGACTGTAGTCACTGCCTTTGAGACCCAATTTGGCATGGTGGAGGAGAAGGACTTCATTTTCAAATTTAAACTGAGTGGCAAGGCCTCAAATGTCAGCCTGGTGATTGAATGTTCCCCTGACGCCTTTCATAAAATTATGTCCTCTCCGCGTGTGAACTTCCTTTGGGATGTTCACACGGTCAAGGAGTTCATGGGAGTCCGTCGCTGCTACAAGTGCCAAATGTTCGGGCACACAGCGGCGAACTGCACAGAAAAAACTCACTATTGCTCATTCTGTACCGAATCTCACCACGGCCAAAAATGCAAGGCCGAGTCTCCAACCTGTACTAATTGTTTGACTCATAATTTCAAATATGGTTCTAACTTCCCTGTGGATCACCCCTCCTTTGCCTCTAAGTGTATTTGTTATCAGCAACTTGTTAATACTTTGAAACGTAATATCAATTATGGCTAATAATATGGATATAATCGATTTAAATTATGTTGATTCTTTTGTTTTGCGTTCATCCTCTGACAATATATCTAATGTAAATTTGTGTATTTCCGATTTTAATACTGCTGCTCCACCCACTTACTGTAAGTCGACGGCCCCGGCACTTAGTCTTCTCCAAATTAATTTGCAGCGCTGTAGAGCACCAACTTATTAACTGCTAACTGGTTTCATCAAAATAATTTGTATTGGTCGATAGTTCCTGTTTAGTTTATGCACTAGTTATCAGATCCGTTTCATTTCCGACGCAAATAAGGGACCGTTCATAAATGATGTAACGCTTTTTCCCGTATATTTGACCCCCGCCCCCCTTTGTCACAACATGTCACACTTCAGCATACCCCCTCTCCCTCCTCTTTGTCACATGTCACGCAACGTTGCATAAGCATGTTGTCAGACTTCTCCTCCCCTCCCCCTCCCCCTGGAAGCGTGACATAATTTATGTATGATTCCTAAAATGAAATTGATTTGTAAATAATAAAATTGTGTTCAACTCTTCAGTAGACGCGTATTATTTAGTTTTGCTTGTTAGATTGTTGAGTTAAGAGTTAAACTTTGATGAGAGAGAGAGACAGTGGTAAAATAATGTGTAAAAGGAAATAATAATAATAATAAGTTAGATGAAAAACAATAGTCCTCACACATCAACAGGTTTTAGTGTCGCCATCTATCCGCCCGACATACAACCAAAATGGCAATTAATCAGTACGAATTAATTTTCTTTCTATATTATACTAATTTATATTACAAAATGTTTCGTATAATTGTTTGATAAGCATGTGATGTTTTTGAATTTAAGTGGCCGTGAGGGAATTTATTAAAAATTCAGAAGCGTTAATAAATAATGCGTAGAATTTCTGTAAATGCAGTCCCCTTTAGAAATTTTCAAGGTTTAAGAACTCATTAAATCCCTTGCTTGGGATAATTGGTTGGTTTTAAATGTTCTCTAGATTTCTTATTTTAATAGAATAGAAAATTGTTTTATTTTCTAGACTTTTCTTCTGTTAGTCCTTTTTTAGACTTTATGCTAAACAACTAAGGTTTTTACTATTCGATCTGTCTCGCGAGACATTTTTTTCCAGCTTTTGACATATATATGTGCATGTATACACAAAGGGGGCGGATCCACGACTGGTTAATCCAAATCAACCACAGCACTGGCTCATTATTACGGACTTAATGTTATAAACGTCAGGTACTGTACAAAATTTATTGTAGTTAATTTTTTTCTAAAAGAAAGATTAAAAAAAAAAAAAGCACACATACAAAACTTTTATTCAGTCCTGCCTCATCATTAGGCGAAAAATAGTAATCGATTTTATCTTTTAGAATGTGTAAAGAAGATTTAAAACAATATTCACCTCACTGGTAACTAAAAAGCATTGCTTCTTGTTTTAATCCTTTGTATGTTATTTTAGGGTTGGAATATATGTCCCTTTACTCGGTTTTAAATGAAATAATAGGAAATTGGTGCTTAATTAAATTAAGCAAAGCTTAAAAAAATAACAATAAAATAGAGGTCAGCCGTGTGCCGAAATAAAACGAAAAATAAGAAGATAAAATGTCTGAATAAGGGCAGACAATTTTTTTGTGATTGAAAATTAAAAACCACGACAGTGTCTTACAATTGCCGAAACATGCAACTGAAGGGTACAAAATAAGCTGGTAACGAGGGTCATGCCAAATTTTTCCTAATTTAAAATTTTTTGTTTCTGTAAAATTTAACAGCCAGGGGGAGGGGGCGGGCTAGCTTCAGTGCTTTCTGCCATGCCCCCTTTTTAAATCCTTTATAACTTGTTTCGGTTTAGGGCGCTAAACATCACATTTTGTATGTGAGAGGAGCATAACGAAAAACTTTCCGCAGTTCAAAATTTAGTCTTGAGGGGAGAGTAACTTAAACGTAACTTTTTTCGGTATAAGGTGCATAACGTAGATAATTTTGTTTTATAATTCACTTCCGTGGTGGTGGTGCGGGATGAAGAAAGTTGGTATTTGGTATGCTATCTTTTTCATAATAGCAGTAATAATGATAGTTTTTTGAGATATTTAGTTATTTCAATAAATGAGATTTTCTAAAATGATTACTATGCTATTTTCTAATGAATAGAAAATGGGAATGAAAAGCTTCGATATAAAACATGATTGATTTCCTTTTTCATGTATTTAGTTTCCTCGTCTGTGACACAGTCAAGTGCAATCTTTTATATTTCCTTAATTGATTCTAATTAATTATCTGTAATCTGCGAATAACAAAAACTAAGCATCGACATTTTTCTACTGCATCTTAGAATTGTAGTTTCAATAATTATGGTGAAAATTTCGTTGAAATGTTTGCAGTTTATGGTGTGTAAAAGTCGCAACATCACGGCATTATGAATGGAGTCAAACGCATTCTATTTTACATCTAAGTGTGTTTTAATCAGAAGGGTCTTGAGTTCCATTCAGTTTATTTTTGAAGTAATTTCTAAGTTCACTTATTAACTATAAAGCTTTAAATTCTAACATTTTAAACTTGCGCAATAAGTTGTAAAGCTGTCGCTTTTTCAGTTTTACCATTCGTTTTCTTTTTTTACATTATTACCTCATGAAAATTCTTTTGTATTGAATTTTCCATGTTTGTGTTTACATTTTTTTTTGAATGGTATATGATTGAATTTAAAAGTATAAAATACTATATTAGTTTTACGAAGTGTGGATCAGTTCCATATTCCTAATTCTTTTGTTAGGATAATGTTAGTAGACACCGATAATTTTAAATGAAGAGGGTTGGAGTGGATATACTTCGTGAACAATGGTCACATTAATCATTGTAGATCAAAATTTGTAATTACTGAAGTTAATTCTCAATAAAATTTGTTTCCGATTTCTCCCGTTTAAGAACGTGTATATTTCAATCAAAATGGTGCCCTAAGGAATTTTGATTTAAAGAAAACTGACTCGTTTCCTAAAATTTTCGTTGCAGTGAGAATTCGTTTAATTTATTCTGGTGAAGGTATGTGAAAAAGGATGCGGAAAAGAAAAATACAACACATAGTTCGTTATTATTAGTTTTTCTGTTAATTATTTACTTTATAATAAATATTTTTGCAGCTTATTTTGTTTTCAATAACTCGAGTGTAGCAGAAAAGTCAACTGCGATTATAATAAGTCGATAAGATGCGTGTTACTTTAGATTTAGAAAGACAATTTTCTTTCTTTTCTTTGTTTGGCAAATCGGAGTTTTCTTATGAACCGATTCTTTATTAATATTCACTGCTTTTAAATCAAAGTTGTTCTCCTTAAGCTTTTGCTAACATTTTTGCTACATGTATTTCGGGTATATTTGTTGTAATTCAGTTTTTACTTTTTTTTTTTTGTTACTATGCATACATTTCGTTTAAATACTACAAATGTCCTATTTAAAAGCATAATAATAGTCGAGATATTCCTTTCATTTCAAATTTTTTTATGGAGGAAGGGGTAAAAGATGTATACTCCACATATATTATGTTTGGAAAACATTATATATACTGCTCATACATTATGTTTGGAAAGCATTAAAATACATACACATGTAAAAATACGACATATTCTCATAGATGGAGGGGTGGGGCTATTGCTGTTCCTGAGCCTTAGATAACTGTTCAGGGTAAAGTTTACTAAGTCTTGAAACAATTTTAGAGAATGTACATGATATATTTTTTACATTGGCTAATAGATTCCTTTTTTTAATATAAGTTCTGTTTTCATTTCAAAAAAAAAAAAAAAAATAACGAACTAATATGAATTGATAAAATAGTGTAAAGCCAGAGACTTATGGGATGACTAATGTTAACAAGTCGATGTTGATCCACGGGAAAGCAAGCTCGTTTAGAGCTAATGCTCAGAAGAATCACACTCTGATTTTCAAGATTCGAAGAAACCGTGTAGTGCGGTAAATTAATATTTAACTAAAGCAAACAGACACGAGGCTTTCTCGCTAAAAATCGATATTATCATTCCATACTAAATTATGCAGATTACTTTGGGGTTGATCTGAAGTTGAGTAATTCCTTGATGTGTATCAGATAAATAAACAGCACTTGGTCTGTCTTTGTGCTTTGTTGAACAAAGTCGGATCAATTACTAGTCATTTATTTATCTTCTATTTAATCTTGTCGTCTTTTCTATTGCTCTAGTACGCAATCGAGTTAAGAGTCGATAATGAAATTGACGCACTTTTGTTTTAATATTTCATGGGGCTTTTTTTGTACATATTCCTGGAAATGAATAACATTTTCAATGTTTTGTGTTTGATATTTGAGTTTTACCCATCGTTCTTTTATTTATTTTTTTGTGCACATAGCTGAAAAAAAAAACTCCATGTGAAATTTCTTACATATTTTCTCTGATTATCTTTGCCATGTCAAGACATGTTTTCCTCGTATTAGAGAAGATAGAACTAGTATTTATTTTTTCATCTTGATTTTTACTATAAAATACTGAGTTCTTACATTTACCATCAAATGTATAAAGACAGTTTTGATTCGACCTTTTTCTATCCACTACCTATGATCAAGAATTATGAAATCGTCTAAGGTTAATCGTATCAAAATATATTTGAACGTCACCAATAAATTGGAGATAAGGGCAATCTTGTCCGCCATAATCTTCCGACAAGTGCGATTGCATTCATCCAAGAATTATTTGATTCTCAGCTTAAGCTTCTCATTCTGAGTGATATGTTTGCATTCTTGCACTGAAAGAAACTATTCACTTTCGTTTTCTGTCACTTACACAGGTTTTCTTTATCAAGACATATTTTGTTAGCTATTGAGACCAGATTTTTGCAATACGTACAAGGGGGACAGGGGTGCTTTCATTTTAAAAATCTGTTCTTTTAGCAGACGCCCCATTTTTTATTTTTTTGGCTAATCTTCACCTAATTTAAGGATGAGCTTTGTGCAGTCATGAATTCTCCTTTAACGTAAATTTGGAATGTCATATTTTTTATGTAGCTTCTTAAAATGTCTATAATTTCTTTGCCATCTTACACATTTTGTAAAAGCACAATGCAGCTTTAACGATGTTACATTTTTGCAAGGAATAGGGTTCTGTCAAGAAGTTTTCTGAAAAAAGGTTCCTTCAAAGTTATATTTATTACACAATTTTTATTTTTTAGTAATATTTTTTGAGGATAAAGATGAATTTGGATTTAATACCTTTTGCTATGGAGCAAGTCTTTAGTCCCAAAATGTTTTCTTGTTCAAATTAGTTTTTTGTTCGCAATCATTCAGTTAGCTAGGCTGTAATTCGTGATAAGCAGACTATTTGGGAATTTTTTTTACCATTTATCTCCTATTCGAGAATCATTCAAATACAATTCACTCAATAGTCGATAATTTTCTGAATTTGCACGATATCTAATTGGAATGTTTTTATGAGTTGCCAACTAGGTTACGGATTTAGGTAAGATAAAACCGGCTGTATTTTGTGCATGCATAAGGTAAAGTGCCCTAAAGCTGACGCCCAAAAATCGGTTCCTAAAGCTGACACCCTCAAATAGAAAAACATTCAAAATATTACCAATTTAAAGAGATTTAAGAAATGAAGGGATTTAAGAAGTGATACTATTCAAAAGAAGGAAAATCTCATTTTAAATTATTTTAGAGAATTGGCTATATACTTTAAACGTTTTTTATTTGAGGGTGTCAGCTTTAGGGCACTTTACCTTAATTAAATATCAATTCATTTTAATTGTTGATATTTTTTCAGATGTTCTGTATTTTTGATTCGAATGTCCTTATGTTTGTAGAATGGTGTCAATCTTTTTCTATGTTTGGTTAATTTTGGTGGAAAGCTCTGCGCGTTATAAATCGAAGATATTAGAAAATTACTAACGTGAAATTTACAGCTTATTTCGCGCTTTTTACCATACATGGTTAAAAACAGTTTTTTCTCTTTCCATGTGTAGCTGGATCTTAAAATGCACGGTTACTTGCAAGTGTAAGAGCTCAAGCATTCCCTTTATATTACTAAAATTGCAGAATTATATATTTCTCTAGAAATTCACAAAAATGTCTAATATTGAAAATACACGATGGCTCACTTTCGGCTATTTAGTACATTAGACTTTTTGTTGCCTTTTTGCTGTTCTTAGCACTAAACTCGACTTTGAACTTATTTTTTTATGTAGAGAATAGGTTTTTCCTTAGGTTCATTCGTTGGGTGTGTTTTTCGGAGGTACGGGGATATCTTAAACGCTTCATCGTAGTATTTGATACACACCGGCACGGCATCTTGAAACCAAATAACCCTCCTAAACATACAAAAACAAATATCAGGTAAAAATACGGACAGGATGAAAAAGACTGCCTTTCTTGTAGTCAGGGTTGCCAAACGATCGGAATCTCCGGGACAGTCCCGATTTTTGAGATTGTTCCGCGTCCCTTCAAGTTCACAGTACCCGCACTTCCTCTGTAATGTAATACGAAAAAAAGAAAAGAAAAAAAAGCAGCAACATTTTGTAGTTTTTTTACACAACCAACGGTGTTTGAAATAAATTGTGCTATAAATGAAATATTTCCTTTCACTTAAAATTTTTAATGACTTTTATGCAAAAATAGATTAGCATTAGTTATAAAGTTTTTTTTTTTTTTCGTTTTCAATGTGAATAGAGCAAAGCGATAAATAATGAATTTGGTATAAAAATGGGTTCACAGTAAACAATTATTTCTTAATTTGTCAATTAAAACCTTTATATTTGATTGGAATTAAGTAATGAATAAGAAATGAGTTCGATCACCGCATTTCGAAACATTCTTCTTTTAAAACAGTTCTTTACTAAATACTTCTATTCGCAAGTTTAATTCCTTTTGCCTTTGATTGACGCTTTAATTACTCAAGTGACTAATGAATGCTTCGTAATAGAATATTCTGTTGAGACTTAGTGTAAAAAGTCAAGCGTGATAGTTACACCCACGCTAGGAAGAAAGTAAGCTCGTGAAAAAACTTCGGAAATCCGTTTCTTCCGAAATATGCTAAGGAGATTAGAAATTCTTTTTGCAACAAAAATGTATACACCGTGGTTAAAGAAATTCGTTCTTTTAGTTTTTTATGTGTTAGAAATATTTTCCGGAAATTTATCTCCGTAAAGTGATGAAATATTTTCTTTTTAGTGTAAAATGAGACTAAAAGAGGAATATTGTTTTCATTGTAAATTACATCTAAGTGTACGGTCCCGCAACCTCACTTTTTCTACTTTCTTTGACATTTTATAATGTTAGCTGTATAAAAATTTTTTAGCTTTGTACAAAGAAATCTTAGTTATTGTAAATTTCACATTTCTTCGCAATTTAGTCATAAATTACAGAGGAATGTGATATAAAAGATAAGTTAAATAAAATAAATAGTGAATCGATTTAAAATGTAAATAAAAACAATGTTAGGACGCACAAAAATTTGCCAAGCATATAAATTAACTCCTTTTTAAAAATAATTACCTAAAGACATAACTATGTAACTGATATATGTTTACGGAATAACCACTAACATGTAATAAAGAAATGTTAGCTGTTTGAAATTTGATATTTCTTTTTGCAATTAAGTTATACATTACAGAGGAATGTGATATAAAAGATAAGAAGTAAAAAAAAATAGTGAATCGATTTAAAATGTGCATAAAAGAACAATGTTACGACACACAAAAATTGCCAAGTATATAAATGAGCTCCCTTCTTAAAATAATTAGCTAAAGACTATGTCTATGAAACTCATATATTTTTATGGAGTATTTGATGCCATGTAGTTAAGAACCACATATCCCCTTGTGCTGTGATATGCTCGTAAATGTTTGCCTTCATGTAAAAATATATTTGCTAGTTCATCGTTTAAAAAATGGTTTTAAAGAAAAGCTTTTTTTAAATCCGTACATTTATAAGAATTCATTTTATTTTCATTAGTTTTTAAGCTATTTGCGAATGAAGACACGAATGTATTCATTTTCAGCTTTAGGGGACCAAGACCCCAAATAGATGTAGTGAATATTCAATTCAACACTCCTTGTTCTTGGCAACATTTATTTGTTCAAGTATTACCATTTCCGCTTACATTTCTTTTGTGTCTAATAATGCGGTTTAGTCAGTCTGTTTAGAAGTACGGAAGTTTTTTTTCAGTCAAAAAGTATCTTTGTAAGTATTAGTTGAAAATGGATTTTTTTGCTGAGCGTGAAGATGTGCATTTATGCGCCATATAAAAACGAACTGTTGCGACACAGGCTTAAAAATTTTGTAGTTCTACAAAAATACCATTGAATGTAGTGAACTAAAAATATATTTTTTTGCTAAAATTAAGAAATTAAATTTATGCATGAAAAGAAAAGATGCCAACTACAATTTTTCAAAATTTCGAAGCTCCATAAGTGTTCTAACAATAATGTACAGTGATACCGCTTTAAAAATTGGCTCACTCTATTAATTAGTGTTCCTTTTAGAAGCACATAACCTTTGGAAAAATATATGAAATAAAACTTTTAATTTTTAAATTTAACTTTTTAAAGTTGTGCCTAAAATCATATATGCATTATGCTCTCAAAGTTCAACTAAGAATTTAGAAAAACCTTTTTGACTCGATTTTTTTTGTACTTCTACAGAATGATAAAAGTATCATTAAAAGGCCCAAAATAATGTAAGCTGTATTGGTAGTATTTAAAGATATTTGGCAACTTAGAGCATGGAGTCTTAAACTCGATGTTTACTAAGTCGATATCGTCTTTGTCCCCTTAAGCATTACGTCTATACATAAAAAACTTCTCGATTAATGAATCCATTACTTACTGGATGGAGTTCGCTTATTGCTCATTCATGTTTAAATATTAAAAGATTAGTAGAAGTTACTTTCAAAATGGATAAGTTATATAATGCTTGCAATTTCTCTTGTTGAAGTTTTATCTTTGTGACATATGTTGCTGTTTCTAAGATTTATACAAGTATTCACGAATTTTTCGTGTCCGTTTCTTTTTTCCTCACATTTTGTTCGCTTATCGTTAAACCAATTACATTACAGAAATTCCATCGCATTATAAGTTTAATGTGCAATTCCTGCCGTGTTTTCCAAGTGCGTCTGCAAAAAGCCAAAAGGTCAGAGCATTGAAAAGCCCTTATCACCAAATGCCACAGATTAAATCATGTAATTAAACTCGTCTTTTTCAACAATCGATTGTGAAATAACCCAGTGTTTATTTTACTTTTCAAGTCGCCATGTTTACTACTGCTGTGTAATGAGTAGTGTAACTGTAAGGACATTTTGTTTTTCTTTCTTTTAGAACATCGAAGAATTGGCCGCATTTATGCAGAGGATGAAAAGTGGGCTGCAGCAGGTTCCCTCATGTGCGGATGTATCGACTGATGTAAACGATGACAACCAAATTAAAGATGCAGTCACTCAAACGACACCTTTGCCACTTTCCAGGAGGTAATTTTTGTTTCTTTCGTTTGCCACAAAACTGTTTGCATTTCAGGTGGTTGCTGCTTATAATGGCAGTGCTAAAACTCCAAGTTTAAACGTCTGGATTGATAATTTTATTGAATACCTTTAAGACTTCAATACAATAAGTCTTAAAGGGGAGAGGTATTCAATAAATTGAGAAAAACCGAAACACACACACTAATTGAAAAATATATTGCGTACACGAGTTTCCTGGTTACGAAGAATTCCTTTTTCAGTGAATTGGAAAAGTGATTATTTTCTTTAAAGCTTGTGTATACAATATACTTTGAATTTTTTGTGTCCACACACGTAAACGATTCTTATTTAACTGCTAATTTCAAAATGTGTTAATGTTTATTTAAGTTTTTTCAGAACTGTTGCTGCTTTAAGTTCATGTTGTCAAATTTTTCATGGGGTTTATTAAGCAAAGAAATTCCGAACGAAACTCTTTTTACAGTTGACGCTCGAATTCACGAACACTTTGGGACCATGAAAGTTTTTCGTGAAATTGAAAACCATTCTTTTAATTGAGTTTCCAGGACTAGTAATCTGTTCGTAATATCGGTGAGTTTTCGTTAATTACAGGTGCGTAAAATTGAGCGTCAAATACATCTTCATCTCTCTTTACTCTCTCATTCTTTCGCCTCTCGATTTGATTGTTATCGATTTTGTGGACGAAATGTCACTTATGTGCTAGCCCATTTAAGTTTGCGTCAAACTTTCACTCATAATTCAGTCAAAAATTTATAAATATCTCTCTAAATTTATATTCCTTCATCATTGCTCGGAGGAATGAGTTTAAAAATAGAGATAACTACCATTTTGTCAAGAGTGATTAGAGAAGCGAAAATAAGTCAAATGTTGGTGATTTGAAGATTAGTTAAATAAGTTCTTAGCATTAAAACTTTCTCGATTTTTGAAAAAATAACGGATGGTCCAATAACAATAAGTCCTTTTGGACTGAAATTCAGCTACAGTTTAAGAGAAGTAAATCACTTCTCGTTTCTTTCTTACTTTCTGATAAAGGGTAATATGTAAATGTGTAAACTGGTTTTCCTCGAAAAATTGTATTTTTCGTTTGATTTATGTCGTGTTTTGGTTTTTCAAATGATGAAAAAAAAAAAAAACAGACAAAACTTCATTAATCTGAGAACTTGAATTATAAAACTAAAGTTACTATTTTTTCCTTTTTTTTATAGTGATGTAGTTTTTATATTTTCACTAAAAGCAAAATTTTAAGTTCAAATATTTTCATTTCAGTAGCCTTAAATTAGCTTTTCACCTTTTTTTCAGCTTCTCGTTGTATTAATAATTCATTAATGTATATATTTTTTACATTCATATTCATAGAACGTACGATTTAGAACTTTTAATGCATTATCAAAACGTATAACCTGTATTGCTGTTATGGATTTTTTTTAATTAGCAAAATATAAGAAATATGGGTGGTATTCCCTTGCAATAGAGCCAACCTTGTATTTATTGTAATTGTAATACATTAAACATACTTAATTCAAAACATTTCAGCCTTATAATATTCTCGTCAAATTAGTTCTTGTTAAAAAAATAACATTTTAACTCACTTCCTGAAAATAAAATAATTCTTTAAAATAGCAATAATTCATTAAATATCTATTGAGAATGGGTAGAAAGGAAAACACTTTTTATTAATATAGGCAGCTTCAAAGATTTTTCCGGGTATGAACTTTGAAAACATTTTTATTCTACTTGGGAAAAAATGAAATCCTTTAACGCCCTACGAGAAAACCTTGAAACAAATTCTTTGCTTTAAACGTATATCGATTTTTTGTCTTGTATATAATAGAATAAATTTCCTAATGGTTTATGAGCTTTGAAGAAATCTTGTTAGAGTTTTTTCTTCTGAGAAATATATTTAAAAATACCGTTTGTGTTTTACAGCTGGATTTGGAAGTACATTAACCCTTTTAAACAATAAAATACATCTTGAAACTTTTCTTTAAGAAAATGGAATTTTAGATTGATGTAACACGCATAAATATATGCTTGTTCGTTTGTTTGCCTTCCAAAAAAAAAAGCATCGGTGAAAGGATTATTAAAAATATACATAACTTTCGAAATGATTTCTAATCTGAGTTTATACAACCTTCAATTGATAAAGCTCTGGTAATGTTTCGAAAAATATTTTATATCTTTAAAAAGTGCATTATGATGTTTTATAATTTTCTAGTTTCATTTCTCTGTCCTTCTTGGATTTTCTCGATTATCTTACTTTCAAAACTTTCATGCTTAATAAACATTAAATATTCTTGACATCATCATATTATAATTGTTTTGGTGTTTTTCAAGAAAATTGTTTTGATTATATGCTTCAAAAAATTTTATTTTTCTCCTTTTAGCATGTCTGAATATATTTATTTCCTAGACATTGAGTAAAGACAGAATTGCTGCATTGCTCCTTAAAACTAAAATTATTCGGGATTGTTTGCATTTATTTTAAAAATAGCGTTAATACATATGCATGTTTGCAATTTTGGTTTAAATGTTTCCATTTTACAATTTTTGCTATAAAAATAACACTTAAGTGTCACCTTAATCGTCAAGTGTTGAAAAGTTGTAGCACAAGCTAAATTGTTCCAAGTACCCTGGCCTGATACGCACTTTTTACTCTTTCACAAAAGAAAGACTAGAGAAAACCTATCTACGATTTGAATTTGATTTCAGCACATTGACAACATTTTTTTTTATTTTACTATAGTCTCTAATTCTAGAAAATGTAGCGCTGTTCTTAGTGGTTAGTTTTGTTTTATGATAAATATAATTTTAATAATGTGCATGTCTGCCATATGATGTAAGTGGCCAGAAAAACAAACAAGGTTCATGTATAAATAACAAACCAATAGACATAATTCGGAATACCAAAAAAAAAAAAAACCCTCCGTAGCAAATGATATCCTGGATAAAGCAGTATTTCTATGATTTTCTTTGCAGCCGCACAACGCCAGATAGTGGAAAAAATATGTGTAAAACATAACATTTTATTTTTGTACGTAGCATCTTAGAATTCCTATATATCTAAAATACGTATTTTTTTTTTATTTAGCTCAAGCTTCACGTGGGTTACGGAGTGTGATTGCAGCGATTGGGATACGAATAATCTAAATAGTGGATCGGAAGAAAGCCTGTTCATGGCCCACTGTTCGAATTGCCAGAGGGAAGGTCGAAACAAAAAATCGACATCTTCATCTTCCGTTGGAGAGTCTTCAGACGATGACGAGTGTCCTGTGAGTCCCGGTTCTGGAAGTAGCAGCCTCTACCTTTCTGCCTGCTCAGGATCCACAGATTCCTTTGAAGAAGCTACATCTTCCATTGACAGGCAACTTCCGTCATCAGAACAGAAAAAATCCAATGGTGATTCTAAGATTCAGAATGGTCGTCGACCTCAACGTGGAAGTGAAACAACGTTGAGAGGATCGACTTTGGGAGACATATCTGAAGAGCAAGTTACCAGTGAGAGCATTTCCATGAAGTCTACTATCAGCAATCCATCACTTTCTGATACCAATAATACCGATGTGGCTAGACATTCGGCGTCTTTTCCATCGACGTTGAAGGTAACCAGAAGGAATCGGTCAACTGGAAGTCCAGCCCAGCCCATTGAACCTACTGTTTTGATTATCAACGAACTAAATCTAAAATCTGTATCGGCCCCAGTGTTAAGGCAAAAGCGAAATATCTCCAACGGTATCGAATCATCATCAAGTGATTCTTCTCCACCGACCGGAACAAGAAGTAAAGATTCGTCAAACGGGGTTGCAACAGGGCAGGTAAGAAAACCATCCATAAAAAAATTCTTTTTTGACATTCATACACGTGTTATTACGTTTTCAAAATCTACTTCAGAGGGCCTTCGCAGTTATGTACGGATTTATGTCTATGCCAAAACCTGTGCCCTACTCCGTACCTATAAAAAGTAATTCGGTGACTAATACTGATGATCTTCGGGAAATCTGCAATAGACAAGCCATACTTTTAAGATGCAATTGCATGCATAAAGGAGTGCCCATCCCCCCAAAGCGTTATGGCGAAACCCCTCCCCCATCCTCAAAATACGTAGTAAGATTGTAATTTACGTATATTACTATTTTCAAAACATGCTAGTTAATTAAATTTTAATAATCGAATTTGAAATGCCAGATAGCCGCATATTTCGTGTAATGACCGAATAAGATTCCAGATGTTTAATAATTAGTTAGGTACCGGATATCCGATGTATACAATCAAAAATAAAAAGTAAAAAAAAATCGGATCGCTCTGTGTGCCAGGATCTCCTCCCTGCCCTGTGAGAACCCCTGCATACATATCATAAATATCTACTTCTTTATGGGTTGATTATGAAGACTTACGAGCTAGAAGCTTTCCCAAGTGATCTTGGCCGTTAAAAGACCAATGTAAATGAGGATTTAACATAAATCTACGAGAGTCATTCACCCCAATTACAAATTATTTAAAATTCAAATGAAAGCTCTTATTGTTTCTAAATTTCGAGCATCCAACTTATGACACTCAATTTGTTAATTAGTTTTAATATGGCGGCTTCAAAGTCGAAATTTTATTTACACTGAGCAATGTTATACAGTGGAACCTCAGAAATCCGAACAAATTGAGGCTTCGGATTCCAGAAAGTTCGGATTTAAAGGGTGGCGTATTTAAACTCTTATTAGCTCAATAGTGATCTGAAAGTCTTTGTTTTAAGTTAATATTAACGCTGATAAAGCATGAGTGCTTAATACGTTATCTGCGTTATAGCAGCAGGAATAACGTAAGTATGTGCAGTACAGTATAAAGAAGTACGAAGCGAGTGTATTAACGCTAATGCTCATGCGTATTGGTGTGATGTACATTGTAGGTGTAACGCGCCAGCCTATTGAATGTAATGTTCAGGCGTTGCTGGTTCAACATCGCGCCAAGCCGATTCAGTTCGTTACTTCAAGGAGAGATTATCGAATTCAGTTCTACGTAAGGTACTGAGCTGTGTTACACATTGCATTCAAACATTTGCTAAAAGTAGCTGTTATAAAAAATCTAAGCTTTTGAATCGTAGTTATTGATTTTCCATTTTTTCAAATCTAATTTTAGGCTTCACTTCAAAAGCTGTTTGGATTATCCGGAATTTCAGATCTCTGGGGCCCTGATTTCTGAGGTTCCACTGAAGTTGGATTAATAAAATAGTTGTTGATAATAGTACTAGACATGTAACTAGATTCTTTTATATTCTATAAAGCAGTTTCACAAAAACCTAACTTGTAAAAAATACTTGACATTACATAAATCACAGAAGGTGAATGTCCTGTAAAAATTTTAATAAGAAATGAAGTCGTTTTATCAAAAATAGCGTGAATTCAATAAAACTGCAATGTTTTAAAATCATACATACATGTTTGTTAAATCAAACATAGAGAAAACAAGGAGGGGGAAATATCCGTCGATTGATGGTTAATATTTTTATGAGTAACTGAAGCCAGGAGAGTGTAATCACATATCTATGACGACATTCTTCGTATAGGTAGCGAATGTAAAATTCGGAATAGTTCAACCTGTTCGTCGGACCACCCCATTTGCTGCTTGGGTGGCCACGTACGTGACAGCGCCGAAATTTCACTTCACGCAGACTGTGAGCTTTATGATAGATATACTTTCTCTGAATACCATTTTCTGACATACGTTATGAGGAGGAAGAACTAACTTTGACATCAAGTTTAAAATTATCTACCATAGTTTAATATTTGTCAATGTTAATCTGTCTTTTTAAAAATGTTAAGGTGAAATGGCTTAAAATCCATACTGCAATGTCACTTTAAAAAATCATCTTTCATACGGGACGTTAAATGTAAGATATTTAAATGTTCCAGAGCTTAATATTTGTCATTGACAATGTGCTTTTTTAAATAGTAGGTTGAAATAACTTGAGTTGGAGCACATTTAAAGATAATATGCATTGTCACTATAAAAAATTCAAGATACTTAAATTCAATATAAGAGCAACAAGAATCCAGCAGATGAGTCCCGTTCTAGTTTTGTTACGTAATCGGCTTTGCTTAAAATACCACTTAAAAACAAATTTTCAAAAGCATGCCAAAATTGTTTTATGTATAACATCCTAATTTTCAAACTTTGAGTATTTTATAGGTGTTTATGGATAAGTATTACTTGAGGCATTTCTTTGCTTTAAAATTGGCTTAAAGTACAGTACAACTATTAGCGATTGTCGTTTAGTATTGCTAAAACATAATACGGTGTTATTGTTTAAAAATAATTTAAATGTAAGTATAATGAAACTTCAATAGTACAATTTTTATTTATTTCTGAATTTTATTCCACACTCATTCTGTCTGCGTGACTTTGGTTAAAATTAAGTCGAATTTGTAAAAACATAGTTTTCTTTTACTTTTTAAAAAAATAATTGTTGAAAATAAAGGAATTTCTAAGAAATAAAGAAATAAACAAAACATAGTTATATCTGTATTCTTGTTCCATACTTTTTTTCCCTAAGAGTAATTGAACTTGAAATAAATCTTTAAAGTTAGAATTGTTGTAGTGCATATGTGTAGACATGAGTTGATCCATCAAAAAAAAAAAAAGAATAAATCGTTTAACAGAAAATGAAATTTTCTGTGCAAATTCAAATAATTAAAAGTAAACTTTATAAAAGAGATAGCCAAAAATCTCTGACTAAAACGTGTGTTCAATGTACAAAACACGATGTTATTGCAATTTTATTAAATTGCAATGTTTTATTTCACTTCTCACTTTCCACAAAACGTTTTTTGTCCGTTCGTTCGCCCCCCTACCGTTTGCATTTTGATTAATTATTTTTCTCTTTCAATCTTTGGCCGAGAATGAATACATTTCTTGAATTTCAGTTCAAGAATAAATAATTGTTTTAGGAGTGAAAGGATCAACTGGGGGGGGGGGGGGGGAGAGAAATTTTCAAGAGCTCAAATCGTCGTGAACAGCTTGGATAGCTTTTGTTTTCAACACTACACCTAAATGAAATTATACCCTTACATAAGAGGGGGGGGGGAGGTAATTGTGAAGGCTTGCAGATAATTTTAATGTTCGTTAACAGCTCATTCGAAAGAAATCCGCCTTCTTGTTCAGGATTTATGCATGCTTCAATCACCATGCGGGGGGGGAATGAATATCACCATAGTAACATTCATTCCGCTATAGGCGCTAACTTCAATGTTTTTTGAATTTAGTGCTTTTTGAAGTGTTTAAAATTAAACAAACACTCTTGTTCCTCCTGAACAGAACAAGCTGTAAAGAGGAGGAGTCTTTATATTGGCACAGAACGACAGAACTAATAAACATCTTATTATATTCCTGAGGAAGCAAAAACCTGTTTCCTTCACCCCTATTTAAGCAAATGGGTTTTATAAATTCTTCTTCTATTACAGTTCAAGTTACCAGAGTATACCTTTCGCGCAGATACTTTTTAGCCAAATAGTTTTTTAACGATAATGTTTCACGCAAATTGAGTTAAACAGAGGAATTTCACCATGATGTTGATACAAGATCCAAACGTAGACCCCATCCCCCTCCCCCTCATTGCTAGACAATCTCCTCTTTCCGTTTCTTCCTCATGTACAATGGATGGCTAAGTAATATTTTAATATCGTCATTATGGCTATGTGGTTAAAATCAACATTCCACACTTTCAAAAATAGAATCCTCATTTTCGGCGATTCTTCAACCGTCAAGAAAATTTCGTCATTTACAACGATTCTTTCCGCGCGCGATCACGTGACTTAAAAAGTTACTACACAAATTTCGCCAATTTGACAAAAGGTTTACTTGGAGCATTTTTCACGAAGATATTTCGTGAAATACGACGAAAGTTTCGTGAGATTTGAGCATGCGTTTCTGAGAGTGCACCAACTGGTAAAACCACTACAATCAAATGTTTGAAAAACTAGTGAACTTGTAAAAATAGATCAATTTCTATTTTGCATGAAATTTTTGAATCTAGAAAAGCTGCAGTATTGCGTATCCACTTGCCAAAACAGAATAAAACTTTTCAGACTACTACTAGACTATATACTAGACTACAGACATACATTTCTAAAACGTTTTTCATCTTGCAAAGCAACTCAAAGATCGTGACATGCTTTTAAATGTTAGTACCTTATAAATTTTTATAGTTAACTCAACCTTACGTCAACACTTATAAAAAGAAGACTTTAAAGAAAATGAAAGAGGAAAGGATTGTGTTCCTGTTTTAACTATACCCAAGAACTCCTGATATTAGAAAATGAAAGTAAGAAGCGGCATTGTGCACCGGATCCATTAAAATAAATTAGCCTCTCGAGTTTCCATAGCTTCTAATGATCTCGGCAAATTAAAAATAGCTACGTAACCCGCATAAAAGCGAGTGCAACAGACCGACATTGCTGTCGGATCGCAGAAAGACAGCATAACTAAGGATTCTCTCAAAGGCCAGGAAATGCAGCACTTCTTCATTATTTTCACCGCCTACTTCACCTTTCTTAAATGCTGCTAACACACCGAGAGAATCTTTAGAATTGCTGCCACGAAAAGAACAAATCTGGCTTCATTAAGAAGATCGAAGACACTCGTCTTGGAGTCCGAGACATTATGAAGATCCATTTTGATTTTTAATCATTCATTAATAAAATGCGATCAATAATTTTCTCACACAAATTTTCGTAATTAATTCTAGCGGTGGATGTAAAATTTGTTTACTAAAGGGTGGGACGAACTTAAGATGTGTGAGCGAAACGAAAAGTTTTTCGCTTAATAAATTAAATATAAATAAGGAACAAAAATTAAAAAGTAATGATTTTTAAAAAGCAGTTCTTTTAAACTGTTATGAAAACACCTCTACAGGGATTATGTTAACAATTATCTTTTTAAAAAGAAACATTTTAACATTTAAAGTTGAGCAACATTATACACATGCCCCAAGTAACGAATTTAATACTCCGTAATTTTTAAAATATATCTCAAAAATTATCGTAGAGTCACAAGCGCCCAGCAAACTTATCTCTGAGTGGTAATGAGCATTCGTCGGACTTCACTTCCCCGTGTTCGGGGGAGCGCAACCCAAAAGACCACGTGCTAAGGGGAGGGGAATGGAGTAGAGAACTATGAATAATGTATAACGTTTTAAGCGATGACGATTCAAACGATTTGAGCAACTTCATCACTTCAGGAAAGTAATTAATGATACTTTATATAAATTTAAAAGCAACATCTGTTGATTGGAATTTTCTAAAATTTGACAAATTTTAATGAAATCTTATTAAATTATTCTCCTATTAGATTGTGATGAATCATGATTCAAATCTTATTTTTAAAACCGAACATTTAATTATACCTGATCACGCATTTATTAAATCCCTTAAACGCTGCTAAAAATTCAAAGATTCAAACTCTTTTTCTTTTCAATTTCAAACCAACTAACTGCATGCTGTATCACCGAGGAGAAAGACATTAATGAAGCAGCGCCTTTTCGCAACTTCACAATCATTTGCCTAGAAATAAATGGAAAAGTCGAACGTAATAACTATTTCTTTAATGTTCCGACTATGCGGAAACATTCTGCTCGTCATTCTTGAAATCAGCGCACAACTTTTAACTGACATTAATTACTTCAGTAAAATATGCAAAACAATTTCACCAAAATAATGGGTTCTTTAATATTTAATGGCTCATTAATTCACGCATCTTTAGCTCAAATTTTTGAATAATAAGATTTTTCATAAAAGAATTAATAATGACAGCAGCTGCTAATTAAAAATAAGTATTTTTGTGGTCTTAACATGTATTGTAATATGAATGTTTTAAATTCAAATTTTAATCGGCGATATTTACTCAGATTTGATAAAGCTATGTAAATATTAACTTTACAAAAAATACAATTTTTATGAACATGAAACTAGCTCATCTAAAAAGAGACATTTCTGCTACAAAAAATAATTTGCTACATTTGCTTTGGACATTTTAGTTGGTTTAAAATTTGCGGGATTTGCAATTGTAATTAATTTTGCTGCACAAGTTTTATAAAAT
Organism: Octonoba sinensis; assembly: GCA_038502835.1. Taxonomy (NCBI): domain Eukaryota; kingdom Metazoa; phylum Arthropoda; class Arachnida; order Araneae; family Uloboridae; genus Octonoba; species Octonoba sinensis. The sequence continues at coordinate 200,380,365 of CM076598.1, read as the reverse complement.
TGACTCGTGGATTTGAATTTTTTTATTACAATGACCGTACATTAATAAGACATTCCGTTTTGCATAACATTAAAATTATCTGCAAGCCTTCACAATTACCTTCCCCAACCCCTTTTGTAAGGGTATAATTTCATTTAGGTGTAGTGTTGAAAACAAAAGCTATCCAAGCTGTTCACGACGATTTGAGCTCTTGAAGGTAATTGTGAAGGCTTGCAGATAATTTACATGTTATGCAAAACGGAATGTCTTATTAATGTACGGTCATTGTAATAAAAAAAATTCAAATCCACGAGTCAATTTTATAAAACTTGTGCAGCAAAATTAATTACAATTGCAAATCCCGCAAATTTTAGACCAACTAAAATGTCCAAAACAAATGTAGCAAATTATTTTTTGCAGCAGAAATGTCTCTTTTTAGATGAGCTAGTTTCATGTTCATAAAAATTGTATTTTTTGTAAAGTTAATATTTACATAGCTTTATCAAATCTGAGTAAATATCGCCGATTAAAATTTGAATTTAAAACATTCATATTACAATACATGTTAAGACCACAAAAATACTTATTTTTAATTAGCAGCTGCTGTCATTATTAATTCTTTTATGAAAAATCTTATTATTCAAAAATTTGAGCTAAAGATGCGTGAATTAATTAGCCATTAAATATTAAAGAACCCATTATTTTGGTGAAATTGTTTTGCATATTTTACTGAAGTAATTAATGTCAGTTAAAAGTTGTGCGCTGATTTCAAGAATGACGAGCAGAATGTTTCCGCATAGTCGGAACATTAAAGAAATAGTTATTACGTTCGACTTTTCCATTTATTTCTAGGCAAATGATTGTGAAGTTGCGAAAAGGCGCTGCTTCATTAATGTCTTTCTCCTCGGTGATACAGCATGCAGTTAGTTGGTTTGAAATTGAAAAGAAAAAGAGTTTGAATCTTGGAATTTTTAGCAGCGTTTAAGGGATTTAATAAATGCGTGATCAGGTATAATTAAATGTTCGGTTTTAAAAATAAGATTTGAATCATGATTCATCACAATCTAATAGGAGAATAATTTAATAAGATTTCATTAAAATTTGTCAAATTTTAGAAAATTCCAATCAACAGATGTTGCTTTTAAATTTATATAAAGTATCATTAATTACTTTCCTGAAGTGATGAAGTTGCTCAAATCGTTTGAATCGTCATCGCTTAAAACGTTATACATTATTCATAGTTCTGTACTCCATTCCCCTCCCCTTAGCACGTGGTCTTTTGGGTGCGCTCCCCCGAACACGGGGAAGTGAAGTCCGACGAATGCTCATTACCACTCAGAGATAAGTTTGCTGGGCGCTGGTGACTCTACGATAATTTTTGAGATATATTTTAAAAATTACGGAGTATTAAATTCGTTACTTGGGGCATGTGTATAATGTTGCTCAACTTTAAATGTTAAAATGTTTCCTTTTAAAAAGATAATTGTTAACATAATCCCTGTAGAGGTGTTTTCATAACAGTTTAAAAGAACTGCTTTTTAAAAATCATTACTTTTTAATTTTTGTTCCTTATTTATCTTTAATTTATTAAGCAAAAAACTTTTCGTTTCGCTCACACATCTTAAGTTCGTCCCACCCTTTAGTAAACAAAGTTTACATCCACCGCTAGAATTAATTACGAAAATTTGTGTGAGAAAATTATTGATCGCATTTTATTAATGAATGATTAAAAATCAAAATGGATCTTCATAATGTCTCGGACTCCAAGACGAGTGTCTTCGATCTTCTTAATGAAGCCAGATTTGTTCTTTTCGTGGCAGCAATTTTAAAGATTCTCTCGGTGTGTTAGCAGCATTTAAGAAAGGTGAAGTAGGCGGTGAAAATAATGAAGAAGTGCTGCATTTCCTGGCCCTTTGAGAGAATCCTTAGTTATGCTGTCTTTCTGCGATCCGACAGCAATGTCGGTCTGTTGCACTCGCTTTTATGCGGGTTACGTAGCTATTTTTAATTTGCCGAGATCATTAGAAGCTATGGAAACTCGAGAGGCTAATTTATTTTAATGGATCCGGTGCACAATGCCGCTTCTTACTTTCATTTTCTAATATCAGGAGTTCTTGGGTATAGTTAAAACAGAAACAGAATCCTTTCCTCTTTCATTTTCTTTAAAGTCTTCTTTTTATAAGTGTTGACGTAAGGTTGAGTTAACTATAAAAATTTATAAGGTACTAACATTTAAAAGCATGTCACGATCTTTGAGTTGCTTTGCAAGATGAAAAATGTTTTAGAAATGTATGTCTGTAGTCTAGTATATAGTCTAGTAGTAGTCTGAAAAGTTTTATTCTGTTTTGGCAAGTGGATACGCAATACTGCAGCTTTTCTAGATTCAAAAATTTCATGCAAAATAGAAATTGATCTATTCTATTTTTAAAAGATGAGTGATTCTATTTTTTGAAAGTGTGGAAATTTGTTTGATTTTTAACCACATAGCCATAATGACAAAAATTAATTTAAAAAAAATTACTTAAAAAAAGCCATCCATTGTACATGAGGAAGAAACGGAAAGAGGAGATTGTCTAGCAATGAGGGGGGGGATGGGGTCTACGTTTGGATCTTGTATCAACATCATGGTGAAATTCCTCTGTTTAACTCAATTTGCGTGAAACATTATCGTTAAAAAACTATTTGGCTAAAAAGTATCTGCGCGAAAGGTATACTCTGGTAACTTGAACTGTAATAGAAGAAGAATTTATAAAACCCATTTGCTTAAATAGGGGTGAAGGAAACAGGTTTTTGCTTCCTCAGGAATATAATAAGATGTTTATTAGTTCTGTCGTTCTGTGCCAATATAAAGACTCCTCCTCTTTACAGCTTGTTCTGTTCAGGAGGAACAAGAGTGTTTGTTTAATTTTAAACACTTCAAAAAGCACTAAATTCAAAAAACATTGAAGTTAGCGCCTATAGCGGAATGAATGTTACTATGGTGATTATTCATTTCCCCCCGCATGGTGATTGAAGCATGCATAAATCCTGAACAAGAAGGCGGATTTCTTTCGAACGAGCTTTATTAGAAAGAGCTGTTGTCGTAAAATATACACAAAGAAAAATTTTGATTTGGCCATTTTGAGTTTATTTTGTGCCGACAATTTAATTTTCTTTAACATTACCGCCTGCTGGGAAATTTGAAAAATGTCTAAATCCTGAAATGAATAGTGCATTTACTTTAAATAAACTTTAATGGAAAGAGCTTTTGGTGTAAGATTACGAAGACATACACGCGAACAGCCCTTTTCAGTTGATGTTTTAACTTTTTTACGCAATATATATATACATATATATATATATACTATATATAATATATATATATTACATTACCACGAACGGGAGAAGTTTAAATCCCTTCATTTAAATGAACTCCTAACGCTAAAAAATATTTAGTTAAAAGAAAGAAAAATAGAGATTCTGTATATAGTTTTCGATTTTTATTTCAGAATAAGTTTTTTAATAAAAACCGAAACAGTTTCATAAATAATTCATAAACTCATTTCCGTAGACATAACATTGACGAAAGAGAGGGATTGCGTAATTGATTCAGAAATGTCAAAGCGCTTTATTTTTGACCCAAAATAAAGATCTTCAAATGGTTTTATTTATAATATCTCAATAAGCTACTTGACCTATTGGGATTTTTTTTTACTTTAAAATTTTTAAAACAGTCTTTCTTATTATTTCAGTTATTTATTAACTTTTCACAATATTGGTATATCGGAAAGCCTAAGTCAAGTGAGAGAGAAATCTAGCTGATGTTGAAAAATTGATGTTAGCACACAGGAAAGTAGGCTCGTTTAGTTCTGAGCATAACTTGTTAACCGACTTCACAAAGAAGGAGGTTATACATTCAAAATGTATGTTTGTCGGTTTTTTTTTTTTTTTTTGCTCACTCATAACTTCTCACCGGATAAACCAATTTTCATTATTTTTTTTTATAATCGATCGAGGGTGATTTCCCATAGGTCCCGTACCTTTGTTTAGCTATGTTCGAAAATTGGAAAAAAGTTATGGGCAAAAATGTAGTTTTTTTTTTATACATAACTTTTGACTAAATGATCCGATTTCGATTATTTTTCCTTTAATCAATAGAGTGCCGTCTAACTCAAATATCGCACTTTATTTGACTACATTTGTTTTTCAGAAAAACATGTGATGGGTGAAAAATAAGTATTTTTTATTTTAATTGGAAAGGGCTTGGATTGAATTTTCTTTGTTGTTGGGAAAATTATTAATAAATATAAAACTCATTGTTAAAAAAGTTTGTTGCCACTAAGCTGTAATAGTAAAAGCAGTTCTTATAAGAGTTTGAAGGCTTCTCTGAGACAAAAATTAAATCCACTCCGTTTTTGCTCTAGTGACCTTTTAAAATTAACTTCAAAACTTAATTTATCATATAAATGATTAATTTTTAGTGCCATTCACTTAAAAAAGGTTTGCCCTTTAATATGGATTTTTTAAAAATAGTGTTTATATAAAAAATGTATTAACACTAAAAAAAATAATATAAAATAATTTTTGAAAAAAAAATAGAACCGACTTCAAATTATAAATTGCGCTAAAAAGTGAAACATAAATTCGTTCTTTAAACACCATCGATACGACTTTTATACATAATTTTTGAAGACTGCAAAATTGTGATAGGTTTTGATTCATGATAATTTTGGTAATCATGAATCAATCACAAATATAAATGGCTCGGAATTTGCAAGTTTCAATGTAAAGCAACCCATGGCGTAATGAACATTAGATAATTTTGCACCTGTTTCAAAATTTATGTATAAAACTCGTGTCGGGGATATGCTGTTTAAAGAATTTGTTTCACTTCTTAGCGCAATTTATAATTTGAAGTCTGTTCAATTTTTTTCAAATCTGTTCAGTGAATACAACGTACGTTTTAATATTTTCTTTTGTGCTTTTCAATTTTTGTCGGATATTTTTCTACAATAAATATAGAATTAAATAAGATATGGTTACCAACTGAGCTCGGAAACTCCCGTCGGGCTTTGAACCGGGACTTTCTACGCACTTTTGTGAAGTTTACTTTCCAGCTGCTCTATTATTTGCACTTGTTCAACACAATTCATAAAAAATATATTAATTTGAATTTGGATGAATTTTTAGTTAAGGTGCGAGGGGTAAGTTAAACACAAGTTCTGAACCCAATGTTCAACACCATAAAGTTATTTTTTAGTCAGATATTGTAAAGAAACATTAAATTTTCTCATTCAAGCGCCCGATTAAATCTTAATTTTGCAAATTCAACTATTGGTATTTTATTGCAATGAATATTCTCAGTGTTGATTAGAGAGTAATAGAAATATTACTTCTAACGTGCCTACATCGGTATACGAGCCCATTTTTTTAAACATTTCTTTTTAAGCATATGCTTATACAGGAAAAACATAAAAATTTGAAATACCTCATACAAATTGCAACACATAATCTTATTTTTATTCGCATTATGGATTTTAAATCTGGTGGACAATACACACAATTTTAAGTCTGTAAAAATGCAATGTTAACAGAAAAGATTTTATTAAAACTTAAACTTCTATCCACTGTAGCTAAATTTTATTTATTGAGGAAATGTGTCTGTGACCTTTATAAATGATAAGTATTTTAGTTTTTGGATGTGGTATTAAGTGTCATTTCATGTTGTATTCGCTCAAATACAGGTACTTGTATACCCTGTTTTTTTTTATTTTAATTTCCAATTGCTGTTTGGATAGTCTATTCTTGCATTAAAGAGCAAAATACATTCTACTAATTGGCATCTAATTGTTTGCATGCATGCTTTAATTTATTCAATATATATATCTTTTGAACTGCCGAATCTAATGTTGTTGTCGTCGTCGTCTCCCCGCGCGTGGCGAGGAAGAATGGGTACGCTACTCCAGAGTTTAACGCCGCCCTTATAGGCAGGAGTCCGATTTCCGCCCCTTTGTAAAGTCTCTTAATTTTTTGAACCAGCTCCCAGATGAGAGACCGGCACCCCCAGAGGTATCGTTTCACTTGGAGGACATTGGAGCCACGACCTATTTAACGTGCACCAGCTCCTTTCAGCGTACACGGCCCTACAGGATCCAGCCGCGAGAGGTTGTCACCCCCCCCCCCCAAACACTGACCTAAGTCGATGTTGCTTCACTTTCGGTGTTCTGCGGGAACCGAGCTTCTACAGACTGGCCCACTGCGGGACGCCGAATCTAATATTTAAAGCAAATATTGTGGTAGTAATTAATATGATTTGACTAGTCGACCCGTGTGGAATTCCGCAATGCGCCCCAAATCGTTTTGTGTGACATTCCATTCTTTACAAAAAGTACTTATTTATAAGCAGTCTGACGCTCCAGAAGTTTTGGTTAAGTGGTTTTTTGGTTATGTTGAAGGATCATATAAGATTTCTTAATCATAAGTTCTGTTAATTATGACGGAAGTGCATTAAAAAAATTAATATGAAAACGCTGATGTTTCAAGTGGATATCCGATTCGATATCTATCGAAAAACCGACGCATCTATTAAAGGACCTCTTTTTAGATGATTTTAAATCTCAAATTTGAGAGAAGTAGTACATTTTTAGACCGTGGGTCTATTTTTCGTCATTAGCCGGCACGATAAGCTTTAAAGTGAGGGGCAAATCATGGAATTCGATATGGAATAAGAAAGATCTCGCGGACCGACAGAAAACAAGCTAGAGAAATAATATAAAAGATAAGTTTCGTGTTTTCTGGAACCAACCTTCGTGTGCACTCTAATTTTTGATACTACCTAAATTTCAGTCGCCAATGCCATAATTTTGCTATTCCTGTTGCCCATTGGCTTGTTCTTGTGTACTATGTAGCCTTTTTTTTTGCCTACTTTCCCGTAAAAGTAAAAAAAAAAAAATAAAGCATGAAAGAAGGCTTAATGTATCGTAAAAATGTCGTTAAAAATAAAGAAAAGTCAAGAAAAAGTGAAGTAATTAAAGATTGAAAAATGAAAAAATTGAAAATAGGATTTTGAGATAGGGGAAAAATGTGTGTCGGTCTGTCTGTCCCCCCCCCCCCCCCCCAATAACTTTTGAACGAATTGTCCGATTCGAAAAATTCTTTTTGCATTTGAAAGATGTCGGCGAGGACATCTCATTTCCATATTTTACTTTTGAACAATTTTTCGTTCACTTTTGAACAGTTCAAAAAATTTTAATATTATCGCCGATGGTCAATGATTGAATATACGAATGAATGAGTGAAAGAATGAATGAAGGAGTGAAAGAATGAGTAAAATAATAATGAATGAAATAATGAATGAAAGAATGAGTGAAAGAATGAATGAAAGAATGAATGAATGAGTGAAAGAATGAATGAATGAGGAATGAGTAAAAGAATGAATGAGTGAAATAATGAATGAATGAATGAGTGAGTGAATGAGTGAATATGTATTATCCGTTGAAAAAGGTATATTTGAAGTAATTAAGAACTAAAGCTAAATGAGAAAGAGAAAGATAGAGATAGCTTTTGAAGTTGGTGTATGTGGGAAAGTAGGCCGTTATAGTTTTAGACGAAACTTATTGTTTTGTTGTTGTTTCAGTGCGGTGCTAGCAATTGGAAAATCAATAAATTAAGTTTTTGATATCAAAACGGAAAGACTGCCGTTTAAATTCGTAGATTATATTGGCCAAGTATTGATAATAGCATAAGGTATGGTTTGAGCGAAGTAGAAAGGCTACCCAAATTTTCTAGTGAACTTAACATAAATACATAAACGAAACACTGAAGTATTTGTCCTTGGTTTGAATGATACCTGACGTATTCATAAAATTATGTATTACGTTGGTTAAGCAATGGCGTATTTGTTTGTGATAGCATTGTATAAGAAGAGTTTAAAGTGGAATTTCAGTCTCAATGATTTTTGTCGAAGGAAGAACTATCGAGAAAAACTTCCGCCTTATATAAACGTTGAAAATCCATTATACACTTCAGGAAGTGGGGCAGAATCACAATAAAGCATTTTTAGAAGAAGAATGGGAGCGTAAACAGTTAATGGGCTTCATATGCTTTGGGATAATTGCAAACTTCCCACACAGAGAGTACGAAAAAGACTTTATTTTTTCCGCCTGCTGTACAAATGCTTATGCAAAAATAGAGATGCTCTAGAAAACATTTTTTTTAGTTAAAAAAAATAAAATTTATGCGAATTATATTTAACAAATAGAAGTCGGACTCCGCCCACATCAAAACCCAATGTTGATAAACCGAATGATATTACAGTGGAACCTCAAAAATCCGAACTGATTGGGTTCGGATACCGGAAAGTTCGGATTTACCGGGCGGTCTGATTGAACTCTTGTTATTAAATCAATAGTGTTCTGAAAGTCTTTTTTTTTAAGTTAATAATAAAGCTATTTTACCCCCTGATTGCTTAATACGTCAAATATGTTAAGTAGCAGGAATATCGTTGTAAATATGTACAGTACAGTATAAAGAAGTACGAAGCGAGTGCACTAACGCTAATGTTTATACGTGTCGGTGTGATGTACCGATTCAGTTCGTTACGTCAACGAAATATTACCAACTCCAGTTCTACATAATAATGTACAGAGCTTTGTTATACATAGTACTCAAACATTAGCTAAAAGTAGCTCTCATAAGAAAACTAACAGCTTTTGAATCGTTGTTATTGGTTTTTCCATTTTCCACTTCGGATTATCCGAAATTTCGGATCTACGGGACTCGGATATCTGAGGTTCCACTGCATTCGTTCAGCATTGCATTTTACCAACATTATATCTCTTTTTTTCGTTCCTTTTCTTGCAGACCAGTACTTGTTGTGCTTAAATATAAATTTTGCTGCCACTTTGGGGGACTGTATCCCATTGCTGAATGCATAAAATTTTACTCCCTGCTTAAAAATAAGAAATTTTAACAAAACGATCTTCCACAGTAGAGGCAATGTGTACTTGAGTTTGAAATAATGAAAGTTTAAAGCTGATCTTTAACGCATGGGAAGTAAAAAAATCTTTCTAATGCCCAAAATTTATTAATATGTTCATCATTTTATTTCAAAGTTATAATGTTTCTTTTACATGCTGTCAAGATTTTTGAAAGTTTGGTGAAGTTTTGCGTGGTTTTTATAGGCCAAAAACGTGTGAGGAAAATTGAAATTTTTAAATGAAATGCTTACATCTTTGTGAGTATATGTAGAATGTTGACGATAATGCCTAGCTGCACATAACAAGTAAATTATATTGTGAAAATTACAGCTAATTTTCAGCTTTTTACGACGCAAAATGATCAAAACCTTTTTTTTTCTTTTGTTAATTTGTTGCTGTCAAATGCAGTCGTGATAGAATTTTTAATAGAAAGTAATTTATTACAAAGCAAAACATCACTAAATAGGTAAAAATCTTAACTTCACATCAGATGGTTATTGAACATGTAAACCAAACATATAATTACGAAAAAACTGTAATGAACCAAATGATTTGCCCACGGGCTGCATATTTAATGATAAAGCAGGCAACGCTTTATGGGAAACCCAAACAGTAGCGCACATCAGAAATTAATAAAAACAAAAAAATCAGTTGAACTACCGAAATTAAAAACAATACAAAGCTCAACTGTTCGAAGTTTTCAAGCAAAAGCGAATTTTGAACTTAGTTGCATTTTTTAAAAAACTATTTTATTGCTTTGATGACACAATTTCTTTTCTTGTATAGAATCACTTATCTGAACAGACCAGTTGAGAATCTTTCCGGGTAATCGATTCTCTACTGAGCTAAGGATAACCTGAAATTCAGCCTCGGCTAACCACCGAGGTTCGATAATCACGTCGCTATAATATTTTATAAATTATGCTGTAACAAATTTCATTTTATTACTGCAATTCAGGGAACGAAAAACCTTTTTATTGAGCACTCATCAAGTTTTTTTCTCCCCCTTTTTTTATGCATTAATGACATTTGAGGTTCGCAACTGAAGGTATGCTTTTTATTATTATTATTTAAAAAATTTCCATCCGCTAGTGCATTTAGGATTACTTAGTGTAATGAGCTTCAAAAAGTTTCCCGCTTCTTTTGTCGTAATCGCGTTACTCAATAGCTTTTCGTCGTCATTAGGAATTTGATCGAAAGCCATCTTAAAAAATGGTGTGCGTTATTTTCACAACTCGGAAATGGATGGGAAAATATATCGATCCAGCAGTGAGTGCTTAAAGTCGTTTTGACAGTGCTTCGCTATGTTTGGAGTTGCCGTTCCTATAACTTTCCTCTAACTGCTTCACTACTGAAGTATAAAAGGAGGTAGAATAAATAGATTTAACAGTACCGAATTCTACCTTAGTACTTAAATGAGGTACAAACATGTATGTTGGTCAGTTTAAGTATAATGAGTAAGTATTCCTAAAAATTACAAAATTTGTTTTACGATGTGCAATTACTCCATTTTTTCTCGTAAAAGTAGTAAAAGTACTATAAAAAATTATTGCATGTAATTAAAGCACAAATGAGCATTAAAATGCATTTTAATGCTCATTTGTGCTCTAATTACGTGCAATTATTTTTCATAGTTTCCTTGTGCACAAAGTTACTTTATTATTTTAATAAAAGTACTGCATTAAACCTTAGTTTTATGACTATTTTCATTATGCAAAGCATTCAAAAGAAATAATTATTAAGAACTAGATTTTTAAAAAAAAACTCATTAATTAAAAAAAATCTAATTCATATGGTAATACTTCAAAATTTTGAGGGAAGCCCCAAAAAGCTAGAGTTATTATTAAATATACTTAATCATTAAACCCTTAAGTGAAATACCGATAAAAATGTTACTAAATAGGTATAAAATTAACTATTAATTATTTCGCCATATGTACAGGCGTACCCGAATGTTTTGATTGTATTATTTTTAAACATTAGGTTAGTGTAAAGAAAACAGATGAAAGAACTGAACAAAAAAGAATGTTTTTTTATAAACTAAATTATACAATAATTGAAATGATTTGCGTGGATGTGCCGAAACTCAATTCTTTCTGTCATGTGGAATTCTACCAAGTCACCTACAAGTACTCAATTATATTGTGTTTTTAAAAGCTTAGTAGCGAAGGCGCACAGATCTAAAATGAGAGTGAAGAGGTCGAAACTTTTAACGTAAAATTTTCTGTTGAGAATGAGTCGTTAGCCTAAGCTGTTATTAAAAATAATTATCTGTTTAATCCTTGAGTAAAGGTTTGTTCTATTTTTTCTTTTACTTGTTTTTCAGATTCCAGCGAAGTCTCAGTCAGCGAAGGAATTAAATGGTAAGTTATCTATTTCCATATCAGTTTTCTTTATATTTATGCATTTTTTTCAACGATGATTAACGAAAGAAGGGCAAAATGAATAGTTCAAACTGTTTCCTCAATGACAGAGTAACGCTGTCGGAAATACTTACTCAAATATAGCATGAAGACCAAAAAATGAATAAGTAAATAAATAAAAGTTTTTTCGGGGTCTGATGATGATTTAACTAGATTAATCAACACGGAAACAAACAGTGACATGAGCGCGGGGAGGGAGTGATAGGCGTCCGCTCCTGCGCAGTAATATGTTATGAAATACAAATATAAAACTACATACTTTTCTATTTTCCCAACACTTTAATACTAAACTCTTCTTTTTGGACCCGCAAAGATGCACAAAGCTAATTTTACTCTCATTTGATTGAGCTAGTGTTTAGTTCAAACTGAGGTTTGGGTATAATATATAAAATATTCAGATTGCTTTTTTCCACTTTTCGCAATGAAACGTTTTTTTTTTTGCCAGTATCATTTGAGATTTTCTTCTACAACCACATTAATAATGTACATTTATGGCCTAAGATATCTCAAAAGTAAAAATAAGCAAACCTGCTTGGAAATTTTCTAATGTTTTAAGTAAAATCTATCGCGTGTACATCGTATGCAGCACTGTTAAAAAGTTCCGTAAGAAAATAGTAAAATAATCATTTATTTGATTGTTATTTTACCATATTTAATTGCAACAGTTGAATAACCATTAAAAAGATGATACTCAAACTGCTGATTTCGAAAAAAAATCGTTTATTCTCTGTTTATCCTAAAGAACGTTTAACTAACCGTAATTTTCAAGCGCTCAATAAGAATCGGGCGTCCATCTTGGTTGCGAAAACTTACCGTTCGTACGTTGTTGTTAAAATATGAATAAAGATTTATCAGTTCAAATCTGCATGTGTAAATAAAAAAAGCAGAAAAAAAAGCGGCTTAAGCAGTATTTACTAAATACACTCACGGACATTGAAAATAGCGCACCAAGAAGGAAGCGAGCTACAACCTCGAAACTATGCAAATTAGTAGAGTGACAGATAAAAATAATTTAACTTTGTGCAAGTAAACAATAATAAAAATATAATTACACGTTAATTTAAATGCATTTTATTGCTCATTTGTGCTTTAAATTAACGTGTAATTATATTTTTATTATAGTAGAGTGGCGTCCGGTATGCAAATGATGTAAGTTTAGTGCGCATGCGCTCATCCACGCACGCTGCACTGGCGTTGCAAACAAAAAACGCGGCCTATATAAACCGGTCTATTGTGGAAGATTCATAAACGTGACGACCACGAATCTGCGCTATAAGGTGTACCAAATTGTATAGAATGCCAGGTGGACATCGAAGAAGACATTTTTCACAATTAAGTGAGTTTGAGAGGGGTCTCATCATTGGCCTGAAAACTGCAGCGTGGTCGATGCGCCGTGTTTCTCGCCAGGAGTGACCTCCTGGCGAGAAACACGATCATTCTGAGTGTGCTATCAGGTGTTGGGAGCAGTGGACACTGAAGGCACCCACGCACGGCGTACCGGGTCTGGAGCGAATAGGGCGACGACGGCGCAAGACGATCAAAGGATAGTGCGCCATGCACTCACGGATCCCACAGTGACCTGTTCCACTGTACAAGTAGATGTAGGGGTTCCTGTTCGTCCACGAACAATTTCTAGATGCCTCAGGGAAGCGAATCTGCAATCCCAGCGCCCATTACGTGTACTGCCATTAACACCGTCACATCGGCGGCTCCGACTACAGTGGTGCGGAGCGAGAGCGACGTGGAACGCCACATATTGGAGACGTGCGATGTCTAGTGATGAATGCCACTTCGTTTTGGGGACAGATGATAACCGTGTACGTGTGTGGAGACGCCCTGGGAAACGATGCAATCCCACCCTCACTATTCAGCGACACAGTTCCCGCACTGCATGTGTCATGGTCTGGGGGGGGGGGGCATAGCCTACGATAGCCGCTGCACTCTGGTGGTGGTACGTGGTACATTAATAGCTCTGCGGTATGTGGATGAAATCCTACGGCCTCATGTGCTTCCATACTTAACCGGTATTCCAGGTGCAATTTACCAGCAGGATAACGCACGTCCGCACACGGCTCGGATTGACGGGACTTCTTACGATGTGTTCGGACCTTTCCATGACCTGCTCACTCTCCGGACATCTCCCCTATTGAGCATATATGGGACCAGCTGAAACGGCAGTTGCCGTCGTGCTACTCCTTGCATGATTTGGACAGAGTTGCATGATTTGGATAGAGATTTGTGAGCACGACTGCCTTAGGACAACATCAGACGTCTTTTCGATTCAATTCCGGACCGTTTTGTGGCATGTATCGCAGCCCGAGGCGGTCCGACGCGCTATTGAACATAGCTGGCTGGACGGCTTTGTAATTGTCTAATTGTTTTGATCAAGTGTATCTTTCATCTTTATCATTCACTGAAATAAATTTCATTTGAATCCGATGATTCCTTCTTGGTGCGCTATTTTTAATGTCCGTGAGTGTAGAAAGACATACACACGTAAATCAAAAATTGGAGACATCGAATTCCCGAACTGTTTGAGAATGAGCGAACCCATAATTTGAGCTACTGAAGCTTGTTTGTATTTTAATTTTTGCAGCAAATAAAATGATTTTCGTCAATATACACTAAATTTAGACCAAAGATGGCTTTGGATCCAATCAAAAACTGAAATCTCAATTTTAATGCAGTTTTTCTGTTGAAAAGGAAAGATCTATTGATAAATAAACGACTGCTTTGTGTAGAGCAGATGGCTGAATGGTTAGCGAGCAAGGTTGGTATACCAGAACAACCGGGTTCGATTCCCGCAAGCTTCGTTTTCGGTTTCTACGCCTCGAAGATTCTACGCCTCGAAATGGTTCGGAAACGGTAAAAATTTTGTTTTGAAACCATTTTTAAATGGTTATAAAACCGTAAACTTTTGTATTTATGGCTTTTTAACCAAGCTGATTGGAAATGGTTAGGTCCCGTAAAAAATGTTCCAAACCGTAAATCTAACGGTGAATTAGATGGACAGACTGCTGCCGGTTATTTAACCGTAATTTCATGATGAAATTTCTAACAATGAGTATTTTAAACCATAACTCATTTTGCAATATATACATATACAATACGGTAAATTTGTCGGGATATTTTCATTGTTTATTGCTAAATGTTTCCACATTCAGAATTCGTATTTTTTATGTTAATTTTAAATTCCACCTATAAAATATGTAGACATATTCTGTAGCATTAATAACAGTTTTGTCGCTGGGGAAATCTGTCAAATTGACTTATTCCAAAATTTTAGGGCTGCATGTATAATATTTCAGTAAAATTAATGTGCAAACTGCGAAGCTGTTCCACAGCATGCTTTTTATTGATTTTGACTTCTTCGAAATGCTTAAAATAAACTCAAGTAAGAGAAATTGGAGCCCGTTGGTCGAAATCAAGTTTCAGCTTAAAATGTATAAAAAATGATAATGTATCTTGTTTCATGGAGCTTATCTGATTTTCTTTAGGAATGTTTTTCATTGTCTTTGATTAAAATATTTTAAAAGAAACATTTTAGAAATAAAATAATTACTTTTCGTCTTATTTGCAATCTTCAAATGTATCATATCTCCTTTTGTAAAGTAAGTTTTTTCAAAATATGCAATTTTATTCTTAGCTTATTTCGCTACTTTCTGCTTACTCTTCAGAGATTAAACTAAATATATTCACTGTTAAAAATTTCCGTAAGAAAATAGTAAAATAACCATTTATTTGATTGTTATTTTACCACATTAAATTACAACAGTTGAATAACCATTAAAAAGATGGTACTCAAACCGCCGATTGCGAAAAAAATCGTTTATGCTGTTTATCCTAAAGAACGTTTAACTAACCGTCATTTTCAAGCGCTCAATAAGAATCGGGCGTCCATCTTGGTTGCAAAACCTTACCGGTAGTACGTTGTTTTAAAATAGGAATACGGATTTATCAGTTAAAATCTGCATGTGTATATAAAAAAAGAAGAAAAATAAAGTGGCTTAATCAGTGGTTACTAAATAGAAACACATACACACGTAAATCAAAAACTGGAGACATCGGATTCCCGAACTGTTAGCGAATGAGCGAACCCATAATTTCAGCTGCTGAAGCTTGTTTGTATTTTAATTTTTGCAGCAAATAAAATGATTTTCGTCAATATACAGTAAATTTAGTCTAAAAATGACTCTGGATCCAATCAAAAGCTGAAATCTCAATTTTAAGGCAGTTTGTGCCTATTGGAAAAAAGCTTTATTGATAAATAAACGGCCGCTTCACGTGGTGTAGATGGTCCGATGGCTAGAGAGCAAGGTTGGTATACCGTACACCCGGGTTCGATTCCTGCAAGCTTCGTTTACGGTTTCCACGCCTCGAAGATTTTACCCCTCGAAATGGTTCAAAAACGGTAAAAATTTTGTTTTGAAACCATTTTTAAATGGTTATAAAACCGCAAACTTTTGTATTTACGGCTTTCTAACCAAGTTGATTGGAAATGGTTAGGTCCCGTAAAGGTAGAAAAATGTTCCAAACCGTAAATTTAACGGTGAATTAGATGGACAGACTGCTTCCGGTCATTTAACTGTAATTTCATGATGAAATTTCTGACAGTGAAACATCAGATCAGATTCATGGCTCCTATACCGGTATCGAATACCATCAGGGGACGATCGATCTCCTCGGAAATTTCTATCAGTTCTTTATGTAGGATTTTTTTAAAATCTTGATTAACATTTATTCCGTTTCATTAAAAAATGCTATTTTCATTAACAATCAAATAAAAAAGACAAACTTTAATAATCAGCTCAACGTAAGACGATTTTCATGACAATGGATCAAGAACTGTTATTTAAGTATACTTATAGATCCAAGTGATTTGAGGTAAACTGATTAAATTAATGTTATTTTAAAGCTTTGACTTGACAATATGGATGGTGAGTTTATTTATTGATGGGTTGATTTATTTTTAAAATGTATTAAATTACTTTATTTTATTTTCATTACATCAAAATGGCTTCATTTATTCAGCTCCTTTTATTTTACTTAGTCCACAGAAAAAATTGAACTATGGCTGACGTAAATGACAATCATTAAATCTATGAATTTATTAATTGCTTTCATTCATCTTATCACCTATCCAAAAGCTGTAACATGATAGTTTGCGCGAAGTTCTGATTGATGAACGAAGTTATGCTTGAGTTTATTATTAAAAGTTTATTGGTGCTTAAATTTGAATATCATTATCCACCTCGTAAATCTACTCTTCGACAACTGGAATAACCTTTAAACATTAATTCGAGAAAAAGAAAAAAAAAGATGCATCAGTTAATGTTTAGGTTTATGGGATTAGTTAATTCTATAATAAAATCAAGCGTCGTGAAGTTATATAAGATTGTCGCTTTCAAAACGTTTGAATAAATGTTCCGTCGCAATAAACTTTATTTGATTTAAGAACTAATGGGCAAACTATTTTACCGGAAATAAATGTAATGAATTGTCATATCACGCAATCTTTGATTTTCGAAGTTAATTTCCGAAATTTCTGAACTTTAATGCATGGGGAGAAAATGTGGCCGTGTAAATAAAACGGTCCAGTAGTTAGTCCCGATTTAAACATCAAATTATTTACATCAAATGCTTCAGCTAATATATCTGTACCTCAGGGCCAGACTGACGTAAGTCACAGGATCACTACTTTAAAATCTGAACTTAAAAACTGAAAATAATGATTTCGTTGCCTTGTAAAAAAGCTCTTATATGAATTAGGCTACGAAACATGATTAAAATTTTAAAAAAAAACTCATGCTTTATCCCTTGTTGGTTAATTTACGTACAATTAAACTATATCTGAAAATAGCCATTTTTGGACGTAGGTTACTTTGGTCTTGTGGTACAGTCATGTTTTAAGTTACTTTGGTCCTGAGGGATAGATATGTAATAGGTTACTTTGGTGCTGAGGTATAGATATGTTTATGAAAAACGGTGGGGGAGAGACAATTATTTTGATATATTTTCTGCACCACTCCTTACCTTTAGCAGAGGATGGCCAATTCAGCGCGACGTCAGTACGCCGCGCATATGCCGCCTAGCATGGATCACCTGTTGCTGTTGCTTCCATCTCACTATGAAATCTGAAGTAGTTCATTGCTCGTTGAAGAGCGATTTCTTTTATCTATAGCACCCTGCCTTTTAGCATGAAGAATTAGAATTACTATGTGTTTCCGCATGGCACAGAATAAGTCAGAAGTGGTTATTTCCTTACTATGCTGGGGACTGAGCCTGGGTCTCCTGAGTGAATTTTCACTGCCTCTTAGCCAAAGGCAATATTGTTTCAAAATGTGTCCAGAAATGGCAGTCTTCCTCGGTTTGGCCAGTCGCTCCGAACATTCTGCATTTAAGGAAAACACTCGTTCGAGGCGAAGTTGCAATAAAATTACACATGTTCGGGGTTGTAATAGCTACCTTGATTCCGTGAAAACGGAGATAGATTAGTGCATATAATC
Source organism: Octonoba sinensis (assembly GCA_038502835.1). Classification (NCBI taxonomy): domain Eukaryota; kingdom Metazoa; phylum Arthropoda; class Arachnida; order Araneae; family Uloboridae; genus Octonoba; species Octonoba sinensis. Next base: position 200,362,500 of record CM076598.1, on the reverse strand, counting down.
ACAAACGTAATAGGAACTGGAAAAAATTCTGACAGAAAGTAAAAAACGAGGACGACCTGTCAAGTAGTTTATATACCTGACCTAAAATGTGTTTTAAAAAATCTATTCAGGGAATTGCATGAGTGAAAACTGCCCGAAAGGGCACCAACTCTACAAAAAAGCCATGACAAAAATATTTATTCAAAAAATATTGAGCAAAAATCATGAGTTTCGCTCATCCGTGTGTAAACGAAAGTAAATGCAAGTAGTCCATCATAACTAGTAAAGCTGATGAAGAGCTTGTTCCCTTGAGTGCATCATTTACACATACTTAAGTATACTTCCCCCTTTAAATACCTTTTAACGGCTTTTTATTTAAGGCATTCTTATATAAATATATATCATCTGTTCATTCATGTACCTTTATATTTATCTATACATCCATGTATCTACCTACCTATCCATCATTATCAACTTTGGTGCCAATTGTTTTGGTAATTTCAAGTGGATTGCAAACTTTATCGTAAATTAGAAATTTCTGTGTGAAGATTCTTTTAGAAAAATCTTTTTATCAATTTCCTAATGCTAAAAAAGGGATGAAAAAAAAGTAGGTTGCCAGACGAGCAAAATTTATCGTGGTGCTTCCAAACACTTTTTTTTTCTTTTCGCCGTATAAGTGTCAGGAAGCGTCTAACTGAATCCTGAAATGTTTAACGATCGAACCTTTTGCCTCGCTACACATTTTTTAAATATTTTCTTGCCGCTGCTCCTGGTGTTTAATTTTCAATAGTGATTTTCACTCCGCAACACAAGACATCTGAATGCAGATACTTTTTCTCGCTATCTTTCCGTCTTTCTTTGAATGGTATTTCTCGGAGTAACCATGGTAACTCGGAGAAAAAGTTCAACTTTTGAGGAGAAGCTCTAATCGATTATGTCAACAAAATGTTGATAGGAAATTCCGTCAGAATATGGCCCGCTTTGTCCCTGTGGGCGACGTTTCAAGTAAGATTCCGGGATATTTCCACACATTCAACAATATAATGGTTCTAAAGTGGATCGTCGCGAGCAATTGCTGGTATTTCTATTCGCTGCTTCGAACAGGACGAATTGCACCACGAGTAGATATATTGCTGGGAAGTAGTATAAATAGCTGGAACCGTCTTATATTTTGTAGACTTTGTAAATTGCGTTATTCTGGGAGAGGATGTTTTTCAAAACATTTAAGATAACTTTGGTACTTGATTATATCCCGCGAAATAGGGTAGATGCACTAATTATGGCCAGTTAAAGGAGAAACAAAAGTTATAAGAGACCAAATTCCTCTTACAGAAGCATTATAGCAATAAGAATACAAATATAACCGTATCAGCAAGTAAGTGAATAGAATGAGCATAAATCAACTCAACTGAAAATATGCAATTTGCACCAGTTGTGGTCGAAATTTATTTTTAAAAATTTATAATGAAAATTTGAGTCCAAATATTGAAGATGCAAAAATTATAATAAAGAACAACAATATTCAGGGATATTTCAATCATTTTAAATGAATTATAATAAGTAATTATAATAAATAATAAGCAGCAAACAAGCCCGTCATTTGGGGGTGTCAGTACAGGCAAATGACCCACCCCTGACTTTTTGAAATAAATGCATTTTTTGTGTATGGGTTTTGTTATTTTTAAAACTGAGTGTATACTTTTTGAGCCCCCACCTCCACTCCCTGCCGCCATGGAAAACTTTGAAATGAAGGGAACGGCAGTAAATAATAAAGGCAACAATAAGTAAAAAGCAGGTACAAGAAAAAGCAACAAGTCTTATTATTTTGATCTTTTGTACTTCATAAAGATCTGGTATTTTACATATAAATCAAATTTTATCTTTCTAGATCTTACCGTTTTTCTAGAACGCCCGTCAATGAAACAAACACAGACACACATACTCTTTTTTTTTTTTTTTTTGTATATTGTTTTATCCTAAAACAGTTAAGTTTGAAGATAGAAAGTTAATTCTTTTTGCATTGTGTTCAGTTTTCTTTTGTAAATTGAAATATAGCATTAGATTTGGGTTTTAAACTTAAACTGGGGCAGCTTAAAAAATCTTTGAAGAACAAAATTGTGTTGTATTTAGTACAATGACTGGCGCTCAGAAACTGATCAATTGCATTAAGAACGTAACCTTCGATTTTAAAACTAATTATACCATTAGAAACTGGATTAAAAATGCTTCAAAGTGCTACATTAAAATTGATGGGGTTTGGACTTTTCATTGAGTTAGAGCTGATCAAAGTTATGTCTTTGAAAAGTACCAAAATCTATTGTTCCTTATAACTTCAGTTTTCAAAAAAATATTGGCTGCTCTTATAATGTTGTTATATAGTGTATTTAATTTGCATTCATATATATACGTTGTACAAAGGGCTTTCCACCAAAACCACGAGTGAAATCATAAAATATTCAGAAATATATTTACAGCAATTTTTGAAAAAATAAAAATAAAACCGACTTCAAATTATAAAATGCGCGAAAAAGCCAAAATAAATTAATTCTTTAACCAACATGGATACGGCTTTTAAACAGAACTTTTGAAGTCTGTGTAAAATTGTGATGGATTTTGATTCATGATAACTTGTAACCATGAATCAATTACAATTATTAATGGCCTAGATTTTTCAACAGTTTCAATGTGAAATAACGCATGGTGTAAAGAGAATTAGACTCATAATTTTGCACCGACTTCAAACATTATGTTTAAAAGTGGTATTGATGTTGTTAAGAATTAATTTATTTTTCAACAAAGGAACAGGACCTATGGTAAACCATCCTCGATCGATTTTTAAAAAATCATGAAAATCGGTTCATCCGGTAAGAAGTTATGACTGGAAAAACCAAAAAAAAAAAAAGGCAGATACAGTATGGATGTATAACCTCCTTCCTTTTGTGAAGTCGGTTAAAAATACGTCGTCTTTTTTACAAAATGCTTATGCCATAGAAAGTTCTTCAAACGAATAAAAACCAAATATGTTGCCGGATTTTGATAGGAATTTACATAAATTATGCTGTATGTGTATATGAAGGAAACTGGTGGAGTGGTCTGCTGTTAGTAAAATCAACAAAACAGAAGGCATGCTTTCATGCACCCGTATGGACCTTGAGAAACATCTTACTGGCCTGAAAGGCAAGATGAATACCCTGTTCTCCAACAACATATCTTATGTGCTGTTGAAAGTCCAGAAGTAACATCACATATGAGTCCTATTTATCAAAATTGGATCAATATCCATGAAAAAATTAATAAAAACTGGAATATGTTCACGGGGTGGTTTTAAAACTGTTCAAACTTGAAAGGAAACCTAGTTTTAGCCTATAGAATAAGAGATATAGCTATTTAAATACATTGATTGAAATTTATAACATTTTCAATCTACGATATTAAGAGTAGTAATAAAAAATACTTTTCATTTTCAATAATAGGCATCTTAAATATTATTCTAATGAAGCCTATATATATATATATATATATATAGAACTTTCTTGACTTAGCTTATATAACATACATGATATTTTACTAAAAAAAATTTAAAAAACCTTTCTCATGCATTATTGTATATTATTTTGAATTATAGAAAGTCTGGCTGATTTTGTAACTTCGATCAGTTATATCCGAACATAGTTTTATTTTCCTAGTTTCATGATTGTTTGAAGAACTTTCTAGAGCACAAGCATTTTTTAAAAGAACAACGTATTTTTTACTGTAAATATATCTCAATATTTTATGATTTCATTCAGTTTTGGTGGAAAGCCCTTTGTACAATGTGTATATATTAATGTAAATTAAATACACTATATAACAACATTATAAGAGCAGCCAATAATATTTTTTTGAAAATTAAAGTTATTGGGAACAATAGATTTTGGAATTTTTCAAAGGCATAATTTTGATCAGCTCTAACTCTATGAAAAGTCCAAACCCCATCACTTTTAATGTACCACTTTAAAGCATTTTTATTCTAGTTTCTAATGGTATAATTAGTTTTAAAATCGAAGGATACGTTCTTAATGCAATTGAGCAGTTTCTGAACGCCAGTCATTGTATTAAATACAACTCAATTTTGTTCTTCAAAGATTTTTTAAGTTGCCTTAATACCTTTAAATAACAAATCTAATGCTATATTTCAATTCACAAAAGAATACTGAACACAATGCAAAAAGAATTAACTTTCTATCTTCAAAATATAGAAGTATGCGTAATTGCTTGATTTGCGATCAGCGTCGAATTTCAAATTACTGGCAAAACTTTAAAGTGCTCTATTTCAAAAACTAATCAATGTATTGAGATAAAATTTTATATCAATAAGTAGAACAATCTCACCAAGTTTCATCAAAATCGGCCGACCTCGAGTGTCAAACCATGTCTCCGCTGGATGATTTGACTTGGAATGGCCCAGTGGCAAAATTTGCCCAGTTGAATTATATTATTTTACCACTGTTATTTTACCACTATTATGTTTGTAATTTAAAAAAATGATGAATTAAAAAGTAGTTGCAAATACTAACAATAATATAACTTGTTTTCGAATTTTACCAAAAATAAAATTTGGATTGAGAGCGCAGCAACTCGATGCGTACGGCATTAACCACTGGTGCAGCTGGGACATAGTATATTCAGAAATTAAAAAAATTCCTTTTACTATCTCGTTTATTTTATTGAAAACTGGAATAAAAACAACTTTTCTATTGGGCATTAGCTTTCTCAGAGGGTGATTGAATTTTGTTACAAAATTCGTTCCAATCCGTCAATTAGTGTGGCTTTTTGTAGCGAATATACAAACATATATTTTACATATAGATAGACAGTGGCGGATACAACCATTGGCAACCGGGCAGGTCATGTTTTGGGACGAAAGGACCGATTAATGATTCAACCTGCTGTCTCCAAACTGCCCATATTGCGTACATTAGGGTGGACCAAAAAAAATTAATTTTTGATTTTTAGTTCGTAATAGCACGGAAAAGTTGCCTTTTGGTATAGATAAGGTAAATTTAAAATATGAAAAATATTGGAGTATTCCTTGAGGTGCCGCAAAGACGTTGAAGTTTCTTAAAATTGAAAATTTTACTACATTTTGAAGTTTTTTTACGAAAAAAATATTTTTTTTATTTTTGATTTGTAATAGCGTGGAATAATTGCCTTATGGTACAGATAAGAAAAATTAAAAATATGAAAAATGTTGGAGTACATTTTGAGGGGCCGCAAAGACGCTAAAGTTTTATGAAAACACAGTTTTTATAGCTTTTTCAAAGATTTTTACAAGTTTCGATAAAGTTTTATAAAAGCTTTGTAATATGAATAGAGTGATAAAAACACCTTTAGCATTGCATTGGCATGGTATTCAAGAGCCTTAGTAATCGCCGGACTTCGAGTTGGGGGGGGGGGGGGGCTAAGGGAGACCCTTCAAAATTGTAACTAGAGAAAAGCACTTAGATGCAGCTATAGCTAGTGCTGCTTTACAGGACATGGGTGTAACCACAGAAGAAGACAAAACGAATGTAATACACAGGATTGAAATTAGAAGAGCAAAATCAATATATCAAAGATATATCATTGATGACCACAGCTATAATCAGATAACCGAAAATTGTTTTTTTTTCTTCAAGGTAAAAAAGACGTAACATCGTTCAAGAAAAGAAGGGAAGTAAGTTGTACAAGAAAGTTATTTCAGAAGAGTACATTTCACTAATAGAGGAACGAAACTCAAAGTTTTTAGGCCACGTAACACCAAAATTTTGCACCGGAAAAGACATAGCAGATAGTATACTGGTATTTCTTGACGATAGAGAAATCAACAAATAGTTTTTGAACTTCAGTGATGGAACCGTTACAAACACTGCATATAATAATAGTGTTTCTTCTTTCGTGGAAAAGAAAATATAAATACCTTTACAATGATTAACATGTTTGTTAATTTGCAATTAGCTACCATTGCGACATCCTTTTTGTCATTAAGATGGTAAAGCTAAGCAACCAAAGGAGTCATACACAAGCAGTGTTTCACAGAGCTGTGAAACTGGTGTCTGAATCTGCTCAAAAGAGCTACAGTTCAATCGCAAGAGCAGATACAAAAAAGCAAAAACTGACTCACTTGTGAATATACCAAAAGTTAAACAAAAAGAGTTTAATGGAGCAATGGAATAGAAGCAAACATTTTGCATCTGTAACATTATTAAGGATACAGAAGTAACTAATACAAAATATTTTATTATTATTATTATCTGTAAATAATAAATTGTCAATTTCTTGTAACGTTCAATGTACGAAAAATTCATTGTACAGTTCAATGTACGAAAAAAATATTTTACCAAAGGTTAAAATTTTTTCAATTTTTCTTTTTTTTTTTTTTTTTCTTTACAAACATGCCAACGCAATACTAAAGGTGTTTTATCATTATATTCATATTATAAAGCTTTTATAAAACTTTATCGAAACTTGTAAAAATCTTTGAAAAAGCTATAAAAACTGTGTTTTCATAAAACTTTTGCTACTTTTAGCGTCTTTGAGGCGCCTCAAAATGTACTCCAACATTTTTCCTATTTTTAATTTTTCTTATCTATACCATAAGGCAACTATTCCGCGCTATTACAAATCAAAACTAAAATTAAGTTTTCGTAAACAAATTTCAAAACGTAGAAAAAATTTCAAATTTTAAGAAACTTGAACGTCTTTGCGGCACCTCAAAGCGTACTCCAATATTTTTTATATTTTAAATTTATCTTATCTATACCATAAGGCAACTTTTCCGTGCTATTACGAACTAAAAATCAAAAGTTGATTTTTTTCGTTCCACCCTAGCGTACATGCATTCGGTTATGGGAACATTTTATAACAATGCAAATATCCACAGAACGTGGTTTTTGCGAATTTCCTTTTAATGGTATCATAGGAACTATAAAACTGGGACATTATTAGTTTTTAAATTTTTATTTTACTTTTATTTGTTTCTTTTTAATGATAATGCAAAAAAATTTAAATGTATTGATAACGAAGATATAAAAGTATATTTTTTTTTAAATCAATAAATAAGAGTTTTGCTCGTTGCAAAAAAGGTTATGGCTTTCATTATAGGCTATTCCTTCCTACAGGTTTTTCTTATTAAACCAAATATTTAATTCCTCGTTGAAATAGAGCTTTCATTAATTCCGAACGTTATAAACTATCGGTTTTGCTTTTAGTACTTAAAGAGCAATTTTTGCTATAAAGAGAAATTTTGGTATGTGAAGACTTTGCTACTCTTTATTATAAATTATTATTTAATCTATGAATTAAAATTATCTTCCAAGTAATTACGCCTGAAAAATAAAAATGCTTTCATTCAAATGCATTTAAAAATATTCAGCGCGCTATTACAGGTCGAAGCTTAAGAAGCCGTACAAGTTTGTATCAATATGCATTCCTTTGTGTAAGGTTTCAAGTAAACTCTCGTTTGGTGTGTAGCACCCGAAATAGAAATTGTCGATCTATAAGAAGGAAATGTAACGTTTTGTTCTTGCGTAAAAATGCGTGAAATATATCAATTTGTTGCATCGCGTTTGTTCAATCATGAAAGATTAATGATCTACATAAACACAGTTTGAGAATTTATGAAGTGTCTCTCGTTTTTCATATTTAGAAATCATGGAGAATTTTCTAATGGTGTGCAAAATAAAAGATCTTTTTGTCTTTGAGTATTGCTCATCTATCTTAAAAATCATTTACTTCTTTAAAAAAAAAAGAAAAAAAAAAGGGAAGTTTTCAGTTTTGGTTTTATTATTCGACATAAAAAACATATAATAACTAATCGTTTTTTCATTATTAAATAATATTTTCTGTTCCAAGATTGAGCATATTGGGAAAAAAAATATCGGAAAGCTTTTGGATTGAATCATTGGTCATTATTTCATCGTTACACGTCTTGATGATGCTTTTATCGGGCAACAAAATTTAGCCAATTGTGTTGAGTTACACAAGGTAATGAGAAAAGAGTTTTAGCGACAAAGAAAGGAGGAACAATTAAAGGTTTTTATATACAGATTTGCAGAAATTGTTTTTCTGTGATTGTGTTCTTCCAGCATTATACGTTTATTAAAAATGTTTATTTCCTTTAAAAATTATGCAGCATGTATCCATGCAAAGCAAAGTATCCATGCAAAAGAAAACAGTTTAGCGTCCCTGTTCAATTAGAAAGCTAACAACCAATTTTGATTTTTAATTTTTAAATGCCAAACACAAGGCAATCAACTGCATCCCGAGTTGATTAAAGTACCGCCTAGGAGTGACGTCATTGGATATTATGTAAAGTGTACGTGAAAAACAAAATGCATAATGAAATAAACATGAATATAATTATGTTTGAATATGCAGAAAAAAAGGCGAGATAAAAACTGTGTAACGTTTCGATTAGTATAACATTGCTTGCATAAAATTACTGTTTCAAGTACAAGTTCTAACAAACAGCTAACAGTTGCTGCTGGTGCTTTTAATTTTTATTTTAATTATTAATAACTGCACTGCATGTTTCTCAATATTCTAAAAAATAGCCAAGGTGACATCGCTTTACATTAAAGCTACGTTTATGTGAAAAAATATATAAAATAAAAAAAGTTTTTTGTGCAGTTTGACGAGGGTTCCTCCCTCCTTAGTTGTCCTGCCATACACATCTTGATGGCATTACTTATGTGAAAGCGCTTATTTAATAAAATTGTGTTCTTGCTTTTCAATACTTTAACTCTATGAAGCAAAATGTTTTTTGGACAAAAGATGAATATATAATTATAGTATAAATTGTTTTTGGCAGTTTCAGTTGTAGGGGGTGGGTCTCTACTTCACCCCCTCCCCCATGTTTGCACGTAGCCTTGGTTGCCCTCCCCCGAGCACGGGGAATTCCGACGAATGCTCTTTACCGCTCCGAAATAGGTTTGCTGGGCGCCAGGGGTAAAAGTTGTATAAAAGAAATTGTTATACAAACAAAGTGCAAACGGCTCTCAGACGGGCATTAGAAATAAAATAACGCGAGATACAAGATCGCCCGTGTAAGACACGGGCATGTTCAAACTTTCGCTCGTGTCAGACACGGACAAATGCGTTAAGGGGTTAATATGCCCAAAAGCCTTCAATTTTCCATAAATCGTATCTAAAGTGCAGTCAGATACAAAACCATGATCGAATTTTCTAAAACGCAGGTTTCGAAAATTAATTATCTCCCCCCCCCCCCCGTCTCTCTCTATATATAATATGGTGCCAAACTAGTTAAAATTGGAGTCTTTCTACCCATTTACGGTTTATCAAAGAGTTAAATTAAATTCTTTTAATAGTTTTAAACATTTAAATTAAATCACTGACATTGAGCTTGTTTATGCTTCAACCAATCGAATTTGACGGTAATTCGAACAAAGGATGAATTCTCGGAATCGCTGCATTAAAGTAGTGTTTTCCGTACAACCAATCAATTTGCTGTAATTATGTACATTCAAACTAGTTGTATTTTTGCTGTTTACACTTTTAACGCAGAAAATGGAATTGGAGAAATTTCGATCATTTCAATTGGTACTTGCATTCTATTTACTTGTTCATTAATTTTAAAATTGACAATTCTCTTAGCCACTCGAAAAATAATGGATTATTTCCGTAAAAGAAGATGCGACTCTTTCTTGTAAAGAAATGATGGGATTTTTTTTTTTTTGTAAAAGATGATATAGTTAAATGGTTTTTTTCAATTTTAATTTAAATTTTACTTTAATGCGGGCTATTCATTTATATTAGAGTTAATTTCACAAAATTGAATAAATATACTCCCCAAAATAATAGTTGCATTTGTTTGGTTGAAATATATATAGATTTGGTATGCAACTATATTTTATGTATTATGAGTTCATATTATTTTGTATGAGCTACATACGAAGCAGTTCAACATGCTTAAAGCTTTTCTCTTTATTTTCAATATTTTGCTTTGCTTTCAATATTCTTGAATTTGAAATTATTATTATTATTATTTTTTTTTTTTTGCTATTTAATAAATTATCTGTAATTACAATAACCTTTGCTTTAAATTTACAAAATACTATCATCATTCCTGTTGGCTTATTCTATGAACCTCTATCGTGAATAAATTCTGGAAAGTTCAGTTCTTTTTACACATACATTTTCCAATCCGCCCAAAAAATAAATCTCTGTGAGCAGGATGGTGGGATGCATGAAATTCAATCTTTTGTCTTTAAAACTGCTTAAGCATCCAATTTGCATATTTTTAATTACCAAAAATAGTGTCTTGCAATTAAGGTAATTGCTTACCGATGATATTCCTCCAAAATTAATTTCTTAAAGTAAATTTCTGAGTATACTTTTAAGGTATATTTCATGTTGATTAGCAAAGTACTGGTAATCTGAGTAGATTTCCTCACCGCTATTTTACTTATTTACCATTTTCCTAAAATTAACGTGTTGTGGAACCTGGAAAAGTGCTCAGTTTTTTCGGTCCCGAAAGTGGTTGCATTAGGCAGGTGCGACTAATATATATATATATATATATATATATATATATATATCCTTTTCCTTATATATTGCCGATATACACTTATTTAAAGAATATGATTCGGGTAGGACAAAAAACAGTCGGAGGGCGGGGAGGTCATTAATGTGAATAACAGTATTCATATGAACACAGGTAATTTCAGGTTTACAAATGATATCTATGCCTTTTTTAACAGCAAAGCTAATTAACGGTAGAGAAAAAAAGGGTGGTGAGCAAGTCTCGGATTGGCGATCAGTTAGAGAATTAAAAAATACATATATATATATATATATTTAGACGAGGTTTTTATTTGAAATATGAGATTAGTTTTACGTATACAAAAACTGAAAAAAAAAAAAAAAAAAACTATTATCATTTCAAAACATTGCTATTTAAAAATAAATTTTGAATTTTCTACGATTTTAAAAGGTATATAAAACTACAGTCGACGCTCGATATAACGACCATCTGCGTCCCACTGAAAAAGGTCTTTATAACGAGTGGTCGCTATAAGAGGTAGAATTGTCTAAAAAAGATATACATGCATCATGCACGTTCCGTAGTTTCATTAAAATTGGTAATTTTTCAAAGATTCGAACTAAATGGTAATTTTTTTTAATCATTGGAACTTTTAAAAAATATCAGTGCAAAATATTAAACATATTTTAACCTAGAAAATATAGGAAGAAAATAATACATGCTTATTTCTGGAAGCAAAATTTCTGGTCTTACATGACACCTGGCACTGACAGTATGGCCCCTCTTATTTCAGAGAATCGACCCTTGCAAAACTATTTGATTCAAACGACAAACTACCAATATGGTCCTGCCATACATCTGTCAACCCCTTTTCCCGGAAATTCCCCCGTTTGCTCCCCCTCTATTCTTTCCCTACTATGATAAGTGGTATTACACCCCCCTGACAAAGTTGGACTGAACACTGAAACTCCATGCAGCTCTCCGCAAACTATAATCAAGCTACAAATTTGGAAACATGCTCTATTTGAAAAAACACCAGAAATACTGTTCGCTGAATTTGGTCGCTGTATTGGATTGGACGATATAGAACGGTCGTTATACCGAAAGCACATTAACATAGAATTCATAGGGATAAAGTTGGGACTTATACCACTGGTCGTTATAATGGAAGGGTCTTTATAATGTGTGGTCGTTATAACGAGCGTCGACTGTATTATCTTAAAATCAGTTTTATTTTTCCGATGTTGTATACGCAAAACTAATCTAAACAACACGTATATACGTACGTTGTATGCGTAAAACTATTATACAACAACGGAATAATTAAACTATTATCATTTTAATATGATAATAGTTTTATATACTTTTAAAAATTGTAAAAAAAAATTTAAAATTTATGTTCAAACAGTAATGATTTAAACTGATAAGTTTTCTGTCCCTTTTGGTATACGTAAAAGTAATCTCATATTTCAAATAAATACATTGTTTAAACATATGTGTTTTTTCATTCTCAAAGAACTGATTTACTGTCGCGGCTTGCTCACCACTATTTTTTCTCTGCCATTAATTAGCTCTGCTGTTAAAAAATGCATAGATATCATTTGTAAGCCTGAAATCACCTTCGTTAATATGAATACTGTTATCCACGTTAATGACTTTTTCTCCCCTGACTGTGCTTTTTGTCCTACCCGAATCATATCCTTTAAATACATGCCTATATATTCTTCGTCATATTTTTATTTGTTTATTTATTCTTAATTATCGGTACTATGATTTACTGTAAACACTATTGCTTTTCGGGTTTTCTTTGTTTTTCTTAATAATGTGTAAATATATTAAAAAAAATATTTATTCTTTTCAAAAACCAATATTTTGATCTACTGTTGATTTTTTTTTCTGCCGCTGTTTTCCTTCCAAAACCAAACCTACTGTACAAAATTTACCTGTTTTTAATTTGTAAGACTATAGATACACTGCCGAACCTTTCTTACCGCTGGATTCTTTTCTATAGCATCAACTATGCTCTAAAAAAAACACAATTTTTTAAACCTAAAGTTTACCTGCATTAAAGTTTACCAGTATGAAGCCATTATACTATATATATTAATTAAATATATATAGTATAATGACTTTTGTTACTGGCTGTTTATTTCGAAAACTTAATTTTAATCCAGGGAAAAAAAGCACATTTTTAAAATCTCATTTTTTAAATAATTAAATGCCCTTTATTTTATTCAGCTTTTTTTATTAACAATATGTTCATGAACTATTAAGCCTTCGGAAAAATGGTGTTTTCATTGGCTGACATTTTACCAAAAATTTTTGATGGAAATACAGTGCCTCTCGACTGTTGTACATTCACTCCAACTTTGCTCTCATGTGTAGTTTTTGCAGTGATGCAGACACTCCAATGTAAATGTGACATAGCCGTTTGGTGTTTTTTTTTTTTTTTTTTGCCTTACACCTTTGCGCTTTTTGCTTTTATTATTCACTTGATTCATATTCATCAGACTAGTGATTGGCATAATTGAGATATTTGCACAATCGAATGATCAAATATCTAGTGGTTGTGTTAATCGAATGATCAGCAATAGAATCTTTCGAATGATTTCATAATCAAATGATCAGAATTTGAATGAATCTCTCGAGTGACTTCACAATCAAATGATCAGAAATTGAATGAATCTCTCGAGTGATTTCAGGATCAAAACTGAACGAATCCCTCAAGTGATTTCAGAATCAAATGATCAACAATCGAATGAACAAACATGTCGATGAATTTCAGAATCGCCTGGAATTTCAAGTTGACCAATTCTATGTACCTAATATGTTGCCAATCCTCCCTCACTTGCAGTTAAGTTTTCAAAACCACCACAAGTGCAGTTATGAAGCTTGTTTATATTTGCCCCAATTGACCCTACTCACATTACGAAAGCTACATCATTTTACTGCCACTATACTGTATATTTGCAGTTAAAAGAAATTTTTGAGAAGACTATTATGAGTAGGGCTTGATAAATTACCTTCTCCTTATAGTATTTTTTTTCTCGATGTGATATTCCTATTTTTTTTCTTGCTGAAATTCACGATAAACATTTATTTCCCGATATAGATTCGTTGAATTGTCAAGGTCTAATGTCATCAATATATCAGAATGGCTCCTGGAATTCAGTGAACGTATTTCGTCAGGGTGCCCAGTGAAATTTTAGGCATATACGAGATAAATGTATAACTTTTTATTGATTTGTAGGTACAGCTATAGTCATAAATGTTGCTTTCACTTTGTAATTGTTCTCAGTGCGTGTTTCATGCCCACAAAATGCAGATTTTTCGTAAAAAAGCCATATTTGTTTACCACTGACTTGGTATTTTAAAACTTAAGTGATAATGCTTATTTAAAAGAATATATATATTATTTTTAATTGAGTTTTGAATAGATACTATAGGCTTGACAACTCTACTTAATTATCAGAAGAGATCTCTCTTTTGGTTTTTAAAGCATAAATTCGTATTCTTTGTTTAAAAAAATTAGCATATTTTTTACGTAACAATTTTACTTGTCTTTTTAGAAAAAACTCCCATTTTCCTTTACATAATCCTGTTGAATTGAAAATTCTTCGAAGTTTATTAATTTGAAAATCATTCCGAAGCGATTTCCGAAGAAATATTCTCTTGGATGGAAAAAAATCAATACTTAAAATCTGCTTTACCTTTAACATTCAAACGTCGATACAATCGCAAAATCTTTCACCAAACACAAAAGAACTCGTAAACGAAAGAAAGGAAAATGTTTCCGAGAAGAATTTGATGCCTCATTCTGAAGGTTAAATCTGTGTGCATATGTGAAAGAGAAATCTATGTTCTGTAAGATATACCTAAAATATTTTGTGTTCGCATTCTCCATTTACTGCAAAATCTTTTTTTTCTCCTAAAAGCAGCATAATTAGCAATAATATTTTGTCTAAAGGAAAGTACTTCAAAATTATGTCAAAGAACTAACATTCGTTGTATTGGATTTAAAAATACAAATAAATTTTAAATATTTTTAAAATAAAAATGAAATTCTTTTATTTATTTAGGAATCTTTTATTTTTTTAGGATTCAGTGTCTAAAGTTTTGAGCAAGTCACTTAGAAATTAAATATTTTCTTTTTTAAACAGTTATTTTGAGCATTGAATGTTGGGCTTAAATATTTATAATAAATTAACTTTACATGAGCTTATACAAGTTCGTGATTTCAGTATGATTTTTTTTTCAAGAACTTAGTTTTTTTTTCATTTGCTATATTTTTATGTTTACATTTATTATTATTTATACATTATTTTCAAAGATTTGTTTATTTTTTTAAACAAATATCATTAAATAGATTTTTTTTTTTTTTTGGCAATCATTTGTTTTGATTGTGGTTTCCGCAATCTTCTAAACTTCAGTCATTAGCACATCATAATTAACAATTTAAAACGAATACTTGAAAGCGATTTGTAAATCAACCTTAGACCTTAGAACAAGTTTTCGATCTTAGGACTGAAAGTGTTTGACTATGTATGCAAATGTTGATAAATTGAATTCTTTTTTATTGTTTTCGCAAAATGATTGTTTCGATATACTGTAAAGAGTAGTGAAAAAGTGTGCTTTAAAGTGCTTTAATTTCTTTTCTCTTTTAGTGGATGTAATGTTGAATTTTCTCATTAATTTTTTCTGCAAAAAGTAAACGTTTTACTTAATGCCTTAAAAGTTGAGGATAATCCATAAAGAATGCATTTCTGTAGAATTTCAATGGACAGAAATGCATTCTTTATTTTATTTCATGCATTCTTTATTTTTGCATTCTTTATTCCCCCCCCCCCCCCCCCATCAAAACGTTATCACTCATAGAAAAAACAAAACCAAAATATTTTTCTCTACGAGTAACAGCTATTTTCCAGAGATTCCGTAAATTTCCGAAATAATAATGTTAATTTTTCACCACCCGGCAACACCCCGCAATTATCTCTTCATCAACCTTCCTGTCCTGTGATAATGTAAATCTGACACTTGTGACATTTCTCTCCGTCTCTTAAACTTTTTTTTTACAATTAAATCAATCCGAGAGCGAGAGATGGAATTTAAGAGAAAACGCATCTCTGCAGATTATTTCCCTCGTCTCTTAAAACACGTGGGTCGCCGAAATGGGGGGGCGGGCCGAAATCCTCCGCATGCGCGAGGCATCTTCACTCGTCTCTCGCTGACAATTCCATCCCTGGCGCTCTTTCAGAACAACGCCGAACCTGACAGAAGCGCTCACTTAAGTGGACCGTGTCCACTCGTGCTAATCCCGCATGATCCCCAATGGAAATACCGTGGGGGGTGATTTTTAAAAATGGGTCATTGTGACACTTTTTTTTCTCTGGACAATGCCGTTGGAAGCGTTTTGTTGTGCGAGCTGTCTCTTTTGAACCCATTTTAGAATTTTAAGTTTCGGACTTGTTGCTTTTCTGTTGATATTGCTGTTGCACGCGTTAGCATAGCGGTGGTGTGTCTCTATCAGCAGCCATGTGATAAGAGATCATGGTCTTGTCTGTGGCGCATCATTCTTTGTCGATGTCTTCTGTTGCTGAAGCAATTTGCACAGAGTTTTTGCAAATGATGAGGATCTAGAAGAGGATGGCTTCTTCATCTTCCCGCTCTTCAGTGTCTTGGATGTCCGAGGCTGTAGCAGCCATTATGAGCCGGAAGTTCGTCCGGAGCTTCAGCGAGCGCTTGGCCGGTTCTCGGCGCCACCGGCGAGCGCTGCCCCGTGCCGACAGGTGGTGGTGGAGAATCAGAAATACTCAGTTATCGGGTAAATGATTTATTAGTTTTAACTGAATGGCTAAATGTTTTTTTAAGTGAATCGGAAAATTGAATTATTAATCTACATTATTTGCATTTATGCACGAATGTCTTTTAAAATGCATTCATGCGAGTTTTTATTAACTTTAAAAGTGCCGAAATATTTCTGTTGTTTAAGCTGTTAATCTTTCTGATATGTTTTTCATTAGGAAAAAATAGTAATAAGTTATAGAAAATATATTTACGTTAGATAAAATGTAAAACTTAACAACACAGAATCGGCCATGCAATATTATATATTTATACAAGATATAAATCTTTTTTTTTTCTCGAGAGAGAGGAATAAATTTCACTCACGCGAGGATTTTTTTCTCTTTCAAAAAATACTTACTTTCCTAGATTGGTCTTAAATTGATCCAGTACGTTTCTCTATGTGTTTTGTGTTAATATTAACGAGTTTTTTAATTAATAATGTGTTCATGATAGTTTTTATTGTAATATACCTTTTGATAACCATGCAAGTTTATTTTGTTTATCGTTGGCTTTTTGCAGCGTTATTCTCTCTTTCATCTAATTGTTGCTTTAATTTAAAACATCATTGTACAAAGAAAAAAATCTGATTTGCTGATGTTTGCGTAATTTTCTACTCGAAAACGCAAAATGACAGCCTCTGGCCCTATACGTATTTTTCATTGTGATAATGTGCCTAAAACCTAATATTATTATTAATTCATTATAAATTGTAACTCGCTTTGAAATCTTGCATGCTATAGCATAAATTTTATATTGAATGCATTTCCTATTTCATTCATGCTAAAGTGCGAGATAATTGCAATTGGTGTACTTTTGCTGTTACACTATCAGTTCTTGTGCTCTTTTAGCTGCAAGTGAACATTTTTAAAAATTTTACTCAGCTATACGGTATGAATTTCACTCATAAAATAGCAGGTATTAAAATAAGTAACAAAAATGTTTTAGTTGAAAGATTTGTTATGTTTAAATAAAACTGCTGATATTTAGTGTACTTTAATATTTAAATTTGAGCAGGAACAATGTTAGTAAAAAGAAACAGAATAATAGAAGCGAGAGATAT
Organism: Octonoba sinensis; assembly: GCA_038502835.1. Lineage (NCBI taxonomy): Eukaryota > Metazoa > Arthropoda > Arachnida > Araneae > Uloboridae > Octonoba > Octonoba sinensis. Next base: position 200,345,095 of record CM076598.1, on the reverse strand, counting down.
TTTCTCCGCAGTTCTACAGAATATAAAACTATTGAGATATGTACTTGAAGGGTCCACTGGAAAAACGACCTACTTCTTGAACTTTGCTTTATGTTTTATTATAAGTTATGTATTATAAATTTGAATTTGGGTGCTACGGGAAAGTAGGCTCGTATAGTTAAAATTAACATTTGTTATAGAATAAAACATAAAGCAAATTTCAAAAAGTAGTATGTGACTTAGGTCGATTTTCCAGTGGACCCTTCACTTCTTAAACAAATTATTTTAGAAAAATATAAACATTTCTTCAACGTCTTCAAAATTTAACGTGATTAAAGCTGCTTAAATAATTAAATATTTCAATTATATCCGCTCTTTGTATGTAATGACTAAAATATGCATGTGATTATGTGTAGATTTAGATTCAAATTCGGAACCTTTACCAGCAGTCTAATTTCCTATTATTTATTCATTAGCATTAATGTCTAGCAGTTCCTAAACAAATGAACGATAGCGTAGCATTGAAGTACAAATTAACGTTACTAATTCAAACTCGATAATGATATTTTGAGTTCACAATATCTAATTGCGACAATGGCAGAAGTTGTATTCAATGAGATGTATTGTAGTGTATATGCAATGTATTTTTATTATATCTTTGCTATTTCATGTTATTTTTTCTGTTATAATATAGCCGCTTTTTGGTTTCATAACTCCTTTAATATCTTTCAGTAATATACTAAAGTACCATAAAGTACTTGATTAAATTTCAGTTATTACTTTCAGCTTACACTGAATTTATGTTAGTTAAACCACTTTTATAAGAAAAAAAATGAGAGGAGGGGGGAATGGGTTATTTTTGTTAAGCTTTTTTTTCTCAAATTGCTTTCTGTATTCATATGTAAGTCGTACAACAACATTGTCTAAAAAAGGAACTCTGCTTTTACTTGCAATCAATCAGAGTGACCTCTGTGACGTCAGAACCCGGAACACCTTATGCGGCCATCACAAAAGGATCTTGACTTTTAAATTTCCTCCGAAGTTCAAGAAAAAAGGGATTAGATATTGGCTTCAAATTTTTCACTAACTAATCCATAAAAATAATTCTCTTGGTATGCATAAATCTAGTTTGAACAAAGTGGAAGCTCTAACGAGAATTAGGAGTCCGAACAGGTGTCTGAATGAAATTTGAAAAGTTCGCTCATATTATCGCCTCTAATATGTTCATCGACATATTGTGTGCAAAAATACATTCCTTTCATAATTGCAGACGCCAAAATGCATAGATTAAAATGTTCTACTATTTTGAGGTATGCAATTTTCATATTTCAAATCTTTGAATATGACCTAAGGGTTGATAATATTTTCATACTTCAAATCTTTGAATATGACCTAAGCGTTAATAATATTTTCATACTTCTCTAATCTCAACACAATTCAACTTCTCAAATCTAACTCTATCTAAATTATTTTACTCGATTTAGGATTTTTCCCTGGTGAAAGCTAATTTTGTTTTTTTTAAATAATTATTTAAGTTTTTTTATAATTAAATGGTGGTTTAAATCGAGCATTTTGAATGAATTGAAAAGTACAGACAATTTAATGTCATAAGTACAATTAATTCAGTCCATGAAAATGACTCGAAAATCGTAATAATTAAAGAATGTCATCAAATATTTTCCTAGCAGGAGTATCGAAAAACGTCGTATAATCAATTTACCCTTCTGGCGAAATACAAGAATTGAAACAGCACTAAAACGTCGTATAAACGATTTTTTTTAGATATAATATCGGTTAATTTATTTTACACATGCTTTTTGACTTGCTTATTTATATGTATTTTAAGACTTACACTGATTTGAATAAACATAATTAATAAAAAAAAGAATGTCATGCATTTAAAGCATATGAGGAGAAAAAAGTGTAACATTCCCTTGAATAATTTTAAACTTTTCTTTAAAGTGTACCTGAAATGGTGACTTAGAGTTAAAGACGTTTTCAAGGAACGCTTTGCGGGAGTCTTCGATGTAATTTAACAGTAAAATTGGGACAAATATAAAAGCACAAAATAAGTTTTGATTGACCCCCGCCCCCCCCCCCCAAAAAAAAAGGAAAAAAATAAAGTAAATAAAACAAATGGTATACACTATGGCTTTACTATGTTCTTCTAATGAAAAGTTGAGTATTAATCCGCATAAAAATTTAAAAATTTAGAAGCATTAGAATTTAGATTAAAATCCTTTAATTTTAGTTAATGTGTTGCGTTCATGCAATTACGTAAATATCAACTCGTAGTTAAATTCAATTTTAACACTGAAAAATACATTTCGTTAGATGTGACTCACAAGGAGCTCTATTTTACAAAAAGAAAGTGAAATATTGAAGCAAAGTGTTTAAGTTTGCTTTATTTCTACACTCTGAAGATGAAGCTTCTCAAGGTTTCAAAACACATTTTTTTTTAAAAAATGCATAAGTTTGAGGCAGATTCTTATTTAGAGTTCGCTGTTTTAACTGAAGTTTACGTTCTTGTAATCTACATTGTTATTAATTACGTATTTTCGTTGGAGTTTTTTTCTTTCCAGTTCATTAAAAGTATTTAAATAGAAGCTTTTTTAAAATTCACTTAATGACGTTGCACTACCAGAATAAAATGCAATGTATTTATTTCAGTAATATAGTGTTATAACTTTACTTAACTTTCGAACATTGTAACTGAGGGAGATGCGCAAGGAGAAGCAAAGACGTAGGCATTGTCATCTTTTTCATTATTTAATATAGACATATCACAAAACACACACACATACACAACATAAAGTATTTTACAGACTACTTAACATTCGCCATACTTCATCTACTTCACTCTCTAATCTCGTTCCCGTATTCCTTTCGTTTTCAAATACTTCAATTCCACCGTCTCAGGCGCCCTCTGTTGGTCTTTATACGTAAGAACAATTTTATAAGTTCTAACAATAGTTTTCTCGAAATACTGCAGCAATATAGTGAAACTACAATAACATCTTGGGAAACATTATAGTAATATAAAAATAATTTAAAACGATGCTACTTTTCGTAATGCATCATCTGTAGATTATCGAAATTTACTTGTTGTCGAAGACTGTTTTCATATCTAATGGAAAACGGGATTCATTTAAAGATTGTTAAAATGGAGCTTATTTTCTCTGCCTCATATATTTAATTAACAATCCATTTTAAGCAGATGTGCGTGAATTAAACCCAATTAAATTTTTAATGGGAAAGTAGTGATCAAAATGAATGTGTTTTATTTCATTTGAAGACCGTAAACATCCTAAATCTTCAATTTCATATGTACTTCCGTGTTAAGTGAATCAATACTTTTGTGGGAAGTTTTCATGTCATTTAAATATTTAATGCAAGTTTTAAGGAGTGCACAGATTGCAAGAAATTCCGCTGAAAAGGATTTTTAGTTTCAAATCTGTTTGTAAAGAAATTAAGAACAGTTAGAAAGGTTTTTAATGTTTGTTAATTTTTATTTAATTTTTTTTCGCCTCCTTTTGAAAAATATTTAGAGGAAACAAAATTTTAATAACATATCCGTGAGGATTGAAAGATTTGGAATATGTTAAATCTTCTTAAAGCATAAATAGTAAAAATTCCTTTTATTTCAAAATTTTACGTACTTTATAGTTTTCTGCAATATATTTATATTTTATAACTATGTTTTTCTAAGAACTTCTTAGACAAAAACCTTTTAAACGTTTGCTTGGTTTCATTACAATTAATTTAAATTCTCAGGTTTAGTTATTAGGTCGGATTCTCATTTAATATTCTAAACGAAAGATTTTTAGTTAGAACACTTTTAGCATTGATAATGATCTTTAGATGAATGAATTTGATGAGTGTCGACGTTTAGCTTTTTTTGTTTTGTGTGCAATGATTAAGAACGTTTTGGCGATAAATTTAATGCATTCAAAATTATTTCGAAGCTCAGAGTTTCGAAAATAAGAAACCTATTAAAGCCTATTAAAAGTAAGAAGCACCAAAATAATGCGTAGTTATGAGGTACAATTCTAGCTAAGAATTCTAGCTAAATCTTTTTTAACTAAACCAACTTAGTTTTGAAAAATATTTTTGTTGAATGCCTATTTTTGAGTTACAATTCTATGAATTGTAGCTAAATAATTTTAGATGGAATCAATTTACTTGATCTTGATAATAATATGTGCTGAACGAGTTTATCAACCTTTAAGTTTTTCCTACAATAATTGAAGGATCCACTGGAAAAACGACCTAAGTCACATACTACTTTTTGAACTTTGCTTTATGTTTTATAATAAATTATGTATTATAAATGAATATAATTATGTATTATAAATTTGAATTTGGGTGTTATGGAAAAGTAGGCTCGTATAGTTAAAATTAACATTTATGTTATAAAATAATTGAATAAAACATAAAGAAAATTTCAAAAAGTAGCATGTGATTTAGGTCGGTTTTTCAAGTGAGCCCTTCAATTGAAAACGTCTTAGAAACAAATCTAATACATTTAAAATTGCTGGTTTAGCTTTTTTAAAATGATTTAATACGTTTTAGGAATAAATCTAATGTATTTAAAATTGTTACAAATTATGGTATTCTAAACTAATCTCTATGATTGTAATTAAAAATTTGATTAAAATATATAATTATCCGTAGGATTTAAGACACTTTTTTTGCTCTTAATCTCCTAAATTAATTAGCTTAAAAATTTCCGAAGTGAAACATGAAAACTATTGATGGCCTTTCTTGCAGCTCTGTGCATTTAGCAAATAAAGTAGTACAAAAAAAAAAAAAAAAAAAAAAAATGCTTGCGAATGCTCAAATAAACATTTATTTTAAAAAAAACCTCATTAGTTCATGAAATATTTTAATATTGTTTGGTTAGATTGCAAAATGCGGTCTTTACTCTAGGTTGTCACGTTTTCTGAAAATTGCATAGGATTGAAAATCTTACATGGTATAGACATAAACAGAGAAATTACTAGAATACTTCTTTTATTATTATTTCTTTTTAATTTTTTTGAAGAAACCTTTACATATTCATGAATATTCGTGCTATTCGTATAAAAATGAGCCCTAATAACAATTAAAAGAATCGGTGCTACAATGAAAGCGCATCTTAAGCATTGCATTTTACAGGGTAATTCATAATATAAATGCTGGTAGTAAAGTCTCTAATTTTTCTGTAGTATTTAGTTATTATACTATTAGTTATATTTGGAATCTAAAACACTATGTTGCTTTATTATAACATATTATGTCATCAAAGATGAAATATTTAGTGTTGTTTACACTTTTGCCAAATATGGTTTTATTTTTTTCTTAATTTTATTTCTTGGGTTTCTTCATTCTAATGAGTCACTAGTTCCATTTTTGATTTACAAACTGCGTAAAGATTGCTATAATGAGCATTTGTTATTTTAAGGTCTTCAGCTGCGCTGACTTTATCGGCATTACCTTCTTCGCAGTTTCTTATTTTTTGAGTTTGAAAACTCAAAACCGCATTTTGTTTGTTAAGCATCCGTTTTTGTATTAATTATTTTATGAGAATACGTAAACAAGTGTATCTGCACGTAAAGTGTATGTATATTCTTTAGACGTGGCACATTTGATTTATTGTAGGTCTACTGTAAAATTTTGCTCTCCAGCAGGAAATAACACCATAATATTCTTATTTAACTTTGAAATTTACTGCTGGCATTAATGTGTTTTCTGTATAATTCTTCTTGTCATATCTTCTGAGCTGCTACAGCCTGTTGCAAGCCAAGTTCGTTCCAATTAGTTTTCTCCACCAGATGCTATCCAATGCGATGTTTCTCCAGGTTCCCTTATGAATTATTTTTATCTCCTTTTCAACACTATCAGCCCACCTTCTTGGTGGTCTTTCTTGCTTTCAAAGGGTTGGTGAACTTGGGTTTCTTTTATTGGTGTTGCGTTGTCGGCTCTAAATAAAAGTCACAGCCCTCGTATTCTGTGAATTTGCTTGCTGACTGTCACAACATTATTGCATTTTAGATAAATTTCATAGTTATACACTGGCTCCACACACCACTGTTTTCCACCATCTAAAATTTAAAGGGTGGAGTAATGTTTTGTAAACTCATGTTTGTGAAAATTGCAACACCATGAAGGACTTACGCGAGTGAGCTGAAATTTTCAGGAAATGCAAAGTAGCGCATGGTATGCAAATGATTAGAATTTCAAATCCGTAGCGCATGCGTATGCTGAGCAGCACCCTCTAAACGGCGGATGGATCCGAATAAATAGACGGCTGTAGCGAGGCGTGTATGGTTATCGGTGGTTATCTGCTAGTGGTAAACGTTAGCTCAATCTTTGCTTATGCTTCTTTGACGGAAGAGAGCGAGATTTGAACAACTTAGAGTTTGAACGGGGGAGAATCATCGGCCTTCGTGAAGCTGGATTGTCGTATCGTGCAGTAGCCGCTCGTGTGCAGCGTAACGGCAGCGCAGTGATGCGTGTTTGGAAGTAGTCGACGGACGAGGGTCGGACAACTCGGAAATCCGGAGTGGACCCCGAAATGGGACGTCAACTCGCGAGGATAGACACCTGGTCCGCATGGCGCGGACGGACCGTACAGCTTCCTCTAGACAATTGTCAGCTCAGTGGTCAATAGCTACAGGTGTTTATTGTGTGCTTCATTAATTCGTAGACGTCTTCTGCAGCGTGGACTGCGCAGAAGGACTCCTTTATACAGGATCCCCCTCACGCTAAACCATCGCCGCCTGCGGCTACAATGGGCCAATCAGCATAGAGACTGGCGTGCTGATTGGCAGCATGTCGTGTTTTCTGACGAATTCCGCTTTAATTTGTGGTACCTTGATGGCCGCATTCGTGTCAGACGCTATGCCGGTGAACGCCACCTTCCGGAGTGCATTATCGACCGCCACAGTGGACGAACTCCCGGAGTTATGGTCTGGGGCGCCATAGCTTATCATGAACGATCTCATTTGGTACGAATTGTGGGCAATCTGAACAGCAACCGGTACATCAGTGAAGTTCTACAGCCCCAAGCTGTTCCCTTCCTTCAAAACTTGCCAGGCGCTGTATTTCAACAGGACAATGCCCGCCCTCATATTGCTAGGACTGTTCAATCCTTCTTTGCAACGCAGCAGGTACAGCATCTTCCTTGGCCTGCGTATTCCCCGGATATGTCGCCAATTGAACTTGTGTGGGATTTCGTTGGTCGGCGTCTCGCTCATGATCTTCGTCCTGTTGCTTCTGTAGACGAACTTTGGGTACGCATACAAACAATATGGAATGCTCTTCCTCAGGCAGACATTCAAAATTTGTTTGACTCCTTGCCACGTCGTGTAGCAGCGCTTATTGCGGCGCGTGGTGGCTACACAAAATACTGATTCCGATCTCTTGTTATTGTTTGTTTGCTTTGAAAGTTTAATCATTTATTTGTACCACTACCACTCAACTGTGTATTGAATTTCATTCAATTATGACGAGTCCTTCATGGCGTTGCAATTTTCACAAACATGAGTTTACATATTGTTTTATTGCCAAGACCAATAACTGGAGATTTTAGTTCATCTTTGACGGTGATGATAATTCTAAGGTATTTGAAAAATAAAACTCTCTGAAACGTGTTGTTACTAGCTGATAATGTCGACAATCAAATAATTAATTGATAACAAAATTTCTAGAAACATTTGTGAATACACCTTTCTCGTCGCATACCGTTCATCTACAAAGACATTTTAAATGAATTTTTTGACTTGGATGGACGAAATTTACATTTTCCATGCATTTAAAAAAAAAATTCTTTGCCCTGTAGGCAAGCGTACAGCTTGAAGAAATTTGTCTCTTTCGTTACTCCTGGTGCTTAACACGTTGAGGAAGGCGCAGATTTTTGCTACCTGTAAAAATAAGCTTTTCAATTTTTCAGTGAAAAAGAAGAATGAAAGCACATGAAGTTTTTTCATCTAATAAAACCGTGTTATAAGACTATAGCTGATATAAGCCACCAGTGCTACACGCCGCCAGATGAACCATTCGTGTGTGTGACCTGTGGTACACGTCTCCAGACAAACTAGTTGCATGAAAGCCACCGGTGGTACACACCGTCCTCAACGTGTTGAACATAATCGAAGCGTGGCTATATTTTTGAATTAATAATATTTCAATAACCTCTTTGTTTTTTCATTATTTGAAAGCCAAAATCTTTCCCCATCCGTAAAAATTCTCGCAAGTCTTAAAGTTCGCCGCAAATGGAGTCCGTTCCACCACTCGAAAGGTTTGAAATGCTTTTATTTCGTTTCCGAGTCTTTTCGGCGTTGTCGTTCTGCCTTCTCGTCACTTTCTGTCAATTTCTCTGACGTTCGTTTGTTCGCCCCTTTGTTTCCTGTCCTACGATGCCTATTTCGGAAGGATTGCTCTTTGTGAAATTTAATTCCAAAATACGAAGTTCTTCTAAAATTAGATTCAACCAACTTGCATTGCCGTGGACTCTCTCCTCTTCCATTACACGGCGTTCTATTCCTGCTGCATTTTCTTTTTTAGGAGCCTTGTCGAGTTTTTGATATGAGCACATACCCAGAACTTTAGGTCTGAGTAAAATATTCCTTGTTAAGTATTTTTATACTACAAAAGCTCTCTGCCTTTCTGTGCGAAATAGCTACATGAATAATATCAAGTAACAATTGAAAACACAATGGGCAGACTTATTTGTGCTGTGCGAAGGTTGTAATATGAAGTAAATATTGTATTTGAAAATCACAACATACAGTGCAAAACTGTGCATTAAAGTCGTAACATGAAGTACAAAATTGCTTACCAAAATCCTAATATGAAGGGTAGAATTAAAATTTCAAATCGGAACATGCAATGCAACACTATATATCAAAATTGTAACTTGCGATTCGAAACTTTTTATCCGAATTATAACATACAGTTCAACACTGTGTATCACATTAGTAAAATGCAGAATTCTATGTCTAAAAAATGAAATGCAGTGTAACACTGTATATCGAATTCGTGACACGAAAAGTAAAACTGTGTGTGACTAAACTAATAATAAGTATTATTTTTTAAAAATGTGTTTTTAAAAATATCATCTAAAAATGATGATATATTCAAATCATCTAATATAAGCAAAATTCAAAGTTAAGCTTGCAACGAACATTGCATTTGAGCTAAGAAGATTGTTGTTATCCATGGCCTTCAAACCATCCCCCCCCCCCCTTTCGTCTTGGTATTACTAGTTTTGTTTATGTTGATACTTTTTTTACTTCTACTTTCAAAACATTTATTGTTCATTCATTTATTTCTCGGAATTACTTGGAAATGCTGAAAGCTGATGATACATTGATTTTGCTAAAACATAAAATATACATTTTGTTGGTTTTAGTTTCCAGTGAGCTATTTTACTCTCTTTAAGTGTGAAATCATGAGAACACTAAAAGTTGCCTCATAAGAAAGAGTGACATCATTCTGGGGAAAATTTTCCGACCTAAATATGACTTTCCTTTCACCGTTATGAAAATGTTTTACTAAACTCTCACACATATTAGGTGTGTTCGATAAGTAATGCGACCAAATTCATAAGAAATGATTTATTAAACATATTTATACAGTTACCTAAAAATCTTCAAAATAGCACCCTCCGGCGTCGATACATTTCTGGAGGCGGTGTTTCCAGGCCTGGAAGGTCTTCTCCGAGATAGCCGCATTTAGAGCGGATGTAACATGAGCCTGGATGTTTTCAATTGTGTCCCAATGTTTCCCTTTCAGGACTCTTTTAAGCGGGGAAACAAAAAAAAAAGTCTGGGGGAGCTAGGTCAGGACTGTAGGAAAACTGAGGAACCAATGGGGTGTGGGTCCTGGCCAAGAAATCGTTAACAACGAAGGCGCTGTGACTCGGCGCGTTGTCGTGATGAAGTTTCCACGCATCCTTGATGTCACTTCGACAGCGCGCAACCCTCCTTTTCAGCCTTTTGAGCACTTCCAGGTAAAAAGCTGCGTTCACAGTAGTCCCGATCCATCGCACCGTTTTCCGTTAAGCTCAAAATGGGTTCACGAAAACACACGCCCTAACTCTCCGGCAGCTCGGAGCCAACTGAGAATGGGTGCGGTATGAAGCTAACACCCCCCTCCACCTAGCCCAGCCAGTTAGAGGGCACTGCGGTATACAGTCGCATCTGGAAAAAATTGGTCGCATTACTTATGGAACGCACCCTGTATATCAGTAGTACGCTGTTGCTCACTTTATTTTGTAACCTCAAGCACTTAATTCAAACAATTTTGCAATACAAGCACCTTTGTAAAAACTGACCTTCCATTGATATGTGTCTCTTAATTTTTTTTTTTTTTTTGGCAAATATGCGACTGAAAATGTAAAATGACATTAACACAAAATTTATAATAGTAATTGTTAAAAAAAGAAAACTTATGATTTAATTATTCAATTTTATTGTGGAGACTTATTATAAGCTTATTCACTTATAAAAAATTAATGAAGATCATGTAAATATTTATGATTAAAATATTGTTAATTTAACTACAATTAGAAATGCGAAATATAAACTGATACTTAATATTCCAAGATAATGTGTTGGAATGATAAATAATAATAATCATTAATTGCACAACGACATTCGACATTTTTACAAGGAGACATGGTTGATAGTGGCAATTGCATTCAAAACTACTAACCTAATAAACGAATGCCACTCCATCCACTCTCGTCCAAGATCGGAAATAGCTTAATGGGGGGAAGATTTCATTTCAAAGCAATTTATTCGGTTCAATCAACAAAAAACACCGAATGAATAACAAAATTCATACCTCCTCTCTCATCTTGTATTCAATGCATATCCAGCTGCGGTGTCTAAACCATGTCCATTTGCATGAAATTTTGCTGTTGCAACTGATGAATACTGGTGGACAAAAAGAAAGGAAAAAGAGTACAGCTTAACAATGTGTTTGCTTTAAGTATTTAAGTATATTATCTTACAAAGGTTAGTTGACATCGTGATTTTGCTTTGGACATTTTGATTAAATGTTTTCTCGTCATCTGACTGTCTGTTAGAAGCTTTGTTGTTCACAGAACTAAGAAACTTACAATGGAAAGGTATTAATTAGCCTTGCCGAATTGATTTCGCAGTTGGGCTGTAAAATGTCTAATACTTGTAGTGCATCAATAAAGTTTTCTCCTTTTTTTTCAGTAGTAGATGGATCATAAACTAACAGCTGCTTGATAAACGTTGTAAACCTTTGTGCGCACAATAAAAAGTAAATTGAAACTATGTAAAATACGGACATTTTGCAAAAGACGCCTTGTTTCGAGGTTGCAAGGAACACTTTTTCAATGCAGAAGAAATGACCTAGTGGCTTCAGTTGAATGTTTTTCATCTAGATTGTCATTTTTTCCAATGAAAAAGGGGTTCCTTTCAACCTCGAAACACGTGTCTGCAGTCTTTTGCAAAATTTCTGCGTATTTTACGTTGTTTCAATTTTACTTTTTACTTTTTCAACAGTTGCTTAAGCAAATGCAAGGATATTAGAAGTAAACTTCTAGGGACTTTTTTTTTGTTTCGGTTTAATAAAAGAAGAATGGAGGCTGGTAACTAATTATTGTCGAAAATCGATGATTTAGTGTTTGTTTCAAAATTTGATGTTTAGATACAAGTAAGTGCAACAACTTTTAATTAACGAATGATCAATTTTACCAAAACCTTGAGACAGCAAAATAATGCTAAAAGCATCTGCTCCTCGGAAAGTAGGACAGTGTCTGCTTGTTATTTCTCAAATATTTCTTTCCTTTATTTCTCACATATCATTTTCTCACTTCTTATTTTTTCACACATTTCCTCTCCAGACATTTATATCACTAATTATTCCTTACATATTTGTATTTTAATTCACTTCGAATACATTTAAATGCATTTTTTACGACTGGTGTCTATTATGTGACTTACATATTAATAATATATTCAAAAGCACGAATTTTGTAATGTTTGAAAGTGGTTATTGTATTGACATTTCTAAGGGAATATATTGAAATGAAGCATTAAACGTCAATTTTATAGCATTTTTTCACGCGTATAGAGCACCACACTCTGGCATTTAGCTTTTCAAACTTTAACAAGTATCTTCATAAAAATGTAAATTACGAATTTAAGGTAGCTGATTTCTTCGAGTAAGGCATTAATTAAGAAAATTAAGTTTCTGTGAAAATATTAACAAATGTAAAAGTGTATGAATTAATAAACTGGAGAATTGAATAGATATTTAATGTGAAGGTTAGAAATTGTATGAAAAACCTGGTTTTTATTTTTCGCTGCTTTAATGAGGTCGTCTAAATTATGATTTTTGCCGGTAAATGATTCCCGAAACTGAAGAATAATTTAAAAAGTGTTCTTACAAGATCGTGGATTCAAGGTTTAGTTTGAAAAAAATGAAAATTTCTCAATATACCTTAAAATATTCAGTACCTCGAATTAAAAAATAGAGCTCTTTTGAAAGCATTTTTTTCTGATGCACAAAACTTAAACAGCTATTTCATTGCAGAATAAAGTTGATTTTTGAAACTCCGTTAACGTTTGATGTTCAAAATATAATTTGCTTTTCAATGCCAAACTCAAAAATTGATTTCATTCGTAAAATGTTAGACAGTTTCATTTTTTTTGGACCATTTTGATACATAATCAACTCCATTTCAGCATTCACTCCATTTTTCCTAGTACTCTGAAAAGCGTCTCGCTGAGATTATTGCATTTGAAATAATAAATCCATATTAATTTGTCGAAATAAAATACATAATTTAAAATTGCTGACTTAAATATAATAAATTAAACGATACAAAATAATTTGCAATGTGCATCATTTCTCATTACCCAACGACAAAAGTATTCAGCATTTTTAGTGCGTCTCACCTTAAATATATTTACTCTTAAAAAGTTATCTCCCCTAATTAAGCGATAAATAGAAAACAGACCAGACAAACTAGTAAATCGATAGCGTTGATGCCCGAAATATATGCTTCAGACAAGCCTTCATCAGTTATGGTTGAAATTTGAAACCTCTTAATACAGCGTACCTCTTTACTCGCAGAGATTTATCGATTTAGACAGACATCCAGACGACTGTTTATTCAGGAATTCTAAAGATTAAAAAAGTGAGACAGCCCCCATTCCACCAGGCACGAGATTTTACTGCCCCTTAAATATTGCAGTACTCCAATTTCTTAAGTGAAAATTTAAGTACTTTTAGCCTAACAAAAATTTGATTTAGCAATACCACTCGAGCTGAACTCACTCGAGAGATGCTGTCTGGAGTAAAGATGTCGAATTACGGTACAAGGACCATTAAGAATAATGTAAGGATATGGGGACTAAAATATGTAGACGAGATTTTTCTTTTCTTATCATGTCTTAACCCCTTGAAGCAAGAGTTTTTTTTTTTTGGAAAAGTTTTTTTTGACAGAAAATGAACATATCGGTGTAGTATTAATTGTTTTTGGCAGCTTCAGTTGTATGGGTGACTAGAGAGCGGTGGTGGGGTAAAAGTTATATAAAAAAATATTATACAAATAAAAAAGTGCAAACGGATCTCAGACAGGCATTAAATAAAATAACTTGAGATACCAGATCGTCCGTGTGAGACACGGGCATGTGCAAATTTGCCGGTAACTTTCGCCCGTGTCAGAGACGGGCAAATGCGTTAAGTAGTTAAGTGCCTTAGTGGGAGCGCGTGCACACACACACCTCGCATATATATATACATAGTGACCTTTTAATTATTTATCGCTGCAGTGGAACGCGAAACAAAAATAAGTAATTAAAAAAAATTGAAAAACTATACACGAAAGTAACAACTGAATAAGTAATATAAATTGCATATTCTATTAATAATCACAGTAGAATGTATGATGTAAAGAAAAAGGCATACTAGTGAAAAACCAGGAAGGAAATATTTAACATGAGCGCTGCTAATCGATGTAGGGTAATGTTGGGAAAAGTGAAATAGTGAACCACTTAACGCATTTGCCCGTGTCTGACACGAGCGAATGTTTCCGACAAATTTGCACATGCCCGTGTCTCGCACAGGCGATCTTATATCTCGCGTTATTTTATTTCTAATGCCCATCTGAGCTTTGTGTGCCCTTTGTATGATAATTTTTTTATATAACTGCTACCCCACCCCCGCTCTCTAGTCACCCTCCAACTGAAATGGCCAAAAAACAATTTATACTATACCTATATATTCATTTTCTGTCCAAAAAAAAAACTCGACCATTTTTTTCCAGTTTTTCCGAAAAAAAACTCGTGCTTCAAGGGATTAAGAGAAGTTATTTTTTTTTCAAAATGAGCAAATGAGAAATTTGTTTTGAAAATAGTTTGAGAGAAATATGTATTTTATAATAGATTTTCCGGTTTTTTTTTTTTTTTTTTTTTTTCAATTTAGGAAGTAAATTTTTACGTTGAAATGAAAGTGGAGAATGATCACTTTGCCCCAGTGTATGGGACGAAGTGAGAAAGCAATAATTTTCTTGCTAGTAAACTTTTGTTGAAGCTAGGGCTTTGACTACTGACGGGACACATATATCCCATGCGGTAGACTAAATGGTAGCCAAAGGGTTCTTTTCAATCTATGTAAATTTTTACATATTTAGAAGTAATTTAGATTTATGCATTAAAATTATTTCTTAAGACTCATTTTATTCCGCAGAAATTCAACCTTGGTGGTAACTAAAATGACGGACCATTTTATGTACTTATATTAGTCTGAACAGGTTAAACATAAACAGCCGCTAGGGGATCTTCAACTTTAACCGGAATCCGGAGCACTAGAACATAACCGGAAAAAATGCTCGACCGATCAATAACATTAATAACCCTACCGGGACTCAAACCCGAACCCTTCATTGCGGAAGCATTTGGCTCTACAGAGTATTCGACTATGCCACTGGAGGACTTAAACAGTTTGAAATAAACCTACACGAAATCATCTTTCATTAAAGTCACCAAAACCAATTAGATTATTTTTGAGTTCCGGCTAAATCAATCTGAACTAAATTAATCTTTCTTTTCTTTGGCGGTTCTTATTGTCTGAAATTGAATTGAATCCGATGGAAATTAAACTAAGCAAAATTGAGTCTGGTTAATTCCGTCACTAATTAGCCGATTGAAAATTTAGTTATTTGATCCCCAAAATTAGAGTAGGGGCAAATTGAAATAAAGTATTTTACTTTGCCCCCGCATGCACTTGACATTGTACTAAACATTTAAAGTCAAAATAAGCCTAACATTAAATAAATTAACACTTTAATGGACATCAGTTGGTCTTAATTAATATTTAAAGTATTAACGATAGAAACTTTTTGATTGTATAACAACAAAAAATGCTTTGACCTTATATTACGTCTTTTTTATTGTTTATAACAACATTATACTCTAAATTCGAGTTATTCTCCTAATGTTATTGTTTCTTCGAATTTTCTAATCTTCTTTTCCTGTAAATTTGAGGAATTTTAATTCCTCACATTTCTATTTTCCCTCATATTATGAAATTTAACTTCTCACCTATCGTCTAATATCATTTAAAAGAATATCCAATACTTCCCATAAGCAATTGCAGACGATTAATTTTAACTATAAAATTTCAGTATCGCATCGATTCATGACATGACAGAATGAAATCTTTTATTAATATTTTATTAGTTATTTATTAGTCTTTTCTTGCATATGAATTTCTTAAATTAGAAAATGTTCATGTATGTTGAATAGGATCCTTCCATATTTCCTTACAACTCATTATTTAATTTATTTTGCTCTTTTCTGATGAAATGACTTTTATTATGCTAAATGAACATTTTTTTCTTAACCGTCGAGCACAAGGATTGAGTTACGAAGTTATTCATTAGCTCTTCTTTTCCAGTGACTGCATGTTTCTTTTGCTATGAATGCTTTCTATGCTAAATACTCTTAAATCAAAATTTCAATTTTTTTTCTTCAAATGCTCATTTAATTTTAACTGACAACTCTTTCTTTAATTTATTACTTTTTATTTATTTAGATTGACGTTTCGCAACTGTCTCTTTGAGCTGTTAAATCTAATTATCTTCTTTTTTACTGTTTGGTTATTTACTAAACATGCTTTTATCTCGTATTTCTTCGCAAATTCTTTGTTTATGACACATCAAATAATGAGTCGATATTAGTTGCAAGAAAAATGACGGCGTTTAAGTTAGATTTCTTTTTGACTTGCAAATATCATAGCATTTAGAAGAAAAAAAGAGCAAAAAAAACTCTTCCATAGGTTTGAACTACTTCATCTTAAAACATTTATCTACAAAGGAAAGAAATCCTATTTTTCGTTTTTGCATTATTTAGATAATGTCTTCCTTAAGAAAAAAGCAAATGTGCTTAAGCCCCATAAATGTGTCCATCTATAATGTTAAATATTACTAAAATGCATCAAGGTTTTTGATAAAAGAGAAAACTTTTTTTGGTTTTCGCGTAAAGGAATATTTTTGTTGCGAATAACAATATATTAGTGTTTCAAAACTTTTTTTTTCCCTTACAAAAACTTGCACTATTGATGAATTTCAAAAGGTTTATTTATTTATTTTTAATATAATAATAAGTAACTAGTCGACCCGCGCGGAATTTCGCTCTCATTTGGACATTATGAAGAAAAATAGGAAAAAGTAAATGGGTGTCGGTAGAAAAAAGACATGTAATTGAACACATCAGTTCAAAGAGCTGTTACAAAATTTATATATTCAAAATAATAAAATAATCACAATAATAATGATAATTATTTTTATTATTAGTATACATAGCATTAAAATACAATAACAAAGCAATTCCATTACTTACAGTATAGTTACTGTTGGTTGGTTAGGCTCTACACATTCATAATATAAAGGAATGTGTAGAGCTTAACCGATTGAATAAGTTGCAGCTAAAACTGTCCGGCTTTTCTACACAATAAAAACGGAAGAGTTTCTTGTTTGTTTACTTGATACCATATGGCGCCAGCATACACAACGCCAATTTGGCATACATTAAAGGACCTCTTCCTAGATGATTTTAAATCTGAAATTTAAGAGAAGCGGTACATTTTTAGACCGTGGGTCTATTTTTCGTCATTAGCCGGCACGATAAGCTTTAAAAAGAGCGGTAAATCATGGAATTTGATAAAAGAATGCGGAAGATATCGCGAAGCGACAGAAAAATAGCCTAGATAAATAATATAAATAGATATCTTTTCTTCGTGAGAGTTAAAAAATATATTGGTAGTATATTTTACTTGCGGTGCTATTGCTCTGTTCAAAAAATATGTTATTCTTCATAAACGCATTATCATGGATTAGCTATATTATGTTTTATCATCAATTCGTTAGTTTTAATTCAGTATGCAATGTTGAATTCAGAGTTAAAATTTTAGTTTATAGACTTTTTTATGAAAAACATTTTGGTAACAAATAAAAATACAGTGAACATAAATTTTTAAAAGCATAAAAAAACATTTTAATTTTGGCAACAAGACTTTTTTTCGTCATAAACTCTGTCAATTGAAGCTGTTAATAAATATTAATCGCTTTGCTTAGTTTTCCTTATGAAAATGCTCTTATTCGTAATGCATTGCGTCAAAATTAGAAATCAAATTAGGCATAAAGGCAGTTTTACCCAAAGTAAAGATCTTCTAGTTCCTAAAAACATAATGACATTCTATTGCCAATCGCTCAACGGTAGCCGTTGTTGAAGGTTGTTCCTGCTGTTCAGTAATTTCATTAGTCCATGCTTCTGTTTCAGAAAATTAAGTTTCAAGTGCATCTACCAGAATTCATGTGAGAGAATCGCGATTTTGGCCAAAGATGGCACTAGTATTAATAAACCTAGGTTATATTAATTTCTAGAGAAAAGAAAATAAGTTTTCGGGCTAATCATTGCATTTAGTTATGAGTGTACTTCGGAAAAAAGTTCATTGTTGCAACTTTGGGTAAGTGATGAATTTTAATTATTTCTCAAAGTAGTGCGACATCCTAAAATATTAATTTATCACTACTCGCTTTTTTTTCCAGCTAGTTTTTCTCCAGTTAATGAGCTTCTTTCAAAGTGCTGGCTATAAATGAGTACACTTTAGGACTCATGCTTTGAAATATGAACGTTTAGATGCTTGCATATCTTTTATAGCATGTTCTAAATTCTTTAGGGTACATTATTGATTTTTGTTATAGTTTTATGAAACTAAATGTCTAACGAGATCTTAACATTTTATGTTTATTGTGTAATGCAGTAAAGGATATGATCTAGCAAACAATGTACCGCTGATTTGCTGCATCACTCGAAAATTTCTGAATTTTGTGTTAATGGCTGTAGTGATAATTGCAATTATCGTGTAGTAGTAACTAAAAAACGTAATTTGTCGAGTGTGACGTAGTGGTAGGAAATGATACATTGCTTATTTGCTGCAACATATATGTGTGCGTGTGTAACATTACAAGTACGTTCTTTTACAATGTTTTGTTGGAATAGAAAGAAACTTAAAAAGTTACTAATGTTTTACTGCGAAATTGTACAAACCATCGTTGAATTTACAAATCGGAGACAATTTTTCAGATGCGCATGTCCTAATATTTAATGTGAGATATCTTGCATGTTTTCAAAGTAAAATCAAAAATTCTTTAATAAGTCTCACTCTAGAAAGAGAAAAAAATCTTTTATTTGTTAAACCTAACGGGTTAACAATATTTGACTAAAATAATAAACACTATTTTTGTCATCCCCTTATGAATTTAAAAATACAATATGAAAGGACGAAACCTAAAAAAAGATCCTACACCGAACATATCGGTACAGTAAAGCTTATAGATGGAGAAAAGCTAGTGATAATATTTTTTAAAATCTTAATTTGATCAAGATTCTGATGCTATGCTACATTGATAATATGTTTTAAAAATCTTATGGGGGTATTCTAGTGTAGAGGCATGAATTTCGCCCGATTTTTGAAGCGCCGTACAAAGAAAACAAACAATATTTTACCATCCACTTTTTTACCATTTGTTTATTGATGTTTTATTATTACATACAAAAATTAACCAAAAAAAATATTAAAATTGGCAAAGTTATGAGCAGTCAAAGTTGGGGGTCCAAAAAAAAAAAAAAAGAGGGTGTCTTGGCGTGCATTATTCCCACCCTCCTGGTGATCTGAAAAATAAAAAACAGACGGATTCTTAATTATTATGGATGCCGCTATCGGATGAACCGTGGTTAAGTTTTAAAAAAAATTACAAAATGGCGGCTGTTTGAACCTTTTTTTTTTTTTTTTTGCATATTTTTTAACAGTTACGAATTTTTTAAAAATACTAAATGAAAAGTTACAGTTTTGAGCAAGGTTCACATGATAAAGGGATGTATAAAGAATATCCTCTCTAAACTTGAAGTAAATCGTTCAATTAGAACTCGAGATATCCTTACCGCCAGCTAGAAAATAGTAGTTTCGAGGAAAAGGCGTTCAAAGTTTTGAGACAAGTTTTCGGCAGTTTTACTTATAGAATGGTACAGAATACTTACATATTTTTAATCGGCGATTCCTGTTCCATATAACAAACCTTCCTCTACTTCAAAATGCTCATTCTCTGATGTTCTCTGGTGAAGACGAGCAGTTCTACCCTCCTTTGACGCCTCTGAAGTCCGGAGTTTCGAGCGCTCGATACGCGCTACGTCCCGTCTCACTGCAAAAGCATTAGCTTCTGGGCCAATCGTGATTTCCATAACATCTAAGATTTTTAATATGGGTAGAAAACCTTCATTAAAAATACTAACTGCGAAGCTTGGTACGAAAGTTGGCTCAAAACTAACTTAAAATAAAACTAAAAGGAGACTATTCCAACAAAACAAGTTTCCATGTCCTTCAATTAAATATAGCTTTAAAAGGGATACTATACAATCAATATTTTATAAGGGATATTCAACCGTAGGGACTCGGGAACGCCTACCGTCTTTCGTTGACTTGTAGCGGTCGGTGCTACGTCACTACCGATGCTACGTCACTAAAACGGCTATAACTCAGGAAATAATGGGAATTCTGAAAAATCCTTTTAATGGCATATTCTTGAATGTCTTAAATTTTGGAAATATGAAAAAAAAAAAAATTTTAGATTTTTTTCAAAATTCTGCACTAGAATACCCCCTTAAGTTGATCAAGATTCTGATGCTACGCTAGAGTAGCTTTAAAATATAGATGAAGCAGGGTTATTAATCTCTCATGGTTTGTTATTATTAACCATACCACTGAAGTACATTTGGTTAGTTCATGGAGTAAATAACTTGCTACTAAAATCCCTCCACCATTAAATTTTAGTTTTGTTTCTATGTAGAATTTAAAATTAGGAAGTATTCCGATCACATGTTTCAAACATGTGCGAATGTAATTGTGCGCGCTTTTACGAATCAATAACATGATTATAAATTCTGTGATCGGTGAATGTAGCACGGAAGGTTTTTCTGCAATTTCGAGTAAGAAAGTTGCTCGAAAATGCGGCTCTGCCTAGTTTCAAATTTATCAGTGTAGTTTCTATGTTCCGCAGTATTTGTGAAATTATGGAAAAGCCTTAATATATATTTCAAACATGAAGTGTAAGTAGTAATATACGAGTCTTTTAGAAGGAGAAAAATCCTCATGAGTTTATTCAATAAATTCCAAGCGATTTCGAAAGAACGCTTTACTTATGTTTTATCTAGGACTGTTCAAATATAAAAAGCCCCAGTTTTAAGTGTACCATCGGAAAGTAAAGAGTATTTCCCCGCATACAACATTTTAAAATTCGTTCACAATAGAATAAGATTTCGTCTATGGCTCTGACGGACTAGAAGAGACTGACTCATTGATCGCTCTTGCATGATTCCTCGCAACTAAACTTTTTAGCGGATCAGTTTTTATTTGCTTAAAAATGCGGTAATCTTTGAAACAGGAAAATCGGCGAGTACTTACATGAACCAAGACTTTAAAAACTTGTACTGTGAATAACTATTGCTGGACAGTTTTCACTAGTTTTGGATTTTATTTATTTTTCGAAAATTGTGTGTCACTTGATATTTTCATGTAAAAACGTTAAGTCATTAATGCTGTTAAGAGTAAAAACCAGAGCTGCGGAGTCGGTTAGGAAGAGGACAGACTCCTACTCCAAATATATATTAGGAATATAACGCACATTTTTAAGTGACTCCTCTGCCCCAGAATCAGAAACCAGCATTATATCATGTCATCAATCCATGTTTTGTGTCAGCTAATATTAAAAAATATACAGCTTAATCAAAGAAAAATGTTCTTTAAAAGTAGATGTTTACTTTTTTCTTATGTTGTCAGCAAGGAACCAGAGCAACAACTAAGGTTATTTTTATTGTAAACAAATACTGTTCAACATTAGAATACGGTATTATGTGAACATTACTTAAAACAACTCATTTTGGATGATTGGCATTGTTATCTAACCACAGAACATAAATTTCAATTTTATTTTACTTAATGCTTTGTTTACGAAAACTGCTCGTGAATCAACACTCTAGTTTGTTTTTATAGCCCAGTGAAATTGTTTAATCTGACAAAGAATGGAATAATCAAGTAAGTGTCTGGACTCTTATTGCACCCTTTTCCACGAGTCGTTAAAATTTGCATATGGAATGGTCACTGCGGGTAATAATCAGAAACGCATCTAGTTTAATTCTCACTTCCTCCAAATGCAATCGTAAAGCGAAGTATTTTTAAATCCAAATCGCTATATATGAACCCGAACCGTCATTATTTTAAATTCTCTTTGACTGTTTTTGTCGGTTGTTATTCTTCTTTTCTATTAAAAACTCCAACAATTTTCTATCATTTGCAGTAGAGCCGTTCTCGGGAAACATTATCTAAACTTAATTTGATTGCAGTCCACAAATATATTTACTCAAAATATTTGTTTTCAAATTGACGGGGCACAGCACTTCCTTCCTTTTTTTCGGGTAACTATCAGATAAAAAAAAAAATGCATGAATTTGATTCCAATTATGAATAGAAATGAAATTTGAAAGTAGATCATTGTGATGAACCATTACTTTAAAATTAAAAAAAAATTAACTTTTTTTTCAATTTTTAACTTTTTGTAGCTTTCTGAATTAAAGATTTTTTCTGCATAATTATTCCCAAACAGTCTAGAATAAAATTAGCATACATCTAAAACTTAGTTGAATTTTAATAATTTTTATTCGTTAAATTCTCAGGAAAAAGGATTAAAAAAATAAAGTTCAACAATTAAATAAAAACAATCTACAAACTTCAGAGTCAAATCCATGCTAATTTTTGTAAAACAGTCTCTGTGAAATGCTCATACAAAGTTTCAAAGCTGTATCTTCAGCTGAAAAAATGCCTTAAGGATTTTACTAAACGTAATTGGTCAGAAATACAAAGAAAAAGGCGTTTAACGACTTTAAATACAGAATGAAAGCAGCTAAAGTCATTCACAAAAACCGGAGTGTCTTTTAAAGTATTGCTCACATTGGTTTGAAACGTTGCATGAGGCTTTAAAACAGTTTCAACTATCAAAATATGTAAAAAAATGATATTTTGAACAATTTCGAGTTACTGTGCACCCTTAACGGGGAACGAATTTTTCCTAAAATGGCTTTTAATGTAATTTTAGTAAAATGTATTGCATTTAAATTTTAACTCTATTTTTTTAAAGGAAGTAAAGTTAGTACAATGAAATTTTAAGTACAATTCTTTTTTATATTTTGTAGGTTTTCATACATTCGAAATTTATCAATTGCTAATTTGGACAAATTCTTATTGATTTAAACTTTGGATGGTTTATTTCTTGCATCTTTTTGCAAGAAATTCATTAACTTTTTTTAACCTATATTCTAGATAACCTTATATTGCTTTGCAATCTATTGAAAAATGTCATGCCATACCCAGAACGCCCCCTTCCCCTCATGCAAGCATAAATGCTATGTCTCCTGATATGAAGGTACAGCTTTTGAGTATGTTCACCTCAGTTGCCAAAATGGCGTCCACCATCTTGTGATTTGTTTTAGCGAGAAATTTACTTAGACCCAAAGCTGTGTCGTATTGGTGATCGATCCCTCGGTCATTCGCGGATTAAGCATTGAATTTTTACAATTTGTATGGTCTTAAGGTTTACTAATGGTAATAAGATAGTGAAAGTCTAATTAAACGTCTAAACTCGATCTTTCCGACTCTTTTTTTTTTTCAATTACCTTAGAGAGAGAAAATATTCTACTTCAGAATCATAACAAATGCAGTCCCATGTTTGAACACTTTTAATGCTATTAAAATGCAAAATTTTCAGCTGTATTTCTTATACTTTTAATCGGACGTGAAATTTTGTGGTTGTTAAATCGAATAATATGTGGTCATACTTCAATTTGATGTGTTTAAGAATTGTCTATTATTCTACTATACAGAGTGTTCAGAAGCGATTTTAATGGGATAAAATGGGCAATTGCACATAAATAACAATATTTACTGTGGAACCTTCGATTTCAGTTCTTTATTCACCAGTGTGCATTGCGCAACACCTTGGCTGACACTTTGAGCATCTACTTTGATCACTTTTATAATGTCAATAAGTGGATTGTGTGCAACATTCGATTTCGTTATTTCTTTGCCTTTTCACTATTGGTAGCACAATTTGGACATCAAATTTACGCTCTTCTGCTAATTAGTGGTAAATGCGGCCCCTAGGTTTCATAATAAATATCGTCCCCTCCCTTAATGGGTGCAATCACCATCGCACCTCTTATTTTGTCAAAACCTGTTATGAACACTTCCGCTTTGAAACCCTACTATGCAGTTTTAACTGATGCGCTGATTTAACTGATTGTGTTTGTGTTATTCATCTTTGAATCGAGCTTTGTGCAGTTGTAATTTTGAAAATATGCTTCTCAAAATTTCGACAGTCATTGTATTTAATATGTATGATTTTCCCACAATTGTATAAATCGATTTATTCCAACGGTCTATTATATTCTGTTAATAGCTTGGCTTCTGCCATCTAAATTCGAAGGAAATGAACTTTTGCCATTTCATGTATTTCCACATTCTAATGCATCTTACTCTCTCAGAATTTCTCGATTTAGTAGCTGAATAGTTACTAATTTTGATTAAAAGTCTTCAACGGTTTTTACTAAGTTCAAAAATATCGTATTGCGGGTGGAGCTTAAGCATTTTGCAATTCGTGCAGGAGGTTAGCTACATTTACATGATTAGGGAAAGAAATGAATAAAATGGTAACATTTCTTTCATTGTTCTGTGCATTTGTTAAATACTTATATCGAATGTATTTTTAAGCAGATATTTTACTTTTACTATTAATACAAAATGCTATGTGATTTTATTAACGCATGTCTTTTCCCCTTAATTGTTTTCTCTCACAGTTAAATCCCAATATTTCTTTCAAAAATGTGATTTTCGGACATTTTTTAAATTCACGAGATTACGTTTTATCATCCAATGACTTTTATGCTGAAGCATTTGCATTTTAAAGATTTGAGTTAGTGATATCATAAGGTACTAGAATATTTCTAGAGTGATGTAATTTATTATACAGAGCAGTATTTCTTGGACTTATTCTGACTAGTTATTTCAAAAACAAAACGTTACTCTCACGTTTATGTTAGAAATTAAATTTATTTATTTGGAAATTTGCCAAAATTATATAGTAATGAGCAACGAATTCATGAGGTAAATACTTACAATTTTCATTTAGTAATCGGTAATTTTTTGTAAAACTGACAAACAAGATGTTTTTAAACTAGCGTATTATATCAAGATAAACTTTATTGGGATTCATTTAGTGACTTAAATATTATCGTCGTGTACTGCTACTTTCAGAACCAGTTGCAAACTCTTAATTTACGCTTATTGTTTACTCTTAACGTAGTTTGATTAATCCGACAAAAGAAACTAACAATCTGCTAAACGCCAACCAGTTAACCTTGACCAATCAAATTCTGTGCTGTTATAAGATGCGCATTAAACTTGAAATTAATCATAATTACAATTTATTAACTCTTTCTGTGATCGTATTGTATTATTTATTCATACAGGTTATTGTATCACTTTTAAATATTTTTTTCGATTTTATAACCAAAATAGTGTTTGCATATGAACTCCCCCCTCCTCCCCCACCGTTTAAAACGCAATTTTTACTAATGCGTTGAGAAGTAAAATACAGAGTTCACTAATAGGATTTTTTTTGGATAGTTATGATCAAATATTCACTTCTGTTCGTAAAAAATATTTCAACGGACAAAATTTTTCATATTATTTTGATGACCAAGTATGCAATTCGTCATTCCTGAATCAACTATTGTAATTGTCAAAACATCTGAAACTTCATCTCAAACGCAGTTTTATAGAAGTTATTCTTATCTTATTGTTTCCAAAATTTAAGCTCGCATAAAGGAACCACGTGAGAGCCAAAAGAGATACTATTAAAAGGATTGTTCTGGGGGTTTCACAGCTTTTCTCCCTTTTTTTATGATGTTAGCTGAATAAACTGCAACAAGACGTTAATCCAATCTTTCGCGTAAAGTGGAAAGCGAAAAAGAATTGTTGTACTCACTTAAGAAGTGGGAAGCTGTCTTCCATTAACTCTGAATATCTCAGCCCTTTTCACTGTTCATCTTTTCTTTGTTGCGAAACTTTATTTCTCAATATTGTTTTTCCCGTTGTCATGCTGTCAAAATGTTAACAAAAATGCCCCACCTTTTGCAAACCTAATTATCAGCTGTTCATTTTAAAAGTTGGAATCGTAATGACGGAAATACTGCGGAATAAATTTTCAGAAATGGATCGTTATGTTCTTGTTTTCTAGATACATCAATATCGAATAAATACTGGAAAATGCTTTCACCGTTTCACGTAAATCCCTGTGGAAGTTTCGCACGCGGCGCTCATTCAGTTATTCTTTTTAAATACGACTCTCCGCGTAAATCAATGTGATAGACGATTCGAATCAAATTCGTTTCATTAGTAAGAGAGTCGAGTTGAATGTATAAACTCATTTTATGCTCTAATGATGACCAGAAATTTTGATTTGTAGATGCCGCGTTGAATAGTAGTTTGCCGGAGGATATTTTTTGGTGTTAAACTCGCCTAGAGAATGAGAAACCTTACGTTTATATGCTTGAAAATGTCCTTCCAGATAATTCTATTAACCAGGGTTGTCGATGTATGAAATATTTTCAAAATATATCCCTTTAACGTTATTAGTTATTATAGGATCGGCAAGCTTTCTTAAACCTTTATCTTGAACTCGGTTAGTGAGAATCCGTTTTACAAATGGCTTATATACTTTTCGTCAGCAAAGCTTTTACTAGAAAATGTCAAAGGTTTTGCATTCTGTACTTTTTTGATAACTCAAACTGAAGCCATTTATTCGGTTTAAAACTGATAACGAGCTGTGGGTGTTATGCATATGCTACGAAAACTGCTAGTTATAAAATTGAGCCAGCTTTAGAATATTTCTTTAAATTAAATTTGAGCTATACTCACGGTACATATTTAATTCCCTCGTAAAAAATAGTTACAATGGGTCGATTACAGATGCGTGTTAATATTTTCTTTACATAAAAATGATCACAGTAGAAAATATCTTATATCGTAATTAGTTTTGTAGAAATACGTTTTAAACACTTTGTTCACTAAAAAAACTCACAAGTTTTCAGTTAGTTGCTTATTTTATGTTGGCATGTATACATTTAACACCTTGGAAAAGGTAGTTATAAATTTCTGACTGCAAATGCAAATTTATAAAGTAAGTTTAAATACTGAACATGCTAAAATATAACATACAGATTTATTCACTTAATGTTAACTAGGCGTTAAAAATCACAACGTAAGTTGTAAATTCAAGTTTCAAAGAGTTATAAAAGTATTTAAATAAGGACAGAATGAATGAGCGGTAGTCAATTTGGCTAGAATAAGTTCAAACCAGTGTTTTTGTTGCATGAACATGTAAACAAGCACGTACAAAATGAGTGCACTTTTAGATTAATCACAGTATAATAGATTTGGAAACGTGCCATTAAGTGGACAACAATTTTCATCTGCGTAAATAGTTAGATATAAAAATAATAAATAAGGGAAAGGAATAAGACTAATTGTATAGCGAACGGGTAATATAATAATAAACTAAATAGACGAAGGGCTAAAAATCAAATACTCTTAAATCTGTAGGAAAAATTTAGCTAGGAAAAATGGGTTTTTGCCGAGTCTTTGCTCCCCTTGCTCACTTCTTTCTTGCATTTCTTCTAATCCCGAAAATTTTGTGCTTGATTACATTGCTTTATCTTGCTTCAAAGGGAAAATATGTTCAAAGAACATGAAATAATTAATGGGCGCAATGATGATCTTTTGTAAAACTTTATTTCAATATATTTAACTTCGATCCCTGAATTTTTTTAGCTGTTGTGTACATTAAGTCAACATCAGCTGTTAAATGAAATGTTTTTTTCAATCCACTCATTTAATGTGGCACATTATACACATTCCAAAGTTGAAATTCTACTCTTTCTCTCTTTTCAATAAAATTGGAAATATATATATGTATATTAATTTGTAACTTTTTTCTAATTTTTTGGCAAAATAAATTCAGATTGGATTTACGACAGCAAAAATTGTACGTTGATTGCTTGTTCTCGTAAATATTTAGATTATATAAGCAGGGATCGAACCAAAGGACTTTCAGGTCCGTTTTCACAAACCCGAATTCACACCAATATTTATTACAAAAGTGGCAAATAGTAATAAAATGTTTCATCGCTATATGTTTAAATTTTCATTTTTCACAAAATAATTTGACAAATGAAATGTGTGCTAATTACACTTTTATTTTCAACAAAATTCTGCTTAAAATTGTCCTACTAAACAAAATTTACAATGAAAGAGTAATGCACTATTAAAGATGATTTATGGTGTACGAGAAATGGCAAGCTGTAGTTATTTTCCTTCGCAATTGTAAAAGAATATGTTCAAAATATTAATTATTTTTTTTAAGTTTTTTATTATTTTTTTAAAATTTCGATTTGTAATAAGTTCGGGGCCCAAAAAATATGATTTACCAAGATTATTGCCATTGGGTTTCCCCTACCATTCATTTATTTCTCTTATTTTTTCTACTTTCATTTCCTTAACTAATATTTTTCAAGTAAGTGTCGAATATTATCTCTTTCATTATGCTGCTTTTAATTGATTAAGGCTTTAGCTTAGAAATGATTTTTTCCCAAAACGTTTTTGTATTTCAAACTGTTGGTACTTTCTTTGATCGAACAAAGAGCATTAGATTTTTTCGTGGTTGAACGCTGTTTTCCTGTGAAACATTTTCGCGACAGAAAAATAATTCATTTTCCGTCGTTTTGTGGGAAAAAATATACTAAATGAACATTTTTGTTTCAGTATATGTTTAGTAGGTGAGTCTAATAAATAACTAATGCACAAGTAAAATATACACTAAATTGTGAAGACAATTTGCTTTCCAATATTATAAGTTTTACGTTACATTCTGAAGTTTTGTCGTCCTTGCTAAATTGCTTATGACTCTAAATATGAGTCCATGATCAATTTCTGAAATACGTGTATTTTATTTTAACTAGTTTATTTTTTATTCTCTCGAATCGAAGAAACAAATAATTATGAGCAATAGAGGCTTTAAGAAGAAAAAAAAAATAAAATAAAATACTGAAGTAGCTGTACTTTCCTTTTTATAATATAAAAATCCAAAAATAAAATATAAAGCCGAGTTTCTGAGTAATAGAGGGTTAACTTTAATTTTTATTTATTCTGCCGTTCATTGTGGCAACTGTTTGCAAGCCTTACACGCAATATGAGTCATGTGACATGTGTAAAAGAAATGCTAGCTGTTATTTTATATATATATATATATATATATATAACGTTTTTTAATATTTTCTTTTAAATTTAAAGAAAATAATTATTTTTTTATGATACGATTAGGTATTAATAATGAATTGCAGAAATTTAGATCAGTAAAACTTCTTTTACTGATAATACTTTCCATTTTTCGTTGCATCAATCTTGTAAATTTTAATAAACTCGAAATCTTTATAAAGTTTTAACTCAGTTTTTGAAGTTTTTAAATTCTACAACACTTAATGGATTTTAGTTAAAAATACTTTTTTTTAGTTCAATGAAAGAACGTTTTGGCATTTCTAAGAAATTGAAATTTTTCTAGTGAATCGATAAGAGATTTCAGGACTTTTCCTCGTCTTCGGAACTTTGGATGGGCGTAAATTTTATAAGACTTTTGCAAGGTGTTCAAGATAATTGAATTCAAGAAATAAAATATTTTCTTCTGTGAGGGAAAATGTCGATGCATAAATTTTAATATTTTCCTTTTTCCTCATGAAATTTCATTTCGTATAGCATGTTATAGGAGGAACAAGAGGAATTTTCCTCTCTACGCCACCTTAAATAAATTCTGCTTGTCAGTTCCTGTATAAAACCAATTCACTGTAATATGAAACGATTTTTTCTAAAACTCGTATGAATCAATGAATATGTGATAAAACAAAAAAAAGTAAATGCAATGTAATGATATTGCATAGTACAATTTTTTAATAATGCATCCTATTGAAGATGCCAGAGCCATAGCGTGAAACAGAGTATGTAGCATTTTATGAAAATAGGTATTTTTTTCATTTGCACGAAGGCAAATACTTTCCTCTATGTTTCTAATCAGTATGATTACATTCTGCAATCAGTCCCGGAAACTGGAGGATCAGGCGGGCCTTGACTTGTAGAAACCTAATGTATTTATGCATTTATATGTATTTTATTATTTTTTCCTATAATATGTGTTGAGTGTGTACCATTTATCCCCCTCCCCGTTCCTTGAAATTTTTGAAGTGTCAGCTCTGCCTGTATTACTTCTGACTTGCCAGTTTTAGTTGATTTCCTAGCAATCATTGACTAAAGATAAGATAATAATAAAATTGAATTATTAATATATTTTAAAAGAAAGTGCATTTAATCAATTTCCCCGAACAGGAATAAGCTGAACAAAATACTCCTTTCTATGAATTATAATTCTGGGAAGTATAGATAAGAGCTGAGACGAAACCGGGAATTTAATTAAAGTTAGTATTTGAATTCAAGACTTACGTATTTGAAGGGAACGGTAAAATGCCAAGGTTTGCATATTTAATTGAATGCTAATTTTAACAGAGAAAACTGAATGGTAACGGATATCGTGAAATACAATGTCCTCGAGGTAAAACAGTTCTCTCGAAAGTTACTGATACGTGTTTCGCGGTATAATGGGGTGCCCCTCCATTCAATTGATGTTATTTCCAGTAAACGTGTAAGTTTTTGAGAAGATCCGTTATTTGGCCTAAAATGTTTGTTAAAATTTAACATATGAAAAATTTAAAAAAAAAAACCCACTGTGCTTGTGACCCCTTCTCCCTTCCTATTTTGATGAAATATACAAATAATAAAAAAGGCAAAAAGAAATGGCACGTTATTAACAAGTAGTCTAAAGAATGCTGCGCACTCCACAGATTATGGCAATGCGTGATTACTGTAATAGGGTTAATAAGAAAAAATGTCAACAAACATCGCGACAAAACCTACCAGAACCTTACAGCATCCAGTAGTTCGTAGTTACTGAGTTTTGTAGATGGGAAGTATACTGTTCGTGGAGTTTTTAAAAAATGAAAAATTGAATTTTTTCCCGAAACAATCCATATATTGATGTAAGAGTGAAGTGTCTTATTTTATAGGTAGAAGGGTCACTGATCCATTCCTTTATATATTAACAGTTCGAACTGAAATGATATACAGTGAAACTTGTGTCGGTTGACCACTTGTGGTGAAGCACTTTAGTGGTCAACTTAGACAGGTGGTCAAGAGGGTGAAGAGCTGATTCCGTTCTTGGCAAAAGTGATTAACTTGGACAGGTGGTCGACGGTCGACTTACAAAGGTGGTCAACTTTGTAAGTCGGTTTGACTGTATCAGTTTACTACTGGTTTGACTGTACTAGTTTAATGAAACAACCATAGTAAAAATTCAAATAAATTATAGCTCTATGAAGTCCAATTATATTCTTGTAACTCGTAAAGTTAAAATTAACTTTCCGCTTGATTTAAAAACAAAGTTTTTATTGCAAAAAGAATTGTCAAATTATATATGAAAACTGAACATTTATTCATTATTTTGTATGTTGACAGGTAGAACTGAAGTGAAATATGTTCTTTTGATGAGGTAACAATTAGATTTAAGCTTTCGTGCTACATAAATTATAAGTATGTTATTAGAACTGAAAATTAATTTTCTAAATACTCCAGTCGGATACTTCACCCAAGTAACATAACATTTCAATGTAGTTCCAAATTGTTGATAGTGGAAATAACGCCGTGTCCTTTTTCCCTTGTTTTAAAAGACATTTAATTCTTTCGGTAAATGGATGGCAATGTTTTTATATCACACTGAAAGAAGTTTAAATTCTTTTACAAGTCACTTTCACTAATCGAGTTCGCGCGGGGTGTTATTTGTTACGTTAATTACGCTCAGATTTAAGCGAAGGGTTGCGAATAATAAATGAACTTCAGCTCGAGGGGCGAAGTAATGCCGAGATTAATTAATTACCTTACTCTAGGAAGAAAAAAAAGCTCGAGAAAACACACTGCTTGCAGAAATACTGAAAATCTCCGGTTTATTCCTTTATTTCCATGTCATTGATCCACCATTCTCTAAAAGGAAAAGTCTTTTTGGACTTTCAAACTAATTCTTAACCAGAGATTTGTTATCGGAAGCGGCTATTTTTCTCTAATATCGGATCACACAAGTGTTTGTTTTGCTGAAGTAAAACTCAATTACCACTTTCTCGGAAGGTGGCCGAGTTAATTTTATTTTTTCTCGAGAATTTCCGTTCTGCTTTCTAAACAAAACTTAAGTACTGGACATCCGAGCAGTTGGTATCCTATTCTTATTCACACTGAATTATTTTTATTTATCTGAAGGTTTATATCATTGTTCAGCTTGTTCTTTTATCTGACCACTTGTAAACCTCTTTTAGAATTTAAAAGACTTCCTGTGTTTCATGTTTTACATCTTCTTATCATGGCTCACAGCTTAATTCATTTGGGCTCTGGTGTAAATGATACCTCGAGCTGATAAGCAGTTTACTGATTTCAGACCTGTGATAAGTTAAATTATCTTCTTAGTCACTATAAGTGACAAAAGTGGAGTGAGAAGAAAATTTTACCATAAGGGACCGTTCATAAATGATGTCACATTTTGTCTAAATATATATTCCCCCCACCTTTGTCACAAAATGTCACACTTCATTACACCCCTACCTCTCTTTGTCACAAATGTCACACTTCATCATACCTGACCTCTCTTTGTCACAAAATGTTACCCCTACCCCCTTTGTCGCATGTCACGCTATATTGCGTAAGCACATGTACTTGCAGTTTAGAAACAAGGCACTGCGTTATGAATTAAGTTTCTAATTTTATTTCTGAATTTCAATGACACCTTGCAGCATAATTATAGTAATGGTTACGTGAGTACTTAAGGGGGTATTCTAGTGTAGAGGCATGAATTTTGCCCGGTTTTTGAAGCTCCACACAAAGAAACAAACAATATTTTTACTATTCACTTTTTTACCATTTGTTTATTGATGTTTTATTATTACATACAAAAATTAACCAAAAAAAATATTAAAATTGACAAAGTTATGAGCAGTCAAAGTTGGGGGTCCAAAAAAAAAAAGAGGGTGTCTTGGCGCGCATTATTCCAACCCTCCTGGTGATCTGAAAAATAAAAAACAGACTGATTCTTAATTATTATAGATGCCGCTATCGGATGAACTTTGTTTAAGTTTTAAAAAAAAAGTTATAAAATGGCGGCTGTTTGAACATTTTTTTTTTTTTTTGCATATTTTTTAACAGTTACGAATTTTTAAAAATACTAAATGAAAAGTTACAGTTTTGAGCAAGGTTCACACGATAAAGGGATATATAAAGAACATCCTCTCTAAACTTGAAGTAAATCGTTCGATTAGAACTCAACCTTACCGCCAGCTCGAAAAAAGTAGTTTCGAGAAAAAGGCGTTTAAAGTTTTGGGCAGTTTTACTTATAGAATGGTACAGAATACTTACATATTTTTAATCGGTGATTCCTGTTCCATTTAAGAAACCTTCCTCTACTTCAAAATGCTCATTCTCCGATGTTCTCTGGTAAAGACGAGCAGTTCTACCAGTTCTACTCTCCTTTGACGCCTCTGAAGTCCGGAGTTTCGAGCGCTCGATACGCGCTACGTCCCGTCTCGCTGCAAAAGCATTAGCTTCTGGGCCAATCGTGATTTCCATAACATCTAAGATTTTTAATATGGGTAAAAAACCTTCATTAAAAATACTAACTGCGAAGCTTGGTACGAAAGTTGGCTCAAAACTAACTTAAAATAAAACTAAAAGGAGACTATTCCAACAAAACAAGTTTCTATATCCTTCAATTAAATATAGCTTTAAAAGGGATACTATACAATCAATATTTTATGAGGGATATTCAACCGTAGGGACTCGGGAACGCCTACCGTCTTTCGTGACTTCTAGCGGTCGGACCGGAACTGATGCCACGTCACTAAAACGGCTATAACTCATGAAATAATGGGAATTTTTAGAAGTCCTTTTAATGGCATATTCTTGAATGTCTAAACTTTGGAAATATAGAAATCCTTTTAATGGCATATTCTTGAATATGTAAACTTTGGAAATATGAAAAAAAAATTTTCGATTTTTTTCAAAATTCTACATTAGAATACCCCCTTAATTTGTATAAAATGAGGTTAACAAAAGATAAGGAGTATAGAATAGTAAAATATATTAATAGTTCCAAATCTAAAGAAGTGACCCGCGTAATTTATCTTGAAAATGTAAATGCGTAAGAAAATTTCATTTTAAACTTTTAACAAGAAGTAAATTTAAACCTTAATCAGCATCGGTGTTTACGATACAAAATGATAAATAAAATATGAAAATCAAATTATGAAAAAAAAAAAGTTTGAAAATAAATTTAATTTGCTGAATTTAAATGTTTTTATAGAAACCAAAATGTGTGATGTCACTTCTTACCCCTTCCCGTCCCCTTGTCACAAACTGTCACAATTATTGAACCCCCCTCCCCTTCGAAGCGTGACCTCATTTATGAACGTCCCCTAACGCAAAAGCAATATGTGAGAAAGTCAATGTTACTAAAGAACAATTCAAAATATATTGTTAAAAGTGTTTCGTGCTTGCAAAGAACCTCTTTTTCAATGCGAAAGTTTTACTGGCGCTAAGCAGAAATCATAGTGAAGCAAGTCATTGCAACAGTTACTTTTAG
The DNA here is from genome assembly GCA_038502835.1 of Octonoba sinensis. Classification (NCBI taxonomy): domain Eukaryota; kingdom Metazoa; phylum Arthropoda; class Arachnida; order Araneae; family Uloboridae; genus Octonoba; species Octonoba sinensis. The sequence goes on along the minus strand of CM076598.1, from coordinate 200,310,708 downwards.
CGCTCAGACTAATATTTTTTTAGCTTTGAAAAGGGGTTCCTTATAACAGACTAACATGTGTATAGGGTATTTTTGAAATTTGGGTTTAATAGCGTTGATTTTTCTCGCTTCAAAGGGGAGTGTTTTAGGTTAATTTTGTATTGAGGCATATCGTCGGTTTGAAGTAATTTAGTGTTTTTTCTGCATATGTAAGAACCCTAAAATAAAATAAATAAATGAATAAATAAAATTGATTTCTTCAACATATGTTTAAAGTAATAAATTAAGTAAAAATGCCTAAAATATAATTGATTAGCAATGAAGGAATGAATACATCTAATCTGTCCTTAACTTCCCTGCTTTAGAGTGCATTCCCATTCAACGCAACAACGACGTATGGCGGCGACAAATGGCTTCAGCGAACGTCATTGGTTCTACATAACTTAATAATCACGCCCTCGTATCAACTAGTTGGCTTTATTATTATTGCGTCATTGGTTCTACATAAGTTAACAATCACGCTCCCTTATTGACTGATTGGCTTTTTTTGATGCATCATTAAAATTGACTTTCATCAAATAGCCGTGATTTGCTCTGATTGCCCTTACATCCTCGCTGTTAGTTTCATAACCATAGCAAACAGTCTATTACGACGGAGTCAAAATATATCTTTCGCCCTGCACTCTGAGTCGCTATCACGCAGACACCATAGCGTGAGCGACAGCTACGAAATACATTACTGTCGTCCTTCTGTCGTATACGTTTGCTATGGTTTCACATTAAGAGCTTTAACATTGTTGTTGCATTTTACACCGTAGCAGAGGCAATTAGTCATGGTTCTTTGAATGAAAAGTAATTTTTAATGATCGAAATATTATTGAAAGGGAATTAGTATTAAGTAATCAAATGGTATCAAGAAAAAGTGTTAATTGAATTATTGATGCGGGTAAAATATCTGCCATGCAGATTTCTGTTACTGTCGCAGTCGGAGTGAAACCAAGACTGACAAAAGGCATTTAAAGAACTTGCCAGCAAAATATTTGCTTTTGATTTTTTTTTCAAACCATTATTATTCATTTAAAGAAAAATTGTAATGAACCGTTTAAAGTGATTTAGTTACTTAAAGTGCAAATGACTAAAGTACTACTCGAAAGCAGCGTGTGTATGTTTTTCAAGGAATGGACATAAAACTGCGTATAAATGAAAAGACTTAAAATCGAAACTTTCATTATCGAATTTAATTGTTACACTTTTAATATTATTAATAAAAAGTTGTGATAAGGTAATGACTTTTATGTTTTTAAGGATAATATTAATATGTTATTACATTTTTATTTTTAATGGTAACAAAGTTTTAAGCGGATTTTCCGTAAGCTGCTGCCCCGTGTCTCTTTCTCTTCTCACAGACAATGGTGTTTGGAGTGACAATTGGAATTCGACAGGGGAATTCAAATTTTTCGCCGTCTACTTTTGTTAATCCCGTACTTTACTCGAATCATTTTGAAATTTCAATTTTATCTTTTAGTTTAATGCTTAACCTTTCTGAGAAATTTTAGATTTTTTAGAAACTTTGAATTATTTATTAGTCAAAAGTCTTATGAATCTTAAGTGGTATTTAACTGACATCGTCATAATGAGGGAGAGGCGTAAAAAGAGAAAAGCCCATTGCAGAAAAAGTAAGAATTTCGGAGCGGAGGATAACTACGTATAACTGTAGATAAATGTTGTGTGAACAATAACAATAGCTACAGATAAACCGGGACCGTGATGAAGCGACGTATAAATGTGAACAACGTATAAACCAGTTATAAGATAAATGACACTTTCCGTAATCTGAAGTATTTAAGGGATTTTTATGAATTAGTTTTAGTTTCTAAAAAGCACTTTAAGGCCTTCCAATCAAAGTTCATTCGAAAATTTGAATTCTTCCCATCCATTCCCCTCTCTTAAAATGTATATATATACAGTAAAACCTGTTAAGTTGTACCTTTGTAAGCAGACCACCTGTCTAAGTTGACCACTTTTGTCAGGAACGGAATTAGCCCTGTATTATATAATGTAGGGAACCTTTGTAACTTGACCACTTCATTTGACCAACTGTTTATGTTGACCACTTATGTACGCCAAATTTGGGTGGGAGTATTGTAAAAACCCTTTGTAAGTTAAACGCCTAATTATTACCATGATATTTATTTATCTAATAACAAAAATAACTTTTCTAGGATATTTTTATGCTATAATGTTACACCAGTATGCGTCTGCACTGCATGGATGAAACAGTAATTATCAAGCAATTTATCAAGCTTGTCTAAACCTCTTTCTAACTTTACCAATGTAAAAACAACTATGAGCATTCGTTTATTTTTTAAATAAATTTCTTTTTTCTATCTGATCTAGCCATTTTGAGAAATGCTGTATTTTTAGGAAATGTACCATCAAATAAGTAACTTGCATAATTAATAAGATATCTATCTGTATTTTAACTAAGTGCTTTAAAGCTGTATAGGATACGTTGTAAGTCATTCAGGTTAAATATTTCTAATGATATTTTAGATAATTGGGAAAAAATAGCTAATTACTAGTTTAAAGTAATATTAATACATGAATCTATATTTTAATTAGTTACAAATGAATAAATGCATAGTGTACCAAATGACAAAAAAATATCTCCACCCTCTATGTTGACCACCTGTTTAAATTTACCACTAAAGTGCTGCACCGCAAGGGGTCAACTTTACAGGTTTTACTGTATGTATATATATATCAATAGTATATATATATATACAGTAAAACCTGTAAAGTTGACCACCTGTCTAAGTTGACCTCTAAAGTGCTGCACCACAAGTGGTCAACTTACACAGGTTTCACTGTATATATATATATATATATATATATATATCTATACGAAACTTTATAATTTGATGTTCCCAAGGTTATTTAAAGTGACTGTTAGCGCAAAAATTGTTGAAACGTCGTTTTGTACTTGTATGAGTGAAATTTAAGCTTTTGTCTGCAACACTAAGGAGATAAATGTAAAATTGCCTGTTAAAACTCTCTAAGTTCGAGCTATTGAAATTCGTTAATAAAAAATTTTCAAACTGATAAAAAACGTTATGTTTTGTAATATTTATAAATACAGCCTGTCCAATATGCGAAATCTTACCGGTTTGTTTCTCAGTATGTTACAAAATAATTTTAGGGCTCTGAAAAGAACTTCGTACACCAGATCTGTAACGTTATTATTACCAAGTAATAGGCTTCTTTAGTTTCGAGGAAACTTTTGTGCGAATTGCATATTAATCTAACACATTACATACACACAAATAAATGTTAATATTTTTTTCAAAAAGATTTTTTTTCTGAATTGAACAAATATTTTTTTCCACATGCCAACATCTATTTTTCTGTGTAATTGACTACCACAAGCCTTTATTTAGGTTCTTTATTTTCTGTTTCGTCGGTTAAAGCAGTAATTTCAAAACACTAATATTAACATGTTAAAATAGAATGAACAAAGAAGATAAGAAAAATTGAAAAATAATAATAATGAACCAAAAATACATTAAAAATTAACATAAAACTAAAAGTTTAGTCTCAACAATAATTTTTATCAAAAATGGAATTGCTTGCTGCAGTTCTTAGCCTACTTTCCAGTAAAAGGTTTAAAAAGGATAAATAAAAGCATTAATGAATAATAGCCCTCACGTAAAAATAACGCTAAAAACGATAATTCAAAAAATAACATTAATTAATTTAATGGTTATCCATTAATGAAAATTTTGATAGTAATCTTATGAGATGGGGAAATGTGTGTCTTGTCTGTCCCACTGATTACTTTTAATTACTTTAAATTTGAACAAAACTTGTTTTTTTTTTTCCATGAAAAGAAATTCCCCAGAACACTTCAGTCCAATGTTTCGTTTTTTGATTTGCGCAGCCTATTGTTCAATTTTAAACTGTCCAAAAAACTTGTGCATTTTTCAACTTTTCAATCTGAATATTGATCTAACAAACTGTTGTTGCTCGAATTACAAATTAACAAGAGGAAAATTACCTAAATAAACTCTGGCTTGTGCGGTAAATTTACCAAAATAGATAATATGCTAACATTAATATTCTCGCTCTGTTTTTTTTAACCATCAATCCATTTCTTATATTACTTATTTATTATTGAGGGTTCATGCTTTTTTTAAACTACACTAAAAGATTTCATCTAGCAATCTTTTTAAAAATATTTTACTTTTAATTTTTCAAATATTTCAATAAAAAACTGAAACATATAAAACGTAACGAAAAAAAAGTATATTCACACATTGCCATTTAGAAAAAAATGCAATATTTGAAAAACCTTATATGAAAAATACCTTGTAAGAAAAATACTTTGCATTAAAAATAGTGTTTTCACCGGAATGCGTATCTATATTTTGACTAAAAAATAATTCTTTGTTTTCCATGACGGTAATTAAATAAGTTATAAAGGCTATTTTCTCTCAGGATTATTAACTGTTGAATGTTATACATTCATTTTAAAAATTACTAGCCGTTCTGTCTAGACGTAAGCAATTCACTTTTTATGTAATTTCCCTCATGTATTATACTAATATACTATAGCATGCAAACTGTTTTTTTTTTTTCCTTTTATTTAACTGTGCATCGCAGGTGGAAATAGTTTCGCTTCGCAATTAAAGAAGGATAAGTTAAACCTCAAGATGGTGTTAATCCCGGTTAATAATTTAAAAAAAACAAACCTAGTCCCAACTCCGTTAATAATAAAATGACAAAGTCGTTCGTTGCCAACGGCGGAAAAGAAATTCAGCCAAATTTTGTGCCGCATACGTTTGCATTTTATTTGTATCAATACTGAAAATTTTCAGCCAGTAAGCCATTATACATATTTCCTTTCATGTACTTATTTCTTTCATTTATTTGTTTATTTTTTGCAAATAGTATAGTAAAAAATTGAAATAGAAAGAGAAAAAACGAAAAAATTCAGTGCACGTTAAGATGGTAATAAACTTTGACACCATTTGGAGACAGTACTGAATCGAAATTAAAGAGGCGTACCATTGGATTGGTGCTTTCCAAATATAGATGCTAAGGATTTAGCTTCAATTCATTTGCATTCTAGTTAAAGCTCTATCTTAAGGTTAGTGGAAGGATCTAATCATCCTCATTACATGCGTCGATTATTTCCTGATGGTCCTAATGCTCTTTAAAATGCCACCACGCATAATCAAAGCTTGAAATCGCTGAAATGCCAGTGTAAGACGTTTATGCTTTATAAAAGTGAAAATAAAAATGTTCCCCAAACCCCGCCCCCATCCTCAAAACATTTATTCAAAAAAGTCAATAGCTTACACTTTTGAGAACCACTCTTCAGTTTTTTTTTTTTCGGCTCTACGTTTTGAATAGACTTTTTTAAATAATAATTTGAAACTTCTTTTTTTTAAACATAAAATATTTTTTAAAGCTTTAACCTTTTAATTGTACTGCCCGAGATTATCTCTGGCACAGCACAGATGCTCCAAAAGGTCACGCCCGAGATGATCTCGGGGTATTTTTTTTTTGAATGCATCGTATCGTTATACCTGAAAATGCATCGGGAGAAGTTAATTTGCTCTAAATTTAACCTACAAGAGTACAAAGTTTGTTGATCAAAAAAAGGATACAAATGAGAAAAAGACAAGGAAGGAAACACCATTCTGGTGTACTGCTTGTGCTTGGAAAAGTGTTTCTAGTTATACCACACAAAACTGAATTACTAAACTACTAATAGGTATTGACTTTTAAATAAATAAAAAATTTTGAATTTTTAAGAAATGATGCTCCACTCGAAGCGAACTTGACCACTGCCGCGCTGAGTGGCAGTGGCTACAAAACTTTAAAATTTGTATACACAAAATATCAAAAGTATATTTTGTACTAAACATTTGATTTTTGCAATAAAAAAATTGGCAATTTATCATCGAAAATAACTTGTTAATTTGTTGAAAGGTTAATCTTAGTTTTTATCTCTTTCTATATGTTCAAAGAAATTGTACACCGCAGAACCAAAACGATATTTTTTCTTTCTTTATCCGACTCTTTAAAAACCGTTATATTAAGCAGTAATGATCAAAATGATTTCATACAGTAAGCTATCGATCCTAATATTTGGATCTTTTAAAACTGAAATGAAACTTTGTTAAATGACATAAGTTGGTGAAATAATAACACAAGTCAAATGTCCTTCCTTCCTAATGCTGTTTCTCTGAAAATCAACGTATGGTTAATTTGTGTTCAATGGCTCGTGAGTCTCAATGTGCCATATTGCATAGTGTATATATTTTTTATTTCTTGATTTGTTTCGGTATAAAGTATTTGGGGGGGGGGGGGAAGACTGCCCCAGAAGCGCTTGTCTTTTCCCCATTTGCGTGTTGAATAACTGAAAATTCCTATCAGGCGACGTGATGTGTTTTCGTCAGTGGGTCTCAATAATCACGACACTTTTTCTTAACTGCAACGTAGCGGTGAGAACCGAGATCTTCTGGGCCAAAGCCCCTGGAACCAAGTACATTACCTTTGAGCCACGAGTCGGGAACCTATGTTCATCATATGAGATTAAATACATTCGTAAGAATTAACAAGAAGTTCCGTCTAGAACTATACGAGCCTACTTTCCAGTATACACCAAATTCAAATTTATAATTTAGCTATCTCTTTCTTTCTTTCTCATTTAGCTTTAGTTCTTAATTACTTCAAATATACGAATTTTCAACGGGTAATACATGTTCACTCATAGTCCTTCATTTATTCAGTCCTTCATTTATTCATTCATTCATTTACTCGTATTTGTTCATCCATCTACTCATTTATGTATTAATTCACTCATTTATTTATTTTACCATTTTTTCACTCATTTATTCTTTCACTCATTCATTTATTCGTTCTTTCACTCTTTCATTTATTCATTCATTCACTCACTCATTTGTATATTTAGTTATTTATTCACTCATTTATTGATTTATTTAAAAAGATCCTCAAAAATAGGCTCTTATATTTCTTGTTGAACTTCGTATCTGTACATGTTCTACGTCCTAGCATCTTTCCGATAAAGTTTGTTCCAAGCAAATCCGTCAATTAAATAAGGACATATATGGGATTGAAATTTCCCCGTAGGCGACTGTTTTCCGCGTGTGATTCTTTTTATGTTTATGTCTGATAATTTACTCGTAAAAATAGCCAACATTTTGAAATCATAGGAAGAAAAGCAACTTTCAATTCTTAATTCTATGTATTCTGGCTGAACAACGGAAGACTTCACTAAAGAAAATAAAATAATTTAAATCAGCACAAAAATTTGTCTCTAGCGTTCGTTTACACTACTTAGTTCCTTTTATACCGGTTAAAACTAATTAGCTGCTCATTTGTTGGTGAGTTCTACTTTGATTCATCTTTGAAATATTGCACCAAAAAAATATTAACCGTTGCTTTTAAAATTTACTTTTTAGTGTTCAACGCACCAGTAAAAGCATTGCATTAATGCTACTGTTATTAAACTGAAGTATTACAATTACACATTGGTTTTTATTTAAAACACAAATTCACTTTTCAATTTTTTCCCTCAAAGCCTCAAAATGTAATTTCGCATGAAAATGTTAAGAATTCTTTGAAAATGCATTAAAACTAATTTTTAAGATGTGCTTAAAATCTGTAAATGTAAGCTTAAGGAATGGTGGTATTACTAGCAAATCGAAATTGATATATATATATTTTTTTCACACTGTGAAGGCGTTAAACAGAAAAACTACTTAACCATGTTTTGCTCCCTTCCATTAAGCTCTTTCCCATAAAGTACTTGAAGAGATGGTTTTCATTTTCAAGGTTGTCGGAACTCAGTTTTAGAAATAATACTCCCATGACTAAATTTTTGCTAAAATCCCTCCGCCGTTCCTAACTCTTAGAGGACTAAAAGCGCACTAAATCTGAACTTTCTCAAGAATCGAGTGGGTGCTATGTTTTCTCTGTAGATTTAAGAAAAGATCAGCTTTGCAGTTTCGATTTCTCTTTTTTTATTCGTGGAATTTCTTGAACTACGGAGCTTAATTCAATAATATATTTCATTGTCGGGGCTTAGGAATGTTTACTGGAAAATGGGCATCATAATACCCCAGTCCATTTTCTGATTACTATTAGAGGGTATTTGTCGCGCCACTTTACTTGGTCTGCCTTTCCCCCCATTACTTGCAAAATAACTTCCCAATTTTCTTAAGTATAGCGACAGCCTAGTCACTGAATTTAGAGCTCTTATTTATTTGCAGTTCTCTGTAGAAGTTTTCAAAAAACTTTTTTAGAGATTTGATCCGAGCTTTTGCGCAACGAATCTAAGCTGTGCAGCCGGTAGTAGTCTGGTAGGCTTCGAAGTAGACGGAGCTGATTAGTGCTCTGCTGATCAGAATTTGTGGCGATATAATCTTCTTTAATTTCAGGAAATATGTATGCTCTTCATTGTTTTTTGGAGAGTTTCTGAAGATCTACTTTATTATATGTTAATCCCCTTGCGTCATTTTTGAGATTAACATCTGCTAATTCCACTTCTGACCCACAATTCAGAACGATGTATCACTTTTCTAAGTGGTTCTTCAATATTCCTCAGAAAGGTAAATTCTGTTAATCACTTTAAAATTGTTAGAAATGGCTCTTTTTAATTATTTTTTTTACCGAATTTAAAATGTTAAGCTCTAACATTAAGAGTTCATGTAGAGCTTTGCGTAGTTTAATGTTTTGCAAATTTTTGACTGTTGTGTGTTTTGACTGTTCTGAATGTAAAGATTGCTAATGGGGGGGGGAGTTTATTTTTTGCATTTTTTAAAGCGATTAATTTTAAATTTTGTATTTTGAATTGCGTAAACGTTTTTTTTCTTGGAAATTATTTATGACCGAAGTTTAATGGAAGTTTATTTAATGATGTAGTTCATATTACATGTACGTAGAAGTAAGAAAGTTGTAAAATTATTTTTATCAAATGAGTTTTAATTTGTGACAGTCCACCAGAATTAATTTTGAAATGCAGCACAGTAAATTATTATTTAATTGATCAATCTGTATTGATTAATAACGTTGAGAAAATGAGATGGTGAAATATGTTGCTTGCCATATGGCATCAGTGGCTGTAATAATTTTTTAATTGAATTAAATGTCAGAGTTAACGCGTTTGATTCCTATTTTTTATTGATCAATCTGTATTGATTAATACCGAAGACTGGCTGAGATGAATTAGCAAATATGGTGCATGCCATATGGAATCAGTGGCTGTGATGGCCCGAACCTTCTTATCGTCTAATTTTTGTAATCTTTTTTTAAGTGAATTAAATGTCAGAAATAACGCGTTGAGTTACTGTCTTTAATTGGTCAGTTGTGTATGGTTTGTTAGCATTTGCATTAAACATTAGCAAGCCTTATGGGAGAAAAATCGCGTAGTGTCAAATCGTAAGGTCTAGGATCAAAGCTCACGCCAGCATTTCTGGACATCACACATGAAAACGTTATCTTTACAATTTGATGGTTCATGTTGCTTTATGATATGAAATACCATCTTCTTAAATTTCTGCAAGGTCCACATGGTCCAGATGACAAATATTAAGCATTATATAGCCAGCAAAGATTTAACCAAATACGCTCGAGAAAATTTCTGAAGAACGCAGTGTCGAACCGTTGTAATACGAACGGTACAATTGTAACGAACCGTTACAATATTTGATGTATTATATCGTTGACGTACGAGTAAAATCGACATTGAGTTTCAATCATTAGATACCATTACCATTAGATAATATTTTTAATATTTACCATTAGATAATATTTTTAAATAAGAGGCAATGAAAAGATATTAACTTATTAAGAAAATGCATGTTTTGGTATAAATGACTTCATAACATAATTCGAATTTCGTGCAGAACTACGCGAGCTTATTTAGCAAAATTGATTCGTAAGTAGTAATAGAAATATAATTTCACGTTAATTTAAAGCACAAATTAATGTTCATTTGTGCTTTAAATTAACGTGAAATTATATTTCTATTACTGTTTACTTGCACATAGTTAAATTATTATTATGATTCGTAAGTAGTTATAACAAATCTTCAGTTACATTTAAATTGTTATATATAATCGTTTTAGCCTACTTTCCAGTAAAAGTAAAAAGAAAAAAAAATGAAGAGAGCTTTATGTATCGTTAAAAAAAAAAGAAAGTCGAATAAGTTCAGTAATCAAAAAATTATTAAAAATAAAAATTTAAAAGTAGGGTTTTGAGATGGGGACAACGTGTCGTTCTGTCGGTCGTTCTTCCCCACCCCCCACCATAATTACTTTTGAAGGAAGTAATCCAATTCGAAAGTTTTTTCATTCATCTCAGTTTTAGCCTGCTTTTCCGTAAAAGTAAAAAAAAATAATAATAAAGCATGAAAGAAGACAATGTATCGTAAAAATATCGTTAAAAATGGAGAAAAGAAAAAAAATGAAGTAATTTAAATAGATTAAAAAATAAAAATTAGGGTTGTGAGATGGGGAAAATGTGTCTGTCGGTCTTTCGGTGGGTCTATCTGCCCCCCGAAAGTTATTGAGGGAGGGGGCGATAACTTTTGAACGAATTGTCCGATTTGAAAAGATTTTGGCGAGGACATTTGATCTCCATATTTTACTTTTTGATTTGCACAATTTTTTGTTCAATTTTGAACAGTTCCAAAAACGTTAACATTAGCGCTGTTAGGCAAATTATGTAAACTCTGGGCGTAAGATCCAAGTTCCTATGAACAAGCTTATTAAAAGAAGCTCGCGTGTGTTATATTTTTTGATTTAAACAATTTTGAACAGTTCCAAATAATAATAAAAAAACATTGGCACCTACGGGGAAATTTCAATCCTATATAAATCCTAATCTAATAGACGGATTTGCTCGGAACAAACTTTATCGGAAAGATCTAATGACGTAGAATATGTACAGATAACAAGCTTAACCAGAACTAAACGAGCCTATTTTCCTATTAATTTTTTTGATCGGGATTTTTAAGGTTATTTTCGAATGGATGAAGGATTAAATGAACGAGTGAAGGAATGAATGAATAAATGAGCGAATTAAATAATAAAACGAAAGAAGAAGAGATGATAAAATAAATAAGTGAATGAGTGAAAAAATAAATAAATGAGTGAATAAATACATGAATGAGTAAATGAATGACTGAATAAATGATATAATGAATGAATGAGTGAGTTAATGAATATGTATTAACCTTTGAAAAGTAATTAAGAACTCAAGCTAAATGAGAAAGGGAAAAAGAGAGATAGATAGCTAGATCATAAATTTGAAGATTGTGTATACGGGAAACTAGGCTCTTATAGTTCTAGACGGAACTTCTTGTTATATTTTAGTTTTGGATTTGAACAACTTTTCGTCCAATTCTGAACTGTTCAAAAAATCTTTTTATTAGAGCCTATGGGTGGAAATAAAGAAATTATGTAATCTCTGGGCATAAGATCCAAGATCCTTCGTACAAGCTTATTGGAAGAAGCTTTCAACGGGAGACATGTTTGGATTTAAAGAATTTTTGTTCAATTTCAAACAGTTGAAAAAAAAGTTTACATGACTCGTACGGGGAAATTTCAATCCTAAATAAATCCTGATCCAACAGACGGATTTGGTTGTAACAAATCTTATCAGAAAGATCTTAAACATAGAACATGTACAGTTACGAAGTTCATCCAGAACTAAACAAGCCTATTTTCCCACGAAACTTTTTGATCTGGATTTTTAAGGATATTTTTGAATGATGTGAGTGAGTGAATGAATGCATTAATAAATGAATGAGTAAATATGTTTGAACCGCTGAAGAAGGTATATTTGAAGTAATTAGAGAACTAAAGTTAAAGGAGAAAGAGAGAGAGATATTATCAATTTGATATTGGGTGCATACTGGAAAGTAGGCTCGTATAGATCTAGAGGAAACTTATTGTTATCGATTAAATCCCTTTTGAAAAATAAAAAATAGTTTAAAAGAGAATAATTGAAGGGTTATTGTGATAAACGGGGGGAGATACCAAAGTCATCCTCTCAGCTTATTAGGCGTATATTTTGGTAACTCCAGACAGCGAATTTTTTTCTACAGACAAATTAGGTAGTATTTCAGCACAGAATTTCAGGTCGTAAACTCACAAGGAAAAATAAAATATGACGGTATAAATTGTTGGAAAATGTCCCCAATATAAAATTTGAGAACTAAAGTAAAAGAGGAGCAAGAATAAAGGGAAAAAAAGTTTATAGCGATACTTTTCATGGGAACTTGTTTTAAAAGCAGTAAATTATGAAATTCGGCATAGTTGATTTCTTAGGAAAGGAGCCGATTTTTTTAATAGTTTTTAAAAAGAATTTAAGGTGCTTATTTTACATAATCTTTGTGATTATGAGCCGAGTTTATTTATTCTTTTTTAGAAATATTTTTTAAATTGATTATTTTATATTTGGCTTTCGGTAGTATTTTACGAGTGATTAAACCCATTATCATGATATTTTATTTATTTGTATTATTTTATTTATTTATTTATTTATTTTCTTATTCATTTTTTATTTACAGAAAAGTGGGCTCAACAGTACATTTTACATGAATCTGATATTTTTAGTCATAATTATCAGTATTGTAGACAAAGTGCAAAAACAACTTTAAATTTCGGGTTTTTTTTCATTTCTTTGTTCTTTTTGAAATTTATTTTGCTTCATAACTCGTATTTCGCCGCAAAAATATAAAACGTAACAACTTCTGAAATTTTAAAATAATTTTGAGCACTTATTGAAAATAATCGAATTATCCTTTTTAGAGTGTGATTCCAAAATTGAATTTTTCATCTACATAATTTTCAGCTTTAGAAAAAAAAAATCTTCTCTGTACACGCATATTCATGCCAACCTCGAAAAACAGTTTTCCGTAGCAACCAAGGCAGGTTACCGCAATGTTATCTGTAATAAGGCAGATAAGTTATAAGTCCAGTCAACAGGTACAGAAAAAAGGGGCTTACCTAGCAAAAGGTGAGGTAGAAGATTTTTTTCTTTAATTAGTATATATTGGTGCCAACATGAAAGATCCGGGGAAAATTTTTGGCGGCCGAAAAACTACCAAAATTAGGCCCTTTTTGTTGTTTTTTCGATGTATCTCAGAAATGGTTGAATTTAGCGAAAATTTTCCAATGTAAAATTTATAGAAGATAGAATTTCCTACAACTTTCATCATTACTACTTTTTTGTAGCATCAACAGCAAACGCGTTACACCTTCTTAAAGTTCGGCATTTTTTTCTAACTTATAAAAACAATGAAAAGAGACAGGTGCCTGAAAGCTTATTGAAGGATGTAGAAACAGAAGAGGCAAGTAGGCCACGTGTCTGACCTTGAGAAACGATGCCTGTTTCGTAGCAGATAGAGAGGAATGAAATTGACCCCCCTCCCCCCCCCCCCATACAGTGGTGTAGTCAATGGGGACGCAGGGAGACGGTCTCCCACTAACTTTTTATTTAAATAAGTGTCCCACCACTTGTTTTGGATTTTAAAACGTAAGCGTATCCCTACCAGTATCGTAAATAGACTTAGTGGTTGCCCGGGGCGAAATTTGAGAATGCCGCCCCTAAACCATGCTGACAACAGAGCAGCCCGAAGTCAAAAAACGGGGGCTGGGGGGGGGGGGGGGGTCGGGGGGTTATGAGTTTGGTTACCACCACATTTTTTTTGATCGGGTAATTCCAGATTTATATAATATTTATATTTTTCAGAGACATTAGGTTGAATAAATTTCATCTAATGTTCCATCCGGCATTTTTTTTTTTTTTGGATAATTGCGTCAGGGTATTCGGAAAAGCTATATATAAAAAATCGAAAAATCCTTCCGTGTAATTACCTGTATAATTTCCGGGGGGTTCGGGGTCTCTCCCCCGGAAAATTTTAGAAATTGAAGTCTAAAACACGCGATTCTAGGCTATACTTAGTGACGCTGGGCCTGGGGAAAAAGGAGGGGTTCAGGCACTTCACCCCTCACTATCGAGGAATTTCGCTGAAAAAAAATCATCTATATTCGTGCCAAAAATGCAATTTTAGCTGTATTTTCAGACATTAGAAAATTCTGTTCATATTTTACTCCACATTTCAATAAAAAGAAGATGCTCAAAAGTTTCATCAATATTTCAAGATGATTTTTTGAAGACATCACATGAGTATGTATTGTTGGGTATTACACAGAAGGTATGTCTTGACATCCTATTGTAAAATACTTATATATCGTTTTCGATGCGGAAATGACTTTTACATAGGCTATTTAGAAGAATAGCAAGGAAGCAACATTCCCAAGGAAGCAAAACAAAGTATACCTAGGGGGTGCAGAAAAAGCCGAAACCGGACGTCAACCTGTAGCCACTGCCCGCCCTCCCCCCCCCCCCCCCCGCCCCTATGTTCTCGTGATCTTTTGGAGCAATGCAACTGTCGGTAACTTTTGGAGGGAAAAAAATAACTTCGCCCTGTTTGCAAAAAAAAAAAAAAAAAAATGAAAAACAAGATTGCGTTTTGTTGGGATAGGCGTTCCGAACTTTTTGCCGCCCCTGAAACAGTGCCGCCCGGGGCGGACCGCCCCCACCGCCCCCCACTAGTTACGCCACTGATCCCTACTTTTCAATGTTCGTATATATAATCCCCCCCCCCCCCAACCTTTTTCTCCAGGTCTTCACTACTGCCCCCCCCCCCCTAATTTCAAAACAAATGTCTCCCCGTTCCTCTCCCGTTTTCCTGTCACCAAATACGTTGTGTTGACTCGATTCAACAACTGTCCGTTAAGTCAGCTCAATTTGAGCGAGGAGACGTTCTGCTTCAAATAGTGTGTTTTGCATTACAATTTCGTATTTAAAGATGAGTGTGCTTGACCAAAGCGTTTGTTTTATTTGTGAATTGAGTTTGAATGAGGTTGAAGTAAAAATTGTGAAGGAGAAAGGGATAGGAAATCTTAAAAAAATGTAGTGCGAAAAGTCAAAATGAAAAACATCGGCGTTTTTGAAGGACTTAAAAAACAAGTGAATATTCACAATGCTTGTTACAAACGATAAAAAAGTGAGCGAATGATTGATGCTTATGTGCGTCGTTGTACAGCTGGTGATGACGGTTCAAGCAGTGTAGCTCCATCTCCTCGCTGGAGAACTGAGGGTTTCTGTTTTAAAGACCAATTATTTTTGTGTGGTGAGGGGATACCTTAATTTTTTTTTTAAAGCGAGAACGACTCCCTGAACATGAAAGAAATTTGATACATCAAGTTATGAGATTGGGTGTGAGAGATGCAATTATGAATACTACTGAAAGCCGTGAAGATGAGTGGGGAAAAAAAATTCTTGATTGAATTGGAAATGTAAAAGACTTAGTTCATGGTGGAAACAGAATCCAAGAAAAAAAAAATCCCTGATATTCCCTGATTGAGTGAGCTCCAAAAATTTCCCTGATTTTATAATTTTAATTGTGAGTTAAACAGCCTCATTGTCATATTTGACAGTATCACAGTGGTGAAACCAGATTTATAAGGGGAGTGTACCAGAGGCGTAGCTAGATTTTCAGCGCCCGGGGACAACTGAAGATTTTGCGCCGCCTGTGCCCCTGGAGGCCCAGGGGTGCCCCTAAAGGGAATTCAAAAAACTTTTATGCTTCCTAAATGATAAATAGCTCTAAAATGCAGACCTTTTAACTTTCATTTTAATTAGCGTGACCATTCACTTCTAAGGGACCATTAGCGACCATTCACTTCTAAGGGGAAAATGGGACACTGGCTTCGTGAAATTATTTGTCTGATTTCTACATTATTAACATTTATACTACATTAATCTAAATTATTTGTCTGTCTACATTGGTCATTCCCGATATGGTTTGCGGTGCTCCCACGTTTTTGTCGAACATATTCACACCTCTTCAGTTCAAATAATTTTCATTTCGCATTTAAAAATAAAATAAATTAACATTAATTTGGCACCCCTTGACACTGCGCCCGGGGACAGCTGTCCCTCCTTGCCCCCCTCCCCCTAGCTACGCATCTGGAGTGTACTATACTTTTCCATCTGAACTTTGCGCTTCCTTTTCTTTTCTTGAGGGGGTGAAAGAAAATTTTCTAAGCCATATAATCTGCAACTAGTAAAGTTTTAAATCTAAAGTTTTTTAAGGATGAAGATCACCCCCCCCCCCCCCCCCCATCATTATTTTATGCTTTAATAACTTTATTTTCTCAAGATGCATATTGTTCTTTTATTGATTAAAGAAAATATTTTTGTAATTTTGTAAAAATTCCAAATTATCACTCTGTGATGGGGGGCATGGGCTATCTGTTCCCTCTTATTGCGCCACTGCAGTACCATGCACAGTACGGAACCCCAAATTTGGCACGCTGGATAGCGCTGTTAAGGCCGAATGTCGGAACAAGACCAAAAATGGCGGATTCTCGGAAGTATCAACGCTGACACGCTTCTTTATACACAAAATTGCAGTGTCTTCTTAACTTATAGACAATGCTTTCTATGCTTTCCCCCTGTCTCTTTGTCCTCTGAGTTGCTAATCCTCGGAGTAATGGGAAAGAGAGTCCCTGCTCTTTTCTTCTACCTATCAACTGGTGACAGCTAGCCAACCCTTAGCACCTGGTGTAAATTCCTGCAGCATTTACGCTAAAACCTGGAGTCTGAGACATTTCATTGAACATTTATAATTACAGATGTTTAGATAAATTGCACATACACATTGATGGTTTTTTAGTACATATTTAATATTACATTTTAAAAATTTTAGAAAATATATTACTAATAATTGCTATTATTTTGTAATTTAGACATATCAACTCAAATTTAGAAAATGTATTTACAAGCCTACATTTTTCTTGAAAAAACTTGAAGGAAATCCTAACTTGGTTAAAACTTGGCTAAGAAGTAGAATGAGTGATGATAGACTCACTGGATTAGCGTTATTGCATATCCATAAAGATATTACATTGGACGTTGAAAAAATTATAGACTGCGAAAGCAAAAAAAACGGCAACTTGTGTTCCTTTTATAAGGGCATTGAATAAACGTATTATGCATTGAAAAAATGTGTTAGTAAAATTTTAAATATCACTACACTAGCATTTTCTTTTTTGTTGTTCCTGCTGTTTGAAAAAAAAAGGGTGGGGGGGGGGGGGACTGTTGAAAAGGTATGAAGAATCTCCTCCATCCATCCTTACATTGAACCCCGAGATTTCCAAAATCGCCTCCCCCTTGAAGATTTTCTAGATCCGCCCTTGCTTTCAGTAAAAAAAGGAATTCGTTGTGGTGAAAATCCTGGGGAAAAAATCTGCAAAGAATTTTATGGCAAAAAATACTAATGAATGTAGTGATGGAGATTTTGAGGTCTCATACATGAGTACCAAGGATAAGGGAATATCGTTCCCTTTTTCTCAGGTGGCAGATGAAGCCAGCGTTTCACGAGACGAAATTGTTCTCAAGCCTACTCCGACCACAGAAAAGAGGCAAGTTTTCACTTTACAGACAATTTGGAGAATTTTTTTTTTCACGTAGTTCTTGATAGATTCTTTTTTCACTTATTTCTTGGTGAATTGTTCTTTATTTTCATAATTCATCTTTTTTGTTCACGTTTTGCAAAACTTTTTTGCATTATTTGTCTAAGATTTGTATTAATTTTGTATTTTGGGGGAAAAGACGATTTTTGAACAATTTTTGTGTTTACTGTGGCTTAGTTAACACCCTGAAGAGGTGGCTCCGCGCATCTTTTATTTACAGCTTCGATATACGAAGAAAACATCTGGTGGGCAAAGTGACCCCACGTCACTAGGTGACTTTGCCCACCCATATTTCTTTTTTTTAACAAGGGGGAATGATATAAAAAGAAAATAATTACATAAAACACATCTACGAACCACCTTCCAAAGATACAAATTTTATCTAAGATATCAGAAAATGAGTTATGAGAAAATTATCAACTTGAATTTTTAAATTGGGCAAAGTCACCCTAATTGACGGTATATCGCAAAAACAACAAAAAGTGCCAAATTTTGGTGGTTTTTCGGCCAAAAAATTTTCCCGGGATCCTTCATGTTGGATAATCAAGTTTTTCATGTTGGCACCAATATGTACTAGTTAAAAAAATAAAATCTTCTACCCCACTTTTTGCAAGGTAAAATGTATTTACTGACTGGTCTATTAGGTGTTTTCCCTTAACATAAATTATGGATTCTAACTTTTTTTCTATACTATAACAAATACTACTACGTTATCCGAGTATACAGTAGCTTGTAATTCCTTGAAATCAAAAATACAAAAAAGTCACTGCATTTAAATAAAATGGTATTCACTTGTAATGCACATTTAAATATATTTAACACACTTGGCTACATCATTTGAAATTCATTTTTTAAAAATGTGTTTCTGTATTTAATACACACAAAGATGAAGTAAAAAACAAGAAAATATTTAAGATACTCTATTTATATTATTCCACAGCAAGCAATTGGAAAATTTTAAAGTTAAATAAGAATTTATTTTTTACAACAAAATTTGAATTAAAACTAGTGTAGAAAATGCAGAGTAATTCGAGCAATGATTTCTGTGCATAACGAATCGACGTTTTTAATTGCAATTATAACAGTGCTTTTGTTTCATTACTGATGAAATATATTCCGCATTATTGCTTTCGAAAAAACGATGAGTAACAATCCTTAATGTAATCCGTAGTAAATTGAAAATTCTGGATTGTTTTCCCGTAGTGGCTAGGGGCAATCCATAGATGTATAAAATTGATGTATATTGCTTAATAAAGCAACAGAATGCATGCTCAACATAAAAATCCTTCTTACTCTTCAAACCGGGGAGGAGCAATTGTCCCCCTCCCGCAAATGAAAAGTCTGTTTTCTGCCATCTATGAAATGGCAACGACAATTTTTTTTATAAGTTTCTGCTCATTTCCAAGAGTGGTAGCCTTCCGTGTTACCATGCCACAGGTCCGGGGTTCGATTCCCGGGCTGGGCAGGGTCGACTCAGCATTTCATCCCTTTAGTGGGGTCGATAAAATGAGGACCAAGCACGCTTGGGAACTAAACACTGAGACTTCCGCGTCAGGCCGACCGCTTGACCGGAACACCTGCTTCTGCACCCCAAGGCCCTCGGTCGTGAAAGCTGGAATGGGCTGGAGTGCCACTGAGTTTAGTTTTTTTAGTCATTTCCAAGAGAAAAATGCTTAAATGACCTAAACCGTACTCTTTAAAAAATGGCTACCACAGTATGGGCCGCAGAACCTCTTGTGCCACAAAGCCCTCTTAGTGAAACTAAACAGTTGGCAAATATTTCCGCCCTGCTAAAGTATTGTTAGAAACGATATGGTTACTTTTAAATACACATAGCTAAACGTAAACTCCTGAGGCCAGATATCTCAGGATAGGCTCAATTTCTGACCTTGTCAAATATACATTAGCACACATATGCTGTGGGAAAAGATCCACTGTAATTTATACAGATGTTTTTAATATTTTCCTTTTGTACTATTCTTTTAAAAGTTATTCTGTTTTTGTAGCTTTTAATATTAAATTTCTTTGAAAATTTCACTAGTTTTAGGAGAAGAAATGAATGAATAAAGATATTTTTTGCTTTTCTTTTTTTGACTGATAGCGTGCTAAATATTACATTCACATCCACGCTTTGAAAAGCGAGTAGATGTCTTCAGAGCTATATGACAGTTTCATTCAAAGTCAGTTGCTTAATTTTTGTGTTTGTCGTGCTGTTTTGCATTACTCACTGCTTCTGTATATTTAATAATGGACCTTTCCGTTTTCGTCTTGTCAGTTTGTTTAATATTAATTTCGTTTCCTTTTTAAAGATTTTAATTTAATGTGAACTAAAACTATTATTTTGATTTTTTTTTTTTTTTTTTTTTTTGCTTGGAAGCCTTCTTTTCAGATGTTCAAAATGTTACATGTTTTTATTTTACCAAGAATGGATTTTCAAAATGAAATTCAATAATGTTACTCGTTACTTTATTTTGTCATCTTGTTCGCGATAACTTAAACAAAAAAATTTTATTTAGCAACCATGACTATTTTTCACGTTTTTTCCTTTGTACCACATTGGAGCACTGGTAATACCATATTGTTTTAGCTTGTTGGGGCCGTTCATAAATGATGTCACGCTTTTTTCCATATATTTGCCCCCCCCCCCTTTGTCACAATATGTCACTCTTCAGCGGACCCCCCTCCCCCCCCTTTGTCACATGTAGCGCTATATTGAATAATGAATGTCCCACTTCTTGTTACCCCTCTCCTTGTCACAATTTCCCGAACCCCCCTCCCCCCCTCGAAGATTGACATCATTTATGAATGGTGATATGTTCTAATCAGCTATAACTTAGAACGTTACCTATATCATGTATCATTCACTTACGCTGCTAAAATCACGATGTTTTATTGCAACGTTTGGGACGACTGTCTTCTTTTGTCTCTTTCTTTTTTATTTTCATTCTTCAGGATTCTTTCCGGCCAAAAATAAAATGATAAAATTAGGAAAAACGTGAAAGTAGGATACATTTCTCGTAAAAAATAACCTTACATACATAAAATCGAAATAAATTTATTAAAAGTGAAAATTAAAAATAAATTAAAAACCGAAATAGATTTTTCAGATAGGTGTCGAAATTTTTGATTAAACAGACAGATTTATATCGAAATCAGAAAGAAAAAAAATCCTTGCATGTAAGTGTTTTTGTATAATTCTAATGGCTGTGAATGAAATTCAAACGGTTTTACCTAAAAAGCAGTTTGAATTTATCCTAAACTGGCAACTTGTAGTTTGATTTTCGATCCAAATGATTATTTTAATACAATTCCATTATTTTTAAATTTTGATCTCTGATTTGGCAATAGTTAAAACAATTTTATTTCAAAACTAGTCGCCTGACATGTTTTTGAGCAATGAGATATTTTCTCTCTTTGTTTTCAAATTACCAATTGCTGTGTCCCGTCTTTTAGAGAAAATTTAAAAAATATATGTTTAATTGGGCGAAAAATAGTGTCGCATTAAAATGAATGGGATCCGTAAAAAAGTATTTTCTACTTTTATCGGTATTTACCCCTTTCTTCTGATACATTTCTCATATTTAAATGAGCAAGATCTTTTTAAGCGAGACCGTCATTCTATTATGAATTATGAGTTTAAAATCATGACGTTATTTTTAAAAATAATTCACTGAAAAATCGGACAATGAAGATGAATATTCTAGTGGGAGAAAATGTACCGATCGCACTAATTCCTCATTCGTTTTTTGAAAGCTTCTGTATAGTTAATTTAGATTTTAAATGTTTGGTTTAAGATCCGATCATAAATCCGCGATTATTGCTGGGAATATTATCATGGAAAGAGATTTCTCTTTTTTAAAAAAAATATTCATTTAGGATGTTTTATAAATAACCTTAGTAATTAATGGTTTTAATTGATGTTCTTCATCTTGTGCATTGAGACCATTGGTTAGAAACTCAAAAATAGCACTTACTGCAAAACTTGATTTGATTAATAGTTAGGCAAGCCAGATTTTATTTTCCATTACTTGTTCAATGAAGTTTTGAGTCTGAAATAACTTTAGAAGCTCCTAAGGGTTACGTATCGGCACTTCGATGAGTGTAGTTGAGAGAAATACCTTCATTGTTGTTTTGTCATTCATTTTGGCCCATCGATTTCCCTTAAGAGTTGTTATAAAGCTGAAAGCTGTTTTCCTGATCCATGCTCCTGTTTAATATTAAAAGCTACTCTTTATTGTATTATCTTTTTTTAGCACAATACTCTGATTTGAAGGTTTGGAAATATTTATGTTCCCCCTTCAGTAAGACTTAAATCTGTTCATGAGTGGTACTTGTGGTAGAAAATGTTTTAACACGTTGGCCACACTACGAGATAATTTGTAGTAACGAATATCCATTGTTATTTAATAATTATTAAGCCCAATATTATTTAGCTACCCCATTAGTAGAATATTAGTACTCAGTAGTTACCGTGCAACTATGTTAATAGTACGTGTGAAAATTAAAGATACACATACAGTTGGCTTCTGGGACGAAGTAAATAAATTAAAACTTGCTTATGTGATCGCATAATTTTTTTCTATTTATACCAGTTTTATTTATTTGTAATTATCTATTTATTTTTTATATTAAGATATGCGTTTTTATGTCATTCGTGCGAATAAAATGACATAAATAAATAAGATTGGGTTCTGAAATTCGAGAGTTAGCAGTACACCTTTATTCTGATACCTTTCTAGTGGATATTCTCATATTTAAATGATTATTTTTTTAAGCAAGATTATACTTAATTCTGTTATGAGTTATGATTTTAAAATGTTGAGTTTAAAATTATAACGTATTTCTTAGAACTAGCAAAAAAAGTAGATTTACTACAAAATCATCATCTTAATAAATAATACTATTTATCAACATATTAATAATGATAGTATTTATCTTTTGTCGTTCGAGATAAGCATTGTTGTTAGTCTAAAACTAGGGTCTAATATTTTTGGTAACTGACTATACTGAAGATTATTATTAATTATTTCTAAATATGTTATATATTTATTACAATTACTTAACTCGTAGAGTTATTTTTTAAATTCAGAAGTAAACCCTGTTTAATTTAATTTATTTAAAATTTAAATTTTTAAAATATCCTCTTATCAAAACCACAATACAGAAATATAATTAAAATGAAATTTTGAAACAATGTATTGTCAATGAAACATTTTGTGAATTTTATGAGCCATTAAAATGCGTTCTGCAACTCTTTATGTGTTTGAAACTAACTTTAGTTAGTATTGTAACTTTTTCCGTATTTGATAAACATAGATTTCAACCATCAACTGTTATGTTGAAATCAAAAATAAAAATTAATGTTTTAAAAATCTATGGTAAATCGTTTCCACTAAAATCGACTTCGAAAGAAAATTCTGAACTGAAACGCTCTTAATTGAAACAGTGTGGTTTAATACTATTGCAAATGAATAGAAAATATTTAATTCTGTTTTTTCTGACAAAGTTCACAACGAGCATTAAAAAGAAAAAAAGTATTAATTCCAAAAATAAAATTCTCGTGCTGCCATCTATAGGAGAGAGGTGACTTCAAATGCCGCACAAAGAAAAAATATATTTCAATATTAGATCAAACAATACATTTTTTAAAAAGTCTCTTCGTACTTTAAATTAAGAATTGCGTACTTATTGTGAAACAAGCACTAGATATTAGAAATTAATTTTATTTTTTACTAAATCTTGAATTCAATTGTTAACTGAGACATTAGAGTGACCTTCGTGAAAAACATGAGCGACAATATTTTGCTGGGAATTTAATGTTCATCTTTTTTTGCGGTTTCTGAGTAATATAATAAAAGTGTGAGGCATCACTCAGAACAGTTAGTCATTTATTTCCCGGAAGTTGACATCTCTCTTCATTGACAAAGCGATTCCTTGTAACACCGAAACGCATGCGTGCTGTTTATAATTTTCATACTTGTGCGTTATGACAGTGATGTCATTTTCTTTTGTCTGCCTTGGAAAGATTACGTTCCATCTACATGATCTTACAAAAAGCGCTAAACCCATTATAATATATTGGCCTTTCTGTTATAACGATGGGAAGATAAATTCCCGCTTCAGTTTTACAGCGCTTAGCCGGTTCGGGAAATCATATGCCAACTATAGACAATGTAGGAAATGTAGCAGAATGGGACAAGAAGAGAGGACATGTGTGCAGAATGGGATGTCCCTCTGCCCATTTGCAACATGCTTCTCATCTTTTCGTGGCAAATTATTACCATTAAATTTAATTTTCTTTATGACTGAAAAGTTCCTTGGAAGTATTCTTCCCATCCCTAAAATTTAAGTGGAAACATAAAATTCGGCAGTATAAAATACATTTTCTTAAATGCTATCGTTTATCACGTTGACTGGCGTTTAAAGTCTAGTCTTATAGTATTAAAGATGTTTATTTTTTAACTTTATGGTAAAAACTCGAAAAATGGATTTAGATACTATGCTCAGGTACTGAAGAAATTTTTTTAACTATAAAGAAAGTTTTCTGACTACCGCAACACGTGTCTGAAATTTTAATTGCAAATTAATGACTAAATGCAAAGGAAGTTAAATCAGCTGTTTTCACGTAGCAAATAAAAGTATTTCAAAACATACAAGCCTTGATGAAAGGGGTAATTTAATGATCTATTCTACGCGTAATTTGAACATATACCTTTCGTTCTTTTTTATTTATACGTATAAAATCGTTAATTTTAAAACCTTTCATTGTATATGGTCACATGCACCATGCTATGGTCATAGCAAGAGATGAAATGTAGCTGATCTTAATGCTTTTGAAAATATAGAGAAGGTCTTCACCCTGCAATATACGAATATGTTTTCCACTGATAATTTCAGCTCGCTTTATATATTTATGTTTCTTTTAACTAAAAGAAAGAAAACAGTCTAGAATTTCAGAAGTTAATTTGCAAGCGTAGTATGTCTTCTGAATTTAAAAAATTATCTTCAGTGAGCTTGTTAAAAGAAATTCCTTAGTTATATATATCTCCCCTAAATAAAACTATATTTTCTTTAATAGTTTGTAAGCTAATGATTTATCAGTTTTTTAATTCTGTTGCTTAACAATACAGGAATGCAGTTAAATAACGTTATTGTTTTCAATGTTTTTTTTTTTTTTTTTTTTAAAATTTTATAATTAAAAATTGAAAATGTGTTTAATCTGAATCGTCTTGTATTTCTAAATTAATTTTTACAGGGGAAAATATGTTTATTTTATGATACCGCTATATTCGTAGTTTTAAAAAAACAACATACTTGTTAATCGTATAATTACGAAAAAGTTGTACGGTGTCTAATAATTCGAAACGTAGTGTTTTCATACTTGACACGAGACTGTATAGTACAATCCGTGTCGATTCAGGCAGGGGGGTACCTTCATAGTCTCAGAAGTTTTTGAATTTCACATATGTTAAAATATAGAACTTTGTGAGTTACAGGTATGTTTTTGTTTTGCTCAAAAAAATTCCTGGCCCGAGATACAGTCCGCCAAAGATGGCGCCTTCGGCGCAATTTCTCACTTGCGATTTTCGACAAAAACTTTTAAGTGCTCTATTTCCTGAACGGTGCAAGATATTTTGATGCGGTTTTTTTTATTTGAATGATAAATATATTCTGTTTAAGATAAGAGGCTAAATTTTAAAATATCTATTCAACTTTTTTTGCTGCAGCCTTTTGAAATTTTTTAAAAAAATCTTTTTTATTCTTTTTCTCAAAAAAAGCCAATTTCAATTTTTTTATTTTTTTTTACTGTTGGTTAATACCATTAAATACTACATTCTCTGAAAAGGAGAGCTTCCACTTTTGCGTTTAACGGTTTTTACAAACAATTTAAGATTTTGCCATATATTTCATCAGTTTTGTTAACAACATAGTCATATATTGGTCCCATTAAGTCAAAATTATATTAATTTAATTTTCTTTGACATGACATTTATTTCTTAATAAATAATATTAGCGCGAAAAAATCATGACTTTTTTTTTAAATTAAATTTTCTTTTTTTTTAAATTTAAAACCAGATTGCTTATCATAGCCATAAACATAACTTAAGATTAACATTCTGAGTAAGATGCAATGAATATAATATTTATTTAAGTGAAAATAAGAATTTTACAACGAAAAGTGTGTATTAATGCTAAAAATTTAATAAAATAAATGCAATACACTATACTTTCATCCCAATACGCATGTTTAAGAAAAATTAATTACTGCACATTCGCCAGGTTGTTAGCAAGTAACGTAAATATATGTATAACAACCATTAAAACTATTTATGTATATCATTTATTCATTATCAAATTGATTAATAATTAAATTAATTTTTATATAACACATACAGTTAGGTATTTTCTTGATTCTATTTGCCATCAAGTAATTTAAAAAAGAAAACAGGTTTGGCTGTCTTTTCTACCCCAAGGGTTATTTCCTGAGCTTGTTGTGAACAATTCCAAATGTAGAAAGCTTTAGTTCAATTGCTGCTGAAATGAGCGTCTGAATTATTTTTGGTTGTTTATTACCCATGAATTCTTTACAGCAGTTACAATTTCCCACACTCAAATGTTCACATAGACTGCAATTTCTTTTTCAAATTAAATTCCGCAAAAAGGAAGTGCACAAATTATGAACTTCAAGCCATTACTTCATAGTTCAGTGTTTTCTTTAACCAAATTTAATTGGCTCTTAAACCTCTTATTTTATATTTTAGGGGTAGAGATGGCTGAAAAAAAAAAAAAGAAAGAAAGAAAGGTGTCAGTGCATGTTCATATTAAAAAAAAAAGATGTATAGTTACTTTATCTTTCTGATTTAGGTTATTTTCTAACTTTTTCTGAATACTTGTAATAGCTTCGGCTAATTTAGTTATCTTCTTCAAATTATTTAAAACAGTTAAAATTGGTTCTTATTGATTAGGCAGATTCTCAACATTCTGTTCCATTGCCCCATTGAAAATATTTTGATATTTATTTCTCTATTAAATTTCTACTTTCTTCTTTAAATACCTGCATAAAAAAATAGCCGATTGCTGGTGTAACTTTTTATGGAACGATATATTAAATTCCATTGTACCTCTGAAGGTAAGATGAATGCCATTTCGTTACTATCAGGACAACATAATTAATGAAATTGTTTTTTCTTGTTTTGAATTGAGAAGATATTTATTGTCCCCATACCTCACAACTCATAATGCTAACTCAAATTAGTAATAAATACTTTAACATTTTGTTTGATTTGATTTTTGTAAGAACTATTGAGTAAAATCAATTATTTTTTATTTAATCATTTGCTTTAAATTATGTGCAGCCTGATAAATATTAGAAATATCTTTTCAAAAAAGAAAAAAAGGGAAAGAAAAAAAAAAAGAAAAAACATTAATATATTACAACCAAAAACATATTAAAGCTTAAAGTATATGGATATGTTCCAAAACATACCATTTCTCAAAATTATGTCGTAAGTTATAGATAAAGCAATTAGTGGTGTTTCGTGCATCGGCTGTAATCGATTACATTTTGACAAAATCGTAATCGTAATCTGACGATGGCATATTCTCATGAGCATAATCGAAATTGTGTAATCCCGTAATCCTTTTTCTCCCGTAATTTTAATCGTAATCTTAAGGAAAAAATATCTGTAATCTGCTGGTCCTGCAATCGTGTAATCTTGACCTGCTGAAAGCTGAAATTTTTAGCTCTACCATTGGATAGAAGAGATAAGATAACAAGACAAAGGATTCAAGCTGTGTACTGAAGTCCTATCCTAAGCGGTCTGTAACCTACGGGTGATCATAATATAAAAGGTTCTGTGTGGCGGTCGCAGAGCCTTGATGGCAGGACCATATAATAGTCTGCTAGAGACGCTTGTTGTCCTACTTGTTGCGGTCTCTCAGAATTCTTAATTGCGGCTCCATTCTCCACGGGGAATGGCTGGAGAGCCCGAGAAGAAAGAGAGTCTGCTGGTCTGGATATGTCACTCGCATCGCCTTGTGGTCTGTCTCGGGGGGGGGGGGGGGGGTGTCTCCGGTCTCCTCGCGTTGTCCAGTTTCGGTTGCGGTAATCTGTCCGCAAGTCAAAAAAGATTTCGGGGTAGATAAGAGAGGGGAAGGTGTCTATAGAAGGACCAAATGCATCGGTCATTTTGCTTCCTTAATTACCCCTTCAAAACAAATTCAAACGGTTGGGCAATAGGCGAGAGTCTGGACGGGATGGTTGCGAGTAAAAGAGAGTTCCCCCTTTCTTCTCTCCGCGGGGGTCCCGTTCAATAATTGAAGCAGACTGCCCCCTGAAAATCTAGTGGAAAGAGTACTATCACCTACACACATAAAGAGACACGAAATGCCTTTTGCGTTTTCGCCTTTCTTTAACGGCAGAAGTGAAGAATTTTTCTAAAGAATAGCACATTTACACTTCACCAATTTAGGAGCTGGCGTTACATTTTCATCTCCTTCTCCAAGGAATTAGCCATTCACAAAACTGTTGCTGAGTGCATGATATTTGCTAACCACTGGGTAGCCAAAAGAATTCATGAATATTTTCCTCATTGGTACGTGTGATTATTATTATTTTTTAAATATGTTCTTCGAATATTTAAAAAAGTACTGTACATTTAAATCTTAAATTTATTTATATTTTAATGCTAACATTCTTTTTAATTAATAGGTATGTAAAAGAAAAAGTTATTTATGTTCAGACATTCTCCCAATTGTTTTTTACATGCATGAATTGATATTTAGGAATTGTTTTTAAAAGTTAATTATTTTTTTCCTAGAATTACCTGAACAGAATTTTGTATTTGAGTTTAATCTTGTACGTTAAATTTGTGTTGTAAAATTACTTGCACTTTATTTTTTTATTAAAACAGTTAGTACATGGAAAAAAATTATATGCTCGTGAATGTTAAAAAAAAAACACCACAAAAATCATATTAAAATATTATAGTCATTCGTATTATAATTATTCTTCATATTACTTTTTAACGATTGCTAATTTTGCTAAGAGTTATTTGAATGTTCATGTTCAAATTTTTTGAAATTATTCAAAAATGCAGCATTTATTTTCAAAAGATTATTTATCTCTTACACTATCTGAATATTTTGTTATCCCGTGAAATTCATACACATCTTATAAGTGATTTCATAAAGAATCATACAAAATTATTATTTTCAGTAAACTAATTGGTGTTATGTGAAATATTTGCACAATTTAAACTAGAAAATAAATACAATGGAGAAATATACTACATTTTCAGAAATTGCGGCCAACTAAATTTTGATTGTATGCACACAAAATAACAATGAACCAGGTAAATCACTTATGCGTTATATATACATTTAGTGCATCGTCTTTGCTTATATACAAAATACGATCAATGTAGTTATCCCTCAAATGAGTTTTAAATATTCGAAAAATACTGAATGTACCTTTCCTGATTTTATATATATATATATATATATATATATATATATATAGATATATTACAAATTTTCATTTCTGCAACGATGTCATAATTCCAGAACTGTGATGTTGAAATTATTTCATTATAATTGCATTCATCATCATTACAGTTATCTCTTATTAAATCAAAAATTTAATTAAAAATCATAACTTTTTGATTTATGACACTATTGTAAAAATGAGAGTTGTATGCATAATATCGGATAATTTTATGCTAATCTAATCGTAATCAAAATCGTAATCGGATGTCATAATCGTAATCGATTACATTTTTCAACGACTGTAATCGCTGCCGTAATCGTAATTACTTGTTGGCAAAGGATTACAATCGTAATCGTAATCATAATCTCTCAATTTCTCCCTTTGTAATCGTAATCGTAATCGATTACGTTTCTTTGTAATCGACTCCAAGCCTGATCCCAAGTAGTGTTCCGCATTTTTTTTCTTAACATCAATAGCAAGATATGAAAATCAACTATAAAAAGCTATGTTTTACTGACTAACACATGTATTAAAATTAACAACTAATAGATTATAACTCCAGCTATGAAAAAATGAGAAACTGATATTTAAAAAAAATAAAGGAAATCAATAAATATTTTAAAGTAGCGGGCAATAAGATTGGGCAATGTATGTCTGTCTGTTTGTCTACTGGTAAATTTCTTTTGTGGGAAGGGGGGATAAGTTTCTAATATTTATTTAGAAAATTAAATTAATATAATTTTGATTTAATGAGACCAATATATGACTATGTTATTAAGAAAACTGATAAAATATATGGCAAAATCTGAAATTGTTTGTAAAAACCGTTAAACGCAAAAGTGGAAGCTCTCCTTTTCAGGGAATGTAGTATTTAGTAGTATTAACCAACAGTAAAAAAATAAAAATTTTTGAGATTGGCTTTTTTGAAAAAAAGAATAAAAAAGATTTTTAAAAAAAATTTCAAAAGGCTGCCGCAAAAAAAGTTGAATACATATTTTAAAATTCAGCCTCTTATCTTAAACAAAATATAGTTATCTTTCAAATAAAAAAAACTGCATCAAAATATCTTGCACCGTTCAGGAAATAGAGCACTTAAAAGTTTTTGTGGAAAATCGCAAGTGAGAAATTGCGCCGAAGGCGCCATCTTTGGCGGCCTGTATCTCGGGCCAGGAATTTTTTTGAGCAAAACAAAAACATACCTGTAACTCACAAAGTTCTATATTTTAATATATGTAAAATTCAAAAACTTCTGAGACTATGAAGGTAAGATTTTATTTTTACCTGCCTGAATTGAAACGGACTATGCCGTATACAATTAAATGTCAATAATATTAAAAGAAATACTAAGATTAAATTTTAAAAAAATCTTAAGCATATTGTAGCTAATACTATACTCCTTGTGAGTAAATGTGTGCAAAGGTTGTGACATTATGACTGTTTTTCAGCGAATGAACTCTGTTTACATTTACCCCAGTGTTTCGGGGGTAAATATAAGCAGGGATTTATTTTCCTGTGAGGTTGATGCAATGTCTAAGTTGACTTAGATCATCGTGAAAATGCTCTGAAGTGTTATTTTTTCCATAATTTTTATACAGTCCCGTATTAATGCAAATGGGGGTCCAGGGCAGGAAACGCGGTGTTCCCACTCAGTAACTGCAATATATGATTTTTTTCCCTAGAGTGTAAAGTAGGTTTGTTTAATTTTGAATGAACTTACTTAAATTGCATAATTTCTCTACATAAAAAATTCGAAATTTTTTATAGATTAAAAAAAAACCCTTACTCATATGAATTTTATTTAACCAAACGAAATGACAATTTTTCTGGTTTTTAACTTTCTACAATACTTTCTTTCTGATGATACTTTTTATTCACTATCATAAAACTTGTTTTTATTCCCAAGTGATTAAAAGTTCAAAATCGTTGAAAAGTAGGTATTTCTTACAAAATTAGATTTAAAGTAACTATTTTTCATGTATTTTGTTTTTTTCCCTTCTTTTTCTATTTGTTTTTTGTCGCATACCTTGTCTTATTCCTTGAATGACTTAGCTAACAAACAAATCGTATTGTCACGGCTTTAATTTAAATTCCTGTCATTCTCTTTTTCCCAATTATGAATTCGCTTCTTTTTGGTTACCTAAGTGACACATTTCTCTTTTACTTTTCAGTGCAAAAAAGTTTGAAAATTTCAGTGTTGCTAATTCAGTAGCATAAAATAAATGTAATTAAAGGGGGTGTATATTAATTTCACCGGTACAAAATGTTTGGGTGTGAAATGACATTCTTGTTGCATATTAATTCTTCAATGTATAACAATGCTTTTAATTAACTGGCATAACATGAAAGTAATACATTTATATATGTATATATGTGAGGTTTATAATAAATTAAATGAATTATTATTACTTTTCTTTGTCTTTGTAAAAGCAAACTACCGTTGGGACCTTTTAACGTAACTTTTGTAAACCTGAACTAAAACCAATTGGGTCCTTTTTACGGGTCCACTCTAAAACGTGAACCAAAACTATAACCCTGAGTTCTGATTGGCTAAAAGACCCCAAGAAGGGTCTGGAAAACAAAGGATAGCGTCACTTGGTGAGCTGATGCTTAAAGGATAACACAGAGGAAATTGTGCTCCTGCGAAATGTTCCCTGTGGGGACCGTTTTTGTAAATACTGTAAATATTCATGTCATTCATCCTTGTAAATAGTATTCTTGTAAATACCTGATGAGTAGAAAATAAAGGAAAGAAAAAAAATGAATGCTGTTATGTGCAGTCACGAAACTTAGCCCGGCTGCTGATACGGGACATGACTGACATATATATATATCTGAAATTGTGTGTGTGTTTGAAACTAATCTGGACCTCCTAGATACCTGCTACGGGTATACACCACCATATTACGTAAACTTCTTAGTTTCCAACTACAAATATACAAATAGTGAATATGATAAATTCGCTTTCATAGATGAGAGTGAAAATGTTCCATTAAAATATCGTTAAATTTCTGTATTTTCAAATGAATGAGATTGAAAATGCGTTGTTTCTTTATTGAGCATTCAAGACTTGCTTATTGTTTTCAATCTATTCAGATTGATGCTCTAGTGCTCCGATGACTTTTCATTCATTGTTTGAATATTGCAACTTTTTCTGTTGATTCTTCGAAAAAAAGCCGATATAAACTCTCAACTTTTGGTTTGGTAAACTGTTGCCTTTAACAACTCGATCTGAGAAACCTCAGAAATCGATTTTAAAATGTTAAGAATTGGGTAGTTTCGGGGGCCCAACACTGGGGGAGGTATCAACTCCTACCTCAGAACCCATGTCTTCGAACCATCTCGTCAATCATACGGCGCTAATACAATGCGTCTGTACTTATAAGCCGATCCCCAGCCTCCCCCAGAAAAAAAATTTTGGTTCTGCCTCTGAATGATTTTGGTTAAATACGTTTTGTACTTAAAGTGTAACACATGAGTTGCGTTAAAGTGAAGCAATGAAATATTAACCCCTTGGAGCACGAATTTTTTCCGGAAAAACTGGTAAAAAATGTTCGAGTTTTTATTGCGTATCACACTCCGTTATATAGTTTTTTAATGATACAATTCAAAAGAATTACATTAATCCCTTAAAGCACGAGTTTTTTTATTTTTTATACATAAAATGAATATATTGGTTTAGTATAAATTGTTTTTGGCAATTTCAGTTGTGGGGAGGGGGGGGGAGATAAAAGTAATATTTAAAAATATTATACAAACAAAGTGCAAACGGCTCTCAGACGGCCATTAGAAATAAAATAACGCGAGATACAAGCTTGCCCATGTGAGACACGATAATGTGCAAATTTGCCGGTACCTTTCGTCCGTGTCAGACACGGGCAAATGCGTCAATGGGTTAATATATGTATATATATATATCTTTTTTCTGTCTGTATAAGACGTGACTTTACTGTCACGTCTTAAGCAATTGAAGACATTGCTGCTCAAGTTTATGGTTACGGGGGGTCAAACATTTTTCTTATCCCTTGAACGAAATTGATATTTTATTGTCTGAATGCGAAAAATGTGAATCTGTAAGAAAAGGACTCCGTTCTTTTAAACGTGTGTTCATTTGTAAAACTATTGCAATGTGCTACAGATATTTAGTTTCACGGTCAACGCACATTCATGTGTTCCTGTCCTTAAATCACAGTAGATAAAACCTACTGTGTAAAACCTACTGTATAAACCTACTGTGTGTGTTTCGCCATGGGTAAAACAGGCAGCGGCTTCCCTCTCTAATCCAAATGAGTAGATATATTTTTTCTCTTGTTTCTTTCTGAAGTCACGTGTTGCTACAATCCTACACATTTCTCGTTTCCTTGATTGATTATTCCCCACTTCTCGTCTCTAACTGGCTACTATCTGCATGCCTTCCACGTTGACCTCTGACTGCAGTGGCACAGCAAGGGTAGCGGAAGAAGTATTCCAGTACCATCTTCAACAAGTGGACTCCTGTCTAAAGTGGTCCGCTCTCGGCAAAAGATATCTCGCAAGTTTCTGGCATTTATGACGACACTGAGACCCATTAGTCCGGAGCTTGTCGTCGAAGCGAGGACTCACAGTGGTTCCTTGTTGCTCCTGCTGCGGGGGTGTTCCCAAAACTGTAGGAGGATCGACATTGTGACGTCACTTCTCTTTCTTAAAGAAAAGGAGTAGATCCATATGTGCTGCTGTTGTATTATGTTGTATCCATTCCACTCGCCTTCTTTGATTGTTAGTAAGTGTTTGTTTAGATTTTCTTGCAGCAGTGTCACTGCTTATCTTTTTTTTTTTTTACTTTCTAAACAAGAAAAATGCGTTATCTCTGCTCTCTTATAGGAAAAGCATAACATTTTATAACTCGAGTTTTCCCACTTTTGGTGAAAATGACGTCCTTAGTTTTTAATAACGAATCACTTCTGTACAGCTTTTTCATGACGGATAATTTTCGTAATTTAATTTTCTTTTCCAAGCTTCCATCAATTTTTCTCACATTAAAGTATTTGATTATTCTCGTTAATGTCATTAACTTTAATCCCGAAAATGAGGGGAAGAAAATTAAATTTATTTTTTGTCTCTCGCTCAAAAAAAAACTTTTACGTAATATTGTGTTTCACGGCTGTCATTAAAACATTCTACTTTTTTTTCATTACTCAGCTTAATATTCTACTAACACCTTCATTCTTTTTTCTTTATGTTGCCATTAATGATTTTTAATGTATAGAAATAAATAGTTAAAACTGCCGGAAGTGTTTTTCGGTGCTTGTCCTATTTGACAAAAAAATTCTCTCTGTAGTCTTTGTTAAATGGGTAAAAAATGATGTATAAAAAGCAGGTGTACTGTCTCTTGAAAAGTAGTCTAAAATTATTACGACTACTCTCCATCAAGATTAAATGGTATTAGTGTTAAAATGCACTTTTTGGCTGCTTTCAATGACAAAGTTTAATACTTACTGATTTAAAAGCAGAGTGGGGTGGGGAACTCATTTATGGATTCTAAAAACTAGTGCAACAGGTGATTTTCCACTAAAAACTTTATTTCTAAATTAATGTTAAAACTCGAACACTTATCTATACAATTTCAAGAATTCAGGGTTAAGCATAGAGTATAAAAAGTCAATTATTTTTTTCAGAATATAGACATAACAAATGAGCGCTCTCTCGTATATTAATTTATTTTTATTTTGTTTTTTATATTTTTAATTTTTTTTTTTAATTTAAGATTAATGCTAGTTATGGTTTAAAATACATTTTGAAAGCATTGCTTATATTTGTATATATTTCAAACTTCGTTCATTATTTGCATTGCAAATGAATCATGTTCTTTTCCCATAGGCGTCTTATTTTTATTTACTTTATTCATTTGTTTATTTTTTATTTATTTTATTTGTATTCGTTTATTTATTTATTTTGTAGCACGTATAGTAATTAATCTTACATTTTGTCAAATGTTCTAGTATCAGTAAATCTCTTCTGTTTGAAAATTTTAATTCTACTGGGACCCCTACCCGACCCACAATTTCTTATTCGAAGTAAAATGACCAGAAATTCGTGCTGCGTGGTAACTTACAAGCAATTACTCTTTAAGCATTCTAGTTTTGTGTAGTTTATCTTTGATGCATTAGATTTCAAATTTATTTATTTTTATTTCTTCATTCATTTCAATTTTATTTATTTATTTAAAAGCATAGAAATTTTGTATCACGTGTAGTAATTAATCTTAGGTTTGTGTAACATTATATTCCCAATAAATTGTTCATGCATTTAAACTCCTTGATTTCTTTTGAAGGTAATTAGTTCGTAATTTTTAACATTAATGCGTTCGTATCATTTTCTATACGTCTTTAAAACACAACGAAGTTGAAACCTCGTCTCAAATTCTGCTTTACTTTAGAATTTGCAAACGAAAGTTTTTAATAAATTATCTCAACACGTATTTGTTACTTTTATTTATCCTAAAAATCTAATATAAATGCAAATGCATGCCGTTTTTTGTCTTCCTCTAATAGTATTATTGTAAATTAGAAGCTAAAATCATAATAAGCAATGTTTTTTAAACAAAATTTTGCTTCAAACTTTTTCATTTCTTATTCGCGAATTTTATTCAAATACTGAGGGGAGTAGAAACTAAATATTTAAACAGCTTTCAATTAATTTTATTATAGTTTACATAGATGGTAATACGTAGTTTAAAAATTAAAAGCATAGTTTGCTTTTTAATTAAAATTTTGCCTGACAGTTTTTCAATTTTACGGGGAGGGTGTCGTACGTGGTTTTGAAGGAATTTAAAATTTACTCTAAAAAAAAAAAATATATGTGGTGTTTATCCATCCCCCCCCCCCCCCCCCAACGTTAAAAATTAACATTTTCACATTCATTTAACAACATTCTTCGGGCCTTCCATCTTGACTTGTACTGCCAAAAAGAGATTGTATCTATTTTGCCTCTTGGAATTCGATACTCCACGTGTTTTGACATTCGACGCACCCTTCTCTTTTAGAGAAGGCCTCAATCTTAGGAGTAATTTTGTAGCTGAACTTCGTATTCCGTAAATGAACTGTAGCCGATTGGTGGAGAACAAAGAGGATTTGTGAAAAAACATCAAGAGATCGAGCATGAAATTCTATATTTCCAGTACCCGCCATGGTATCGGAACCAAAAATAAATTCGAATAGACACTATCCTTGTAATATGATAATATAATGCCTATTTATATTATATGAATGTGAAAATTTCCTACGGGAATTGGGGTGCTTTCTCATACACTGTAAAACTTAAACACCATTTTCAGTTGGTGAAAATTTTTATTTTTTGATGTAGTTATTTTAAATTGTCTAAAAAAAATGCAGACAGCAGAATGTTTTTTTAGCATATGATGTTCGCCATCAACCATTCATTACTATTGCTCATTTATCCTATTTTCATAGAAATGAGCAATCGCAATGACATTTCGATACGTAACACACTTCATGTGCTAAGAAGCTTTATACTGTCTATATTTTTTTAGACAAACACATTAAAAAAGTATATCAAAAATGAATAATTTTCAACTGAACACAATAGCAGTGCATGAACAATTGTACATCGCTTGAATGTATATTTTGCATGCGTGTACTATAATCAGGGATCTGGAGCAACTAATTTTTTTGCGTTGTTCCGTTCCGACCACTTGCTCCGAATAATTTTGATAGATTATATTATCTCTTTTTTCAACTTAACTGTTTATCATATAAAAAGATTGAAAAGTTTTAAAAAATCGGGGTAGTGGTGTACGACAAATTCCTTTGCTCCGGCCTCGCTTTGAACCCAGGATGGTGTTTTCGAGGGGAGGGGGACCAAGGTCAGGATTTGGGGTGCATCGGATATTGATTTTTCCGGATATAGGAGTTTCAGTAGCCATTTTATGACTCATCCATACCAAATGCCTGGCTTTAATATTTGAAAGTCTGTAAAATTATAGATATTTCGATAATTCCAAATGACGCGTCACTGCACTTATTGTCTCACTTTAATAGACATTGCTAACTTCGAATTGTATTTTATTTTCTTTGACATTGTACCGGACAAACAAACAATCTGACTGACTTATCATATATATATATTGCAAATAAGTTACGATTAGTATTATTTTGCTTTGACATTCATTTAATACATTACATTTTCTGTTTTGTTTTGCTCCTGACATTTATTCTTCTTTGAATTATAAATAGTAAAAAATGCATTGAGTACTTTACAAGTCTTGTAGACTGTAGATGTAAGGAATAATATGAAAATATGATGAATAAAGACTTCTAAAAAAAGGCTTCGAATCTACGTCGAAAATAGGGGGGGGGGGGATAATTAATCACTGTTTCCAAACCTATTTTTACTGATAACACTAAAATTCATCAATAACTACTAAATAAAAAAGTAAGAAAATCGGTTGACAAACAGAGGAGAAAATGGTACTGTTTTGTCTATGCCTATTTTATGTATAGTTTCTGTACAATTTTAAACCTCTATAATACGATGCCCTTCTCATAATTAAAGGTTATATCTAATCCCTCCATTACGATTATACAACTCTAAATACCGCCATAAAAATTCTTATTTTCTACCTTTTTGTTGTAAAATTCTCTATGATGACAAGCAACGTATTTTTGTAATTATAGGCGTATACCATGAAATATAAACGGTCAAATTACATTAGTGACAGTTGCTGTTTGCGCTTTGTGATACTTCGTTGAGAATAATTAATTTGCACACGTTTTCTTTGAGAAGGTTCACGATTTTAATGGTTATGATTTATAAAGCTATTGAAATGTGTAAGCATCTTATCTTCCAGCCATAAAATCTTTCTTCTCCAATATTTCTAGTTGTCAGATGGGTCGTGTCGATGCTCGCGTTTTATGTCGCGTTTCACTGACCTCCGACCCGTCAATTAGTTTTCGTTGTTAAGAGCTCGGCCTTAAAGTAAAAGTTTCTTCCATTGAATGCTCGGGCTTACGAGTCCCCGCTTAAATGCCAGTTATTAACTTATGACCTCTTAATAATGGAGCGGACTTCCTCTTAGGCACGACGAATGCATTCTCGGAACTGAAGAAGAATAAGTGTCTCGCCGATATTATTCGAGAATGATTAGATTCTTTTTGATGTGCAAAATGGATTTCTCTTTTGTTCTTCCATGATCAGTTGCTTTGCCATTAATATCTCATACTATTCGTCAAAATGTGTATTAACGACGGCGTTTTGGTGAAAACCATTGAATCCAAAAATTGGGATTTTAAGATAAACATCAAACAGAGCTTGATAGTCTAACAAAATTCAACAAGTCCATCGAATTTCCGTGTCCAAGAAAGAGATGTTTAGTTTTCAGTAAGTGTACAAGGAGTCATTCATAAATGATGTCACGCTTCGAGGGGGGAGGGGAAGATTCAAGAAAGTGTGACAGTTTGTGACAAGGGGAGGGGAGGGAGTAACAAGAAGTGCCACATCATACATTTTGATTTCTATAAAAACATTTAAAATCATCAAATTAAACTTCTTTCATGCTAATGTAATATAGCGTGACATGTGACAATGTGGGGGGGGGGGGGTAGGGGAAATGTTGAAGTGTAGCACTTAGTGACCAAAGGGAGAGGGAGTCAAATATATTGCAAAAAAGTGTGACAGCATTTATGAACGGTCCCTAAGTATATGAAGGTATGTATGTTCAGGTAAGTGTCACTGAGTCCACTTCAGCATTATTTTCCTCCCTTAAGCATAATTTCGATGTCACATTATGTGGAGATTTTTGTAAATATTTTCTAAGCTTATCAGAATGTATGGACTTATTAGTGGTTTTTATCTAAAGATAGACAAATTGGTAGTTTCATACTCATAAAATCCACAAATAGGCCTTTCAATTGCTGCTAATTAAAACTTCAGATTATTAACACCTGTTATGTACCTTCTGCATAATCTGTAAACTTACTACAAAAAAAATCCGTAAAATGTTTTGAACTGTTTTTTATACCTCTCCAAACATTATTTTGGACTACAGTATATTTCAAAACAGCAATTTTGAACTTTTACCAGGACGCCGTCGATATTTTCTAGTATGGTTTTTTTAGAAACTAGAACTCTAAATCCCAATTTAAAGTAAATAGTTAATTAAGCGGAAGTGAATGTCTAGCCAGACGAAAATGTCAGCGTAATCAAGAAACGTAATACCTCTGAGTAAGTAAAAGTCGATGTTAATCACGCATTATTAAAATTAAATTTATGTGCGCAATCAACCTACACAAATTTATCGATTGCGTGCAGAGAAAAAGACGTCAAATGACAACATTTCATGGAGGGAGGGGAATTACTTTCCTGGTTGTTGTTGAGAGGGAGAATGGGTGCGCTGCTCCTGCGTCTAACGTAGCCCTTATCAGGGCTGGCAAGTTTCTGCCGGGGTGGTTAAAACCACTGGTTATAACCGGTTTAAACCGGCATGGCAGAAACTGTGGCAAAAATTGGCAGAAACTAAGAAATAATACTAATAAGAAATTTAATCCACTATTCATAATTCACACATGTATTTGATATGTAAACAATTAAGTTAAAAATTAAAACTAAAGATAATGAGTGTTATTCAAAGTAGCAAAAAGTTTCAAAATGATCATATAAATATACTTCATTTATATAATACTAATTTTCTTTCACTTGGAAAAAGAAAATCATAATGGTAATCTGATGCTGTACAAGTTTAACTATTAATATTATTGTTTACAGTTGAATTTCTATTTAAAGGTAAAAAAATTAGAAAAAATTTCATGATATTTTAACAAATCACTTTTCAGAGTATTTTTAAATAAATAATACAATGCAATGGCAATAACTTTAAGACTATCTATTATGTACAAATAGAAATTTCTTTTGAGAAAATATATCACTAAATAATTGAAGAACATAAAATGTCAGAGAAATTTTTTTAAATGAAATATCTTACAATTATTTTACAATATTACCACTCGAACTCAAATATACTATCACTTTTTACACGGAGCATTTCATAGCATACGACTAATTTTGCTAACATTTTTGAACCCAGACTGTTTCTTAATTTGTTCAGAATGAAAGAAAGGCTTTAAAATATTCTTTAAAGACCAGCATTTCTTTGCTTGCAATGTCATTACTGTGGATGCAAAAGTTACTAAATTTAAAAAATCTTCATTTTTAGCAGTATTCGTTTTTAAAGAGGACATTACTCATTTTTCTAATACAAATTTATTTTTTAATTAAAACTATCCACAATATTTTTATTTGTTATTTATTCTGAATAAAATGTACTTTGGGAATTTAATGCTACTAAAAAATTCTCCTATAATGTCCCAAAACGTGTTTGTGCCAGTTATTGCAGGTTAAAACCGGTTATAACCACTTTCTGCCACTGGCACGGCAGAAACCATTTTCTGCCGGCAAAAACCTAGCCCTGGCCCTTATAGGCAGGAGTCTGACTTCCGCCCCTCTGAGCAGTCTCTTCATTTTTTAACCAGCTCCCGTCACCTGGGGTTGGCACCCTTAGAGCTATCGTTTCACTTGTAGGACATTGAAGCCACACTGTATTTAACGTGAACCAACTCCCTTTAGCGTACACGGTCCCACAGCAACCAGCCGCAAGCGATTATTACCCTCCCAAACCACTGATCTCGGTCAATGTTGCTTCACTATCGGTGTTCTGCGGAAACCGAGCTTCTTTCGACTGGTCCACTGCGGGACACTTTTCCTGGTGTAAAATGTGTATGAGTTGATTCATTTGTTTCCTCTTGATCAGGGGTCTCCAAACTTTCCAGCCTTAGGGCCATATTGATTACTCCAGTAAATTCCAAGGGCCAAAACCATATTATCATTAATTGTTGCCGGTGGTAAAAAGTTGAATCAGTCCACTAGTGGTGTAAAATATGATTACTTTTTTGCCAGATGCCATTAGCGACGGGGAAGCTGATCTGTCCGCGGGCCGGATGTGGCCCGCGGGCCGTAGTTTGGAGACCCCTGCTCTTGATGATGCTAGTTTCCGATTCACTACTGTAAGGGATGGAAATCGGACTCCCGCCTTTTAGTGCCCCGTTAGACTCGGGAGCAGCAAGCGAGAGTACTCGACAACAACTTTTTGCTGTAAATTAGGATTTGCTGTCATCGATCGTAAAAAGCTAAAGATTTTCTCTTGCCGTTTGCTAGATTTAAGTTTATTTTGGGTCTAACACTATTTACTGCTACTTTCGTTAAATACGGGCTCGTCATAACCGAGTTTGGCTGTTTTTGTTTATGCAGTATCTGTAATTAGGATGTAAAAAGAAATAAACTGTCTCTGTTATTTTTTAACCTTTTGCTTTTCTTTGCATTTGAATTTTGTGTTCGCATTCGTACCAAAACGTGCGAATGTATGCAAAAACGAACAGCTGCTTGCCATAGCGGTTCGAAATATACCATCATATCAAATGTATGCCATATCTATTCATAATACCTGCTGGCAAAAATACTCACTGTCATACTCTTATGTGGGAAAGTACTAGAAAAATTTTTAATTATTGGTTCAGCGTTAATGTTCCAATCTACTCTTCTTTCCGCTGAAAACAATCCTTAATCGATAACTAATTTCTTGCTCAGAATATTTTTTTTATCTGTATTCAGATGGTTATTAATTTACCTTTACGTCACGACATCCAATTTTATACTGAAAATAAACTTTTCTTTTATGCTTTGACACTGACATCGCTTCAAAACCATTTAAAAACTAAGACATAAAATGTATCTTTCTCCTTCAGTCAGATAGTATCAGAATGAATATGGTCATTAAAAGAGCTTTTTAAGTACGTAAATGTTTCCAAGCTATCTCCATCGCATCATAAAACGCCTTGTTCTCTAAAGGAATTAAGAGGAATTTGAGTTTTAAAGTAAATGAAACATTTTAAAATGATCCTTTCTTTTTTTTTTTAAATTCTTTTGTCGCTTTTGTGTTTCGCAACTTGGTTCAAAAACTGCTTACTTTTTACATCATTTTAGTTTAACGTATCTTTTTAGTGTCTAATAATGTGGTCGAAAATTGTTTTTAAGTACGTTCACATGAATTAAATTGCTGGTTATAAATACTTATTTTTCATCATTTCAGCACATGTGGCTACATTTTGTTAGGGACTTGCGTCTGTTGCAATCGTTTTTTCGCAGCATTTCTAGGAATTTTGCAATTCAGTAAAATAGCAATAAGTCGAAAACTTTTTTTTTTTTCGGAGCGAAAGTTTGTTTTCCGCGCAAATATACTCTCTTGCGACGATACGTATTCATGCTTAACCCCTTAGTGCATTTGCCCGTGTCTTACACGGGCGATCTTGTATCTCGTGTTATTTATTTCCAAGACAGTTCCTAGATCCGTTTGTATTTTGTTTGTACAATAATTTCTATATAACTTTTACCCTACCCCCCCCCCCCCCCGCTCTCTAGTCGCCCTCTACAACTGAAATTGCCAAAAACAATTTATACTATACCTATATATTCATTTTCTGTTTAAGAAACTCTATCATTTTTTACCAGTTTTCCCGAAAAGAACTCGTACTTAATGTCTCCTTCGCATGAAACTTTTTTTTTTTTTTTTTGGGGGGGGGGCTAAAAATACAATAAGTTAAACACATGAACATACAGTCCGTATTGAAGAGCATAATTAGTATTGTATACTGTGTTCATTATAACCATGTGAGTAAATTACATTTTTATGTTATTTATTTATTTTATTTTTTTTTTTGTTTTAAAGATTGTTTTTTGACCCCAGCTACGGTTTTTATATGATTCACCTACTGATGACAAGCACGTATGAGTGGGGCTAAACTTTCCTACGCGTACTTACTTTGATTTATGCTCTTTTGCCAAATTTAAAGTAACAATTTATTTGCCAATAACTTGTTTTTTACTTATTAATTTAATATTCATTCAGGGCATTTCTCTGCTTCCTTTAAAAGTTATTAGAAACAAGATACCTGCTTCCTGGAATAAATTGTGAGCAAAATGGTTTTCGACAAAAAACGTCAATCTACACTGCAGTTTCAAGTTTCACCTTTTTGCTTCAAGTTTATTTCTTTATCACTTTAATTATTTTTCCGTCCTACGTCTTGTTCGACTTGGACTCTACTGTCCACGTGCTCCCGATCCCGTTCTTGCGAAAGAAAAGATTAATTTTTGACATATTATACGCACATGCGCTTCATTTTTGTTGATTTTTTTCTTTGTTCACTTTATTTTAAATTTGAAATGTATTAAATGTCCACACATTCGAATCCCTTTGTCAGAAAGCAATTAATTTCGATTCATGATAGACACGTGCTTATCTTTTCGACGACTTGGTGTTGCTTTCTTAGTTTCAGACTTGTTGCTTTCTTAGATAGATTTTGAAAAAGCCAAAAAAAAAAAAAAAAGGCCGCGCTTTCAACGTACATATTCCCTTTTTGAAAAAGAGAATATTAATTTCCGATTGCTGATGGTTATCTAGAGTTAATCATTTACGGCGACTCTTCTAGTATTTTATTTTCCTTTTGTTTCAGATTTAAAAAATTCCAAGTATTGCAAATCTTTATATTAGAGAGATTAATTTTCTCCTCATTTTAGGCAAACAAGATAGCTTATAAGGTTTTAATAATATTGTTTATATTATATTAGTTAATAATATAATTCTATGCTTTTAATAATATTATTATTTGCTACATTGTAGTTTTCATATGTTTAAAATTAAGAGATTCAAATTTGAGAGAACGTCCTTTCTCTAGCGTAACTTCATGATTCAGGTTTGCGACCTACAATTATCACTTTTGATGAACGTACATATAAAAGTGGTATACATGTATAGTTAAATGAAGTCCATGTATTTTTTCTCCAAGTTTTGTGTGTAGAAGTTGTAATATTTTAGGTGGTTCCTTTTTCCGTAATTTTTCATACCTGTATTTTCAATAGTTAAAACTTCGATTTAGTTTCTTATCCAGTCTTTAGGAGACTTAAAGCCTATATTTATTAACCCTAAACTATTTATCATCAGGTACATTTCATTGAACGGCCTATTTTTTTTTTACCAAAACAATATTTTCATATGTTTTATTAAATTAAAATTTTTATTTAAAGGGCTTTGTTTTTTCATAAAGCAAAAACCTTTCAACCTTAAGACAAATTAATGATCCAGTTTTGTAACCAGTAGCATTAGAATGTCTTTTGTGCCTGACATTTATAATGAAAAAATGAATTATTAAAAGTTTTCCTTTAAATAATTATTTTACTCTTTAAATGACCTTGAAAAAAAATAGTGAAATTTAATGATTTTTGGAGCTAATTTAGCTATGATAACGATATTGTTAGCTACAGAGCATTTTAAAGAGTTGAAAGCAACAGTCTTCCTTAGTAATTTTACT
Source organism: Octonoba sinensis (assembly GCA_038502835.1). Taxonomy (NCBI): domain Eukaryota; kingdom Metazoa; phylum Arthropoda; class Arachnida; order Araneae; family Uloboridae; genus Octonoba; species Octonoba sinensis. Next base: position 200,266,252 of record CM076598.1, on the reverse strand, counting down.
AAATCTGTACTCTAAGCTGTAATTTACGGGAGTGAATGGTACATTATTCATGGGTAAGTTTAAGCTGAATTTTTAAATGCAATGAGTGAAATACTGTAGAGTTAAAATTGTGAATGTACAAACAAAATCCCACTTAAATCCCACAGTTAAGGGGCTTTCATACCAAAAGCAACAGCCGACAAGGACAAAATTCTCACAGCATGTCATTGGTTCCGCATAATTTAATAACCACGTCTTCTCGTTGACTGATTGGCATTTTTATTGCGTCATTAAGAGGTCACTTCCCCCTGCGAACAGTGATTTGTTGATTGCGTCATCGACGGCATACGTCATATCTGTTAGTTTGATAACCATAGCAAGTCTGTTACGACGGAGACAAAATGTCTTTGTCGATTTTATTGTGAAAGCGCCCTTAGCTGTAGTATTTTATTCCAGGCTACTTCATTACTGCAAGTCTTTACACAAAGAATTATCATCAAACATTATTGCGCTTTTCTACTCATTAAGTTGAGATATAATAAGAGCTTCAAAAGTACTGAAATAAATTTTTTCCAACAGACGAGATTTATTTACCAATATTTGTCAAATAAAAAATCTTCAAAATTCTCCTATATATATATATATATATATTAGTGTTCGGCAACTACTCCTCAAAAAGTAGTTAACTACCAACTACTAACTACTCTAAACAAAACTAGTTGCAACTAGTAGTTAACTACTTTTAAGTATGATTCATTTGAATTTCCATTTTTAAGCTTGTTCTAAAATATTTAATCCTAATAATTCAACTCAATATTATGTTTAATCATTAAAAAAATTTTAAAGAACTCCTGTGAAACATTCAAAGATTGAATATTTCCAAATAAGTCTGAACAATCAATATATAAATGGAATATGAATAAAGAAAATATTTTTCTCTAAATTTAAACTTTTATTTTAATATGTATTTATTTAATAAAATTAATAATTTATGTTTTTAGGAAATAACAATTTTTCAGCACTTGTTGTAAAATGAAAGGGTTTACCCTTAATATCAATTTAAAATTTTCCTTCTGCCCAACCCCCCATTCATTAACAAAATCTCCTTGTAACGCGCATGCTTTATAATTTAGATTATATTCTTTTAAATTGTGTTGAAGGAAGGGTTGGGGATCTTTTTTTAAATTTAAAAAATGGGATTTTTTTTTTATTTAAATCAGATATTTTGGATTTTTTAAGCAAAATATATATGCACACAAATACAGTGACAAATTCAGTTAATTATTTATGTCTTCAAAAAAATTTCAGATGTTTAAGTTGAAATAATTATTTATAACTAATTCAAAATTAATTATTAATTAATTATATTGTATAAAAATGTATGCTTAATAAACAGAGAACAACAAGAAACAGAAGAGAAAGCTTATATTTCTGGACCAAATGTATTAAAATTTCTTGAATGTATACAAAAAAGTTGACTGGACTATTGTAATTTTTGAGTTATATACAAATTTCTTGAATATATAAACAGAGTTGGCAAATATCACATAAAATGTTTACTACAGCTTAATCATTTTTTACTATTAAGATATTTCTTCAAGAATACTAGTTTTGTTGCCTTATCAACCTATAATCTCTTTCTTAATTTTGAATGCACTATTCCAAATGTAGAAAAAATCCTTTCCAAAGGTGCTGTTGATGCTTTTGCTGTAGTCAGCATGTCCAAAAACTTAATGTTCTCTAATGAAATGTCATTCTTTGACACCTTAACGAAGCTAGTCCACCTTTCCCTAGAGGACCAGATGAATTAAGGCCACCATATAGTGACATAAAATTCTAGTGATTTACTTGAACCCAGAATGTATATATATATATTACAATTTATAATGAAGAAATATCTATATTTTAATTGATATAGTTTTTTTTAATTATGAAAATCAATATTTTGTCTCAAAAAGAATCATAAAAATCAGTATTTTCTTCTAAAAAAAATCCTAAAACTCAATATTTGTTCTTTCTTTTTGTGTTTTATGGTATCCCAAATGCATGCATGGTACTGGAGTAGAGGTAAAGCTTCCCCATAATGAGGATTTGGTCTTTAAATGAAACTTTATTGTGCATGTGCTGGTGCCGGCAACTATATTGACTATATCAGAAAGCTTTTTCTAATTTACGTAAATACTGCAATAAATATTATGATTTTCTTACGCGTTTTTTTCATTATATAACGTAATATAAAAAATACATTTGTGTGAGTAATATTCATAAGCTAAAAATTTAAATAATTTAATGTCTAAAAAAATTTTTTTTTTTCAAAAAATAGATTAAAAATTTTTTTTTCGAAAGTAGTTGGAATTTTGAAAGTAGTTTAACTAGTAGTTAACTACTTCAAAATAAAAGTAGTTACAACTAGTAGTTAACTACTAGTAAACTAGTAGTTGCCACGAGTAGTTAACTACTTCTAGTTAACTACTGCCGAACACTAACATATATACAGGGTGGTTATAATTAAACTTCCCCTATTCAGGCTCCTACAGCTAAAATCGTGCAACGGATTGACAGTAAAATTTATATGTGGACTATACAAGAGATGCGCTCAAAGAAGCATGAAGAAGAAAAAAGTTCTAAAAATGGCCGCTAGGCGCTGTTTAGACATATAATACTGTTTTAACATAGGAAATGACCAGTACGGCATAAAAATAATGATAATTATATTTTTAAAACGAGAAAAATTCCTTTCATAATAACCTAAAGTTGTTTTTGCCACACAGATGAACTGTTATAGCTTTCTTTACTTGCATTTTAAATGACAGGATGATAGATATGGACGGAAATGTGTACAATAACCGTTTATATTATTATTTTTATTCCTTATTGGTCATTTCCTGCATGAAAACCATGTTATGAGGCTAAACAGCGGCCATTTTTAGAACTTTTGTTTTCATGATTCCTTGAGCGCATCTCGTGTATAATCCACATAGCAATTTTGGTGTCAATCCGTTGAACGGTTTTAGCTATAAGAGGGCCCTGAACTCCCCAAACATAAAATGCTGCTTCTCTCTCAGGCTGCTGATATATCTCATCTAAGTACTGATAAACTTCACGACTCGTATATTTCATTCGGTTGATTGTAAACAACTCTTCTTCATCATGACCTCTGTGGAGATCTCAGTTTACAATTGCTTTGCTTGAAAATGATCGACCTCCGGTAAACCGGATCGGTTGAGAACCACCCCGAATCTTCACGGTCACGATATTGGAATTGTCAATTCTAAATAAACTTTCCACGGTCACACCTGAAGCCAACGCTAATGTTTACGTCATAAACTCTCCCCGTCTCACACCGTCCCGAGAAAGTTCGTCCTACCTGTTACAAGGTTCCAGGAGAAGAAATGTCTCTTTCTATGTAGGCGTCGAGTCAGGTGTTTGTAGAGGCGCACCCACGGATAAGTGACCCCGTTCACGATATGTCTGAAAGTGGTGGACTTTTTCTTGATTACGCCTTCTAACATCTGCCTCTTCACAATAGGTCAAAAAAGAAAGCATAAATGAGGGCGAATCTTAGATGTTTTTACCTTCTCTTAAATTGATGATGCATTATTTTTTTTCTTAACATAACAATACGAGTTCATTGTTTTCAGCTTGCGAAGCATTGTTTGGAAGGCAAAAAAGCGGATCTTTCATCTATTCTTGCTGTTCTCCAAAAAATGCCTTTGTTTATGTTTTATTTATTTTTCTTCCCTGTATTTCATGGATGATTTTTTCCTTCGGTAAATGGATTATCTTATTGATATTCTGATTAAAATAAATTGTTGAACAATAGGGCGTGTTTAACTTACTGTTTGTTACGGCCATTCAATATTCTCTTTTTTGTTGTTGCACGTTGGTGTTTCACATAAATTGGATTACCAGAATGCAAAGAAAAGTCATTGATCAAAAGTAAATGTTGTCAATAATATTTTATTTTAACATGACTTGACACTTTAAATTTTACTGAACTAAAATCAATAGACAGTTAAAAGTTTGATAATATGTTTGAAAAATATTCGTTTGAAAAAAGTAACTGCTATTAACTATTGCAAAGCTTAGTCAATGAACATGTCTGAGGACATTTTTGAAAATCTTTTGCCGAATGAACATGTCAGCCCTCTGAGGCGCATAACATAAAACCGCTGAATTCCAGGTGTAAATTGTTTAAATTAAATCAAATGCACAATGAGGAAATGAAAATGACAATTTATTTATTTTTTCATGTATTAACGAATTACATCTATAGAGTATTTTCACGCATAAATATCTAGAAACATACCTTCTATATATGCATAAATAATTATACAAACAAAGTGCAAACGGATCTCAGAGGGGCATTAGAAATAAAATAACGCGAGATACAAGATCCATGCCCGTGTGAGACACGGGCATGTGCAAATTTGCCAGTAACTATGGCCCGCGTCAGACACGGGCAAATGAGTTAAGTGGTGACAGCGACAGCTGGCATAAAACTAAGACACTTATTTTTCGCGTTCTCCTGATAGACCGGATGAGATTGAGCACATGGGTGGCTTACACGCAAGGGAAATTTCTTTCGGTAATAAGTAGATAATATTAATAATAACTGCAAGTAAGCTGGAAAAACGTTTGCTTAAAAAGTGTCTTGCAGTACTCACGTCACAATAAAAATCAAAGGAGCTGTAATAAAAATTCAAGCCCTTACATTTAGAAAGCAAGCAATAAAAATGACACTGGGTCATATGTTTTCAGACAAAGAGCTTAGAAACTCAAATAGACACTGTGCTGTTGTGGATGTACAGCTACCCGAAATCGCGGTGCATTCACACCTTCCCTTCTCCAAAAATTGAAGCTTGTGTGCAGTCAATGATTTGTTGGAAAAAGCGTGAATTTTATTATGATATACTGTATTATAATGTTTTCTTAAACAATATATAAACTAAATGTAATGTGGTATATATGTATTTGTTTTTCCTTTTGATAGTTTTTATTCTTCGACAATTTCTCAACAATTAAAAATGTGATGCAATTTTTAAATTTTAAATATCGTTATTTTTTTCCAACTAACCCCGTCTTTTTTATTTTAGAACTCCAAGCTATTGAAGCGTGTAGCTGGCTACGAGCTGCTGGATTTCCTCAATATGCCCAGATGTACGAAGGTATGGATCGGTTTTTCAGTCATTTTTCTTAATATTTGTAATTACAATTAGTGGTTACATATTTAATGCGGTGGAACCTTATATACACGCCCTCTTCTTCGCTATTTCCTCACATACCGTATATACGCGTATATAAGCCCATTTATTTATTTATTTATTTTTTTGGACGAAAATTCGACACGAAAGGGATCTTATACTCGGGTCAAATTTTGATCCGTCTAAAGAATGGGGAAAAATACATATCTAACAAATTAAAGGGCTTTGCATTTAAAAAGCAAAATTTTACAAAGAAGATACAGTTCGACAACAAAGTTTTGACATTTGGTCGCATCTGCGCATGGCAAAAAAGGACGAATCCAATCGAGTTTTAAGGAAGTTTGTGTTGCAGGTGCGTTTTCTCAGATGCGTGAATTGGAATGTATCTTCTCTGTTTGTTAAAAGTTACAAAATTTATAATCCGTCTGTAACATCAGCTTGGAGCCGGCAGGGTGGTGTAGTGGTAAGGCGCAGGCCTCGCACGTCCAAGTTCGCAGGATCAAACCTGGTCCAAGTCGGTGGATTTTCCAAGATGCAGAAAATCGACAGCGCCCATGTCGTGCTTGTTAAAGATCCCTTGAGTATCCGTTTGGCGTGGATACTCTCGACTAAATTAAATGCCGAATGCAGGTTGCATGAATGAGAGCTCAAGTTCCGCCATCTAGGGGGAAACTGAGCGTCAAAACTCTCATTGTGGTGCCGCTGAAACAGCTGGTACGAATCTTGGAAACGCACTAGGTCTGCAATTGGCAAAAGCCAACAGCAGCCCCATTAGAAAGACATCAGCTTGAAAGAAATATAGTATGCTAAAGGAACTAAAACGAGCACAGAATACGGCCCCTTCCATATACCAGCAGTTCCTCCCTTAAACATGAATAGATTTTTCTTGGTACTCTGACAGGCAGAGCTCTTTTTTTGCCTGTAGAACTGTACAAAATTATTTAATTGTTCCAAAATGAGTCGTGATCGAAACATCCGAAAAGTTGTTCTCATTCACCTAAGTGCTTTTACACGAAACGGCACAAAGACAATATTCCTGTCTTTTCCCATCTACGCAGGCTCAGAACATATTCTCAAAAATATGCTCTGCAGATGAGAAAAGACAGGAATATTGCCTTTGTCCCGTTTCGTGTAAAAGCCCCCTTAAAGTATCGACTCCATCATTATAGCTTCCTATAAAAATCATCGACATCTTTCGCTTAATCGCATTCTTCTGCAGACTTAATTACAAAACGCGTCCATTTTCACGGGTCAGTCATTTTTGAATATAATTTTTTGGGAAAGTTGGAAGAGGGGATTTCGTGTATACAGTATCTTCTGTTCAATATGGGTCGTCAACTGTGAAACTCTTCACTGTTGACTGCTCCTCCCGTCTGGGAAATCTTTTTCCATTTTTTTGGATTGAAAAGGATATTTCTTGTGATCACGAAACACGTGTATGAAATGTTTTTGAAATTGCATGACTCATAACTCTCTGAGAGCGAACATTGTTTTCATGTGCAGTTTCCTCACATTAATGTAAACGTTTACTACTCATACGTATTCTTTTGCCTGTGAATCACGTAAATTAAATCAGGTGAAAAATAATGTACGCTTTCTATGGTATAATAGTAATTATGATGCAATATGCCAAAAATTCAACATCCGCAATTTCTACGTATTGCAAGAAGTATACAACTAAGTACATGGCGTGAGCCCCTAATAGAGCCAGAAGTTTGTTTTTCAAAAAGTGGGATCCGCTCATTTTTCAAATGTTTGAAGAAAGTAACTCTCTTGAATAACATAAAACACCTTGTACGTATAATGAGGACGGTGCTGCATTTCATTCATGAGCGATTTAATTTGTGAATCGATGTAATTACGAACATTAAAATCTTCTTTTTTGGGTCAGTACCGTTTTACGGCAAACTACACTGAATTAACCTGATGTTGAAACAAAAACAACAGTCGCATAACTGTTGATTGAATTTAGAAACATATTGTAAATGAAGATTCAGGCATGACAGTTAAAAGGTTAAGCAGAACAGCGTTGCACTGCGCAAATTGCAAAAAATATTCCATACAAGTGTTTAGGGGGTACTAGGAATCCTACCTTCGCCGTACTGTGAATTCATTACGTTGCAACAACTTTACAGTCCAACCTGTTTTAAGACATTTTATTTTGCTTTAATTTTCACATGAAAATTTATTTAGATTTTAATTATATTTCATTGCTTGCATTATTTACTTTCATTGTTCAGACAGTAAAGATATCTACTATCTTACATATTGAAGGAAATAATTAGTCGGTATGTCGCCATTATCCAATAACTAAAAGCGATCCTAAGCTACTATCCCATTTTATGGAACTTGAATCTAAAGAAAAATGCATGTTTCCTCCTACGCTCTCAGAGATCTTGATAAAATCAAGTTTCTCTTTTTTTGCGAAGAAAATAAAAACTGTCTCTCTTCCTCTCTCTCTCTCTCTCTGATTTTATTCCTAGGAAATCTCTTTTATGTGTCATCAACTTGACTTTTTTTGAAATTTAGAAATGTATATTTGCTTTCCTTTTCAAAAGTTTGTCCAATCTTCCTTTAATGTAATATAGATAAAGTTTTCTGTAGTTTCGTGAGTTACTTCTTCTTTTGCTGAAACGTTGCGCTAAATTTTGCAAAACCCTTCAGTTAACTTCAATACACAAAATAACAAAACTTTCAAATGGATTTACTACTTAAAAAATTCGTATTTGACTTTGAGTGTGTGTATATATATATCTTCGGATCATTAAATATGAGTGTACTGATCCGTCAAAGTTTAATTCAAAGCAGTATTTTTCAAATGTGCTCCGCCTGCTCTCATTCCATATATATTTTCATGTGTTGAATAAGGCATCTAATTACGCATTTTATTATTTGAAATATTTAACTGATCTTGCATCAGTAGAATTTTTTTCAAAACATAAATGGGTCGCTTCATCGTGACCAACGTAACAATTACAAAGTAACAATAAGGTGATAATTAATAATTACAATAACAAAACTTTTTATATTGATTGCGGTAAGAGGAATTGAACGCTAAATTGAACACTCCACTGAGTATTATTTTGTGGCGGTCCTAACCGAGTTCGGGGGTTCAGGAGGGATTCAACAAGGATTTCGAACGCTGCGCGTGTGTGTATATATATAGGGGAGAACGGGGAGAGTCCGGACAATTTTTCTTCACTATTTTTTTTCTAAGTTGCCAATGCAGCTAGAAATCTTCAGAAAAGTTTTTCTTGTGACCTGAAGATTCAGCTTTATGTGAGATTTTTTAAAAAAATTTTAGGACGTCCTGTGCAGGAACAGTATGAATTTTAATTGTGGAGATCGCGGACACCATGCGGGGAGACTTAGGAGACATATTGGAAAGTAAAGATTGGTGTTCCAAGAAGTTGACACTCAAGTTACTTCTAGATAAACAATGAAAGCTGGGGGTATATACAATAAAAGAATATGACCAATTACACAAGAATTAAATGTTTAATATACAAGTTTTAAGTAACAATGAACAAGGATGAACTTGATCGTAACCGTTAAACAGTAGACTGGATCAAGTTCAGCCTTGCAATGAGCAATAATTCAAGAAATATATTTACATAAACTGGGTATTGTGGAAATTTGACGAATTTTGCTGAATTGTTGAGGAGGTTCAAGGGGCCTTAAAACTGAGGACCATTCATAAAACATGATGTCATTACGAACGGGCCACTTCCACAATAAACCGTTATTTATCATGGCTTTAACCTCCTGTCCATCAGCTAGCACATTTACAGTCACACCCGGTAAGACGTTGTCGTCATATTTAACTGCGACTTATTCTACTTCCGATTTTTTGAATTGGCACTTTCTTTTGATGCTCTTCGTCTCCTGAATATTCCTAAAGGTCAAGATCAGATGATGCAGAAGGCATGTCGATGTCGCTGCCCGAGCTTATCGGGTCACAGTTGGGTCTCATTTTTTAAACTATTGCTCTTTTTTTTTGTTGGAAAGTCAGTGCGTTTCGGGCTTGGGTGCTAGCTCCTGTTCCATTTTTTCCTTGGATTCAGCATACATGAAACGTACAAACAGAATACAAGGGGAGACACCAGACAAATGTCCCGAGTCTCCCCAAGCAACATTCTTGAAGGAAATGTGGTCTGATACAAGCAGTGTGTACGTGACGTCAGTTTAAACTCATATAAATAGTCGCTTAAATACCCTACTCTCATGATAAATACGAAAAAAAATCCTGACTTGCCAATTTACTTAATGAAAGCTTAGCTACTTACCGCAAAATTTTAGATCAGACAATGCCAAATCACTTTTTTTCCCTTCACTGCCGTATTTTGACTTGACGGGCAGTCATTTGCACATGACAATAATAGCAGAATACTACCAACATAACAGAAGTATTTTTGCTCGTGAAAACCTATAGGTTAGGTGAAAAACGGGCTGTCCGTAGCCTCCCCCTGTCCAGACTCTCCCCGGTCTCCCCTATATACACAATGTAGCAGACATGTAGTGTAGTATATGATTTTGATTTGTTTTTTTTTTTTTTTTTAAAGCTGGGAAATGCGTGAGTTACATTTAAGAAAACTATTCACGGGTCTCGACGAGAAAAAAATTGAGCCTAAACAATAAAGGTAGTGTTTCGAAGCGCGTAAATATGCATACTGTACTGTGCATATATTTTAGAATCTGTTTACAGTTATACGTTATTGGAAAATTCTGAATTATATGTATGAGTTTCTGCTCTGAACAAAAGTTACAAATAATGCTTGAAATCTTTAAAAACACGCGAGAAGCATAGTATTTTTGTTCTTATATCAAATTAGTTTTTGCTGTTACTGCTGGGGAAAAAGTTACATGTATTCCTTTTAAAGTTGTCTAGCAGAGACTGACGTAACGTTCTAGCGTCCAGCAATATTTTTTAAAATGCTTTGTTATGCTTAATATAGATTTTCAGTGTATGTATGTTTGCAGTTTGTTGTCTTTTTTTAAAAAAACTGACAAAAGTAGTATGTCTAGTGCAGTCAGTTTTGAATCTCGACGGAATAGAGTGGGTCACAATTTGTTCGGAAAGGAAAGCTTTGCGATATATTTGAGCAGTACGGGTATCCAGATTGAAAATCATTAAGTTTGAACGAAGAAAGAGGGGACGAAATAAAAGGTTGGATTAAAAAATAAAAAAGATTGAAAAATGAAATGCCGGAAAAGATCGTTTAATTGATTGAACTTGATTTAAAGATAGTTGATAATTTAACCTCTTCAGACACCAGAACTAAGCACAAACAATTTTGACTCAGTTTTTTGATACTCTCATTTAAAAAATGATTACTATCAAACGGGGTGACTATGTGCCACTTTTTGACGTTTCCGTTTCGTTGTTCCTCTAATTTTTCACCTATCGGGTTGATTATTTAATGCAACATAATTACATATCTTAGCTTTCAATTCACATATTAAAAATGATTCTAAGATATCATGTAGGGGAGAGATAATTTGTTCTTAATGGCACTTACTCACCACGCACATGGGGGTGACTAAGTGCCACGCATGTTTCCTCCTCTTAAATCTATTAGAAACGATCCCTGGCAAATTCTCACCCTTCAGAATTCATCTCCTTGTAATTTTAGCTATTATAAGTTAATTTTTTATGAGTATACCTTCAAATTTTTAAATAAAAAGGGCCATATACATATGGAAAAATGCTATTTATAAAAAAAAACTCTTCAAAATCTTTTTCAAAATAACTCAGTTTATTAAACGAAACACAAACTGCAAATTTGAGATAGAAATTATCTCTTTAGTCAATCCGAATTTAAAATAACCTGAAATTTGTCGCCATTTGGTAGAGGTTCGGGAGGACAAATCTTCTTCAGGATTTGTTTCTTTTTGTACCACAAAACATCAAGGGTGTCAGGCCACTTCCATAATTGTCCACTTTTCTCCAGGCATTTCACACATGCCTCGTTGCTACTGTCGAAATCGTAAATCATTTGACAAGGGTACATTTTTCCTTCGTATTTTACTGCAACATAGTCACCTTGCACAGGGCCAGTGTTTTTTGCGTCATTGACTGACTTACTGCTTGTCAACTGTCGACCAGAGACTGTTGTAGATGGGTGGTCAACATCTAGGACATCAATGGCACTCTAGAAACTTAAAAAGGACCAAAACACTGCAAAACAAGATGGCACCTAGTCACCCCGCACTTCATCGAAAATTGAATTAAGGGTTATAACTGGTAAGCAAAAAATAATTTTGAAACATCGAAGCTTATAGAACTTCTTTGATAGTTTGGTAACAAAAACTGAACTTGCCTTTTTTCTGGCTGCTTCCGAAATATGAATACCAGACCACACATCTTTTCCAGATCACAACACCACAAATCCACGTCAACACAAACAATGGTAGGTTACAATTTAGGTTATAATTTAATTGGTGTAGTACCCCAGTTAAAATCGCCCTACTATCCAGCTACCTAGTAGTAGTTTTCCTTTTTAGATCGGTTCCTTAATCTGGCGCCATCCGCCGCTTGAATTCGAAAACCCAGGATGGCACCGAGTCACCCGTATGGAACTTAGTCACCCCGTTTGACGGTACAAAACAAAATAACTAAAAATTTATTAATTTTTTAATTAATAATTAGTTTAAATAATAATTAATGCCCAATTTCCATGTTTTCCATGTTTAAAACGAAGTTAACCATCTGTTGATTAATTAAAAAAACAATTGGGTGTTTTAGCTTTCAAATTGCACAAGCAGTAGTTAAAGAACAGTATTTTAAAATGTACCCAATTGGGTACACTTGGAATGAAGAGGATAAAAGCGTTTGTTAAAACTAGGCGTGAACGAAAGTTATACATAACTTATGAGTTGTCTACTTGCCTTATTTGTAAATCTATTATGTTGTTGTTCACAACGTAGAGGCACTTGCCTTGTCGGCGTTTGCCCTTTTCAAAGCCTTGGGAATTGCTGGCCATTTGAGAAAGCATTAACACTAACACGCTGGAGGCGGAAGACGCCAGATGGCACCACCAGAATGACGTCACCTCCCTTTATGGACATGAGATTGAAGGAGAGGGAATTTTTTTCTCCAGCCTCCTATTATAATTGAAATGGTGATTGAACTTACTAACAATGCTGCTTGACAATTGTAGTAATAAACTTGTCTTCCCGACTCCATCTGAGGCATCTTTTCGTTAAGCTATAACCTGCGAAGTGACATCAAAATTCGTTAAAACCCAAGGAACCTCAGTGCGAGTTTTTGAATAAGAGCTCTTAAATTCTTACTTTATTTATTCGCATTCACAGGAACGAACACCAAGCTTTGGTGACATTCCAGTGCTTTTTTTTTTTTTTCCTTTCAAAATCCGAATCGTAACAATTTATAATTTTTTGGCCTTCTGCGACAAGATAAGAAAATATTCGCCTTCCCGGCGGAACATTAATTAGTGTCAGTCTTGGAGTCTCTCAGATGATTCTCTGCGGTTGCTGTAGGGTGAAGAAACAGGACCCCGTTAAATTTTCCTTTTTTTTTATGTTCTGATTTTTAGTTGCGCATGAAGATAAGGAAATAGTTCACAAAAACGTGAAAGTTAATCAAATCTAGAAAGGCTCTGTCAAGCTCTCGGAGTTGAAACAGTTACAATTATTAATTACATTCTTTGGAAGTTTATAGAGAAACAAGATCATGATAAAAATTGTCACAAGTGCATTGAACTTGTTGAAAATGGGCGATGATAATATGTAAGCTATCAAGGCTATCATTGCTAAATCTGATATTTTATTAGTTAATCAAATGTATCTATGAAAATATATATGTATTGAATTACAACACTAATTTCGTAATAGCTTAAGAAATACTTCAGTACGTTTTACGGGAAAATTCTTGAAAATATAAAGTTTCCTTTTTTTTTTTTTTTTGAATGAAAAAAGTTATTTAATTAATATATTCGATTTTATTTCTTCTGGAATAGTTATAAAATAAGGAAACTCTAAAGTACCAATTCGCGTTGTTTAAAAGTGTTTAGAAGCATAAAAGTGTCATATAACTGCACAATTATTGCATTATTTATTCCCAAATTATACTGCAACAGTTTACAGCATAATTTGGGTACAGAAACTTGTTTCCTTTCATGTACAAGTTTTAATCGATTGTCACCTTTCCCTCATTTTTACACAGTAATGCCATTATTTTTTTCCCCTGAAATCTGTATTTTTTTAATAAATAAATATATTATATATATATATGTGTGTGTGTGTGTGTGTTTGTGTTACCGGGAATGTCCGAAATCGAAAAATATAGACAAATCCAGTGAATGCCGACATACATAAATTACAGAATGTTGACAACCATCGGTGATTGTCGACATTTACCATACATCGGACTGGGTAATGTCAACATTCTCGAATTTCGGACATTCGCGGTAATGAATTATTACACAAAAAAAAAAAAACACTTTTGTATGTTCATTTTTAAATATATTTCTTTTATTTTTAGATAACCAATTTCCTATCGACATTAGCATTGTGCAGAATGATCATGCTTTCCTCCCTCCGGATTCTATTCAGTCCCTATTCCGGTAAGATATATTTTCTTGTTTTCCTCTCAATTTTACTAAGATAAAAATAATTATTAACGCTTAATGTAAATAGTTTTTCATTTCAAGTTTCAAATATAAAATGCATAGAATAGAGGAAATGTCTTCTCTTAATTTATTTTCACAGAAATAGGCAAAATACTTTTGGTCTTAAATCACTTTCCTCATTGTAATAAAATTGCTTTAAAAATTTCATTCCCAAATTTTATTGTATGTTTGTAAATGTTTTATGAGTGTTCAATTGTTTAAGTATACAGTTTCAATCTTTCTAACGGTTTAAAAGAAAACAAAGAAAGAATTAAGCACACGAAAAATTATTTTAATATTTTAAAATTTGCTTGTATTTAAGCAATGAAATGTAAACGAAAAGGGGGAAAAAACCTCTCTTTGAATTCGGCCATACAGGAAAAAAAACTCGTTCATTTTAATTTTGCTGGTGATAAAAATCAATTTTTAGTTAACAAAGATTTTCAGAAGTAAGATTTACCGTAAGTATGTAAAAACAATGTATGTGGTTGGAGACTAATGCCGTTTTGTTTTGCTTCTAATTCAAATATCTTTACTGATCTAAATTAAAGTTGCTCTAATGGTCTATGTATATTTTTACAGGAGGTTGAATACTCTGAATCGTTGTGCAAAAATGAAATTTATGGACCATTCACATCGTAAATCGGTAAGACGTTTATTTTTGTCTTACGAAACTTGATTCTTTTCTGGATTCAACTTGTAAAACAGCGGATTGGAAATAACGTCACTTATAACTCAAAAATATACAGGGAGAAGGGGGGGGGGGCACCATTATTATTTGTCATTTTCTAGTCAACAAAACGTCAATACAGGAATATACGTCAATTCCTAAAATATCCAACCGAGAGAAAGTAATAATTAGTGATATGTAGCTTCATTTATTCGTCTCTGATTCAGAGGTATCTCTCATATCCCCCACATGCCCTTTCTTGCAGCTGTAGTTTTTTCATTCTAAAAAGTCTGGATATGAAATGGTTAGTGATTTGTCTCTTTCAAGCTTAAAAAATGTGCGACCAGTAATATTTGCCGCAACGAAAGTTTTGCAATAGGTAAAATTTCTACATCTTTCTGTAAATCTCTCTGTTCCGACAGAACCCAGAAAAGGACTCTAATTTTGTTTTTGCTATTGTAAGTCATATCTCATTAAATAATACATTTTGAAAGTTTGTGCACTGTATGATGGTCATTTGGCTTTTTGTATTTGCTAAAAAAAAATTTGTAAGCAGTACTGATAAATGTTTAATTAACTGATTTCATTATTAACCTCTTCATTCCAAGTGTACCCAAGTGGGTACATTTTAAAATACTGTTTATTAACTACTGTTTGTGCAATTTGAAAACTAAAACACCCAATTGTTTTTTAAATTAATCAACAGATAGTTTACTTCGTTTTAAACATGGAAATTGAGCATTAATTATTATTTAAAACTAAAAAAAATTTTTTTTTTAGTTATTTTGTTTTGTAATCATTTTTTAAATCGGAGAACCAAAACATTGCGTCAAAATTGTTTGTGCTCAGTTCTGGGGTCTGAAGAGGTTAAATTATCAAAATGAATTCGAGAAGTTAAGCTTCTTCGTATAGGTTTTGTTAACAAATTTAACTGATCGGTATAAATTGTATTCCCATTAATCAAACAACTTTGTTTCCTACTCGTCAGTGCATTTTTTATGCATTTCTCAGTTAATTATTCTACTTTTTATTATTTTAGTTAAGAACAGAGGATAGCGATGAGGAAGAACAGTATGCTCTGAGTGAAAACTGGGAATTTCAAAGATCGAGCAGGCGGTGGTCGAGAATCAATCCAACCTCTGAAGGAATTATAGACGGCATTCCTACCGATCCACCTGCACCACCAAGACCATCAGGAAATCTCCTAACAGCTCCGACTCGGCAATATCTGAGTCCGGAAGAAGCATATTGCAGCAGTCATGATAGTGTTTTTATTGACGAGCAGCATAGTAGCCCGGATAGCATACGAAGATGCTCCGTGACCAAGTCCGAGAAGGGAGCTATGTCACCAACTAGTTATGTGGGTGATTGTAGCCCTGGGTCTAGTTCCGGATCTGGCGGGACCATAAGCGTTGCTTCTGAAGACATGCTGGAACGTAAGAATTTGCGCAGAAGTGGGAGCGATCGTGTGAAAGAAGGTGCTAAAGCTCTTTTAAGACGAATGGAAAGTTTGAAGGGCAAAAGGAAAAAGAAAGTTGAGACTAGTGAAGTTGAAAATATCATCACGGCTCAAAGTGCCACTGACGGAAGCTCTTCGAGTAGTTTAACTTCTTCACCCCAGTTTCGTCGATCGCAAAGAAATGCCGGTGAAAGCCAAAAGAAAAGCGATGTAAAATCAAGCACACCCAATGCTCATAGTGATCCAGAATCATGTTTAAGTTACCCATCAGATAAGTGGAAAGATGCTAATAGTAACACTCAGTACTTTAAGTACTGCACCGTGAAAACAGCCGTTACTATTACTGCGCCCGATGAAAGCCCATCTGGTTGCGGAGAAGAAGGAAATGGTCTCTTGAAATCCGACACTAAAAGTAAGAAATCGTTTTTGCATCCATCATCTGCTGTTCAAGATAAAGAAACCTGTGATAATAGAGGCAGCTATTATGATAATATTACTGCACCTATAGTTATATTTAATGATTTATGTACTGCCAATTTAGATTACAGTCCTCAGCATCAAGGTGATGGTAAGTGTTTCTCATGATTAAATTATTTTATTTCTTATTATTTTGTAATTTACATTTGTATTTCATTCTTTCATAAGTACTGCCTAATTTTCATGTTGAAAAAAAAAGTCAACAATCATACGAGAAATAATACATTTCAGTAATTTAAATATTCGCGCCCTCTGCAGCAATGCATTGTGCAAATCGTGTAAGTAATAAAAAAAAGAGAAACACTCACAAAACTGAAGATATCGTCACAGCGTTCAAAAAGTTTAGCGACATCAGTAATGACAGCATATCGATTAGTTTTTTTTTACTACTATGAAATTGTTTCAATTGGTTCTGTTGGTACCAAGTCTGATGAACACACAGAATGAGAGGTAGCGTTGTACCCCAAAGAAATAACTTTTGCTGAGTATCAACGCACACATGTTAATAAGCACCATCTAGGAGGAGTATTGACTTTGCACCAGCTTTCACAAAACCACCCATTTTTTTTCAAAATGTCACTTTCTGATACCTGTGAAACAGTGAGAGCAAGTTGTACAGCTCAAATGACAGCTAAAGTTTATTGAATTTTCTGTGTAAATTTTTGACTTCCGACCTATCAACAGCGACGACTTCTGACACATTCAGTGTAAAACTCGGTTTTTAAGAGAGTGTTATTCTCCAGCTCACCGCTTCAAGCTGCCTTGACGTCACGTGCTCCAGACTTCGCAACGATGCCTGGAGCAAGCATGTGCTACTTCAGGGAGGTCTGTCATTGAGATCAAGAGTGGCTTTTTTTAGCCTTGCCTCATCTCTCTCTTTTAAATTTTAATTACTGTAAGCCCATCAGTTTCATACTAAAAAGCTTCATCAATTTAATTTAGGAATAATTTTACGCTCCGCTACTGAACAAATTCTGAATCAGTTCCAGCTGTCTTGTAGATACTTGCTGTAGTTTCTGTTACGATGTTACCAACCGTACTACTCATGCAAAGTAAACAAAAAAGCCTCATACCGAATGAACGCGTGGTATCACTTCCGAAATCAGAGGAGAGCTGAATTTTTACCCCGATTCTCGTTGCTTATTGTTTTTTTTTTTTTTCATAGCACTTTATGCTCAGAAACAGACTGTGCAAGGAGTGAAACCTTTCCGTGTTGCTTTTGCATTAGCGAGCATCTAGCTTAAGTGAAATCTGCTGACAATGAGAAATCATCCCAGTAGAATGAATTAGTTGTAATAAAACCGTAACCTTAATTTTTATTTGGAGTAAAAATTCGGTTCTGCCAATGAACATTTGCAGGGTGAGGTCACTAGTTGTGGATCAACCTATGTTTGTTAGTTGATTGCAGAAGAGAGAATTAGTTAACCCATTCCTGTTAGTACCCCACTGTCTTAAACTGAGTGCTTTCCCCTCTCCTTTATTTCTCAGGATTTTTAGCTGTTGTTTTTTTTTTTTTTTTTCATTCTAATCAAAGTCAAAAACTAAGTGTGGCTGTAGAAATTATTCTTAAAAATTTGGTATTGTCTTCTTATGGTCCCAAATGTCTGTTCCCCCCACACCTCCATATGATTATCTATCACGATCTAGCTTATCTTTCTTTTTTTAATTTATAGGAAAGAGCGGATCTGGTTCCCCTATTGGTGCGTCCGGCTCAAACCAAGATGAAGAAATCATAATCGTGAACACCGAGAGGCGTGATTCTGGAGTAGGATCATCTTTAACTAGGTACAGTTAAACTCATAATTACTTTTGGAAAAAAAAAACCTTGCATAAAATGAAGAATGTCATTTTCATGCTGATACGCCATTATAAGTTTAACGGCTTTAAATTCGTGCTTGCATAAATTACAAAGGGAACGAAAATAAAACTGCGTAATTTGCAGTTAAATAACCTAATAAATGTAGCTTGAAGCATATTCGTTCGTATTTAATAAAAATGTTAGTGTAACTGCCAGTAGCATAACCAGCTTTTTCGTCTGTCGAAGAACGATTTACTTCGAAATTTATCTTGTTTCTTTGAAATATACCATTTCAGGCGTCAAAATTACACTTCCTGCGGAACGTCTGGACTCTTCCAATTTCAGGGCATTTGACTCGCTTTTGCGCGTCAACAGCTTCCCTCTATAACAATGAATGAATTAATTAATTTAACTATTGAATTTTATATAAATTACTTTATAGTAAAAATTTGTTACTATACTCATTTTCTATCATCATACTGTACTAATATATTGGATTGATAAAAATCTTCTCCCAGAACAAATCAGCAGCTTTGATGCTGAAAATTCATGAGCTTAACAAACATATTAGTCTTCTAGCCTAGTGGTTAGGATGTCGGACTTCCAACCGGAAGATTGGGGGTTCGGTACCCTACCCGCTGAAGACCCAGGCAGTTCCGAGGATACCGGAAGGTGGAGAACTTCTCTTCGCGCTTAGTTCAAAAAAGGAAGGTGGCGTCATCTAGTGTCGACCAAATACACAAGCCAAGTCTTACTTTCACCATTGTGGTGCTCATTTATAAAACGAAAGGCGCTCCTTACTGCCTTAATTCCAGGTCGCTCTGCGAAGGTGAGCTTAGATACTCAAGTGGCATTAGAAACAACAACACATTAGTCTTTTCCTTTTGAAAGTGTTAATAGTTTTCCCCTACTTTGGCAAAGGAATTAAATGTGAGCTTTGCTCAAGACCACGTGTTTTGAAGAATTTCGCTTTTTCAAAAAAGAAACCTCTGGTCGCTCCCCTATTTACAGCATATTTGGTCATTTATTCGATTTTTGAACTTATAAAGCCTGCTTCATTTTAAAATTCAAGATCATTATTGTTATTATTAGCTTATTTTGAGAATAGTATAGTTATTGTTCTTGCAATGACTGGACATAGAAAACTTTCATCTGTTAATCTGATCGTTATTTTTTAAAAATGCATTTTTCCGTGCAACCCTGCAAGAGGAAACAATCCTCTCCTAATTTCAATGTTATGCCCTCTTGCGACGCATGAAATATATTAATAGGTAGAATTTTCGACGAATCTGCAAACAAACCAATTAACTCCTTCCACTCGTTCCCGTCAAAATCACGAGGTAAAGTGACGCCTTATATTCTCGTTCCTTTGATATTTCCGGGCAGGAGTGTTCAAAAGAGCGCCCTAAAAAATAAGAACCCATTCAAAATTCCCGGAAAATTATTTACTTCGTGTCTTGCATAATGGACAGCAATATTAGACTACTGATATTGTAATTAATTTAAGTGATTAAGTTTTTAAGATTTTTTGGGATAAGAAAAACATTTTTGTTTATTAGCTGTTCTTTTGAAAATGATACGTTCGTTAAGGGATTCAATCTAAATCAAGTACTCACAAATTAACTTGTGTAATTTTTTTGCGTACTATTAACAAGCCTACAAATATTAAATTTTGTTTGCTTTTTCAAAGTTAGGTCGCAGTTATCCCGCGTTAAAGATTTCATTACTTACATATTTTTAAATAAATGCTTAAAATCTTTTTAAAGTTTTTACTCAAATCTTATCAGTGACTAACAAGCAAACGTGATCATCCCCAGAACGAACTGTGTTCGACATACTAAAATACAAGACTGCTTTAGTGATTCTTAACGTGTAGCTCCAATTTTTGGCACTAATAAACTACTTTTCAATGTAATAAAATGTGTCTTTTTAATGAAAATACTCATTTATATGATGCGCTAACTATATTATTTATACAAGATACCTTGAGTGATATGCAAGCGTTTTCTGGTGATTTAAGTTTGAGGATAACGTCTTTACTCATTATTTTTTGCTTCACTTCTGATTTTCACTTATTTAATGGATTCAATTTCATATTTGTTATCTTTTATTCTTCTGTGGATCGCATCCTTCTTATGTACTTTTTCATTCTAGAGGGATTACGTACCAGCAAGCACCCTGGCATTGTTTCCCACTTCATCCCTCAGAAACCAAGTCACTGCCGCGCTCTGTCCAAGTAACTGATCTCACAGCACCGCAGATGCTTCTACTGAGGAAACTTTCCCTTTTGAAACTAACAACCCTTATGGAGAAATACTCGCCTACCAGCCGAACAGGGTGGAGTTGGGCTGTACCAAAACTGTTTCGCCGCAATCGTAGTCCTGATTACAAAGGTAACTTTAAACTTCTTAAGTACTAGTTTCTAGAAAAAGCATTTCATTTTCATCGATCAATCCTTTGAATACTGAATTAGTTGCCCATTTAAGCCTTATTCTCATAAAGTAGCATCTATGCTCCCCCACTTTCTATTTGTTAACAAATAGAAAGTAGGGGAAAACCCCAGGAGCATAGATGCTACCTTATGAGAATAAGGGTTAATGTGTGGCTATATGGATCACCTCTACCAGGTAACCTGTTAGCCGAAGCCTTAGGCCGGGAACATACTTGGCGTTTTTTTCCGATCGGATTTTTTACCGTATCAGTAGGATGGTACTGCAACATACACATTGAGCGGAAAAATGGACAATCGGATTATTTAACGCCGACGACAGCAATGCAGCCGCCCATTGCCACTACCAATCGTCGGATTTTTTACCGTCTCCGCGGAAATAGAGGCCTTTCGGGACTAAATGCGCGGTTATAAACTCATTGTCCAGTCTGCTGCCGGCCGCTTTTGTGTACGTGTTGAGTGTGGTGTAGGTCAGCGGTTCCCAATTTTTTTTTTCGCGTATCACCATTTTTCTTGCAAACCATTTGCGTACCACTACTAATGTAACTTTATTATATAGAATAGAACACTAATAGATTACAGAAATATACTACGACGATTAGGTTATTTCAATCACACCATTTTTTGTAGTTAATGCAGAGAAAAGTGTTTATTAAAATAAAGATTGGGTATGAAATAAAATATATGAAATATATAAAATATATTTCTTATACGTTCTTCCAAAACAGCATTAGAAATAAGTCTTGAAGTGCAAAATACTTTTGTAAAAAATGAAAAAACAAAATTAAGGAGAAGGTTGCTGCTGCATGGCAGATACAAGAGAGGTGATATCTCGTTCCGTAGAAGTTAGTTTTAATCACAAAATTGAGTCGAAATTTAATTTGCTTCTATATTTATTTTTAATAAATATCAAATTGGAAAAGCAGTTTCAACAATGAGTGGTAATGAACTAAATTAAAAACAGCAATGCTTTTCTTGACAATAAGGGGAATTCATTTTTAACTTTGAGCCAACTTTCTCCCCACTCTAATCGGGCAAATTTGATCTTCAATCCTGATTTTTTGTGTTTTAACCTCTTCGGTTTTTTTTTTTTTTTTTTTGCCTGCACGCGTGTACCACCTGGAGAGGCTTCGCGTACCACTAGTTGTACGCGTACCACCGTTTGGGAGCCGCTGGTGTAGGTGATTTTACCATGGCCGAAGAGGAAATTAATTGAAGAACTTTTCTTCGTCATTACTTAAATCAGAAAACAAAGTATAGAAAGCTCCAACTTCCTCTCTCCTTTGATTGATTGGATGAATCCAAATAAGTCTATTTTTTCTCTTCCTTTTCAATGGACGACGAAATAACAATGCAAGGAGTTATCTATTCATAATATACACAACACTATTTCTAATATGATAAAACGACAATTAAATAGACACTTGTTTCCCGGTGGTCAATGACTTGACTGATGTGGCGTCGGTGTTACGATTAGATATCGACGGATATTTTACCGCCCAATGTGTAAACCCTACATTTTGTTACAGCGGCAAGCGGTAAAAAATCCGATCGGTAAAGAACGCTAAGTGTGTTCCAGACCTTAGAATTGCTTGCGCTCGGAGATGTTGGCGGTCGATCGTCCACGGTTGGCGTTATCGCGCCGAGTAGGTTTACTGGGAACCAGCCCAGCCTAACTACCTCCTGCTGTGTGGATCTGGCCCTCCTTGATATCCCTATGCTAGAACAATACCGTTAGAGGGTTCCCCACCGGCGGGGGTAAAGCAAACATCAACGCCTACTTCTTAAATTTAGATGACAAATCATCGTCCACCGTAAAGTCGCCCAAGTAAGCAGATGACAGGTCTCACTCGTCAAATGTACCCAAAGGGTTAAACGTAACATGCGTATATCTTTGTATTTTCTATAAATTTTCTACAAATCTTAAAAATTATTGGTGTTCATACGTAATTGCAAGTAGATGTAACAAAGAATTATTTTTTATTTGTTTCAAGTTTATAGAAAATACAAGGACACATGTGTTAAGGACTTTAATGTAGAATTAGTTTATCAGAGTGAAAGAATAATATATTAAATGAGTCGCAATTCGTGAATTGAAAAATGTATATACTTTTGTTACAGATAAAGTGGTTTTTGGTGTTCCTTTGTTGATGATTCTTCAGCGAACTGGTCAACCTCTACCAACTTCAATACAAGCTGCTATCCATTATCTGCGAGAAACGGCTTTGGATGCGTCTGGCTTGTTTCGGAAATCGGGTGTAAGATCTAGGATTCAGAAATTGAAAAGCATGAATGAAAGTGATCCCGAAAAGATCAACTATGAAGAACAACAAGCCTACGATGTTGCTGATATGCTGAAACAGTATTTTCGTGAACTTCCTGAAGCTCTTCTCACAAACAAACTTTCGGAAACTTTCATCAGTATTTTTCAATGTAAGAATTTTTAGTTATGTTGTAAAATGAAGTTAAATTTCATTGAAAATGAATGACTATGCTTTTTAAATAGTACAGTCGAGCCCGCTTAATGGAATCGCCAATTTGCCGCGAAAAATTATTCTAATAAGCGGGATTTTCCATTATCCGAGATCACAGAAACACCACACTATGGTTTGGTACACTAAAAATTTATTACATTAAGCGGGATATTCCTTAAACTAATATTCCATTATGCGGGTTCAATTGTAGTAAATGTAAATAATTTCTAAAGTGTAGGGTGGTTATGAGCACCTTATTATACACTGTTAAAAATTTCCGTAAGAAAATAGTAAAATAACTATTTATTTTATTGTTATTTTACCATATTTAATTACAACAGTTGAATGACCATTAAAAAGATGGTACTCAAACCGCTGATTGCGAAAAAAATAGTTTATTCTCTGTTTCTACTAAAGAACGTTTAACTAACCGTAATTTACAAACGCTCAGTAAGAATCGGCGTCCATCTTGGTTACGAAACCTTACCGGTCGTACGTTGTTGTTAAAATGTGAATAAAGATTTATCACTTCAAATCTGCATGTGTATATAAAAAAAGAAGGAAAAAAAGTGGCTTAAGCAGTGGTTACTAAATAGAAACACATACACACGTAAATCAAAAATCGGAAACATCGGATTCCAGAACTGTTTGTGAATGAGCGAACCCATAACTTGAGCTGCTGAAGCTTGTTTGTATTTTAATTTTTGCTTCAAATAAAATGATTTTTGTCAATATACAGTAAATTTAGACCAAAGACGGCTTTGCATCCAATCAAAAACTGAAATCTCAATTTTAATGCCGTTTATTTATCAATAAATATTTCTTCTACTGTTGTAAAGAATAATATATTGATAAATAAACGACCGCTTTGTGTGGTGCAGATAGCCAAATAGTTAGAGAGCAAGGTTGTGGCATGGGGTTACAAGCAGGTTCGATTCCCGCAAGCTTCGTTTACGATTTCTACGCCTGGAAGATTCTACGCCTCGAAATGGTCCAAAAACGGTAAAAATTTTGTTTTGAAACCATTTTTAAAAGGTTATAAAACCGTAAACTTTTGTATTTACGGCTTTTTAACCAAGCTGATTGGAAATGGTTAGGTCCCGTAAAGATAGAAAAATGTTCCAAACCGTAAATTTTACGATGAATTAGATGGACAGACTGCTGCTGGTCATTTAACCGTAATTTTATGAAGAAATTTCTAACAGTGTATAGTCTGACCTACGTAGTGCCTGTTCTCGCTAAAGCAGTTCAAATATTTTGTAAAAACTATGCATATAATATATGTGGCTTGCAAGCAGTGCAATGTCAGATTTCGGTAAACATGAGTTATAAGCTATTTTGGTATCTTTAACAACTAAATTGTTAAATTAATAGAAACAATTTGTTGCTTTCATTACCTATGCCCGCTCTGTTAAAAATTTCCGTAAGAAAATAGTAAAATAACTATTTATTTGATTGTTATTTTACCATATTTAATTACAACAGTTGAATAACCATTAAAAAGATGGTACTCAAACCGCTGATTGCGAAAAAAATCGTTTATTCTCTGTTTCTACTAAAGAACGTTTAACTAACCGTCCTTTTCAAGCGCTCAATAAGAATCGGGCGTCCATCTTGGTTGCGAAATCTTACCGGTCGTACGCTGTTGTTAAAATATGAATAAAGATTTATCAGTTCAAATATGCATGTGTATATATGAAAGAAGAAAAAAAAAGTGTCTTAAGCAGTGGTTACTAAATAGAAAGACATACACACGTAAATCAAAAATTGGAGACATCGGATTCCCGAATTGTTTGCGAATGAGCGAACCCATAATTTGAGCTGCTGAAACTTGTTTGTATTTAAATTTTTGCAGCAAATAAAATGATTTTCGTCAATATACAGTAAATTTACACCAAAAATAAATTTGGATCCAATCAAAAACTGAAATCTCAATATTAAGGCAGTTTGCCTGTTGGAAAAGAAGATTTATTAATAAATAAACGGCCGCTTTACGTGATGGGGATGGCCGAGTGGATAGACAGCAAGACTTGTACACCACGCATTCTGGGTTCGAGTTCCAAGCACTTCGTTTACGGTTTCTACGCCTCGAAGATTCGAAGACTCCAGAAATGGTTCAAAAACGGTAAAAATTTTGTTTTGAAACCATTTTTAAATGGTTATAAATCCGTAAACTTTTGCATTTACGGCTTTTAAACCAAGCTGGTTAAATATGGTTTAGTTCCCGTAAAGATAGAAAAATGTTCCAAACCGTAAATTTAACGTTGAATTAGATGGACAGACTGATGCCGGTTATTTAACCGTAATTTCATGATTAAATTTATAACAGTGTGAAAATATAACAATAAATGAAAAGTTAGTATATCCTTCAACCGTTATGAAAAATACAAGGATAGAAACAACAGTGTCCTTTTTCAATGTGATGTAAAGATCTCAAACTAAAATTTTATTTTATACACTTAACGAAGTTTGACACAGTTGTAGTTGTTATAAATGTTTCTCTTGTGTCGCATTGTTTTTTAAGAAGTTTCAAATTCTAAAGGAAAAACAAATAGCAATAATAATAAGTAATAATGACTATATTTCCACGTGATTATTTTTAAGGCTGTATATTGTAATTGTATTTCTTCTTAACGCATTTCTCAAATTTTTCTTCACCCTTAGATATTCCAGCCGAATTACGTTTGGAAGCTATTCAAGCTGCTTTGATGTTGATGCCTGACGAGAATCGAGAAGTTCTCCAAGCCTTACTGGAGTTCCTGTCTGAAGTATGCGAGCATTCTGGCGTAAATCAGGTAATTTCCGGTGATCGTGTATATTTCACGCACGACTTTTCTTTATGAAAAACAATGTTTCTTTATAAGTGATTTTTTTTTTCCAAAAAGTAATTTATTCTTTAAAAAATCGTAATTGAAATACGTTTCTAGTGACGTAGATAATTTTGAAATTCATGTTGGAAGTAAAAGACTATGACTAGGGTTGCAAGTTTGTCGCGCCGCGAATTCCCGCGATGATTTTCGCGATTTTTAAAGCTTTTTCCTAAACTCCGCGAATTTTTCTTTTTAATTTCTGACTCACAAAAGGTCCGCATTTTTAAAAAATTCAGAAACCAAGGATAAAATCTGTTAGCACCCAAAGTCTAGAAAGGCTCTAAACTTGTGCCAAGAAACAATTCAAAATTATTTTTTGAAGCATTAACAATAAACGTAGATTTCGCCAACCAGCCTCAAACTTTTTTAAAGCATGCAGAGTTTTTGATCCTTGTCATACAAATATTTAAATATTTTTAACGAAGTTGATAATCTTTCCATTTTTAACAATAGCCCTATGTTTTAGGATGAAGAATAACTTTCATTGCAGATATGCTATATTTTATTATGTTTGTGCTCTTGCCAGCATTTCGCGAAATTTGCCGCGAATGTCCCGCGAATTTCGCGCTCTTTTTCCGCGGCAAACTTGCAACCCTAACTATGACTGAGAATTTTAAATTTAGTTTGCATGACTCAGTGGCTAAACGTTAGAAAAAGAGGGAGGAAAAATGCAACCAAACAGCGATGGTAGTTAACAAAATACATATATCATCCTTAATTCGCTTACCATTAAGAATAATTACAGATCTCTAAAAAGCAGATTTAGATTATACCTATCAACAAATTGAGAAATTGTCGCAGATCTGCGAGAAACAGCCATAAATAGCCATAATCAAATATTGGATGAAACATGTTTTGCGAAATTTTATGACTAGACACGACAAATCTAAAAAAACAAATGTATCTTCTATTCTGGGGTGAAAAATTTCTGAAAAAATATATTATAATGCTTCAGTTTATGTAGAGTAATTTTAAATTTTCTCAATAAAGAAGTATAAAGGAATAATTTGCAAAAACTTTACTATAATTCCATAATTCACAAATATTGGAGTAAAATTTACTAGTATTAATACTTTTATGAAAGAAAAAGTCAATAATTAGAAATATGTGCTTTTTGACACTATTTTCATCGGTGCTCATTCGTATTTTTGTGCATGTAAATTATATTGCGTCTCTTTTGTAGATGACCGCTACAAATCTTGCTGTTTGTTTTGCACCCTCTATCTTTCATCTTTCGACACCTCGTAGCACAAGTTCTAGTCCCCGTCGCCGAAAAACTGTTGGTGCACCAGACATGAAGGAACTTAATGAAAACAGAGCAGCTTATGAATGTTTATCTTGTATGGTGTCTAACTACCAGTATTTGTTCTCGGTGAGTCACAGCTTATACATAAGGAATGAGGCTACAAAACTGAGAGCAACAAATGCTCTATCCCACAATTTACTGCCATACGCATAATTAAATATGTAACAAAAGATAAGGAGCTGAAAGTGTATAATTTTTTATTCAGAGTTCAACAGAGAATTTCTTTTTCATTTTTTTAATCTTAATATTGTACTTCTTTTTTTTCATCCATTTTTCTTTGCCTAGCTCGTTTCCTTTGAACTAAGTAGAAGGAATCCGTTTATACTATATCAATGATTTTTCTTTTTGGAAGAACTGGTCTCCTAAACAGCAACTTTTACTGTGCTGAAAAAGTTATTTTTACTATTGCTAAGAGACGGTTACGAAGTGCCGCAAAAATGTGGGCGGCTCGTAGGCGTTCTCCCCCTCCCCCAAAGAAATACATTTTTTTATCTTGGAAAGAAAACTCCAAATAGAGATCACAGCTAAGAGGTAACATAGAAAGCAATTAAAATGGAACTGGACTAATCTTATTGAATGAATAGTTTATTCTAAAAAAAAAAAAAAGTCTCACGGGTTGAGGGAAAAGGAACGATTCTGGAGGTAGATAGAGAAGAAACTTTTTGGTTGTATGTACACTTCGCCCGCAACAGTTTAATTGTGTATTGTGCAGTATACGTAATCTAGTGTTGAAACCTTTAGCATTCATTTTGTAGTTAAATTCGCAATACTAAACAAGGCAAGTAAATTTTCTTTAATGTACTTAACGTTTTAACTGGCCTCCAAGAAACAGATGGTCATTACTTCATAACGTATGTAATTTTGTTGCGTTTATCCGCGTATAACTTTTCATTAAAGGAACCTATTTGACCGAATCTTTTTAAATCTATTGAGAATCATCCCCATTTCCTGTTAAATTGTTTTCCTTACTGAGGCAATAAAAAGAGATTCATTCCTAGATAACACAAAAACGTTTCATTTCCTATCTTACGACGCATAATTTGGTGGATTTTATTCTTGATTTGGTGTCTGCTACTTTTTAAAAATTTCCCCTTCTTTTTTTTTTTTTTTTTGAATCGGAGAGTTAATCGTTGGGACAATTGTGATCTAATTAAAACTTCTTTATTGCTGCAATTATTTTTATCATTTGCAATGCTGTTTTAAAGAAGAGCAATTTTTAAAATACCAGAAGTCTGAAAATTCACAACGGAGTGCTAATTCAAATTAAAAAACGAATATGAAAATTCTTAAAAACGCATTTATTTCTATGATACTGATATTTTTAAAAATTGTATTTTAAACTAACTATGAGTTTTAATTGATGCATTTTGGTATTATCGATGAAGTTTAACCGTGTCAGTATATTTTGTTTTGTTTTATAAATTTATTTTAGATTTCGGACGAGATGATTTCTCAAAGTCGCATTTCATCAAGCATCCATTGCCACCCTGCTACACTGGAAGAATATTCTTCTTTTGTCTATAGTGATCAGACTGGATTGAAATCTTATTTTGACAATTGTATTCAAATATTTTTGAAGGTAACATAATTTGAATCAACTCGAAAAGGAGGTTCATTTCATTTTTGATGCATAAAACTTAGTGTACATATGCTTTATAAAAGTTCTATTGCCTAATATATATACTTCATGATATTTTACGATAGTCGCGTATTACCTCTGCGGCATTTTTCGCCAATGTTGGCGAACATCCCCTCTTTCATTGCTGCAATCATTTCGGTATTGAAGCAAACGATCGCCAACGTTTCGCTTCAGTGCCAAAACCGAAAGCTTAAAGATGATTTTTTTCTGCAAATTATGGATAAAACGGTAATATATTCAAGGAGGTTAAATCATTTCGTGTTGTTTTTGTTAAAATGAGGAATTTTTGGCTGCAAAAAAGAGCCCAAGTTTTACGGGATCCATAATTAGCGGGATAAGGAGTAAAAACCTTCGAGTTTTGTACAAGAAGGAAAATGCTTCTTAAAAATTAAAAAACGAGCATTTTAAATGCTTATTATATTTCTAAGCACCATAAATAGTTGTTTTATTTATTTAACTTCTGTTTAATGATTTCAATGTTGTAAAATTATATGTTCTGTCTTATTCTGCAATCGTGTTAATTGGTAAGAAAAGGTAAGTGTCAATTTTATTACTAAAAAGTTTTTCTTAAAAATCAAAGTGGTTTGAATGAATTTTCTTCTTACTGGTCAAGCAAACAATTCAAAGCGAATGGATCAAGTTTACCTCAAAATGAAACTGATTTTGAAGTTGTAAGTAGGTTGCATATTATAATAAATTTAGACACTCTTTTAATAATGAAGTCGTTTATATCCAATGCAGGTAAGTATTAATAAGCGCATTTATTTTTCATAAGTTATCATCACTCTTTTTCCTTTCTTATTCTCTTTGTTTTATTTTAAATTAGTAAATTATTCTTTTCACGTTGATTACATGGAATTCTTGTACTTTCCGAAAATAACGAATTTAATTTATCGACACTGAATAAATAAAACATTAACACACACACCTTTATGAAGCAAGGCGTATCTCATAAAGAAAGGTTTAAAAAGAAAGTTTTTTTTTTATGAATAATATTTTGTTTGTATAAATACATCTAGATTTATATTAGAATTGTTTTATATAAATTTAATGCACCTATTAAAGTTTTAAAAGTTAAGTATTTTACTTTTATAATTTGGAACGGAAAATAGTTCTTGAGTATTCTATTTTTCAACCTATTATTTGCAAAATGCTTTCATATAACTCTTTATTAGATAATAATAAGGCAATGATCTAAAATGTTTTAATAAATTAAACGGTGATTAAATCCAACAGACGTTAGTTTGAAGTCATTATTCGTTTCAATAAATATTTTTTTAATTTGCATATTTGATAATTGAAATTAAGTTATGGACTTTCAATGATTTCCCATACTGAGTGTTCTTTGGAGCATGATGAAAAAGTCTCTATCAATGCATGTTATATGCAACTTTTTGTAACAGAATGTATAGAAAGCGTTTTGTAGTATATTCTCGTTTAAAATATAACACTTCAATCTGATTTGCCGTAGCTGCATACAGAAGCATCAATATGAATCATTAATAGAGCCAATTTATTTCTTTTTATATGATTTTAGGAGGCTAGAGAAAAATATAAGGGCTGGATAAATGTTTGTCAGTATGATCATGTGGACCTCTCCTATAAGAAACTTGCTGATGGTCATCCTTTAAGACTTTGGAAAGTATCTACGGAAGTAGAAGCTCCTCCAGTTGAGTTGCTGAATAGAGTTTTAAGAGAAAGGTGCCTGCTCTATGATCTTTATGCACTATTAAATGCTTGCTCTTTATTTATTTAATATTATTACTTAACGTTTTTTATAGGTACGAGGACTGTCGAGAAAGTAGATTACGTTTTGTTGTAAGGGAAATGCTCTTACTTTCATTTGAAAGCGACACTTAAATGCTACTTTTTAACATAGTCGCCATTCAAATTTAAGCCCTTATCATTGCAGTGAACAAGCTTTGAAATTACATTGACATTAAATTCTGCCGCCTGAAATTTCACCCTGTTCGTTACGCCCATCCCGCATGTCCGTGTCGTCAAAACGTTGTGTTGCGAGTCAGGTTTTCATTGCTGGAAACAGTTGATAGTCACTGGGTGCAAGATCTGGGCTGTACGGTGGATGATGAATTACCTCCTACTTAAAAGCATCAAGTACTTCTCGAGTACGATTTTCCTTGATTGGTTGAGCGATGTCGTGCAAAAAACTAAATTTGTTGAGCTTAACTTTCTTGTATGCTTATTCTGAATTGTTGGTAACCATCTTGCGCGAAATTTTTGATAGCATAACTTAATGGGCAGCAATTTCATGCAACAATCCTTGCGAAAAGTCTGGAAAACTAAACAAGAGGTCCATTATTGTGAAACGGCGATTTTCTTGAATTTTCTCATCGACTTTCGCTACCAGTTGATCAGCCATAATATTTGGTCGTCCCCTTCGCTCTCCATCGTGAAATTTAGATCTGCCATCTTTAAACCAAAAGCCCCATTGGCGCACTCAACCTTCAATGATTACGTTATGTCCGTATTTGTTGCCGTCCGAATTGTTGTGATAAACCTCAATCGGTTTATGGTTTTTCGCCAACAAAAAGCTTACTACTCACAACTAGCGGGATTTTCAATTGACGCACACATTTAAAAATTTTATTGCGAAATAACCAGAAATGATACGAACCTCACGTTGGGCACAACTGGATGTTGAGTGAACAGACACCTGCTGAAACACCAAGATGACCGCGCTAAACCCGCTCATTCAAGCACTGTTAAAAGTTTCCGAAAGAAAATAGTAAAATAACCATTTATGTGATTGTTATTTTACCGTATTTAATTACAACAGTTGAATAACCATTAAAAAGATGGTACGCAAACCGCTGATTGTGAAAAAATCGTTTATTCTCTGTTTATCCTAAAGAACGTTTATCTAACCGTAATTTTCAAGCTCTCAGTAAGAATCGGGCGTCCATCTTGGTTGCGAAAGCTTACCGGTCATACGTTGTTATTAAAATATGAATAAAGATTTATCAGCTCAAATATGCATGTGTGAAAAGAAGAAAAAAAAGTCGCTTAAGTAGTGGTTACTAAATAGAAAGACATACACACGTAAATCAAAAATGGGAGACATCGGATTCCCGAACTGTTTGCGAATGAGCGAACCCTTAATTTGAGCTGCTAAAGCTTCTTTGTATTTTAATTATTGCAGCAAATAAAATGATTTTCGTCAATATACAGTAAATTTAGACCAAAAATGACTTTGGATCCAATCAAAAACTGAAATCTCAATTTTAAGGCAGTTTGCCTGCTGGAAAAGAAGATTTATTGATAAATAAACGGCCGCTTGACGTGGTGTAGATAGCCGAATGACTAGAGCGCATGGTTGGTGTACCATACACCCGGGTTCGATTCCCGCAAGCTTCGTTTACGGTTTCTACGCCTCGAAGATTCTACGCCTCGAAATGGTTCAAAAACGGTAAAAATTTAGTTTTTAAACCATTTTTGAATGGTTATAAAACCGTAAACTTTTGCAATTACGGCTTTTTAACCAAGCTGATTGGAAATGGTTTAGGTCCCGTAAAGATAGAAAAATGTGCCAAACCGTAAATTTAACGGTGAATTAGATGGACAGACTGCTGCCGGTTATTTAACCGTAATTTCATGATGAAATTTCTAACAGTGAGCTGCAGATGAAAATGTACTTTACTTTCTGCAAAGCTTTCGTATATATATATATATGTATTAATTCAATGTAACAAATATTTAATTTTAAAGTCTGCGTTGGTTTTTAAATTCTTAATTCCGAAATCCGCCATCTGTTGCAGCACACATGCACAGAAGGCCTGATAACGAATATCAACTTTTAAGCTGTATTTCAATACAAAGCAGCTTGCCAAATTCTGCTCTAAAAAAATTATGTAAGTGCGTTTTGCGAAATTTTTCGTGATATATAATATTTAGATCTTCAGTTTAAGACCTAAATTACAGGGTGGGGCAAAAGTTATGACCCGGTTTTGAAGGGTTATAAAAAAAAAAAACTAATACAGTTTGAGACTTAAAACTTTTTATATTTTGATCTGTATTTAATACCGTTTTTTTACATTAAGTTTTGAATACCTCTTCAGCAATATGGCGGCCATCAGCAGCAATAAACTGATGCAGTTCATTTTTCCACGAAGAGAGAATAGACTTCATCTTTGTGTGCATTTCAATATCCCACGAAATGTTACGATCCCTAAACTTTTTTTTTTGTGGGGCTTTTTGAAGGAGAAAGTTCCCCATACTTTAGAAGAGCTGAAGGACCGAATTAGCGAGGAAATATCCGCCATACCCCTTGAAATGTGCAGAAAAGTTTCCCAAAAGTTTAGAAATGGACTGCATCAGTGTATTGGTGCTGAAGGCCGCCCTCTTGCTGGAGTGGTATTCAAAACTTAATGTAAAAAAATTGGATTATATGCAGATCAAAATAAAAAAAGTTTTAAGTCTTAAATTGCATTAGTTTTTTTCTTAATACCCCGTCAAAACCAGGTCATTACTTCTTCTTTGTGTGCATTTCAATATCCCTCCCTAAGCTTTTTTTTTTTTTTTTTTTTTTTTTTGTGGGGTTATTTGAAAGAGAAAGTTTTTAAACATCACCCTCATATTTTAGAAGAGCTTAAGGACCGAATTATCGAGGAAATACCGGCCATACCCCTTGAAATGTGCAGAAACGTTTTTCAAAACTTCAGAAATTGACTGCATCAGTGCTGCTGATGGCTGTCATATTGCTGAAGTGGTGTTCAAAACTTAATGTAAAAGTACAAGTCTCAAACTGTATTAGTTTTTTGTTTATAACTCTTCAAATCCGGGTCATTACTTTTGCCTCACCCTGTATATTTGATGGGTTTAAACGTTTAAAGTAACATAGATTGTAAATATGAGATCCCTAACTTTTAACTTTGCACTTCAAGCCTCTAACGATGAAAATGCCGATATTTAATGGTAGAAAAAAATCTTAATTGTAATTCAAACAGTGTATTACTGAAAGATAAAATGTTTCTTCAAATTTTAGACAAAAATTGAGTTTTGAGTTGCAAACTAGAATTGAAATATCAGTTTTGATATCAAAAGGACAACAGAACCTCAATTTTGGGGTGATTCTTTGATGTATTACTATTTTCGTCAATGGCCCCTATTTCTTCGAAGGTTCTGTTTTTACAATCTTAGTTTTGTTAGGTTGTAGTTTGCGAATAAAAATTCAGTGAAGTTTCTTGCGATCGCGATTTTTGTGAGAGTCCGTTTTTTGAGACTTAAGATATAATCCTATACCAGCGTCTGACAGTTATCGTTTTAATTCATAGTAGTTCACTGTAAACTCTACCTTTGAGAATAGGCACGGTTTTTCCTGTCCTCAGTATTTTTAAAAGAACTTTTGATATTAATATATTAAACTAATTATTCAACCCAATAAATAGTAATTTTAAAACCTGCTATTTTCTATAGACACCGATATTCTTCAAAGGTCACGAAATTCTTTTTTGAAATTGTGTTGACACACTGTAG
Organism: Octonoba sinensis; assembly: GCA_038502835.1. Lineage (NCBI taxonomy): Eukaryota > Metazoa > Arthropoda > Arachnida > Araneae > Uloboridae > Octonoba > Octonoba sinensis. Next base: position 200,231,804 of record CM076598.1, on the reverse strand, counting down.
ATGTTCTGGAGAAGGAAATGAAGCTCTTGAAATATGTTGTTTTCTAATTAAGTGGCGGTAAAAATAATAATTTTTTACTTTTTCAGGCACTTATGGGATAGCTCCTTTACTAAATGGAAAGTGGTTAGCCGAATCAATTCACAAACCGAAGTATTTCAGTATCTTAATGTGACATTACCTCCTCATCCCCCATGTGATTATTCTGTGTTAAGGTAACTTTTCAAACTTGTGTCAAAGTATTAAAAACAATTACGAAGTTAATGTGTATCATTTCAATAGATTGAAGTGAAATATGGAAATAACAAAACCTTTCATTTAGGAGTTGGAGGACTGATTTGCCGAAAGGAGCTTGTATATTAGTTGAAACTTCAGTCAAGTATCCTGAAGCAGAAGTAACAAGCGGTAGTGTCAGAGCTCTAATGTTGGCATCACGGTATTTGATTGAACCCTGTGGAGCTGGGAAGTCTCGAGTTACTCATATCAGCAGAGTCGATGCAAGGTATTATGAATATTATTCGGCTGTATATAGGGTGTTTTTTGTGGAGGGCGGAGACTTCAAAATGGAAATAAAACACAAAAAAATATATTTAATATTCATGTAATTTTGAAGGAACAATAATTTTATGGCATAAATGGTTTGAATATGATGTCGGGCATGGTGGCCACCACGGCTAGCGCGTACATGGCGTAACCTGGAGGTCCAGTTTTCACACATTTTTTGCAGTAGATCTGGCTGAATGTCGGCAATAATGTGGCAAATCTTGACTTCTACGTGCTGCATTGTTCCTGGTTTATCAACGTAGGCAAGAGACTTCACATATTCCCAGAGGAAATAACCCACGGGCGTCAAATCGCAAGAACAAGGTGACCAGTTAACAGGTCTTCTGCGAAAAGTGTAAAAACTTCCAGTTTTCCAGGTTACGTCATGTACGCGCCAGCCGTGGTGGCCACATGCCCGACATCATATTCAAATATTAATGCCATAAAATTCTTTCAAATAAAGCAAATTACATGAATATTAAATAAATTTTTTGTGTTTTATTTCCATTTCAAGTTCTCCGCCTCTAAAAAACACCCTATATATATAATTATCCATCAATTTAACGTAATTATTTTTAATGATAATCCCGGTTTGCTGACAAGTTTTCAATGTCATTCCATGTATTTTCTAAACTTGCAGCTAAAGAACGATCTCATTTTAGCATTCGCTTTTTTTTTTAAATTGAGATGTAACTGTATACATGTGTGTTTAAAAGGTTTTACTTACACTTATTTTCTTTTTATAAACGCTAAGTTTACTTCTAAGTTGTATGAGAGGATAGTTGAAATTATTCCGTAAACTAGAGAGTGATATCATTTGAGGCAACGAAAAGTAGAGGCTTACTGTATTTTTCTACAATATCACCAAAGGAAATCGATAATACTTGACAAAGTTGAATAATTTCTGTTTAAGAAACTGGTTATGGCACACACCAAAGAACTGCTTCATAAGTGTCTAGTTCCTCACTGAAGTCGAGCAGTACCGTCAACCGGGGTGAATTTACGCAATTTTCAAATGTTAGTTTGCATTCTGAAGCTTGACAACTTCAACGCAAAAGAGTCGCTAGTTGTATTGAATGAAAGGTTCATCTCTCGTTTCATCGTTCATCGTCGTTTGTTATGAGGTTGGTTTTGTTAGAATTAATAAAATGCAAATTAAAATTTAAATAGTCGGCAGATTCATCCCGGTTGAAGTTCCCAGTTTTCAGGAAGAGAGGGATCTTGCCTTTTGATATATTTCTTCTACATGATAGTAGTAACCATTTCATTGAAAATGACGTGAACATACTATTTATGCATAAATAAAATATTGCCAATTCTAAATCAATGTTAACCTTTTTTCTTTCACCCTTTCTTTCCTTTACTAAGAAAAAAAAGTTTTGGGAACTAATTAATAGGTATTTAATTGTCAATGCCCAAGTAACAAGGGAACGTTTCCTTCAGGTTTCGTCAGTTCTTCAGTTGATAAAACGTTGATTTAGAGATGCATTCTAAAAGCAATTTTGAAACGTTACAAAATGTTTGGAATTTATCAAACTTGAAACGTTGATAAGAAAACTCAAAACAAAATTTTCAACTTTTTTTTGTTGTTGTTGCATTGATATTTGTTACGCTGTAAATTCCAACTTCTCTCTTCGACCACATGCCCATTCCATTCAGTATGTTCTTTTGCTGTGGTAGCGATCAAGGTAAGTGCTTTTTGGGATTGTTCTATGAAAACTTTATGGATTAAACGTATGTAATCATTTGTATTTATTCTGCATTCTTTTCAGCGATGGTCTTTTAGTTTTATTGATCTTACTTTTCGTTTTTAAAACGTGCTTTAGAAGTTATCCCAATTCATTATTAAAATAAAAATATTTTTCTTTGAGGGAGACAGAGTAATAGCGTTCAAAATTAAAAATATTTAATTTGCATTGGCATGCAATGGTTAAGCCATTTTAATGCATATTTTGGGTTGAATTAAAAATTACCTTTCCTGTCATCACATATGAATTTTTTTGCAAATTTTAAATTTTGTGAAAATTAAATGTGTTTTTCTTTTTTATATTTTGTTTGGCTTTTGGTTCTGTTTGGCTTTTGCTTTTGTTTACATTCCAACTCTAGCTTAACACTTAGGAGAGGTTGAAGAAGCGTGAGAGTGGCTAATTTGTATCTTGTGACGCTTTTCAATTATATACTTTCAAAATTTGTCTCTAACTTTGAATGACCATTCAAAATTGCTCAGTCATCGCTCTAAATGCTTCTTGGAAAACCTGTAGGCATTTTCATGTCGAAAATAACGAAACTGTGGGAGAATAAATGACATAGTATACTGATCCTTATAAAATTTTATCCTAAAAGTGAAAAAATAATAAAGATATTATAATGAATGGAGTAATACTTATGTACAGCATTGTAATAATTAACATCTTTTAAAAGCATGCATGTTTTCAAGATATTGTTTAACACAAATCTTTGGGGAAAATTACCTATGTGCTATAAATAAGTCATAGTTTATTTTATTGCTTTATTTTAAGTTTTAAGGGAAAATTTTGTTAGGTTAGTTTTTGTTGCGTGCCTTTTTAAACTTATCTTAGAAATGTTAATGTAGCGGTGCTAAGTAACGTGGGTGTGATGTTTTTAAAAATTGCTGAGGTAACGTTTCAAAAACCGTTGACAAATCCTGTTAAACTATTTTGCAACGAGACTCGTTTTCTCAACTTTTCGAATAATGTCTTTTCAACGTTGCGAATATCATCTGAAATGTTTTTGCTACTTGGGTAGTTAGTTATCCTTCCAAAGTAATACAATATTTTGCAAATTCACTTTTTCTAAAGTAATTTGATTTCTTTTATTCTCTATGTGTGTTATGTTTATTTTCATTTACTTGCTTTTAGGGGACGATCTCCAGAGTGGTATAACAGAGCTTATGGACATATTTGTATCCAATTATTGATAAAACTAAGGAGTTCTTTCGCTCGTTGTGGCACAGATGGACCAGAGACAAAAGTTTAAAATATCAATTTGATTTGCAGAAAATGCAATTTATGTATGTAAGCAGCTACAATGCCGTTTTGCTGCTAGCAAAACAAATTAATTTGTTGTGAATCTTCGAAGCTAACCGTTGTGTTTTGAAATTCTCATTTGCAATCGTTTTGAAAAGCTAGTCATAGAGCACAAGGAATAAACAAGATAATTTGTCAGATGTCCTGTTAATGAAATATGTTTATTGAAGATTGTATATATTTAATGTTTCGAAATGCTGTTCAGAAAAAGAGCCTAACTTTACCTTTTCAGTTATATGTAAATTATCATTTATTTGATATCGTGTGTCAATTTACTTCGTGAAATTTACTTGTTATCATTGTTTGCTGTTGATATGAATAATAACAAAGTGACACATTTCATTTTATTCCAGATCATATTCTCTCTGCTTGCGAAAATATAAGTATATCATCACTCATACATTCTCATCAAAAACCTATATAATGACATGGTGCTTAAAACTTTACGGTGTTACATTTTATTTAAACATTTGTATGCATCTTGTTCTCATTTGACTAATTCTTTGAAAATGGGAATGATCTTTTATTATTTACACATTTTATTGCATTCCTTCAAGCCAAAAAAATTTCATTGTGCTTTTAAATTTCTGAACTTTGTTTAATGTCAATCTGTTTATAAGCAGTATTTTAATTCTCGAAGTTATTTGTTAAAGTGTTATCAGTTGAATAAAATCATTTAAAAGTGAACAAATGTTAGTCTTTTGTATCAATGTGTTTGTCATGACTTTGCCTCGATTACTCATTAATGTCCGACACCAAATGCAGCCTTAGTTGATCTGGGTATAGCCCATATGGTTATAATAGCCCGCATAAGGCGGGTAAAGCAAAAATACGGGTAAATTTACTGATTCAAATATCTTTTACAAAAAAAAAAACGTGAAAACTGATTTGTCATGCTTCTAAGATTTAAAATAATAATAATATGATAAAGCAATTGACTGGAGAAAAGCTGCAGGTTGTCATAATAATATATAATTTAACTTTTCTCTACCAAGAGGAATCATCTGAGACTATATATGTTACGGCCAAAGCCCGAAGTCCGGCCACTTCGCGAATTGGCCGGCCATTTCGCCCTTTGGCCGAGAGGTATGGCCAAAGTGCGATGTAATTGAAACGATCAGTGAATATTCTACTTTGGCCGGCCATTTCGCGAAGTGGCCACGATGTTTCGGCCAAAACGTGATGTGCTCATTCAAGAATGCCCGGTAGGGCTTTTATGTAATTCGAAATGTCACAAAAGTTCAGCTTGTTGTAATAAGTGATTACTGTGATTTATAATTCATTTTTTAATTAAATTAAAAGAGGTAAATTTTTAAAGTTGACCATTTTACTACTTTGCTAATATCTTTTGTAATTCTAACAACTTACAACTACAATTTTATTTTTCTGTAAAGTATATGTTTTTTCGCATACCAGGTGGTACGGTGGGACAACATTTTTTTAATATTTGTTTTATTAAAAAGTTAATTTGCTAATATTGCCCCTTTAATTTTCTTTTTTAATTTAAAAATATAAATCTTCTAATTTAAAAATATAAACAAATAGACAAGTTTTTAAATTAAAATTTAAAAAATTTAATTTTTTACTTTGTGTCTCAAATGGTCATCCCACCACAGCTAGTAATTTTAAAAGAATGAAGTTATGGTTATACAGAGCCGTGCCAATAATACGTGCCAATGATTTTTTCTTCCAACTTTGGCTGATCCTCCTATGCCACTTCACGATCTGGCCGGCTAATTCCCGAAATCAAGAAAAGAACATTGGCCAGCCAATTTACAGCGTTCTTAGTCATTTTGCGATTTGGCCGTAACAGTACCTTCGGCCATTCCTGGAAACTCCAACAAACGTTGTATGGACAATACGATGACCTTAGGAAAAGCCTGCTTTAAGACTTTGCGATTTGTTGCACGTTTGGTACACCACTCCCACGCCTGGTCTTAGCGAAATGTCATCAAGACTTAAAATTTGCTTTGTTGGGTTTATAATTTTGCAGTAGAATATGAATAAATCTAAATGTGCACTTAAAAAAAAACATGCATTTTTTAAATTGTTTTTTTTTTTAATAATGAAAACGCATGCTTGGACATAACACAAGAAGAAGGCTTGTAATCTTTTGCTTATTTTTCTCCCAGAAAAATTTTTAGCGCGGGGGAAGTTGAGACACGGGGCCCTATTGGGAGCAATCGATCCAATCGGCTTAAGACCGGCCCTGACCAGAGGTCGCTTTACCCCCCTCTCCCCCGCACAAAATGTCTAATGCTCTTTATGGCCTAAGGTGTAATTCGACAGGCATAATGAGGTCGGTCCAGATGTTTCGGTCTCTTTACCGTTTCGGTCCCTTTAGTTTTTAGTACAGTTTCGATTCCTGTCCATCTATTATGACAAATATTACAAAAGCATAAATTTCAAGTTTTAGCTTATTAACCAAGTTCAAAAGGGAGACGGTTCTTAGTTCATACAGTATGAATGCGTTTTTGTCTATTTGTCACCAGATGAACCGGTTTTGGCGACTCTTATTTTAATCAATGAAAGGTGGTCTCCCTTAGGTCGCCTCGAGCTAATAGGGTTAGTTGTGTGAAGTAGAGAGGTCTTGAATCCGTTCCAGACCCACAGATGGTTGCTTATTTAAACCTATGAAAAACAAATGTACAGTACTGTACATGAAATTATGGATTAATAAAAATTCAACTGCACTTTGCTTGTACTGAGGTGAGCTGATGGCATAAGTGGAATGTTGAGAGGAGGAAGAGGAATGGTTGGAAGAGGAGTCCTATAAAAACGTCAGGTAACATCCCTTCAGGTGTTTTCTCCCTTTCTGCTGTTCTTTCTTTTTTCTGTCTTTTTACACTAGAAGAATCTTGGGGTTTCTTTCTCTAAAAACCTTTCCAATGTTGAAAAACAATTACTCACGTAAAGAAAGCACAAATGAGTATTAATATGCACACATATGTTTCGGGATTGCTTGGAATCCCTTTTTCAATGCAGTAGTGGAGCTTCTAGATGCAAAAAACATCCAAATGAAGTGCAAAAACATCCAAATGAACAAACATTGTGCTTCATTTTGACCCTTCTGCTTTTGCTTGATTTTTTTTTAGTCTCTAACCAGTTAAGTACTTACAAAGTAATTACTCGTTCATTTGGGAACTTGGTAGAAAAACTGCTCCAGCCAGAAAAAAAAAAAGAGTGATAAACAAGCTTGTGATTTAAATGAAATAAATGTTCATTTTATTATTATTTTCTTAGTACAAGCTGATAATATTTTTTAAATTGGAGCAAATCTGTGTTTGATTTTTAAGATCATATATGTTTTTAAAAAAGTAATTCTTAACAAACATAATTTTGACTTTTCTTTTAGCTTTCAAATCATTCAGTACAGCAGTATTTTAGTTTTATAATATATTGAAAATTATATTCAAATGATTTCATATAGTACTGAAGCATAAGTCAACATTGTTCATTTAATAAATAGAGGTTTATTATTTAGTAAGTGCTCTTTGCTTACTTAATGACTATTTTCTTTCTCATTGTATTTTATAGTTTAATACTATAATTTTTCCATTTTCTACGTAATTGAGACATAGTAAAAATAGCATGAAATTTCGTTGTACTAAACAGTTTGTCAAGTATAACATTAAAATAGTTTTGATTTTTTTTTCTCATTTAATATTAAAATGTCGCTTTAGTTTAACTACTGTATAAGACCCTAAAAAGGGTAAAAAACGGTTTCTAGACACATAATTTTCCGGGGAAGGACCTCCTGCCCCCTCTAGGGCAGACCCGGACTGGCTCCCTCTGGGGCCTTCGGATTATGTGTCGGAAGATTATGTGTCTGGAAACCGTCTTTTGCTTTTTTTAGGGTCTTATACAGTATTTAAACTGAAGCGGTTTTTATATTAAATAAGAAAAAAAAATCAAAACAATGTTTCAAAGTTTTTCTTGACTAACTGTTTAGTACACCGAAATTTAATACTATTTTTATTATATCTCACTCACTTATTATATGAAGTGGCATATACACTCATATATGCCTGACTTGGCATATACACTCATATATGCCTGACTTGGCATATACACTTATATATGCCAAGAGCACTGACTAAATAATGAACTACCATTTATTAAATGAATAAATTTTTTAAAATAATTTTTTTAAATAAAAACTTTTTAAAGTTTAAACGATTTTAATCATGAAAAACTCATAAAAGTGCAGAATAAAATTAGCATTTTTTAAAAATCCCCCCCCCCCCCCTCTTCTTACTAACGCTCATATTGAAAGGACACGTCTCTGACTTCTCAGACGGCTGCAAGCTAACCCCTCCCTGCCTTTTCCCGAAAGGATGCTTTTAAAATTTGTAAAAGAAAGGTTATTGCATTGTTTGAGCATAGCATGATTATATATATAGAGACGAAAAGCCTTGACTTTTTTTTTTTAATTCAATTTTTAAATTTGGACATTGTTTTAAATTTTGACAATTTTTTTAATTTGCGTCCCCTTAAAACTGCCTTCCCAGGAGCCCTTGCCTGCCACAGGAGCCAGCCGACTCATGAACGACGCAACATTATTCAGTATAACTCAGTTTTAAAGCTTCCTACAGTTAATACAAATAAATACTTCTATTAATCGGTTTTAATCGCTAGCAAAATAGCCGATCAATGATCAAATCGGAGCGCCGAACTAGGATTTTAATTCTCTTTCCAAAAGTTAAATTTTAAAAAATAAATGTATATATTTCTTTTTTTATTGAATTTTCTTTATTCTTCGTTTTTTTGTGCATCACAGTTGAATATGCCTCCCCCCAGAAGTGCCGCCCTCCACCCGGGGCACGGGCCCCGGCTTCTTTTTCTTTCTCTTTTCTGGTTGCTTTCAATGGCTTTATGTTGTCAACAAATGTTTTTATACATATAAAAAGTTCTCGTGCAATATCGCAATTTAGAGCAGTGAAGTACAATATCAAACCGTCAACAAAAAAAATAATTAATTAAATTTAAAAAATAAAGGAAACACATTGTAGACTAAGCTGAAAATTACAAAATTATTTCACCTCCTTTCTTGCCTACGGTATAATATTATAACTCGTATTTTAAGTTTACGGAAGCCTTTAATTGTAACCAACGCACATTTTTGCTTGCTTCGCGAACAAAAAAAATATGTTATACTGATGGGTCATGCAATGAGTTAATGAGTAGAAATAAAATATTCGTCTAGAGCGCAATGAGGAGTTTGAGGACCCCTGACGCCTGACGGTAAAATAAATATGCCTCCTCCCCCCTTAAAACATTTTTGAAAACATTAATGTTGCCCGGTATTTGAATTGCTCATTTTTTCATCCAATTACTGTTGTGTACAATTTGCATGAAACATCATTTATTGCAAGGCCCTACCTGTATCCATGTGTTCTACATTATGGGGAGAGGAAATTTAAAATAATGAAGGGGCTTTAGTGGTATGCTAATTTTTACCAGCACAACACTAATTCTTTTACTAGCCGTTTCCGACTTAACTTTTATTTGGTCTTTATTCATATTGCAATCAATTGGATCTCCACAGTTCACCTTTTATCACTAGTGCGTTAAAGACAATCTTGAAACGTTTCACCTTTCAATAATACGTAGTAACTCAACTGTGTAGAGATTTAAAAATGTCTACGTAAATGCAAGTCACAAGTTCATCACTCAAAATTTAACTTTAGGATGTAGTGAAATGGAGCGTTAACTGCCGAGATACTTAAACTGTAAAAAGAAATTACACAATTTAAAACTCAACAAATTTAATAAACAACAAAGACATAATAGAATTAAGCAAAATAAAAATAAACTTTCAAACATGTGCCGCGGGTAACAACCCACGCGGGCACACGACTGCTGCACAGCAAAAAGAAAGAGAGAGCGAGTAAAAAAACATTTCACTTGTCATTTATACTGTTCTTCTCGCCACAAAACTTTAAAAAGTTAGCTAACGATGCATACTAATGAGCAGGTTGCATAATAACGGTGGTGCATAACAACAGGTTGCCACAGGGCCTTTTCAATTCGGGGCCCCCTTGGTTGGCGCCGCCATGTCCGCCCACTGATCTTTGTTTCTCCTTTTGAAATTGGCTTCTAAAAGCCGTTATCAAATCCGCTCACGTTAGCAGCTCCGACAAATGAGCAAGCAATAATATTTCATGTTGAAGTGCCTCATTTAGCTAGTTTTTATTTTGCAGGCTCACACAAAGCAAGTCCGATTGGGTCATCGACCACTGTTATGTTAAAGTTTTAAAACTTTTGTAAGATCGCGATAGTGAAGCATCCTGTTAAAGTGTAATGAAGCAGTGCAAATAGTTACGAAAAAATGAAAAATCTGTAAAAAAAAAAAAGATTCAGATAGAAATTATTTTTTTACCTCCTCGTTTGTGGGCCCCCTAGTCCGGGGGCCCTCTGCGACCTGGCCAGTCCGGGCCTGCTCTAGGGGGCCCTTTTCAGAACCTGCCCGAGGGAGCCAGTCCGGGTGTGTTGGTAAGTTTAGTTTTATTTGCTATTTTGATTAAGAAAGTTGTCATTATGTAAAATTTAATTGTTTTTTTTACGTTGACACTCAGTTTACTTGTACTTTTTGACGGCATCTGTTATATCGCCCTTTTTTGCTCTCCCTCGACAAGCGCGATATAACGAGGGGGTCTGTATGTAAAAATATAAATAAATTATAAAAAATCTTCAATAAAACTCACTAGATGGCGGCACAAGTCATGGGTTTAACTGGTTTAAATAAATTTCATTATTTAATATGATGAAGGGAAAAACAAAAATCTATTTTTCTAACACCTTCAAGAAAATCACGTATGCCCCTTTTTCTATCCAACTTCGAAAACAATTTGAATAAATAACAAAAAATGTTTGAGAAAATCTTTTTTTAAAGTTATTTATTTATACTGTAAATACTTAACAATACTTTAAATGAATGGCACGGAAGGTGAAAAAAATAACTGGATACTAAGTAGTGTTAAAATTAAATATTAAAATCAAATCAAATGAATTCATTGATAAGCGCAGCTTTTGAAGTGAACAGCTGTGAGACAAAATACCAAAATGCACCTAAAATGATAGGGGAGAAATGTTATATGTCTTCATAAGAGGGTTCAAGTTTGAGAGAAAGAAAAAAAAACTTTTTTTCCCTATTGTGTTATTATTATTACTGTTATTTCTTCTTTTAATGCATCCCTTCAGTCAATTACTTAGGAGAAAAATCATTATATTTCCGTGACTTTTATGTCTGTATATGAAAATATTTCTTTTCAAACCAATTCATCTCTTAAAATTTTCCAGTGAGTTTTTAATGTTGAAAATTGTTTACTTACCAGCATATTTATGGACTAAACATATTTAAGTCTTTTATTTAACAGTTTTAAATCTAAAGTTAATATAATTCTATATGAGATTTCAAATAGTAGCTTTAGTTGCATACGAAATGAACCTCATTAGAATGCTTTTTTTTCAACCAAAGCGTTTTATGTATTCATTTTTACGCTTATAATAGTTGAAATTTTTGTTGATTATTTTAAACGCAATTTCGGTATTTCATTACAAATGTCATTATTTTGCACAGCAATGAGTGATGCTTATCAACAACCTAGCTCAATGCTCGAGGGATTTTTTTTTTACTGTTCTTTTTATTTTAAATATTTTTGGGAAAATATTGGAAAAACGAATTTTAATCCCCTCCCCCCTCCTCCAAAAAAAAAAAACAAGGAAGAAGGAAAGAAAAGAAGGAATTGATGAAATTTGCTTCAGAAGCGTTATATTAATATCTGGATTACTTGTGCAGCTGGCCGCTAGATGGCAGTCACAGCAAGTACAAACCAGTACAAACATTGACCCGACCAAGCCTCATCTTGAACACTTGAACCCGACACTTCATAAACAAAGCAGAAACTAGTAAACTAACGTCAGGAACGACCCGTAAGTTCAATAATTAAATTAGCATTGTCATTGTTTAATAGTTGTTTTATTTTAATCATTTCATATACATTTTCAATGTGTAAAAATGTTATTTGCATCCTGAAGCCAGTGTCGTAGCGAGACCCGGATTTGGGGGGGGGGGGGTGTTCTTCGGGAGAAGTGAGCTAATTTCATTGTTTTATAAGAAAAATTGATCAAATTCTAGATGATCTTTACCATTTCAGGGGGGTTTTATCCCCAAAACTACCCCCTTATCTACGCCAGTGCCTGAAGCTCACAATTTTCATAGTGAGTAACACAGCTAACAGGATGCTTGGGTTTATCAATAAGTCTATTTCGAACAGGTCTAACGAAGTTGTATTGCCATTATACAGGAGTTTGGTAAGACCTCATTTGGAGTATGCTATTTTTTTTTTTGGTCTCCTTATCGAAGAGAGGATATTACCTTATTGGAAAGGGTTCAAAGGATGGTTATTAGGTTGGTAAGTGGTCTCTCAGACTTTGATTATGAGGTTAGGCTTAAAAGGCTCAATATGTATTGTCTAGAGCAAAGGAGAATTAAAGGGGACATGATTCAGTTGTTTAAATTCATTAAAACAGGAAATGTGGATGGGCTGTGTTTATACACTGAAGGTAGAACCAATGGTCATTGCTTTAAGCTTTTCAAATCTCAGGCTAAAGAAAAATACGTATCTATAAGATATTATCAGGAATAGAAATAAAGGAGTTTACCTATTACAATATCTTTTATGTACGCATTCAAAGAAAGATGACACAATCAGTGGTGTAGTCGTGGGGGGACGGCGTCCCCCTACCTTTTTACTTTAATACAAGCGTCCCCCCAAACTTTTTACATAATTAAGCATCCCCCCACTTTTGATTTCAATTGCTTCTTATGTGTAAGCGTCCCCCCAACTTTTTTTCAGGACTACACCACTGGACACAATGTTATACCATGCCCATAATGTCTCTTATAATAAATTGCTTGTCTTCAAAGATTTTCAGAATAATTCCGAAGTAAAGTGATGTCTTGTTTTCTTCGACCCTTGTGCTTTTACTGCTTTACACCTTTTGATGCTGATTGAAAAATCCTATTAGTACTGCAATACTGCTTTGTTAGTGTGGTCAGTCCTTGTTTTTCCCCTCCAGAAAGGCAAATGAAATGAGATTGGGTCTCTTTCTGTTCGACAGCCAGTCAATCATGAAAATCTTAAATGAATGAATGAATACATAGACCAGGGATGCACAACCTATGGCCCGCGACACCCCTAGAGTTGGCCTGTAAACACAATTTAATATTAAGAATTTTTCCCAAAAAGTTACTGTTTCCACTGATTATTTTTCCAATATCAACCATCACATTAAATGATGGATCACATTGGATATTTCAATTAATTTATAAGTCATATTCTTCAGTTTACTTTAATTTAAAGTGGATTGGTTTTGTATTAATACTTAAATTGTTTTTTGTAAAAATATTTCTTTGTGTGGTATTGTAATAAACAGCTTTAGTGTCATAATTAAGAGTTTTAAGTTTTTTATACAAATTTAAGTTTTTATTTTACTAATTTTTTTTCTTGTAATATTTGAATGTTGCAAAAAATAATTCTGCTTAATATTTTGGTTTGTTTACATTAATAGTTTTGGTAATTTTATACATGTTTGCCATCTACTATTAAAATACTTCTCACAGACCTTCCCCCAGGATTGAAAAAGGGCAGGGTGCTACTGTAAAAAAAGGGCACTTTTCCAAATTTAGGGCATCTTACCGAAATAAAGGGCATTTGTAATTTGAAGTAGGGACCGTTCATTCGTTTTCAATATCTGAAGTAAAGCATGAAAAAATTCTGCTTGCATATTCATGACAACATCAACCAATAATGATTTTAAATTCAATAAAATATCTAGCAAGGATTTTCCGAGTTATGCATTTTTACTAATTTATGACAGTGTTTCTGTTCATTCCAGTTTTTCTGAAGATCTAATCACCTTTGAGGAATAATAAGAAAATAACAATATATCTATTATTCATACAATAAAGCTTCAGTAATAATAATTAGAGCCCGGATTTTGATGACCTAAACGATCACTGAAAACTCCCTTCAAAATCTTTAACATGTCCTAAAAACAGAAAATTGCAAAAAATGCCATTTTAAATAATCAAGAATACCAACTGAAAGCAATGGTTTAGCTTAAAATCACAATAGTAATTTTTAAAAAAAATTTAAAAGAAGTAAAATTAATCGATACATTTTCATTAAAGATTGAAATTAATGTTTATTAAAATAAGGAGAGAAAAAGGAAATGTCTAATATATGGATTCTTCACAGGTTGCCATCTTTTTTCCCGCAAGTTTCAATACATTTTTAAAATTTCTTTCTTGAAGTAACTAGAAAGCACCATTAGATTGGGATTATTAAATGCTCTTTCATATTTTGAATAGTAAATAGTTTCTTGTTTGAAAGAGCATTCTAATATTTTGGTTAGTTTTCTCAACATCTACTGATGTAATAAATGCATATTTGACCCAAATGGGTCCCTTATAAAGATGAAAAAAGAATCTTCTTATTAATCTTTGGGAATCTACTGTTCTGAATTTTATGAGATAGAGAGTTTTTAAGAGTTGCAATATAATCAAGCACAGAATCATTGGAAATGTTTCAAGCTACGCACAAAAAATTACTCAAAGCCAAAAAAGAACCATAAAATGATGTAAAGAAAAGAATCCCAAAATCTCAAAAGGTGCACGAAAAATCTCACCTGTCTGCCCTAAAAGAGAAAAAGTCCCAAAATGCAAAGGCTATCAAAATCCGGATTTTAATGAAATTGATAACATTAATAAAATGCATTATTTACATATATTTTAGACATCAAATATATTTTTTAATATATTCTTCTACGTTTTAAAACCTTCCATTTTTTAATTACATCATTTGGGTTTAAATTTCCATTCAATTTTAGAAGCATTAGCTGATTGACATGTTCCATTTTCAAACTGGATCTTTTATCAGTTAAAACCAATTTAATTTGAAAAAATCCTCTCCACCTCTGCATTTGATATTGGTGATAAACATGCAACAGCTAAGGGTATTTTTAAGCAGGGAAATATTTCCCCATTCTCTTTCTCAGTTTTCAGAATTGCTGAAAATTTTTTTTTTATGGATACAGTGATCCCTCGTTTTTCGCAGTTAATAGGGACCAGAACCTTCCACAAAAACTGAAAAACCGCGAAATCGGATTTGCCCCTAAGAATTTTTGTGTATGCGGGTACACAAATGTTTTAAATATGTAAACAGTATTTATACAAAGACATTTAAGACAAAAATTACAACAGTATACGTATTTACTTAAACGTGTCGGTGCTAATTAATAAAGTTAATTACAAAATGTTACAGTACAGTAATAAACATTAATCAACATTGCTTTCTGAGAGAGGCGAAGAGTCTTGTGTTGGTGGGAGCTTTTGAGAGCCCATGGTATGTAATCTGAGTCAACTCATATCTTTATTTGACATGCAGAGATCCTTCTCTCTTGCGCATCAACATGAAACAACGCTCCTTTCCGCAATGTGGCTGCCGACATGGTTTTATTTTTTAATTAATATTTTAGAAAACCCCGCGAAGCACCGAAGCCACGAAACATGAAGCGCGAAGTGGCGAGGGAACACTGTATGGCTTCTGTCAGCTGAGTTCTCCACTAACAAAAGGGCAAGAAGGTATACCTAAAATCTCCAATTCTTGATTGGTAGCCAATGGCTACTAAAACCCCACAAAATGGTAGCCAAATTTCAAAAAAATTTAAATGAACATTGCTTTTAAGAGCACAAAACTGGTATCAATTGCGATGAGTGTTTGAATTACATTTAAGTAAACGATGTGGTTCTCAGGCACGCATTCGCAAGTGTTTTGAGGGTTAGACATTTTAAGAACATTTAGTCCCTCTAGGACTAATTTTTTAGCTAATGTTTAATCATTATACTTGAAATAAATACATGTAATAATAACATATTTGTCAATGCGATGTATTAGAACCTGAACGGCGAACAGCGCAAAATCTAGTACCAAAAATATGGATAGACTTTCAATGTAACCTATAATGCCGTATTTTCGAACTTAATTTTCTCAGAATTGAAAAAATACCCCTTTCCTCTTGCTGGTCGATGCCTAAATTCCTACTAAAAGTTGATTGAACAATCAGTGCCGGATCTAGGGTGGGGCAAGCCGGGCCCAAGCCCCGGGCGGCACTTCTGGGGGGGGGCGGCAAATTCAACTGTGATGCACCAAAAAAAAGAAAGGAGGAAAGAAAAGGAGAAAGAAAGAAAAAAATTATTTAATTAAGAAAATTTAACTTTTGGAAGAGAATTAAAATCCTAGTTCTGCGCCCCAATTTTATCATTGATCAGCTATTTTGCTAACTATTAAAACCGATTAATAGAATTATTTATTTGTATAAACTGTCGGAAATTCTAAAATTTAGGTTAGGAGGTGGCAAATTACTTCGCAATGTCAAAATTTAAAATTTAAGAAGTTCAGGTTTTTTCCCTCTTGTGATAATGAAATATGTATAAATCAGGCTATGTTCAGACAATACCCAATGGTTTTTCTTTTAGAAACTTTCAAAGCATCCTTTTGGGAAGAGGTGGGAGCTTGTAAGTTTGAGAAGGCAAACACGTGACTCTTCGATATGGGCGTTAGTAAGAAGGAGGGGGGATGTTGAGTCCTGTCCTCCGGATTTTAAAAAAAATGGAAATTTTTTTTTCTGAATTTTTATTATTACTTTTATGAGTAAAAACGTTTAAATTTCAAAAAGCTTTTGTTTGTTTTTTTTTTCCCTAAAATTTTTGAAGTCACAAAGCGTTTCATAAGACCTCAAAATGCACCATTTTTGCAGATAAATTTCAAAATTTTCCCCCTGGGGATAATCCCCTGGACCCCCTCCCAACTCTGTCAGAATTTCATATCTTCAGTTAAGAGGGACCTTTCATATGGCTCTATCCACCCTAATGTTGAGCTGAGAGGGCCATGCTGTGTGGACATTAACGAAAGTTTTATGGGTGTATCAGTGCCCCAAAAAAGGAAAAATTGTCAAAAAGAAAAAAGGTCAGCTTATAAAAGTTATATGAAATATCAACAATAATTGGTTAAAGAGGGCGGCATTTTTAAGTTTTGCCCCGCCTCAGAAAACTCCAAGACCCGGGGTACTGTGAACAATTATCTACCTTGGCAAAATTACTCTGGCTTTTTTTCTATTTATATACACACATTATTATTATTTTGTAAACTGCTTAAACTAAAAAAAAAAAACAATTCCTTATTTATTTTATGCTTTGTGATAATACCACTTCTTTTCAATATTTGTTTATTTAGCAAACAGTTTTCAATAATTTTTTTGTTGATTTTTAAAGAAGTTGGATCCAGGTAAATTAACAATTTTCTAAAAATTTCTTATTTATCCAAAATTTCTAAAACGTAAATAACTGTCAATACTAAAATCAAATTTGAAGTAAATAAATAAATGAAACAATAATAGTGATTTAATAATGGTGAATAATAGTGATAAACGCAATTTTCGACAAACACGTGTTCAATATCGGCACAGTTAAAAAAAAAAAAAGCCAGAAACTATTAAAATAAAATGCAAAATAAGCAGATTTAGGGTAGCATGTGTGAAAAATATCTTCGAATTTCGAAAATAATTGAAATTTGTACCCGATGCAAAAGGATTAAAATCTTTAACGTAGAATCCAATTTTCGGCGAAGCACGTGCACGATTTTGGCTGTTTTTGTCTTTATATTTTTTTTTTCTTTTTTAATTGTTAAAATGAAACGATAAATGAGCAGATTTAAGGTTGTAAGATTTTTTTTTGCATGCACAACTGTCAAGATAATCGAAATAATTCCAGGATGGAAATGGATGAAAATTCAAACACAGTAAGCAATTTCCGGTAAAAATCGGAGGAAAAGCTAGTTTCCGTGCTGCGCAAAAATTAACTCCTATTTCTTTCTTCTTTATTTAATTTTTAGTGGACAAAAGAATTTGAGAAAAGGTCACGTGTCTAGATTAAAGTTCGGGAAAGGGTTTTAGCATTAGCAAATGGTAGCCACATTGGCGACGTCAATGAAAACAATGGTCGCCAAAACGTGAAAATTGGTCGCATTTGGCGACTGCCGATCGCGAGTTTTGAGCTCTACAAGAAGGGCGCAGTTTCACTAACAAAAGGGCAAGATGGGCGCGTTTCCCGAATCCAAGGGCAGGCAGGGCGCGGCGCCCTCCCGCCCCCAAACCTGGGGGAAGCACTGCTTCTCATACATTGAAGTTTGATAATATACTAGTATTTTACGCTTTCAATGAAAGTATGCAATGTATATTTAAAATTGCATTTTTATGATTACAACTTTGCGTAATTTATGTTATCATAATATTTTGCATTTCTTCTTTCCCACTATTGTTTGTGACAAAGTTTGTGCCCCCCTGACGTATATACAGTAAAACCTGTCAAGTTTACCACTTTTGTCAGGAACGGAAGTAGCCCTATAATATATTAATGAAAGGGAAAACCCTTTTTAACTTGACCAAATGTCTATATTGACCACTCATGTATACCAAATTTTGGGTCGTAGTATTATAAAAATCCTTTGTAAGTTGGTCACCTACTTATTACTATATTTGTTTATCTATTTTTGAAAAGATTAAAAAAAAAACTAAAATAACTTCTCCAGGGCATTTTTTATGCTGTAATGTTACACCAGTATTTGTCTGGATGGATGAAACATCAGTATAAAGTTTGCCTAAACCTCTACGTAAGTTAACCGTATGGGAAAACGAACTTTAGTTTTAAAGTTGTATGGGATATATTGTAAGGTATTCTGGTTAATTTTATCTAATTAGATTTTAGTTAATTGTGAAAAAATAGCTAATTATTAATTTTGAAGTAACATTAATTCATGACATTATATTTTAATTAGTTAGGGGTCGTTCATAAATGATGTCACACTTTTTTTTTAATATATTTGACCCCCCCCCCCCCCCCCTTTGTCACAAAGTGTCACACTTCAGTGGACCCCCCCTACCCCCCTTTGCACATGTCACGCTATATTACATAATCATATACCCTTGCAGTTTAGAAACAAAGCATTATGTTATAGATCACATTTACAATATTTATTTTTGAACTTTTGTGACATATATGAGCTTAAGAATAATAAGTATTTGTCTATTTAATTTGTAAAATAAAATTAAGGTTTAAAATAAAAACAATTAGCATATAATATAATAGTAAAAAAAATATTAATACAAAAGAAGAATTGAAAACAATGGAATTTTAGAGCTTGATCTAGTTTGCTCTTAAAACGTTATCCTTATTTTATGCACACAAAGTACTCTTAAGAGATTAAATTTCAAAATAAGAAAAATCCGCCTCGAAATGACTTTTCATAACTGAACTGCCTACTCATTTCATTCTTCACATAAATTTATAATATATATAATGTTATGTATTGTATATAACTTTAGTACAGAATTTTAGACTAGCAATTAGCTCTCGAAAGAATAGTCTCTGTTTGTGCAAGCGCCAACTCACAGACAGGCCCGCCCCTACATGTATTTCAAAAGCCATTAGACAAACAACACCAGACTATCTTGGGGGAATCAAATCCAACAATAAATTTTTTTATAGACTAAACGAAAAGCAAGCTTCTCAAAATCCACACGAGCTCAAAAGTTGATAAATTCTCTAAAAATCTAGGCGACAGGCAAAAGAGTAAGGAGCCAGCTCCCAAGAGAGCGTGGGGAGGGGGTGATAGCGGAATATACCCCTCCCCCTTCGCACATTTTGATATCTAAATAAATCCATTTAGAAAAACAGGCATCAGTAAACAGCTTCCAAGTGATACCCCCAACTAACCAAGTACATCATCCAAGTGATGACAGCTCCAGAATAATCCTTGTGTTTTTTGGCGCCAGCACTGAATATCTAGTCGGGGCTCAGTGTGTATCGAGCCCTGCTTTTAACTGTCACGCAACCTCGTCGAGTGTGGTAGTTGTAATGCACAAGGAAAAAAAAGCAAGTATGTCTACTACACCATAAATATTTTTTTTTTTTTATCTTAGAATTTAGGCAAAAGAAAAGTTTAAAATTGAATTCGACAGCTTGTGTTATATCAAAACGACTTGCTTAAAAAATAAATGAAATAATACTGTTTACTTTAAATTGGTATTGAGTCAATTCGTGTAAAAATGTTCGTGCAAAAACAGAATTAGGTGGTATCGTACCGTACTGTCTCGATACTTTTGCTTATACGTGTGGATTTTATCAAAATAGTTATGAAAGGAAACCAAAGTTGAGTTGATGTTTATTTTGATATTTTTTTCTCTTAAGATTGTTCGAAGTCAGTAAAAATGAAACGCTCTACTTTGTCTTAAAAATCTAAACACCCAAGATTTCCTTTTAACCTCTATTTAGAAGATAATTTAAACCTTAATCAGCATCAATGTTATCGATATAAAATCAATAAGAATACAAAGCCAATTTTAAAATGGAAAAAAAAAATAATTTGCTGATGTTAAATACTTTTACTTTAACCAAAATGGGTGATGTCACACTTCCTAATACCCTCCCCATGTCACAAACTGTCACAATTTCTAGAACCCCCCTCCCCCCCCCTCGAAGCATGACATCATTTATGAACGACCCCCTACAAATGAGTAAATGCATAATGTAAGAAATGACAAAAAAAACTCCACCCCTCCATAAGTTGACTACTAAGGTGCTACACCCCTAGTGGTCAACTTACACAAGTTTCACTATCTATATTATTTTTCCCTTGGAAACATAATTATCTTGTTTTTTTTTAATATTTCATGTAGTTCCTCTTTACAGAATAGGAGATAAATTTGGTAATTAATGGAGACGCAACTGAATATTATTTTTCCCCATAAAGATTTCAGTTGACGTAAAATACTTGACAACTGCAATAAAAATTTATACTGCGTATTAAGACAGCATAATTGGGGTTTTTGAAAATAAAAATATATTCCAGTTAAATGCATTATATTTCAATAGATATTCTCAAAATAGCTGTGTAAAAAATCCATAAAATAAAAATATTAACGTTTATAATTTTTAATATATCTTCATAAAATTATTTTGAGCAAGTGTAACCTATAATGCCGTATTTTCGAACTTAATTTTCTCAGAATTGAAAAAATACCCCTTTCCTCTTGCTGGTCGATGCCTAAATTCCTACTAAAAGTTGATTGAACAATCAGTGCCGGATCTAGGGTGGGGCAAGCCGGGCCCAAGCCCCGGGCGGCACTTCTGGGGGGGGGCGGCAAATTCAACTGTGATGCACCAAAAAAAAGAAAGGAGGAAAGAAAAGGAGAAAGAAAGAAAAAAATTATTTAATTAAGAAAATTTAACTTTTGGAAGAGAATTAAAATCCTAGTTCTGCGCCCCAATTTTATCATTGATCAGCTATTTTGCTAACTATTAAAACCGATTAATAGAATTATTTATTTGTATAAACTGTCGGAAATTCTAAAATTTAGGTTAGGAGGTGGCAAATTACTTCGCAATGTCAAAATTTAAAATTTAAGAAGTTCAGGTTTTTTCCCTCTTGTGATAATGAAATATGTATAAATCAGGCTATGTTCAGACAATACCCAATGGTTTTTCTTTTAGAAACTTTCAAAGCATCCTTTTGGGAAGAGGTGGGAGCTTGTAAGTTTGAGAAGGCAAACACGTGACTCTTCGATATGGGCGTTAGTAAGAAGGAGGGGGGATGTTGAGTCCTGTCCTCCGGATTTTAAAAAAAATGGCAATTTTTTTCTGAATTTTTATTATTACTTTTATGAGTAAAAACGTTTAAATTTCAAAAAGCTTTTGTTTGCTTTTTTTTCCCTAAAATTTTTGAAGTCACAAAGCGTTTCATAAGACCTCAAAATGCACCAGTTTGCAGATAAATTTCAAAATTTTCGCCTGGGGATAATCCCCTGGACCCCCTACAACTCTGTCAGAATTTCATATCTTCAGTTAAGAGGGACCTTTCATATGGCTCTATCCACCCTAATGTTGAGCTGAGAGGGCCATGCTGTGTGGACATTAACGAAAGTTTTATGGGTGTATCAGTGACCCAAAAAGGAAAAATTGTCAAAAAGAAAAAAGGTCAGCTTATAAAAGTTATATGAAATATCAACAATAATTGGTTAAAGAGGGCGGCATTTTTAAGTTTTGCCCCGCCTCAGAAAACTCCAAGATCCGGTACTGTGAACAATTATCTACCTTGGCAAAATTACTCTGGCTTTTTTTCTATTTATATACACACATTATTATTATTTTGTAAACTGCTTAAACTAAAAAAAAAAACAATTCCTTATTTATTTTATGCTTTGTGATAATACCACTTCTTTTCAATATTTGTTTATTTAGCAAACAGTTTTCAATAATTGTTTGTTGATTTTTAAAGAAGTTGGATCCAGGTAAATTAACAATTTTCTAAAAATTTCTTATTTATCCAAAATTTCTAAAACGTAAATAACTGTCAATACTAAAATCAAATTTGAAGTAAATAAATAAATGAAACAATAATAGTGATTTAATAATGGTGAATAATAGTGATAAACGCAATTTTCGACAAACACGTGTTCAATATCGGCACAGTTCAAAAAAAAAAAGCCAGAAACTATTAAAATAAAATGCAAAATAAGCAGATTTAGGGTAGCATGTGTGAAAAATATCTTCGAATTTCGAAAATAATTGAAATTTGTACCCGATGCAAAAGGATTAAAATCTTTAACGTAGAATCCAATTTTCGGCGAAGCACGTGCACGATTTTGGCTGTTTTTGTCTTTATACTTTTTTTTCTTTTTTAATTGTTAAAATGAAACGATAAATGAGCAGATTTAAGGTTGTAAGATATTTTTTGCATGCACAACTGTCAAGATAATCGAAATAATTCCAGGATGGAAATGGATGAAAATTCAAACACAGTAAGCAATTTCCGGTAAAAATCGGAGGAAAAGCTAGTTTCCGTGCTGCGCAAAAATTAACTCCTATTTCTTTCTTCTTTATTTAATTTTTAGTGGACAAAAGAATTTGAGAAAAGGTCACGTGTCTAGATTAAAGTTCGGGAAAGGGTTTTAGCATTAGCAAATGGTAGCCACATTGGCGACGTCAATGAAAACAATGGTCGCCAAAACGTGAAAATTGGTCGCATTTGGCGACTGCCGATCGCGAGTTTTGAGCTCTACAAGAAGGGCGCAGTTTCACTAACAAAAGGGCAAGATGGGCGCGTTTCCCGAATCCAAGGGCAGGCAGGGCGCGGCGCCCTCCCGCCCAAGCCTGGGGGAAGCACTGCTTCTCATACATTGAAGTTTGATAATATACTAGTATTTTACGCTTTCAATGAAAGTATGCAATGTATATTTAAAATTGCATTTTTATGATTACAACTTTGCGTAATTTATGTTATCATAATATTTTGCATTTCTTCTTTCCCACTATTGTTTGTGACAAAGTTTGTGCCCCCCTGACGTATATACAGTAAAACCTGTCAAGTTTACCACTTTTGTCAGGAACGGAAGTAGCCCTATAATATATTAATGAAGGAAACCTTTGTAACTTGACCAAATGTCTATATTGACCACTCATGTATACCAAATTTTGGGTCGTAGTATTATAAAAATCCTTTGTAAGTTGGTCACCTACTTATTACTATATTTGTTTATCTATTTTTGAAAAGATTAAAAAAAAAACTAAAATAACTTCTCCAGGGCATTTTTTATGCTGTAATGTTACACCAGTATTTGTCTGGATGGATGAAACATCAGTATAAAGTTTGCCTAAACCTCTACGTAAGTTAACCGTATGGGAAAACGAACTTTAGTTTTAAAGTTGTATGGGATATATTGTAAGGTATTCTGGTTAATTTTATCTAATTAGATTTTAGTTAATTGTGAAAAAATAGCTAATTATTAATTTTGAAGTAACATTAATTCATGACATTATATTTTAATTAGTTAGGGGTCGTTCATAAATGATGTCACACTTTTTTTCAATATATTTGACCCCCCTCCCCCCCTTTGTCACAAAGTGTCACACTTCAGTGGACCCCCCTACCCCCCTTTGCACATGTCACGCTATATTACATAATCATATACCCTTGCAGTTTAGAAACAAAGCACTATGTTATAGATCACATTTACAATATTTATTTTTGAACTTTTGTGACATATATGAGCTTAAGAATAATAAGTATTTGTCTATTTAATTTGTAAAATAAAATTAAGGTTTAAAATAAAAACAATTAGCATATAATATAATAGTAAAAAAAATATTAATACAAAAGAAGAATTGAAAACAATGGAATTTTAGAGCTTGATCTAGTTTGCTCTTAAAACGTTATCCTTATTTTATGCACACAAAGTACTCTTAAGAGATTAAATTTCAAAATAAGAAAAATCCGCCTCGAAATGACTTTTCATAACTGAACTGCCTACTCATTTCATTCTTCACATAAATTTATAATATATATAATGTTATGTATTGTATATAACTTTAGTACAGAATTTTAGACTAGCAATTAGCTCTCGAAAGAATAGTCTCTGTTTGTGCAAGCGCCAACTCACAGACAGGCCCGCCCCTACATGTATTTCAAAAGCCATTAGACAAACAACACCAGACTATCTTGGGGGAATCAAATCCAACAATAAATTTTTTTATAGACTAAACGAAAAGCAAGCTTCTCAAAATCCACACGAGCTCAAAAGTTGATAAATTCTCTAAAAATCTAGGCGACAGGCAAAAGAGTAAGGAGCCAGCTCCCAAGAGAGCGTGGGGAGGGGGTGATAGCGGAATATACCCCTCCCCCTTCGCACATTTTGATATCTAAATAAATCCATTTAGAAAACAGGCATCAGTAAACAGCTTCCAAGTGATACCCCCAACTAACCAAGTACATCATCCAAGTGATGACAGCTCCAGAATAATCCTTGTGTTTTTTGGCGCCAGCACTGAATATCTAGTCGGGGCTCAGTGTGTATCGAGCCCTGCTTTTAACTGTCACGCAACCTCGTCGAGTGTGGTAGTTGTAATGCACAAGGAAAAAAAAGCAAGTATGTCTACTACACCATAAATAATTTTTTTTTTTTATCTTAGAATTTAGGCAAAAGAAAAGTTTAAAATTGAATTCGACAGCTTGTGTTATATCAAAACGACTTGCTTAAAAAATAAATGAAATAATACTGTTTACTTTAAATTGGTATTGAGTCAATTCGTGTAAAAATGTTCGTGCAAAAACAGAATTAGGTGGTATCGTACCGTACTGTCTCGATACTTTTGCTTATACGTGTGGATTTTATCAAAATAGTTATGAAAGGAAACCAAAGTTGAGTTGATGTTTATTTTGATATTTTTTTCTCTTAAGATTGTTCGAAGTCAGTAAAAATGAAACGCTCTACTTTGTCTTAAAAATCTAAACACCCAAGATTTCCTTTTAACCTCTATTTAGAAGATAATTTAAACCTTAATCAGCATCAATGTTATCGATATAAAATCAATAAGAATACAAAGCCAATTTTAAAATGGAAAAAAAAATAATTTGCTGATGTTAAATACTTTTACTTTAACCAAAATGGGTGATGTCACACTTCCTAATACCCTCCCCATGTCACAAACTGTCACAATTTCTAGAACCCCCCTCCCCCCCCCTCGAAGCATGACATCATTTATGAACGACCCCCTACAAATGAGTAAATGCATAATGTAAGAAATGACAAAAAAAACTCCACCCTCCATAAGTTGACTACTAAGGTGCTACACCCCTAGTGGTCAACTTACACAAGTTTCACTATCTATATTATTTTTCCCTTGGAAACATAATTATCTTGTTTTTTTTTAATATTTCATGTAGTTCCTCTTTACAGAATAGGAGATAAATTTGGTAATTAATGGAGACGCAACTGAATATTATTTTTCCCCATAAAGATTTCAGTTGACGTAAAATACTTGACAACTGCAATAAAAATTTATACTGCGTATTAAGACAGCATAATTGGGGTTTTTGAAAATAAAAATATATTCCAGTTAAATGCATTATATTTCAATAGATATTCTCAAAATAGCTGTGTAAAAAATCCATAAAATAAAAATATTAACGTTTATAATTTTTAATATATCTTCATAAAATTATTTTGAGCAAGTGTAAAAGTTCACTAAGCAATAGTATTTCTTTAATTGGAAATAAATAATAAGTAAAATAATGCTAATGCATACATTAAAACCTGTCATTTCTATTCCACTTGTGGGTGAAATTGTCAGTTGTATTACATTCAAAACAATACGGAAAATACATTAATTTTAGATTCTTAACAAACATAATTAAATCATACATCATAGATTAATTAGAGTGGAATTGGTGTTTAACTTTGGTTAGACTGAATTATTGTGAATATTGAGTAAGAGAGATATCTGAGAAGCTTAGAATATATCATGAACATTAAGATGGTATAAATTATTGGGGTTTTTGAAAATAAAAATATATTCTTGGCCATTAAATGCATTAAATTCTAATACTAGTTCTTCTAAAAATAGGTATGTAAAAAAAACATAAAATAAAAATATATACTTATATAACTTTTGAAATATCTTCATAAAGCTATTTTGAGTAAGGTAAAAATTCACTAGGAAATAGTACCTATTTCTTTCATTCGAATTAAATAATTAGTAAAATAATGCTAATACATACCCTAAAACCTATCATTCACTTTTGGGTGAAACTCTCAGTTTTATAGCATTCAAAACAATACAGAAAACAATTTATTTTAGATTCTTAACAAACAAGAATTAAATCATACATCATAGATTAATGTTTCAATACAACATAGATGTATGTGTGTCATAGATTAATTGGCATTTGACTTTGTGAATACTTTTAAATTTGACAAGTACTTTCTATTACAATGATTTTCTAAAAATTTTAGTATTTGGCCTAAGACATTGGCCAAATATTCGGTATTCGGCCAAATCATGATTCGTTACATCCCTATTATATACACACATTAAAAAATATTTATGTAGTCAATATTATGAAGTGAAGAGTTGAAATTACTTGAGAAGCATTTAGATTCAAGGCTGCTATGTGAAATCATTTTCTTAATTATGAATTACATAGAGAAATCAAAATGTAACGTAATGAAAAGTAAAGAAAAAATGAATTTATGTAGTATAAACTGAAATAATACAGCATAATCACTCATTAACGAAGAATATGAGTAGCCATTCTGAAATTTAAGCAATATAATTTATTAAAAAACTAATAGCATAATTGTTTTTCAAATTTGAATAATTTAAAATATTATTCTATTTGTACACATGAGGTTTTTATAAACTATAATTTTATTTAAATCTGTTTGGTTTTTATGTTATGAAAAAGTGTCAGAAAAAAGCTATTAAAATTTTTTGAATCATTTTTTGTCAAATTCATTAAGGGCATTGAAAAGAACCGTAAGAAAAATGTTCTTACCTTTTATACGTTTCAAAAGTCCTTTCTTCAGCATCATCAAAGTCGTTTTTGCCACGACATTCTTTTAAATGGATTCTTAAATCCTCAATTTTCGAAAATGATTCTATTTCATTTTTCTTCAAGAAAGTTTTTTTCTTGACAATGAATATTCTGTTGATTGAAATGAATCCAATGATTGCTTTCATATTTAAAAAAAAAATGATTTGTCGCAAGCAGTGCATTTGAATGCTTTTTTACATTATCCGCAGTTGATGTATGCATGAGTTCATTGTAAGAGCCAAAATATCTCTTTTCGTAAAATGTTTTATCACATTCAGAGCATTTAAAGCAATTATTCATTTTGTGTTTTAAAATGCTTGATTCAGAACAATATTGGCACGGAATTAAATCCCGGCTTCCCGTGACATCATGTTACTTAGCCACTGAAAGTCGGGTATGTGTGAACAAAGCTTCAGCAATGAAATTCCAGACACATCAGCATTCCCACGAATCATAAAAAGGTTTTATTTGGCCCCTCTAAATTCCATATTTAGTAAATAAAAGCCCTAAAAAGTGATCAAAGGTCCTATTTTTTAGCATTTGCTTGAATCATCTGAATAAAAATATGTCATAGTGTATTACGTTTGAATCCTCAATGTAAATCCCAGCAATTGCTAAAATTGATGGGGAAAAAAAAATCGACCCATTTGATTCCCAGTTAAACTAATCTTACCCAGTAATTCTACTTTTTTCCCCAAAACTTCTCAGTTATACTTTTTAAAAATTTTGCAAGGGCATGTTTACCCATGGATTATTTTGTCAATGAATGGTGTAAAATAGCTAGAACTTTGAAGTGGACTGTATGCAGGGTTCGTGATTTCTTTTTTTTTTTTTTATTTGATTTTTTTTAAATAAATTTTTAAAAAATCTGATTTTTTTTTTTTTTTTTGAAAAGAACTTAAATATTATATTACATTCAAATGAACAATATGGCATGTTGATCAATATGCAAAAACACACTTTAAGCTATTTTCACAGCAATAAAATTTTTTATAATAAACAAATTTTAATACAAATGCATGACTCAAATGAAACGTAACCCTACCAGGAATAATAGTACACTCAGATTGTTGTTTTAAACACTATCATTCATAATTATTTATTGTGTGCCATTTATTAAATTGATCTAAAATACTATTTTTAAGATAAGAAACACAGAATGGGTTCGTGATTATTATGAATTCTAATTTGAATGATTGGATGAATTATGCTTTGCTGTTAAAAGGCTTGAAGAGTAAGAGTAATATTGTAAAATTAAAACAGTAATTAGTTCTGAACTTATGAAATATGTTATACACACAGACAGATGGAAGTTTTGTTTGAAACAGTGGTTGTAATTGCTACATTTCATTTTTGGAACACTTTCTAACATTGTCAAATCAATGATTTTTTTTTGAAAAAAAATCACTTGATTTAAATCAACGAACCCTGACTGTATGTAAACTCTTTATTTTGTTGCGGCGGACTGCTCTCGCTTGGGTGTTACATCGTTCAATCTCCGGTCTCAAGTGCCAATATCAGCTTTTATACGCAAGGTGGCGCTGCTGCAACAGTGCTTTCTGTTTAATATGGAACATTCTGCCCCACGCTGCAATGGTCACATTCAACCACAACATGATGTACCAGGGGCAGTGGAACGTGAATTTTATTGACCGGGCCTGGAATATTGAAGCATGATCGATGGCGCAAAGCGGGGGGGGGGGGGGGGAGCTAAGGGGGATCAAGCACTCCAGACCAAAACGACACATAAGAATAATATTATTTTATGAAAGCTGTATTGGCAATATTTTATTTTTAACTTTGTAAAAGAGAAAATATTACTTCTTTTTAATCAGAAGTTCTCAAAACGTCAGTTTCAATGCCATAAAACACTATACCCTTTACAAATGGGCTGGGAGATGAGGGTCCTAGCTATTTTATAGCTCATCCCAACAGTTAGAAATTTCATCACGAAATTACGGTTAAATAACCAGCAGCAGTATGTCCATCTAATTCACCGTTAAATTTATAGTTTGGAACAGTTTTCTATCTTTACGGGACCTAAACCATTTCCAATCAGCTTGGTTAAAATGCCGTAAATAAAAAAGTTTATTTTTTTATAACCATTTAAAAATGGTTTCAAAACAAAATTTTTACCGTTTTTGAACCATTTCGAGGCAGAGATTCTTTGAGGCGTAGAAACCATAAACGAAGCGTGCAGGAATCGAACCTGGGTGGATGGTACACCAGCCTTGCGTGCTAATCATTCGGCCATCTACACTATGTAAAGCGGCCGTTTATTTATCAATGAATCTTTTCCAACAGGCAAACTGCCTTAAAATTGAGATTTCAGTTTTTTATTGGATCTAAAGTCATTTTTGGTCTAAATTTACTGTATATTAACGAAAATCATGTTATTTGCTGCAAAAATTAAAATACATACAAGCTACAGCAATTCAAATTATGGGTTCGCTCATTCGCAAACAGTTCGGGAATCCGATGTCTCCAATTTTTGATTTACGCGTGTATGTTTTTCTATTTAGTAACTACTGCTTAAAGCCACTTTTTTCTTCTTTTTTTATATACATATGCATATTTGAACTGATAAATCTTTATTCATATTTTAACAACAACGTACGACCGGTAAGGTTTCGCAACCAAGATGGACGCCCGATTCTTATTGAGCGCTTGAAAACTATGGTTAGTTAAACGTTCTTTAATATAAACAAAAAATAAACTATTTTTTTACAATCAGTGGTTTGAGTACCATCTTTTTAATGGTTTTTCAACTGTTGTAATAAATTTAATATGGTTAAATAACAATCAAATAAATGGTTATTTTACTATTTTCTTACGGAAATTTTTAACAGTGAAGCCATGATTACTCAGTGCGCCACAGAGGGCATGATCAAGTAATTAAAATAATTGCAAATGTCAGGTTTTTGTAGATTTTTAGTTCGTATAACATGTTGAACTTTCAAAAGACAAGAAAAATATATATATCAAGACTGAATAAATGCAGTACTAGTTTTAATCACGGATAACGTTTAATGAATGAGAGAAAATTTAAACCATGCAATACATTTTTAGTCACCAAAAAACGTGTTTCTGCGGTGGCAGAAGTCATCGGAACTGTCAAATAAATTCTTAGAAGATTATGAACATCAGGAAGCACGCTCTGCACGAATTTGCAATGATTGAAAATGCATATGATGCCTTTCATTGATCTAACTTCTGTAATTTCCTTTTCTGAATTTTGTATCATTATATGTCTTCAGGAGACCTGGAAGCATTTGTAATTGAACTTTTAGTTTTTTGGCATCAATATCTCCGGAATATAACTGCAGTATTCCATTTGAGAGTTGTGAACTTCCCTCTAAATCAACGAAATTTGAAATTAAAAGATTTTTAATTTCTCCCAACAAAATAGTCTCTTTAGAAAACCTTCGACTTAATTCATTAATTACGAGCTCATATGCTTCAAAAAACAATTGCATGTAATAATCTCTTATTGTTTCATATATGTGATTTGTCTCATTTTCTGCATGATAAATGCATTTTGGAGTTTTCCTTTGACGTGGAAGCGCGGGTTCCGGGTTATGCGTTTCTTTTGCAGTCTCACATATTTGGTAGGGAAATAGATTGCAACAGCTGTTAGACATACTATAAGCGGCAACCAAAAAGTTATCCAGCTATGTAACTCTCCACCTTCTTTTATTATCAAGTCGGGTCAGAAAATATACAGTACAAAAGAGAAAAGACATAACCGGGCCCGGGCAGTTCCGCCGCCCCTGACATGTACAGTCATTTCACACTAAAGAATGTAGAAAATTAACAGTAAGCACATTATTATACACAAATGATTAATACGCAAAATAATATATAAACTTAAACTACACATTAACAGGCAAAATACAAATTTTTGCAATTGATCTTTTGAAGACACCAGACTGAGTTTTCACCTCAACTACTCTGACCCGTTTGTCAGCACCAAAATAGAGCTTCACTATTCTACCCAAGGACCATTTTTGAGGCGGTAAATTTTCATCCTTAAGTAACACTAGCTCATTACCTTTCACATTATCTTTCTCTACCATCCACTTGGACCTCTGCTGTAAATTATTAAGGTTCCTCCAAAATGTTTGAATTATTTTTGTCATTTTTTTCCAATTAGATAACCAATTTTCTTTAACCTCAATTAAATTTGGCTCTACAATAGCATTTAACGGTCTGCGGATTAGGAAATGAGCAGGGGTTAATGCATCTGATGGCAGAGTACAAGCGGTCTGGAATTTAAAATGCCCTCTATTTGGATAATGACTGATGAATTCTGCGTAAGTCAGTATGGAATCTGCCACAACTCTTTTAAAATGATACTTAAAGGATTTCACACCACTTTCCCAAAGACCACCGAAATTAGGGGCTCTAGGTGGAATAAAATGCCACTCGATTCCCTCAGTTGATTAGCAAGGCTTTCGTCTAGTTTTACGACTAAGTTATGTAGCCTGGAAAGCTCTTTATCCGCACTTGTAAAATTTGGTGCATCATCTGAATATAATTTCAAACACAGACCTCTGCGGGCTACAAATCTTTTCAAGCATGCTATAAATGCCTCAGACATTACTTCAGTTACAATTTCAAGAGGAACAGCTTTCGTAACTAAACACACAAAAATGCAAACATAAACTTTATGAAAGACACCTCTTCTTTGATGTTTATACTTAATAATGAATGGGCCACAGAAATCTACTCCTAAACAGTTGAATCAGAAATCAGATCCCCTCTTTGGGTAAATCGCCCATTCCCCATTATTTGTTCAACTCCTACGGATTTAGCTCGGAAGCATCTAATGCATTCATGCACAACTTTTCTGCACAATGCTTTACCTTGTACTGGCCAAAACTTTTGCCTTACGTAGTGCAGTAAAGCTGTAGGACCTAAAAGTATCTCTTATGATATGCTACTAGAATTAGCTTTGTAATGTATGTATATATATATATGTGTGTGTGTGTGTATATATATATATGTGTTTTGTCTCTTCTTGGAAATTATAATCACTGCTATGCCCTCCTTTTTAAGTCAGAGTTATTATTACACCACTTATGTAGTGTCATTCCTCCGTGCTCTTCAGAGCTTCTATTAGCTCCGTTTTAATGTTTTTCGCCTGGGTGATGGTGGAAGCACCACTTAGAACATCATCGACATAAACGTCTCTCTCTAATACTTCTGAAGCTAGAGGGTAATTTTTGGGCATGTCTCTTGATAACTGAAGTAGCACTGTAATAGCGAGATAAGGTGCGCTTACTGTGCTATAGGTCACAGTTTTATCTCAGAAGTTTCGTTTGACTGTGATCAATGAGAATCATCCTATACATTTGCCTACTGCAACCACAAAAGCAAAAATGTGCTTACGAAACCTCATCATTAATGAAATTAGATCCTCATGTAAAACTCCACCATTATATTGCAAGGAATTAGGGGAATTTCCTAAAGTTGCTGGAGATGAAGCATTAAACACGAAATTTAGTTGTACATTTATCTGGGCGATAGACTCCTAAATGAGGTATATAGTATGTTCCTACTTCCTCAGACCCAGAAATTTCTTTTGTGTGCCCCTATTCCTCATATTCACTCAGAAATTCCTGATATAACTTTAAATAGTCAAGCTCTCTTTAAAAAACAATTCCATAATGAATTTAATTTTTTAAGGGCTATATCTCTTGATTTCCCTAAACACTTTGGGTCCTCCTTTAAAGGCATTTTTACTATACATCTACCTGTACTATCTCTTTTAAAGTTTTTCTGAAAATGCTCTTCACAAATTATCTCTTCTTTATTTTTGGGCATCTCTATCTCCACATTTTCTAACTTCCAAAATTTCTCTACAATGAACCCGCAATGTACTTTCCCCGCAATGGTACTTGGTAAACTTCCACAAACTACATACATATCCGAAAACTATTTTTAAGTATTAAATTACTATTATTAGGATAAATTTGACCTGTACGTAAAAACTCATAAAAGATTTCAGCACTCAAAAGCAAATCTACACGACCTCGCCTATTAAAGTTTTCATCCGCTAGTTTTACATAATTTAATTCTGGCACCTCAACTTTAAGCAATTTTGACGGTATTAAATCACTAATTTTGAATACAACCAAAAAATCTCTCTAACTCCTTTTCATAACTTCTCTCGAACTTGGAAATCGTCGCCGTAACTGCTGACTTAATCGTTGTTAATGTACCTCCGATACCGTACACTGTCACATTAATTTTATCTCTTTTTGAAACCAAGACTATTCCCACAGTCTGCGGTCATGGTCGTGCAATTATTCATGGCGCCTTGATCCAAAATAGCACGCGCTTTGTGGAGATCTCCACTCTGATCCCTCAATAAACAATTCACTGTACTCAACAACACGGTTTTTGACTGATTTATTACTCGGGTGGAGAGAACCGGATTATTTTGACTGGTATATTCAGAAGCCTCAGCTGGTAGGCGAAAGTGATCAGAGCATATTTTAAGGAATTTTCACTGGGCGACATCAAGGTCTGCTTCCCCTAATGCCCATGCCCCCTAAAAAAAATCATTATCTGTTGAGGTTGTTTGAATTAAATTGCATACATATATTTTAACAATGTTAAACTGCTATTGCGACTTCTTTTACTAAATTTACTACTCGGTTTGAAAAAAAAAAAAAAAACTTTTTTTTTTTTGAGAAAGCCTTGCCTACCTGGGTTTTCGATGAAAATTCCGGGATTTTGCAGAAATCTTTAAATATCAATTTCTATTTAAGCAATATACTAAGCCATTGTTTGGCTATTTATTCATTTAATGGCGCTATTAAATATATCATTTTTAAATCATGCGTCTATGTCTTAATCAAATATTATGTTTTTAAAAAAATCTTGAAATTCTAGAAAAAATCTAAACTAACCCATCCTCCCTCCGTCCAATTATTGATCATATTCCATAAGCTTTTATGTGTTGGCCATCTTTTTTGAGGTTTTTTCATTTGGGGGCTCCTCATTAATCCATAAGAAATGTTCCCAATCGCATTGCCGTTTCAGCTCAACATTGGGGGGGGGGGGGGGGTAGAGCCATATGAAGGGTCCCTCCTTGACCGGAGAAATGAAATTCTAACATTTGAAGGGGGTCCAGGGGATTCTCCCCCTTGAAAATTTTGAAGACTATATGCAAACTGGAGCATTTTGAGGCCAAAAGAGACACATTTGGGAGTGCAAAAATTTTAGGAAAAAAGCAAACCCAAACTTTTTAAAGTTTAAACGCTTTTACTCATGAAAATGCAGAACAAAATTCGCATTTTGTTTTAAATCCAGGGGGCAGGACCCCTCCCCTTCTTACTTACACCCATATCGAAAAGCCCCAAGTCTGCCTTCTCAAGCGACATACAAGCTCCACGTCTCTTCCCAAAAGAATCCTTTGAAAATTTGTAAAAGAAAGTGTGATATTTCTCTTTACCCCGACGACTCCCAACAACTCTCTACAACTCAAAATAAGACATCTTCGATTCACGAACACAACACATTTATTATGTACAAAACTATTTACACAGAAACATATAACTAAAGACACAACACATCGTTGCCTCCGCTCTTCTCAAGAGCATCTCACCAACTCCCTCTCTTTTCCATCCGTTCCCCGAGTCACCCCCTGCGACGATGCTCTGACGTCATACGCCCCCTACTCTGATGTCACACCCCCCACCTAAAATTGAAGCTAGAGTTTCAAAATAGCTTCAAACTCTTGAACACTATAAATCATAAAACAAAAAAATTAAAATACTTGCAGATATTAGAAAAGTACACAAATCATAAATATCAAAATAGAAAAATGTTCAAAACAAAAGTCACGTCACTAAAAGTTCATCAGTTTAAGGTATTAAGAGTTCACACTATTCACTCCACAGTCTGTAGACGTGACAATGCATCAGCATTAGTTAGTTGTGACCCAGGGCAATGAGTTATCTTAATGTCGTACTTTTGTAGCGCCAGTGCCCATCGCTGGAGCTTTGATGACTGCGAGGCACTCTTCGTTAGGAAAACCAATGGGTTATGATCTGTAATCAACTGTACAGATGAGCCAAAGACCCAGGTTTCAAACTTCTTTAAACTCCACACTACAGCGTAGGCCTCTCTCTCAACGGTCGGCCAAGCTTGTTGAGTCTTCGTTAATTTTTGGCTGATGTAACTAATGGGGTGTAATACCCCACCTTGGCGCTGAGACAGACAAGCGCCGATGCCTATTGATGATGCATCACATTGGATCACAAATGGCTGACCTAGCACTGGAGTGTGGAGACTTGGTGCGTCTACGAGGCATTTTTTCATATTGCCAAACGCCTGCTCGTGCTCTTCCTTCCAAACTAATTCCTCTGGCGATTTTTTTTCCGTTAAAGGATAGGCTGTTTCGGCGTAACGTGGGATGTAATCTCTGTAATAATTACAGAGACCTAATAGACTCTTTAATTGTTTCTTCGTTTGTGGTCTATCTAATTTTTGGATTGCTCGAACCTTTTCTGGATCAGTTCGATGGATACCAGATCCGATGATATGACCTAAATATTTGATGTGAGATTTCGCAAAGTCACATTTCTATAAATTTACGGAAAATTTTAGTTCCGACAATTTTCTCAAAATAATGTCTAGATGTACCAAGTGTTCTTTCCAATTATTAGAAAATACCGCAATATCATCTAGATAGGCTCTCGCAAAGTCCTGGTATTTTGAAAGAGCTTTGTTCATCACTCTTTGGTATGTAGCTGCGGCGTTTCTTAGCCCAAACGGCATAACTTTAAAGGAGTACTGTCCTCTGTGCGTCTTAAAACTTGCCAATTTTTGACTTTCCTTTTCTAAAGGTATGGACCAATATCCTTTCAATAAGTCGATTGAAGTTATGATATTTGCTTTTCCTATTTGGAACAACAAGTCTGTTGCATTTTCCATAGGGAAGTCGTCGGGTTTTGTGACGGCATTCAAAGTTCTGAAATCTACACAGAGTCTGAGAGCTCCATCCTTTTTCATCACACATACTACAGGATGTGAAATCTCAGCATGGCTTTCTTCTATGAGACCTAATGCCAACAATTCTTCGATTTGTTTCTCAACCTGAGGTTTCAATGCTTCCGGGATTCTGTAAATGTACGGTTTTTTCATTTCAGCGTCGGTTATTTTTATTTTATGTTCCCCGACCTTTGCAATTTGGACTTTGTTTAAGAATAAGGCGTCATATTTCTTCAACAATTCTAAAATTTCTTCCTTCTTAACGTCCTCCAAATGACGTAAATCAAGCTCACTAAGTTTGAAAGAACTCGGAGTATCGCTCGTACTAGGTGTGGGCTGAACCTCCCCCAATTCCTCTTCATTTTGGAATATTACGCCCACTGCCTGTATTCTAGGAATGAATTTCCTAATTTTATTTACATGAACCGTTTTGATACTCCCATCTAATAATTTGACCTTATAAGAATCGGGTTTACATCGCTCTAATATATTAGCTGGTCCTGTCCATCTAGCATATAATTTATTATTAGAATCTGGAATCAATAAATATACCTGGTTTCCCTGCTTAAATTCTTTATGCACTGCCCGCCGGTTAGCATATTTCGCATAATTCCCTTGTTTCACCTCAGCTGTTAAAGAAGCCTGCTCCGCAGCCTTTTCTAATTTAATCTTTAATTCCTCTAAATATTCAATTGCGCTCTTGCCCATGTTTAGAGGTAACGGCACTTCCCCTGCCCAAGTAGATTTTAACACTGAAAGTGGACCCCTAGCTTCTCGCCCGTACATAAGTTTAAAAGGTGACACACCCGTGGTAGAGTTTGGAATTTCTCTGTATGCAAATAACAAGTAAGGAATATATCTATCCCAATTTTTTGGATCGTCCCTAATGACGTGGTGTAACATGCGCTTTAAAACTTGATTATATCTTTCCACTAATCCGGAGCTTTGTGGATGTCCCGCAGTAGCGAATCTTGGTGATGACCCTAATCTAGCGTGGAACTCTTGAGTTAATTTCGAAATAAAATTTGTTCCTTGATCACTTGCTATTACCCTAGCAATTCCCGTCCTCATAAATATTTCTAGCAAAGCTTCGCACGTTGCCCTTGCAGTTATAGTCTTTAATGGCACCGCCTCCGGCCATCTAGAGTGTTGATCAATTAAACATAAAACATATTTGTGTTTGCGTGCTGATGCTGGTTCAATCGGACCGATTATATCACAAGTCACCTGATCAAACGGAAATTCTGGTCTATTTACTGGAGTTATAGGAATTTGATCGCTCGATCTTTCCCTACTTCGTAACTGACATTCTTTGCAAGACTTACAATATAGCTCTATTTGCTTTGCCATGTCCGGCCAATAAAATGAATAACGAATCCTTTCTTTTGTTTTTCTCATTCCCAAATGATTCGCGAAAATCGATTCGTGTGCTAACTTCAAAATTTGTTCCCTTCTAACCTTCGGCACTACTAACTGACGGTATCTCCCGAAATCTTATCTTTATGATAAACTAAACTATCCATTTTAAAATACCCGTTCTTTCCTGATTCCGCATCCTTAATAGCTCCCTGTAAAGTCTCGCAACTTCTTTGCTGTCTTTTAAAAACCTCGCCTTCCGAAAACTGACCAACGTCCTCTTGCTTCTCCCTCTCACTCTCCGTCGACACTCAACAAGTCATAAATTTCCCACTTTCACTCTGCGATGTGCTTTCTGTAAACCGATCTGTTTCTTTCCCGTATCCTGTCTGATTGACTCCCCTCGCTACTTCTTCAAAATACGCTGTTTCCTCCCCTCCTTCTATCGACTCGGACTTCCAGTTCATCTGCTCCGTCTGAGGCCACGTGTGTCCAGCTTTCCCCCGTTCCATGCTCTCGTCAGCCCCCTTTTTAGCGATAAGACTTTCTAACATTCCTAAGACTTCCGGTGTTAGAATACAATCGACCACTAGTTTTTCCGTCACTGAAAATAGCACATTACTATATGAACTAGTAAGATTGCTGTCATCATATAATGCTATTGGAAATGTTTGCAAATCAGCTATTATTGTTTCACCAAATGCAGAAATTAATTTAACTTTAGAAGAGTCACTGTTTCTTAAAGCTGGTGGAATAACCTTCGAATTAATGATGGGCATATCTGCGGCAGAATCAATTAAAGCTTTAATTTTCCTCCCTTCCAGCATAATATATCTATACTGTAAACCCTCAGATTTCAATGTTTCACAGTCAAAATATTCTGTTTTCACTTTTGCTACTAACTTCTCTGTTTTATTATTGCTATGCAACGAATCTCTTCTCGTTTGTGTAGCACTGGCTGCGCTTTTGTTTTTAATAGGACAAAACTTTAAATGATTTACATGTTTACATAGCTTACATACTTTTAATGTATCCACATTACTATAATTACCAAAATTATTTCTTACATGGGGTGGTATATATTTTTCTCTCGACTGATCTCTAAATCCACTTTCGGTTTGGTTATGAGATCTTGTTGATTTATCATACAATTCGGAAAATGTTCTACCCTTAGAAGTAAACCAATTATCACAAAGTCCTGCCATTTCCCTTGGTCTTAACCACGTATCTAATTGTTTGATTTTAATGTAACTACTCATTTCTGGATCTAAAGCATTTAATAACCTATCGCTAACTATTAATTCATTTAGCGTTTCAAAATCTGTTACTTTTCTCAGCTGACAATAGAAATCCCAATTTGCTCTAATTCTACTCGCGAACTGCATATGATTTTCGTTTTTCGATCTTTTCGCTGAGAGAAAATTATCCAAACAAGCTTCTGGGGTCGGTTGAAATTCTTTCAAAATTATATTTTTAACCTTTTGATAATCCTTCATCTCCTCTGCGTCTACATAAACTAGTAAATTTGCCGCTCGTTCACCTAACAAATTAAATAGAATTTCTACTTTAAACTCTTCAGCTACATTTTTTATTTCAAACGCCTTTTCCAAAGAAGTAAAAAATAAATTCCACGTATCGCATTTTGTCGGTACTGCAACAGTTAACGTTCTAACACTTCTTATTAAACCTTCTAAAGAATTACCACTCGCTATTTGTTCACCCACACCAGTATTAGCACTCCTGCTTTCTGCCTGAAACTTAGCAATTTCCAATTGCGTCTTAGCTAGTTCTAATCTTGTTTTCTCTAATTCTAAAGCATTTCCTTGATCTTCTTTTGAACGCGCTTTATTTTCGTTTTCTCTTTCAATACGCTCATTAACCGTTGAATTCAAAAATTCTTTCACAAAATCAAAATCATCCGTATAGTGAGGACTATTTTCAATCATTGCTTTTATGTCTACTACTCTATGTTCTGCTTCAACTGTCTGACCTAACTCTTTCGCCACAAGGACTAAATCTTCCTTTTTTAATCCTTTTATACTAAACATTTTCTTCTTCAATACAACTCTTCAATACAATAGTAAATAAATTAATTCTTCTTACTTTTATACAGACTCTGGTTCTCGAAAAGGAGCGTGTGATATTTCTCTTTACCCCGACGACTCCCAACAACTCTCTACAACTCAAAATAAGACATCTTCGATTCACGAACACAACACATTTATTATGTACAAAACTATTTACACAGGAACATATAACTAAAGACACAACACATCGTTGCCTCCGCTCTTCTCAAGAGCATCTCACCAACTCCCTCTCTTTTCCATCCGTTCCCCGAGTCACCCCCTGCGACGATGCTCTGACGTCATACGCCCCCTACTCTGACGTCACAGAAAGACTATTGTATTGTTTGAGCATTGCATGATTTATGTTTCACTATAACAAGAAAGAATTCTTAACTTTTTTTAAATTAAAGTTTTTAAATTTTGACATTCACAATTCACTGCCTCCTAAAACTGGCCTTCCCTGGAGCAGTTGCCTGCCACAGGAGCCGGACGACTGATCAACGGCGCAACATGTTCCGTATACCTCAATTTTAGAGTTTCCGACAGTTTATACAAAAAAATTTCTATTAATAGGTTGAAGTATCAAAAACCCAATCTTTAGCTATACTTGGTAACGTTAGAGGAAGGAGTGTAGGCTCTACCCCAGAAATTTTGATAACTGACAGCCTAAAAATGAAATTTTAGGCTATGGAAAACTTAGGGGAAAAAGAAGGTTGGGGTCGAGTTTTTCTCCCGATTTTTTTTTTCAATTGAAGTTAATTTTACAGTAGCGTAAGTAGACTTAGTGGCGCCCGAAGCGAAATTTGAGAATGCCACCTTTAAACAGCAAAACAGCCCCGAAGTGCAAAAACGGGGGGGGGGGGGGGCGGTATGAGTTTGGTGACCACCATATTTTTTTTCGATCGGTAGGATCCAGATTTATATAACATTTCTATTATGTACACGCACATCCAAGGGTCAAAATTAATGTGCCATTTATATTATTCAGAGACATTAGGTTGAATAAATTTCAACTAATTTTTCCAACCGGTATTCTTTTTTTAGAGAATTGCGTCATGGTATTCGTAAAAGCGATATAAAAATCTAGAAGCTAATATTTGCGCAAAAATAGGTTTAGAAATTGAAGTCTAAAACACAATTCTAGGCTGCTGTTGATGAAGTGGTTGTTGTGACAACTAGCGTCTAACGCCTGACGAGTCACTGCTTATACTTTTGCTGCAGGAATCCGCGCATGCGCAATTTCAGCGCATGCGCCAGCTCTATTTAAGTTCCTCTGTTTACTTTTGAGACTTCGACATTTTTTTTGACTCATCGCTTCTATTTTATGCATGTTTTCTAACATGAATGAAAAAAAAGGCCCTTTTCAGGGCCAACCATCTCTGTTTCAACTGTTGACGACCTGGACCGATCACTGGATAATGATTTTGATCACGGATTTAAAAATATTGAAACTGAAATTGCTGTAGACGTTGACAACCCGAACAGACCACCCGCTGATGATCTTGATTGTGGATTGGAAAATCTTTCATCTGGAATTCCTAATGATGTTGACAACCTGGACCGATCACTGGACACTTCTGTTAAAAGCCAGCAGCAGTATAATTGTACAGAATGTGGAAAAACTTACATGTACAAGCGGAATTTAAAACAGCATTTCTCTCGAGTGCATCCTTCCAAATTATCTCTTGAATTTAGAAAAGAAAAGGAATTTAAATGTGACCAGTTCCACCGCCAGTTCTCTATGCCTCACCATCTGAAGCATCACAGACGTAAACTGCATACTTTTCTCCACCAAACCCGTCCTTTCTTCACCTCAAAAACTTAAAAACTTAACCTTCAAATGCAAACTCTGCAGTCACCAGTTCACACATGAAAAGCACCTAAAGTTTCATGTGAAAAATAAGCATGGTGAAAGCACTTCAAAAATATGTAACACTAAATGCCCATTGTGTGAGACTTGTGTGACTGACATACCATTGCATTTAGGTTCAGTACATGACATTGATCTGACGTCTGAAAACATGGAATTTCCATCTTTTAATGATTTCATGATGTGGAAGGAGAGCATTGAAAAAGATACACAAACAAAATATGTATTGAAACGAGGAGCATATAAAACAGACTCTCATGTTGTGCATTATTATGCGTGTTTCCGTTCAGGAAATTTCAAATCGGAGTCGAAAGGTGTAAGACATTTACAGACTCAGGGTAGCTGCAAAATTAATGCTTTTTGTCCTTCAAATATAACTGTGAAGGAAGAAAGAACATCTGGGAAATGTACAGTTGCATATGTCAAGATGCATTTAGGCCATGGGGATAATATTGGGCATTTATCCCTCTCATCCTCTGAGCGCCAACATTTAGCAAGTAAAATAGCTTCAAAAATACCATTTGACAGTATACTTGATGAAGTGAGAGACTCGATATCTGGTGAAAAATTGCAGAGGTTGCACCTACTCACTAAGAAAGATCTGTACAATATTGAGAGCGCTTTCAACCTCGGCTCTGATGCTGTGAGGCATAAAAATGATTTATTCAGCGTTGAAAGCTGGATAAATCAAATGAAAGATGAAAATTGTGTCTTGTTCTACAAACCGCAAGGCACAACTATGGAAAAATATCCACAGTTGAGGGACAAAGATTTTGTCCTTATTATTATGAATGCAGCACAGGCAGAGATGTTAAAAAAATTTGGGTCTGATGCTATTTGCACAGATAGCACTCATGGTATGAATGCATATGGATTCGAATTAACTACTCTAATGATAATCGATGATATGAAGGAAGGATTTCCTTGCTCGTTTCTAATTTCTAATCGTACCGATCAAGAAGTTATGTCGATTTTTTATGCAGAAATTAAGAACGTAACAGGACTTTTGTGTCCAAAAGTATTCATGTCAGATATGGCAGAAAGTTTTTATAATGCTTGGACACATGAAATGAATGCCCCGGACATGAGGTTGTTTTGTGCCTGGCATGTGGACAGGGCATGGAGATCCAATTTGAAAAAAGTTAAGGGAAAAGAAAAGCAAGCTGATGTGTATAAGATTTTGAGAACAGTTTTAGAAGAACAGGATATAAATGCATTTATGCGCATGTTAGAAGAGGCACATAAAAACTGGTTGAATGATGAGGATACCCATGACTTTGCCATATATTTTGGTCAGCATTATTTAAAATGCCCCAATGCCTGGGCATATTGCTATAGGAAGCATGCAGGACTAAACACAAACATGCACATAGAGCGCATGCATAAAACTTTGAAGTACATTTATTTGCATGGCAAAAATGTAAAGCGGCTGGACAAAAGCATCCATGCAATTATGCGATTCGTTCGCGATAAACTTGTCGACAGGCTGATTACCTTAAATAAAGGGAAAATATCTAGTAAAATAAAGGAACTCCGAAAAAGACATAAAACTAGTGTTATGGTTTTCACCAGTACCACCATCATAGAGGATGCAAAGGCTGGAAAATGGAATGTGTCATCATCGTCATGGAGGGAAC
The DNA here is from genome assembly GCA_038502835.1 of Octonoba sinensis. NCBI lineage: Eukaryota > Metazoa > Arthropoda > Arachnida > Araneae > Uloboridae > Octonoba > Octonoba sinensis. The sequence goes on along the minus strand of CM076598.1, from coordinate 200,188,793 downwards.
TGTACACTATTGAAGAAATAAATAAAAATTGCACTTGTCAGGTTATTTGCGTTGAGTGCAAATGCTGCATCCACCACTACACGTGTACATGTATCGATTCTGCGGTTAAATGGAACATGTGCAAACATATTCATTTAGTGTGCCAATACAGAAAATTGAATGAATTAAACAAATCAATTGCAGAGTCATATCCAGATGATACAATTGATGACAATAATTTACATATTGATGAAACGGCAAATGCTGAAGTTGAATCCATTTTAGAAGTGCTAAAGAAACTAATATTTTCTTGTAAAAAATTATTTTTTTGCATTTTCTTTATTGTGTTTACTTTTGAGTTTTTCTTCTGTGTAAAATAAAATTATAAACTAGAAAAGTAAAGATTTTTCTAAAGTAGGTATACGTAATATTTTGTAAGCACAATTACTGAATTTACTTTTTAAATATTACCTTATATTTCCTAACATAAATTCATTTACTTTATCAAATTATAATTCCTTGAAAATATACAATTACAAGTATTCATTAAGATAACCAAAGGTTTTTATTAAGACAAGGTATATCTACCGATTTTTATACTTTCAGATTTAAATGCGAGTAATTTTAGAGCTGTATTTAATTTTAGTTCTGTATTTATAAAATAATAATTTTCAGATTTCCTTAATCATTCTTCCAACTCTCATCTAATTTGCATCCAGCCTATATAAAAAATGATTTGTATGAACTTGCCTTGATTTTTGTCTCATTATCTTTTAATAAAATACTGTATTTGTCTACAATGTGTTGTACTGGCTTTTCTGAAACTGATGTGTAAAAGTTTATCAAAGTTAAATGAACATATTGCATCGAGTACTACGGTGGATTATTTGGCAACTACATAATACAGGTATGTGACCATACTACGAAAATTAATATTTTCCCAAATAAATTATTTAAATCTTATTTATGAGACATTCTCATACATATTCTAACACAAATTAAAATTTGGGTAAGTATTAGGAGAATTTAACTGGAATTTATTATTAAGGTTACCAACATTTTTTTTTTGTTGAATTTCCAGAAGCAAATAAATTTCAGATTTAAACATGGTGTGAATTAATTCATTACTGATCAAGTTAAATATCATGAAATACATTATTAAGATGATCAATGAGTTATTGTTCCTTAGGGACTGTTCATAAATGATGTCACCCTTTTTTCCATATATTTGACCAACCGCCCTTTGTCACGAAATGTCACACTTCAACATACCCCCTCCTCCCTTTGTCATATGTCGCGCTATGTTGCATAAGCTCTTCTTGTTACCCGCTTCCCTCCCATTGTCACAGTTTGTCGAAATTTCATGAAATCCCCGTCCCCCTCGAAGCGTGACATCATTTATGAATGTTGAAAACTAATGAACTAAATATAGTAATATATAGCCGAAAATTTTTCGTTTTAGAGGGATAGTTAATTTTCTGATAATTGTATGCATTAATTTTTTCCTAAGTGAAAAAATACTGAAAAGAGCCGTTTACGAAAGCAGACGATGAGCGGATCGAGAAGTGAATGTAGTCACGTGATCAGGGAGCGCGTTATGTTTTGACAACAGTTTTGACCATTCTCCCAACCTGTTTACAACGGGGCAGCGGCGGCGAAGCGCACTCTATTCAGTTTATAAGCTTTATGGGAGCAGCAAAAAGGCTTGTAATAGCGCATGCGCGGAATCCGCAGCAAGAGTGTAAGCAGTGACTCGTCAGGGGCTAGACGCTAGTGTTGTGACACACCTTCATCAGTGAGGCTGGCCTGGGGAAAAGGGAGGGGTTCAGGCGTTCACTTCACCCCTCACTATTGAGGAATTTTGAAAGAACCGGTTTTTGCATTGAATTTATATATTGAATAAAGGAAAACCAAGAAAGCTCCCCTCTATCGAATCTACGAAGGTTAGTCTATGAAGGTGAGCCACAACAACCACTTTATCTCTTTGTTCCTCAAAGCAACAGCTGCTCCGGACAATTACAAATATCAAGTTGGCACTTCCTTATGTTTAAAGTCTCCGCGAATAGTTTGATAACATTTGCTGCGAAACATTAATAATTTATAACCGTCGCATAAATTATTGAAGGCAATGACAGAAATAGAGATGCAACAAATTTATTGTTTTTTGTTAACAGTATTTTTAGCTCACTAATCCTTAAAATATAACTACAAAATACTTAACTTACTCTCATATTAGCTCATGAAAATTTTAAATTCATGAAGAGTTGTCAAATTATAAACCGATCGAAGTGTTAAATTTCTTAAAATAGAGTAAATGAAATCCTTAGGACAGGGATGCACAAACTATGGCCCGCGGGCCAAAATTGGCTCGTCGAGCGTTTTGAATTGGCCCGCTAATACAGTTGATAAAAAATAATAATTATAATAAAATTTACAAAAAAATACGAAAGAAAAAATAATTGTAAAAAAATTTAGTATTCCTCTTTTTTGCCATTGGATCAATCACTTCATTGATAAATGTTGTGCAATTAATTGTTTAGAAATCTTACATCTCATTTTGTTTGAATTCATTTACATTATTTTTTAAAAACTTTTATTTAAAAATCTGTTCCTGAGTATAGTAATTATTAATACATGTAATTTGTACATATTTTCCTCTAAATAAAAACTGAAATACACCCTGTATTTTTATGAATAAATTACGTTACTTTGGACCCCGACCTGATATTTTCTAACTTTTTGGCCCTTCACCCAAAAACGTTTGTGCATCCCTGCCTTAGGATATAAAATTTTGTACATGAAATAGAGAAATTTCAAAAGGGGCAGGGTGTCCGGTGTGCAATAAGGGCGTAACTTGGTTTGTTTGTGCCCTTCCCCCTTGATCCTCGCAGCAAAAAAGCGCTCCCATAGTCGTAAATTGCATTCACGCCCCAATAATACGACATACTTGAAATTTGAACCAGTGCTCCACTTAAACTCCTTAACTTCCCCCCATCAAGTCGACGCTAGCTCACTGCCAACTTAGGGGGAAACCGAGTATAATGTTTATGTCATTCGGATTGCGCAATAACTCTTAAGTTTTCGGGTAATGCAAAGAGCTATGGTGGCGTTTTCTTTTCCCCTCTTGTTTGCACAAATAGCAAGTACAGTAAAACCTGTTTTTGTTCGGTGGATAGGGACCGCATAAAAGAAATTGCACAAAAAAATATTCGGAAATTTTATAAATTCTTACATATAATAAACGACTTTGTACGATATACTACCTAAAAATTTTTTTATGCGGTGGATAGAGACCGCATAAAAAAGTCGGACTTAGAAAATACATCAATGATTTATGAAATAGATGAAAGAACGCTTTCAATTAAATTAAATAATTAAATTAGACCTAAAGAAATTGTAAAAATATTTAATTCTTCATTGTACATATACATGGAGAAGTTTTCAAATTATACATTAAATAGTTTGCTCCTACTCGTCGTAATCCAAAACGCGCATCTTCTTTTGACGAATTGGTTGAAAATCGCGTTCGTCGCTTGAAGATAGGATTTCAATTGATTTCTTTTTTGGTACCATGAAGTCAGTGATCAGTTTTTTGTGACGACGGTCGACTGGTCAATTGCTTGTAAACGTCACGATAGTGAGACATGCATGATCTCTTTCTTTTTGGAATTTTAAGCGTCTTCCCGCATTGGTATCTATTTTAAGAAAATGCGTTTCCAATTTTTTAGAAATCTGGAAACCTGCATATTTTTTATCTGCTGTAATAGATTCTGGTTCTTCTTGTCCATTTTCATAATCTATCAAACTATTGATAATGTCCCTATCATCGATAGTTTGGTCCTCAATCATCTCGTCAAGGTCAAATTATCAAAGCCTTCTCCTATAATTTTTAAACATGTATATGTGCATTGATAGGAAACATTAAACTGGTGCTAACGCCGCTAAGATTCATATACCGCATAAAAATAAATCGCACAAAACCAATCGCACAAAAACAAAATCGCATAAAAAAGGACCGCGCAAAAACAGGTTTTACTGTAATATGCGATTTGCAAGCACTGACTAGATGTTTTCTTATACAATTGAAGCAGTAATTATTTTTTTTTTTTACGATCTCTACTCTTTCAGAAATACGTAATGAATTATAACTTGTGCACTTAAATATGGGGTGATTTTCTATGACTAGAATTCATTTTGAACTCTTACTATCGGATAAAAATACTCTAAACACAATTTTAGAATTATTGATTCTGTGATTGAGTGGATTGTTTTCCACCGCCAGCGGTTTTCCTTGGGCCGTGAAAAACAGGTCAATTTCTTTTTCTAATTTTACTAGATCAAACCAAGTATCTGAACCAATATGAGTTGCGGTTTCTCTATCTAGAGTTTGAAACAACTCGTCTGACACCATTAATTGTTTTAATGACTCAAAATCACACATTTCTCCGTTTTAGATAGTAATCAAAACTCGTTGTCAACCGTGACGCAACTTGAGCATGGGTCTCATGAGGCTGTTTAATAGTTTTTCGGGATTGCTCTAAACGTGATTGTGGGTAGGTTCAAACTCTCTCAGTACAATTATCTTAACTTTCTCATAATCGCTCAACTCTTCATCACTTATATAAGAAATGACGTTTGACGCTTTCTCTCCCAGCAGATTCAAAAGAATCTCTGCTTTAAACTGATCGGGTACGCTTTTTGTAGCGAATGAAGCAAAAACTAATCCCCATCCTTCCGGTCTGGGTGCTCATTCCAAACTTCGACTCATCGATTCGAAGAAACTGCCGCTACAGAACCGGCCTAGACGTCATCTCTTCGAAAGCGTAGATTCCAAATCCTCCTTCGTTCAGAAGCGTAGGGGGAAAAGGGATTTCGTATCAAACTGGTGTAGCAGCCAATCAAAGCGTTTCTTTGGAGTTCTCAGCGCGGTATTGTTTTTAGTTTTTTGTTACGCGTTCTTGAGGGAGTTTCATCTCATAATTTTAGGAAATAGGGGTCGCCAATTTCAGTTTATTCATGCAAAACAGACACATCAAAACTTTTGCATTCTTAACAAAGATAAAGAATAAGTAAATGTTAAAAAAAATAGTAAAAAATTAAAAGTTTATTAGAAATCATAATTTTTATGTAAAAATGAAATGTAAAACAAAAGTTCCTAATATTTTTGGGGAAAATATATCAATTTTCCAGTAGAGGAGGGGAGAGAAACTAGGGAGGAAAGGCGAGGTTTTTTTTTTTTTTGCGAAAACTCGCATCAACTTCGGAGGGGGGGGGGGGGGGGCATCCGGTTTCCTCCGTTAATATGCACACGTCTAAGTCACACCTAATTCACGTCAAAAATAGATTTATTACTCCCCCCTTCTTATATACTAATCTCATATACTTGCTGAAATACCACTTCAATTTTATTTCATGAAAGGTAAAAAAAAATTCTATTTGCATCTGTCATTCTTACAAGTATAATGGAAGTTATTTTTTTTATTATTTAAAACTAAGCAATCTTCTTTCGTGCAAACCCTAATTAAGGACTAACGCAAATAAGGGTAAGACAATTTTTCGCTTCCGCATGATATGCATTGACAGATTGACAGAGCGCACATTTGCGTGATATGCATTGACAGGGCGCACATTTACGTGATATACATTGACAGGGCACAAATTTGCTTAATATACATTGACAGGACAGGATGTCTACAGAACGCGCAAAAGTCCCGAACAAGTCACAAATTTGGAAATCGGTCACGAAAACTAAGAATAGATCACGAAAATTTTCCATCCAATGGGACCGATCCCCACAGAAGGCATCGGATATCCGGTATTTGACGGATTTTTAAATATTCGGAATCCAATCCGTCCACTGCGCGAAATATTCGGATATCCAGCTTGTATAATTTTATTTTTAAAATTAATGAACCTGTTTTGAATTTTTTTTGTAAATTACAAACTCAGTACATGTTTTTATGTCTATAGAATACATGTCTATGGAATTTACTAGTTTCAAACATCTGGGATATCTGGTATCCGGCAAAACCAATATCTGATGTGTCACCGAACGGTCACGAAAAAGTGCCAAAAAGGTCACGAAATTTCCCTTTGAAAATCTGTAGACACCCTGCAGGGCTGCCTCCCATGGGGAGGTCATCGCAGAGACTACACCATTGAGATTGGGGCGGGGGGGGGGGTTCGTTTCAAGGGCTTTAGGGCTCCTCCGCACTTACAGACTCGACCAAGACACGACCAGTGTCCCCCACCTCATTAGGGCTTTGATTGATGGGCTATTAAGAAAAACTCCAATGTGAAGAGGTATTTTGCAAAAAGACGACTTTTGCGGTAGACATGAAAGGCGAGCAAGTTGGTTGCTGGCCATGGTTTATTTAAATGCCATGAATTTTTCAAATGCATACATTTGTTACAGTATTTTCTGTTTTTTTTTTTTTTTTTTTTTTTGCCTTATTTAACTGTTTACCAACCTATTTCAAAAAAAAAAAAAGATTGTGGAAAAGGGGGGGGGGCGAAAAAGTAATTCTTAAAAATAAATAATTGCACATTAAATGTGTACTGTAGTGTAATAAAAGCTCACTTATCAAATCACGGGAAAAACTAATAACTATTTATATTAATAAAATGATTTTTTTGAAAACATTTTTAAGAGAACAAAACATATTGTACTGATTTTACATTGGACGCGCAAATAAAACTACAAAAATTGACATCAAACAGGCGAACATAAAATTTCAGTGTTTATATTATGCAATAAATAAAATAATTAATAAAAGCTTTTTCACATTCTCACGTATTTATTCCAATCGCAGTTTTATAAACAGAGAACAAATATTTCTGCATTTCGATGAACGCAGAAATATCTGTTTTTCTTATTTCACATCTATAATTTTATTCCTACTTATTATTATTACCTTGTTTATTTTTTAATTTATTACATTTTTTCGCTGCACATAATTAACACTTAAGAATTATTTGTTTCCGAAAATTTATTTCGAAATTGACATCCAATGCTTTATAAATTCGGAACGGGGAAATTCTCACTTCGAGGGGGGGGATTTCAGGCAATGGTGACAGTTTGTGGCAAAAAAGGGGGGGGGGGGGGTAGAGAGAGGGAGCATGACATCAGACATCACATATTTTGGTTAAGTTACAAACGTTTAGATTCAGCACACTAGATATTTTTAATTTACTTGTTTTTAATTCTTATTGAAAACTCTAAAAAGTAAAACTAATATCATTGGCGTTCCTAGCATGGGCGTGAGCAATGCGGAAATTTGTGCTATCCTCCCCCCCCCCCCTTCAAAAAAAAAAAAAAACTCAGCTGTGTTGTACAAATTTGTAGTGTTGTAGTTTATATTTACAGCAGTGCAAAAAAAAAAAAAAAAATCTCAAGAAATTTTATATTTTATTTATTTGGTGCAACTCGCATGAAACTACATTTCTAATCAGCAAAGAGACGTTGAAACGGTACCAGTAAAATCGAAAAATGCAAGTGTATGTTTTTTTAAAGAACTCTTAAATTTAATTTGGGTGTAATCCCCCCCCCCCCCCCCCCGCAGTGACTCTACTGCTAATATCATGGCATTTTTTCTTTTTATTATTCAATCTGTTGCGGCAAACCAGTGAAATTTAATTGGTATTGATAATTTGAGGAATGGGGACTTTCCGAATGAATTCAAAGTGGATGATATACTTAAAAAACAGCCCATTTAGTTAGACATTAATTCAGAAACAAATGAAGTATGAATTGCCAATAATTCCCCTGATTGCAGTTGTTAATGGTAAAAGGACTGATAGGAAATTGATTCTAGTCAAACCATGAAAAACTCAAGATGGGGCCAGGATTTTTTTTATTGCGGTCGGAATAATCCGCTGTGGAGAGGTCCCAAAGACAGCTATGCTCTTTCACCGCAAGAACAAATTTTTCGGTATCAAATAATAACATATCTTTATTAGACATTGCTAACTGGTCGGGTCTGGTCGGTTCTAGTGCGGCTACAGTGCCTTGTGCTTGAAGAACGCTCTCTGCACCGACTCACTATACAAATCCGATTTTGCCCCGACCGAAAGTCTGACCACGGTCGTGCAACAGAAGAAAAAGCAAGTGCGGAGAGCTCAACACATATTCGCGTATAGCCCGTCGGGGATCATCAATCACAACCCTAATGAGGTGGGGGACATTGGTCTGGTCTTGGTCGGGTCTGTAAGTGCGGAGGAGGCCTTAAGGTCCTTGATCGACTTTTCGGCCGACTTAGGGGGTCGTAGTTTCAGGGGATGTGCTACCTCTCAGAGCGGGGGGGGGGGGGGGGAGGGATAATTGGGCACCCCTCACATTGACATAATTTCGTAAATTTATTTTTAGGGTTAAAACATTAGTATTTGGTCATATATTTATACGGGTATCTTAAAATTGATTAAAAGTATGATTAGAGTTTCATTATAATTAGAAAAAAAAATATTCATATAAGGAATTGACGATGTTAGTTGCTTTTTTGATTCAAAACCTAAGATTTAACAACAGTGCATAATTTATGGAAAAATAATATATTATAAAAAAATATGCTTTGAAAAAGGATATCTTTTATAAAAACAACCTACTTTTTGTTTAATTATAGAATTTTCTTCCGCATGAATATGTAAAATATATCTTCACGTTATTCATTAAGATAATTTTTCAACTTGTTTTTTAAGTTAAAAATCAGACACATGGAAATTTAGTAATCTCGAATTTTAAAGATGTTTCTAAATTAAGAATCACCAAAAATATGCATGAATTAAAACCATAAGTTGTAATAACATATTTATAAAAATAATTATACAAAAAGAAAACTTAATGTTTAAAAGCATGTATTTACTTGATATTTATATTTTTGGGAAAATGAGAGTTAATTAATTTATTGAACAAAAATAATTTTCAATATACAGTCGACGCTCGATATAACGACCATCTCCGTTCCACAAAAAAAGGTCCTTATAACGGGTGGTCGCTATAAGAGGTAGAATTTAAAAATGTATATGCATGCATCATGCAGTATAGTAATTCCATTAAAATTGCCAATTTTTCAAAGATTCCAACAAAATGCTCAAATTATATTTTATCATTGGAATTTAAAAAAAATTATCAGTGCAATATGTTATAATAAAATGTTAAACAGATTTTAAAGTAGAAAATATAAGGAAAAAATTACATACTTGCAAATCATTCATTTTCGGAAGAAAAAATCAGAAATGGTTGTTTGCCTTTTTAGCACATGTGATTTTTGCAAAACATAATTTTCCATTTCAGTTATTGATGACAAATAGTGTTCTGTATTTTCTTGCCTTTCAAAAAAACATTTTAAAGTCTCGATAGCATTAGACACATTTTTTATGCTAGGAGTTTTTGTTACAATTTCTTCCTCTTCTTCATCTGATGATGATGCATCAATTTCTTCCTGTCCACAATAACGGGAAATTAGTTCATCTTCTGACAGATGCTCGACACATTCCAAGTCATTATCGATTTTAGCGTAATCGTCAAAGTTCAACGTTGCATCCATGTTCATTTTCTGAGAAATTTCTTGCAGCATTTCCTCTTCTTCAACGAAATTTTCATCTTCGATTGCCGGACTAATTATTTCAGCAGTAGATTCCCTTTCCTCTTGCTTTTTAAAACCAGCATGATGGAAGCAATTCTTGATGGTTTTTTCTGAGACGTCATTCCATGCTGCTTTAGAGAGATGCAAAGCTGTTAGGACATCAACTTTGTAATCTTGATCTTCGTCGAGTGCAGAAACAACTCTTCGCAGTAGTAACTTCCTATAATTGCGTTTAAAACTCATAATGACCCCTTGGTCTAGTGGCTGAAGAACAGATGTGACATTAGGTGGAAAATATTCTACGGTGATTGATTTCAACCCATTTAGTTTGGGATGAGCCGTGCAGTTATCAATTACAAGAATAATTTTTCTACCTTGAATTGTCATTTGCTTATCCAAGCAACGTAGCCATTCCTCAAAAATGACAGATGTCATCCACGATTTGGAGTTGTTTTTGTACGTGACAGGTAAGGTTTTGAGTCCTTTAAAACATCTCGGCTTTTTTGATTTTCCGATCACTAAGAGTGGAAGTTTTTCAGTACCAGACATATTTGAGCATAAGAGAACTGTTAGTCTTTGCTTGGCTTCTTTCCCTCCACTCGCAGTTTCGTTTTTTAAAACGAAAGATTTATCAGGTTTCATCATGAAAAACAGTCCAGTCTCGTCTGCGTTAAAAATATCCTCTGGAGTATAATTTTTGATAATTTCTTCCAGCTTTTCTTTTTTCCATGTGTCCACTGCTTCTTCATTCACAGAACCACTTTCGCCACAAAGCTTCCGGAATGAAAGACCATGTCTGGTTTTAAATTTTTGCAACCATCCGTCCGAAGCTTTGAACACAGTTTCGTCAATGTCCATTTTTTGAGCAAAAGTTAGAGCTTTTGACTTCAGCAAATTTCCATCTATTGGGACATTTTTTGATCGCATTATTTTCAACCATTCATATAAACCTTCTTCGATCTTCTGAAATTTCCCTTCACGGGACCGATTTCTAGAAGATTTGACTCCAATTTCTTCTTTTCTTAAAATTGAGTCCCGGTTGTTAATGATGCAAAATAAGGTGCTTTTGGGAATTTTGAAAACTCTAGCAATTTCGCATTTTTTTAAAACTTTTTTATCAACTTCATTTAAGATTTTAATTTTAGTATCTAGACATATCGCATTGCGCTTGTTTGAACCTGCCATCTCGTTCAATAGCGAAAATGCAACTCCTGTTTGCAGTATGCATTTCACTGAAGAACCTTATTCTTTTTTCGCTCCTTCCCCCAGAGGATAACTAATCCAAGGCACGTGACCTGGAACCTGTCAACATTCAGGTTGAAGAGCAGGTTAATTTTTCTCGAACCCTCTCATTCACATTTCTGGAAGCAGAACTTCTGAGCTGACATGACACCACCAGTCACGGACAGCAAGACTCCTCGTATTTCGGAGAATCGACCCTTGGGAAAACACGTGATTCAAATGACAAAAACTACCAATACATCTGTCAACCCCTTTTCCTAAAATCCGTAAAGTCCACGTGCTCTCTCCCCCTCTCTATTCTTTCCATACTATGGTGAGTGGTAATCCCCTCCCCCTGTCAAAGTTGGACTGACTGAACACTGAAGGCTGCATGCAGCTTGTCAGTAAACTATAATCAAGGTCATTTCAAGTTACAAATTTAGAAACATGTTCTTTTTGGAAAAATACCGGAAATAGTGTCCGTTGAATGCGGTCGCTGTATTGGATTGGGCGATACAGAACGGTCGTTATACCGAAAGCAAATTAACATAGAGTTCATAGGAAGAAAGTTGGGGCTTTTATCACTGGTCGTTATAATGGAATGGTCTTTATAATGCGTGGTCGTTATAACGAGCGTCGACTGTATATCAAAAACACCATCAAAGAAAGGCAAATACAACATCCCTATTCCTGTAAAATAGGCCTTTTCAGATTCCGGCGACTCCACGAACAAACACCCCAAAGTCCGAACAACTTCGATGGCACAACACCTGTCGAAGTGCGCTTCGATGAAGAAAGCCGCAAAACAACAATACGAAGGACATGGAATTAAAGCTTTCGTTTTTTTCCCTGCGGTCCTGTGAATTTTGCGTTTGCGCCATCTAGTGAGGCTTTGGGAACTACGATCGAATCGATGTGCGCTCACTTGGAATCAGGGCCCTGCTCTGAATCTTAATCGTTAAAGTTTTTATGCTCTTTATTAAAGAATTCAGAGATTCGGATACCTCATTTTTAATTTCGGATTTAGTGTCTTTAGTTTTCATATTTCCCCGCGCGAAGGCCAACTTTAGTTCAGCTTTTGCTCTCTCTAATTTTATTTGCTCTAGCTGCAATTCTTCTTTGTGGTTCTCTATTATCTATTATCCCCTTTAAGAGGTCAGACACAGATTCAGGCTCCTTTTTGAACTGCTCATTATTCTTTATGACAGTAGTTAACTCTAGAACTCATTTTCTCATTGACTGCCTCTCCTAACTCTATAGCAGCAAGCTGCAAATCAACTTTTATCGCGTTTCTGAACATTTTAAAAACAAAACTCAAACTCTAAATTTAATAATAAACTCTACAGAATTAAATAAAATGAATGAAAAAGCTATCTCGGGGGAGTAAATGACCATGTATGTAAGAAGTACAAGCTCAAACACCTACCTCCCTACTGGATTTTCTCATTTCTCTCGAAGCGTTCGACTGTTGATGTACTCAAACATTCACAACTCTTTGTCAAAAAACTTCGGCCGCACAAAATTCATCAAATAATTATCCGAACTCCGGCCTCTAGGGCCAGATGTAAAATAATTAGAACACTGAAGTGGACGTACTATGTAAACTCTTTATTTTGTTGCGCCGTACTGCTCTCGACAAGATGGCGCTGCTGCAACAGTGCTCTCTGTTTAGTATGGAAAAAATTGTATATTTAGTAACAAATGTTCACAAAAGCTCTGTTTTTATTTCGTGATAAGCTTTTCCATAACAAGTAAAATTTAAAGAAAACAGACAAAATAAAAATATTTTTCTAATGCTTATTATTAATAATAATAGAGCAAATTTAATCAAAATAATTTAGTTAAAAGCAACCTGGCAAAAAGTAACCAACTGTTATTTTTCCTTTCTTGTGTAATTTACAATCGATGCAAAAATAAACGTATCGGGAAATTTTGATAATTTACATAAAATTATTTGTAATCTTTTCTGCGGTCATTAAATATGCATATGCGTGAAAGGAAGAGTATGAATTATATATGTGTAACTTTTATCCAAGTATATAACATAATCTAATTTTTTTAAATATATTACTATGTATTAGTACGTAAAGTGGCCCTATATAGAGTTATAAATTGGCCTGAAAAAGGCCCTATTTTTTAATCTGCTGGGACAGGTGGAACCCTGCACATGTAAACGAAGCGACCAGCGTCAAAACGCAGGAATGCGTTCAATCTCTTGAAGCAAAATGCAAACAAACCGCATTATCGGCGCATGCGCGACCTGTCTCCTTTCGCATATGGAAATTCATTTATACTATTTTTTTCTTTCGCATTCAAGACCATCTGCCTTTGTAAATATCGTCCCCCACCCCCTTCATTTTTCGAAGGTTTTTTTTCTTTTCATTACTGGTCTATTTATTTTATACAGACATCCAGCGATGCTTCAAAATATCTATTTCTAGACACGCGCAGGCGAAGATATTGTAATATTTAAATACATCACAGAATAAATTTATTTTGCTCTAATTTTCTCTTAATCATTTATGTGTACACACTTTTTAATTATTATTCAAAAATACAGTGTTGAATATTATTGTGTTGCACTTTAAATATTTTTAAATTAAAAAAAGAAAATTACTTTTATCCATTCATTTATAATTTTTAAAATACTTCAGAATTTAATTTTCAATCTTATATTGTAGGATAAAATATACTTAAAAAATAATTGATAATACACAATTTTGTAAATCAATACTTTTCAAATAACAACTTTTATTTTAAAAAATCAAACACTGAAATTCACTCAATAGTTAGTCAAATATCTTATTGCATAATAATGTGCTCTAAGGCCATTCCACAGAAAGTGGTAATATGTGACTCGAAATTCCAAAATTTTCGCAATATCAAAAATGACACATATTAGAAATCTAGAAATTGCATTTTCCAAAAATAGTGAGTTTTTAATATTAAACACTATTTCTTAGGATTTTGACAATAAGTGGAACATACTGATATTTTTCATTTCGGCACCGTTCATAAGTGATGTCACACTTTTCTCCTATATATTTAACCCCCCTTCGTCATACCTCAGCGGACCCCCTAACCCCCCTTTGTCCTACGTCACACTATGTTGCATAAACATGTCACACTTGTTACCCCTCCCCTTGTCACAATTTCATGAACCCCCCCCCCCTCCCCACTTTCAAGCGTGACATCAATTATGAACGATCCCATATTGCATTTTTTGCTAATGTGTATTTTCATGGGTACCTGAGAACATAAAATATCGTTAAAATAATTATTAGTATGATACGTCACTGTTTAGACATTTTATCTTTCATATTAAGTCTGAAATTTTGTCTACCTACATTTTTTATTTATTAAATGTTACTTAAAAAGTGAATTTGTCAGAGAAAACATAGCGCCTGAAGAACAACGCTATGGCAAATTCCAAGCTGACGAAAATAGTCTGAGAACCGAACAGAACAATCTGTCGCGCATGCTCAAACACAATAATCTCGTTGCTGCGCGCGGAAGTGACGAAAAAGTGTTTGCATTTCGGTTCGTGATATCCAACGCTTTCCGGCACTCTAGACGCGGATCGGTGTACGTGTGTTGCTTGCCAATGAAATGTTGAATGAGTAATAAAAGTGAATGCCCTAGGTAAGCCGCCTGTCTCGGGAGAGATTTGAAAAAAAAATTGAGTTTGAGATAGTTCATTGTGGTTAATAGAATCATCTTTTTTATTTGTACATTAGTTTTTGTTCCTGCTTAATAAACTGAATTTACTTGAAAAGCTTTTGCTGTTAATAATCATTGAGAAGCTTAAATCGTCACCTAGCCTAATGTCACGTTTTTGAGAATCGACATGCTATGAATTTGAGATTCTTTCCACTTTATAATTGATTGAAAAAAAATATGTACCTGTTTGATTCATGTACACACATTTAAAGTTTTACTTCTTAAATTCATATTTTTTAATGATTTTTTTTTGTTCAGAAAAGTGATTTTTTTTTTTCAACATTAAACTAATGTTGAAATTACAACTGTTGTAGTTGACGACTTTTTTCCGTATTGTCGCCAATATAAATTTTTTAATGCGACAAAATAAGAGCTACCTGTTTCAATTCATCAATTCTAATTCGAAAATTTTAGAAATCCTGATCGAAAATTGAAAATTAATTTGGTTATCCAAAATTTTTTCAATTGATTGTTATTAAGATTAGTTTGACGATACAGAGCTGCCAACTCTCCCAATTATTAAAGGAGACTACCATTTTACAGCCAATCTCTTCCATTTTTTAGGTTATTTCTCCCGATTTTTTTACATTGTTTGAAATAATTTCCCCGTGTTTTAAAATTAAACGTATCGTTTTTGTTTTATGAGAAAAATTCTTGGCAAAAGATATCGCTTCGCAATTGTTCATTCATATTTTGTGTGAGAAAATGAGATTTTTGGTTGCCCCGCTCCATCGTTCACGCATTAGGGTCATTTTCAAAATCGGGTGCCATTTGAAAATTTGAGGCATTCAAAAAAAATTCTTAAATTTGTGTAATTTTTTTATTGGATTATGAATAACATATAATTATTTTATCCTATTTTAATGTTCTTTGTACAGTTCCTTTTTGAAAGATATTTTAATTGATGCTTTTTCGGTCCAATATGATAAAAATTGTCATACCTATTGCCAGACATGTTTCTAAAATTACACCACTCAAAATTCAACATGCAATAGAGTAAACTGGAAATTCATGTAACTGTAAAGTCCTACTCACCCAATAAAGTTTTTTAATCTCAAAAACTATTATTTATTTTTATTTTTTTACATTTGTTTGTGTCATGTCTGTTACTAACGTTCCATTTTTACAGGGATTGTTTGATGATAAAACACTGTAGAACATAACTAAACATGTACCTTTATTATTTGCTCATATGTCCATAAAGATACGTTATATAAAACTCTGATAACATAAATTATAGCAATATTTTGTCCATTAATATTTTTAAAAGAAAAATATAAATGGGAACAGACATGACTTTTTACTTGATAAGTTGAAAAGGTAACATATTTATTCTTTTTTTAATACAATAAAGCTAGATGTATTTATTCTATTGGTGCAGTAGCATTAAGATCATAAAATAAATTGATAGCATTATAATGTTTTAATTGATGCTTAACTAGTAAGAAAAAGACACGCAAAAAGTAATTCAAGTTTGGAAAACACCCTTCGTGTTTATCTCGCTCCCCCTTGCCCCTCCAACCACCGAAAAAAATCCCAATTAGTTCCCCTAGATTTCGAAGTCAACTAAAAAGTTCAAAAATGGTGACCATCCATTGGTCAGCCTTCCGAAGTACCTTTGTAATTTATTTTTAAGGCTGTCAATGACAGACCCTTTTGTAAATAAGAGTAAATTGAAAAGTTTTTGTAAATTATTACATCTGTCATTGTATTGTTAATGATGACTAGTAGCATCCAATCTAGATCTGAATTTGAGTTTAAATATGCACAAGCCAAAAAATCTTGATTTACTGCAAAGGGGGGAAGGATTAATATAGCTTGCTTACTTAAATATTCGTTCATTGTATTTATTTTTTTTCTCCTTTACTTAAAACAAAAATTTACAATTTTAAATATTGCAATATAGTGAAAAGGTTGTTTCAAATAAGGTGAACTCCAAAATTCTGTTAGTCTCTAAAATCTTAGTCATTTATACTATTCAGCATGTATAGTTTTTTTGTACTTATGATTGTGACCACTTCATGTTATTACACCGAGTGTCAAAAGTTGTCTATTAAATGAAAGTTATTCTAGCGACTTATTTTAATAATTTTCATACACATTTAAAAACTGCAGTTTTAACAAAATAATGTTGAAATTAATAGTTTTAAAAAAGAGTGGAACATACATGAGTCATGTTTTATCTATACTAACAATTAAATAGTATTTAAAATTAATGTTTCCATTACACTTAATAACCATCATTGAATTTTTTAATAAATTAAACTTTGTTAAATAAAATGATATGTTCCGCCGACAAAATCATATTTTGTATACCATTTCCGGTCTAAATCGAGGAAAGTCATTGAAGCGTTGATGTAACAGTTGAGCTTTGAGTTGAAGCATTGTGCACCAGAAAAATTTCATTTTTTAGTGCAAATGTCAAAAAGTAGGAAACAAATGAGACTGTGCACACAAACTTCAAACTTTTGTGAACCAGTAATATGCACAAGGATATTTAACTGTAAAAACAAGTTTTCTCAACAAAACACTAGTTTTTTGTTTACTGAATGTAGCCGGCATGGTGGCGTCGTGCAAAGCGGACCTCGTACGCCTGATACCATGGGGATAATGTAGGTAGATTCTCACTATGCATAATATCGTCTGCACATACAGAACCTTTTAATATCTATTTTACTTGGATACTCTTGGCTAAATTAAATTCCTAGTGCAGTTTCGCATCAAGCTTCACCCTCTAGTGAAAAAAACTAGAAATCAAAACTCTCATGCGGCAATGGCATACTACCGATTGTGGTGCAACTTGGAGGAACGGAGGCCACTTTCCAGGGAATGCACTAGGTCGACAAAGGTTAATGACCAGTACGCAGCCCATGTAGAAAGAAAAAGAAATGTTTACTAAACCGTACTCTTCAACTCCTTTCGGGGATCATGTCAAAAGTAGTATTACAAAACCAACTGAACTTCCCTCTTTGCTCATTACTCAATATCAAATAATTTATAATTTTATCAAATATAATTGTCAACCTTTCATCAAACGACGTAGAGTGAAACCTGTGCAAGTTGAGCACTTGCGGTGCAGCAGTAGTGTAATATAGAGAGTTCTGACGAAGGAGCAGGAGCAATAGCTCCGTCCAAATTGAATGGGAGGAGAGTTCTAGCGTAGATTGCTCCTTGCTAATTGAATGGGAGGAGAGTTCTAACGCAGACTCCCTCCTTTTGTGTAGCTGAGAGTTCTGGCTCGTAGGGGACAGCGATCTTCACAGCATGTATGTTACCTTTATACATCATTATCATTTTTTAATTGTATTTATTTATTTATTTTAAAAATAAAATATGTGTGATATTAAGACTTCATTTTTGATGATTGTCCCGAATTTTTTTCCTTCGAAATTTAAGATCTTTTTACTGAAATATTTTAATGTTTCATGAAGAATTGACATTTGCTATATTTTAAAAACATGTGGCGCCCTATATGAGAAGAAAATAGAACTATTATTGAACTTCGACTTTTTAAAAAATGCTTTCTCTTAGAAAATACCACTGTTTTCAGTACTGTAAAAATGTGTTTTGTAAATGTTCTAAAGTTGACAACACCGTAAATGTTTGGTTTAGATATTCGAAAATTATGTGTAATTGATTGTAACACCATCTATGAGAAAAATTATTATTAAACTTAGATTTTTTTCTTTTTACTATTCAAGCAAGAGCTATTTTACAAAGTCAATTGGTAGTGATTTCCTACACTGTATTAACAAAATCTCATAACAAAACTTTTGAACTTAGATGTTTTTTTCAGTTGCAAGTGTTTTTTTTTTCTTCTAAGCATGTAAACATAGTTAAGAAATACAGTAAAATTGTTCTGATACGTTTTCAAATCCTAATTCTAACTGCATGTCACGTTTCATTCTAAAGTTATCTTCTACTTCATATTATTATTATACTTGCTGTTTCCTTCAAAGAGTATCAAGTGTATTTCATAAAACTCTATACGTTCAGACAAGAGCGTGAAAAATCCAGGTTGAACTCGTAAAACAGTGTACGTTAATGTAAAAGTACTAAGTGCAAAGCATATTCATCTAGTAAAACTTAGTACTTTTTGTACTAAAATTACAAAGCACCAAATGTTTAAACACTATGAAAATATAAAGGTACTAGATACAAAATACCAAAACAGCAGGAAAGTATAAAAATATCAAGCATTAAATGTTAAAACAGCCCGAAACGAGTGTTAGTACTACTAATGCTCCAAACATAGTTTGTTCTAGTAAAATTTAGCACGAAATGTAAAAATAGTACGCCCAAAATGCTAAAACTTAGATTCATTCCGTAAAACATTGACGAATGTAAAAAATTACTAAATAAAATTGTTTGAACTTGCAAATCAAAATTATTTTCTACTTATAAAATGATAGAACATCATCCGAAAATTTAAAAAAAAGAAAAAGAAATTACTGCATACAAACGGTCGAAACTTAGAACTAAAATATGAATCATAAAAATACGAAGCAATCTAAAACTTTAAACAAAGATTCGTAACTTAAAAACTAAAAAACACTAAATTAGATTTGAAAATCTTAAAAGTGAAATACAATACATACCGTACTAAAAACACTGAAATAGAAATGTTAATAAACTTTCAAAATTAAAGTCGCAAAACTTAAAACTATTCCAAAGTGCTGCATGTGAAATGAAAAAGTACTATGTACAAAAATGCTAAAACTCTAATTTATCTACTTAGAATGAAGATGTAAAATATTAAGTATGAAAGATTAAAACATTTCGAAAATGTGAAAGCACTAAGTATATAACGTATTCATCAACGCATATAACGCATTCATCTTGTGAAACTTAGTACAAAAATGTAAAAGTTTAAGTGCAGAACTTTAAAACTTAGGTTTATCTACTAAATCCAAAATAATCTCGTAAAAAGTATACATACAAAATGATAAAACGTCATAAAATGTGAAGAAGAGCAAGTATAAAACATCAAAACATGCTTGCAAACAGATTTGTCAACTAAAATCTTGGTCAAAAATGTAAAAGTTCAAACAACAAAATGCTAAAACAGTGACAAATAAAAATAAATACGCAATACAAAACAGCAAAGCATGTAAAAGTGCTGAGTATAAAGCTACATTACATAGATTGATCTAGAAAAAAACTTGGAATAAAAATGTAAAAGTATGGAACTTTTCAAAGTAAAAGTGTTTTGCTCTTGCAAATTGTTAAAACTTAATGCAACAAGGTAAAAAGTACTACATACAATATGTTAAAACTATGATTTATCTACAAAACTTAGAATGAAAATGTAAAATATTAAGTATGAAATATTTAAACAACTCGAAAATGTGAAAGTACTAAATACGAAACGGCAAAAAAGTTAGTTATCTACTAAAACTTAGATTGAAATAGTAAAATTACTAAGTATGAAATGGTAAAACATCATAAAATGTGTAAATAACAAGTATAAAGTATCAAAACATAGATTTGTCCATTGAAATCTTAATCAAAAGTGTAAAAGTTCTAAGAACAAAAATGCTAAAACTGTGAAAAATTGAAACTAGATAGTCTAACACGTGATTTCATTATATTACACAGATACCGAACAGATGTCTCACATGTTACAACATTGCCCTGAGTATTATTCGTTAAAATGTATCGGTCCTCTTTTAAGATGTAGCTCATATGCTTTTCATTTTCCCTGTAAACATTTTCTTTGAATAACGTGTATGGGAAAACAGGTATTGAAATCATGTCAGAAAGCCTGAAGTTTTATTTCTTTACAATTCATTCATTAAATTTATCAGACCTCTTAGCACATATTGCTTTTAATTTTCCCTGTAAACATTTTCTTTGAATAACGTGCATGGGGAAACATGTTGAAATCAAGTCATAATGCCTGAAGTTTTATTCCATTGTTTATGTAGCAATGCGCTAGATATTTTGAAACCATGCAAGATCTATTTATTGCATTGTACGATACAGACTTGGACAGGGGTTCTTAACAATAGCTATGATACCTCAAGCACAGTCTAAACAAAACACAAAAACATGTGCTTTTATTGTTAATCATTTTAATATTTTCTTCCGAGATGATCAAAATAAATATTGGAGAGTACGCTCGATGGACAATGGTCTTTTATGAAACCATTCTTTGAAAAATAAAGATATTGAAAATTTTTATTATTCGCGGAACTTATAACACAATCATAGCTGTCACTTATTTTAGAGATCCATTAGTTATAAACGCTGAGCAATGTTGAAATAAAAGATCCTTTATATTGATTATACAATGTATGCATAGACAACAGTGGAGACTTCTATTAGTCAGCTTTACACGTCTAAACATGCATCAGGGGATACGACCGAATAACTGACTTTTTAACCTTCCGCCACACGTAAAAATATATTTCTTTTCCTCCAATCGTGTCTTCAAATTGTATGATGTTACAGAAAAAAGGCCAATCACAGCCGGTTATATTTGTAAAAGTATATAGAGCTTTACGTTGAGGGAAAGTAGAAGTCATTCTGAGCTAACTCTTGTCTTCAGTAGCTTGTGTTTTGAATGTTTTCTCGAATCTTACTGTTTTTAGCTGATTTCATCATGAAACGTGCATTTTGTATTCCTTCTACTTCGACGAAGAAAGTCCGTTTCTCTGAGAATGTCAAAAGCGAGGAAAAGTTCTCTATGGACAATATTCCAGCTCATCATTTTCATCTCGGTGAAGACAATTTTGTAGTTGTGTCTGTGTCTGAATTTTCCAACACAGTTAAAGTTCACATAAGAAAATATAAAAAAGATACTCATGGATGCCTCCACCCATCAAAAGAAGGTGTGAATATGTCTCCGTTCATATGGGAATCCCTTTCGAAAGACATGGACAGTTTGCATTTACCATCACATAATGGAAAAGTGGCAATTGTGCGAGATTGCTTATTTATTTCGATGGTATGGGAAGAATATTTGCCATACATCATCATGCAACGTTATTACATCAAAAAAGACTTTACTCGTCATTTTATTCCTACAGTGTGCAAGTTAACACAAAACGAGTGGCTTGAACTTGTTAGAATTCGTCACAAAGTTAGCAAAAGTGTGAAGGAGATTCTATTTGGAGAAGTTTTGGGAAAACTGATCTTGGAGGAAGTTGCAAAAACTCCCACTACTACCTGTTCCAGAGCCAGTTCGGATGAAGTTCAAATGGTACTCTCCAGAACATTGACGGAACTTTTAAGTAATTATCTAGCTTTCTAGCTGATGCAATCGGTACTGTCTTCGAATGTAATGGATGTGTTGAAAATTATGCGAACCAATTGGGCCACGAATGCATGACTTGGAACTATGGAGAAAAATTAGGAAAGTATGGTGACCTCGCCGTTTCTTCAATGGATCTTAAGCAGATATCAAAGGACTTTGTGGGAAAAAATTTACAAATAACGAACTATGTTACAAAACATTTTATTGACAATTTACTTATGTCTTCTATCTTAGAAAATGCTAAAGAAATGTATGTGTCGACGGATTGTGATCCCCTACGCATGTTTTAAATTGTTTAACTGTATCATAGGTATGTTTTTTAATAAATATTTTTTTTCTCATTTTTTGTCTTGAAATTATTTTTATCACATGCATATAATCTATCCTTTTAATGAACAAACCCTGTGCTGCAAAATGACAATGCATGAAAAATAAATCAATGTTAATATTATCTTTTAGGAAAATTGTCATATTAAGTTTTACAGAGTTTACAAAACTTAAAAAAAAATAAAAAAACATTGCTTCTTATATACATTCTTTAACATTAAAGAAAAAAAAGGTCTTTGAAATAAAAGAACTTTTTTAGATGAAATAACGAGACAGATGCTTTAAAAAAAAGTAATAATCATTTATTTATAAACATTTTCCCATTTCAATGTACGAGTTACATGTTTACGTTTTCTTAATTTTTTAGGGATGACTTCATCTTCATTTTTAGTTACAAACGGTGATACACTAGTCGGTTTAAACGCATATAAATTCTTAAATTTAACAAAATACTTTCGATTAGTTGGAAAATACTTCGATAAATTCGATTAGTTGGAAATTTTTTTCGAATCGGTTTGTGCAATGTGTACGCATCGACTCCTTCCAACCATTTTTTGATTTAGTTCCTAGAAACTTTTCCATCTGCAGCGTTGTATAAAGCGTTTACCCCACTAAAACTTGCTTTCTCACTCGGTATCTGATATGTTTTCTCCATTGCAGTCGAAGAAATTATTATTTAATCACATTCGAAATGAAATAGCAGAGTTTGATGTATCATTCGGTGAAAGCATAAAATCAATTGCAAAATCGGATTTCCCAGTAGCTAAATAAATAATACTCATAGCCATACAAACGCAAATGTAAAGAACAGCCATCCACACAACCTCATCGTTCGCAACCATCGTTATAAGTGAAGTTTTATTCTACAAAACATAAATTTAAATTAACAGGAGGACAAAAACAGTTAAGATCTACTTTAACACTCATCTTTCCGGAAACATTCCTGCCCTATTCGGTAAGGCGCGTTACCGAATAATAAGCGAATGTTTTTGCAACCAGAAGATCTCATGTTCGAATCCCGATCTCGGAACGCAAATCGAAAAACTTCCAAGTCAGAAAAAATAAAATAAATAAAATTTTCTAAACCATGTGAATAAATAAAGCACTCACTAGATGGCGACACAAATTTTTAAAGATAGCAAAAGTCATCGGAAAATCTTCCAAGTCAGAAAAAAATAAATAAATAAAATCAATTAAACCATGTGAATAAATAAAGCACTCACTAGATGGCGACACATGTTTTTAAAGATAGCAAAAGTCATTTCTGTGTGAAACATTAAAACATTTCATTAAAATGATCTTAAATTTCGAAGGAAAAAAATTCGGAACAATACTCAAAAGGACCTTGGGGGATTAAGAACGGACAATAGGGGTTGCAAGGGAGTACTGGACAGCAGATGTGCTCCTTAAATTTAGGGAAAACATTCTTTCCTAGGGATGTTTGCAGGGTTCGTTGATTTAAATCAGCTTGATTTAAATCAAATGATTTTTTTTCAAAAAAATCATTTATTTTACTATGTTAGGAATTCTTGTAAAAATGAAATATGTTGCAATTACAACCACTGTTTCAGACAAAACTTCCTAGGTCCATCCGTCTGTGTGCATAACATATTTCATAAGGTTAGAATTAATTACTATTCTTTTAATTTGACAATATTTTTTAAATTTTACAATATTCTTCAAGCACCTTAACAGCAAAGCATCATTCATTCAATCATTCAAATTACAATTCATAATACATAATCATGAACCATTCTGTGTTTTTTACCTTAAAAATAGTATTTTAGATCCATTTAATCAATGCCACACAATAAGTAACTTAGAGAATGATAGTGTTTAAAACAATTGTTAGAATTTAGAATATATATCATTAAAGTTTCATCCACGTCGCCTAATAGCTTAAGGTTTTTTTCCTTCTAAAATATTTTTTTATCATAGTTTTTAATAAAGATAGATATTTGATTAAAACAAAAAGTTTCAGTTTTTAGTAATGGATAGTAATGCATAGGATTTTTCGAAATGGGTAAAAATATTTCGGGCTTTTTCATTTATAAAATTGAAAAATGATTAAAGTACATGCAATGCAAAACTTAAGTACACACAATTGGTACTTTTTTCAGCTTTCAACAGCAAAATAATTCAGATTAAATGTGTTCATTTTCTCTGTACTTATTAGTGTACTATTATTCCTGGTAGGGTTAAGTTTCATTCGAATCATGCATTTGTATTAAAATTTGTTTATCATTATTACTATTTAAAAATATTTATTGCTGTAAAAATAGCTTAAAGTGTGTTTTTGCATATTGATTAAGATGCCATATTGTTTCTATGAATGTAACATAATAAATATCCAAAATATTTAGGGTCTTTTTAAAAAATTCAAAAAAATCCGATTTAAATAAAAAAAAATCTGATTTAAATTTAAAAAAATCCGATTTTTTTGATTTTTTTTAAAAAAATCACGAACCCTGGATGTTTGGCGAAATTTCACTAGTAGTTCACTTCTCTTTTTCTATTACCTTAATTCGTTGTTCGGCCATTATTAACTTCAGCATTTCTCAGGTTTTCTAAACTATTTTTTTTTGTTGTTGTTGTTTAAATGTAGTATTAGGATTCCTTTTTTTTTTAAAAATTTTATTGATTTATTTTCTTACAGCTACAAAAAACATAACTTTCGCAATTATGGAAGAGTATATGTTACACTATCTCACTAAAAAACTTTTGATAATGTTGAAACATCATTTACAATTTTAAAGGGAGTCCGCACCATGTGACGTTATTTGTTGCCTTAATAATGTATTTATTTAAAATGTATGCGCTATGTCATTTACAGTAAAATTTGATCGTTAAAAACTAATTGTAAAAGAGAAATTTTGATATTTTAAGGTAAAAGAGCAAACAATTTTTTTAATAAATCTTTCTCTATTACTGCCGTACAATCCTCAATTTTTTTTCTGGATTTAGTACTACTTGAAATAGAAAACTTTGATGCATTCGAATTCTATATAAGTTTAAAAAGTACTGAGAAAAATAATAGAAACTGGTTTAACGCAAAAAACACTACGAAAACAACTGTACCTTACATATAGTTCAGTGCATTTTTTCTTTTTTTAATTCTGAAATTTAACTTTTTAAGGTAATAAAGGGAATGCATAAATTTGTTTACGTATAGTATCAGAAATGTGGAGGGGGGGGGGGGAGAGAGATTTTCCCTGTTTAAATCTTTGATTAGTGTTGAGACCCAAGACCTTTGTTGTTCTCTGCAGTATTTTCTTTTCAAATCGTTTGTACTGCAGTCTCATGCTATACATCATTTCCAGTGGAATTTTACTTTAAAAGAACTAATTTTGAAATATAATTTAGAAAATGTAAGAGCTTAAAAGTATGCAACTTTCAAAATATATGCCATTCTTTCAGATTTTAGAAGGCAAGGAAGGAAAGGTTGGGAACCACTGGTGTATGTGATAGACGTGACAAAACTCAAATTTTTGTTTGATTTCATATAGCAAAAAAAAACCCTTAATATTGTTTAGTATGCTAACACATCTTTATACCTGCTTTGGAAATAGTGGCAGGAGATTTTCCAAGAATTCTCCCTGATTCTTTCCATGATTTTTTTTTCTTCGGAAGGAACTAGCTAACTTTGATGCGTAAATATGCTATCAAATTACAACTTATATTGTAAATTCTTAGTGAAGGAGCCTACTTGGAGGAAACTTATTTATTTATTAATTTAGCACAACTTCCAACTGTTAAAAAATACGAGAAAAATTTACGTATTTTGTCCGTTTTTTTTTTTTTTTTTTTTGTGCTTTTAAGAGTCGGTCCCGATTTTTTGTGCATTTCGAAATCCGATTGGTTCGGCTTCGGTAAAATTTCCTAGTTTTCATTTACTATCCGATTCTGAATCTTAACCTTAACAACTTTGAGCTTAACATTTTTTTTTAAGTTTCAACTTCTGTAGTAAACTACTTGCACGGACGTAATTTTGGCACGTTCACTTGAAAATTCGGCCGAAAATATAAGGAATTTCTCGCAAGTTATTTTAAGTTTCAGTGATCATCTCAGTTAATCATAAATATTAAATATTACATCCTTATTAATTAATCTAGTTATAAAAATATTTTTGCCCAAAATGTCCCCCTTTTGTATGCAATTTAATCTCAGTTTTTAAAATTTTTGGTTGTCTTTAGCATTAGGGTTTTTTTCTTTTCAAGTACTCATTGTTCTTTTCGAGTACATAACGTTACAAAATGCATTAACAATTTCTTCTGTTTTCATTCAGTATATAATTAAAAAGCATGAGAAAAATCAGCAATTGCCTGTTGGGCGATTTTTCCAATATTATAAAACAATTGTTAAGTTTGAGAAAAAAATAAACCTAAGGTTTTTGATCGTGTCTCTTTTTGATATATTAGATGTTCATTATTCAAGTAGTTCAGTGAAACTTGTGTAAGTTGATCACGTGTGATGCAGCGCTTTAGTGGTCAACTTAGACAGGTGGTTAATATACAAAGGTGGTCAACTTTACAGGTTTTACTGTATTTCCAAATAAAAGTACATTGCGTATTAATCATCTTGTTCTCATATAATGCTTTGGTACTTTTGCAATTCTTATTTTTCTTCACATCCCTAGATTTTTCACTTCACACATTATTCATTAATGTTTTAAATAGTTGGTAGATATGAAACAGTTACTTCAGTTTAAAACGTTAATGCTTGAAAGCCTGTTTATTTCTTTACAAAATGGAATTAGTTTTTATAGCTTGCACTGATTTCACTAAGTTCCGAAGAACTTAGGACTTCTGCACTTTTTTTTTGGTTAGACATTAAGCCTTAATTACTCCTTTATATTAAAGTGAAAAGTAATGACTTAACTTTGCTTTGTATTATTATTCTTTTGCATAGTAATTTATGTTTGTATTATAAGGTTTTTTATTAAGCTTACAACATACTGTCGTAATATTTCAGTATTTTTTTTTTTCCTCAATAAATGCTGATATTTCTGTACAACTTTATTTGTGTCTATATTTATACAATTTCTCTATGTTTAGTAAATTTCTTAGACAAAACTTAGGGATTGTTCTTCAAAACAAAGAACTCGAAACGAATGGTGCAAATTGAACCGGTTCAATTTATGTTTTCGGCTGTGTTCTTTCTAAGATTTAACCAATTAATGACTGGCGTTGCGTTTTCGCAACGCTAGTGAAAACTTTTTTCTTGCTGTTTTTCTTTGTTTAGGTAACTTTTTTTTGGGTGGAATTTTATCCCTATACTCATTGAAACGTTGTGTAGCACATACAAAAAAAAAAAAAGTTACTTAAAAATATACATAAGAAAAACGGCAAAAAATGCGTTTTCGCGTCAGTTATTAATGGGTTAAAATCTGGAGCTGTCTGAGAATTTGTTGCAAAGTACTTGCATTCGCATTGCATATGCAGTCATATTTTTGGAAAAGTTCATCGCCCAATGTTTAAAGTAATAATTCATGTTACTTCGCATAAGTGACTCTTCCTTACATTAATGCGAGCGACAACGCTGCTGTTCAATTTTATGAGTAAGTCTCTACAGAACAACGATGTTCAATAAGGTAAACCAGGTTTTAATTATTTCATTTTCTGTTTAGTCATTACAAGTTTTGTGGGGAAAGGGATAATAAAATGAATGGGGGGTGGGTATGAAAAGGATAGCTGGGTAATTCATTAGTATACAATTAGCTTGAAACTACAGATTTGAACTTCTACACTTAATACTTAAAAATATTTTAATACCATTTTTATTAGAACTAGGAGCGGCAAGGAGTAGGGTTAATAAAACTCGTTAGGTATTCTGTTTATAGATGAGTAGATTATTTTTATATTTAACTATTTTTATTCAAATTTTTTTCTTTTGTTGCACACTGTAGATGCCTCTTGCTATAGCCTTAAGAAGCAGTTTGCAATAGAATTCAGTAACTTCCGTTAGAGTGCATTATGGAAATTATCTATATCCTATATAATAAAGTAATAGTTTATAAGTAGGTGAGACCGGGATAGAACGAGATACGGCATTTATTCCCCCCTCCCAGTGGCGTTATTTTAGAGTAAGGCAGCAAAGCTTCACAAGCCTCAGTTGCATGTCGGACATTGATGGGTAGCGTCTGTCTGATTGCTGGAGTTCATTAACTCCCTTTGTCAGCCTTTAGCTATAAATTGTGTGCACGTGCAATATTTGGAAAGTTTCGAAGCGAGATAAGCTTTCTTTCCGTATTTTTTCCCTAATTAACTTTAATTCGATTGAATTAGTCATGTTTTTAAATATATTTTTCCATGATGCAATGATCGAAACATAAATGGTTGATATTAGTCACGTAACTTTTCTCACATTTTAACGCGAACGCGGTCGTGGAACCCCGTTTATATAACAAATATATACTACATATATACCTATTGGTTCAGAAAAAGGGCCTAAGCCCAGTAAGCAGAGACCAAACAAACAGAATGAGGCGTTAGAAGACCGCTCAGATGAAAGCTCTGAAGAAGATAAAGACGCGTTATGTTTGTGTTTGTATTGTGATGATCTGTATTCAACATCATATGCTTTAAATGCGAAAAGTGAGCACACAACTCATGTGCAGGTATTGAAGAAGACGATGATGAATCAATATTCATATGTGATTTTTGCAAGCCATAAGCATTGTATAACTTAATACTACTTATTACTTTACTGTATAACTTAATACTTAATAATTTACAAATTCATAGAAAATAAACACAATTTTATCATTAAAAATAAGTTTTTTTTGTTTTATTTTGAACCAAACTGGGTCTTAAAATTAAAAAAATAACTCTTACCCTATTCTGTCTGAGTCTCATATCACTATAATATGATACACACTCATATATCCATAAAATGCCCCCCCCCCCCCAATTATTTTTATTACATTCAGTACTGATGTGTGAACTTCGCAATGCTTTAAATACAAAAAATAATCTATAATATTCCAAAAACCATTGTACCCCATTCTGCCCCATGCAAGGGGCAGAATGGGGTTGATCGAGTTACTTTTATTTTTCATTGATAGAAATTATATCTTAACTTTTTTTAAAAAACTTTGTACATAAAAGTGTATTTAAAAATATATTAAGAAACTGTTTCTTAACCTAGGATATGGTTTTTTTAGTATCTTAGACCTAAAACTTCTCTTCAAACCTTAAGCACCCCATTCCTACCCGGTTTCCCTTAATATGATAATGAATGGTGCTAGTAAAGTTTAACTCTTCTTTAAAGGAATTTGGTACTTTGCCCTTATGCATTATAAATAAGTAACAAACTGATAACAGAACAAAAAGACGGCATTTTATTTATAAAAAAATATTATTCTCTTCATACAACCATTCATACATCATTTGCTTAGTGAAAGATAAGCACTTTGTAAAGGGAGGAACAGGAATATTATTAGTGTTGGGATATACATTCAACCACCAAAGTTGCTTAAATGCCAAAATAGCACAATTATCAAATTTAAATTTTGACAAATTGGAAAACAAGGACTACATGGGTCTCTATTAATCAGTACCAGAGTGAAGAGTTAATAAGGACTTGCAATATAGGTGAAAACTGGAAAATTTGGTTAGTCGTCAGTGGCTGGTAGACTCAGTTTTGTTAGTCGCCACGTTTTAAAATTGCTAATAAGAATTGAAAACTGACTCTAAGATCGTTTAGAAAATAAATAAATTATTGAAATAAAACAGGAAATATACAGATTTGAATTAGCACGTGCTGAAATAATGTCGAACTTTTAAAATGATTTTAAATACATACAGGATGCTGAAAGATTGAAAGTTGAAATGCGACATAAAATTTTATGCGAAGCACTTGTTAAATATCCCACTTCTGGGGTGTATCCTAAATACATACTCATTGTGCATCAATAACTTCCCTCCCCGCCTTGATTCGGTGAAATTAAACTTCATTAAACTATTAAAGACTTGAATGCGCTAATGAAAAGGAAATAAAAATGGCCAAAGTCCGAAAACCACCACGTGTCGGTGTTAGAGGGGAAAAAAATCCCTTCACTACCCCGTCCTGCAATTGGGGAAATCTCCAGTGGGTTTGATTGGCAGGGGGAGTGTCCCCAATCCATCAAAATCTGGAGCCAGTCTCCGGAGCGGCGAAATGTGGGGCCACACGATAAGTAAAATCCCGCTAAATATCCCTATGAAAAAATGTTTTTCCTAAATTCAAGGAGCACGTCAGCTGTCCAATTCTCGCTTCCAACCCCTATTGTCCGTTCTTAATCCCCCAAAACCCTTCTATTCATGGTTACAGGTAGGGCCGAACAATAGAAGGGCGAAGTGTGGGGTAGACCTTCTACGAACCCACTTTGAGAAACGCTGCCTGAAATACTCATCAAATCATTTTTTTTTTTTTTTTGAAATTCGTGATGCATACTTTTTCCGAAAATTTCATGTTTTGTTCAGATTTTTATTTATTTTTTTGCTCAGAACCACCTATGCAATAAAGTTAGTTTTCTATTTATTTATTTTTAACATTTGTTTTGACTGTGTAAATATTTCTATTGGTGAATTAGTGCGGGAGGCTATTTAACCGATAAGTGCCAATTTGTTCCAGTAGTTATTCTTTTCTGTAACGAGGAATAATTACAGTAATTGATTATCATGTATTTCTATTTTTTTATTATTAAAGTTTCACTAAATATTACCAGGAAACTGGAGCAGAGGAGCAATGCGATTTTTCCCGAAAGTAGTGCGGAGCCGGAGCAAGGAAATTTGTTGTGCTCCATTGCTTCTTTTTTTTTAAAAAAAAATCATTCATAATTTTAATTTTTTTTTTTGGTACATTTTCGTTTTAGGGGGGGGGGGGAGAGGCTGGCTGGCGATGGTTAAATTTTTATTAACCTAATCAATTTGTCTTGTATGTGGAGTTCGTTTTGGAGCGAAATATTGAACCAACGGCAGCCCAACATGGTAGATTTGGCAGAAAAAAAGAAATTAAACCATCGTCAAGCCCCCCCTAAAATGCAAAAGTATCGCTTTTCTTTTCTTTTTCCGTTTCTTTCTTTTCCAATTCCCACTATTAGTTCACACTCTCCGTATATCTTGTTCAAATTTTCAATAGTTAATAAAATACTTTTTATTCATCCACTCCAGTTAAAATATTTTTTTTTTTTTAACTTGTAGTATATTTTTTTGAACTTGTAGTGGATGACACTTGATGTTAATACTGTTTTTTTTTTTTTTTTTTTTTTGACTTTAAAAAGACCTAAAATTGACTTAAAAAAAATTTTATATCCTTTTTTTCTTTTCTTTTCTCTTTCTTTTTCTTTTTTCTTTCAAATTTGCTGTTTTTGCTTGCATATTGATTACTTGATAGTTGTAATGAGATCGCGCCGACGGGAAAAAACGGACGGGATCAGTACCCCTTCCCCCAAAAGAACTGAGACATCCAGTATCCAGAACCCGTCCCCGTATTGCACTAACAATCCGGTGATCCGACATGTCCAGAAGGTCTATCAGAGAGGAGACGCAGGCTTGAAGTTCCCTCTAAAATGAAAATTTCCTATTTAAACTCTAATTAATTAGCATGCTTTAAAAATATATGTAAATTAAAACTTACTACTTATTCAAACTCTTTAGGAGTTAAAAAATATCGATAGAATTTACAGGTTTCAAACATCAGAGCCGGATATCCGGTACGAATCCATTGGACAATCCAGTTTTCTTTTTTTTTTTTTTTTTTCGAACATTCACGAAATTTCAAACTGATTTTAATTTAGAAGGACTGTGTTTTACAGATTAGGTTAGTACAAGAAAGAGCAAAACCAAAAACTCCGACGCTCCATCGAGCTTCTTGGCAATGTGCCAAACATACACAGAAAAGAACATATGTTTTTTATTCAGTAAGTTTCATGCACTGTATAATTTGGAAAATTATGAGACTTACAGACTTACAATAATTTAAAATGAATGAACTTTGTGCACTAGTAAAACTGAAAAACAATTATTCATGTTCAGAAAGCACACTTGAACTTTATTCTGATACCACTAATTCACTCATCGAGTTTGAGATCATTTCTTGCAACAGCTTCTACCTCCGCGCTGTCTTTATTCTCATTGGTTCCTTGGTAAATCTTTAGCTATATAAGCCGTGTTTTTGTTGTTTTGTTTGCTTCATTTGGATGTCTTTGCATCTAAAAGCTCTACTACTGCATTGAAAAAGGGGTTCCAAGCACTCCCGAAACATATGTCTGCATTTTAATGCCCATTTGTGCTTTCTTAACGGATTTCCGTTGTTAATAATAATTGTTTTTAAGTTTTACAATAATGGTACTGTTCAGTTTCACAATTTTCATGGTAATTTGTAATTTTTTTTCTTTCGTTCTTTTAGCGTAATTCCTATGATGTCTAGAAGTCAAACTGCACTGAGAGAACTACTTCGTAAAGTTGCAAGTGAAAATCAATGTGATGTCCGCAGCATTTTTCAGGATGACACGAATATAGCTAATATAATAGGAGTTACAGGTAGCGAATTGGACTCTGAGGAGGCTGGACGGATTTTGAACTTGGCTGCCAGAGTAGGATTAAGGGAGGTGGCAAAGGTTCTTCTTGCAGCTGGTGCTGATGTCCTTGTCCAAGATGACGAGTCCCATTACACCCCACTTCTCAGTGCTCTAAATTACGACCATCTGGATATTGCAGAACTTATTTTGGATTCAGACAGGGGTGGAAACGAGATTCTAGATAGACGTGGCGACTATCCTTTGCATCTGGCTGTACGTAAAAAGTATGTAGGCATAGTGAAGAAGCTACTGTTTTTTAACGTGAATCCACACGTCAGAAATGGAAGTTATCCACTGGAAGTCGCTTTGGGGCAGCAAAGATACGATATTGCAAAATTGATTCTTTCAGCGTATGCCTGGAGAGGCATCACCATCGATTGGGGAAAGCTGACTGCAAGACCAGATCAAAGGATGTACTGCCTCAGACAACTGGATGAATGTCATGGCGAAATCCAACGGATGAAGGAAACAAAGTTAGCTGAATTTACTACTATCTCTTACTATGATCTGGCGAAGTCACGTGTGAGCAAGGTGGCTCTTTGTCTCGAAGACGAGCCCATCCGAAGGGTTTTACGTCAGGATAACTCGCTGATCTTCCCGAACTATGGAGAGCTCCTTGATTCTTTACTGCGGAGGGCCGAAAAGAAAAGAATCCTATATGCTAACTTTTTAGCAGGCTTCGTTGCTTTGTCCAAATTCTTGCCTTTGCTTTCAAAAGTCAGCGTCGATACTGTGTTACTTTACTTGAGTGAGCAAGACATGCGAAATTTTGTTGGAGTGTTCAAGTTTCATTACTAGTCAAGAAAACTTCCGTTCACTCATCTCTCTTAGCAGTAGTATAAACGCAATGCGGATAGCTCTATTTTCACGCATGTCAGAAACTTTATAATACGATAGAAGTATTTGCAAAGAACATTGGTGTAAACCACTCAGAATTTTTGAAAAACTGTCCAGCAAAGTGTTGCTCAATGTTTATATGAATGACTTCGTGTATTATAACACAAAATATCTTTTAATGTGTGTAAAGCTTTCAATGTGCGATTAAATTTTTTTTCATGAAGGAAATGGTATTTTGTTATTATGAGCAGTGAAAAACAATATTTTTAACTAAAAAAATGAAGCAGGATGTAAATTTTTTAAAGCATTTAAATCTCATACGACGCTAGAAACTTTCAGTAAACTTTAGCGGTACCCACGCGGCGTTGCTCGTGCTGAAATTTATAAACGTCTCCTGCCGCAATGTCCTTAGATAGAATATAAAAAAACGTCATCTGGACACGCTGTTCTAGCTAAAAATATAAAAAACGTTGCATGTGGCTCTGTCCTTGCTAAGAGTATAAAAAATACCGTTTGCGGCATAAAGCCTGTAGTGTTTGAAAAACGTTGTTTGTTTGCCAAAAAGAAACATTAGACATTGTCAACGCTTAAAAAAGTAATATAACATTAAAAGGATCAGTTAAGAAAACTTGGAAACAATTCCGTCAGTAGGGTCAGATTTGTCACCAAACGGTAATTAAAACTTTCAAATTGTAGCACGGTGTTATTTGTTGTGTTATTTTTCATCTGGAATGAATCTTGGCGACGATCTTAGATTGATTGCAAGAATGAAATTGCAATATCATATTAATTTTATTTTCCGTTCATGTTAAATTATTGTCTCACTAACAGCAAAATAAGTTTCATAATCAAATGAAGCTTTGCTAGCGGTACCCGCTAAACGTTTAGTAAACGTCGGCGGCTAGCCTGTGCAAAGAGTTTAAAAAACGTAGGCATTGCCTGTATTAAGAGATTAAAAAAGCCTCATCTGCCTATAACTGACAAGGTTACCATGGATTTAAAGTGCGTATATGTAGTTTATACTGACTTCCAGAAAACGTTCGACAAAGTGCCTCATGAAGCTCTTCTTAGTAATCTTGCTTATATTGGTATTGTTGGAAAAACCTTAAATTGGGTTAGAAATTGGCTGACTGGGAGAAACAAAGAGTAGTAAAGGCAATTATTCTCAGTGGAAATTGATGTTTAAGTGTTGTTCCAACAAGGTTCAGTTTTAAAGCCGTTATTATTCAT
Organism: Octonoba sinensis; assembly: GCA_038502835.1. Taxonomy (NCBI): domain Eukaryota; kingdom Metazoa; phylum Arthropoda; class Arachnida; order Araneae; family Uloboridae; genus Octonoba; species Octonoba sinensis. The sequence continues at coordinate 200,154,079 of CM076598.1, read as the reverse complement.
TAATTTTATTAATGATGTTAGTGAGAGTATTTTTGGGAAAATCAATATTTTTACTGATGATGTTTAAGTCATGGGAATTGTTGACACGGAAGAACAAGTTAATCAGCTTCAAGAGGATTTAAATCAAATTTCTAGGTGGGAAATTAAGTGGGGTATGTCAAGTGCTTCACTTTAGTTATGGCAATAAAAGTGCACGCATTATTTAAAAGGGGCCATCATTATGGAAGCAGAAGTAGTTGTTGATCTAGGAATACTGATTTGTCACTACTTCAAGTTTAGTCAGCAGTGTAGCATAGTATGTAACAAAGCTAACGGGATGCTTGGGTTTATTAATATGGCTATTTCAAACAGGTCTAAGGAAGTTGATTTGCTTACAGAAGTTTGGTAAGACCTCATTTGGAGTATGCTGTTCAGTTTTAGTCTTCTTATTTAAGGAGAGAAATACGTGTAAAACGTCGTATTAAGAGTAATTTTCATTAATTTTTTTACATATAAAGAATAAATATATTTTATTGAGATTTTGAAGTTATTTTAAAGATATATTGAAGAACATATCCTGAAATTTTCAAACAGTTTTCGTGAAAAATCCCGGAGATATCAGCTGCTGCACACTGTAAGGGAAAGGAGGGTAAGAGTACGCATTCGGTAAAGAGTACGCAGGGACTTTTTTCCCTGTTGGCAACACTGCAAGCAGAAGCGAGTGTGATCAACTCAACACGTTTGTTTTCAGCTGGCTCAAGAGACCGCCATTGTTATTTTCATCCTTGCTGTCGTTTATTTATCAGGTAAAATACGATTTCTGCGTGTTGGCATGTAATTTTTCTGTGAAGAAATATTAATTTTTTTGTCAATAAAGCATTGATGTTTGCTTTTCAAGTAGATATTATGAGCTTTGTTCCCTTCCGAACAACGTGGGCATGTGTGAATGCTACAGCCATCTATGGACGATTTTGAGGAGCAATACATCGGCGGATAAGAGTCCGAGGCGTAACTAGGGTTTTCAGCCCCCGGTGACAACTGAAAATTTTGCTCCCCCCTTGTGCCCTTGGGAGGCCTAGGGGCGCCCCCAAAGGGAATTAAAAAACTTTTATGCTTCCTAAATGATAAATAGCTCTAAAACGCAGCCCTTTTAACTTTCATTTTTATTAGCGACCATTCACTGCTAATTGAAAAATGGGACACTGGCTTCGCAAAAGTATTTGTCTGATTTCCCACGCACTTCTGTTCTACGTTGGTCATTCCCGATATGGTTTGCAGCGCTCCCACGTTTTTGTCGAACATATTCAAACCTCTTAAGTTCAAATAGTTTTCTTTACGCATTTAAAAATAAAATAAATTAACACTAATTTGGCGCCCTTGACTCTGCGCCCGTGGACAGCTGTCCCTCCTTGCCAGCACCTAGCTACGCCTCTGGTAAGAGTACCCACATAAGGAAAAGGTAGAGAGAATTACAAGAAGCAAAGGCTAATCGAGCTGCTCTATGAAAAGTAAAAAAGGGGCCAAAACTGAAAAATGAAAAACGTGAAAGCAAAGAAAAAACTTGTTCTGCATTGTATTGACAACCCAGTTCCCTCAACAAGTTCAGCAAACAATGAGGCGACAATATGGCCAGGCTGCGAACAATCATATGATGAAAATTGGATCCAGTGTGGATTATGTAAGGAGTGGCGGCATGATGAATGTTCCAGTTACGAAGGCACTGGAGCATTTGTATGCGACAACTGCTAAATTTTCTGAAAGCGTACTCTTACCCTTCCTGGGTGCGTACTCTTATCCGCCAGTTCGGGTAAGTTTACGAATTTGCAATTTGCTTTCTTTCATATAATTTTTTAAGATAAAACTTTCATTTTTTGAACCTAAGTTTCTAAGTTAATACACTATGATTTAGTCAATTTTCAAGGTTCTCACTTTTCAATTCTTATTTTTATAACGAAAAATCCACTAGGTGCGTACTCTTACCCTCCTTTCCCTTAAGTCGCCACCCGGGTCGGCAGTTTGCGTACATCCTGGAGGTCACAATTTTTATCTGAAATATATATTTTTAAATGTACTTTTTCTTAAGTGTGTCTTCTAGTTGAACTAAAATCATCACAAAAAATTGAAAATTTCTATTTTTTTTTAGAATGGGAAAATTAGATACGATTTTTAACCGTTTTTGGTTCTTTTTTTACAATAAAAAAGTAAAAATAAAGATATGTTTATGATTCTAATTCAACGAAAGGGTGTATATATAAAGAAAATGTGAGCTAAATTTGATAAGGATTGATCAAAAACTCTGCGAGCTAGAGTGCACGCAAATTCGAAAAAAGAAGTTTCGTGAGAAACGCGTTTGAAAAAAAGAGTGGTATTGAAGGTAATTTTAAGGCAGTAAAAATGAATCATTTTTTTAAATACTTATAGATACTAATATTCATGGAAATTTCTATCCGAGGTCTCAATTGTTAAAAAAAATAAAAGGACATCTGCTAACGTTCTCTAATACTCTTCAGGTCATTCATGAGGGACTACCTGCTCAACTGCTCCAAAAGGGGCGCTTGCTCAAATGCTTATAACTTTTAAACGACTTGTAATTTTGCTTTGACATTTTCAGGGTATATTATTGAATAGTTGTAGAATCGACTTATGGAGAAAAATTTAAATTTTTTGAGACCTTTACACGTATTTCCCCCCTTAAAGAAAGACATTACCTTATTTTAAAGGGTTCAAAGGATGGTTACTAGGATGGTAAGTGGTCTCTCAGACTTTGATTATGATTTTAGGCTCCATATGTATAGTCTAACGCAAAGGAGAATTAGAGGTTACATAATTCAGTTGTTTAAATTCATTAAAACAGGAAATGTTGATGTGCTGCAGTTATGCGCTGAAGGTAGAACCAGAAGTCACTATTTTTAGCTTTTCAAATCTCAGGCTAATCTTGAAATTAGGATAAATGACTACTTCAATAGGGTTGTAAGCAGTTGGAATAGTTTACCGGAGGCAACTCTTAGTTGCAGTGGGGTAAAAACTTTTAAGAAGGCACTTGATGTTCATTGGGGATTGTTCACCCTTTCGGCCCTGGCGGTGGCAATTGCCACCGTAACATTTATATGTCTACTTACTATGACAATCCGTATTTTTGCTGTTTATCACTGGATGTCACTTCAACAAAGCTTCCTAAACAAAATACATGCGCAGTTTCCGTCATTACTTGACTTGTGTTGTGTGTAAGTAAGTGTTTGATAAAGTCGTGCGAAATGGATGAGGATAATCTGAACAATCTATTTCGGACGTAAAAGATGAAGTTCAAAATATAAACGAAATGGATATTGCAGAAGACTTAGATGAAGATAATATTCCATTTTCTCAATTATTTTCCCAAAATTCAAAATTAAAAAAAAAAACGACAAAAAAAAAAAAAAAAAAAATGATTGGAAGCGAGATGTCACCACTAATTAATTCCTATACTAATTAAGCAAATTAGTTCAAATTTGATACTTATGGTCTTAAGAAGCTCCCCATCAATAAAAATTAACAAAAAAATTTTTTTTTCAAATTTAAAAATCTAGAGCTGAAAGGGTTTAGTCGACTAGGACCAGCCTTTCTGGGCCCTGTGCCTTTTGTGGGTCGTGACTTTTGTATTTGTATTTAATTACATGACACTGTAAGGTGTAAGCCATACTTAGAAAAAACGTATGCACAATTTCGTTAGTATGCTCCGATTTATCGCCAACGACAGATTAAAAAAGTCAAATTGTGTCATTCGCCACGTTATTTGAAATCTAGAATGAACCATACTTTATCCTTTTCGTCTCGATACTTTTATTTGAATGCTATTGTTAATTCAAGGAAATTCGTAAATCAGGAAGATAGAACTTTTATCAAGTTCAATCACTAATTTAAAACCTATTGCTTAGGGGCCGTTCATAAATGGTGTCCCGCTTCGAGGGGGGGAGGGGGTTTGTGAAATTGTGACAAGGGGAGGTGTAATAAGAAGTGACATCCTGCTTTATGCAACATAGCGTGACATGTGACAAAGTTGGGAGGGGGGTCAAATATATGGGAAAAAAGCATGACATCATTTAAGAACGGTCCCTTATTTGAGAAAAATGTTAAATAGAAAGTATGCTTTATTATTGTTTTTCCGCTGTAAACTAAATTGATGTCTCTCTATTTTGAAAAATAAGTTTTATATTGAAATTAAGCTAACACTTCACCTGGAGTTGAGGAAACTGCTTTTTTTGTGGCCAAGGTAAGCCTTAAAAAATCGAACTAAAGAGCTTATAACTTGTGTTCTTATTATCTTAGAAACTTCGAACAAATTTCATCTTGTGCAGAAAAATCTGCCCTTTCGATCGATATATTATATTAATAATGTGCAAGGTTTTTTCACCCCAATAGTGGAGAATTTATGTGGAAATTTGCATAAAATGGGAATCAAATAAGAACTATCTGTGGAATTTTTTACTAATGGGTGTGTAAACTTTCCTCTTGAATCACTCTGTCTGTTGATGAAACCCGCATATCCGTTGTGTAGTTTAAAAGATCTAAGCGTACAGACGGCGGGAAGGGCGACTTTGTTTTATACTCTTTAAAAATATGGCGCAAATTTTACTACATGCAAAAGACAAATGAATCGGTGAGATCGATTCATTTATTTGTGATGGTAGGTTATTGGGGAGGTTGCAATTTTTTATAGTCATCTTATTGGGGGGGGGGGGAGAAATGTGTGTCAAAGAATTTTTAAGACTAGGTTTATAAAATAAAATAAAAGCTAGTAAACAAATGAACTGTGGTTTTGGCAGTAGATCAGCTGACAGTTAAAGAGTTTCACGAATGCTTGATAAACAGAGATAAGGCCACTGTAAGCTTAATTCTAGCTGTAGTCTTAAAATTTCTTTGGCACACTGTGTACTAAGCTAACAGCTTCGACGCGAGCTTTGGAGGCAGTCCCAAATGGTGAGCTGGAACAGGCATTCGAATCGTTGTTAAACCACTGTAACAAATGTCTTGAAGCCGAAAGAGCTTAGTTTGAACAAAAATACAGTAAAAGCCCGTAATGCCGCGCCTCAGTATACCGCGGAATCGGATATAACGCGGTTACTATCATCATACTTGCAATGGACCTTAATTCTTCATCTACCGCATTATGATCTGCAGTATTTTTTTTTACTGAAATAGTTTGGGCATTTACACTGAAAATTAAGGGATTTACATAAATAAAATGCTCAGTCTATAAGTATTTATTTCTTTACAGCTAATAAGTGCCAGAGAGTATTTACCCTGTGAAATTAATTACATACACATTTAATCAAAATATTTCGTCAAATAGTTTTCAAAGTTCTTAACTAACACATTAAAAAAATCTGACTTGATTCTTGAATTTTACTGCTTTTCTGGAGCGAAACGCTAAGGGAGCAATCTGAACAAAATGGAAGTTCAAAGCACAGCATCGGTTTCAAAACTATCTATGTTCCTTTTCTCATTAAAATACTCTTTATATATAAACTCATGTTTGTGAAAATTGCAACACCATGAAGGAATCGTCATAATTGAATGAAATTTAATACACAGTTGAGTGGTAGTGGTACAAATAAATGATTAAATTTCCAAAGCAAACAAACAATAACAAGAGATCGGATTCAGTATTTTGTGTAGCCACCACGCGCCGCAATAAGTGCTGCTACACGACGTGACATGGAATCAAACAAATTTTGAATGTCTGCCTGAGGAAGAGCATTCCATATTGTTTGTATGCGTACCCAAAGTTCGTCTGCAGAAGCAACAGGACGAGGATCACGAGCTAGACGCCGACCAACGAAATCCCACACATGTTCAATTGGCGACATATCCGGGGAATACGCAGGGCAAGGAAGAAGCTGTATCTGCTGCATTGCAAAGAAGGATTGAACAGTCCTAGCAATATGAGGGCGGCATTGTCCTGTTGAAATAAAGCGCCTGGCAAGCTTTGAAGGAAGGGAACAGCTTGGGGCTGTAGAACTTCACTGATGTACCGGTTGCTGTTCCGATTGCCCACAATTCGTACCAATTGAGATCGTCCATGATAGGCTATGGCGTCCCAGACCATAACTCCGGGGGTTCGCCCACTGTGGCGTTCGATAATGCACTCCGGAAGGTGGGGTTCACCGGCATAGCGTCTGACACGAATGTGGCCATCAGTGTACCACAAATTACAGCGGGATTCGTCAGAAAACACGACATGCTGCCAATCAGCATGCCAGTCTCTATGCTGATTGGCCCATTGTAGCCGCAGGCGGCGATGGTTTAGCGTGAGGGGGATCCTGTATAAAGGAGTCCTTGCGCGCAGTCCAGGCTGCAGCAGACGTCTACGAATTGATGAAGCACACAATGAAACAACTGTAGCTATTGACCACTGTGCTGCCAATTGTCTAGAGGAAGCTGTGTACGGTCCATCCGCGCCATGCGGACCAGGTGTCTATCATCGCGAGTTAACGTCACATTTCGGGGTTCACTCCCGGATTTCCGAGTTGTCCGACCCTCGTCCGTCCACTGCTTCCAAACACGCATCACTGTGCTGCCGTTACGCTGCACACGAGCGGCTACTGCACGATACGACAGTCCAGCTTCACGAAGGCCGATGATTCTCCCCCCCGTTCAAACTCTGTAAGTTGTTCAAATCTCGCTCTCTTTCATCGAAGAGGGATAAGTAAAGATTGAGCTAACATTCACCACTAGCAGATAATCACCGATAACCATACACGCCTCGCTACAGCCGTCTATTTATCCGGATCCATCCGCCGTTCAGAGGGCGCTGCTCAGCATACGCATGCGCTACGGATTTGAAATTCTAATCATGTGCATATGCGCTACTTTGCATTTCCTGAAAATTTCAGCTCACTTGCGTAAGTCCTTCATGGTGTTGCAATTTTCACAAACATGAGTTTCTGTATATATATATAGAACCCTTGCTGACACGTATTCTGAAAGAGGGGAATGTAAAGACTCCCTGCAAAGTACCATGAGAATATTTGTAAAAATGGTTGCTGGGATGGAATTTATAGAGAATGGTGCTTATAAGTACCGTCGGTAGATAAAGGGTTTACTAGATGCCTTCCGAAATGGAGCGAAACTCATTACCAGCGAGGCAACCAGTTTCTCCCGCTGACAACGAAAGCACCGCTAGAGGGCACTACCCATTTGCTACTGGAAAACGGTATTTTAATTGTAAACTCTTGGTAAATTGCGATAAAAAGCGGTAAAAATTCTTCTTCAAAAAAAAAAAAAAAAAATCATTTATTTATTTATTTTTTTAATGTTTAATCATATGATTCATTTATTACATTTTTTTTTTCGCTCTTACTTTATGGTGCAGAAAACGGTAAGAAATTAAGTGATATTATTTATTTTTGACATCTCGTTAATCAATTAACATTTTAACGGAGCGTGAGCTTAAAACTTTTATTTTATGTAAGTGGTTTTCTCACTACAGTGATCACTAAATGTAGGGTAATTTAAAAGAAAAATTATGTTTCACAAATGGACAGAATCTTCATTAAAGTAATGATTCAATTTTTTTAGTCTGTAAAATTACTCTTCGCTCAAGAAACAATTTCTTTTTCCCAATTTGCAAACGTGCTGTGCAGCAACATCCTTCAACAACAATATAATAAAATGTATCACTTTCATTCAACTACGAAAAAATAAAACATTGTTTCTGTAATCTATAAATGTACTTAAAATTATAATTTGTATGTCATCACTTAGTTTTTAATTTTATTATTAGTATTATTTTCGAGTTTAATAGAATATATAGATGAAGAAGTTAAAAAAAAGAGTTTTATAAAAAAGAAGAAATTTTAAGCATTTCCATTAAAAAAACTTTGGACCAGTTTATAAGACCAGTTGAAAAAGTTGAGAACACTCGCGTACTCCACCAATCCGTACCACAGACAATACGTCAAATCTCAATTACGAAATACTTTAAATACTTTCATATTTTAAATAGAAATCGAACTTAAGAAATTTTTATTTTGTTACAATCGAAAGTTATATTGCAACTGAATTATGTAGTCGATCATAAAATTTAAACTAGTACATTATAGAATGCTTAAAAAAATAAAAAAAATGCAGTGAAAAAAGAAAATACACTGCTGGCCACCCAAATTGCAACACCAAGAAAGACAAGAGATATCGCAACAAATTTTATTTTGTAGGTAACATGTTGCTCAAGTATCAAATGATTAAATTTATAGACTTTTGTGAAGTGGTGGTTCCTGCCAAAATCAGTAGCCAAAGTAGCCGCCATTGTTAGAGATCACCGTTGCCACACGCCTCGGCATTGATTCAAAGAGACTTTGGATGTGTTCTTGGGGTACAGCAGACCAAGCAGCTTCCACAAATTGCCAAAGTTGATCTGATGTGGCAGCTGGGGATGTACTATGGGTCAATTGTTGAGCAACCATTTACGACATGTTTTTTTTTATCGGCGAAAGATCCAGAGAGCGAGCCGGCCAGAGAAGCAATTCAAGCTGGCTGTGGACGAAGAAGCCTTGGACAATGCGTGCCGCGTGTGGTAGCGCATTATCCTGTTGAAATATGGCTATGGGCAAGCCCTGAAGGTAAGGAAGGACAACTGGCTCCAACACCTCGGAGATGTAGCGGTGGCTGTTTGGAGTACCAGCAATGCGTACTAGAGGAGTGCGAGAGTGATATCCAATACCGCCCCCTACCATAATACCCGGTGCAGGACCAGTGTGGTGGTGCATAACTCAGCTGTTCAGCATCCTCTCTCCCGGTGTCTCCAGACTCGAATCCGACCATCGTGGTGCTGCAGACAGAAGCGTGACTCGTCAGTAAAGACAATTTCATTCCATTCTGCCGTCCACATCCTTCTTTCATTGCACCATTGGCGGCGGAGACGTCTGTGGTTCTGCGTCAAGATTAGACGGAGCAATGGACGTCTTGCGGACAGACCACTCTGCTGCAAACGGTGTCGAATGGTACCCGCAGACACTGGATGATGCGTTACAAACTGAATCTGCTGTGCTATGGTTCGTGATGTGACTGAGCGATCCGTCATTGCCATGCGCACAATATGCATGTCATTAGGTGAAGTGGTGCACTGAGGTGGATGCGATTGATCACGTCGGTCCGTCGTACCCTCCTGCATCCAACGATCACATATCCACATTACAATTCTTTGGTTTCGTTCAACACAACTACCAATTTCCATGAAAGATAATCCACAATCTCGGTAGGCCACTATCCTTCCTCTGTCGAACTCGGATACTTGATCAAAAGATGATCGCTGTTTTCTACGAGGCATAATTGATCGTTTTTTGGAAAAAACCACAAGAAAAACACGATTTCCGTACTTGAAATCGTCGAAATCTCCAAGCCTTAAAAAGCGCTTTCAAGTGGCGCCACAGGCGCGCATGATGTGCGTCTGCGCTGAAATAATTAAATTTATTTGGAGCATTTTGAAAATTTTTGAGAAGATGTAATGTATAACTTCCATGATCTATTCACAGCAAAGCTATACATGCGAAATGTAGTGATCTTAGTCACACTGATTTTAGCATATAAATTTAGGGATGTCAACCCCTCTCAGAGCGATGGCGTACCCCCCTTTAAAAAACTACGGATCCTCCAGATCGGATTGAATAATTTTTTCACACATTCAATATGCTTTTCTGTGAGAAATAGAAGGAAATTGCAAATTGCATGTGCTAACAGAACAATTTACCCTATTTGCTAATGCTCTAGGAAAATGAAATTTTTATACCTATTCATCTTCGAAATGGAGTTTATTCTACATTCTAGTTCAATATTTATTACTAATGATTCTGGAAAACCATCAGTTCCCTTTAGTTAGTTGTGTCTTCCTGAAAAAATGAATGAGTGATGCTTAGAGATAAAGCGTAAGTTGTTGAAATGTAAAAGTACGGGTACGTTTAATTTTTATTTTTATAAACGGGGTGTAAAAATTACAAAGTGGGGGACGTCGTCTCTTTGTGTCTCCCCTCGACTATGCCCATTTTTTTATTTATCAGTTATCCCTTATCATAATAAGTAGAAATAGAAACGTTTGCATGACCGGAAAGGACTCCTCGAAAATAGCCTCGCTAACCAATAAACAGTGTCAAGAAAATCAATGAAACTAGATTTTTGCTTTATACTGCTAGCGGAATATCCCAAGAACTAGGTTTTTTCCCCCGGTGTTTTACGACTTTGGAATCAAACTGGAAAAGGCCGTAGGCAGAAATTTTTTTCGGGGGGGGGGGGGAGGCTGACTTTAAACAATTATGTTCAGGAAAGTTGCAGGGAGGCACTGGCGGCTCCAGTGTTTTTCAACAGAGGGGGTACTTCAGAATAGCTTGACTCCAACCCCTTCCCTACCACCACCAATCACTGCAATTTTTTATGAGTAAGAAAGGAATTTATTTACCATATTTACAGGAGGGGCCTACGAGGCCCATAAGATTTAAATTTATCAATACACTTGTCAATATTGATATTTTTGCAGCGTTTCTGCTCAATACACATATAGATCAATGTTTGAGTCTTTCTTGAGACATGGTGCTCCTTATCTTTGCCTTAACGAGGGCCAGTTTCGAAAAAGTTCTTTCCACACTATCAGTAGATACAGGAATTTCCAGGAAAAATGAGACAATTAATTTGATTGTCGGGTATAACTCAGCAGTTGAAGCAGACTTTAAACATTCCACTAGAATTGGAAACCTTTTCGCCTGTCCAAAGCTTGGATCACTTCTCAGGAGCTTTATTTCTCCACTTAAAGTGGAGTATTCTTCGTTGCAATGCAAGGCAATCTGATTTTCTCATAGAGCTTTTCTCCTCGGATGGTTTTGGCGCTGTGAAGACTTCTTGGAAAGCTAACAGCGGCGAGCGCGATACCTGGGAGAACCGTTCCTTTAGACCTGTGATGATTGAATCCAAAACTTCAAAATATGCCTTCCTTGATTCATCCTTCCTTGCACTGAAATGCTCATTTTCAGGTTGATCATCCAAATGAACGTTTATGCGCCGCTCCTTTTATTTGGAACATGAATGCCGTTCTTTGCGCATTCGTGTTCACATTCCTCATAAATGTGGTTGAAGTTATCACTGTCTCGGAATTCTTTAATTGTGGCTTCCAGGACGTCTGCAGCTCCCAAAGCACTGTCTATGTCCAGATCATTTCTCTGAAACAAGGCACTAACAGCTAATATAGAATTAAGTACCGGCTGCAGTAGGCGAATCCAAAGGATAAAATCAAAGGATTGAGCAGTGGATAAGAGTCCCTTTGCTTGAGCAGCAATCTTTGCTTGTTCGGCAGTGTCTTCCAGAGTTTTAATGACAACATCCACATTGTCAGCCATTGCATTAACTGCTTCTGCCCGACACGCCCATCGTGTCTCACTTAGCTTCTTCAATTTCTTGAGTTTACAATCCATTGACTTCGCAATTTGTTCAAAAATTCCACGCCGCTGAGCACTGCCTTCAATGAATACATACAGAGCTTCCAGGATTTCAAAAAAATAAAAAGGCTTCCTTAACGTTCTTCATACTATCCACTAAGACAAGACTGAGGCAATGAGCATAGCAGTGAACGGTAAGGATATTTTTTCCCCACGCTTGGCTTAGTTTGGCCTGTAATCCATTCAAATGTTCTTGCATGTTAGAATCTCCGTCGTAACACTGTGCTATGACTTTATCTAATAACCTCTTAGACTTCAAGGCATCAAGCAAAATGTCAAGAAGGTCCTCTGCTTTCGTCGACATCGCCCGTCTCACTGCGATCAGGGTTTCATGAACGCTCAAATCTTTATCTGCCCAACGTATTAAGATCGCAATTTGTTAATGATTTGAACAATCTGTTGTTTCATCCACCATTACAGCAATATGCTTTGTCTTCTCGAAATCTCTGCACATTTCGTCAGCCATGACGTCGTAGATTGATTGTATGATCTCATTCTGAATTGTCTTGGAGGTGTAGAGCGCGTTGCCATCTGCTAATTCCCTGTGTTTGCCTAAAACTGTGTCAAAGTCCACAAGCAGGTTGTACAATTCTTTATAGAGACCGCCATATACGTCATTATCTTTCTCCATACTTTTCTCCACCAGACTCCATAACCACATAGCCGGAGCCTTTGGGCTTGTTGAAACGGGAGCCTGGTGTCTTTCTCCATACTGGCCGCGAAGTGGTGCACCAGCAATGCCAAGAATCTGAACAATTCGTATCAGACGAGTCACCACTTCTCCATTCTGTGCACGCTCAGCTTCTTTTCTCCTTAAGTTTTCTGCTCTGGTTACTGAGAGAATGGCATCTATTGGCCTGTTTTTCAGGTACATCGAGTCTTCCGTTAGCTTGCGTATGATAATCGCTTTTGTGGTGGTTGGCAAGCTTTGTCTTGAGTTTTTGCTAGTTCCGACAGCCATGTTCTAAAAATGCTGGGTCCACTGTTCCTTTCGAAAAAGCTACACTGGTACCAAAAGCTCTGCATCTATGACAAAACACGCCGTCTACGGCATAGCTGTACTCAAGCCATGGATAAGCTTCATACCACTTTTTATCAAAAGATCGATTGCACTATGCTGACTTGATTTTGGGGAAACATCCACGAGGTTGGTTCGGACCTTGTTCAATGAAAGATTTAAATTCCTCATCGTTGCTTGGTACAGGTTGAATATGCTGCTCAGTAGTAAATTTAAGGACTCTGCAAGGCTGTTTACCACCCTCCATGAGGTTAGATTTACTATACTTGTCTCTTCTTTCAATTTCTTCTATTCTTCCAACAGATTCATCTGCATCATCTCGATCAGAACTCACTTAGAATTGAAATAGAAATTGTCTTTAGTTTTTAAAAATTTTTATGTATATTATTTAAATTCTATATATTAATTTCATATTGTTTGTTTGTTTGGGACTGGTGACAATTCTTTCGAAGAATTAACCTATATCCAGTCATCCAAATAAACTGAATTTTAACATATAGACTCGTTGTCAATAACAGTGCATTCTATCAATTTTATATAGTTAATTTGTGTGTCTTTCATAATTTAAGACAAAAACAAATATTATTAAACAATAACTTGTCAGATTACTTTTCCATCAAATAGTTAACTTTGAATGAGATAGCCATGGCAAAACTAATTAAACAAAACCACCAAAAAAGTAACTGAGTATTTTTTAGTAATTTTTAATTTACAAAGTAAAATACTTTTTAAAATCTCTTTACGATTACTTCCCACCATACAAAATAAAAATGAAATAATAATCTTCAAACGTTGTCTAATCTCACTAAAATTATAAAGAGTTTTTCCAAGATGTAAGTACAAAACATTAAAAAAATAAATATTTTTAAAATCACTAACTGATACTAGGCTGCCACATGAAATAAGAATTATTAAGATTTATGTTAAAGAGCATCAAAATTTTACTAAAACTGCGAAGACGTATTCTAAGATGCAAATTTTATCATTACTTTTTAATTTAGCAGTAAAAAAGTTATTGGCGCATTTTTTTGCTGCAACCGATCATAGGCGTAACTAGGATTGGGGAAAGGGGGGGGGGTCACCCTAAAAATGTACAGACTAAACACCAATAAGCAGTGCAAAAGAGTTCAAAATTTACTAGTCATAAATACTTGTCATTACAGATATACTCCGTGTTTATTTCAGGCATCTATAGGGGGGTACCCCCTCGGAGCAAGTCAACTCCGCCCCCCCCCCCCCGGGGAAAAAAATCGGATCACAGTTTTTAAAAAAAGAAAGAAAAGAGAAATTACGCTTTTAAGACACTTTACTTTCAGAAGCACTTTCGGGGAAAGGACATCGAATAATATCACGAGCGACACCAAAAGTAACCTAAAAGGTATTAAGACATTATTTTGAAAAAAATTAGGGGGGGCAGAGTAACCAAACTCCTTTCTGTTTCCTCTAATATCACCAAAGAATCCCGAAATTGCATCGACTAGAAAGATTTCAAAAAGTTTAATGGGGAGAGCCCTCGAATCCTTGCCTCTGGTTTTGGACCTACCTCCTGTCCGGATACCTTGCTGAATACGCTGCCCTTCCTTAACATGTCCCCCTTCCCCTGGAGCCAAGGCCGTATCCAGAAATCTTTTTCGGGGGAGCCCAGACTTCAACACACTTATGTTAGTGAATGTTAGTTAGTATGATAGGAAAGTTTCAGGGAGGAATATATGATGCATTGCAAAAGATTTCGGGGCAGGCATGTGGGTCCCCCTTCCCCTCTGGATACGGTCTTGGTTCACAAAAACATTAAACATTCATTACTAGATCTATTAATTTATTTTTTATTTAAAATTCAATAGAAAATTCAATATTTAGCGCTAAGCAATCTTCTATGTCCAGGTATTCATAATATTAAAACTGGGAAATTGTGGAATTTTAGAGAAAAAAAATCCAAATTTCCCTACGAAAATGCTCATCCCCACAATAAATTTCTAAAATTTTTGTTAAATCTATAGCAAAACATACCGCAGAAATGGAAGCGTCTGAATCAAATTTTCTTTTCTTTTTGGATGACGAACGTATCCATCGCTGGAGTGCAACAATTATTATATATCGAAAATAATTAAAAATTTAGCTAAAATATAAATAATACTTTGATTGTAAATTAAAATGCAGCATTAAACCGTAGCAGTGAGCTTGGAAACGTTGAACGGATGATTTCCAGAGTCGTAATGCAATTAGTGATGGACCGTAAGAAAAAAAAAACATTTAAAATATAAGAGATGAGAGAACATCTGTAAATGAGAATGCAATGCAAATACAGTTCATCAGTTTTCCATCGGCCCATCTACAAAAACGATTTTACAAAAATGGGTGTTTGGACAGGAATAAATAAAAACTGCTGTTTTCTTAAGTTCCTTGATGAGCATCCCTTCCTGGCTTGAGGGTTTAACCCATTAGGACAATTGTTGGCTAGGGGTCCTTCATTTTCAGACCCCAGCGCCTACAGCACCATTTTATCAGAAAACAAACCTCCATCACAGAGGAGAATATTTTCCAGGAAACTTGTGCGATTGTGTTCCCAAATTGCTCTGCCTTTGGGTAAAAAAGGCATCAAGAAGGAAAGAAAACCCTCTGGAGTGATTGAAAGGATATCTGTTCTCTGTCTGTGTGCGATACGGTGATTGAAGCCACCTTTCGCGCTGTAAAATTTCTAAAGGTGATAAGGGGGTTGATTATAACCAGATAAAAAGTCCGCTGTAATATGAGCTACGTACTTTGGTCATGATCACAACCCTTCAGAAAGAGGAAATGAAATCATATGCATATGTGTTTATTTTTCTTAGGGAAAAAATAGATATGTGCTTTGCAAGGAGTAGCCAGAATTTTGCTAAATAACTAAATACCCAATGGGGGGATGAACCCCCAAACCCCTGGTTACGCCTATGCGAGCAAAATACCATTTTACAAAAATTTTGACAGGACTTTCGTAAAAAAAAGTTTTTGTGCATTTTCATTATTAGTACGTACACATTAAAATCTTAATACAGTAAAACCTTTTCAAGAAGTTTTTAATTTCAATACCAGTTTCATTCCCATCTCCCTAATGTTAAAATAACCCTTTTCAAAAGTTTTGATTTTGTTTTCTTCCCGCTGAATGACTTTTCATATCAAAAATAATACCAATTTAGAAAGTTTCCGTTTGCTAACTTAAGATCGGAAGGAAAATATTAAAACTTACCTAATTACAGTGCAATAGCGCAAAGAGGAGTAAAAAACAATATATACACATAAATATAAATGTATCATTAGAAATATATAATATATATATATTAAGTACTTTCATATTGCACGTTAATTGGGATTTTGTAGGAATATTGATAATATACGTCAGCAGAAGTCACTTAAAATTATGTTTATAATCCTTTAATATTACTGTTATTAAACTGAAAAGGTAAGTTAGGGAAGGAAAATTCTACGCATTTTGATACTAAATGAGTGATGCATGAATCTGAATTTTTCAACTGCAGAAACTGAAGCACATGGCTCTCACAGTACATTGGTAAAAAAGAAAAGAATGACATTGCACATCTGTAACTATTTTGTGATTTTCTTTCAAGGCTATAGATACAAAAGACTATCCCGTTGCGTCTTAACCCCCCCCCCCCCCCCACCTCCCGAACAAGCTCACATCCCTCCGTTTTCTCGGAAGCTTAGTTGCCGAAAGCAATAGCAACCCCTCCACCAATTCCGAGAAACTCCAGTTCAACTTTGGCTACAAGTGCAGACGATTGACACCCCTAAATGACGATTGACAGATGCATCCCCCCTTATCACGTGACTCTCCGTTTTAGTTTCAGTTTCTCAACGAATATGAACTAGCGGTGTACCGTGCTCCTGGCCCCGAGGGTCTTGTCCTTCAACGTCCATCTCCACGATTTTGCCCGAGGAAAGGGATGAGGGGAATTCCACATCTTGTCACCTATGTTGTTCACACGAAGTAAAAAAAAAAAAAAAGATTTTTCCAAGCCCACAACCCGATTGACTTGACATGATTTCCACCAATTTGAGGAAAAAAAATGAATAAATAACTAAATACCCAATGGGGGGGGGGGGGTTGAACCCCCAAAACCCCCCCTGATTACGCCCTTGTATAATATACGGAACAAGATGTTGATATTGGAAATTACAAAATTTTATCATCTTCTCCTCCTCACTAGGCATCATAATTTTTTGAGGTGAATGCTCATTACAATAAACGGCATGGTTTTTCAACAGTATTTCAGAAGAAAAGCGATGTAAACATCGGCAACAGTAAAAACATTTCTTATTATGTTTTGTCAAATCCCCTAGCAACCTCGAAATATCTTTAATTAAACAGTAATGCTGTTTTTCATCATCACTGATGAGTAATAAATTTACACAATCTTTATCACTACGTTGTGAAATTTGAAGAGGAAACACTTCATCATTTTCAAATCCAAAAACATTGATTCGAAGATTAATAAGTTTTTCAATAGTTTGAATTTTTGATAGAGGAACAGGGCATGGAATACTTCCAAGCTTAACTTCATCTTCGTGGGATTTATAATGAATCACTCGATGAGGATGCTTTTGACTTTCTACAGAGTACTTATGTGCAAGTAAACACCAAACAAGACATTTATGATCGTTATTCTGCACATTAACGATTGCTTTTTTTGCAACAAGCTTCTTAGGAAGTGGAATATAACTACTAGCCGCTAAAGGTTGATATTTTGCCGAATTTAACTCCATTTTTTCAATCTTCTCCAAAACCCATCCAGACCCATTCTGAAGAAACTCCTCAAAGGATTTCAATATTTTTACACTTGCTTCATCAAAAGCCGGAATAACAGAAGTTCAGACCACCATCTCCAAACGCATATGATTTTCGTTTCGGAGTATATTTTCTCGCATGCAGTATAACATTGATTGTTTGGAAAGGAATTTTTAAAAGTTCTGCGAATAAATCATCAGCTTCCTCGCGACTGTACAGGTGTTCGAAAACTCGGACGTGTAAATCATTTTCATTTAAAGTGAAATCCATATTGTAAAAGTTTAACAGCTACGTAAAGCGAAACGTCTTCACAGATACAAGTTCGGAGAGTGAATGAGTCGATCGAAGCTTATCGCTGTCCCTGAACCAGAGAGGGTGACGCAGAATCGCTCGCGTGCTCGTACAGTCTGAATCACGACCACATGATCTTGTTATCAATTACTCAGTAAGATTAGAAGGTGAAATTATAGTCTGCACACGTCCCTCTCTGCACACGAAATTAAACTCGAACTAATTCTCTGATTGGTCAAATTATTTGAAAGTTTCTGTTCACATTTGATGTCATCGTTTCTAAAAACCAATAGGAACCTATAAGCACTACGTCACTAATTTGTATAAATGGTAATTTTATCAATCATCGATCACTTCTTCTACAACTTTCGTGATAGCAAGAGGTTCCTTTAGCCTTTCGTAGCTTAGATTTATTTTCCAGCTTTTTTCACGTTTAGATTTTTTGAAGTCTAGAAGATTTTAATTCTTAACTTAAAGTTTATTATTTTTTGAGAATTTTCTGTGATGGAGTCTTTAAGAAACGCTGCTTCTACTTCTACCAATGTTGCAAATGTAAGTATTCATTTATTTCATTGTTAAATCTATTTATTTCATTGGTAAATTATTTTTTTTAATTGA
The DNA here is from genome assembly GCA_038502835.1 of Octonoba sinensis. Lineage (NCBI taxonomy): Eukaryota > Metazoa > Arthropoda > Arachnida > Araneae > Uloboridae > Octonoba > Octonoba sinensis. The sequence continues at coordinate 200,135,937 of CM076598.1, read as the reverse complement.
TAAACTCGTTCTTAGATTTTCATTGGTAAATTCATTCTTGGATTTTCATTCTTAGTATTTATTGTTGAATGACATTTTCAGAATAAATTTAATTCTCAGTTAATTATTGCTGAAAGACATTTCCATAATAAATTTAATTGTTAAATCTATAAATTTAATTCTCACTTATTTTGAATGAAATCTTAATTATTCAACTGTTTATAATTCTTAAGCGATTTTTTTTTCTTTTCAACTTGTAATTTTTTCTGAATTGTATTCCATAATTCTGAAGCGTACATTTTATTTAAAGAGTATTCTTTTCAGTTTGTCAACTTTGGAATTGATGAGGACGAGTTTGATCGTCTCGTTCAATCAATGCCTGAGTCAACATTTTCGCTACCTGCACCACCGGGCTTTGCCCCAATTGTGCAAAATGTAAGTTTTGAAATCTCTTTGAATTTTTAAAATGTGCTGTTGAATTTATATATATTTTTCAAATGTGAGACTTATACTTTTATTATTTTGAATAGGATGTTGAACTCGCTAGTGCCGTAGCTGGACCCAGCAGTGCTCCCGTAGCTGACCCAAGTAGTATGCCGATGCGTTCCATCGCCCCTGGAATGGAAGGGCCCTTCCAACCTACCACCTCCGCTACAAAATCAAAGCCAGCGCATGTGAGTACTCTATTTTTTCTATGCAAGTATAGGGTGCTATGATTCTCAGTTATTTTTATTCAGACATAGTATAAATTTTGTTTCTAAACTAAATGTTTTCTTTGCTTGTTATAAGTGAATTTAAAGACATTATTGGATGTTTTGAATTGATTTCATTAATTTTTTTTAACTAAGTTTTGGAATTGATTAACGTGAGAAAAACACCCCATGCTTCATGATTTATTTTGTGAAAAAGATTTTCTCTCTCTTTTTTTAACGATTGTGCATTTTTTACATATTATGTAGCACACACTTTTTATATAACCCTCTGAATTTGTAAAAATTTCTTTTACTCAGAGATTATGATTGAGATGTTTATAATGATTCTCGTTTATTCATGATTTTTTTTTTTTTTTTTTTGTGCTTGTTGCAAAACTGTTTTGTAAAGTTTATTTACTCGGAGATTGCTATTTTGTAAAGACGCTATCATACTTGTAAAATTTCATGATAAGTACACATCGCTAAAAGGTTTAAGAAATATAAGAGAGAGAGAAAATTTATATATTTTGGAAGGGAATTGTATAATGTGTTTTCAGGTTTCACGTATGGGATATATTTTGGAAGGGAATTGCATAATGTGTTTTCAGATTTCGCGTATGGGATATATTTTTAAAGAATTGTTTGAGATTCGAAATTGCTTTTATTTGAGATTCGAAATTATTTTCTATCGGAAAAAAAAAAAAAAAAAACATTGATTTGTGTAGAATTTAGCTTCAAAGCTTTTCTGTTTATTTCAACTTCAGAAATGAAAAGTTCTCCTTTTCTCCTAACTCGCGCCGATGACTCATGATGGTGACAGGTTGAACCCCCCTCTCTTTCGTTTCATAAGAAAAGAGAGGGAGGGTTGAAACGGAGAAGTTTCTCTTCGAAACCAATGAAGTGGACATTTTCTCTCTCCGCTTTGTCATTGTTCAGAATGAAAGCGAAGTCGAACTGTATGCGAATTATATTTTTGGATCGGGAGAAATATTTTTTGGATTTGGGAAATGTATGCAGTGTTTACAGATTTCGCGAATGGGAATTGAACTTTTTGAAAAATTGTATGATGTGTTTAAAATAATGTGTTTTTCTGTTTATATGGTAAGTGAGATGTGTATGATGTGCTTTGGGTGTTAACATTGAGTTAGGAAATAGTTTAGCGAAATTTTGGCTTTTGATTAAGCATTATTCTAAAAGAGATTTTTTTATCGCTTTCATAGGTCTGTGATACATGTGGCAAGTCTTTCTCCTCACGGAGTAATTTGACACGACATGCAAAGACGCATTCAAATACAAAGTCTTTTACATGTGAGGAATGTGAGAGGACATTCTCTCGCAGTGATGATCTAAACAGGCACATGAGGGTTCACAACCCTGCTACAGTCGAGTGCCCCGACTGTCAGCAGCAATTTACTCGACAGGATAATTTAAATGCTCACATGCGCGCTATCCATGCGCAAAGTGAGTATAAGTGCGAACACTGTGAACAAGTGTTTAATAAAAAATCAAATTTATTGAAGCATATCAGAGTCACGCATAGTGCCCCTATTAAACGTAAGGCTGTTGAACAGGGTCCAGCCCCTAAACGTCAAAGGCATCAAAAACCCTCACGTCGAAGTGCTCTCGACGTATTTTCATCGGAGTTTATTACTCCATCTGATGAAAATGCAGAGGACTTTAAAAAATGCTTTGTTGAATTACGTCCTCAAATCTTTCAAATATTAACAGCTAAAAAGAGGGAAAAGCAATCCATTAAATGGAGAATTCTAATGAAGGCACTATTATCTAGAATTGGAGCGGATGGTGAAGAAGTTATCTCGACATATTTCAGCTGCAAATTTATAACTGAACTACTAGTAGAAACCGTCCCAGTACATTTAGAGGAAGCCATGGCTTCTGTAGAAAAAAGTCTAGAAGACTTCATTCAATTACCCAGATAGCAATTTTTATTTGCAACAAAATTGCAGCAACCTTGCTTTGCAAAATTGGAAACTTGCAGCAAGTTCATAATGCAAGCCTGAAAGTTCAAAGCAAGACTGTAGCAAGTTTACGCAAGTGCCGAAGTCACCACACTTCGCACTTGCAGTGAACTTGTCATGCAAGTCACGTCAAGTTCACTGCAAGTTGGAGACAAACTGGTACAAAAGCTAGCTTTGCTATAGCAAATTTGCAGCAAGTTCCTCGTAAATTTACCATTGACGTGCAAATTTGCTGCAAACTCTTTGCTAGTTTACTAAGTTTGCTGCAAATTTGTAGCAAACTAGTTGGAACGCAAGCTTTGTAATATCAAATTGACCTTTCTTGTATCAAACTTGCTGCAAATCCCTTGCAAGTTCACTTTTGTCCTATCAAGTTTGATGCAAATTTGTGGCATTTAAGCTCATTTCACAGCATTTTGTCCAAACGTAGGGTCCACAACATTACACTTTTTTTGTTATAACTACGTAATTTACAGCTTAATTATCACCAAATTTTATTTTCAAATAATGTGTTGAGCACATTATTTGAAAATAAAATTTAGCGATAATTAAACTGGAAATTACATAGTCATAACAAAAAAAGTGTCATGTTGCGGACTCTACAATTTTAGAAAATACTGTGAAATGGCCCCTATCCCAATATATCCACATTTACCACTTTTAAGGAAAAGAAGCAGTTTGCATATGAATGTCTAGATTGTCAAATGCTGTTGCTGTCATTTTTAATCCTTAAGTAAGATTTTTTGCACTATATTAATTAGAAACATACAACTTTGATTCAGGTTTAGTTTATATAGATTAATACACTTTAATTTGCATATAGAGTTGAATTTTCTAGTTATTTTGGGCATATTATATACATTTTTAATGTATGATCATGCATTCAACAAATTTTATATAAATAGGATCATTCAACTAGGTACAAAACATAAATAAAAGACTAAAATTGCTTATTATCATACAAGCTTTATTTTTACTATTTTTAAAACATTTAATGTTACATGAATAAGAACACTTAATTTATATATACAATACAAAACCAAAATTAAGAAGCAGGAGCACCACTCTTCAAAAATCACAAGACTGAAAATATTTAATGAAGTTGACTACATACCGTAGCATCAATATTATTAGCAATAAATTACCACTATTGCTTTCAGAAGATATAAAACTTGTATGTACACACAGTGTATGTGTATATATACATATATTCAGAGTCCGACAAAAATCCGAAAATCTTAGGAGCCAATGAAAATTTTTTAGGAGCCAGCTATATTTTCATTTGGCGCCACCTGAAAAACTAGTCGCCAAGGCATATTTTTTAGTCGCCCGGGCGACCTGGCCCCGGGATTTTTCGGACGCTGCATATATTTACAAAGATTGGAAGTGAATGAAATTTGCAAAATATATTTAAATGATCAAACAAGATTTAGTTCATATATTCCAAATTAAAAAAAAAATCCTATTTATGAATGAATAAATAAGAACAATAAAGTAATACTGAGACATACAGCAGTGCAACTACTGCAATCTCGCATTAAAAAATGTAAGCAAATCCATTTTTATTTCCGAAACATCTTTGTTCTAATTGGATTAGAATCTTTGTTCTGACTGGTATTTATATACTTTACAGATTGATTTTTATTTATTTATGACCTTAAAAAAAATGCACTAAACAGAAATTATAATTTAAAAATAAAAAGAGATGGCTTAACTTGCATCACTATTTTTAAAGCTAAATTCAAATTCCTTATTCATTACTAATAAATATCTAATCACTAAGCCAATTTTTTTATAAAAAATTTCCTTTTCTATAGTTTTTTTCAATTTTTATTTTAAAATTTTATTTCATATGTGTTTCACCTAAAAAATAAAATGAAAGATCAAGTAGGTAAGTAAATGCTTGTTACTTTAAGATTGGTAGTGACCCTTTACGAAGAAAAGAGAAATTATGAATTTTTAATTATTAAATTAAGTTCACAAGCAATAAATAAAGAAAGAAGAGGAAAAATGTAAACTATTAAAATAAAAATTTAAATAAGCCATTCTAAACCATCTTTTATTAAAATAACTTCCAAAATAATTGAATCATGTAAAAATTTTGAAATCTCCGTCACACAAGAAGCATCTTTCCATCCTACAACAGAAAAAACAAAAAGCTTTTATTAATATTATAAGTTGCCAAAAAATTAAAATATAGATCAAATGTATTTGAGATAATCAAGGGTGTAGGTGAGGTTGGTATGCAGCTGTCATTTTCACAACATTAATTAGTTCTTGACAAGTTTTTGAACATTTGGTTGTAGCTGTGACAAAGCATATCTCAGGTTATTACCACATCCACATTTGCTGAATATTTGGTCATGTATGCCAGTGATTCCCAACCTTTTTTTTTTTTTTTTTTGGGGCACACTATGGACGTTTTCAAAATTTGACAGCACACAAAGAAAACGATAAGTTAAAAAGTTGTTTACTTACCTATAAAACACTAAAATAATTAATTAATTTAAATTAAAAAACATGGTATTTAACTGTACAAACAAGTTTTCTTCTATAGTGTACTCTTCTTTTATTTAAACAAACTTTACTTGTAATAAGAAGCATTATAATTTTTATTACGTAGATTTCTAAAATTTGACGGCACACTAAAGTGCCATGACACAGTGGTTGAGAGTCACTGATGTATGGTATTGCTGAAATTCTGTATTCATAGATATGTGTATGAAAACTGCACTAAGAACACCAAAACTTCTGAAGAAACTTGTCTGCAAAAAAGGAATCATTTACAATAGTAGTAGATAGTTGAGTGTACAAATAGGTGCTGTATTGTTAAAAAAACATTATAGTTTATATTGTAACCACAAATCGAGGAAACTGCAGTTACTTTTACACTCTTGAAATTCTTCTACACCTTCCCAAGGGGTATGCCCTCATGTTGAGAACTGTCGTTATACGGCAATTCATTCACATGTAAACACCAGCTGGATAATGCTAATTTTTTAAGAAATCAATAAAAGAAACAAATCAATTTTTCCCTGCAATAAGCCATAGACAACAAAATCAGACTTGAGGATTTCATTAACTATCACTATAAAAATATAATAAACTATGAGAAATGTTACAGAAGCTTGTAAGTTTAACAAGGGCTTGAAATAGAAAAATTAATCAGCCAGAACCTCTTTTGAAAGTCGGTTGAAAAATTGTTTTTTCAAAAGAAAAAATTACAACTAATGTAAGTTACAGTTAAGTTCTATATTTTTGTACATAGAATATACATATTCATATGTGTTTGCTTACAGTGTCAAGGTAAATTATTCCCAATATTTTAAAAACTTTTAAGGTTCAATTAAACAGAATATTAGAGTTTTTTGCTGCATTAGTACATTTTTAAGCCCTAAGTTTAACAGTTCTTATTATTTATTAAAGTTTTCTTCTAGAAAAAATTGTTCTCTGTACATGACCTTAAAAAAGGCAACTTAAATGCTAAACCATTCTTAAATAGTTTCTCAAGACAATTAATAATAATATACAAGTCAATGAGGATGAATAAATTTCAATAAGAAAATGCAAATATAAATTATGCTGCAAGAGAAACATATTTTAAAAAATGCATCAAATTGGTTCAGAGGTACTCGAAAATAGAAGAGGGAAAAACAAAGTAACATGCAAGATGAAGACCCTCTCTTCTATGAATCCCTTAATCTTTTTAGACAGTTAAATAATATGCCAGACAAAATTCAACAGTTAAACCTGTCCATATTCCTATATTTATTTCATTTTTTAAAAAATGTTTTTACAAGGAAAAGCATACTTACAAAAAATCAATTTTGAAAGCTTCTGTTGCAAGGCAGGAATTTTTCAGTCTTTTTTGTTGGGCTCTTGCCACTTCAGGTGTAAAGCTCAGATAATCAAGGTCATCCCTTCAGCATTTTATTTGCCTCCATCTTGACAAGAAAACTTTAATAAAGCTTTAAAAAAAAAAAAAAAAAAAAAATCAATGTACCCCTTAACATCAATTATATTAAAAAATGGATTATTATAACAATGTTTTAACTGTTTTTTATTTAAAATTGAGCTTTTATTTATATTTGAGACTTTTATAGCTATCAATTTTAAAATAAAATGCATTAAATTATTAAAATTAACGGTTCAGGTAGTGGATAGTTCTAAATCTGCAAGGTGTTGCTGGTGAACCATATGGTTGCTAAAGCTTTTGATTTAGTTCCTTGGCAAGAAATCTACCCTCTCTCGAAGACAACTTTATCAACTGATAATTAAAATGGTTGATTAATTTTTTTTTCCAAATTCATAGCTCAATCCACAGGTGATATTAAATGTTTCAGTCGCACAATTAAATACACATAGCAAAAATGATAACCTGATCAGATAAAAAAGAAAATTTTGTTGTTACATTCTTACAGCTCTTTCGCCATCACAAAACAACTCTATTTTGCTTATTGTTTTTAACAATCAGGTCAGAATTTTCAAAAAACATAATTAATTTTTCTTCTTCATCACAAATTGCACTTGTGTTTTCATGTAACTATAAAAACAATAACAATGTGAATCAAAGTGGTGAAAGTAAGGAATAGTCATCTTCAATAAAAAGAATTTAAAAACCGATTCACTTCTAGATATATCTATAATAACAATGAAAAAACAGATGAAGATATTTTATATTGATTAAGTATAGAATCCAGTTTGGTTTTGTGATCTACTGAACAACTTTTTCTTAAAGAAAGGTCTCTGTAATTTTATTTAACTAAAAACAAAATAGTTAATAGAGAAGTAAAATCTGCCTTAATATGTGACAAAGGGGGGAGGGGGGTCAAATATATGGGGAAAAGAGTGACATCATTAATGAACAGCCCTCAAAATCAATGGGAATATCAATAGATAAAATTCAAGAAGTCCTAATAGCAACAAACAAAATTTAATGATAAAAAAGGAACCTTATTTCTTGAAAACATTAAACAGAAATCCCTACATTAAGTACCCTAAAAACTAAACACATATCAATAGATAATATTTAAGAAAGTACCACAGCAACAAAATTAAATATGATACTATATATCAGATAAATGATAACGAATTTTTTAAAAAAACCCTAATTAAATTATAAAAAAAAATTAAAGATTTTTCTTGGAATCTTAAAAATTAAAATTGCATCTTAGTACGAGAAAAAGGAAATCTAAAAACATCAAATTAAAAAGAAGTAATTTTAACACTCAAATTAAATAAATACATATCAATATAAAAATAAAATTCAAGAATTGCAGCAAAAAATGCATCTAAATTTCACAAAAGTGATACAATAGCAAAAATTAAAAAGCGAATTAAAAAAGAAAAAACAAATACAGAGTCAATCGATTCAGTTTCAAAATTAATTTAATAAACGAAATTAATATTCAAGAGAAGATTTTAAAAAAAAGAAACATTAACAAACACAAAATAAAAAATGCAACCTATATAATTATCTAAATATTTTACAAAATAAAGAAATTCAATCTCGAAAAAATGGAAGTTTTTATTAAATAAATGCAACAGACAAAATTTGAAAACTAAAAAATAACGACACAAAGAGAAAATTAAAAATGCATCCATAAATACGAGGTAATGAAATCTTAAAATCATCAGAATATTTTTTTAAATAAAAAATTCGTGTTTGAGGAAAAATCGAACATCTACTAGTGAAATAACACGATAGTAAATTACTTAAATGAATAAATAGCTATATCACTAATAATACAGTACATACTAGTCAACCCTTAAATCTTTCACTGCCAGCATTTTAGAAGTACAAAAATGAATCGTTCTTAAAATATTACCCCATGCTAAAATTAAATCTCAACAAATTAAGTACCCAACAAATAAGAAAACATACTCACATCTTAATCCGATCAGGAAATAAAACTCCGAAGAAGAATTGTTTAGATGCACGATCACGCCGTTTTCTTTCTTTTTAGCACATGTGAGTGGTGGGTGTTGCCAGATGCAACATTCGCATTCTTTACCGCCAAACTTCCACTCCATGGCCTGCGCATGCGTTGAATGACAGACTTGCCACACTTTTGCAGCAAAATTGTGTTGCAAGGAAGTGATTGCTCAAGTTGTCAACCTTGCAACAGCTTTGCTACACATTTGTTTCGTCTAATTTGTAGTAACAAAAGCATATCATGGAAAAATCAAACTTGTTGCAAGTAAGCATGCTATCTGGGTAGGATCAGGGTGGGTCCTTGAAAAAATTCAAAATGTGGAAATTCTCGTCGCTAAGTGCCAACCCATAGCGGCAAGTTCTTATATTCGCCTGCCAGAAAAATTAGCATCTAAAAAGGCCATTATTAACATTCAAAATGAAGATCATAAATGCCTCACATGGTGCATTCTCGCTCATAAAATGCAAATATCAAGAGAAAATAGCCCATATCGTGTCACTCATTATGAAGCCCATGAAGCTGAAATTAAGATGGATGGGATACAATATCCAGTACCCATAACTCAAATTTCAAAGGTGGAAAAAATGAACAACCTCAGAATAAATGTTTATGGGTATGAAGAAGAGGAGGTCTACCCATTATACATATCGAAACAAGAAAATAATGACTGCATAAATTTACTGCTAATAGCCAATGAATTGAATCATCACTACTGCCTCATATCAAATATGTCTCGACTCCTGGGCAATCTCACCAATCATGATGGAGCACGTTTCTATTGCTACAGATGTCTACATAGATTTTGTCAAGAAAATTTATTAAAAGAACATATCATTTACTGCCAAGAACATACAGCTCAAAAAATAAAAATGCCCGAAGAAAATGAAAAATATTTAAATTTTGAAAACTTTCAATACGAACATCCCATCCCCTACATTATTTATGCAGATTTTGAAAGTTTGATTGTTAAAATGAATTCCTCTCAACCCAACCCCTCAACATCATTTACTGAAAACTTAAGCAAACATGAGCCTTGTGGATTTGCATACGTTATTATTGGACCAGACGGAAGAAGCTTCAAGCCCATTCAAACCTATAGAGGACCCAATGTTGTAGAAACATTTATCAACAAGATTTTAAAAGAAGAAGAAGAAATTGCCAGCATCCTTACAAAAGCAGTCCCCATTCAAATGATGCCAAATGATTGGGATAATTTTAGACGAGCTACCCATTGCATATTGTGCAAAAAATTATTACTTAAGGACCGTGTACGCGATCACGACCATCTTACAGGTCAATATCGTGGGGCACTGCACGGTCTTTGTAATTTAAAATTTCGACTGCAAAAAAAAAATACCCATCGTATTTCATAACTTGAAACATTACGATGGGCATTTAATCATGCAAGGATTTGGGAAAATCGAAGGCCACGACTTCCATGTAATAGCCAACAACATGGAAACAGTGGCGGATCCAGAGGGGGGGGGGGGGGGGCACGGGGGCCCGTGCCCCCTCCAGACGCTTTAGGTAAGGACTAGAAAGAATTGACTTTCTTTTCTTCCTTTACGCTAAAGACGAGGAAGAAGAAACTATTTTGCAGATGGAGCGATAAAACTTCTATTCTATGTGACTTCTATTCTTTCAATTCTATGTGACAAACTGAGATAACCGGGTAATTGCTAAGACAGAAAGAAGCAGACACCTGCAAAATCACTTAGACAGTTGATTTATGCTCACGTTAAATCTTCAATAGACTTGAAGAAGACTCCATTTGACCCCCCCCCCCCTAAATTTTCGCGAAAAAGAAGTTATTGGTGATTTTGCGAGCTGAAAATTTCGCGAATTATATATGAACAAAACCAAAAGTTAAAAAAAAGTGCTCAAGAAAATAAGTGCTTTCACAGTATATATTCCTTTATTATATATGTCCACTTTTAAAAAAAATGTGTTTTTTTGTATTTAATTAGGGAATAATTAATTAAAATTTTATTGATAATTTAAATTTAATAAATCAGTTAAGTTTAATTAAATAATTGATTAAATTATATTTGGAAATTAAAACGGATCACAGTTTCTGGAGTTGTGTCCCCCCCTCTATTTTGTTTTTAAGCTGAAACCACGCACATCAGCCACATTGTGCCCCCCCCCAGAATTTTTTTCTGGATCCGCCACTGCATGGAAAAATATATTTCTTTTTCGTCTTCAAAAAAATATGACAATAAAAGAGTGACTCTGCAGTTTACAGACAGCCTGCAGTTTATGAATGCCAGCCTTCAAAGATTAGTAGCCAATCTCCCTGAAGGTAAATTCAGCATTTTAAAAGAAAATATGCCAAATTCTAATATTTCCCTCTTGCTACGTAAGGGTGTTTACCCTTACGAATACATGGATAACTTCATTAAATTTGAAGAAACTTCACTTCCATCTATTGATTTATTCTATAGTACATTAAGCAATGAAAATATTTCTATGGAAGATTATAAACATGCTGAAAATGTCTGGTCCTCGTTCAACATTCAAAACATGGGCGAGTATCACGATCTTTATGTAAAGAGTGATGTTCTACAACTCGCCGATGTCTTTGAAAATTTTAGGAAAATTTGCAAAACTAATTATAATTTAGACTGTGCTCACCTCATGACAGATCCAGGATTAGCTTGGCAGGCGAATTTGAAAATTAGCCAACAACCTCTCGAATTGCTCACGGACCTTGATATGCATTTATTCATTGAACGTGGCAATCGAGGGGGCGTTTCTATGATCAGTCATCGCCAAGCTACGGTTAATAATAAATACTTGGCAGATTATAACTCTGGTGAAGAATCCAGTTATATTATGTACTGGGACGCTAATAATTTGTACGGGTGGGCCATGTCTCAGGCCCTACCCTATGGCAATTTTGAATGGGTCTCGCCTTCAGAGGATATCGTCAACAAAATTTTGAAAACATCTGAAGATAGTACAGTAGGATATATTCTGGAAGTTGATCTTCATTACAGCAGTCATAATCATAACAGCCATAACAGCTATCCACTTGCTCCAGAGAAATTGAAAATTCAAAAAGAAATGCTGTCAAATTATGCCTTAAATTTAATAGATTCTTCATCATCATTTATTTCAACCACCAAACTAGTTCCAAATTTATATGACAAGAAAAAATATGTCTTATATTATAAAAATCTCCAACTTTATTTATCATTAGGCCTTCAACTTTCTCATGTTCATAAAATTTTAAAATTTCAGCAAAAACCTTGGCTAAAGCAGTATATTGATTTTAATACAGAGCACAGAAAAAATGCCTCCTCATCATTTGAAAAAGATTTTTTTAAATTGATGAATAACAGCGTCTATGGAAAAACCATGGAGAATGTCAGAAGACATATAGATGTACAATTGACAAATTCATCAAAGAAAGCAAAAAAATTAGTTGCAGCACCATCATTACAATCATTTAAAATTTTTGACAATAATCTGGTTGGTATCCATAGATTAAAAAATGCTGTTTTATTAAATAGACCCATATATGTTGGCTTCATTATATTGGAATTGAGAAAAATATTAATGTACCAATTTCATTATAATTATATTTTAAAAACCTATGGCGAAAAGGCAACTCTTCTTTTCACAGATACGGATTCCTTAACATATCATATAAAAACAGAAGACATTTACAAAGACATGGCTCTGCATTTAAATATATTCGACTTTTCTGATTATCCACCTGACCATCCGCTCCATAATAATGCAAATAAGAAAAAAATGGGTTGCTTCAAGGACGAGTTGAACAGTAAACCCATAAAGGAATTCATAGGACTGAGGGCCAAGATGTACTCTTTTCTCTCTGAGGGGGGGGAGAGAAGAAAACTGCAAAAGGGGTAGCGCGCTCAGTCTTAAAACATAAGCTGAAACATAAAAATTATAAAGAATGCTTAAACGCTCTCAATTTCAGAAGAGATATGCAGCATCGCATTCAAAGTGAAAACCATCATTTATATTCAATAGCATGCAACAAAATAAGCTTATCACCGTTTGACGACAAACGGTATCTTTTAGAAGATGGCATTCAATCCTATGCATATGGGCATTTTAAAATTTAATTTACTTTCTCAAATGGCATTCATAAACTGCAGGAAATATTATGGCATGATTATAAAACATGAAAATGTTGGAGGCAGTAAATAAAAAAAAAGAAAAAGACAAAAAAAAAAGGAAAAATTTTGAAAACTAAAAGAAAAAAAAATTGAAAAACTGGAAGAAAGAAAAGAAGTTTTTGACTTGCATGAGAAGCTTTTAACTGATATTTTCTGATGAAAAGAAGTTTTTTTTCACTGGATATTGAAATGTTTTTAATGAAAATGGAAGACTTGAAGATTTTGAAAGTAAAGTTTTTTGATGGGAAAATGGAAGACTGGAAGATTTTGAAAGTAAAGTTTTTCGATGGAAAATGGAAGACTGGAAGATTTTGAATGAAAGTCTTTGAAGTTATGAAGATTTTGAATGAAAGTCTTTGAAGTCATGAAGATTTTGAATGAAAGTCTTTGATGAAAATTCGAAGAAGACAGTTGCTGCAGCACTTGTTTTTATTTACTTATATGAGCTCCTTTTTAATTAAATGATGGCCATTTTAAATTTTTTAGTAAGCATTTTAGTTTTTTTTTTTGTTTTAAATTGAGATTTTTTTTTGTTTTAAATTGAGATTTTTACTTTTAATTTCTTTTTATTTATTGCTTTTATTTTTTTTGTTTTTATTTTTAAAGGTACCTTAGTGTATACTTGTAAAACATTAATCGTTAAATTTTCTCTTTTCAGATGGAGTATAATATTTTTTTCCTTTTCAGATGCTGATTTATTTTATTTTATGTATGTATGTATGTATGTATGTATGTTTGCATGAATGTTTGCATGTGTGTGTGAATGTGTGTGAATGTATGTATATATGTATGAAAGCTGGTCAATGATTTCAATGGTTGAATTTGGAGAAGGTGGCCGATACCTGGGTTAACAAAAAAACCTCCAAATGATGATACCCTGATTGAGACCTCCAGGTGTCATGAGTTTTCAAACTCAGGCAAAGGCCCGTGTTTTTGTTTGTTTCATTTCAGGTTCCAATGGATGATTTTCGTGTAACAAGATTTAGGTGAGATATTTTTACATTTATATTGTTTCACTGACTGTAGAAGTGAAGTCTCCGTTTGAGACTTATTTTATTTGACATCTATGGTCAATGAAACGTTCTTTTGTTTTTTCTGATTATTTTGAATTTTATGATGCAGTATTTTTTAATGGATTATTCATGTAATGTATTCTAATTTGAATTTAGATATGAAAAAAAAGTTAATGGGTTGTGATTTGAAAAAATCACATCGGGATGGTGGTGGGACCATCAACTTAAAATTAAATTAATTTCCCTTTCAGAAATAAAAGTCAATTAAGTCCAAAAATAATTTCTCTCGCTAGGTGGCGCCATGAGCGATTCAAAAAGATTACAAGTTCGTTGTCATGACGACCGCTATATCACCGTTGCCATCCCTAAAAAGCTAAACTTCGGTGTAACAAGTAAGAAAAACAACTCAACTCCACTCAGAAACCCTCGTAATCTTCTACGAGGATAGCAGCAGGAACCCTACTACTCAACCCCACTCGGCAGGCGGAGGAGGGGGGGTAGGCGCAAGGGGGGCGTGGCAGGGGAGCAGGCGGAGGAGGGGGCGTGGCCGATCCGCAATCCGCCTGCTGCTACAGAACTGTCCTTTTCTATCTACTAGCATCGGAGCCCATATAATTATCTCTGGAACTTTTCATTAGTATTTTGCTCATTTATAGCATTTTTATTATCATATATACTCGCCTATAAGTAGCGAAATTTAGAACAAAAAACGAAGTTCGAGTAGGCTTACATTCGAGGCAAAGCATCGGAACATCTAAAATTTTCCCGATGTTATTTTAATTAAGCAATAAAAGAAAAAAATATGTCAAATTTTGATACGATTTAATATTCTCTAGGCCTCTAAATTGTAGTAAAAGATCAGGCTATCGGGAAAATGCGAGAAACGCGGAATTTCAATTTCGCGAATGCTCTGTATCGCGCGAATATTAGAGCTCATTTAAAAATATAAGAAAACTACAAGGAATAAAAAAAAGCAAAATTTCATGATCTTTACTCAGAATTAAAGCAACAATTAAGAAAAAACTAATCGCAAAACCAAACCTTTTTCAGAAAATCGCGAAATAATGTTTTTGAAAACAGCACTTTTCCGATCTTCAAGATGTTCATTACATTTTATTTTCTTTCTCTTTTTAACGCCTATTTCCAAAAAGAAAAACAGTGCAAAACATTTACCAATTTTTTTTTCAAAGCAAGAATAGAAACTCTAATCGCAAAAACGAACCCCTTTCAGAAAACCGCAACATAATTTCTCTGAAAACAGCACGACATTTCCAATTTTAACATGTTCATTACATTTTATTTTAATTCTCTTTAAAACAAATATTTCCAAAAACACGATGCAAAACATTTCCTGATTTTTTTTTCAAAAAGCAAAAGCCGTTTTTTTTGAGGTGCCGATTTTTTCGAAAAAGTTCCGGATTGTGGGTTTTCCGGATTTCGGGATTCCGAAATTGATGGTGTCCCATACTGTAGAGTAGATGAAAACCCACTAAAAAAATATTTCTAGGTGCACCTATGATTCAGTGTTTCAGTGATGGGCGTTATAGTCGCCGTTCGCAATTGTCCTCCAGCGCTTTTCTGTACCCGAAAGTAAGCCTCCACTAGATGGCGCTCTATTCGACAGCGAGGTAAGTTCGATCCCGCCGGAAGACGGCTTTGGGGCCAGCTGCTACGATTAAAATCCCTGTGCAACCAAAAGTCTTTCGTTCAACCGATTGTCATTCAGAAAGTGACAAGTGACACTGATGCACTAACATGAATTGATTGCTGTTAACTACTTTCAGATTAGTTTTTTCCTTAAGGAAGCAGGAAATGAAATAAATATCTCACTCATTCGAACTTTGAAATACGAACAACTTTCATTTTTTTTATTCTATAAAATAAATAAATGAAAACGATTTTGTAAGAAATATCCATTTTTGGTTTTTGTAAACTTATGTGTGATGCATCGGTTTAATTCTGACCACCTCAAGGAAAACAAGAATTTCTAAAGGGCAAAGTCTTGCAATGCTATAATACATGTCTGTGGTTTTTTAAATCTGCATCCGAACAGAATAATTTGCTTTCGAAAGTATCGCCTTTTTTTTTTTTTTTTTTTTTGGCTCTCATATTGGTGAACTAAATATGGGTTTGAATACATTCGCTATTTGAAAATATCTGTTCGCTAATACAGTAATAACAAATCTCATCGAACTTGGTGAAAATAAATTTTATTTCACAGTAATTTTGAGGTTGATTCGTTTGCCGTAAAAGTTTATCTGTTATGCGAAAGAAAAATGCACAAAGTTTTGAAATATACTTTGTGGTTTTGAGTTACTCCTAAAGTAATCGATTTTTAACGAAATTTAACTTAAAAGGTATTGCTATTGATATGTAGTTCTTTTTGCGTCCCACCTTACCTTTTCCGCAAGTTCTGTTTTTCCAATCTAAGGATTCATTGCCAAAAGTTTATGAACGCAAAACTAATATTATTATGTATTATTGTTATTGACAAAAAAAACCTTCACACTGCTTTTACACATAAAGTCTGTGAAGCTGTTCACTTTCGTTTTTCTATTCGCCCATATGACAAACTGAAGTTTTTACTTTTTTTTACTTACAGAAGTTACATTTATTTGATTTGCTAAAATTTTCGAAAAAGGCGGATTCATACATTTTAAGTTACACTGAGCACTTTTGGACACGTGTGAAATATATACGTATGGTATTTGTGTGTGTCTGTAAATGATAACCATTTCGTTGTGAGCACTGTAATTAAAAATATTTTTAAAAATGAGCGAAATACGATACACACATAAGCTATACGGGTAGGAGCTGGTGGTGAAAAATGGGTAATAGCCACTAGCGTAGATGGGGGGATGCTCCCCTCCAAATGGTGACTTATGTATGGGAGGGTTTAGAGGGAGGGGCAGGGACGTAACTAGAGGGGGGCAGACAGAGCATAAGCCCCGGGCGCCAAATTATTTTAAGGGCGCCAAATTGACTAAATGTGTGTTTACCTAAATACATATTAATTTTTGTTTATATAAGGGGGGAGGGGGCGCTAAATCCTGGTCTTGCCCCAGTTAGAAAATGATCTAGTTACGTCCCTTTGGAGGGATGTAAAACCAGGAGCAGTAATAATCAACGAAGAACCCCCCCCCCCCCAAATAAGGGTCTGGCTAAACCAATGGCCGTTACTTATTTTGGAGTATACAAAGAACCGTAACTTGGATTTTTCCGAGGCGGGGCGAAACTGAAGAATGCCGCCCCCCTCCATCCTATTATTGTTGATATTTCATATAATTTTAATGCATTGGCCCCTTTTTTTTTTTATAGGATTTTTAACTTTGGGGTCACTGATTAACCCATAAAACTTTCGTTTTAACACTTTACCGACCGGTAGCGGTTCGAACATACTATGCCCTTTCACCGCCCGCTCAGCAGCAGATCGTCCGAGACACCGGCTCGGATCCGTTTTTCTTAAACTCTGGTAAAATTGTACGCTTCGTGTTATTTCAGGGTAACGAAATTTAATAGTCTTTTACTTCAATCATATAAAAGGTTAAACAATATTTATTTTATCTATTAACAATCGTTTCAGTTTATTATTTACATAAAATATACCATAATCCATATAACAATATTTGTCGAAAAAAGAAGTTGTACGTCGAATAATCGACGGCCGGTCGGTAAAGTGTTAATTTTATAATGTTCCCACGACTTGTAACTTTCTATTCAACATTAGAGGCTAGAACCATATGAAGGGAGCGGAGATATGAAATTCTGACAGTTGAGGGTCCGGGTGATTCTCCCCCCCCCCCCCCCCCCCCGGGTAAAATTTTGAAAACTGTGCAAACTGATGCATTTTGAGGCTTTATAAGAGATGAATTTGGGACTACAAAAATATTTGAAAAAAAAAAAAGCATAACTTTTTGAAATTTTTAGCGCTTTTACACATAAGTTGCAGAACAAAATTGGCATTTTTTTTTAAATCCAGGGACAACCCCCCCCCCCTTAGTAACGCCCATATTGAAGAGCCACGGGTCTGCCTTCTTAAACGACACATACAAACTCCTCTCCCTCTAAGGAAGCTTTGAAAATTTGTTTAATAAAACTATTGTATTGTTTGAGCATAGCTTTGATTCAAGATTTTTTTAATTACATATTTGTTTCTATTTTGGTTTAGTATGTAACTGAAACTTGACCAACATTTTGTGTATCATAATATGACAAAGGTACCCACCAGAGGGGGCGGGGGGGGGGGGTTCAGCTTTTTTTAATAAAATTCTACATTTGTCTGGAACTACAAAAAGTTTTAAAAGATGTGACTCAAAAGTTAAATTTTATATATGAAACAATATTGACGTTAAAAAAGAAGAAATGTTATATCAAATTGAAATTGTTCTTGTCATAACAGCAAAATAAATTTAAAGCTAAGCTTTTTGCTTTGGTTCAAGATTTTTTTTATTATTTTTTTCTATTTTGGTTTTGTATGTAATTGAAACTTGACCAAAACTTTGCATCATAATGTGTTTTTAAATAAATGTAAATTAAAAAAAAAAAATTAAATCTATATTTAAAAAATAAAATCTAACACAAAATTTTAAGCATGCAGTTCATTTAAAAAATGACATTGCAAGTGTTTATTATTATTATTTTTTAATATACATCAGATTGCAATGTGCTTTTGGAAAAACTTATGTGATAGTAATTACTGTTCATTTTTATTTATTTATTTATGTTAAAATATAGTACATAGACATATAGCCTTTCTTTTTTTAGGTAATATGAGCATAATAATGCAATTATTTTCAACAGCTCATTCACACTATATTGGACTAAAAAACATTTGTCTTTAAAATGTATAACAATATTCTCTTAACAAAATACAGGTTTTTCATTTAAGACTGCTTCCGAAAACTAAATAAAAACATTTTTCATGCTTGTGTTCACCTAAACGACAGCGGTCTATTTATTGCTCCAAATTCTTTTCTAGAACAGATGATTGAATATTTTTTAAAAAATCACATATTTTTCCTCCCTCCTTTTTTTAGTACTGAAAAAAGTGCGAAAACTAAGGCGAGTTAACGTTCGCTCTGCTAATCAGTTACCTCGCTGTCGATGCTAGCGCCACCTACTGGTGGCTTAGTTTCGTTTTCAACATTTTCGCGCCGAACGGCACACTAGGTATTCTAGCCACTGTAGTCTACATTAGGCGAGTAGCTTGGGTGGCGACATTCCGTATTGCGGTGCGTGCAGAGCCTTTGGCTCGATCCCTTAAGCACCAAAGATTTTTCGCCAATACTTAGCAGCCAAGGCGGAAGACGGAAATCACGTGATATAAACAACATGGCTGCTCGCATGTAACTGAATTGCGTTTAACAAATTATGAACTGTGTATTTTTAAATGTAAAATTAACATTTTCAAAGAGGGTACTTTTCTATCTTTAGGTTTCGACTCGGATAGTTAATGAAAATAATGAATTACGCAGGAGGTGTTTTATTAAGCAAGATTTAGAAAAGAAATAAAAGTTTGAGTTTAATAACAAAACAGATCTTGTATCTGTTACATACGAACTTTCGCTACATTGTACGGTAGAAATAGCTTGAGAATATGAATAGTACAATCGTTACTGAGAAAAATGTAGTTGACCATTTTTTGTTGATGATTGTTGTGCAGATTACTAAAATATGTTATTTAGTTAAATTATTATTTAATCATTACTTCTTAGTACAGATTTTTCTGTTGCGTAGGGTGTAAGATTGATCAATTTGCTGGGCTTATTCTGGCACAAGTAGCGTTGGAAGGCATTCAAAACATGATTTATTCCCGGAGAAAAAAAAAACGGGTTTTTCACCGGAAATTTAAAGCAAAATCGGGAAATTTCAGACTTCCAAAACTGGAAACATTTGATTTTTTTATCTTGAAATAATAATTTTAATGCATTAATAATACATAATTTTTTATGAAATTTTCGTAACAGTAGAAATACTTTACCGAACATTATTGTTAGAGCATTTTAAAACAGACAGCATATTTATTTCGTTGTGTTAGTATTCGCTGTAACAAAATTTTACAGTTAGAATGAAGAAAAAAGGATGTTGTTAATATTTTTATTTACATTGTAAAACTTGATGTTTGTTTAAGTCATCAATAAAAAACAAAATAACACATAAAAAACCTACCTTTACAAAAAAATTATTGAAATGTATAGTGCTTTAAATAGTATTTCTAATTAAAAATTTCCCCTCCAAATGTGTTGGTAAAGCTGCAATTAAATGCTATAAATAAAACGGATAAGTTATGTATATATATTATTTCTGATAGTAATTTGAAATCTAGGAAAGGAACAAAGAAGAAAAAAGATTTTAAAGGTTAATCTTATTTTCTGCAAAGTAACCAAGTCAAATATATTTTGAAAATCAATACATTGCAATAAAAAGGCCTATTGAATTTACAAGTTAATTTTCTAATTTTCTCAATTATATAAGTTTGTTATACAATGTTATGTTTGACGCTAGAATAGAAATAATATAACCTTATATCCAGAATAGAAATAATATAATGTTAATGGCATATGTTCTGTAACAATATTTGAACACTGAAAACGTTTTTATAGTGAGTAAATAATTCATGATTATTTGAAGAAAGTTTAAGTTCGTTTTTTCTTCTTAAAATTTCCAAATTTCCCAGTTTCTTCCCGAAAATTTCTGGGTTTTTACCCTCACTTCAAAACTCTCGGTTTTTTTGCATTTCTAGGCACAGGGTATATTATAGAATATTGAATGGATGCTTCTTAATAAAGCTCAAATTAGTAAACTAACGCCAGGAACTACAAGTAAGTTCAATAAATGAATTATTATTGTTATTATTCAATAGTTGTTTTATTAGAATCATTTCATCTACATTTTTAATGCGTAAAAATTTTATTACTTGCTTCCTGAAGCTCACAATTTAATGAGTTGATAAATAAGTTTCTTTTGACCCAGCATAACATATGTACAATGATTTGTGATTTAGTAATGCTGGTTTTTGAACAAATGTTTTTTTACTAAGTCAAACGTTTTATTTCTTATTTAGTGTTGAGTCGATTAGTATTATTTGTATTTTCAATATATGATCGACTCAATCACTGGCGTAGATAAGGGAGTGGTTTTGGGGATACCCCCCCCCCTGAAATGGTAAAGATTGTCTAGAATTTGACCAATTTTTCCTGGAAAGCAATGAAATTGGCCGACTTTTCCCGAAGAAACCCACCCCTGAAATCCGGGTCTAGCTACGCCACTGGACTCAATAAAAATATTAAAATGTTAAGACTTGTTAAATGTTTGCTTTTATTATCATATATTGATGATTTCATTGTGTTTTCGTTATAATGATAAATTGCGTGCTGTAATTCAAAATAATACATAATAAAAATTAAAAATGAAGTTTAATAAATTTGAACATTGAACGGAAAAATAATCAACTGAATTATAGATTTATAAAAAAAGTATCACAACAAAGAAAAATAACAAAAAATTTTGGAAGTTCATTTATTTCATCAATTCTGAAATAGCTATTTTCATGTTTATTCTTCCATTAATTTTCACCTTTTAACTAAAAAAAAAGTTATACAGGCATAAATAGATTTAATTCTTTTGCTACACATCTACAAAATGTTGCATGAAAATTAAACGACTCAAAACTGTCTTAGTTCTCATGGCATACAGTCAGATTTTAGACACTTTTTGCACAGTATAAGAAAGTTTCTATGATGGTTTATGCTTTTTATGTATTTTTTGAAACAATATTTAATAAAAATAAGTCACTCAAGTATTGAAAACAACATCATAATAATAAAATACATACTGCAATGTATTTGTTGCCATGATGTTGTTGTAATAATAAGTTAAATACATTGCAATAATGTATGTGTGAACTATTGCACCCTTACAATAGTAATTCAAAGATTTAAGCAGACGTACGAAGGCGAAACTACAATGGCGGCGCATTCGTGGGGTTGCTGTGTTGTTCTCCGTCTAATATTTACATTCGGGGGTGGCCACATTGTGAACTGAATCTTCGCCAGTTTGGTGAAAATCGGCAAAGGCTCTGCACGCACCGCATTACGGAAAGTCGCGCTTGGGTGGTGGTGTCACATGACTCGTCGGCTTCAGACCCGTTCGTTCACAGCAACGTAATCGTAATCGATAATAGAAATCGTCTGCCGACATCCCTAGCCGACATGTACGACGCAAGATACGCTTGTGGTATGTTTGTTTTCTTTTTGAACTAGAAGTTTGTATGATTATATTTTTTTATGATTAAAAACTAGTGCATTAATATTTAATGAAGCTATAAATATTTATTTATTTTCTTCTTTTGAGCAGAATTACTCAATACACATTAGAATTCACCTAATAGAATTATCGGTGACTAGTGCTTGTTTTGAAATGTGTATTGTGTGTTCTTTGCTATCTTTAGCGAAGGAAAGTTCAGTTACAGCTTGCCTTTTCCTTTTTTATGTAAATTTAATTCTTAAACACTCGTAGAATAATCTTTAAATGCGTTTTTACACTTTGTTGAGCACAATAATAGTGGATGGTATTAAAACTTGTCAGAAAATGTTTTCATCGTTCAGTGAGATGCCTTCTTCAAAATAGCTTGTAAAACTTTACATTAGTGGGTAGCAAAAAATTTATATATTTGATGCATTGAATATTCTTTTTCATTGAAAGTAAGAGTATGCTGATGAAAAAAATGCTTTTTGTAGGGTAGATTTTTTAAAAACTCGCCAGTTCAAAGATGCTCTACAGATTTTACGAACCTTTTCCTTGTATAGGGGGGCATGAATGTAGAAAGAAGGTTGCATAGAGATTCAGGGGTGATATATTTCCATAATTAGGCTTTCTGTTTCTTTTTTTTTAAATTGTAAATGCTAGTTTCTTTTTTCATGTTACTTGCTTAAAAAGTTTTATCTTATTAGTTTGCTAGTAATATCCTTTAAGATACTGATATGTCATTAAGCAACTACTACTTTAAAGTAAAGACTTAAGTATAAATTGGTTTTCTTTATTATTGATCATTTTGATAAAAACCTATTTTAAAATTTATAGATTGCAGTTTTTTGCATTTGAATCTAGTTTTACTATTATTGAATGGTATTTTTTTGACATAAAGTTATGACTTAGCATTAGAGATGATCATATTTTTTTAGGACCTAGAGTTCCGGTCTTGAAAATGTTTTTTTTTTTTTGGTGTAGGGTGGTAACGAATAGTGATTTGGCCGAATAATGTATATTCAGCCATTTCTTCTAGGCTGAACTTTCGGCTTTGGCCAATGTCGTAAGCCAAATATCCGGCAGCCGAATATTAAGATTTCTTGAAAATTGCTGTAATAAAAAGTATTCATAAAACACCGATTCCACATACAGTATGGGACCCCAATTTTGGAATCCCGAAATCCAAAAAACTCAAAATCAGGAACTTTTTCGAAAAAAATCGGCAGCTGGAAAAAAAAGCAGTTTTTTTTTTTAAAAATCAGGAAATGTTTTGCACGTTTTTTTTTTTTTTTTTGGAAGCAGGCGTTTTAAAGAGAAGCAAAATAATTAAAATAGGAAATGTGCTGTTTTCATAAAAAATATTTAGTGGTTTTCTGAAAAAGGTTCGTTTTTGTGATTAGTTTTTCTTAATTGTTCCTTTAATTCCGAGTTAATGTCATTAAATTTTGCTCTTTTTAAAATTTCTTGTAGTTTTCTTATATTTATTTTCAAAAATGAGCTCTAATTTTCGCGCGATGCAGAACATTCGCGAAATTGAAAATCCGCATTTTCCCAATAGTCTAATCTTTTACTACAATTTAGTGGCTAGAGGATATGAAATCAAAATTTGACAGAATTCTTTTCTTTTATTGTTTAATTAAAAAGGTTAAAATAACATCGGGGAAATCTAGATGTTTCAATACTTTGCCTTGAATGTAAGCCTACTCCGACTTCTTTATTTGTGCTAAATTTCACGACTTATAGGGGAGTATATACGATAATAAAAATGCTATAAATGAGCAAAATACTAATGAAAAGTTCCAGAGATAATCATATGGGCTCTGATGCTACTAACAAAATTTTTTGAATGAGGACCCAGAATCCGGAAAGATCGAGGTCCCGAGCGTTCCGGATTTGAGGTCCTATACTGTATTAATCTATGACGTATGATTGAATTCTTGTTTGTTAAGAATCTAAAACAATCTAAAATTAGTGTATTTTCTGTATTGTTTTGAATACAATAAAACTGAGAATTTCACCCACAAGTGGAGTAGAAATGACAGGTTTTAATGTAAGCATTACCATTATCTTACTAATTATTGAATTCAAATTAAAGATATATTGACTAGTGAACATCTACCTTGCTCAAAATAGTTTTATGAAATTATGTTAAAAGTTATTATTTTTATATTATGGACTCCTTTTACATGCCTCTTTTTAAGAGATCTATTAACATTTCATGCATTTAGCTGGAATATATTTTATTTTCAGAAACCCCAATTACTTATGCTATCTTAATATTCATGATATAATTTAGGCTTTTCACATTTCTCTCTTACAAATATTTACAATAAATAAGTTTACCCAAACAAAGTCTGACTTCCATTTTGTTAATACCTACAAAATAAAAGTATCATATTCTCCATCATAATTATTAACTATTGTCAGCTTTTGGGAGCAAATGCTAAGTATAAAAGTTATATTATAGTTTTAAAATTTGTTTTTGTTCAGTCAAACCTAAAAACAATATTTAAAAAAAATTGTTTTTTTCTAAATTATTTTTATTTATTAAAGCTATATACTACTGTGTTGTTTTGCAATAGCTATACTGCTATTTCATTTTAAATTTTCTTACAAATTAATTTTCTTACTGTTTGTTTCTTAATTTTCTTACTTTTGTACTGTGGCAGAACTATGCGGCCGAATAGTTAATCAATATTTGGCCTTGGCCAAATTTGATCTTGCAGAGTACTCGGCTAGGTAATAAAATGACTATTTGGCCAGGCCAAATATTCATTACATCCTTAGAGTGGACTTATTTTAACTAATAATCAAAATATTACATTTATTTTTGCACACATTTTTCATTGCTTGTTTTGTCTAGAAAATCAATCTTGTTCATTTTATTTTTATTACCTTTCTCTTGAGCTTGAGTCGGTGATGGGATTTAGCTGCTACATGTTGGTATAGACATGCCTGTTCTTAAAATTTCCAATGTTCCGCATTTTAATTTTTTTTTTGCCTCATTAGAATTGCATGTAGGGCAAAAGCACACTGGTACTAATGGACTTCACGGGCACCGGCGATTAAGTCGGCAAAAATGATTCAACCGGCACCAAACAGAATACCTCTGCTTTCGTCAATAAGGTCTGCTTGACGAGCCTAACATTTTTTTTAATACATATAACTGCGTGTTGTTGCTATTAAAGTTTGCTTGTGGAGACTTGGGCCGGCGTAATGGAAAAGTATCAAAACACCAATAGTCGACCTTTTGAAGGATCAATTAAGGCAGTGAGAAGCAAAGGGATGTAAATGACCAAAAAACGACTCCGAGTAAAACGCGTTCAAAGTTTGAATCTTATGGGACTTTTAATGTTAATTTTTTTCCAAATCAGGTCATTGTGGAGCATGTGTTAGAGGTATCACTAACATCTCTAGCCACAATATAGAATAGTGCTTTCTCTATCATTTGCACTTGTTATCTCCAAATTTTCAATTTTGTCACTTGCACCCCTTTGCTTCTAAGTGCCTCAATTGTTGACTATTGTTTAATTATAATTTTCTGCAATTGGTACAACTAAAGAAACCTTGTAAAACTAGGCTGTACTTTTCTGATTTCATTTTACCTAATAGTTTAAGATATAACAACATATATTGTTAATTACAATGTATTATAACAACAACTATTTTAAAAGATGGATGTCAATAACAGGAAAGATTTACAATATAGTATTGCATCAATATTTACTTTTTAAGCATAATAAACTGTTGCCTGCATTTTGTATTGTAAATATGTATGCAAGCTTTTAACAGCATTGAAATTATCGATATTGACCCCGTCGATGCATTTGCAAGGTTGACAATGCAATAACAAGAGTGCAGGCGCAGACTGGGAAGAAAATTTGGCCCTGGAGTATTTCATAGATTCGTCCTAGGGATGGGTAATGGTAAATGAATGGCCTTGCAGATAATCGTCGACCCTGCCCCCCTCCCCAAGAAAGTGTTTTGAAATTAACGTACTGACAACAACGAGTTTAGCAGCACTCCAAAGTGAATTCTAGTTTTCAATTTTTTAAATAGTAAAGTATTTTTTAAATAAGATATAAGAAACAAAACAAAAACTGCAACAATTTACATGAAAAGAGGTAGAATTGAGGAATGAAATGTTTTTTAGGTCTTTATCTAAATTAGTTCTTTTAGATATGAAAAGGATGGTGAAGAAGTAAATATTAAGGAGCTCATTTGAAGCCAAATCATGTTTTGTCTTTCTTTTAATTTTTTAATAAATGCTTTAACTGAGTATAATCTTTAAAAAAAGTATTTGAAGTCTAAAATTTGCCTATTAATTTCTTTGGAAGCGTGACACATGTCATCTTTTACAGTTTAAATTATTATAAATCTGCATAGTTCTAGATTGTTTATAGGTATTTGCATTATGCCAATAAACATGTTTTTTTTTTTTCTTTTTTGCTCTTTTTTACAGCATAGAATAAGTTACGATGCTGAGTGTAAGCCTTCATTGATTTGAATATGATTATTGGACCATTTTTAATTGAAATTGTTGTAACGTTTCTTGCTGTTTTCTACCTTCTACAAAAGTATGGAAATTGCAGGAAGCACCATATATTAGTTACCATAAATGTTTTTATTGCATGGTACTTTGCTTTCATCATCATCTTCATCTTGCCTCTAGATGTATCATCTGTAAGTAATTCAAAAATAGCTTGCTTCATTAATTTCAAAATTTTAATTTTGTAATTTTTTGTCAGTAATTAGATAATTAAATTACTCCCTAGTTTTAAGCCTTTTACTTTTCATTCTAAATATTCTCTAGACTGCTTATCGACAATGCTTGCGAGACGATGCTGTATCTACTACAGTTCCCCCACTTGTACCTGTAACATTGTCAAACTCAACAGAGGTGGCCAATTCAACTGAAGGTTTAAATTCAAGCATTCCAAGTTATACAGAATTCTCAGGTACCTTTAATGTTCTTTATACTTAGCATGAGAAGTATTTGTGTTTACATTATTATTTTCCAAGTACTCACAATTTGTAGATTCTTACATACTCACGAAGAAATAGAATGTTATAAATTATTTAATTCCCTACTTATTATATTCTCATTCTGATGTTGTTCTACTAAGGTTTATTAGATAAACTAATTTGCGATTTAAATTCAAGTGTTTTAAAATTAGTATTTAGTAAGTGTTGACTTCTGCTCGTGTTTGATATGTCAATCATCAAGTTCGGCTATGAAAATGAAATAAATATCAATGCTTTTGAAAAACTGAAGATGCTATTCCATATTTTTAAGGGAAAAAAAAAAAAAACTTGTTTATTTTGACTCGAATTTTCTTATATTTAGAAAACATACGGGCAGAAGCTAGAGTTTAGCAAATCCATATTTTATTTCTAAATTTATTTATCACTATTAGTATATTTACCTTTTTGCCACTGGGACAACAGTTGCTGTTATGATTTTATATTTTATTGCACTCTTAATATCTGGCAACTAATGATTTCAAAAGTGTTTCTGTAACTTATACTTCTACATCTGGCAACAAAGTTATGGCTATTGTAACAATCGCTTCGAATGTCAATATGCAGCTTGCTGTATGTGTAGTTTATTCTTTTGTAAATAAATAGTTTATAACGAATCCTTATCCATTTCAATTCAATCTTCAAACATAATAGTTGTCCAATGAAAGTTCCCTTTTTGGTTCAATACTGTTAGTGTAAGTACTGTCATCCAAAAAGTTTTTGTCCTTAAAAGTAAAAACAAAATATTTTGATGACAATACTTATATTTAATTTTTTTACTTAAAAGTAGACAATGAAAAAACACATAGTTATCCATATTTGAATTTTTCTGTTTAAAAATGTGTACTTTTAAAAAATCAATTTAAAGTTTATAATTTTGCTGGCCGTTTTAAATATTTCTTAAAATTTATGTAATTTTGAATGTATTTCTTCACTTAAATGTAAAATTATATATATATATATCAGGGATGCACAAACCTTTTTGAGTAAAGGGCCAAAACACTAGAAAGTATCAGGTTGGGTGCCAAAGTAATGTTAGTTTTATTCATAAAAATACAGGGTGTATTTCAGTTTTTATTTAGAGGCCCAGTAGCAGAATTTTCTGTATCAATCTGCAGCACAAGTTTCAGAAGTCAAAGTTTATCTGCGGCACCAAATGATGTGGAACCAAATTGACAATCATAAAAAATAGCGAACTATGCCTTTTAAAATAGTTGAGATAGAACAATAATACATGCAGACAATAAATATATATTATAATTATTCGATTTATAATTAAATTAATAAAATTCAAAAATTGAACGTGCAATTAATGCAAGCTAAGAGAAAATGAAGTAACAAAATTGCTGTAAGGTGGCTAATTAATCTGCAAGCTTCAATATAAATCTGCAGTGCTTGCTGCCGTCCTGCACGATTTCTGCTACCGGGTTTAGTGCTAATATGTACAAATTACATGTATTAATAATTACTGTACTCGGGAGCAGATTATTAAGTAAAAGTTTTTAAAAAATTAATGTAAATGAATTCAAACAAAATGAGGTATAATATTTCTAAACAATTAATTGCACAAAATTTATATATATCAATGAAGTGATTTGTCAAATGGCAAAAAAGAGAAATACTAAAATTTTTTACAAAAATGTGTGCATATTATGAAAATGAAACAAATGGAAAATAAAAAGATAATTTAAACTTAGAAAAACACAGCATTATTCTCTAAATTATAACTTTCTTTATAATTTTTCTTTGACATTTTATAGTGTAAAATTTAAAATATATATTAAGAGTTAAAATGAGAAATTAAGATTCAGAATTACTACTAGTCAATTTGGCTAGTAGAATTGTTTTTTTTTAACTAACTATTTACAAAATCTTATTAGTTAAATTGGCACAGTAATATTAAATTTATACATTGCTACATGGACAATAAAAAAAAGTTAAACTGATTCCTTTATCAAAAATCAACATATCATTATTTTGTTCCATGGCATATAATTAAATTTAAACTCTTTAATCACTAGTTTTCCTGCAGATTAGAAATTGATCTTTGTGAATTAATGTAAAAAATCGTTATTTATTTATTCATTTCCTAAATACATATCAACAATAAAATTTTCGTAAATATATATCAACAATAAAATTTTTAAATTTTGATGATAAATTACACTTTATAAAGTAAAATAATTATTCATATTGATATTATTAATTCTGAAAATTAATGTTTAATTAATACATTTTTATTCATTCATTACTACTAGTCAATTTGGCTAGTAGAATTGTTTTTTGACTAACCATTTACAAAATCTTATTAGTTAAATTGGCATATAGTAATAGAGAACAGATCCTCTTATCCGGGAACCAGAAAACTGGGAATTTTTTAGTGAATTTCTCGCTATTTTTGAAAAGTTCACGTTTTTTTGCCCATTTAGTAAAAATACGAATTTTTAAAAATGCCTTTAAAAATACGCATTTTTCCGTTACAAGTAACATATTCAGTGTTTATAAGTCGAGCAATTTGGTCTAAAAACAATGTTTTTTTAGGGGAGGAGGGCGTCAACTTACTTGCAGATGAAAATTAGGAAAAAAAATCTCCAACGATACTTGAGAAAAATCAGACCTTTTCTCTATTTTATTTCAATAATTAAACATAAAAGAAATAAGTAATTAGATTTTTATACATTTATTTAATTGTCTCGTCAGTATTCGTAGACGAATTGCAACAAAAGTCGGACTATACGAAAGTTCGGAAAATTTCTAATACAGCAAATTCGCGAATTTTCCGCAATAGATGATCGTGTGAAAATTAAACCTCGTTTATTTTTGTTTTATATATATATTTTTTTTATTTAAGAGCTGCAATAAGGAAATAAGAATTTAAAATTGATATTAAGGCAACAAAAATTTCAACTGAAAATGAATTCTTTATTAAAAGCGAAGTCATTTACGCAAGTATGAAATTTGCGAGCTTCTGCATGTAAACATGCTTCTTACATTTCGTTTTCCTCCCTTTTGAAATTATTTATTACTGTAAAAATGATTGATGATCAGATTTTACGAAATTAATAATTTGATAAACGAGATGTCCGATTCGGAAAGCACCCAAATGGTGCTACACCCGTCACCCGAACGATGACAAAGAGCAAGATAGCAATGAAGACAAAAATAATGACATTTTGTCTGCTGTGTCTAACGATCTTTGCTTTGAATTAACTAAAGAAATTATAGAAGGAAATCCGGCCCACCCTCCCTGGGTGACATCCTTTTGAGGGACTTTGGGGGATGACTCCTAAAAATGAGATAGCAAGTTTTTAAAATGCATATAAAACTTGAATTATACAATTTTACTGATGCTATTTCAACATATCATAACTGAAAATAAATGTAGTTTACTGAAAGTTACACAAAATAGGTTTAAAAAATGATTCTTTTTTTTTTTTGCACAAATTGGAAATATATAAACTACAAAACTGATTGAAAGAGTCGGCGATCAAAGGATACATGTTAAAAAAGTTTTGAAATTGCAGTTTTTTTTTTTTTTTAAATCTGAAATCAAGGCGGAAAAACATTTGTCCAATGCAAAGTTGCTACTTTACAAGTGCAGGACAATGAAAAGAGTGTCCTATGATGAAATCGCTACAAAAAAGCAAGTGGGTTTTAAGTGATAAATTTAGAAACGATATTACAACCATTTCTTTCTTTTTGTCTTTTTTTCCCCATTTATTGTTTATGGACAACCATTCTGTAGCAATAATAGTTAGTGATGTAACCCATCTTAATTTGGCCGGTTACCGGATATCCGGCCAGACTTTGAGCCGGATATCTGGTATCCAGCCACAGTACTTTTTTTAATGAGTATTTATATTTAATTGGATTAGACAAAAACCATTATTTTGCCTTTGCTTATATGATTATATATTTCTTTCAAATAAACTTTCAATTAAAAGTACTTAACTTTGAATTTCTGAATATGAGTAACTATTACTTAAATAACATTTAGTTGAACGTTATCTGCACTGAATATTGTGCTTAGCAAACACCTGTTAAAGATTCAAACTTATTTATATTAAAAATCAAATTGAAAAAATTAAAAGCTTTTCCTTTCTTATCAGTTAAGAAATAAATTGCTAGGAATTTGAATTATAACAACTCTTAATTTTAAATTTTAGTATCACTGTAAATAAATCTGTCTCTTTAGTAATTTAAGTGTTCATATTTTATCAATTTCCTTCAAATAAACTAACTTTTAATTAAAATAAATTTGACTCTGAGTTTCTAAATACCAACAACCATTGAGTAAAACTTATTGTAATTCTAATTATATTAGAATAAAACTACAGATAGTATATTTAAAATTGATAATTGGCTGAAACCAAACATCAGTTGATTACAAACATTGCATACAAATAGTTGTATTCAATGTTTGTAATAAAAATGTATGAAATAATTATACATTAAATAAATTAATAATGTCACATATGATCTCGTGTTTTGTTGGTATTTAAGCAGACAGGACCACTCTGAATTTATATTTTTAGGAGGGGAGATTCTGCATTTCTCGACTAAAACTTTGTATTTCACTGTATCACATGCTATTGAGAATTACTGATCATTGTCTACACAAAATAAAATTTGATGCCATACTACTATTATTGACAACTACAGGGTGGGGCAAAAGGTATGAACCAGTTTTAAAGGAATGTAAAACAAAAACCATTCAACTTACAGAAATTAAGTTTATATTGTTTAATTTAGTACAGAATCTAGTTTTTACATTAAGTTTTAAAGATGATATTACGTATGTGCCAGCCGTCAGCAGTGCTGCACTCTTGAAGGCGAATTCTGAAGTTTTCAAACGCTCTTCTGCACATTTCGATGGGTATTGCCACAACTTCCTCTCTAATTCTGTCCTTAAGTTCTTCCAGGGTATGTGGACGATGTTTAAAAACTTTTTCCTTTATGTACCCCCAAAGAAAAAAAATCACAATGCTCAAATCTGGCAATCGTGCAGGCCACTCCACGTCACTCCTCACAGAGACGAGGCGCCGGGGGAACACTTGCCTCAATCTCGCCATTGAAATCCAAGTAGTGTGGGATTTAGCCCCATCCTGTTGGAACCAGATGTCTCCCAACTTAGTTGCTGCTCTCAATTCTTCCATCTCAGGTTCAAAAACTCTTCCAACATTTTCACATAACTCTCAGCGGTGACAGTGATGGTTCACCCATTATCCTCGAAAAAGTAAGGACTAATAATCCCAAATTGGGATACTGCACACCATACTTTAGTCACTTTAGGGGAGTGAAGTGGCCTCTGGTGAATTTCCCTTGGGTTTGCATTAGCCCAATAGCGAAAATTTTGTTTATTAACAGCTCCACACAAGTGGAAGTGGTGATAACAGAAAGGCTATTTCCAAAAAAAAGTAATAACATCAAGCCTACGATGCTCTCCTGTCCAAACCATGGTTGCTACTGAAAACTAGACTCTCCCACTGCCACAACGAGACCCCTCCCCTTTCCCCGCCACCACCACAGTCTGAGCGTCAGTCAATCAAAACTGGTTTATACCTTTTGCCCCACCCTGTACATAGTTGTCAGCCAATAATGTATAATAAGTGCATACATGTAGGAGGAAAAGGGGGAAAAAAACTATTGTTACACCAAATGTTCAAATTTTCTGTATGGGCATTCAGAATTTGTCAAATAAGGAAAATTTTTGAGTGGTCACAGTGATCTTGCTTCGGAGCACCTTTGGATGAAGAAACCTATCTGCTTAACTATATAAGATATAATCTCAAAAAAAAAAAAAAAAAGAACAAATGCCTAACTCGAAAATACAGATTAGAAAATGTTAGCCTGTCATGAGCAACCTCACAAACAATTTGCGTAAACTCTATAGGAGACTTCCAATCGGAAAATTGCTCTTGAGGTTGCGGGTAGAACGAGGTGGAAGTAATAACCTCTTTAAAATTTCTTTTGTGTGATAGCCCCATAATTCAGTGGTTAATCAGTCGGACTGAGGAGAGGTTATTATTAATTGAAATATTTTAACAAAACAAACTGTTAACAAACAGAAAAAACTAAAATGTCTAAAAGTTGTTTAAGAGCCATTCCATTTCAGACCAGGCCGAGGGTGTCACATGACCCTCACAGATTTTTTTCAAAAAATTACAGTAGGTACAACAAAGGGACATATAGGATATCCCAAAAGGATTTTGCAAAAAAAAATATTTCTCTAGTTACAGACTTTTAAAATTTTGGACAAAATTAGCCGTTTTCAGAAAATTAGCAAAACACACTTTTAAAATGGCCACTGTTTCAAAAGTTTTTAATCGATTTGAATATTTTTTTTTCTATAAATAACTAAATGGTGGTATTTTATTTTAACACTGTTTTTACAAATCTAGTCGACTTTATTGATAAAGAAAAAAAAACTTTTTCACATGAAAAATTTCCATTTTTACCGATTTTATGATTTGTTTTTCTTATGAAAGAAATTTATTTTTGACAAAACAGAGGTGCCAATTTAAAGTGCTGTTATGGAAGTTTTGCATCAAATTTTATTGTAAGCCTGAGATGCATATCCCTTCAGAATTTAAAGTTTAAAATTTGAAAATGTTAAAAAATCAATATTTGAAGTGGTTCCTCAAAAAACCCATTTGTTTTTAATCTGAAAATCTGCTCATTTGATGTCCTTGAAGTGCTTAATGAGCTGCTATCAATTATATTGTGTATTTTTGCCCCAGATATTTTATATGATTTTTCAAAAATGGCCTTTTGTGCTTCTCTCAAAAAAAGCCAGAAATTCAAACTTGTTCTTATTTAATCATTTTAATATAAGATTTAATCAATTTTCATTAAGATCATAAAATCGGTAAAATCAAAAATCATAAAATCTGTAAAAATGCAATTTTTTCTCCTTAAGACACTTTTTTTTCTTTATCAATAAAGTCAACTAGATTTTAAAAATTAGTATCTAAATAAAATAAAGTCCCTTCATTATTTATAGAAAAAATTTTATTTGAATCGGTTAAAAACTTTTGAAACAGAGGCCATTTTAAAAGTGAGGGTTTTGCTGATTTTCTGAAAATGGCCAATTTTGTTTCAAATTTTAAAAGTCTGTCCCTAGAAAAACATATTTATTTTTTTTGCAAAATCCTTTTGGGATATTTTATATGTCCCTTAGTCGTAACTTCTGTAATTAAAAAAAAAAAAAAAAAAAAAAACTGAGGGTCATGTGACAAGTTTTAGACCTGCCTGCCTGATTTGAAATGGAATAACTCTTAAATGGATTTGACAGAAAACAAGGCTGAATTTGAAAATTTGATGAATTACGGTCAAATTTCAATCGTTAGGTCAGCTCTAATAATGTATAAGGTAAGTGCACCTATAGCGGATACTACACCAAAAGCGGATAACGTCTTCGAAAAATGAAGATAATAAGACTTTTTCCCTAGCTAGGTGGCCCCGAAAAAAAAAAATTAACTAGCCTTATTCCACAGTTTCATCACAAATCCGGGAGAGTGTACCTACGTAGCAAGAAGGTTAAACACGAGATTCACAGTTTTAGGTTTCCCGCTAGACACTGCCCGCCCATTTCTATCTGGTTTGCTAACAGGAGGTGTACTGAGAAATAAGTATTTCACTCATGTTTCTTTTTATATCTTGGTAATCTTTTGGCCGTTTGTTTTTCAAATATATTTTAAATATATTACTCACTCTTCTTTTTTATCTCTTGATTTTAAGTTGATTTAAATGTATATCCGCTACTGGATACGGATTTCATAGCTTTTACCAAAAGAGGATACCCTTATCCGCTATTGGGTGATTAAATTTTTGTGTACAATGAATCTTTTTTTGGCGTTATATTTTCCGAAATTTGATTTAACTAATGCCAGTGCCATTCTTTTTCCTTCAACAGTGAAGAAACCGAAGGCGGATAGGGGTATCCTCTTTTGGTGTTATTTATATCCGCTACTAGAGCTTTCTTTCTATCTTGAAAATTTTGTTGTGATATGCATTTTTTGCTA
This sequence comes from Octonoba sinensis, assembly GCA_038502835.1. NCBI lineage: Eukaryota > Metazoa > Arthropoda > Arachnida > Araneae > Uloboridae > Octonoba > Octonoba sinensis. The sequence goes on along the minus strand of CM076598.1, from coordinate 200,100,894 downwards.
TCAGACTTTGTCATTTTTCTAATTTACTTTTGTATTAGTACTTAAAGAAGAACTGACGACCTTCGTTTACATTTCTTGTAGATTGATAATAATAATGGCTCGGAAAATATTAAAGCACCCGGAGGAGGATATGTTAAAAGCACTTGGCGAGGTTTCGAGAGGGAAACCCATCGCTGCAGCTGTCAAAAAAAATGGTGTCCCTTTATCTAGCCTATATTACAAAGTTAAAGGAAAAAGGCCGGTTGAAAGGCGGATGGGGCCGGATACAGTTTTGACAAAACAAGAAGAGCAACATCTTCAAAATTGGATAATAGCTATATCTAAGGCCGGTTTCCCTGTTTCGAAAACTGAACTTTTGGACAGCGTCCAACGCTTACTCACCGACATGGGTCGTACTACAATTTTTAATGAGAACCGACCAGGCCGAAAATGGTTTCAGTCATTTTTGAAACGCCATCCGAATATTTCTCAAAGGGTGGCTCAAAATTTGGCAATATCAAGGGCGTCCATTACAAACCAGCTGATATTAGAATGATACCATTCTAGTATCAGCTGGTTTGTAATTAACTTAAATTGTTTTCCTTCAGTTTTTAATTACCTGAAGGAAAACAATTTAAGCCACATACTTTCAGACCCTAACCGTGTGTTTAACAGTGATGAACGTGCCTTTTTCTTGAATCCTAAAGATTCAAAAGTATTGGCAAATAAAGGAGACAAAACCGTCTACCAACAAATTAATGCAGACGAGAAGGAATGCATTACAGTATTGGTGACAGCTAATGCTGCCGGGATTCTGGCTCCACCATTAGGGGTCTTCAGGTATGAACGTATATCTGCAGATATTGCTAAAAGTATTCCACCGTTTTAGGGCATTGGCAAATCTGAGAGCGGTTGGATGAATGGTGCTTTATTTTTTGAGTTTATCACCAACTTATTTCACCCATGGCTCATTGGGAGCAAAATACCACTGCCCATAATATAGTTTATAGACGGACATGCTTCCCACCTTACTTTGCATACAAGTGAGTTTTGCAATAAAAATGGTATAATTCTAGTGGCACTCCTGCCTAACGCTACTCACGTATTACAACCTATGCATGTTGCAGTATTTAGATCTCTAAAACGAAAGTGGTAAGAGAAAGTTCACAAGTGGAGGTTAGAAAATATAAATTCAAAACCGATTTTGAAGAAAAAGGATTTTTCCCCTTTATTAAAACTAGCACTTGAAGAAATTACATCTTCTACAAATCAAAATGGATTTAGAAAATGTGGGCTAGTTTCCTGGAATCCAGAAGAGGTACCTAATACTCTTACCGGCAAGAAGGTTCCCATTGAAGAGACTGGCAAGAATGTTTCCATTGAAGAGATCAGAGAGAAGAGTTCACAAGATGTACAAATTAATGATACAAAGATTGCTCTTTCAGTTCTAGAAGATATCATAGGACTCGAGAAAAACGAATCTTTTAAAGACACTACCTCAACCTGGCAAGGCCAACTAGAGGATAATCGCTCTATGAGGTATAGAGAGCGATGACTACCAAAATAATGGGCCGAGAACATTTGCAACAAGACACCAAAGAGAAGGAAGAAAGTATTCCGCAACTTTGTGCACCATCTGGCCAGGAAACTCCTTCACAGACAACTTCTGCTAATATACTCTCTCCGTTTAAACGGGCTTTATTTTGGCCAGATAGACAAGAAGTGAAAAATAAACGTAGACGTGAGATTTTTCCTAGCGTTGTGACGTCTGAACGTTAGCGTGAATACAATACAAAAAAAATAAACAAAAAGTTGGAAAGCGAAAATGCTAAACAGAAGAGAGCTGTGGAGAGGGAAAAAAAGAAAATTGAAGTTGAAACACAGAGAAGAATTAAAAAAGAAAAAAGAGAGTTACGAAAAAAGAAAACGAGCAAAATCACCAATAAGCGAAGGGTAAAACCCTGAAAAAGAAACTTACCTTCAGCATCTACTTCTGAAAATGAAGACTGGTGTGAAGACCCAGGAACCGATAATGAAAGTAGTGTGACGGTTCTAAAAGCATGAAACTTATGTTTAGAACTGCCACACTTATCCCTGAACAAGTTTTTTTGTGATGAGAAACAAATCTGAGATTGAAATTAATGTGATGCTTAGGTACTTAGGTAAAACAATATTTCAACCATATTATGTTATTTTTTGTATATTATCTATTATATATATTTATCTTATTGTTCCGTTTGAAATAAATCAAAAGGTTTTATGGTGGTAAAGTGGTTCTTTTTCGTTATTTACTCCACTATCCGCTTCTAGGTTAGCAATTATCCGCCTAGATTACACCAATTTTTTTCACTATCCGCCACTAGTACATAATACCATTACATAAAATTATTAATTTAGGAGTTTTAATTTCTCTAAAATGTCCAGGTTTGTTATATAAACGGATAATACAATCAATTTGTAACATAATAGTCAAAAAAATAATTGAAGCTGAAAATTAGTTTTTTATTAGAACCTAAAAAGGCTAAACGATCTGGTTCTACTATCCTCTAATGGTGCATTTACCTTACATATATAGGTATATATATATATATGCACAATATACTCACCCAGTAGTTCCAAACTTTAAACTATACATGTTTGAAGTAGGTTAAAACAAAAGTGTTCCTCAAAAAGCCGTGAATTTTGGGGAGTGTTATTTGGAAGTGTTAGGATCTTTACTGAAGAAAAGTTCTCAGAAATGTGCAGTTTAATTTGGACTGAGTGTGTCGTACATTTAAGTTTCAAAAAAATTTTATTTCATGACATTCATAAATAATTTTTCTTTGAAGCTTCTGTTCCAATAAATGATTGCATTGTGCCATGGAGCTATGTTCCTGTTGGTGTTTTACAAAGCTTATGGAGAGTTGTCTACTGGACAGCTCAGACATTAACTTGGTAATTAAAATTTTTGATTGATTGTTTTGAGTGTTTTCTTTGAATGATCTATTATTATGCTTAAAAATATTTTATTACGATATACATTGACTTTCATTTAAGCATTTATTTAAACTTCTAACTTGTATAAAAGATGTTATTTAAAAAAAACCATGCATATAAAGAAAAATAACTATTAACTAATCGTGGATATTCAACCACACCACACCCTTATTTTTGGGAGTGCAATTTTAGAAAAAGAAAAGAAAAACTTTTTTTTTTAAACACTTCAATTCATTTTTATGTGGTCAGTGCATAAAAGATCTCCAAAAATAACTAAGAAAATAAAAATGCTTAAATATGGTTCTGAATATGCAGAGGAGATTGGAGTTAGAGATGTGGTGAAAATCGAGTGAGCAGGCACTGTGACCAACCTGATATGTAGTTGAAACAATAATATAGTAGCACAATATTGAATCTTCGAATTTCGAATGAGATCTGCTCTCCAATTCACAAGCTTTTTTTTTTGAGGGGGGGGGGGGGGCAGAGGATTTTGTAAGTAATATTTGTGATGCGACTTACCCCTACACACAGTTTTTATATTTTTCTTACTTTTCTCTCAACACTTTTAATTTATTGGCTTTTATCTGTAAAAGATTTTTATTATTTCTTGATTTCATTATGTATCATTGGAAATAAAATAATAAGTATTTGTCATTTTGTTAAAATTCTCGCAGCTATTGCTTGATATAAATTATTTTGTACAATTTGGTACAATAGCTCATTTAAAGAAGTTCATGTTTTGTTTCTTTTTTTATTAGTTTTTCAGCTGAAGCTTTTAGTTAAACGTAATATGTTACTCTTGCTTGTGCTGTGTTTTTATAAAAAATGTTAAGCCTTTTAGTTGTTTAAAACATTGTACTTTTAATGCTAATTAGTATATCTTTTGGTGTGTTTGCCACTGAGGATGAATGTTTCTGTGACATAATCATAAGCACCTAGTCTTAATCAATTTAATTTTGTAATCAATGATTTTAGAAACATTCTATGCATGCATTTTAAATTCAACTTTTAATTTTTGTGGTTTAAAACATTTTTGCATATTATACTTTTTTATTTGTTTTTCTTTGAAAATAAAACTTAATGTCAATGCTTTAAAATATATTGTAACATTTTGCTAAATTTATGGCTATGAGGCATTTTTACATTAAAATTAAATTTTTTATTTTTTGCTTTTTTTTTTGTAAATTGTTACATGTATTTAACAATTAAAAGTTGTGTTTTAATTACCGAGTTTTATGATATTGTATGTATTCTTTTGCACTTTCCATTTAGTGCTTGAATGTGTTTACATTCAAATGTTTTATTAACTTTTTGTAATTACAGGATAGTTCTTCCCATGATGCAGTCTTATTCAACTGCTGGGGATTTTACCATCACAGGAAAACTAAAAACAGCTCTTGTTGAAAATGCTATATACTATGGAAGCTACCTTTTGATTTTTGGAACTTTACTTATTTATGTTGTTCTTCAGCCCAATAGTAATCTCGATGGGTAATATATATTTCAATATTTTAATCAACTTCTTAAATGTTTTATTTTTTATACTGAAACTTTATTCCTAAAATTTCATCAGCCCTGGTAATTTTTTTTTTTTTGGTATTTAACATGAAAAACAGCTTTGTGTATGATTTTTAGTAAACATTTAATGGCATGAGATGCAAGTGATTTTTTATTCTCTAGGATATAATGATACTCTTGTTTCAAAAAAGAGTATTGTGACACAAAAAGTAGCAAAATCATAAGAAATGAAACATCTCATCCACATCTAGGATAACAAACTTCACCCACAATAAAATTCATGTAATGTAATTTTTTTAAGCTTATTATATAAATAAGTATCATACACATGTATTAGCAATTTGTGTGAGGTGGTGAAATTGTTTCTTAAATGAATCAAGTTTTGGTAGACCCCTTGTTACATCTCATGCACTCCAAAATTTTTTCTTATGTTGACATGGACCCCTTGTAGGTCAGTATAGGCCCCTGGGGGTCCATAGGGACTCCGTTGGGAACTAGAGTGCTAGACCCTACAATGGGGTCTATACATGTGACGTCAGACCCACTGCTCACGTGAAGAAAATTCAACTGCAAACCTCGTTTTCGTTTCCTCTACTGTCTACCTCTACCATGTGCTGTGGATTTTCTATGGGTTGCGTATTGTTAGTCTGACATTTCTCTTAATTATTTTATTTTTTTAACTAATGACAACATCATCCAAAAAATGTGAGATAATCTTTTGTTTTCTTATGTCCATTCCTTTAATGGTATATGTTTAAGCTACCAAGAAAGCATAGATCCTTGCATGCAGTAATCATAGCTATAAATGTAGCTTAGAACATAAAACAAAATTTACAAATTTAGCCCATTAACCCCTTCACAGTTGGGTAATTTTCAAGAAAACGGTCATAAAAATGCTTTTTTTTAAATCCCTGAAAAAGATATAAAATATGTGTATGAACAATATATCTATTAATTTTTAATTAAAATTTTTTTTTTATTTTGAAATTTCAAACACTTCAGCCTGAACATGTCATGGGAGTGAGAAACAGAAGGCGAAACCTCAGCCCGTCATGTTCACAGGAATGAGAGGGAAGGGGTTAATGGTGAAAAAATTCCTTCACCTCTAATGCCATGCGTTTACAGATAGATGATAAAATTTGAAGGTGAAATACATATGATTTTTTAGCTTAAATCAATAGCTGAAAGCATCATTAGTCATATTTGTATGATTGTTTACCATGCTATGTTGTTAATTCCACCAGTTTGATTTTTTTTATTTGGAAATTAGAAATTTTGTCAGTGTGTTTTAACGAGCATAATTTTCATTTGTTTCAAGCTAAATTGAAACTTTATACATCTTATTTTTGTATTTATTTATTTATTTATATTTTTTTTTGAATTATACTATTAGTACATCTACACAAAATTATTTCTTTTTTTATTATTAATAAAAAAATATTTACCAAAGACTATAATTTGCATCCTTTTCCTTTTATTCAAATTTAACAAATTCTTTCCTTTAAAAAGAGCAACTGCTTTTCTACAGTGATGACAAGATATAGTAGTTTAAATTGTATAACAGTGTACTCTTAAATTCTGTTTTTAAATTCTGAATCTGTTGATTATTATTTAAAATGAAATTCAGTTAAAAAGACAACAGTGTCATTTTTTCACAAAATACATCAGTTTGTCTAGAATAATCTCAAACAACTAATTTAATTCCTCCTAATTAGCCAATTTCTTATTTAAGTTCAAGTTTCCTTCCATTTCCAATATAATGTAATTTTGAAATCTGGTATCCTCCAACATATTTTTGACAGCTGGTATAGTGCTACTCACTGTGAACGATTCAAGTTTCTAACTGTATTAAAGTGTAGTGTGAAAAACTTAAGAAAAAACGCGTTAATTTTATACATTTATTAATTATATTCAAATTAAAAGGAATAAAATTAAAATTTAGTATACGTCATATAAAATAACTAAGCAATAAATAAATGTTTTTAGTGGGAGGGATAAACCTGCTGCTTTAATAATAAATTATCAACATTTGGAATCAATTTAGTAAGGTTTAATAATAGCTTATATGAGATCCACTATTGTTGACACCCATTTTCATTTCATTAGCCCCCAACTTTTTTTCACTTCACATGGACCCTTTGCAGGTTGTCGTCAACCCATGGGGGTCGATATAGACCACTTTGGGAATCACTGCTCTAAACTATTATCACTCCCGCTTAAAGAAAATTTTTAATGCTATTGAATATCATTTTACTATTGTTGTCTTTAAAGTATTGTTAGAAACCCATTACTTATTTTATTCAGCATTGTTTTGAAAAGTTATGTTCAGCTTAAACTATGGTTATTATTTACATACTCATGATTTTTTAAATATTTATCAATTTTTTTTTCATTTTACAGATCATATCTGAAAGTTATTTGTATTACTGCCAGTAATACTTGGGGCCTTTTCTTATTAGTCCTTCTAGAAGGCTATGGGCTTGTAGAAATTCCTCGTAGTTGTTGGAATACAACTAAAAAAGGTTACATGCTCAATTATTTGTATTTTAAAGCTTCTAAATTAAGTGCTGAGCGTTGTGAAGCTGATGAAAAAGTTGACGATCTCTTGGAAGTATGTTTTATCATTATGTTATGAAAGTTACTATTAAATTTATGAAATTTGCAGAAATGCAATTCTTTGCTAATGTGTTTATAATAATTGTTGCAGGAAATTATGCAGCTATCTGAAACAACTTCTCCTAGTCACCCAACAAGAGCTCAAATTGACCTTATACTTGACAAAGTAATTTTAAATGATTGTAGTCTTGTGCAGGGGTCTTGTGCATGTAGGTTTATTGATGTGTAATTGAACGTAAATATTAAAATTTCTGAAATTTTTGAAAAACTAAATTAGAGTTGGCACACAGTTTTATCCTTCCTGGGTCCCAAGGTCACAGGTAACCTTGTAAACCTGGTGCTTTAAGAAAAAAAATGGGGTCTCAAAACTTAAAAAAAAAGATAAAGGCTCGAACACTATTAAAATGTGTAGCACATGAGTACATAATAAAGTCCTTTGTCATATTAATTAAATAAATAATAAAAACTCAGATTAATAATTCATAACACCTATCATTTTACTGTACTATTTATTTGTTATTAATACTTTATTTATGAAACTCATTCCTTTTTAGTTTTTAAAGTTTCAGCAGATTATATTAAGTTATAAATGTAATACAGGATCTTCTAACTTTTAAAAGCACTGCTTTAAGTCAGCATGTCTAGTTGTAAAAGCATTTTTAATTTTAGTTTTATAAAGAATCTCATAAAACATTTTTTCTTTATGTACCAGAGTCATTTAAATTCAGTCGATTTTTTTCACTAAAGGATAGCGTTTTCAGCACCATGTTGGAAGCAAGAAATCAACTAACCTGATTTATAGAAATACTAAATATTTCACATTCCAGCCTTAACATATACTTAATAGTAGAGTATGACTAATCATTCCCTTTTTTGCTGTTCTACTCATCCAAAATCTGATTTTATTAAGAGAAATTGAGAATAATAAGTTTTTGCATAAGAAAGCGGTACTGATTTGAATAATAAAGAAACTATTTTGGAGAGGCAAGTTATTTTGAAGATAAAATTTATGCATCTTGTGGGATGAGTGTATTTCAGTTTCTGTGTTCTACCTTTCAAGTCTAGGAAATTCCACTTGCTATAGTGCATCAGCGGTAAACCTGAAATAACATTTCATTTTTATAACCTATTAAATCATTCTTTGGTAATTAAGAAGTGTTAAGCTTAAGAAATTTTTAAATATTAAGGTGCAAGAAAGAATGAAAGTGCACAACTTTTAAAAGAAAGTTGCAGCTAACCATGTAGTATTGGTAGCATTTAATATAGTTATTTTCAAATTGTCTTAACTAGCTGAAATAATATTTCCTATGATATAAACATGGAAAGTATTTGCATATTATATATTTCACATTTTCTAGTATCGAAGTTTCTACCAATCATATATTCATCACGCAGAACTACTTCCATAATTTAATATGGAAATCCCTTATGTAAACTGTGGCTACCAATATTTGACTCCCTCATTTTTTCTCTTTTTAGCTTGTATTCTGCCTAAAAATATACTTGCCGTGCTATCAAGAAACATGTATATGGACATTTCACTGGTATTTTAAAAAGGGCATGCAAATACATGGCATTCTTTATTTTAAAATGATAGATTTTTGCTTTTTTTTCTTTTTTCGGCATCACCTTTTGTGAGCATTTGATTTGTTGCTAGAAACTATTTTAGCCTCTGTTATTGTACTCTTTATTTAGATGTAAAAATAAAGTGTCTTAGTTTAAGAAATGAGGAAAATGTTATTGAAGCCACATTTGACCCCATAGTATTCAAAAGTAACAAAAAAAAATTTGGTAGTAGGAGGATTAACGGTTTAATGTTAGCATTTTTCACATTACTTGTCGGTTCCTAAATGACTGAACATTGGCAACAGATTAATGTTCAGCTAACCTTTTAATTCTAGAAATATTTCAATATCTGTGCCTTGTAAGGCTCTTATTTTAACTTCATTGTGTGTTTACACATGTTAAAAGACTGAAGCAAGAGCGTTTTAATATTTTATAGCTAAATTACATTTTTGGAGAAAATCTTTTTAAATCTTGCAAGGAACTAGAAAGAAAGAAATAACATTTTTATTTAAAATCATCATTCAAAAAACCATGGATAGGCATAAGGTTTAATCTGGTGAAATTCAATGAATTAAAATTCTATGATTTTATTAAAACTGAAGCTTTAAAGACAGTAACATAGTAACATAGAAATCTATCAGGTAAATAAAATGTTTCATGGTATTCATTGAAAATTTGCTTTTTTATGAAATGTAATAAAAATTTCTATGTTTTCTTAATAATACACTTTTTCATGCTCAAATCTTTTAAATATAATGATTTTGGTAATAGTAAATACTAAACACAACTTGCATTGTTTCAGTTTCCAAGTGAGAAAAAAGCATTGTTGCAGCACAGACGATCTAGGAATGATGATCGCTACCCACTTGATGGTATAAGTGAAAAAGGGCTTGCAAAACTTCACAAACAGGTAATTGTAATAATTTGCATGAAAATCTTTCTACAAAACAAGTAAAAACAAATATGCATTGAAATGCAAGTATTTTAATTTGTAATGAGATGAATTGATGTTTATCTTCCAAACTGTTGCAGTAATTTTATGCTCAATTTTAAGACTATAACTGTCAAGAACATGTATTTCAATGTCTTAAAAATTCATTTCCAAGTTGAAAATCATGATTAAGTTCCAACCTATTGTATCTTGGTAAAACATAGTTTTGTTCGTTTGTTTTGATGTCACAGCTTGCATTTATGTATTGAATATTGAGTTAACTGAATATTTAATTTTATATTGTATTTAACATTCTAATGTTTTGTGGATTTAAACAACTCTGACCCTGGTAATTATTTAGAAAACGTGATACTTAAAAATTCAGAATGCTATTTCAATACTATTTCATTGTAAAACTTTGGAGGTTCATTTATAATTAAATATGTGTACTTTCATACACTTACATCCTTTTGGAGTACTAACTACTTCTCTCTCTCTGTTGCTCAGCTTTGGCTTCAATTTTTTTAAAAATCTCTTCAGTTATTTTAAAACCAAATATGTATCAACAGCAGCAGTTCCCAAACTTTTTTGACCACGGAACCCTTAACAGTTCACTTTTACTTTTAGAAACCCCCATTAATGTTCATAATGAAAATCAAATTTAATGATCTAAACAAGGGCCTTCCCCCCAGGGGGAATTTAATTTAAAAGTACTTATTTTAAATTGAAGGCTTTAGTATTGTAAAATGCTAATTTGGAAAGCTCCCTTCATGGTTACCATGCTCTCCCTTGACCCTCCACCCCTCCTCAAAAAGGCGATTAATTCCCCTGTATTTAGAAGTTGATTAAACAGTCAAAAAGTGGTGACAAATTGGTTTTCCTTCTGAATTAGCTTTGTAACTTATTTTTGAGTTATCAGTCTGTCAATGAAAGACACTTTTGTAATTGAAAATCAGAATAAATTGAAAATTTTTTGTAAGTTATCACACCTGTCACTATATTGTTAGTAATGACTGTAAAGGGAGGAGGTTTTATCTTAGATAGTTGAATGCATATACCTGGAGTAGCATCTAGTCTAAATCTGCATTTGAGTTTAAATATACACAGGTCAAAAAATCTTCATTTTTAGCATTGAGATGTTACTGAAAAGGGGAGAAGGATTAATATAGGCTTGCTTACCTAAATACGGGTTTTCTTAAATCAAAAATTCATTACGTAGAAATATTGCAATGTAATGAAAAGATTGTTTCAATTAAGATGAACTTTAAAATTATGTTAGTCTCTCTAAAATCATATTAGGGATTCCATACTATTCAGCATGGAGAGCTTTTTTGTATTTATGATGTAACCACTTCCAGTGATTACACTGAATGTCAAAAGTTAAGACTTAACAACTCGTTAAATGAACGTTATCCTAGTGACTCTTATTATTTTAATAATTTTCATACGCATTAAAAACTGCAGTTTTAACAAAATAATGTTGAAATCTTTATTTTAAATAAATAGTTCAAAAAAGGGGGAAAAGTACACGAGTTATGTTTTATCTATACTAACAATTAAACATTTAAAATTAATGTTTCCATGACACTTAATAATCATTGAATTTTCTAATTAATAAACTAAGCTTAGTGTAATGAAATGCTGTGTTTCAACAATAAAATCATATTTTGTTGGTCCACCATCTCTGGTCCAAATCGAGCCTTCCGCATGGCCAGTTTTATTACCCAAATTGACTTATTACCGTTTTGATAAAATTATTGTTTAACCCTTTGATGGGGTTAAGAACGCGCTCAGCTCGCAATCGAATCATGCTTCATAATGCGTGCAAACAAGTTCCGCTCGGGAGCAAGATTTCGTCCGAAATGATTAAAAACGAGCACTACTCGTGTAGTGAAATTTTTCCCCAATGCGCGCTGACAAGCTGAGCTCGTTCGTGAGGCGAGCTATCTAGGGCATTGCCAAAGAACAGTAACATTTTCGGAAGAACGGCGGGTGAAAACAGCTGCCACTTTCGACTACTGTTTACTCCTAATACTGTGCAAATTAAGTAAACAAAAACTGCTCATTTCCCTAACCGTCAAAAGGGTTAAGAATACTTTAATTTTCTTTTTATTGTTTATATTGAATTGAAAACAGAAAATTTCAAAACTAATGCAGTGTTTAAGCAAAGTCATTGAAGCGTTGATTTGAAAATTGGTAGTTGAGTTCAAACATTGTCCTGCTGCAGAAAAATTTGACTATAGGCATTTGACTCTAAAAATAAATTTTTTGCAATGCCATCATCAAGACACCAGTTTGGTGTTTGCGAAACGTAGTTGGCACAGTGGTGTCATTTAAGGCCATGGTGGCCTCATACGCCCGAGATCTTGGGTTCAAACCTGATCATCTCTGTTGATTCTCAAGATGCAGAAAATCATTTATACATAAAGAACCAGTGAATATCGATTTTGATTGGGTACTCTTGGCTAAAATAAATTCCTAGTGCTGTTTCACATCGTCAGTGTCTTAGTGCAGTTTCACTTGTTGCTTCACCCTCTAGTGAAGAAACTAAAAGTTAAAACTCCCATGTGGCAGTTGCATCCTACCGATTGTGGTGTAACTTGAAAGAATGGAACCAGTTTCCAGGGAATGCACTAGGTCGGCAAAGGTTAATGACCAGTATGCAGCCCATGTAGAAAGAAAATAAAATACTTACTAAACCACACTCTTCAACTCCTTTCAGGGGATCATGTCAAAAGTATTACAAAACCAACTAAATTCCCTTATTTGCTCATTAGTCATTATTATCGAAAATAATTTTCAACCTTTCATCATCAAACAATGTATAGCCTTTTTGAACGACCCCAAGAGAGTTTTAGAGTGGTCTAAATCAGAGGAACAAATCATTTTACAATTTTTAAAGTTCTACATTAATTTTACATTAATTAACTAATTTTAAAAATTCCCTGAACAGTGTTTTAAATTTATTTTGCTTCCTTCAAATGTATTTTTATTTTCCAAAAGGGAATAACTTCCACTTTCAGCTAAATTTCATTGCGAAACATTTTCTGGACATGACTCAGTGGACATATTATTATATAATAATAAATTTCCAAATTCCCTGCCATCCTTCTGCAGAACCCACTTTGGGAAACGCTGATCTACAGTATTAAAAAATTCTTTATATTATTGTGAAAACAAATCAAATTCATTCTTTTAATGTGTTGTGTTTAAGAGACATTTTTTTTAAAGAATCAGGCTGGCTCGGAAGTTGACATTTTTGATTTGGCTGAAGTGTTTTATATATGCTCTTTATTAAATTTTTAAATTTCAGCCTCCAACATGTGAACAACATTTAGGCATTTTAGTTTTTTGTTTTATTTTGTTCAAATGTTTTATTTAGCAATAATATCTCCTCAGTATGACCAATTGACCACTGAGATGGTTACTTTAATGCATTTTTAATACACATTGTTCATACATTTTATCTTTTTGCACTCCTTCTCCTGTAAAGAAAATGGTAATAAACATTTTCATGCGACCCTGTTAATATTCAATAAATTAAGAATACAAGTGCTGATCAAGGGTGCAAGACTTCCATCCACTGGACGGATTTCCGTCTTTTGAAAATACTCGAGGACGGAAGAAGGACTAAAAAAAATACGAAAAGATCGCGGGGAAGGAAGGGATTTTTTTTCATCCGCAAACGAATTTTCCACTCGCTCTCATCAATTAAGTCACAAACGCAAAAACGAACCCTTTTACACAAATCGCAATCTCAATGGAGCATTTGCAAGTACAAAAATTGCAAATTTCCCCTGTTAAATTCCATCATTAGCTTTTGTTTTCATTCTTTTCAAAATCTTTGCTTGAATTATCTGACTATTTTTAAAACAACATGTTTTCAAAATGGCACGCATCGTTTTACTTTACATATGACGACTTTGTGGGGTTTATCGCCATGGTTCCTCAATTTGACTAGCTGATATGGAAAATATCCTATTTGTGTGTGTGTGAAATGCATGAGTTGTACCATACTAAAAGTTTCTTTGAACAAATTAGGGATGACTCAATAACTATAAAATTAAAGATCAATTGGTTGATGAATCATTAGAGGGATGTTTTATTTACACGCATTTAGATTGCGTAACGAAAGTTTCTCTTCCTGATGACTGTTGATGTTATTTTTATTTTAATTTGCACTTATTATTTTTACTTCATTTTAAAGAGAAAAGCGAATGCAAAGAAAAGCAGAACTGTATTTAGCTCGATAAAAAAGCTATCGGACTTTTTATTTTTCTTCCATTTTTGAAAAAGTGAAAAAAAAAAAAAAAAACCTTCTTGTCGGAATTCCTGTTTTATGAATGGAAAAATTAATAATTTTTTACCACATTAAAGCCTTCAACTAGTCATAAATTCAATATGTTCTTTTTCTCACTTTTACATTTTTAAGCCTTCCAAAATTTTCCGATTTCTGCAAGAATTAAGGGGGTTTATATCGGTATTTTTCAGATATTTTCGCTATTATACTGCTGAAATTTTTTTTTTCAGTAGATGTTTTAGACAAATACCCCCTTTTTTAATGAAGGAAGCTTAATGTCTTCTCCGAAAACGGCGAAAAATGCCGGGAAAATAGGCGAGCAAAAATTTTCCCGGTTTTCCTGGATCGCCCATTAAATTTTGGTGGGAAAATATGCATCAGGCAAAGATATTTCCTTTAATTTCTTAACCATAATAAGATGATCTTTTGCCTAAAAGGCCCCTCCCCTTTTTTTTGTTAAAATTTTAAGTCCTTTTTTTATAATCAAGCCTCAATTTTTCCTTTACTTTTGTTTAAAAAGTACTTCTCATTATTATTTTTTATTTTAAATTCTCTTGATTGATTCATATTCATGTGTTCCTTTATTAATTATAATAATTGTATTTTTAGTACATGAAAATGATACATGTACGGTACCGGACCCAAAATACGGAATCCCGAAATCCGGAACTTTTTCAAAAAAATCGGCAGCTGGAAGAAAAGCAGCTTTTGTTTTTCCAAGAAAAATCAGGAAAGATTTTGTACCGTTTTTTTTAGAAATAGGCATTTTAAACAGAAGGAAAACAAAATGTAATAAACATTTTTAAGATAAAAAATGTGCAGTTTTCAAAAAAGTTATTTCGTGATTTTTTGAAAATGGTTCGTTTTTGCGATTAGAGTTTTTATTAATTGTTTCTTTAATTTTAAGTTAATATCATTAAGTTTTGCTTTTTTTTTCATTTCTTGTAGTTTTATTATATTTATTTTTTAAAATGAGCTCTAATTTTCGCACAATACAGAATATTTGTTCTAAATTGAAAATTGGCGCTTCTCGCATTTTCCTGCTAGTCTGATCTTTTACTGCAATTTAGTGGCTAGAGAATTAGAGTATAAATTCATATTAGAATTTGACGAAATTCTTTTCTGTTATCGGTTAGTTAAAGAAGTTAAAATAATATCGGGAAATATCCAGATGGTTTCGATGTTTTGCCTCGAATGTAAGCCGACTCCAACCTCGTTTTTTGTGCTAAACTTTGCGACTTATAGACGAGTATATACGATAATAAAAAATACTATGAATGAGCAAAATGCAAATTAAATCGCACTGATGCTACTTTCAAAATTCTTTGAATTAGGCTCCAAATTCCGGAAAGATCGCGGCGCTGAGCCCTCCGGATTTGAGGTCCCATACTGTGTATTTCAAATTTTAATTCACTCACAAAGTATACTTGAAAGGAAAAGAATAGTGGCAATCAGTAAAAAAGTAGTAAAACTTACCATATGTATATTATATGTATATAATCTTATTGCTTATATCAGGTCGATTCAGCATGTTTAACAGGGTCTTTTTTTTGTGGATTTTAAAAAGATTTTTGTGAAAAATCAATAATTTTGTGAAAATTAAAACTTTAAACATATATAGTGATGAATTTTTTTTTATTATTATTTGCCACTTTTATAATAAATAATGGTGTAAAAATTAAAATTTGGAATTTTGTGAAGTTGTGTGTTTTGATTGATTTGAATCTTGCTAAGGGTCCTAAAGCGGACCCAATTTTCCTCTGGCGCGACGCCTGTATATATATAATAAATACTCCCTCAAACCAACCCCCCCAATAAAAAATTTCCCGTGATTCAGCGCAAAAATTTTTCAGTCCTGGCAACTTCCAGGACTTGCACCCACGGTGCTGATTTTCAATTTAATCAAGCGCTCTAAATGCTAATACAAATCAACAAACCGTTTCGTAATTTGCTAATGCAAATTATGAAACATTGATTCGAAGCAAAATAACTCTTCACTGCACTTATTATCTCACTTTATATTATATTATACAGTGTTACCTTCAAATTGTGTTTTATTTTGTTTGACATCTTGCTAGACACATAATCTGACTGACCTATATCACACACATATATATATACCATATATATATATATATATTATATATTGTAGAAATGGATTAACTAACACCTTAAGATTACTGTTAGTTTGCTTTGACATTGATTTAATAGATTACATTTGCTCTTTTATTTTGTTCTTGATATTTCTTCTTTGAATTATAAATAGTTAGAAATGTATTGAGTATTGTACAAATATTGTCGATTGTAGATCTAAGGAGTAGTATGAAAGTATGACCAAAAAAAACTTCTACAAAAAGTAGGAGAAAAAAACCACTATTTCCAAATTTTTTTCATTGATACCACTAATAGCTACTGAATGCAAAAAAAAAGTAAAAAAATCAATTGACAAACAGGAGAAAATGGTACTGAAATGCAAGGCCGTAGCCAGAAATTTTTTCTGGGGGGGGGGGGGGGAGGGAATCTGACTTTGAAACACTTATGTTGAGGAAAGTTTTAGGGAGGAATATATGCTACATTGCCAAAAAGTTCAGGATTTCGTGAGGGGGGGGGGGACATTAACTTAAGATATGAAGTCAAAATTCCATTATAGCATTTTAAAATATTTGTTTTTTGAAAAATTATAATAGCAACAGCATTAAATGGCAGAAATATTTGACTCTGAAATTGAGAGAAACAAATTGCATGATTTTGAAGGTCATTTACTGCTTGCACCAAAAGTTACCAGACCTGAAACCAGCTGAACAGCAATTTACCAGGCTTCTGGCCCAAGCTGGAAATATTAAGTGTTTATTTTCCTCCAGGTATAAACATATTGACTCCCTCTGGAAAGTAAATTGAGGCTAATCCATTCGAAGTTACAATCTAACATTGATTATGAGTTCTATTTACTAGACTTTGTGTCTAAATCAAACACTTGATCTGATAGTCTTGGGATATGCTTGAACAGTCAATCACCTTTAGTTGTGTTGTAAAATACTCTGACAGCTTGTAGGGACATTGATAATTTTTTACAGTATGTAGCACTGCCCATGCTGTTAAGACACCCAGATGGCATTGACTAGCAAGACAAAATTTGGTCACATACTGCACACACACATGCCTGCTGTGCAATCGTATTAGTGTTTACAAGTGAAGCTACTATGTCTTTCCATAGCTTTCTCGATCATGGTCAAATAGAGCATATTTGGGACATGTCGGAAAAGGCTACTTCAGTTGCCTCAGAAAATCTCTAAACTGGTTGATTGATCACTTGCTACATTTTAAAACTACCATACTGATAGCTAAATGTAATTCATGCCCTAATGAGAATCAGCTTCTGCAGCTACCAAGGAGTGTACAATCTACATTCTTTTTGTTTTTACTAGTCGGATCTATATTTTTCTGTTCTGAGTTTGTAGTTATTGCCCACCTACACAAACACTATGCACATGCCAAGTTTCATGAATGTAACTCATTCCCCCCCTTCAGGGCATTCCACCCCTCCCCTTTTTTTGCAAATGTGCTAAAAATAAATTTGTTCTTGTGCAGGAAACTCGTCACCAGTGAACCTAAAATATCATATGCATTCATAAAGTATTTAGAAAAGACCTATTTTTATTGCATGCCCATACTATTGTTTATGTTTTTACTAATAATATATGTTTTCCAGATAATACGTGCCATTCATATGTATAATCGTACTCAGTGTCAATGGGGTATGCTTTTAGAACAAGTGTTTCATTGGGAAGATATTGTTCATAACGAAAACAGCAGAGAGCGCATCTTCAAAAGTACATTCAAGCCTCAGAGGTCACTTCTTATGAAGACTATTTGCTCTCCTAAAATTGGTAAGCACTTAATTTTTGTTACAACTCATAGGTTATTGTTATTGTTTTTGTAACCTTTATGTTTTATTCTCCTCTGAATATTTTTCATATATAAAACATTCTTTGTCATGCAGTTTGCCTTGAAATGAATTGCTTTGGTAAAGGAAGTTTCAAATTATTTTAATAAGTTAATTTGAATAATTATACTGCAGCATGCTGACATATTTTTGAAACTTTCTCTAACAACCTCAGAACTGATGCTGTATCACTTTTGGGTGTTTGCTTTGCTTTATCTAATTTCTGAAATGTTCATCTCTTTCACCAAGATGTCTTGTTTGTACATTGTGACCCTATTATTTATACATCTACTAGCATATTCAACTCATGCTCACAAAAGCAACATTGGCTATCTGATAAGAATTTTACCGGTTAGTTTCAATAATTTTTCATTAGTCAAAATATAAATTGAAACACAAAACAATGGCTGACTAACATATAGTACCAAAGCCTTATTCTATGTATTGCTACATATTCAAAAGTACAACATACAATGACCATGAATACATACTTCCTGAATCAGCCATCAACCGTTCTTATGAAAGACAAATTTAAAGGAAAACTTGTTTACTATTTTAACAGTTATCACTTAAATTCATTCAGTTATGTTTTCAATTCAAATTCTAACTCCATTGTTTTATTTCTGTTTAAATACTAAATTAAGCAGAGGTGATCAAAACAAACCACAGATAATCTGAGCATTAAGGTTAGTTTTTGTACAATCATGTGTCCATTTGGGCAAATTGTTTTTTCAGCAATGATATTTCCCACAAATTTAGTTAAACCATGTTAAATTAATTTCACTGTGTTGGCATAAAAAACCAGACTCCCTTTATTTGTTGATTGTTCTTTGATTCTGACAACTATTTTCAATCTTGTATATAGGGATGTAATGAATAGTGATTTAGCCGAATATCGAATATTCAGCCATTTCTTCCAGGCCCAAGCCTAATATTTGGTGAATGCCTTGAGCTGAATACTGAATATTCGGGGGAGGGGGGGGGGGGAGAATATTCAAGTTTCTAGAAAATTGTCACTCATTAATAAATGATGTATGATTTAATTATGTTTGTTAAGAATCTAAAACTATCTAAAATTAATGTATTTTCTGTATTGTTTTGAATGCAACAAAACTGAGAATTTTACCCATAAGTAGAATAGAAATGACAGGTTTTAATGTAATCATTAGCATTATTTTGCTAATTATTTAATTCGAATTAAAGAAATACTATTGCTTAGTGAACTTTTACCTTGCTCAAAGTAGTTTTATGAAGACATTTTAAAAGTTATAAAAGTTAATATTTTTATTTTATGGGTTTTTTTACATAGCTTATTTTAGAAGATCTATTGAAGTGTAATGCATTTAACTGGAATGTATTTTTATTTTCAAAAACCCCAATAAATTATGCTATCTTAATATTAAACTAGCTAGAAAAAGTCTTAGTTATGAGTACGTAAAAGTGTACCTCATATCATAGGTACACTCATACTTATCGTTCTATATGCAGAACTCATATAAACCAGCATATAAGCCACAATATGTTCTATATACTGGAGGATTTTATTCACAGGGTGCGCCACATGTACACACAGCTGCACACATAAAGTTTCAAAACGTTCAGCTTTTTCTATATCAAATGAACTGCATATTGGTTTCTGCAACAAAATGTAGCGGAAAAGAACTTTCTTGTGTATTACGTATATACATATGAGGCTACGGGATGTCTAGCCATGAAAGCATGCTCATTGCTCACATAACCATATACGAACGAGTGTTGAATTTGCATTCAATATCATCATCTTGATGGAGAAGTGAGCTAAGCCACACAACTACTATTTAGAGAAAATAGGCAATAAAGTTTTGTGTTTTGATTTTAAAACAATGATTCATTCATGTCTATTTATTTACTATTTACCTAACAATAATGAAATTGGGTTTTGATGTAATAAGGCCTTTTATTTTGAAATTGAGTTTCAAAGAGTGTAAAAGACATGTTTTACCCAAAAAGTGGCTTAGCTCTGTTCACCACCAATACAACAATATGGTGGTATTTTTTCCAGGAATTATTTGCAGGCAATAAAAGGTCAGGAATTGTTCACAAATTATTTATTCATGTTCAGGCCTTTCATTTAGAGGAGTCAGGAGGGGCAATTGCCCTTCCTGAGTAGAGAAATAGAGCACATTTATGTATGTATCATTTTGTTTTTTTAATGCAATATGCATTGAGTTTATGTATAAGTTTTTAAACTACCACTCATTTGCTACAATAATAATTATGTATAGGTAAACAATGTCTGTCTTTGAAATATATTTTCACAATATGTAAAATATTTGCAATGTCCGGAAACGTGTGAAGCAATTTGTTCCTTTTTCTCATACTGTTTTTATCCCTTGTCTCTTTATAGAATGGTACTGGAATTGCTTATTTAGAAATTGGGTGTATCGAACTTTGTCTGTTATATTAATTGTGTTTAGTAGCATTGTGGTTTGGTCTGAAATGACTTTCTTCACACAAGACCCAACACTTTCATTTTTTGCTCTTTTTATAAAGTCTGCAAAAGCAAGTTACAATTATATTGCCATAGAGGTAAGTTTAATGTACATTGCAAGTCAATTTTCATGCAATCATTAATATTTCAGGTCTCGTGTTATACAGAAGCTACATAGATGTAAATTTAAGTTCAGCAAAAATTAAAATAATACAGTTTAGTTCTAATGTTTGTGTTTGCACAAGGGCCATCTAGAAAGTAAGTTTCTCACACTACTGATGGTTAGTAGGCAATGAATTGCAAAAAGGGAGCGTGCATGTTGATTAGATTGAACATGGCTCTTGTTTTGTACTTAATACTTCTCAATTGCTTGCATTAATGTCATGGTAGTGGCCGAAGATGTCAATTTTCATTCCTTTTTCCTACAAGATCTGTGATAAAGTTTTTTTAATGCAGAATCGATTGGCAGTCAATATTCATCAGCAATTGTATCTGGTGTATGGGCTGCATACTGTCTCCTGTCCCAGGTGACAGATTTTTAATGGCACAGGGCTGCAAAAATTGATCTCTTGGTATGGCAACTGTTACAGTTTATGGCAGTTCTGTGTTAAGAAATAGCAGAAGGTTTGCTGTACCTAGTGAATGTTTACCATAAGAAACTTACTTTTTGGATATGCCTCGTATATTATAGTTAGCATATGTCTTTGAAAAAATATTTTGAATATTTTTTAAAGGGTTTGTTTATGATAAATTTTAACCGACATATAGAGGATTTATATACTGCTCTCTTGCTTTAATTGATAGAATAAATATTGCTGATTAAGCAAATCTAAAGTTCAAAAAGAGCTTTACTTGAAATTTTTTAAGAGGCTATTTTTTTATTCTTATCGTTATTTAATAACTAAATACTCATACAGATTTAACAAATAATTTGAAGTAACAACATTGGCATTTATATAAAATTAACAATTTTGTAGCACTGATATGATGTGTATTTAGCACCTCTGGTATAATATCCAGAGAGAATAATGTTGTAATGTAAGCTTCCAATTGGTATTTGTTTTAACTCCTGCAATTGTGAATTATTACATGTGCTTTGAGAATAAGTTAAGAGAAGCTAATGGTGCATATTCAGTAATTTTCAATGTAATCCAGCACTTTTTTTAAAAAATAAATCGAGCAAAAGCAATTCAAAAAATGGTTTATTAAAATATCCTAATTTTTAAATTTTGTCCAACAAAATAAATTAGTCTGAAAGATGTGTAATAAAGTATGGTCATAACATAAAACATACAAACATTAAATTTCAAATTTGAAAAACAAAGTTTTTTAGGCCACCTTTTTTTCTTAAGTATATTTAGAAGTTTCTAATGTGGGTGTGTGTTATTAATATTTTCCAAAATTCAGTCATTTTTGCATTGCATATTTAATAAATATTTAGAAACTTCATTAAAATTTTAGAAATTCATTTTGAAATATTACTAAGCTGTTTCTGAAAAATGAAATTGTCGAGCAATTTTTTACAGCTTAATTATTCCTAATGTATATAAAAAGCTTAAAATTCGAAAGAAACAGTATGAATGCTATCACTCTTCAAAAAAGTAGGATTGATATATCTGCATTAATGAGCATAGAAAAGTGTACTCTGAGATGAATTAATGCTTTTGCTGCAATGAGGGCCCAGTCTCATTGTTTTTACAGCCCTTAGTGTATCTTATTTTAATACTAATCTTTTTACAAGTTATAAAACTTCAAAGATGATTATCTTATTTCTATTTTTTATTTGTATTTTTTTCAGTTAATTTCAACTGCTACAATTGCATATCTTTGCGTCTGTGCTTACTATACTGTCTTCCGTATTAGAATATTAAATTTATACTACTTGGCCCCTCATCATCAAACTAATGAGTACAGCTTAATATTCTGTGGAATGTAAGTAGTTGACATTATTCATTACATTTACTTTCTGCATAAAATTTCCCTCAGCTCAAAACTTGACAGGGTGCGTAGCAGTTTTTAAAAGTGCTTAATAGTGCTTGTTTTGGCTTTTGATTTTAAAAGCTTTTAAAAGTGCTCATTTTTCATCCATGTTTGTAAGAAGTGCTTACTTCCTCTTATGCAAAGATATATTCATTTGTTCGACCGCCGAATGTCGCCATGAATTCCGCGAGAAGCAAAGAAGGGTGGCTTCCGCTTACCATTCTAAACTGGTTTTTCCAACCTTTCTCTAAATGAGGGAAGAAGGGAAGAAACATGCTTGTGTTGCAGAAGGGTTGTTTTACTGTAAAATACCAAATAAGCGCCCTCCTGAATTTTCGCGAAATTATCGAAGGAGGTGCTAAAACGGTATAAGTGAAGAAAAATATGTACCAAATAAGTGCCCTTGTCCCGATAGTACAAGAAAAGGAGCCTCAGTGATGCCACGGCGGGCTATATCACGTCAAATGTGCAAAAATTGGAGGTGGGGACGCAAAAAAAATAATTAAAAAAATTACTCGTAACCCAAGGCACGTAATTTTTTATTGCAGAAAAAATCAAGTTAAATCTATAGAAAATTGATACGCAAAATTCATTTTGCATGTCCATATTTCTTCAAGATTTTTTTTAGATGAAGAGCGAGTAAGGAAACGGCACCAGCGCCAGCTCACATTGACGCCCTTTTCCTGTCCTGAACTTCCCTTTTGCAGCGGCTCTGAACAGAACTGATTTCTTTTGAACCAAACGTAGATTTCATGTCCAAAGATTTCTTTAAGGATATAATCAGCTGGATAATGTCAGAAATATGAAGTTTTCTTTTTTTAAATACAATGATGGGAAAGGGTCTGGTTTTTGCGACAGCGAATTTTCGTAAAGCCTTCATTTTGGCGATTAAGATTTTTTCTTAGTTTTTATTTTGAATGAAAATAATAAATATTTTCCTATTTAATTTGTTATAGCCTTACTGGCATTCCTTATACTGTCCATGTAATCGATATTGCGAAAAATTCGGGAATCTGACATTGGGCCAAGAATTAATAATTTGCTTTTTGGCTTTTAAATATTGGATTTTGGTTTGAATTCTTCGTCAAATTGTTATTGAATCAATTGTTAATTGCATTGAAAACATTTCTTGCCATAAAAGGTTTATTTTTCATATGTATCTTTAAAACCATGATATGTTATTTTTTGCGTAGGGACCCGCTTTTTGGAAAAAGGGACTTATCAGGGAAGTTTTATGTTCTGGAAATTATCAGGGGATATTCAAAGTTCACCCAAATATCAGGGAAAATTATCATTTTCAATATCCAAACTGGCAAGCGTCCAAGTTTCGTTTAGCGGAATTTCCTTTCATTGCGCGCAGTCAGCTCGAATGCCGATTTCCCATTGGTTGACAGCGTCCTTTCTCCGATTAAACAACAAAAAAAGTCACTTTTTTGTCTATGAGTTAAGATGATATTGCAATTTTGCGCAAAAAGACACGTGTTAGCATTAATGCTTCCGAGAATCTGCCATTTTTGGTCCTGTTCCGAAAATTCCTCTCCAGTGTGTCGAATTTGGGGCTTGGTACCGTGCTTGATATTGCTGTGGTGCAACAAGAAGGGAATCCATGAACCCTCTCTCTACCACCCTCCAAAGTGATGATGTGGAATTTTTTCAAAAATATAGCAGGGAGAGCTTTGTTTTTTGTTTAGTCTGCAATTCCCAGGGAACTTTTAAATACTTTGGCGTTTGGTTTGGGAACTCATAATGGAAGGCATGAGCTCCTCTTGGTCAGAGGAATGAGAATCCAAATTTCGTGGGGGGGAGGGGGGGCACTTATTCGGTATTTTCACAGAAAGAAAATTGAAGGAAATCACGGGGGTGGGATGTAATTACATCTTTATTTTCATTTTTTTTTTTTGCTGTTACGTTGTAATATAAATTTTATATTATTTATATAAAAAAGTTTTAGCAATTTGGGGGTGGGGGATGTAATCTGCATAGCAAAAATGATCTTTTTTTAAGTGCTTAATATATTTTTTTTGAGTGCTTAAAAAGTGCTTAAAAGTGCTTATTTTTCATTGAAAGAATTTGCTACGCACCCTGCTTGAATATTCACAGTATTTTGTTGCTTTTCTGAAAGAAAGGCTTAATTTCTCTGTTTTTACATTTTGACTGCTTGATAAGTTGTTACAGATATTCTTTTTTGTGTAAAAGAATTTTTCCCTTGCAACATTTTTATGTGCAAAATTTGGTCTTGTGTTCTTTGTTCAAAGGCTCTTAAAAAATATTTTGTTTTTTGCCAAAAAATGGGAACATTTTTAATGAGAATTTGAAGGATGAAAAAATCATAAAGAGATAAAAAAAAAAACTTTTGAAAATAGAACTTTCAGAATCATTTTGACATCCTGTAAAAAATATGAAGCTTCATCATGTTTAAAAAAATAGATTACAGTTGACGCTCAATTTTACAAACAGTTTACAAATACCAAAAACTTTTCTATTGAAAGAATGCTTTTCAATTTTATACTCTTGATTCTACGAGCATTTTTAATGGTCCCAACAAGTTCATAAAATTGAGCATCAAGTGTATTTCTATACTGCATGAAGACATGTCTTGCAGAAATACCAGGGTGTATCAAATGAAAACCTTAAAAGTGCCATAAAGTTCTGAAAAGTTGTAGGATTGAGCTGATGGCAGGGATGTTCCTTGAAGTTCACAGAATGACCACAAGTTGTGGTAGTGACCTTGCTACACACACACTAGCAGTAACTAGTGCTGACTCTAGGGTGAAAGGGCCGCCAAGGGGAACTCGGAAAAGGGCACCCTCGAGTCGTGCTTAAAATTTTTTTTACCCCGAGCTCCTCCCCTCCTCATTAAAGCACCTTTGCTTACATTTTTCCAGGCAAAAAAATAAAGCGTTAAAAAAAGCTTGCAAGGTTGCAAACTTTGCATGTGTACTTCAAAATATAGGTTTTCATTTTGAAAGATACATACGTATATATGTACCATTTACACATGTTTTCATATGTATTCCGCTGCGAAATTATGAACTACTCAACAAAGAAAACTTTAGGTCTTGGTGACATTTCTCCACGACCAGGTTTGTGAGGGGTGTTCCAAAGTTGCAACCAATCAGGAAGGGACCACCATAAAAGTACTCTCAATGTGGCCCGCACAAGTATTAAGGCTGGCTCTGATTATTATTGACAAGTATTTCAGGTGACAGTGACTTAGGATTTCAAACTTGGTGCTATTTTAAACCTCAATCATAGAGCTTTCAAATTTTTCCTTAATCATTGTGTTTCTAATTGAGACATTTTTTTCTTTTTAGAGGAGGGGTGGGGTAAGAACTTTGCAGAAAATAGCTTTTTATTTTGGCTCAATATATTTTGTTTTTTTTACCATTAAAAAAGAAATTATATCAGGTGATAAAAATGCTGCACAATTATATGCAAGAAAACACTATTACATAAGATAATTTTTCACAGGGAAAGGGGAGCCACATGCTGGTGCAATATTTACTTCTTTTATTCATCTATGGGCAAATGCTATGAGAGGAAAATAGTGTGCAAATTGTACTTGTATTCAACATCTTCTTATTTCATATGTAAATTTTCTTTCTAATAGAGCTTCCGTTTAAACAAAGTTATTTTCAGAGGGGGGGGGGGGGGGCAAAAGTCTTGGAAAGGAATAACTGTATGTAGGCCCAATAAGCGTTTTGCTGTTCACTCTTTAGAAAATAATAAGAAATATTGGAAACCTAAAGCAGATGCTAAAAGATTGCTGCCCGATTATAAGCAGTTCGCTAATTAGCATATGGCCGTTTTCCACGTACAAACAAAGAAAAGCATATACATGACATACAAATGCTATTTTTAGCTCATATAAACTGATTAGTATGTAGAAATTAAAATGTTCAAATTGAAAAGAAAAGAAAGGCTAATTTGGCTTTCAAAATAATACTTAACTTTTGTCTTGTATAGATTTTTGAGAAATGACGCCGACGCCGTTTATTATTTCTTTTATTTTATTTTTTCAGTGGTGAGGCTAAATGTTAAACCCAGAGCAATTACACATCTTGAACCCCAAATTCGTAATCCCAAAATTTGGATCATTTTCAAAAAAAAAAAAAACAAATCTTGATTTCAAGGAAAAATCGGGAAGCATTTTTTACCCTTTTTTTTTTGGAAATAAACATTTTAAAAGTAAGAAAAAATGAATTGTAATGAACATGTTTAAAATAAAAATGTAGTTTTCATAATCGTGTCCGAAAAAGTTTTCATATTTGAAATCGCGATTTCTGAAAAAGGGTTCAGGTTTTCGCGATTAAGAGTTCATATTAGATATTACTTTAATTCTAAGTTAATATCATTAAAATTTGCTTTTTTCTATTTTTTGTACTTTTATTATATTAATTATTATTATTTTTTACACTGAGCTCTAAATTTTATGTGATACAGAAAATTCGTAAAACTGAAGTTCGGGCTTTTTTTATTTTTCCGATAATCTGATCTTTTGTAATTAAAACTTTTTAGTACGCGGCTAGAAAACATAAAATCATGGCAAAATTTGATGAAATTCTCTTCTTGTATTGTTTAATTGATTAATGAGGTTAAAAAAAAACGGGGAAAGTCTGAAATTTTCGATGTTTTGCCACAAATGGTAAGTCGACCTTCACTTCGTTTTTCGTGCTAAATTTCTCGACTTATAAGCGAGTATATACAGTATTAAAAAATGCTATTAATGTATGAATGCTAATGGCAAATTATATGAGTTTTGATGCAATTTATAAAATTTTTTGAATCGACCCAAAATCCGGTTAATTATGAAATCCGGAGAGATTGCCGCTCCGAGCGTTACTGATTTGAGGTCCCTAATTATGTTTTAAATAAAAAATTTTTTTTTTATTTGAATTTTTTTTTTTTTGAGCAAAAAAATTTCTTTGTAAAAACGGGAGTTTTTCGAACTGCTGCCCATCATCGACAGGTAGCGGGCCACAACCTGTCAATCCTAACTATAAATAGCATAATTTAACTTGCAGATATTCATATTGTTTAAATCTATAAACATTTGTAAAATGGAAAAAAGGCATGTGATGCGTCCCCTCTACTACCCCCTTTTGTTCCAAGAAACTGAAGGGGAGAAGACAATAATGCTCTGGAGCTCTGTGAAAACTAGTGTAAACAAATGGGGGGAGCCAGGATTGAAGTTTTCCTACTGCACTTCCTGTTTTGAAGGCCATTCCACTGATGTGGCATGGTCTGAATAGACCACAGGGGGCATAGAAAAAGGAAGAGAGGCCGCCGGGTGCATCGCCCTGTCAAAATGGCTTAGAGTCAGCACTAGTCACATCAGTTACAATATGGCTGCACCACTATCAACATGCACCACATTAGAACAGCAATCAGTGATTTGTTGCTTGCGTAGTGACCAATAAGGTGGTGTCAAACCAATAGAGGCATGTCAAACCAATATTAATCCATCTCAGGAGGACAGTACAGTATAGTGATTCATTTGTGCCACTGCAGCAAGTGTATGAGTGGGCAGGCATCGACGAGAGGTTCTTTCACTTAAGAAATCAATTGACGTGGATCCCATCTTGCAGAAACTTTATTGAACTTCAACACATTATGGACAGCATTTTTTGCTGAACTATAATTAATCTCCATAATTTTGGCAATTTCATTAAGTGTTATGCGCCTGTTGTTGTCCATAACAAATTCTTCCGCCTGGGCAATGTTTGTTTCTGTCACTACCCAGTGAGCCTGCCCAGGTCGTTGGACGTCCTCTATTGATACAAAACCTCTTTTAAACTTACTGCACTACTCATACACTTGCTGCAGGGGCAAACAGGAATCACCCTACTGTACTGCCATCCTGCGATAGATTTCTATTGGTTTGACACCTTCACTACTCAAGAAACTTATCACTGATCGTTGTTCTAACCTGGTGTATGTTGATAGTGGTGCAGCTGTATTGTAACTGATGTTACTGATAGTGTGTGTAGCAAGGTCACTATCACAACTGGTGGTGATTGTGTGAACTTCAAGGAATATCCCTGCCATCTACCAGATCAATCCTACAACTTTTCGGAACTTTATAGCACTTTTAAGATTTTCATTTCATACACCCTTGTATAATTTTTACTGACATTATATATTTTACCTTCCAATAAACAATCAACTCTTGCCACCTGGAAATAAAGGAGAATTTTTTTCGTCATTGAAAATCATATGAAAACTATTTCAATAAAGATACCCCAATCCCGAATGCCACCCACCCCCTAGCAGGATGTGAAAGAGAAACATGAATTTTTGAAAAATGTATTAAAAGTTGAATTTGTTTATATAAATTGAATATTTTTGATTTAAATCATTTTTTTTCTAACCAATAAATAATTTGAGTCTAGCATCTTCAAAAAAAAAAAAAAAAAAAACGCAAAATAGTTTTCCATTAAAAAAGTAAGCCTATAGTTAAACAAATAAATAAATATAATACATTGTACTGTAATTATGCTTATATATATATTAGGGTGGCCCATGTTCCTATGGTAAAAAAAAAAAGTTTAACCAAGACACCAAGGCACCCTCCCAAAATGTTAGACCTATTTAGTAAACACATTTGGGCAAGTTCCAGCTTTCTACTTTATTTAGAAATCGGTGCTCACAAGCTTCAAAATTGCATAATTTTAGCGCACAAATAAAGAATTTCAATATAAATATTTTTAAATGTTTATTTTATCAAAATCAATGAAATACCAATTTTTTATTTCAAAATACTGCAGATTACCACATTTTGCAGTAATTTAAACCAAATACATAAAATAAAATTATTTTTAAACTCTTTGTTGCTGTTGAGGGAACAGATTTCCTGTTCGCTTCAAGTACTTGTAATATACATTGTTCTTCTTCCTCATCTTTAGTTAACAATGTATTAAATTCCTGGAATAACTTTACCCCTCTCTCTTCAGTATCATTTAAAACTTGTAGTTTTTCAACCTGGTTTTTTCCTTCTAAGTAGCTGATTTTTTTGCTCCCGTTTTTCTGCTGGGAAATTAAGAAAATGATCATCAATATTTAATTTCTGTAACAGCTTACCGTCCTTTTTGTTACAAAATTTTGTAATGTGACGTCTTTTTCTACTTTAAATATGGTGCTATTTCCTCTAACATTTCGCAATTCTCCTTTATTTTTTAACACTTTTACGATAGCATTTTTCTCTGTTGATGGTACAGAGTCTGAAAAAAGTGCAAGGCCTACCAATTCATCGAACAGGTCCCACTAATGGCATTCTAATGTAGTATTGCTTATCTCCAAAGCAATGTTTAGGATTGATCAAAATCTTTCCAACATTGTAAATCTACCAAAGGTGCCTCTGCTGTTAAAGGTGCTTGAAACCAGGCCTTTATATACAAAAGGGCTCCAAACTTAATGAACCCTTCAATTGAAATTCTACCCTTTTGGTGATTTTTTAAATCTTCTAAAGAAAACAATTTCTCGAGACTTGGAAGGCCCAAAACAGATAGTAAAAACTTCTGCAAGTTTTTTCTTCAAATATATAATAGTGTCATGCAAGCCAAAATAATTCCCATTAAATCATAGTTTCTAGAAGAGTACATGCTCCATTCAAGTGACCAGTATTAACAGAAGTTGTGTCAAACACTGTCAACTTTCTTCTTAACTCTTTGGACAGTAGAACGAGAAATTGAAATCGAAGATTAATCTTCTCCAAGCGCAGATGCTATTAGAATAATACGCTTAGCAGCTACACAGGTCAGAAATTCTGTTTCTGTCTAATGCTCTTGTTACATGAGGATTTAATAGTTTTGGTTCAGTTTCATTATTGAGGTTTTCAGTGAATTTTGCTCTAAATTTTGCATTTACAAAGTAAGGTTTAAATTCTTCTTCAGCCTCACTGTTATTATTACTACTACTTGAACTTTCATCAATGAAATTTAGTTTTCTTGTTGCAATGCTTCTGAAATTCAAGCAGTATTAATGAAACCGACTGCTTTTTCTCGTCTTGCTTGTTCTTCTTCTTTACGCTTTAAAACTCTCTTTTAAATTGCAGCTTGGAGCTTGCTTTTTGTTGATTGTTGTCATGCACATCTTCCTTTCACTGCGTTGATCTAAGAGAAACTTTCTATCTTCTTCGTTTAATTAAATCAATAACATTAGCACGGGCGATATCAAAAAGTTCATCAAGGTTTTTCATAAATTCGTGTTCACATTTATCTGTGCTTCTGAAGTATGATTTTTCTTCTTTTTTAAAAGCAGCCATTCTGAATGAGTTTTCTCTAATTTATCAATGGCACGCATAGTCAGTCTTGTTGGTATTGATGCTTTAGACCAAATATCTAAGAGTTCACCAATGGCCTTGTGACTTGCATTGCGTACAGATTTTAATTCATGCAAATAATAATGAAATTGTAAAAGTACTTCTTTTGTAAACTTTATTCTATAAACCATAAACAAACTCTTAATTTGACAAAACATTAATAGATTTCAAACTTGTGGAACCGGGAGAAGTAAGGAGTAGCAAAGTTTCTTCTTTAATGTAAACAAATTGCGTCCCAATTACACTTAATTTGTTGAAGTATTTAAAAAAAATAAAAGAAACCATTTTAGTGACCGCTAGTAGTAGCTTTCTGATGCGTATTTATTAATTAAAGTTTGAAATTAGTTACATTAAGTTGTTAATTTGACTTCATTTTTTAACAACATAGTTAAAGCTCATTTTTCAATGTAAACGAACATATTTCATTATTGCTGTTAATTTATAAACATGAAAATATTGTGGCAAATATAGTTAATAATTAATTTCTGATGTATACCCTATTTAGGTAATAAATTTAAAATTATTTATGTTCCTTTTTGCGCCAGTTTTATTTCCATAGTGTTAACTAGAAAATTTACTCAAAAATAAATTTTCATCAGCTTTGAGCACCCTTTTCCTGTATCAAGAAAAATCTAAAATTTTGACACAAACATACTATGGTCAAGTCTAACAAAATGGGAAGGTGCCTAGAGTACTAGCAGAAACTTTTTTTTTTTTGGGCCACCCTAATATATATGTTGTTAAAAAGATAAGTATTCCAAAAGGTAAAACAAGGCTATAAGTAAATAATGTAAATATATGTACAAGGTGTCTTTTAATTTATCTACAACCTTAAAATAAAATAACACAAGAATCATTGCTGATAGCACAGCAATTTTTTTTTACGGAAAAGAACGTTCAAAAGGTAATTAATGCACAAGGTTTTCGAAGTGAGAACCGTCGTAGGCGATACAGTAGCGGCAACCTAGTCGGAAATTTATCTGTTACTTGTTCAAGTGTTTCTCTTTTAATGCTTGCAAAGGAGTCAGTAATGGATTTCATGAGGCTATTGATCTCTGTCATTCTTCTTGTACACCTAGTCTTTCATGTGACCCCAAAAATAGAAATCGCACGGATTCTTATTTAGTGAATACAGTGGCCAATGCAATGCACCAGGATGGTTGTTCGGGTACTGATAAACAATAACCCAGGCTCCAAACACACTGTTAATGGTATCAAGGGTCATTCCACTGCAACGGACGTTGCATTTATACAGCATTTTTCAACTTCAACGAGCATTCTAACAAACTTGTTGGGTATTTTTTAGGTTTTTTAATTTTGGCTAGTAAAAGTACATGTGTTCTAAGTATGCAAAAAAAAATTGAAGATATATATGTATTTGCTGTGTAAGTAAATATAATGACAGTGTGTGTATTAAATATAAGTGTAAGTAAAATATAATGACAAAGATTTAGGGAAAAGTTTCAAACAAATCTGGCAAACCATTTTATTTCATTTTTCACAGCATGTTTTCTTCGAAGCCCTCTCTTTGTCAACCCCAAGTTTCTTTTTCATTTTATATCTTCTGTAACTTCAAGATATCATGGACCTCATGCAAATGGCTCATGTTAACAGAAACTTATATGATTTCCTACATATTCCAACTCCAAAAATATTTGCAACAAAAAAATATGTTTTCCACATGCTATCCTCAAAATATGACACGAGGCGTTAAATAAGTTAAGACATTTTAAAATCATTTTTGAGAACCATTCATTCACAAGAACCAAAGTAGATTGATAAGTCCATTCAAATTAAAAAAAAGAAAAACAAAATTGATTTGCTCTTACATTTAGCAATTTAAATAAGAAAACAAATTAAACTGCCTTTTTAAATTCCTAATTAGTATTAGAACTTGTACTGAACAAATTAAATATTAAAAATATTCGCTCAATTGCTGTTAATGAAATTTTTACTATATATATAATGTCTGAATTCTTTGTCACCAATGCATCTTTTTACAGTAACTGCAGATTCTATCATTCAAATGTTGATGTAGATTTCGCAGGCTCTTTTTCAAATAACATTTCTCAGAAAGGTGATGCACAAATAATTAATTTAAACACATTGCTCAATAGTTTGGTGTTCTTCAAGTTTTCTTTAATACAATCCAGGGAGTGTACATTCCTGTATGAAAGTAATGACTCGCCTCTGTAAAAAACACTGTCCCAGAGTATGCAAAGAGCTTTTCTTTTTGTATTAAATGCAAATTCTGTCTGTCAGTCATTTTTGAAACTTTTTATTATTATCATTATTTTTGTTTCTAAAACATCCACATTTTAATTTTAAATTTCATTAGTTCCTTGTTTTCATTTTTTAAATTTTAACAAGTTTGTGATCAATCCAGATCTGTATATATATCAAGCTAATAAATGATGTAATTCAGTAGTGTGTTATGGATTGCTTGATAATTCACTTTAACATTGGTCATCTTCTGTTCATTTTTTTAAACCTTGAGTCTGTTTCACTATTTACCATGTAAACCTGGATACTCACTACCCCCTAATATGACCCGCACACATATTTTTGAAGGTACAGTTTTAAAAAAAAGTTTTTCTTTAATTTTGCATCACTCCTGCACGACTCTCACATAAAACATCTTTGAAATAACAAATTGTCTACAGTTACTTTATGAATAAGCAGAGGTGGTGGCAGCTGAAGATATTGTGAGAATCGAGTAAACAGCAATGTGGCCAACCTGTTATGTAAATCCTCGAGTAAAACCTACACCCGAATTTACAAATCTGTAGTTTTTTGGAAAAAAATGCAAGTGGTATTCAATATTATATGGTGTTCTTGAAATGATGGATTTAGGATTTTTGAAATGTGTATTGTAAATGTGTGCTTTTTTAGGTTGCTATGCCGTTTGGTTCCGCCTCTGTGTCTTAATTTCCTTGGATTAATTCATCTTGACAGTCATGTAACCAAAAATGCAAATATTGAAGAAACTGCTTATACAAAGGTTGAAGGAAAATATATATCAACTTAACTATTTTTATTCTTGCTCCCTTGCTGTTTTATTTCATTTAACAATAAATGTTTTTCTAGATTATGGGCCACTTGGATGTAATTCCAATGATTTCGGATGGCTTTAACATCTATTTCCCAATCTTAATATTTTTTGTCTGTTTGGCTACATACTTCAACATATGTAGTAGAGTTTTGCATTTTGTTGGATTTGAGCAGTTTATTGGCGATGATGAAATGACTTCAGATTTAATGGAGGAAGGAAGAGAACTTGTTAAGCGAGGTATGCTACTTTTCATTTCAAATGTGTTTGTTATGTATTACGTAATTATTTGTTCATTATACATTAAATAGATTCGTTTGTTGTGCTTTGTTTTCTAATTTGCAGTTTTAAAGAAAACAAATTTCCTTAAGAAAATGTAAAATACTTAAACAAAAGATTAAAATTGATATTCTATGAGAAGCTTGAAGCTGTTTTGTTTACTTTCTTGGCAATTTTATTATTACCAAAAGTGCCCTTTTTTTTTCAAGAAAAGTAAAAACATTGTGTAAATTTTACATATAACCAGGTATCTCAAGTTATAAATAACCTAATGCTTGCATGAAGAATAAGAAATAAAAATTTCAAACATAAGACATGCATTATTTTAAACTTTTTGGCATGGTACTTTGATCAATCCAGCCCAGAAGTATTTCTGTCCCGAGAATTTATCAGTGAAACATCTCTCTCCATCATTTTCACGGTGGCAAGAGGGAGGGGTTTACACGATCACGCCAGCGCTGATAATTATGTTTCTTGCCAAGGAGTTGGGTGTGTCTTCACGCACACACCCCCTAGGCAACTATTGCCCTAGGCAACTATTTTAATATATTGACTTAAAAAAAAAGAATCTGTGTAAATCATAATTAACTTCTATGTATATATACATGCATATAATTTTCAACAGCATTTCTTTTTTTTTTTTTTGACTGTTTAATGGAACATATAAGCATAAGGCACCATTAATATGTACCACCTATGGGAGACTTAAATGTGAGCCACCAATGTTATGTCGTGCCCGATGAGAGAATCAAACGTGAGCCACCAGTAGTATGCACTGTCATGAACATGTTGAAAAAGTATCCTGAATACATTTCAAGCAGTGTAATTAAATATAACTGAAGAACCAAAAGTGGTTTGGCTTGCCTAATTTGTTCACTATTTATTTGAATTGCTATTTTTTTAAAAATTTTCACTAATGTATTGCAGCAAAGCAAAGTAGTTTTAAAATGCTATCTTTTAAAAAAAAAGTTGATGAAATGCATTTCAAATTAAATTCTAATAAAATTATGGTTCTTTTACATTTATGCATTGCTTAACTAAATACTTTTATTTCATTTTTAATTAATAGAGTTCTTATATTTTCAAAGTTTTTTTTTAGGCATTAAGAGAAAGATTGGGTTAATTATTTAGTTCCATTGTAAAAATTGCAATGATATTTAAATTTTCTTTTTATAGCCATAAAAAACTTATTTTTAAGAAAGTTGTTTTCATTTTTGATGAATTTTTTTACCAATTAAACATTATTTTGGTATAGTAAAGTTAGTTTTATTATAATTTATTTTAATATTTAATAGTAAAGGAAAATATATAATTTATAAAAGGAAATTTAATTTTTAAACGCTAATTTCATTACACCGTGAAGGGTAACCCGGAGGGGTTGCCGCAACTCTGCACTGACATGTTCAAGGCTCGAAAATACACTGAGTATCATGATTTTTTACAAGAAATTTAAAATGTTCAAATAGTGTTCCAAAAATGTATACTCATAAATGTTGGAACAAACTGAACAGTAAAAATGTTTTATTTAAAAGCATATGAAATGGAATTTTATTTTTTCGTCTGTTCTAATTTTTAATCATTGCTAAATTTAAAATAATATTAAAATTAAGAATAAAAAAGTACACATTAATAATCTTTTCCATCATATATATATATATATATATATATATATATATATATATACACACATACATACTATACATATATTGTGGCTCTCCCCTCTTCAGCGTTTCTTATGTTGAATTTGGCAATTTATTCATCAATGTTGAGAAAATGCAGAGTTTTTTATTTGCATGTTTTGGTTCCTTTTTGTTTCGTATGCAACGAGAAACTAAGAATATATTCATCATGCTTAATTAGCAAAACTTGTATTCTTAAAATTTCTTATGGTCAACTTAAGAATTATTTTTGATGACTTAGCATTATAACTTTGATCGTGTTTTAAATTAAAAAACTCAGAAAGTGTATTTTCAAATGTAAATTCAAATTTACATCAAATTCAGAAAGAAACACACTAAAATAAAGCTTTTTAATTTATATAAAGATGTGTGTGTGTATAATTCAAAGTTATATTTTGCTTTTTAGGTATCTATATGCATATCTGAATAATTAAAGAAACACTTTGTATGCTATTTCCATTGTTTGAACTAGTAAAATTAATATTTTGAAAAATTAATGCCTTATGGTAACTTAATGTTAAAAATGTAATGTGATCCTAATTAAACAAGAAAGTTTTATAAATTTTTCAG
The DNA here is from genome assembly GCA_038502835.1 of Octonoba sinensis. Taxonomy (NCBI): domain Eukaryota; kingdom Metazoa; phylum Arthropoda; class Arachnida; order Araneae; family Uloboridae; genus Octonoba; species Octonoba sinensis. The sequence continues at coordinate 200,064,718 of CM076598.1, read as the reverse complement.
TGCTAACACAAATTTATATGGAAATCAGAAAGGGACAAGCACTAAAATGAAATATTTGCTGTGGATATCATCATCTGTGTCATTTTATGGAAGTATAAAGTCATACAATGTTTTAAAATTGTATGCAGTTTTCAGTTCATGTTGACAATGTATTGCTTCACTAAATATCTGTACCTGAGAGCCATAATATCTTAAGTCCATTTTTCAAGTTTTTAGGATGAAGTAAAAAAAAGCATTTCTAGTACTTAAGACTAGACTTTTCCATGCAAACCTTTGAATATAGATGTTCAATTTGAGCTTTGGAAGTTTTTAATCCTCATGAAGCTGGTGGCTTTGTCGTTGGTACTCTGTGTGTCGATTAAGTGTAAACTGGCAAAAACTTGAAAAATGGACTTAAATGGCTGTCAGGTACAGATATATGAATTTTGTTTTACCTGGGAAATAATGTTTGGTATTTTCTGGATTGTAGAAAAGAATAGAAGATTACGTCAGGAAAGTAATGAAAATCGCAGGCGTCAACCCAACAGGCTTGGAACTGCAACTGGTAGATCAACATGGCGCTCTGGCATGAGAGATACAAGTAAATATTCTACTTATTTTCCCTATATTGGAGTATTTGTGTTGCTTTATAGATTAAAATGCATACATTCTCCTGCTTTTATTGGTAATGTAAGAAAGTTAAAACATACTTCTGTTTTTTATTTAAATAATATATAGGTTTGACGGGGTCTTCTCCAGAAGAAAATACAAGAGCTGAGTTGTTGAAAGATGTAGAGCCAGTCGATTATACTGAAGAAAGGGGTCATTCCCCTATGTCTGATTTTGCTAGACCAGTGACGAATGAAGAAGAATATGGAAACGATGGCAATAGTTATTTACGCTCATCTTGGTCTCGTATTGGTAGACCTCCTCCTGGTATTTTTGATGATGTATAAAATAAATTATTGAGATATTGTCAGTGTTTTATCGCATCTCATTTTATTCATTGTTTTAATGTCTATTTACATATAATTGTTCTTAAAATTTAAAAAATAAATATTTTAAGCCAATAAATATAGTTTATGTGAAGCAAAATGTAGTTGAAGTAAATGAAAAGCCACTCTGTTTTTCTAACTCTCAATATTTTGCCTAGCTGAGGAATTATATGCTTTAATGTGACAAATGTCAGAATGTTAAAAACAAATTCAACTATTGTTATGGATAAGTGAAAACATGAAAAGTACACTAATGTATTAAATCAAAGTTTTCAAATATGTAAGATTAAATACGTTGTTAAATTGAAGCTCATATAAATGTGTACCTCAAAAAAAAAGAGAAATTATCCACGTTTTATGTGCCGTGCTATTTGTGGATTTTTCTCATGATTTAAGCTCTGCAAAAAAGTAGGATTAAAGCTTTTTATCCAATAACAGGGTACTTGTGGTCTCCCAGACCTCCTACTACCATAAACAAACTATTGTGCATGGTGTAAATTAGGACAGCTACTTTTAATTGACTTTACAAGAAGTATTTGTGAAGGAGTATATTTGTAAAGAAACCAACATATATCTTTTCAATAGGTTTCATGATCTCAAGTTTTGCTCATCTGCAGTCAACAAAATTGAGAGCTTATTTTTACTTATAAGCATTCACTTGATACTATCATACCTAAAGAGAAACTATAATACTGTTATTGCATAGCAATTTAAAATTTTTGTAGGAAAGGAAAACTATGTTATGAACCATTCTATCCGGCACTAACCCTAAGGGTCTACATTTTATCCTATACTGAATGATCATTATTTAATTTTTTAGAATCACATTCTAGTCTCTACTATTGTGAGATACATGCAACAAAACTTTTCAGTGTAAAACTTAATAATTAAACTTTGTGCATTATGTTGGACTTAAAGAAACTTAATACCATACTCCTATTAACATCTGAATTTATATATCAAATGTCAATCCAACAGCTGTGTCAGAGTTGATTGATTTTTTAGATCTGTTATGAATTGCTTATGGTTTCGTTATCTGCCTATGTTTTTTGTCATGTCTCTCACATATTTTTTGCTCCATTTTCGGTACTAAATATTAAAATAACTAATTAAATTTTGGTGTACTTATGCATCTGCATGCCTACTTTAAAAATAGTAAAAGAACTTTAGTCAATGAAATAAAGCCTACATTGGTCTTGGGCAAGTTTTTCTATGCTAGGCCCAATTTACCAATCCTGAATGAAACATTTGGTTTTGCTTACAAACAAAAAAATAAGAATGTTTATAGTTTGCTATGCACTTGTCTTTGAATGCCATTTAATGAAAATATGTGATAAATTAATGTCACTATTTGACATTCACAATTTTTTTAAGTAATATATATGTTTGACCACTCTCCCCACCTTTTCCATTGTTCTGTTGCATGTTGTACTTTTTTATTTTATTGTTTTATTTTTCATATAAATAACCATTTACACATCCATTAGGCATCTGGCGGTTTGGCATTTATCTACACATTAATTCATTTTAAGCCTCATGTTAAGCATATTTTATAATTAAGTGTGAAGATCAAAGCCAAAACCTTTATTAAGTTTTCTGTTTAATGAGTACAAATGTATTTACCTAGTAAAGCTGAATTTGATGTTTTTTACATTTATTTGTTATTTTTTACCTAGTGTGCTGTCCAGACCCAATTTGTAGTGTTATTTCTGTAAAAATTTCTGTTCAAATTGCAAATTTATCAATTGCGCTTAAGTACTAATTGGGAACATTTTAATGTAACAAAGTGAACAAAAGAGCAAAAATGGCAAATTTTGTGTATTTGTAAGTGATAGAAGAAAAAACAGTTTATATCATTAGTACTTGCTATTAAATTAAGTGAATTTCATGTAATATAACTCATCATCAAATATTATTTAAACAATTTAGTTTGTTCATGTGGTTAGGTTAGATGGCTTTTACAAACAGAAAAAAAAATCTTTAAATATGTGATCAATTTTGTGATATTGTTTTTTCACAAGGTTTTGTCTCCATTTGCAAACCTTTTTCTCGCAAAAAATGTTTTTCTCAAGGTTAGAGATTCAAAAAATAAATAACTGAAATACAATTCATTGTGTTTCCTTGCACAAGAGTGTGTGCTATACTGTGGCAAATATTATTGAAATATCGAGGGTGTGATAAAATTGTTGGTTTTATCATTTGTTATTAATGTCGAGAAAAACAAGCCTTTTGTTTGCACTGAAAATTCTTAGATAAGCTTAAATTTAAAATATAGTAATCTAAATTGCTTGAACATTCAATCTAGATTTCTATTTCTTTGCTTGAGAAGCTTATATTAAAACTACCTTGAGTAACATTATAGCTAACTTCATAAGTATTAACTGAAATGATTGTTTATTGTAACTAAAAGTTGTTTATTATTATTTGGAAAAATGAGGATCTTATCTCTCATTTGCTACAACAATGTCAAAACTCAAAAAAAAAAAAAAAAAAATATATATATATGATTTTTGATTTAATGCTACAGGAATAACTATTGATGATTGTAATTATCCAATAGTATTAATTCAACAACCATAATTTTCAATCTATGACATTGTTGCAACAAATGTTTTGATTCCCATTTATCATTGAAATAGTTTTAAATGTTTTTCGTGTTTGCTTTTAGCTAAATACTGTGTATGAATGCATTTAAAATGCATATGATGTATTTTTTACATGCATTACATGCATTTACGTGAAGAATGAAATAAGTATGAAAAATGTTTACACTTCAATGATTTCTCAAAAGAGAAATCATTGAATATTTTCATCTTTTGTTCAGTTAATAAAACTAATTTGGAGTATTTTATGCAACTGTTTCGGGCTTTAGTATTTTCGTTTTATTTTTATTCAGTCATTATAAGTTTTTATTATTATTCAGTCATTTGTGAATAACTATTGCATTTTGATATGGGTTATTGTTTACTATTGAGATCCTGATAAATGAATTTAATCATTTGTCACTCTTGCTATTTTCGACAAAACTGAACAATGATGGAAAGCATTTAATTGGAATAAATAATTTTGTTAGGTAATTTTATGGCAAACGGAAGATTTTAGCTTCATTGGATTAATACAGATAGATTGCAATGAAAGTGCAATGCATACATTTTGAGGATGTGATATTTATATTTAAGAACATTTATTTATTGTAGAATCTTATTTATTTATTATTGCTGTTATTATTATTTGCATTCATATGACGATTTTTAAACACTGACTTATACATTTAACCAAAATTCGTCTTAGGCATTCTTTGCTTTATAACAAAATTGGAAATGTTCTTGATTCTTATAATTGAGCACTTTTTTGAGCAATGTCTATAAAATGACATCATTTTCTACTTTATCTTAAACTGCATCTTTCTAAGGTATTTTTGATGATAATCCTTAACTGTCATAGTGAGAGGGGATGTGTTGTCATAACACCCATGTGGCACTAAGACTATACACACATTGTATATATTTAGGAATTATGCATGCATTATAAATGAAGACTCCCTCTCCCCCAACTGTCCACTTGAAAAATTTCTTTCTATGCCACTGATAATGATTTAAACCCCAATGCTTTAAATTTGAACTTCATATTAATTTTGAATTTTTTGTAGTGTGACATTTCTATACAGACTTTTCTTTTGAGCAACTTCATAGAAATCCTCTTTTGATAATTTTTAAAATTTAATTCTGTTGTTACTAGTGGAGGAAGTGCAATGATTCCAAGTTTTGCATCAGCTGAATTTTATATGAAACTCTTTCTCATAATTACAGAAAATATTGAAAAAAAAAAAAAAAAAACCATTTCAGTGGCTCCAACTTGTTCAGAGCTGTGCTGAGATCTTCATCTTAACTCTTTCTTGTACTTTTTTATGGCTTATTTTTGAACAGTAGGTCTGTCAGTCCATGAAAGTTTGTGAATGTAAATCTTGTCCCTCACAAAAATAAGTCGGGTCTTAAAAAAATAAGATCATTAAAACCCCTTCAGCCCTGAATTTTTAGTTTTGAAGATAAACAATTGATGCATGGTAAGATATGCTACAATCTCTGTTAGTATCCTAAATGTGAAATATTCTAACATTCAGCCAAATAATTAAGCTAATTAAAAGATGTTCTAATAGTAGGACATCATGCTATAATTAAGCAAAAAGTGAAAATATATTTTGCATTCAGTTTGCAATTGTTTTGTATGAAACTTTTTGAAAATCATTTTTTGGGCATGAAAACATAAAAATACATATTTTCAAAAATACTTACTCATTTTTATGTTTTCATACACTACTATGCTTAGTTTTTCATGCACAACATTCCAGTTTGCATATCTATTGTTTGTTTTGTTCATTCCTCCTGTGCTTTTATTATAGAACTTCATAATTTCAGGTTTAGCTGTATCAATATAGGTGGCATTTCTTTTGTTCCAATTTTTAACTAGGTCCTATGCATTGTCTGATAAGTTTTGTAGAAGCTTTAATCAATGAAAATCTTAAAATATGCAAATTATACTACAACGAATATTTTTGGAGAAAATAGTGTTTTATTCTAAAACAAAAACATAGTAATAAGCATCTGCTGTACTATTGATAGAACATAAATAAAAATACACATTTTTGCTCGAAGGTCTGATGTCCTATTAGTGAAACATATATTAAATTCCCGTTTTCAATGCAATGTTGAATTTTTTCTTCAGTTAAAAGTACTGAATTGTTCTTAAGATTATTTAATTGTTCTTTTTAAAGATGCAGGCAATTTCATATAATAATGTTTGGAGAACTAATAAAAGATGCAAATGCCTTTTAGCTGAAAACGGCAGGTTGCTTCCATTATTTGCTCTGCTGGAGACAAACTACGATCTACTGAACAAAACAATGATATATTGATATTCTTGCATGTATTGTTAGTAGGATACTGGGTTTTGAAAATAAAGTTCTTGAAAATGAGGAATATAGAATAGTTATGTGTTCTGTTACTAGGACATCGGGGCCAAAAGGGTTCAAGAATCTGTGGTCTAAATGGCATCATTATGCTAGCTTTGTAAAAATCTTCAATTGTTGATTTTAGGATAGTAAGACTTTATAAGATCTTTGTTCAATTGTGAACTTATCCATGGTTACTTTTCAAAGCCCAGTTTGAAAATGTGTATATAATGTAATGATACAAAAATAATTGAAAACCAATTTATCAAATATTTCATTTCTTTCATGACTTATATCCCACTATATATTATTTTACAATGATGAAGAGCTATAATTACAATAAAATGCTATAAAAATTGCAATGCAAAATAATTATTGAACTATGAACATTCCATGTAAATTAACAGCAGTAAACTGAGCATAGAAATTACATCATTGAAAATATATTATGATGCACAGCCTTATTTTACAAATTAAAAATGTGAATGAACTGAACATTTTTGTTAATGTTATATTTCATTCTTCTTAAATATATTGAATTATTAATATAATGTGTGCTTCAAAATTCATGATTGAAACTTTTAGTATTTATTAAAAATATATGCTTGACATTTGTCATTTGTACATTTTATCAAGAACTGAAACATCAACTAAAATAGATATCAGAAATATATAGGACAACATTTCTATCACCATCATAAAGTTGATATGTTTATTTTTAATAATAAATCCACCTAAAATTATTCTATTTCTGAATTTGTGCAAAGCATATTGCGATAAAAAGATAGTCCAATGATGGCAAACTTATGTGTATCATAAGTCACACGCTGATCCATTCTGGTGACACTCGTCGAGAATTCCCAAAGCCATCGATGTAGACAAAAAATAAAATACTAAATAATTTAAAATTTTCTAACGCACTAAATAATTTAAAATCTTCTAACGCATTAAAATTATCTTATCATATTTTTTTATAAAGCTAAGAGATACTTAATAATGGAAAGGAAATGTTTCATTTTTAAATTCTGTGTTTAATTACACTTCCTTTAAGAAAGAAACTATTACTTAGTTATTTTTTAACTTTTACTTTTTCTTAAATGTAAAATAAATATCAGAAACATATTTGTTTTTTTTATACTAAGGTTTGAAATATCAAAAATTATGCGACACGGCACTGAAGTTGAGAAAGTGTTTCTTCAAAGTTTTGACAGAAGGTTCGCCATCACTGAGATAGGCATATTAGTAGGTTGTTTGGCATTTATTTTCTTTTTTTTTTGTTGTAATTTTGAAATAACTTATACAAAATCAATTAAATATGTTTTAAATGAAAATTATCTTTATGCTATTACAAAAACACTAGTACCTGATTCAAATACTTTGCATTCAGCTCTTCACATATGACTTAATAATTTGTCATTTTTGCGAATAACTTTCAACGAATCTGCTATGTGAAGACTACTACAGCAGAAGGCAAATTAAGGTATTTTGTGATAAATATTTCATTTATTATATTATAGTTTCATTAAAAAAATGTTGATAACCTGCATCATCTTTATGATCTAGCTGTTGTAATTTAGAATATGTATTATGTTTCAAACCCCCAGGGATGCTGAACGCTTAATTGGGCCTCGGACCAAATTGTGATATGGCACATAAGTGGCAGGTAGTGCCGACCGTCGTGAATTGGGCTTTTACGCCCTCTCTGTGCGCTCTGAAAGCCCTGTATCGGTTTTCTGCTTAAAACGAGAAAATTACTTTCAGTTTCCAACAAGAAACATTAATTTATTGTTTTACATTTCTTTTGTCAATTAAAATATGTTAGTACTATTGCACTTATAATCGGAAGGAAACCTTAAAGTAATTGTTCATTCGATGAGTTGGAAAAAGAAATGAGGTTTTAAAAATAGGCATAAAATGTTTGAGGATTTTGTTTTAAGATTCCAGGATACAAAATGTTTAACACTTCTTACTTAGTGCAAATTATTAATTAGTTTTTCATATGGATAAATAATTAATATAGTTGGAGGTTGATATTTTCCAAAATTTCTGCTGTAAGGCAGCTTGCATGCTAAAAGTTGGATCAATGTAAATAAACTACATATTACACTAAGAAATGTTAATTCTGCCAAAGCTCAATATGACCCCCGCCTAATGGCTATATTTATATATTTCTCTTCAGTCATCTCATCCTGCATCCTTTGATTTTATAAATAATGCATTATACATTTTTGAAAGTATGTATAATTTTATTCCTGTTCTTCATTTGAATGTTTCTCTTTAATGCATTAAAAAAATCAGATGTCAGAAAAAAAAAATAAGAGATAAAAATTGCATAACTTGAAATCAAGAAGGTTGGTTGTGTATATTTTTTTGATATGCATGTGATAAAAAAATATAAGGTGAAAATATTCTTTTCAAAATGTAATCCAGTTGCATTAAACTTTGATTTTGCGGCAGCAACCTACTGTTTTATTTCTTTATTCTCCTCTACAAAAAGAGATTTAATTGGGTCTAAAGCACAGTATTGTTAGTTGGTTGGACTAATAAATCAACAGAAAGCATGTAAAAATACTCATTCTTTTACTAGATTAGACAAACACCAATTTAGTTCTTCTAATAATGAACCATAACTTGTAGTAATGAGCCAGTTAAAACAAGATGCAATTGTTCACTGGCTCACAATAAAGGGAGCAGGATAGAAATCATAACTTCTTGATTAAAATTTGCATTAGTTTTCATTTCAAAATACAATATTTGTGTTTACAAATTAAAATATTAATAATAAATAACTAATTAAATAAATAAAACAAAAATAAAAATAATTGAAGATAATAACTGAATAAATAAATACGTCAGTATATACACAGTTTTAGCAACTCAGCAATGAAACAAAACAACTAAAATTAGATATGCTTATATGATCACAGTATGTACAAAACAGGCATAGGTTTGGAAATGATAGGTTTTTATTGAATATGGAATTAGTGCATTTTAATACTACCATACTTTAAACATTAAAAGCTAACTTTGGATAATGAAATTAATTCGCAGCATAATGTCTTTAAAATGCAAAAACAATATGGAAATGCATGCGGATTTTCGATCCGATTTCAAGGTTCCAAATCTCTAAAACCATATCTATATCACTGATATTTTTCCTACATATATCTAGAAGAAGGGTTGTCAGATATGGTTAATTGCACGAAGCGCTCTATTTTGGTAAATTTTTAAAGAACTGTCAGAAAGGAAACCATAATCAAAATTTAGTTCATTCTTTACAGACTATCATGGTTTTAAAATTATTTAAAACCATGATTTAAATTATTTAAATACGTTCAAAATAAAAAAGCGTAGAGCTAGCTCTCTGCTGCTCCACGTGTTAAGCACAAATGTGATTAATGCAACAGAGCTGAAAATAAGAAACTCATGATTAAAGTTTTACACCACCGTTTGATTCCGATACCACTTTTTCAGATTTTTTTATTGCCCAATGATCAGGACGGTTAAAAATGGGGATTATTGCCCGGGATCAACTGGACTAAGGCACTTTAATGCGCCCGAAATCTGAGCATTATAAAAACATTTTTAGCAAGACATTTTTAATAAGCAAAATATCTGATGAATAACATTTTCCTTTTTTTTGTGTATAAAGTGACCTATTGAAATAAGTGTTAATTTCAAATTCCTACATATTTATCAATTTACCATATTTATCAATATGAGGGTTGATCATAGAGCATGTAATCGTTCATAATTATTTTGTATACTTGCTGTTGCTACAGTTTCGAAATGGTTTATAAGTAACTGAATAATTATTACGATTTGTCAAAACTGCTAAGCATTTATCACTTTGTACACATAACTTCAGGTATTTTTGGTCACGTTCATGTCATCATCATACAATAACTATCAGAGGCTCGACTTCAGGGATGCTGCGTTGCTCGAGTTATAATGAAACAAACAACTTAAAAATAACAAATAAACCTGTTGTAAAACACACGCACTGTATGTATCTGTTGGCATTTCCTTCAATTTTTGCGTATTTGTTTGTTTGTTTACGACCATTTCAGGTCACATAAATATTCGAGTTTATTTGCTATTCTCAAGGATATGCCTCAAACTCTCGTCCAATATGACAGATAGAACAAGACAGCACAACAGATTTTAATATACAAAGAAGGAAATACACCCAGGGGAAAGTGGGAATCGAACCCACGCCTCTTTCACTCCGCGCAGGGAGGCACCGGAACCAGTCGATTAGACCGCTCAGCCACTGAGGCCCCTTTTGCGTATTTAAATTTGGAAATGGGAAAAATAATGAAAAGTTGTAACTTGAATGTTGAGTAAATCATAAACTCAATAACACATATAATTCGAAAAATAATGCACACACTTATTTCAAGATAAAGACCTCATTTCGCTTCATTGAAAAACTCATTCCTTGCAATGAGGTTTTCAATGAAGAGAAATTACAACGTCTTTCACATGAAATTCATTGTGTTTCAAAAACTATTATATACTTTGATTTTGTGTCAAGACTAATATTCCTGGACAATTTTCAGGAATCCTACTTATGCAAATCCACGTACTTTTGACGTCTTTAGTACGCTTTTGAAAATTATATAAATAATTTTCATATTTGGTTATATCTGCCGTGTCCCGATTTCGTGAATTCTATTTGCGTCATTTTTCAAGAGTCTAGGGTCGAAATAAAACACGAAAGGTCACCAGTGATTTGTGTTTACGAAGGTGGACACACAGGAGGTGCAGTTTTATTAATAATACAACCCTGAATGAAAAGCCCTTCTAAAATTGGGAACCTGAAATTAAGGCGCCAACCCGCCAATTTTCCCTCTTTTAGTCCAAGTGGCCAACATAAGACTTAGGTTTCAATTTAACCACATTGCAACAATGAACGTCTCCTCACGTTAATCCTCCTTGGGAAACACCCCCCGTCGTTTCGTGAGAGATCGGACGCCACGCAGTGGGGTCAATAAAATAAGCACCAAGCATGCTCGGGAGCTAAACACTGGGGTTTCCGCGTCAGGCCGACCACTTGACCGGAACTTCTGCTTCTGCCCCCTTGTGCCCTCGGTCTCGAAACCATAATACAACCAATGCCAAACAGAATATTAGGTACTAGTTTAACGTTCCTTTATCAAAGCGATGACTAATTATCATTGTCATAATTTAAAATGTTATGTTTTTCTTTTTAAAGTCTCTGTCATGATGTTTTTTGAAATATTTATATATTTATAATAATATTTAAACTTTGATACTATAATATATATTGTGAATATGTTGCATTTACTTACTTACATCGCGTATCTTACAGTACAGTTTAAAAAATAACTTTTGGAAACAGGCCCGTCATTTCAAACATTTCCCCTGGGCGGGGGGAAGCTGCAAAGGGTTCCCATCTTCATATTTAGCTGAACGTGGCTATAGTGTTGTAGCAACATGTAACCAAAAAGTGAAATTGGTTCCATATTACTGAACGCGGCGACTTACGATTGTTTTTAAGTAAAATCGAGCCTGATATCAGCAAACTCCTTAAAATGCATCAAATTCAACCTTCTCATGAGTTAAGCTACGAATTCGATGTCTGAAAATGTTTAAAAAAAAAAAATACTTTTCAATATAATTAAGTATGCATTTTGATTGCTCTCATCAAAATAGTCTTAGATAAAATGTATAATATTACACATTTAAAAATATATTCGTGGGAATAGCTATTTCAGATTCGCAAGTAAAAAAAGGGGCTTTAGAAAAAAAAATATTCTGAAAGTGGGCGGTGAGCAAAAAAAGGTAGAGAACCTATGATTTATAGGAATGACCCCTAGCCTTTAAAACACTTATTTGGAGTTATTAGTTTTATAAAGTACTTTCTCCAGTCATGTCCTGGTGCTTTGGAAAGTTGCAGTTCACACAGAGATCTATAGCAGCTCTCCATATTTAGCCTGTTTGGCCAAACATATGTGCAGTAGATTGATTCTTTGGATTACAATCGAAGTATCAAGAGCAGTATTTGCCAAACTATGGGTCGCGACCCACTGGTGGGTCGAGAGCAAATATTGAGTGGGCCCTCGCCGCTGTACACATGAATTAGGAATAACCAGGATGTCTGCGAATATAAGTAACTAAAGTTGAAGTTGATGCTAAAACTTGAATGAATAGAAATAGAAAACAAATACATCCTTCCCATTGCAACAGACTTTGTAAAAGAAACCTTGCAGGTGCAGGTATTTAAGTAAAAAAAAAAATATTTAATTTGTTTCTTATTTCAACAGCCTTTCATCCATATTGGTAACACTAAAGAATATTTTTTTCAATTATGACAAATAAGACAGCATTAAGTAGTTCCACAACTCGCCACTAGGGGATCCGAGCACTGCCCATATTTATGCCCTCTTCTCTCTAAGACAGCTAACGGCCTTATTCACCAACCGATTTGAACTGAACCAATCAGAACGGTTCGAGTGTTTGACAAAGGTTCGCATCGGTTGGTGAATAAGGCTGTTTAAGGTGATTGGGAATTTTTGTTAGATGGGTCGGAGCCCAGTCAACTTTGGGAACCACTGATCAAGAGCATTAACACAAAAGTCACAGAGGAAATGGTAGTAAATACGATCCATTTACGCCTGCTATATACCATTCAGTGTTACAAATACTCATACATTCACTCGTTTCTATCAAGTAAACTTCAAGAAATTTTAACAAAGAACATTTCATATTCACTAAAATGCACGGTTAAAAATAAACACATAAGATTTTAAGTAGACATTCTAACATTTATTTGAAGCTATTACCATGAAAGGGGAGGTTGAGATGGTTGTAGCTTAACGTGAATAAAACTGTTAAACCTGATTTTCACCTCCTAAAGAAATTATACACATTGACAGGTAGCAAAACACTTTTCTTGCAAATATTTGAATAGTCAAAACAGCATATGTAAACTCCAAAAATGCTATTATCCATTTGATTAACATGGGATGGAAAGGAAATGTTCAACTCTGATACATCCAATATCCTTAAAACTGACTTTCCCAAAGTTTGATTAGCTGTATAAACTTTTTAACATTATGCAAACTTAAAGGATCATAAAAAACAAGGATTTTATCCTTGTACTAGAATATTATTGTTGTTGTTTCTAATGCCGTTTGGGTATCCAAGCTCCCCTTCGCAAATCGAACAGGAATTAAGCCAGTGAGGTGTGCCTTCCGTTTATAGATGAGCACCACTACGGTGGAAGTACGACTTGGCAAATTATGTATTTGGATGACAGCAGATGGCGCCACCACAAATACGCCACCTTCCTTTTTTGACCTAAGAGGGAACGGAATTGAAATTCTCCATCCTCCGGTACCCTTGGGACTTTAGGGTTCACGGACTTTACATGCACGCATCCGCAAGTGTACGTGTGTGGGTCCTCAGCGGGTCGGGTCTCGAACACCCAATCTTCCGGTTGGAAATCTGACATCCCGCCTTGCTGGGATACTATTAATACCGATTAACTAACAACATTACGAGGAATGAAAATATAACTTGATTATGATGAGACTGGACTGCCACCGAATGGCTTTTTCTAACTACATGATACATGAAGGCGTTAATAATGCTTTCATACAACCAACCATTCTGAAATGAGGAACTGTGAAAATGAAGAATATTTTCTTCAAGTTTTGGTATGTATGGATCTAAAGATGTCAGTTCAAAAAAGGTTAACAGGTATATCTCTACTGCGATGAATTATTCTACTTACTGCAGTAAAACGATCGATGCTTGGTGTAAATGAAATATTGAGTTGAACGTTTTCAACATTAATTCTATAGAAAACAGAAATATATTGACAATTTTTAAAATATGGCTGCCTTATTTTTAAAAAAAGACCATCCAATTAATAGTAGGAGATATGGTTGTCTACTTAATATGAATAATTTAATGCGAAAAATATGGTAACAGAATGGAAAAACTGGTAGGACAACATTAAACTGTCTGATTTTTACTCGAAAACAGTTTTAATTACAGTTGTGACACGAAACAATTGTCGCAACTAATTGAAAGAGTGGAAAAGAAAGCTGGGACATAACAATTTAGCTGTATCTTACAATTAAAAACCTTCTACCATAGCATTATTTAAAAAACACTGATTTCTTTTTATTCACATTTACTAAAAACATACAGTAAATTAATTTGTATACTTACAAAAGTATTTTGGAATTTTATTTTGCAATTAAAATTACGTTAAGTCATGTGACATTAGATGTAAAAGTTTTTTTTATAATGATCCATTCACTGCAAATATAAAAAACACACTATTATATGCAAATGTATTATTTTCATTTCATTTTGCTGTGTTTGGTAAATGCAAATCCAGAGTACGAACAACAAATTTCTTAATTTTGCACTGGTCTTTCTATTATGTCAACGGTCTCTACATAATTTAAGGACCATTCCTTAACAACTTACTGGCAATTTTTATTGAGTTGATAGCCAAAATAACAGTCTATTGATCAACAGTTTGCTATTGTCTGTTGCTGTTGCCCTTGTGTGAATGTACCATTGACAACAAGAATATACTTTCCATCATTCTGTACAAAGTGAAATGCTTTCCTTTAAAAACAAATTTCCCATTACAGGATGAAATTGCTTTTGTTGAACCTGCCTTATCAGAAGAGGGATTTTCATGTTAAAACTTACCTACATGTTTAGAATTATCGCTTTATAAAAATAGAGTCCATTTAAATGGAGTTACATTGAATGCTTTATCCTTGTTACAGTGGTTTGAATTGTTAGCACGAAAACACTTTGTATGTTTAGCATTTTTCAACTTGAATTTTCAAACTAGCTGGGTGTCCCGCAGTGGACCAGTCGGCAGAAGTTCGGTTCCCGTAGAACAGCGAAAGCGAAGCAACATCGACTTAGGTCAGTGTTTGGGAGGGTGACAACCTCTCGCGGCTGGTTCCTGTGAAGCCGTGTAAGCTAAAGGGAGCTGGTGCACGTTAAATAGGTCGTGGCTCCAATGTCCTCCAGGTGAAACGATATCTTTGGGGGTGCCAACCCCAGGTGACGGTCTCTCATCTGGGAGCTGGTTCAAAAAATGGAGAGACCACATATAAAGGGGCGGAAGTCGGACTCCTGCCTATAAGGGCCCCGTTAGACTCAGAAGCAGCGCACCCATTCTTTCTCGCTTCGCGCGAGGATACGACAACAACAACTAACTAGCTGGGTTTTTTTTTTGCAGGCAGGATTTCATTCTGTCTGAAGAATGACCTTGCTGGTTATGTATAATATAAGCAAGTTATTTTGTACTGTGGAAGCGTCTACTGTGTCAGCATATTTGTCCATGTTGTTCTACATTATATAGTCAAATTTTTTTGTTAAAAAGACAGTTGTTTAAAAATACCATCATTTAAGCACGTTAAAAATAATTTATGATTATAAAATTCCATTTTTTAAATTTATTGCATATGCCAAGTGTTGTGTAATAACTTCTCAACTGAATCTAGTTTTTTTATAATGTTTATATTATGTTTGTGTTACTTATTAAAGTATTATTTTCGTGTTACCTATTATATTATACAATTGACGCTCGTTTTACAGGAAGATAGAAAAGTTCCTAACCTAAAAGCACCAAATGTTACATTATATGATATGCATATACCCTGGTATGGTATGTTCTATAATATTGACACCTGATTAAATAAATTGAATGTTTGCTACTACGGAAATCTTGTGTTTATTGAGGAATCGGTCATTGTTGCCCAATTTTAGCTTGCTTCAATATTTATACATTATAAATCTTTTTAAATGCCTTGAAAGATACATTATACATTTCCATTGTGTGCCTCAAAAATTCTGAGCTCAGGCATTCAAAAATTCATCGGGAGTCTATCCAGCAATTTTAATAGGGTCCTGTTTTTGTGAATTTCAAAAGGATTTTATTGAAAAATTAAATACTAATTAAAAATTTAAAAGGTATAGTGATAAAATTTTATTATTATTAATTGCCACTTATTAAAAAAAGAGGTACGATTTGGAAGCTCGGAATTTTGTGAAGAATCCGAAAACAGACCCTAATTTACTCTAGCACGAACCCTAATCAAGTCGAAATGAATTGACCATTTTTATTTCAGTTCCCTTTGAGCAAATAAAAACAATGGAGAGGGAAAATAAACTGAAAATGGATTTTCTACTCCCCTTGTATTTCAAAACCTTCTGTTGGTGACCCTTGTGTCGAGGGTATCATATAAATATACATATAAATATATGGGGGCCCTGGTAGGCTGCTATTCGAGTTCAACCATAAATATAAGTGCCACATCGTGGTAACCCTGGTTGCGCGGCTATGCCTATATTACTGCATATAGTAGTGCCACATGGTGAGTGGATGTTTTATTGAAGCTACACATAAAAGTGGCCACCTTCACGTAGATACTATCATATATATACATATATATATATATATATATTAGGGGGTATGATAACCATAGCAAAAGTCCATACGACAGAGGCTAGAGGCGCCATTGGGGGGAATGCACCCACCAATCATGATTCATTCATTGCACTGTGATATCACTTCAAAGTGATACGATTAATCAAAATTAATATGAACCATGGCAACAGTCCATTACGACAGAGGCTAGAGTCGCCATTGGGGGGAATGAATCCACCAACCATGATTCATTCATTGCACTGTGTGATCACTTGAAACTGATACGATTAATCGCAATTAGTATGATAACCATAGAAACAGTCCATGTCTCAGAGGTTAGAGTCGCCATTGGAGGGAATGAAACCACCAACCATTGGTGGTTCGTCGGGACACTACTTGTTAACCGGGTCGCAGTTTTTTGATTCGTCGGGTCACAACTTGTTCCACGGGTCGCACCTTAATGATTCGTCGGGTCACCACTTGTTCCACCGGTCATCCCTGGGTATTTCGTCAGGTCACCAATTGTTCCACCGGTGGGTCGCACCTTAATGGTTCGTCGGATCCCTAATTCTTCAACGGGTCACACCTGGGTGGTTGGTCGGATCACCAATTGTTCCACAGGTAGCTTCTGGGTGGTTCGTTGGGTTTCCACTTGCTCCACCATTGGGTCGCAAAAATTTATCGATATGGCACTTACATCTTATCGATATGGTTGTTATCAATACAGTAGAGCATCCATGCCAAACGGATACTCAAGGCGTCTTTTACATTCTGCATAATCAGTGCGTTCCCACGAATTGGTACCAACTCTTTCACCGGCTCCACAATGCGTGTGGTACTATTGAAACAAATTGTGGCGCTCAGTTTCCCCCTAGATGGCGGCACCTGAGCTCTCGTTGAGGCAAACGGCACTAGGAATTTGATTCAGCCGAGAGTATCCATGCCAAATGGATGCTCAAGGGATCTTTCACATTCTGCATAATCATACGACATGGGCGGTGACAATTTTCTGCAACTAGAAAATAAACAGAAGTGGTCCAGGTTTGATCCTGTGAACTTGGGCGTACGAGGGTTGGGCCTTACCACAACTCACCCTGCCGGCTGCAAGGTGCATATTGAAGAATAAATATTTTTGTATATGAATATCGTAACTAGCATATCGAAACACGTAGAAATTTAGATCGATTTGTTTTAATCGCCATATCGACAAGATGTAAGTGCCATATCTAAATGTATCAAGGCAAGGTGCAACATTTTCCAATCGGCTGCAATATGGGTATGCAATCATTGCACACCTAGTGCGTTCCTACGAATTGGTACCAACTCTTTCACCGGCACCACAGTGAGTGTGGTACTATTGCCACAATTAGTGACGCTCAGTTTCCCCCTAGATGCAGGCAATTTAGCTCTCGTTGAGGCAAACGGCACTAGGAATGTAATTCAGTCGAGAGTATCGATGCCAAATGGATACTCAAGGGATCTTTTACATTCTGCATGATCTTACGAAATGGGCGATGACGATTTTCTGCAACTAGAAAATCCACTAAAATAGACGTGGGCCAGGTTTGATCCTGTGAACTTGGGCGTACGAGGCCTGCGCCTTACCCCGAAGCCACCTAGCCGAATAAATATTTTTCTATATAAATAGATATATAACTAGCATATCCAAACAAGTAGAAATTTACATTCATATCCTTTAATCGTCATATCGATATGTATCAAGGCAAGGTGCTTTATTTTCTAATAGGCTACTGTTATGGCTTTCCTTGGCATATTAGAAACCCGCCAACTTGGCGCACGAACTTTCTAGTTTGGCAACGTTTTCGTTCTTGTGCGAAGTCAGTCGCTTTAGTACGTGCTCTGGCAAGGCACGCTTTGGTTTTCGATCATAGAATAGTCTGGCTATATGGTTAGCCTCTCAAGCATTTATCAATGTATGTAATTATGTAAATATAGAAATATAGTAGTATTAGAATGAAACTTCGCATATTATTGTCGCAATTATACACCCACTCGATACAGTCCACTTAGAAGATATTTTTTATCGACGCAAGAACATTTGGCACCGTCTCACGGAGTAACGAACTAGTTTATAGTTTATAGTGCAATAGACTGATTACTATAGTAGTACGTGCTGTTCATCATGACCGATAAAGAAAAATTAACGTCACTGAACAGGCAGCGAGGAGCCTATAAAGGACAATTGACCAGAATAGAAACTTTTCTTGAAACTCAAGAGAAAGACACTATTGAATATGAAACCAAACTTAATAGTGTTCAAAAGATAACAGAAAAACTGGATGATTTGAAAGTTAAGTATTTCGAAGAAGTAATAGATGAAGAAGACCTACAAACGCATTTGGATACATTCTTAGAAATAGAGGAACAAGCTGAAAGAATAGAGGTAAGCATTAAAAAATTCTTACTCTCTCATTCTAGTCATGATGATATCTCGAATAATATGAGTTTACTTGAGTCTAGAAATGACAGTTCTACTGTTAATGTGAGACTCCCGGAGATTTTACTACCTTCCTTCTCCGGAAATTATCAAGATTGGTATATTTTTAAAGATCAGTTTATGACATTAATAGATTCAAATAAGAAATTAAGTGACACACAAAAACTGTACTATTTGAAATCTACCCTTCGAGGTATCGCTCTAGATGTCGTTACTACAGATGATTCCTATAGTTCGCTTTTCAAAGCGCTAGAACTTAGATTTCAAAATCAAAGAGCTATAGTTAATAGTCACATGAATGAAATTTTAATGATGGAAATATCATCGCAAGATATAGCTAAAAGTCTAAGATCTATTGTTGACAAATGTCAAAAGCATATTCGAGCTCTCAAATCAATAGGCTTGGAGCTTAACGAGTTTTCAGAAGTCATGTTAATAAACATAATTATTAAAAAATTAGATAAAGAAACAAAAAACCAATTTGAAACGTCATTAGTATCCACAGAATTACCTAAATGGCAAGACTTTATTGATTTCCTTCAAAAGCGTTGTTTGGTCTTGGAAAATTTAAGATATAATAGTAATGTAAATATCAAACCTAAGCATTCAACTTGTGATAGAAATGCAAAGTCAAAAAACTTCCTTGTAAAAAATAATTCGTCTAATCCTAATACTTGTGTTCTGTGCGATTTAAATAATCATCCTATATATAAATGTCAAGTATTTTTAAATCAGGCTGAATACGAACGATATTCGACCGTGAAAAGATTTAACCTTTGCCTCAACTGTCTTTCAACTAAGCATAAAATTGCGCAATGCCTATCAAAAACAACCTGTCAAATTTGTGCTAAACAGCATAATACATTGTTGCATCGTCATTCGCAAGCAGATGAGTTCCAGACACCTCGCCTCTCGTCGAAGGAAATAAAGAAAAAAGAAATTAGTTCATCTCCCAATGAAACCAATAAATCAAGGGGAATAGAAGCGGAGGTTTCGAAATGTTTATGCAACGAGACTTGCATCTCAGCAAAGGGGGAAAATAAAGTGCTTTTAACGACTTGCATTGTTTATATTGAAGACGCATATGTAAAGTTAATTCCTGCACGCTGCTTATTAGATAGCGGTTCAGAATCATGCTTTATAACGACAGCTTTTTCTGAGTTATTGGGAATTAAGAAAAATAAATTGAGTGTTTGTGTTTCGGGTATTGATGGGAATGTGGCAAACATTAAATCTAAAATACGCACAAATATATCTAATAAGGAAGGTTCTTTCCAAAGATCAGTAGAATTCTTAATTACGCATAAAATTACGGAATTGGTACCTTCTCAGAATATAAACATAAAGAATCTAGAATTGCCATCAGACATGAAATTAGCTGATCCTAACTTTGGAAAATCCGCAAAAATTGACATTCTAATAGGTGCTGAGCTTTTTTACGAAATTCTTGAATCAGAAAGGCATAAATTTTCAAATTTGTTGTTTCAAAAAACTGTTTTTGGTTACATAGTTTCAGGAACCGTAAACCAAGAATTTAAACATACATTTTGTGGATTTATACAAAATACAGAAACATTAGAAGAAAACATCAAAAAATTTTGGAAATTAGAATGCGTAGAAACTGAATCGCGTTCTATCAGCGATGAAGATCAGTACTGTGAAGATCACTTTTTAGCTACGTATCGAAGAGACCCTACCGGAAGATTTACAGTAACTATGCCGATGAGGGCTAATGCAGAGACGCTTGGAGATTCAAGAAGTATTGCCGAGAAAAGACTTAAGCAGTTATGGATGCGACTAGAGAAAATGACTATCATGAAAAATCTTTATTGCCAGTTCATGAAAGAATATGAAGAACTCAACCATATGAGAAAGGTTGCTGAGGTTCACAGAAACTGATAAGTGTTATTATCTTCCTCATCACGGTGTTTACCGACCGGAAAACCTGTCAACACGTCTTCGCACTGTTTTCGATGCCTCGAGCACCACGACCAATGGGAAGTCATTAAATGATATTCTGTTTAAGGGACAAGTAAACGAAGAGTTGTACGAAATAATGATTCGCTTCAGAAAACACAAATACGTATTTCTCGCTGATATAGAGAAGATGTTCCGACAAATTCTTATAACAGATAATCAACGGAAATTGTTAAGAATCTTATGGAAGCCAGATGCTAGGTCACCAACAGAAGTCTATGAATTAAACACGGTAACATATGGCACATGCTGTGCTCCGTTCTTAGCTGTCAGAGTTTTAAAGCAATTAGCGATAGAAGCCCCAGATGAACTAAGTAAAGCATCGGAAGTTCTTTTAGATGATTGCTATATGGATGATATAATCACGGGTGCAGACAGCCTTGAAACTGCACGGAAACTTCAATTCCAGCTTATACAACTTTTGAAATCTGCCGGAATGCATTTACATAAATGGAAGACCAACGACGCAACTTTATTAGAAAATGTTAGCAATGGAAATCTTGAGGATTACTCATTTTTAGAAAATGAAACTAAAGCCTTAGGGGTTACTTGGATCCCCAACTTAGATGTTTTTACGTTTAAGGTAAAAATTCAGCAACAAGAAAAACTTTCGAAAAGAACTATTCTTTCGGACATAGCAAAACTGTTTGACCCTATTGGTCTCATCGGACCTGTTCTTACCAAAGCAAAAACTTACATGCAAGAGCTTTGGAAGCTAAAACTGAATTGGGATGATTCCATACCCGATTCTTTGGCTAAATCATGGATTCAATTTACAGACTCATTGAAGTCTTTAGAACACCTGAAAATCAGTCGTTATATTTTAACGCCCTGTGCTCAACAAATACGTATATTTGGGTTTGCAGACGCTTCGTCCATTGCATTTGGAGCAGCTGTTTATGTTCAATCCTCTTGTGGTTCTCAAACCTCATGTAATTTAATTAGTAGCAAATCACAAATTGCTCCCTTAAAGACGGTTAGTATACCAAGACTCGAACTTTCAGCATGCCTCCTACTGTCCAAATTAGTTTCCAGAGTTTTGAAAGCCTTGAAAATAGCAATCAATAGTGTTTACCTATATACAGATTCCCAAATAGCTCTAGCTTGGATACGCACACCGTCATGGAAGCTGAAAACCTTTGTTGGAAATCGGGTGTCTAAAATTCAAGACTATACGCAGAACTTCAATTGGAACCATGTCCAGTCCGATAAGAATCCTGCAGATCTCATCTCGCGTGGTTTATGTGCTTCGGACTTAGTGAACAATCAACTTTGGTGGCATGGTCCAGACTTCCTCATCCAAAAGACTGGGTTTATAGATCAAGAAGAACTTTATCTGTCATCAAATAACAGTGAGATTATTTTGAAAGAAATGAAAGACGGATCGAAGGACATGCCATCTCAAGAAACTGTTAAGACTTGTGGACTTGCATATTCATCTAGTTCAAGGACGTCGAATGACTTAATGCTTAATATTTTTTCTTTAACTAATGATTTTAGGAAATTAATTAGAATTTGTAAATTTATTTTTAGATTTATTTACAGTTGTAGAAAGGGTAAGAGCAAGACAGGACCCCTTCCAATCCCGGATTTAAAATTTGCGGAACCTTTCCTTATCAAGCAGGTACAGTATGAAGCTTTTGCCGAAGATATAAAAAATCTTCAGACCCAGAGGACCCTTTCAGGTAAAAGTACATTAAAATTCTTGAATCCGTTTTTGGACTCTGAAAAAATATTAAGAGTAGGTGGTCGTTTAGAGAATTCTGAATTAGCTTATAGGAAAAAACATCCTATTTTATTACCGCACAAACATAAATTAAGTGAAATGATTATGGACTATATTCATAGAAAGTTTTTCCATGTAGGACAACAAGCCTTATTACATCATGTTAGACAAAGTTATTGGATAACAAATGGACGAGTTTTAGCCCGTAAAGTCGTTCATGGGTGCGTTATTTGTTTTAGAAACAAACCCGTAGGCCTAGATCAAATAATGGGAAATCTACCCGCAGAGAGAGTAAATTCTAGCCCTCCTTTTCAACAATGTGGGATAGATTTTTGTGGACCCTTCTTGATAAAATACAAAAATCAAAGAAAAGGAATTTATAATAAAATTTACGTTGCTTTATTTGTTTGTCTCGCAACCAAAGCAATACACCTAGATATCGTAACTGATTTAAAATCAGATTCATTCATTGCTACTTTAAAAAGGTTTTTCGCTCGCAGAGGTAAAAGTTCCACGATTATAACGGACAATGGAACCACTTTCGTAGGAGCCAATTCTGAAATTAAAAGATTACAGGCTATGGTTATTAAACCTGATAACGTTTTAATCAATTTTTTGGAAGATGAAGGAATTAAGTGGAAATTCATCCCCCCTCGATCACCCAATTTTGGGGGTTTATGGGAGGCTGGGGTGAAGGCACTTAAGCACCATCTAAAAAGAACCTTAGGAAATTCTAGAGTCACTTTAGAAGAATTCTGGACTCTATTAGTTCAGATAGAGGGAATTTTAAATTCCCGCCCTTTGACACCTTTATCTTCGGACGCTAATGAAATTGAAGTACTCACCCCGGGTCATTTTTTGATTGGACGCCCAATTACTTCATTAGCCGAACCCGACTTAACACCCATTCACGAAAATAGGTTAACAAAATGGCAAAAATTAACCAAAATGACACAAACTCTTTGGAAGAAATGGCAGAATGAGTATTTAAACCACCTCCAACAAAGGAACAAATGGTTCCTTGAAAGAAAAAATATAAAGGAAGGATGCATGGTTATCTTAAAGGATGAAAATTTACCCCCAGGAAAATGGTCTTTAGGTAGAATCCTTAGGGTAATACCTGGATCTGACGGGAAAGTCAGAGTGTTAGAGATTAAAACCTTAACAGGGACTGTTACTCGCTCTATCTCAAAAGTTTGCCCTCTGCCTATTGAAGAAAATATTTAAAATTTAATTGAAAATTGTGAAATTATTATTTTGTTGTTTTATATCTTGAAATAATTTTAGGTTGTACAATTTGTTTATTTAGTAATGTGTATTTTATATGTGTATTATTGAATGTAGTAACATGTCAATGGGGGCCGGTATGTTATAGTTTTCCTTGGCATATTAGAAACCCGCCAACTTGGCGCACGAACTTTCTAGTTTGGCAACGTTTTCGTTCTTGTGCGAAGTCAGTCGCTTTAGTACGTGCTCTGGCAAGGCACGCTTTGGTTTTCGATCATAGAATAGTCTGGCTATATGGTTAGCCTCTCAAGCATTTATCAATGTATGTAATTATGTAAATATAGAAATATAGTAGTATTAGAATGAAACTTCGCATATTATTGTCGCAATTATACACCCACTCGATACAGTCCACTTAGAAGATATTTTTTATCGACGCAAGAACAGCTACAATATTGGTATTTATTCATTGCAGACCTCGTGCGTTCCCACAGACTGGTAACAACTCTCTCAGCGGCACCACAATGCGTGTGGTACTTTTGCCGACATTTTTGACGCTCAGTTTCCTCCTAGATGGCGGCACCTGAGCTCTCGTTGAGGCAAACGGCACTTGGAATTTAATTCAGCCGAGAGTATCCATGCCAAATGGAATCTCAAGAGATCTTTTACATGCCATACGACACTGGCGCTGACGATTTTCTGTATCTAGAAAATCCGCAAACGTGTGCAAGGTTTGATCCTGAGAACTTGGGCTTACGATGCCTGCGCCTTACCACTACGCTACATTGTCAGTAGCAAGGTGCATCTGGAGGAATAAATGTTTTTGTATGTAAGTATGGTAACTAGCACATCGAAACAAGTAGAATTTTACATCGATATGCTTTAATCGCCATATCGACAAGATATAAGTGCCATATCGATATGTATCAAGGCAAGGTGTATTTTTTCTAATGGGCTGCAATATTGGTATTTAATTATTGCAGACCTCGTGCGTTCCCACGAATTGGTACCAACTCTCTCAGCTGCACCACAATTTTTGACGCTCAGTTATTCACTAGATGGCGGCACCTGAGCTCTTGTTGACGCAAACGGCACTATTAATTTAATTCAGCTGAAAGTATCCATGCCAAACGGATACTCAAGGGATCATTTACATTCTGCATCATCATAAGACACAGGCGCTTACGATTTTCTGCATCTAGAATATCCGCGGTCGTGTGCCAGGTGTGATCCTGCGATTATGGCCGTACGAGGCCTGCACCTTTCTACTACGCCACCTCACCGGCACCAAGGTGTATATGAAGGTATAAATAATTTTGTATATAAATATGGTAACTAGCATATGGAAACAAGTAGAATTTTACATCGATATGCTTTAATCGCCATATCGATAAGATGTAAGTGCCATATTGATATGTATCAATGCAAGGTGCATCGATAGTATGCAAAAGGGACGATCACAGCGAGCGGTATTCGAGTTCGCACATCCGGACGTATCTCTGCCCTCTAGGCTATACGGACGCTGAGTTTAATAAATGATCATATTTAGCATGCAAAAAGCCTCGATCACTTCTCTCTCGCTTTATCAAAATCACGGGTAGGGCTGTTTCGAAAGTAGCGCACCAAAACATTTTTAAAAAATCCATTTCTTAATCCCAAAAATTACATACTGGATGATAGTACATACTAGATGATAGTATCAAACTTTTATAGTATAACTAGAGATTAAGGGGACCCGAAAAAAGTGAAAAAACCTCACTTTTTTTTTTTATTTTTTAAATTAAAACTAGATCTGTTCCTGGATCATTTGCTGTAAAAAATATGTAAATCTGAGCATTCTAAGTACTTAAAATGATTTTTAGAAAGTTGCGAGTCTGTCGAAATTTGGTCTAGCAAAATTGGGTTTTTTTGCTTTGCAAGGGAAAACACTTTACCCATCATTTCTTTTAAAATTTTTTTTTTGACCAAGAGTATCATTAGCAGCCCAACTATATATATTTGAGATTCACACATCCACAGAAATGATATCTGCTATGAACTATATAGTAATTTTTGGGTAATCAAAACAAATCGAAACGAAAAAAATATTTATTTTAGTCCATACATGTATAATTTAAAAACAGCATTATGCAAAATAACACATTGCTACCGGCTATACTAAAATTGTGAATAAATATGTTTATCAAAAAGCACCCGGAACATACGATGTCCCTTGTTTTGCCTCTTCAATTGAAACCTTCCTTGTGTTTTCGAGTTTATTTCGATATACAGACGATATATCGATGGTAGTGACAGTAATAATCGATGGCATTCATAGCATGGAAATATAGAACTAAGAGAACAAAAAGCCCGGGAATAACGGGAAATTTGAACTTCTGGATTAAATCGGCTCTCCTGAAAAGTTGCATTTTTCCTCTTTCGGAACCGTTTTCTCTAAAACGGCTAAATCAATCAATAAACATTTTTTTTTGCATACGATTTGTCTATATTAGGCCTATATTTACAACCAAGGGTTTTTCAAAATTTTGAAAACAACCTACAAAAAAGAATTGTATTCAATGTTGTGTATTCACTACGAAAAGTTTTTAGCTGACCAGATTTTTAAAAAGTGAAAATTTTAAATATCCCTGGTTGTGAATTCATTATAAGATGTGACAAATAAAATAAAAAAATAAGATCAATAAAATCTTCAATGGATTATGAGAAAAACGTTCCGGAAATTATGAAATTGTAAAAAACTTTGATATTGAATAAAAAATAAATATTCAATATTTTTGGATACAATTTGGTCTACATATAGAGAAAGACCTACTTAAAAAAATAAAAAAAAACCGCGAAGCAAATATTCCCTATGGCTGAGGAGTAACGCTTGAAGAAAGTTGACAACAAATTGGGCGCCTCAAAACGGTTCGGGTCCCTTTAAGACGCAAGTAGTAAATTTTGAGAATTTTTACGCCCAGTTTACCAACTATTGGAGGCACCCAGACTCTAAAAATGAGAAACTGCATTAGGGATTGAATTTAACCACTTGAACCAGGTTTGACATTTTTAACTTGGACGTACAAGGCCAGCGCTTTACCACTACGCTACTGTAACAGCAATGAGAAACAACGAGATTCAAAACGAGCAGTGAGCTGTTGAGACTTACGTAGAAAATTTTGAGGATTTTGACGGCCAGTTTAACCTCTATTAGAGGCACATGGACTCTAACTGCACTAAGGATGAAATCACAAGAGAGTGTCCATGCTAAAAAATATTCAAAGGATCTTTAACAATCGCCGACGGTTTTTGCATCTTGAAACCTTGAACCAGTGTTGCGTCCGCGAACGTGGACGTACAAGGCCAGCGCTTTACCCCTGCGCTACTACGCCAGCGATGGCAAACAAATAGAACGTTTTTAAAAATGAGCATTGAGCTGTTGAGACTTCAGTAGCGAAACTTGGGGATTTTGATGCCCAGTTTCCCCACTATTAGATTCACACAGGCTGCAAGAATGAGAAACTGCACTAGGGATTGAATTTATTCACTTGAACCTGATTTTGAGCCGGCGAACTCAGACGTACAAGGCCAGCTCTTTAACACTACGCTACTACACTAGCGATTCCAAACAACTAGAACGCTATTCGAAATGAGCATTGAGCTGTTAAGACTTAAGTAGTAAATTTTGAGAACTTTTACGCGAAGTTTACCAACTATTGGAGGCACCCTCACTCTAACAATGAAAAACTGAACTAGGGATTGAATATAGCCACTTGAACCAGGTTTGAGACCGTGAAGTTGGACGTACAAGGAGCCAGCACTTTACCACAACGCTACTATACTAGCGATTCCAAACAACTAGAACGCTATTCAAAATGAGCATTGAGCTGTTAAGACGTAAGTAGTTAATTTTGAGAATTTTTACGCCCAATTTACTAACTATTGGATACACCCAGACTCTAACAATGAGAAACTGCACTAGGGATTGAATTTAGCCACTTGAACCAGGTTTGAGATTTTGAACTTGGACGTACAAGGCCAGCGCTTTACCGCTAAGCTAGTATACCATCATTGACAAACAACTAGAATAAGATTCGAAACAAGCCTTGATCTGTTAAGACTTAAGTAGAAAATTTTGATAATTTTTACGCCCAGTTTACCCACTATTGTAGGCAACCGGACTCTAACAATGAAAAACTGCTCTAAGGATTGAATTTAGACACTTGATCCGGTTTCGAGACCGTGAAATTGGACGTACAAGGCCAGCGCTTTACCGCGACGCTACTGTACTAGCGATTCCAAACAACTAGAACGCTATTCAAAATGAGCATTGAGCTTTTAAGACTTTAGTAGCAAACTGTTGAGAATTTTTACGTCCTAGTTTACCCTCTATTTTAGGCACCCGGACTCTAACAATAAAGAAACTGCACCAGGGATTGAATTTATTCACTTGAACCTGATTTTGAGCCTTCGAACTCGGACGTACAAGGCCAGCGCTTTACCACTACGCTACTCCCTAAAACTAGCGATTCGAAACAACTATAACGCTAGTCAAAATGAGCATTGAGCTGTTAAGATTTAAGTAGTAAATTTTGAGAATTTTTACGCCCAGTTTGCCTACTATTGGAGGCACTCGTACTGTAAATATGAGAAACTCCACAAGGGATTGCATTTAGCCACTTGAACCAGGTTTAAGACCACGAAATTGGACGTACAAGGCCAGCACTTTAAAACTACGCTACTATACTAGCGATTCCAAAACAACTAGAAGACTATTCAAAATGAGCATTGAGGTGTTAAGTCTTAAGTAGTGAATTTTGAGGATTTTTACCACTAGTTTACCCACTATTGGAGGCCCCCTGGACTCTAAAAAATGAGAAACTGCCGTAGGGATTGAATTTAGCCACTTGAACCAGGTTTGAGACTGAAATTTTACGTACAAGGGCCAGCGCTTTAAAACTACGCTACTATACTAGCGATTCCAAACAACTAGAACGTATTCAAAAGAACATTGAGCTGTTAAGACTTAAGTAGTAAATTTTGAGAATTTTTAGGCCAGTTTACCCACTATTGGAGGCACCCGGACTCTAACAATGAGAAACTGCCTAGGGATTGACATTTGCCACCTTGAACCAGGTTTGAGACGCGACGTGGACGTACAAGGCCAGCGCTTTACCACTACGCTACTATACTAGCGATTCCAAACAACTAGAACGCTATTCAAAATGAGCATTGAGGTGTTAAGACTTAAGTAGTAAATTTTGAGAATTTTTACGCCCAGTTTACCCACTATTGGAGACACCCGGACTCTAACAATGAGAAACTGCACCTTGGGATTGAATTTAGCCACTTGAACCAGGTTTGAGACTGCGAACTGGACGTACAGGCCAGCGCTTTACCACTACGCTACTATACTAGCGATTCCAAACAACTAGAACGCTATTCAAAATGAGCATTGAGCTGTTAAGGCTTAGTAGTAAATTTTGGAATTTTTACGCCCACTTTACCCACTATTGGAATCACCCGGACTGTAAATATGAGAAACTGCACAAGGGATTGCATTTAGCCTTTGAACCAGGTTTGAGACCGCGAAATTGGACGTACAAGGGGCCAGCGCTTTAAAACTACGCTACTATACTAGCGATTCCAAACAATAGAACGCTATTCAAAATGAGCATTGAGGTGTAAGGACTAAGTAGTAAATTTTGAGAATTTTTACGGCCTAGTTTACCCACTATTGGAGGCACCCGGACTCTAACAATGAGAAACTGCCCTAGGGATTGAATTTAGCCACTTGAACCAGGTTTGAGACGCGAACTTGACGTACAAGGCCAGCCCTTTACCACTATGCTACTATACTAGCGATTCCAAACAACTAGAATGATTTCAAAAAACATTGAGCTGTTAAGACTTAGTTAGTAAATTTTTAGAATTTTTAGCCCAGTTTACACACTATTGGAGGCACCCGGACTCTAACAATGAGAAACTGCCCAAGGGATTGAATTTAGCCACTTGAACCAGGTTTGAGACTGAAATTTGGACGTACAAGGGCCAGCCTTTACACTACGCTACTATACTAGCGATTAAAACAACTAGAACGCTATTCAAAATGAGCATTGAGGTGTTAAGACTTAGTAGTAAATTTTGAGAATTTTTACGCCCACTTTACCCACTATTGGAATGCACCCGGACTCTAAATGATGACAAACTGCACAAGGGATTGCATTTAGCCACTTGAACCAGGTTTGAGACCGCGAAATTGGACGTACAAGGGCCAGCGCTTTAAAACTACGCTACTATACTAGCGATTCCAAACAACTAGAACGCTATTTAAAATGAGCATTGAGGTGTTAAGACTTGAGTAGTAAATTTTGAGAATTTTTACGTCCACTTTACCCACTATTGGAATCACCCGGACTCTAAATGAGAAACTGCACAAGGGATTGCATTTACCTTTGAACCAGGTTTGAGACCGCGAAATTGGACGTACAAGGGGCCAGCGCTTTAAAACTACGCTACTATACTAGCGATTCCAAACAACTAGAAGCTATTCAAAATGAGCATTGAGGTGTTAAGACTTAAGTAGTAAATTTTGAATTTTTACCCAGTTTACCACTATTGGAGGCACCCGGACTCTAACAATGAGAAACTGCCCAAGGGATTGAATTTAGCCACTTGAACCAGGTTTGAGACCGCGAAATTGGACGTACAAGGCCAGCGCTTTAAAACTACGCTACTATACTAGCGATTCCAAACAACTAGAACGCTATTCAAAATGAGCATTGAGGTGTTAAGACTTAGTAGTAAATTTTGAGAATTTTTAGCCCAGTTTACACACTATTGGAGGCACCCGGACTCTAACAATGAGAAACTGCCCAGGGATTGAATTTAGCCACTTGAACCAGGTTTGAGACAGCGCACGTGGACGTACCAGGCCAGCCCTTTACCACTAAGCTACTATACTAGCGATTCCAAACAACTAGAAAGTATTCAAAACAAAGCATTGAGCTGTTAAGACTTAGTAGTAAATTTTGAGAATTTTAGCCCAGTTTACCCACTATTGGAGGCACCCGGACTCTAACAATGAGAAACTGCCCTAGGGATTGAATTTAGCCACTTGAACCAGGTTTGAGACCGCGAAATTGGACGTACAAGGCCAGCGCTTTAAAACTACGCTACTATACTAGCGATTCCAAACAACTAGAACGCTATTCAAAATGAGCATTGAGGTGTTAAGACTTAGTAGTAAATTTTGAGAATTTTTACGTCCACTTTACCCACTATTGGAGGCACCCGGACTCTAACAATGAGAAACTGCCAAGGGATTGAATTTAGCCACTTGAACCAGGTTTAAGACCGCGAAATTGGACGTACAAGACCAGCGCTTTAAAACTACGCTACTATACTAGCGATTCCAAACAACTAGAACGCTATTCAAAATGAGCATTGAGGTGTTAAGACTTGAGTAGTAAATTTTGAGAATTTTTACGCCCACTTTACCCACTATGGAATCACCCGGATTCTAAATGACTGACAAACTGCACAAGGGATTGCATTTAGCCACTTGAACCAGGTTTGAGACCGCGAAATTGGACGTACAAGGGGCCAGCGCTTTAAACTACGCTACTATACTAGCGATTCCAAACAACTAGAACGCTATTCAAAAGAGCACTAAGGTGTTAAGAATTAAGTAGTAAATTTTGAGAATTTTTACTCCCAGTTTACCCACTATTGGAGGCACCCGGACTCTAACAATGAGAAACTGCCCAAGGGATTGAATTTAGCCACTTGAACCAGGTTTGAGACCGCGAAATTGGACGTACAAGGCCAGCGCTTTATAACTACGCTACTATACTAGCGATTCCAAACAACTAGAACGCTATTCAAAATGAGCATTGAGTGTTAAGACTTAGTAGTAAATTTTGAGAATTTTTACGCCCACTTTACCCACTATTGGAATCACCCGGACTTTAAATATGAGAAACTGCACAAGGGATTGCATTTAGCCACTTTACCACCAGGTTTGAGACCGCAAATTGGACGTACAAGGGCCAGCGCTTTAAAACTACGCTACTATACTAGCGATTCCAAACAATAGAACGCTATTCAAAAGAGCATAGGTGTTAAGACTTAAGTAGTAAATTTTGAGAATTTTTACGCCATTTACCCACTATTGGAGGCACCCGGACTCTAACAATGAGAAACTGCCCAGGGATTGAATTTAGCCACTTGAACCAGGTTTAAGACCGGAAATTGGACTACAAGGCCAGCGCTTTAAAACTACGCTACTATACTAGCGATTCCAAACAACTAGAACGCTATTCAAAATGAGCATTGAGGTGTTAAGACTTAGTAGTAAATTTTGAGAATTTTTACCCATTTACCCACTATTGGAGGTCACCCGACTCTAAATATGAAAACTGCCCAAGGGATTGAATTTAGCCACTTGAACCAGGTTTGAGACGCGAAATGGACGTACCAGGCCAGCCTTTAACTAGCTACTATACTAGCGATTCCAAACAACTAGAACGCTATTCAAAAACATTAAGGTGTTAAGATTAAGTAGTAAATTTTAGAATTTTTACGCCCAGTTTACCCACTATTGGAGGCACCCGGACTCTAACAATGAGAAACTGCCCAGGGATTGAATTTAGCCACTTGAACCAGGTTTAAGACCGCGAAATTGGACGTACAAGCCAGCGCTTTAAAACTACGCTACTATACTACGATTCCAAACAACTAGAACGCTATTCAAAATGAGCATTGAGGTGTTAAGACTTAGTAGTAAATTTTGAGAATTTTTTACTCCATTTACACACTATTGGAGGCACCCGGACTCTTACAATGAGAAACTGCCCAAGGGATTGAATTTAGCCACTTGAACCAGGTTTAAGACCGCGAAATTGGACGTACAAGACCAGCGCCTTAAAACTACGCTACTATACTAGCGATTCCAAACAACTAGAACGCTATTTAAAATGAGCATTGAGGTGTTAAGACTTGAGTAGTAAATTTTGAGAATTTTTACGTCCACTTTACCCACTATGGAATCACCCGGATTCTAAATGACTGACAAACTGCACAAGGGATTGCATTTACCACTTGAACCAGGTTTGAGACCGCGAAATTGGACGTACAAGGGGCCAGCGCTTTAAAACTACGCTACTATACTAGCGATTCCAAACAATAGAACGCTATTCAAAAGAGCACTAAGGTGTTAAGAATTAAGTAGTAAATTTTGAGAATTTTTACTCCCAGTTTACCCACTATTGGAGGCACCCGGACTCTAACAATGAGAAATGCCCAAGGGATTGAATTTAGCCACTTGAACCAGGTTTGAGACCGCGAAATTGGACGTACAAGCCAGCCTTTAAAACTAGCTACTATACTAGCGATTCCAAACAACTAGAACGCTATTCAAAATACATTGCAAGGGATTGCATTTAGCACTTGACCAGGTTTGAGACCGCGAAATTGGACGTAAAGGCCAGCCTTTAAAACTACGCTACTACTAGCGATTCAAACAACTAGAACGCTATTCAAAATAGCATTAGGTGTTAAGACTTAATAGTAAATTTTAGAATTTTTACGCAGTTTACACTATGGAGTCACCGATTTAAATTAGCAAACTGCCCTAGGGATTGATTTACCCATTGAACCAGGTTTGAGAACCGCAAATTGGACGTAAAGGCTAGCCTTTAAACTAGCTACTATACTAGCGATTCCAAACAACTTAAAACTATCAAAATACTAGGGTTAAGACTTAAGTAGAATTTTAAATTTTTAGCCCATTTACCCACTATTGGAATCACCCGGATTTTAAATCATAAAACTGCACAAGGGATTGCATACCACTTGAACCAGGTTTAAGACCGCGAATTGGACGTACAAGAGCCAGCGCTTTAAAACTACGCTACTATACTAGCGATTCCAAACAACTAGAACGCTATTCAAAATACATAGTGTTAAACTTAAGTAGTAAATTTTGAGAATTTTTAGCCCTTTACCCACTATTGGAGGCATCCGGACTCCCAATGACGACAACTGCCAGGGATTGAATTTAGCCACTTGACCAGGTTTGAACGCGACTTGGACGTACCAGGCCAGCGCTTTACACTAGCTACTATACTAGCGATTCCAAACAACTAGAAGCTATTCAAAACAACATAAGCTGTTAAGATTAAGTATAAATTTTAGAATTTTTATCCCAGTTTACACACTATTGGAGACCCGACTTAACATGAGAAACTGCCCAGGGATTGAATTTAGCCACTTGAACCAGGTTTGAACGCGATTGCGTACCAGGGCCAGCCTTTACAACTACTACTATACTGCGATTCCAAACAACTAGAACGTATTCAAAAAACATTAGTGTTAAGACTTAAGTAGTAAATTTGAGAATTTTTAGCCCATTTACCCATATTGGAGTCACCCGGACTTTAAATATGAGAAACTGCCAAGGGATTGCATTTAGCCACTTGACCAGGTTTGAGA
Source organism: Octonoba sinensis (assembly GCA_038502835.1). Classification (NCBI taxonomy): domain Eukaryota; kingdom Metazoa; phylum Arthropoda; class Arachnida; order Araneae; family Uloboridae; genus Octonoba; species Octonoba sinensis. Next base: position 200,030,500 of record CM076598.1, on the reverse strand, counting down.
CCGCGAATTGGACGTACAGGGGCCAGCGCTTTAAAACTAGCTACTATACTAGCGATTCCAAACAACTAGAACGTATTCAAAAACATTGAGTGTTAAGACTTAATAGTAAATTTTGAGAATTTTTAGCCAGTTTACAATATTGGAACACCGACTTAAATATGAGAAACTGCCCAGGGATTGAATTTACCAATTGAACCAGGTTTGAGACCGCGAAATTGGACGTACAAGGCAGCGCTTTAAAACTACGCTACTATACTAGCGATTCCAAACAACTAGAACCTATTCAAAATGAGCATTTAGGTGTTAAGTCTTAAGTAGTAATTTTGAAATTTTTACGCCCACTTTACCCACTATTGGAATCACCCGGACTTTAAATATAGAAACTGCACAAGGGATTGCATTACCACTTGTACCAGGTTTGAGACCGCGAAATTGGACGTACAAGGGGCCAGCGCTTTAAAACTACGCTACTATACTAGCGATTCCAAACAACTAGAACGCATTCAAAATAGCATTGAGGTGTTAAGACTTAAGTAGTAAATTTTGAGAATTTTTACGCCCACTTTACCCACTATTGGAATCACCCGGACTCTAAAATGAAAACTGCACAAGGGATTGAATTTAGCCACTGAACCGGTTTGAGACAGCGCACGTGGACGTACCAGGCCAGCCCTTTACCACTAAGCTACTATACTAGCGATTCCAAACAACTAGAACGATATTCAAAACAAACATTGAGCTGTTAAGACTTAAGTAGTAAATTTTTAGAATTTTTAGCCCAGTTTACACACTATTGGAGGCACCCGGACTCTAACAATGAGAAACTGCCCTAGGGATTGAATTTAGCCACTTGAACCAGGTTTGAGACCGCGAATTGGACGTACCAGGCCAGCCCTTACACTAGCTACTATACTAGCGATTCCAAACAACTAGAACGCTATTCAAAAAGCATTGAGGTGTTAAGACTTGAATAGTAAATTTTGAGAATTTTTACGTCGCTATTCAAAATGAGCATTGAAGTGTTAAGACTTAAGTAGTAAATTTTGAGAATTTTTACGCCCACTTTACCCACTATTGGATCACCCGGACTTTAAATATGAGAAACTGCACAAGGGATTGCATTTAGCCCTTGAACCAGGTTTGAGACCGCGAAATTGGACGTACAAGGGGCCAGCGCTTTAAAACTACGCTACTATACCAGCGATTCCAAACAATAGAACGCTATTCAAAATGAGCATTGAGGTGTTAAGACTTAAGTAGTAAATTTTGAGAATTTTACGCCCAGTTTACCCACTATTGGAGGCACGGACTCTAACAATGAGAAACTGCCCTAGGGATTGAATTTAGCCACTTGACCAGGTTTGAGAAAGCGCACGTGGCCGTACCAGGAAAGCCCTTTCCCCTAAGCTACTATACTTGCGATTCCAAACAACTAGAACGATTTTCAAAACAAACATTGAGCTGTTAAGACTTAAGTAGTAAATTTTGAGAATTTTTACGCCCACTTTACCCACTATTGGATCACCCGACTTAAATATGAGAAACTGCACAAGGGATTGCATTTAGCCACTTGAACCAGGTTTGAGACCGCGAAATTGGACGTACAAGGGGCCAGCGCTTTAAAACTACGCTACTATACTAGCGATTCCAAACAACTAGAACGCTATTCAAAATGAGCATTGAGGTGTTAAGATTAAGTAGTAAATTTTGAGAATTTTTACGGCCAGTTTACTAATATTGGAATCACCCGACTCTACAATGAGAAACTGCCCTAGGGATTGCATTTAGCCACTTGAACCAGGTTTGAGACCGCGAAATTGGACGTACAAGGGGCAAGCGCTTTAAAACTACGCTACTATACTAGCGATTCCAAACAACTAGAACGCTATTCAAAATGAACATTGAGCTGTTAAGGCTTAAGAAGTAAATTTTGAGAATTTTTACGCCTAGTTTACCCTTTATTGGAGGCACCCGGACTCTAACAATGAGAAACTGCCCTAGGGATTGAATTTAGCCACTTGAACCAGGTTTGAGACTGCGAAATTGGACGTACAAGGGGCCAGCGCTTTAAAACTACGCTACTATACTAGCGATTCCAAACAACTAGAACGCTATTCAAAATGAGCATTGAGGTGTTAAGACTTAAGTAGTAAATTTTGAGAATTTTTACGCCCACTTTACCCACTATTGGACACCCGACTTAAAATGAGAAACTGCACAAGGGATTGATTTAGCCACTTGAACCAGGTTTGAGACCGCGAAATTGGACGTACAGGGGCCAGCGCTTTAAAAAGCTACTATACTAGCGATTCCAAACAACTAGAACGCTATTCAAAATGACATTGAGGTGTTAGACTTAAGTAGTAAATTTTGAGAATTTTTACTGCCATTTACCCACTATTGGAGCACCGGACTTAAAATGAGAAATGCCCAGGGATTGAATTTAGCCTTGAACCAGGTTTGAGACGGAAATTGGACGTACAAGGGGCCAGCGCTTAAAACTACGCTACTATACCAGCGATTCCAAACAACTAGAACGCTATTCAAAATGAACATGATGTTAAGGCTTAAAAAGTAAATTTTGAGAATTTTTACGCCCACTTTACCCACTATTGGAATCACCCGACTTAAATATGAGAAACTGCACAAGGGATTGCATTTAGCCACTTGAACCAGGTTTGAGACCGCGAAATTGGGCGTACAAGGGGCCAGCGCTTTAAAACTACGCTACTATACTAGCGATTCCAAACAATAGAACCCTATTCAAAATGAGCATTAGGTGTTAAGTTAAGAAGTAATTTTGAGGATTTTTACGCAGTTTACCCACTATTGGAGGCACCCGGACTCTAACAATGAGAAACTGCCATAGGGATTGAATTTAGCCACTTGAACCAGGTTTGAGACGAAATTGGACGTACAAGGGGCCAGCGCTTAAAACTACGCTACTATACTAGCGATTCCAAACAACTAGAACGCTATTCAAAATGAACATTGATGTTAAGGCTTAAGAAGTAAATTTTGAGAATTTTTACTCCCACTTTACCCACTATTGGAATCACCCGTACTGCAAATATGAGAAACTGCACAAGGGATTGCATATAGCCACTTGAACCAGGTTTGAGACCGCGAAATTGGACGTACAAGGGGCCAGCGCTTTAAACTACGCTACTATACTAGCGATTCCAAACAAGTAGAACGCTATTCAAAATGAGCATTGAGGTGTTAAGTCTTAAGTAGTAAATTTTGAGAATTTTTACGGCCAGTTTACCCACTATTGGAGGCACCCGGACTCTAACAATGAGAAACTGCCCTAGGGATTGAATTTAGCCACTTGAACCAGGTTTGAGACAGCGCACGTGGCCGTACCAGGCCAGCCCTTTACCACTAAGCTACTATACTAGCGATTCCAAACAACTAGAACGCTATTCAAAATGAGCATTAAGGTTTAAATTAAGTAGTAAATTTTGAGAATTTTTACTCCCAATTTACCCACTATTGGAGGCACCCGGACTCTAACAATGAGAAACTGCCCTAGGGATTGAATTTAGCCACTTGAACCAGGTTTGAGACCGCGAAATTGGACGTACAAGGCCAGCGCTTTAAAACTACGCTACTATACTAGCGATTCCAAACAACTAGAACGCTATTCAAAATGAGCATTGAGGTGTTAAGACTTAAGTAGTAAATTTTGAGAATTTTTACGCCCAGTTTACCCACTATTGGAGGCACCCGGACTCTAAAATGAGAAACTGCCCAAGGGATTGAATTTAGCCACTTGAACCAGGTTTGAGACCGCGAAATTGGCGTACAGGCCAGCGCTTTAAAACTACGCTACTATACTAGCGATTCCAAACAACTAGAACGCTATTCAAAATGAGCATTAGGTGTTAAGTCTTAAGTAGTGAATTTTGAGAATTTTTACGCCCAGTTTACCCACTATTGGAGGCACCCGGACTCTAAAATGAGAAACTGCCAAGGGATTGAATTTAGCCACTTGAACCAGGTTTGAGACCGCGAAATTGGACGTACAAGGGGCCAGCGCTTTAAAACTACGCTACTATACTAGCGATTCCAAACAACTAGAACGCTATTCAAAATGAGCATTGAGGTGTTAAGACTTAAGTAGTAAATTTTGAGAATTTTTACGCCCAGTTTACCCACTATTGGAGGCACCCGGACTCTAAAATGAGAAACTGCCCTAGGGATTGAATTTAGCCACTTGAACCAGGTTTGAACGGAAATTGGCGTACAGGCCAGCGCTTTAAAAAGCTACATACTAGCGATTCCAAACAAAGAACGCTATTCAAAATGACATTGAGGTGTTAAGCTTAAGAGTAAATTTTGAGAATTTTTACGCCCATTTACCCACTATTGGCACCCGGTTAAAATGAGAAACTGCCAGGGATTGATTTAGCCATTGAACCAGGTTTAGACCGCGAAATGGCGTACAAGCACCTTTAAACTACTACTATACTAGCGATTCCAAACAACTAGAACGCTATTCAAAAGAGCATTAGGTTAGATTAAGTAGTAAATTTTGAGAATTTTTACGCCAGTTTACCCACTATTGGAGGCACCCGGACTCTAAAATGAGAAACTGCCCTAGGATTGAATTTAGCCACTTGAACCAGGTTTGAGACAGCGCACGTGGCGTACCAGGCCACCCTTTACCACTAAGCTACTATACTAGCGATTCCAAACAACTAGAACGCTATTCAAAATGAGCATTAGGTTAAGAATTAAGTAGTAATTTTGAGAATTTTTACGCCCATTTACCCACTATTGGAGCACCCGGACTCTAAAATGAGAAACTGCCAGGGATTATTTAGCCACTTGAACCAGGTTTGAGACCGCGAAATTGGACGTACACGCGAAATTGCGTACAAGCAGCCTTTAAACTACTACTATACTGCGATTCCAAAAATGAACTATTCAAAATGACATAGTTTATAAGAGTAATTTTAGATTTTTACGCCATTTACCCTATTGGAGCACCCGGACTTAAATAGAAACTGCAGGGATTATTTACCCTTGACCAGGTTTGAGCGAAATTGGACGTACAAGGAGCGCTTTAAAACTACGCTACTATACTAGCGATTCCAACAACTAGAACGCATTCAAATACATTGAGTGTTAAGCTTAAGGTAAATTTTGAGAATTTTTACCCCACTTTACCCACATGGATCACCCGACTAAAAAGAAACTGCCAAGGGATTGCATACCATTGACCAGGTTTGAGACCGCGAAATTGCGTACAAGGCCAGCGCTTTAAAACTACGCTACTATACTAGCGATTCCAAACAATAGAACGCATTCAAAATAGCATTGAGGTGTTAGCTTAAGTAGTAAATTTTGAGAATTTTTACTTCACTTTACCGGACTCTAAAATGAAAACTGCAGGGATTGATTTAGCCTTGAACGGTACGCTCGTCAGCACCTTTAACTACTATACTGCGATTCCAACAACTAGAACGTTTCAAAAACATTAGTTAAGATTAAGAGTAAATTTTGAGAATTTTTACCATTTACCCAATTGGAGACCCGGACTAAAATGAGAAACTGCCAGGGTTGATTTAGCCACTGAACCAGGTTTGAGACGCGATGGCGTACAGGCCACCTTACACTAGCTACTATACTAGCGATTCCAACAACTAGAACGCTATTCAAAATGAGCATTAGGTGTTAAGTATATAAATTTTGAGAATTTTTAGCCCATTTACAATGGCACCCGACTTAAAATGAAAACTGCCAGGGATTGATTTACCATGAACCAGGTTTAGACCGCGAAATTGGACGTACAAGAGCGCTTTAAACTACTACTATACTAGCATTCCAAACAACTAGAACCTATTCAAAAGAGCATAGGTTTATAAGTAGTAATTTTGAGATTTTAGCATTTACATATGGAGCACCGGACTTAAAATAGAAACTGCCAGGGATTGATTACACTTGACCAGGTTTAGACCGAAATTGGACGTACAGGCAGCGCTTTAAACTAGCTACATACTAGCGATTCCAAACAATGAACGCATTCAAAAAGCTAGGTAGATTAAGTAGTAAATTTGAGAATTTTTAGCCCATTTACCCACTATGGACACCGACTTAAAATGAAAACTGCCAGGGATTGATTTAGCCTTGACCAGGTTTGAGACCGCGATGGCGTACAGCCACCTTTAAACTAGCTACTATCAGCGATTCAAACATAGAACGTATTCAAAATGAATTAGTGTTAGCTAGAGTAAATTTTGAGAATTTTAGCCTTTACCACTATGGACACCCGACTTAAAATGAGAAACTGCCAGGGATTGATTTAGCCACTTGAACCGGTTTGAACGCGAATGGCGTACAGGCCAGCCTTTAAACTAGCTACTATACTAGCGATTCCAAACAACTAGAACGTATTCAAAAACATTGAGGTGTTAAGATTAAGTAGTAAATTTAGAATTTTTAGCCCAGTTACCCATATTGGAGCACCCGGACTCTAAAATGAGAAACTGCCAGGGATTGAATTTAGCCACTTGAACCAGGTTTGAGACAGCGCACGTGGCCGTACCAGGCCAACCAGGTTTGAGACTGGAAATTGGACGTACAAGGGGATAGCGCGTTAAAACTACGCTACTATACTAGCGATTCCAAACAACTAGAACGCTATTCAAAATGAACATTGATCTGTTAAGGCTTAAGAAGTAAATTTTGAGAATTTTTACGCCCACTTTACCACTATTGGAATCACCCGGACTGTAAAATGAGAAACTGCACAAGGGATTGCATTTAGCCACTTGAACCAGGTTTGAGACGTGAAATTGGACGTACAAGGGGCCAGCGCTTTAAAACTACGCTACTATACTAGCGATTCCAAACAAGTAGAACGCTATTCAAAATGACATTAGGTGTTAAGACTTAAGAAGTAAATTTTGAGAATTTTTACGCCCAGTTTACCCACTATTGGAGGCACCCGGACTCTAACAATGAGAAACTGCCCTAGGATTGAATTTAGCCACTTGAACAGGTTTGAGACAGCGCACGTGGCCCGTACCAGGCCAGCCCTTTACCACTAAGCTACTCTACTAGCGATTCCAAACAACTAGAACGCTATTCAAAATGAGCATTAAGGTGTTAGAATTAAGTAGTAAATTTTGAGATATTTTTACGCCCAGTTTACTACTATTGGAGGCACCCGGACTCTAACAATGAGAAACTGCCCTAGGGATTGAATTTAGCCACTTGAACCAGGTTTGAGACTGTGAACGTGGGCGTACCGGGCCCAGCCTTTACCACTAAGCTACTATACTAGCGATTCCAAACAACTAGAACGCTATTCAAAAAAACATTGAGCTGTTAAGACTTAAGTAGTAAATTTTGAGAATTTTTACGCCCAGTTTACACACTATTTGAGGCACCCGGACACTAACAATGAGAAACTGCCCTAGGGATTGAATTTAGCCACTTGAACCAGGTTTGAGACTGTGAACGTGGCCGTACCAGGCCAGCGCTTACCACTAAGCTACTATACTAGCGATTCCAAACAACTAGAACGCTATTCAAAATGAGCATTGAGGTGTTAAGACTTAAGTAGTAAATTTTGAGAATTTTTACGCCCAGTTTACCCACTATTGGAGGCACCCGGACTCTAACAATGAGAAACTGCACAGGGATTGCATTTAGCCACTTGAACCAGGTTTGAGACCGCGAACGTTGGACGTACAAGGCCAGCGCTTTACCACTACGCTACTATACTAGCGATTCCAAACAACTAGAACGCTATTCAAAATAAAGCATTGAGCTGTTAAGACTTAAGTAGTAAATTTTGAGAATTTTTACGCCCAGTTTACCCACTATTGGAGGCACCCGGACTCTAACAATGAGAAACTGCCCTAGGGATTGAATTTAGCCACTTGAACCAGGTTTGAGACGCGAACGTGGCGTACCAGGCCAGCCTTTACCACTAAGCTACTATACTAGCGATTCCAAACAACTAGAACGCTATTCAAAATGAGCATTGAGGTGTTAAGACTTAAGTAGTAAATTTTGAGAATTTTTACGCCCAGTTTACCCACTATTGGAGGCACCCGGACTCTAACAATGAGAAACTGCCCTAGGGATTGAATTTAGCCACTTGAACCAGGTTTGAGACCGCGAACTTGGCGTACCAGGCCAGCGCTTTACCACTAAGCTACTATACTAGCGATTCCAAACAACTAGAACGCTATTCAAAATGAGCATTGAGTGTTAAGCTTAAGTAGTAAATTTTGAGAATTTTTACGCCCAGTTTACCACTATTGGAGGCACCCGGACTCTAACAATGAGAAACTGCCCTAGGGATTGAATTTAGCCACTTGAACCAGGTTTAAGACGCGAAATTGGACGTACAAGGCCAGCGCTTTAAAACTACGCTACTATACTAGCGATTCCAAACAACTAGAACGCTATTCAAAATGAGCATTGAGGTGTTAAGCTTAAGTAGTAATTTTGAGGATTTTTACGCCAGTTTACCACTATTGGAGGCACCCGGACTCTAACAATGAGAAACTGCCCTAGGGATTGAATTTAGCCACTTGAACCAGGTTTGAGACGCGAACGTGGCCGTACCAGGCCAGCGCTTTACCACTAAGCTACTATACTAGCGATTCCAAACAACTAGAACGCTATTCAAAATGAACATTGAGCTGTTAAGACTTAAGTAGTAAATTTTGAGAATTTTTACGCCCAGTTTACCCACTATTGGAGTCACCCGTACTGTAAAATGAGAAACTGCACTAGGGATTGAATTTAGCCACTTGAACCAGGTTTGAGCCCTGTGAAATTGGCCGTACCAGGCCAGCCCTTTACCACTAAGCTACTATACTAGCGATTCCAAACAACTAGAACGCTATTCAAAATGAGCATTAAAGTGTTAAGAATTAAGTAGTAAATTTTGAGAATTTTTACGCCCAGTTTACCCACTATTGGAGGCACCCGGACTCTAACAATGAGAAACTGCCCTAGGGATTGAATTTAGCCACTTGAACCAGGTTTGAGACAGCGCACGTGGCCGTACCAGGCCAGCCCTTTACCACTAAGCTACTATACTAGCGATTCCAAACAACTAGAACGCTATTCAAAATGAACATTAGCTGTTAAGACTTAAGTATTAAATTTTGAGATTTTTACGCCCAGTTTACTACTATTGGAGTCACCCGGACTCTAACAATGAGAAACTGCCCTAGGGATTGAATTTAGCCACTTGAACCAGGTTTGAGACTGTGAACGTGGGCGTACCAGGGCCAGCGCTTTACCACTAAGCTACTATACTAGCGATTCCAAACAACTAGAACGCTATTCAAAATGAACATTGAGGTGTTAAGGCTTAAGTAGTAATTTTGAGAATTTTTACGCCCACTTTACCACTATTGGAGGCACCCGGACTCTAACAATGAGAAACTGCCCTAGGGATTGAATTTAGTCACTTGAACCAGGTTTGAGACTGTGAACGTGGCGTACCAGGCCAGCGCTTTACCACTAAGCTACTATACTAGCGATTCCAAACAACTAGAACGCTATTCAAAATGAGCATTAGGTGTTAAGACTTAAGTAGTAAATTTTGAGAATTTTTACGCCCACTTTACCCACTATTGGAGTCACCCGTACTGTAAATATGAGAAACTGCACAAGGGATTGCATTTAGCCACTTGAACCAGGTTTGAACCGCGAAATTGGACGTACAAGGGGCCAGCGCTTTAAAACTACGCTACTATACTAGCGATTCCAAACAACTAGAACGCTATTCAAAATGAGCATTGGGGTGTTAAGACTTAAGTAGTAAATTTTGAGAATTTTTACGCCCAGTTTACCCACTATTGGAGGCACCCGGACTCTAACAATGAGAAACTGCCCTAGGGATTGAATTTAGCCACTTGAACCAGGTTTGAGACAGCGCACGTGGCCGTACCAGGCCAGCCCTTTACCACTAAGCTACTATACTAGCGATTCCAAACAACTAGAACGCTATTCAAAATGAGCATTAAGTGTTAAGAATTAAGTAGTAAATTTTGAGAATTTTTACGCCCAGTTTACCCACTATTGGAGGCACCCGACTCTAACAATGAGAAACTGCACTAGGGATTGAATTTAGCCACTTGAACCAGGTTTGAGACAGCGCACGTGGCCGTACCAGGCCAGCCCTTTACCACTAAGCTACTATACTAGCGATTCCAAACAACTAGAACGCTATTCAAAATGAGCATTGAGGTGTTAAGATTAAGTAGTAAATTTTGAGAATTTTTACGCCCAGTTTACCCACTATTGGAGGCACCCGGACTCTAACAATGAGAAACTGCCCTAGGGATTGAATTTAGCCACTTGAACCAGGTTTGAGACACCGCGAAATTGGACGTACAAGGCCAGCGCTTTACAACTACGCTACTATACTAGCGATTCCAAACAACTAGAACGCTATTCAAAATGAGCATTGAGGTGTTAAGATTAAGTAGTAAATTTTGAGAATTTTTACGCCCAGTTTACCCACTATTGGAGGCACCCGGACTCTAAAATGAGAAACTGCCCTAGGGATTGAATTTAGCCACTTGAACCAGGTTTGAGACCGCGAAATTGGACGTACAAGGCCAGCCTTTACACTAAGCTACTATACTAGCGATTCCAAACAACTAGAACGCTATTCAAAATGAGCATTAAGGTGTTAAGAATTAAGTAGTAAATTTTGAGAATTTTTACGCCCAGTTTACCCACTATTGGAGGCACCCGGACTCTAACAATGAGAAACTGCCTAGGGATTGAATTTAGCCACTTGAACCAGGTTTGAGACCGCGAAATTGGACGTACAAGGCCAGCGCTTTACACTACGCTACTATACTAGCGATTCCAAACAACTAGAACGCTATTCAAAATGACATTGAGCTGTTAAGACTTAAGTAGTAAATTTTGAGAATTTTTACGCCCAGTTTACCACTATTGGAGGCACCCGGACTCTAACAATGAGAAACTGCCCTAGGGATTGAATTTAGCCACTTGAACCAGGTTTAAGACCGCGAAATTGGACGTACAAGGCCAGCGCTTTAAAACTACGCTACTATACTAGCGATTCCAAACAACTAGAACGCTATTAAAATGAGCATTGAGGTGTTAAGTCTTAAGTAGTGAATTTGAGGATTTTTACGACTAGTTTAACCACTATTGGAGGCACCGGACTCTAAAATGAGAAACTGCCCTAGGGATTGAATTTAGCCACTTGAACCAGGTTTGAGACTGGAACGTGGCGTACCAGGCCAGCGCTTTACCACTAAGCTACAATACTAGCGATTCCAAACAACTAGAACGCTATTCAAAATGAACATTGAGCTGTTAAGCTTAAGAGTAAATTTTGAGAATTTTTACGCCCAGTTTACCACTATTGGGCACCCGGACTCTAAAATGAGAAACTGCCCTAGGGATTGAATTTAGCCACTTGAACCAGGTTTGAGACGCGAAATTGGACGTACAAGGGGCCAGCGCTTTAAAACTACGCTACTATACTAGCGATTCCAAACAACTAGAACGCTATTCAAAATGAGCATTGAGTGTTAAGCTTAAGAAGTAAATTTTGAGAATTTTTACGCCCAGTTTACCCACTATTGGAGGCACCCGGACTCTAACAATGAGAAACTGCCCTAGGGATTGAATTTAGCCACTTGAACCAGGTTTGAGACAGCGCACGTGGCCGTACCAGGCCAGCCCTTTACCACGAAGCTACTATACTAGCGATTCCAAACAACTAGAACGCTATTCAAAATGAGCATTAAGGTTTAAGAATTAAGTAGTAAATTTTGAGATTTTTACGCCCAGTTTACTCACTATTGGAGGCACCCGACTCTAACAATGAGAAACTGCCCTAGGGATTGAATTTAGCTACTTGAACCAGGTTTGAGACAGCGCACTTGGCCGTACCAGGCCAGCCCTTTACCACTAGCTACTATACTAGCGATTCCAAAAAAACTAGAACGCTATTCAAAATGAGCATTAAGGTGTTAAGAATTAAGTATTAAATTTTGAGAATTTTTACGCCCAGTTTACCTACTATTGGAGGCACCCGGACTCTAACAATGAGAAACTGCCATAGGGATTGAATTTAGTTACTTGAACCAGGTTTGAGACAGCGCACGTGGCCCGTACCAGGCCAGCCCTTTACCACTAAGCTACTATACTAGCGATTCCAAACAACTAGAACGATATTCAAAACAAACATTGAGCTGTTAAGACTTAAGTAGTAAATTTTGAGAATTTTTACGCCCAGTTTACACACTATTGGAGGCACCCGGACTCTAACAATGAGAAACTGCATAAGGGATTGAATTTAGCCACTTGAACCAGGTTTGAGACCGCGAAATTGGACGTACAAGGCCACCTTTAAAACTACGCTCCCTATACTAGCGATTCCAAACAACTAGAACGCTATTCAAAATGAGCATTGAGGTGTTAAGACTTAAGTAGTAAATTTTGAGAATTTTTACGCCCAGTTTACCACTATTGGAGGCACCCGGACTCTAACAATGAGAAACTGCCCTAGGGATTGAATTTAGCCACTTGAACCAGGTTTGAGACTGTGAAATTGGACGTACAAGGGGCCAGCGCTTTAAAACTACGCTACTATACTAGCGATTCCAAACAACTAGAACGCTATTCAAAATGAGCATTGAGGTGTTAAGCTTAAGAAGTAAATTTTGAGAATTTTTACGCCCAGTTTACCCAATATTGGAGGCACCCGGACTCTAACAATGAGAAACTGCCCTAGGGATTGAATTTAGCCACTTGAACAGGGTTTGAGACAGCGCACGTGGCCCGTACCAGGCCAGCCCTTTAATACTAAGCTACTCTACTAGCGATTCCAAACAACTAGAACGCTATTCAAAATGAGCATTAAGGTGTTAAGAATTAAGTATTAAATTTTGAGTATTTTTACGCCCAGTTTACTTACGATTGGAGGCACCCGGACTCTAACAATGAGAAACTGCCCTAGGGATTGAATTTAGCCACTTGAACCAGGTTTGAGACTGTGAAATTGGACGTACAAGGGGCCAGCGCGTTAAAACTACGCTACTATACTAGCGATTCCAAACAACTAGAACGCTATTCAAAATGAGCATTGAGGTGTTAAGTCTTAAGTAGTGAATTTTGAGGATTTTTACGACTACTTTAACCACTATTGGAGGCATCCGGACTATAACAATGAGAAACTGCATTAGGGATTGAATTTAGTCACTTGAACCAGGTTTGAAACTGTGAACGTGGCCGTACCAGGCCAGCGCTTTACCACTAAGATACAATACTAGCGATTCCAAACAACTAGAACGCTATTCAAAATGAACATTCAGCTGTTAAGGCTTAAGAAGTAAATTTTGAGAATTTTTATGCCCACTTTACCCACTATTGGACTCACCCGTAATGTAAATATGAGAAACTGCACAAGGGATTGAATTTAGCCACTTGAACCAGGTTTGAGCCCGCGAAATTGGACGTACAAGGGGCCAGCGCTTTAAAACTACGCTACTATACTAACGATTCCAAACAACTAGAACGCTATTCAAAATGAGCATTGAGGTGTTCAGACTTAAGTAGTAAATTTTGAGAATTTTTACGGCCAGTTTTCCCGTTATTGGAGGCACCCGGACTCTAACAATGAGAAACTGCCCTAGGGATTGAATTTAGCCACTTGAACCAGGTTTGAGACAGCGCACGTAGCCGTACCAGGCCAGCCCTTTACCACTAAGCTACTATAATAGCGATTCCAAACAACTAGAACGCTATTCAAAATGAGCATTAAGAATATGAATTAAGTAGTAAATTTTGAGAATTTTTACGCCCAGTTTACCCACTATTATAGGCACCCGGACTCTAACAATGAGAAACTGCCCTAGGGATTGAATTTAGCCACTTGAACCAGGTTTGAGACAGCGCACGTGGCCCGTACCAGCCCAACCCTTTACCACTAAGCTACTATACTAGCGATTCCAAACAACTAGAACGCTATTCAAAATGAGCATTAAGGTTATGAATTAAGTAGTAAATTTTGAGAATTTTTACGCCCAGTTTACCCACTATTGGAGGCACCCGGACTCTAATAATGAGAAACTGCCCTAGGGATTGAATTTAGCCACTTGAACCAGGTTTGAGACAGCGCACGTGGCCCGTACCAGGCCAACCCTTTACCACTAAGCTACTATACTAGCGATTCCAAACAACTAGAACGCTATTCAAAATGAGCATTAAGGTGTTAAGAATTAAGTATTAAATTTTGAGAATTTTTACGCAAAGTTTACATACTATTGGAGGCACCCGGACTCTAACAATGAGAAACTGCCCTAGGGATTGAATTTAGCCACTTGAACCAGGTTTGAGACTGTGAAATTGGACGTACAAGGGGCCAGCGCGTTAAAACTACGCTACTATACTAGCGATTCCATACAACTAGAACGCTATTCAAAATGAACATTGATCTGTTAAGGCTTAAGAAGTAAATTTTGAGAATTTTTACGCCCACTTTACCCAATATTGGAGGCACCCGGACTCTAACAATGAGAAACTGCCCTAGGGATTGAATTTAGCCACTTGAACAGGGTTTGAGACAGCGCACGTGGCCCGTACCAGGCCAGCCCTTTACCACGAAGCTACTCTACTAGCGATTCCAAACAACTAGAACGCTATTCAAAATGAGCATTAAGGTGTTAAGAATTAAGTATTAAATTTTGAGTATTTTTACGCCCAGTTTACTTACTATTGGAGGCACCCGGACACTAACAATGAGAAACAGCCCTAGGGATTGAATTTAGTTACTTGAACCAGGTTTGAGACAGCGCACTTGGCCCGTACCAGGCCAACCCTTTACCACTAAGCTACTATACTAGCGATTCCAAACAACTAGAACGCTATTCAAAATGAGCATTAAGGTGTTAAGAATTAGGTATTAAATTTTGAGAATTTTTACGCCCAGTTTACTTACTATTGGAGGCACCCGGACTCTAACAATGAGAAACTGCCATAGGGATTGAATTTAGTTACTTGAACCAGGTTTGAGACAGCGCACTTGGCCCGTACCAGGCCAGCCCTTTACCACTAAGCTACTATACTAGCGATTCCAAACAACTAGAACGATATTCAAAACAAACATTGAGCTGTTAAGACTTAAGTAGTAAATTTTGAGAATTTTTACGCCGAATTTACACACTATTGGAGGCACCCGGACTCTAACAATGAGAAACTGCATAAGGGATTGAATTTAGCCACTTGAACCAGGTTTAAGACCGCGAAATTGGACGTACAAGACCAGCTCTTTAAAACTACGCTACCATACTAGCGATTCCAAACAACAAGAACGCTATTCAAAATGAGCATTGAGGTGTTAAGTCTTAAGTAGTGAATTTGGAGGATTTTTACGACTAGTTAAACCACTATTGGAGGCATCCGGACTCTAATAATGAGAAACTGCCCTAGGGATTAAATTTAGCCACTTGAACCAGGTTTGAGACTGTGAACGTGGGCGTACCAGGCCAGCGCTTTACCACTAAGCTACAATACTAGCAATTCCAAACAACTAGAACGCTATTCAAAATGAGCATTAAGGTTATGAATTAAGTAGTAAATTTTGAGAATTTTTACGCCCAGTTTACCCACTATTGGAGGCACCCGGACTCTAACAATGAGAAACTGCCCTAGGGATTGAATTTAGCCACTTGAACCAGGTTTGAGACAGCGCACGTGGCCCGTACCAGGCCAACCCTTTACCACTAAGCTACTATACTAGCGATTCCAAACAACTAGAACGCTATTCAAAATGAGCATTAAGGTGTTAAGAATTTAGTATTAAATTTTGAGAATTTTTACGCCTAGTTTACATACTATTGTAGGCACCCGGACTCTAACAATGAGAAACTGCCCTAGGGATTGAATTTAGCCACTTGAACCAGGTTTGAGACCGCGAAATTGGACGTGCAAGGGGCCAGCGCTTTAAAACTACGCTACTATACTAGCGATTCCAAACAACTAGAACGCTATTCAAAATGAACATTGAGCTGTTAAGGCTTAAGAAGTAAATTTTGAGAACTTTTATGCCCTTTTTACCCACTATTGGACTCACCCGTACTGTAAATATGAGAAACTGCACAAGGGATTGCATTTAGCCACTTGAACCAGGTTTGAGAACGCGAAATTGGACGTACAAGGGGCCAGTGCTTTAAAACTACGCTACTATACAAGCGATTCCAAACAACTAGAACGCTATTCAAAATGAGCATTGAGGTGTTAAGTCTTAAGTAGTAAATTTTGAGAATTTTTACGCCCAGTTTACCCACTATTGGAGGCACCCGGACTCTAACAATGAGAAACTGCCCTAGGGATTGAATTTAGCCACTTGAACCAGGTTTGAGACGCGAACGTGGCCGTACCAGGCCAGCCTTTACCACTAAGCTACTATACTAGCGATTCCAAACAACTAGAACGCTATTCAAAATGAGCATTAAGTGTTAAGACTTAAGTAGTAAATTTTGAGAATTTTTACCCAGTTTACCCACTATTGGAGGCACCCGGACTTAACAATGAGAAACTGCACAAGGGATTGATTTAGCCACTTGAACCAGGTTTGAGACCGCGAAATTGGACGTACAAGGGGCCAGCGCTTTAAAACTACGCTACTATACACTATACTAGCGATTCCAAACAAGTAGAACGCTATTCAAAATGAGCATTAAGGTGTTAAGTCTTAATAAGTAAATTTTGAGAATTTTTACGCCCAGTTTACCCAATATTGGAGGCACCCGGACTCTAACAATGAGAAACTGCCCTAGGGATTGAATTTAGCCACTTGAACAGGGTTTGAGACAGCGCACGTGGCCCGTACCAGGCCAGCCCTTTACCACAAAGCTACTCTACTAGCGATTCCAAACAACTAGAACGCTATTCAAAATGAGCATTAAGGTGTTAAAAATTAAGTATTAAATTTTGAGAATTTTTACGCCCAGTTTACTTACTATTGGAGGCACCCGGACTCTAACAATGAGAAACTGCAATAGGGATTGAATTTAGCCACTTGAACCAGGTTTGAGACTGTGAACGTGGCCGTACCAGGAGAGCGCTTTACCACTAAGCTACAATACTAGCGATTCCAAACAACTAGAACGCTATTCAAAATGAACATTCAGCTGTTAAGGCTTAAGAAGTAAATTTTGAGAATTTTTATGCCCACTTTACCCACTATTGGACTCACCCGTACTGTAAATATGAGAAACTGCACAAGGGATTGCATTTAGCCACTTGAACCAGGTTTGAGACCGCGAAATTGGACGTACAAGGGGCCAGCGCTTTAAAACTACGCTACTATACTAGCGATTCCAAACAACTAGAACGCTATTCAAAATGAGCATTGAGGTGTTCAGACTTAAGTAGTAAATTTTGAGAATTTTTACGGCCAGTTTTCCCATTATTGGAGGCACCCGGACTCTAACAATGAGAAACTGCCCTAGGGATTGAATTTAGCCACTTGAACCAGGTTTGAGACAGCGCACGTGGCACGTACCAGGCCAACCCTTTACCACTAAGCTACTATACTAGCGATTCCAAACAACTAGAACGCTATTCAAAATGAGCATTAAGGTGTTAAGAATTAAGTATTAAATTTTGAAATTTTTACGCCCAGTTTACTTACTATTGGAGGCACCCGGACTCTAACAATGAGAAACTGCCCTAGGCATTGAATTTAGATACTCGAACCAGGTTTGAGACAGCGCACGTGGCCGTACCAGGCCAACCCTTTACCACTAAGCTACTATACTAGCGATTCCAAACAACTAGAACGCTATTCAAAATGAGCATTAAGGTGTTAAGAATTAAGTATTAAATTTTAAACATTTTTACGCCCAGTTTACTTACTATTGGAGGCACCCGGACTCTAACAATGAGAAACTGCCCTAGGCATTGAATTTAGATACTCGAACCAGGTTTGAGACAGCGCACGTGGCCGTACCAGGCCAGCCCTTTACCACTAAGCTACTATACTAGCGATTCCAAACAACTAGAACGCTATTCAAAATGAGCATTAAGGTGTTAAGAATTAAGTAGTAAATTTTGAGAATTTTTACGCCCAGTTTACCACTATTGGAGGCACCCGGACTCTAACAATGAGAAACTGCCCTAGGGATTGAATTTAGCCACTTGAACCAGGTTTGAGACGCGAACGTGGCCGTACCAGGCCAGCGCTTTACCACTAAGCTACAATACTAGCGATTCCAAACAACTAGAACGCTATTCAAAATGAGCATTAGGTGTTAAGACTTAAGTAGTAAATTTTGAGAATTTTTACGCCCAGTTTACCCACTATTGGAGGCACCCGACTGTAAAATGAGAAACTGCACAGGGATTGCATTTAGCCACTTGAACCAGGTTTGAGACCGCGAAATTGGACGTACAAGGGGCCAGCGCTTTAAAACTACGCTACTATACTAGCGATTCCAAACAACTAGAACGCTATTCAAAATGAGCATTGAGTGTTAAGACTTAAGAAGTAAATTTTGAGAATTTTTACGCCCAGTTTACCCACTATTGGAGGCACCCGGACTCTAACAATGAGAAACTGCCCTAGGGATTGAATTTAGCCACTTGAACCAGGTTTGAGACAGCGACGTGGCCGTACCAGGCCAGCCCTTTACCACTAGCTACTATACTAGCGATTCCAAACAAGTAGAACGCTATTCAAAATGAGCATTGAGGTGTTAAGTCTTAAGAAGTGAATTTTGAGGATTTTTACGACTAGTTTACCCACTATTGGAGGCACCCGGACTCTAACAATGAGAAACTGCCCTAGGGATTAAATTTAGCCTATTGAACCAGGTTTGAGACTGAAATTGGACGTACAAGGGGCCAGCGCGTTAAAACTACGCTACTATACTAGCGATTCCAAACAACTAGAACGCTATTCAAAATGAACATTGATCTGTTAAGGCTTAAGAAGTAAATTTTGAGAATTTTTACGCCCACTTTACCCACTATTGGAATCACCCGTACTGTAAATATGAGAAACTGCAAAAAGAATTGCATTTAGCCACTTGAACCAGGTTTGAGACCGCGAAATTGGACGTACAAGGGGCCAGCGCTTTAAAACTACGCTACTATACTAGCGATTCCAAACAACTAGAACGCTATTCAAAATGAGCATTGAGTTGTTAAGTCTTAAGAAGTAAATTTTGAGAATTTTTACGCCCAGTTTACCCACTATTGGAGTCACCCGTACTCTAACAATGAGAAACTGCCTAGGGATTGAATTTAGCCACTTGAACAGGTTTGAGACAGCGCACGTGGCCCGTACCAGGCCAGCCCTTTACCACTAAGCTACTATACTAGCGATTCCAAACAACTAGAACGCTATTCAAAATGAGCATTAAGGTGTTAAGAATTAAGTAGTAAATTTTGAGAATTTTTACGCCCAGTTTACCCACTATTGGAGGCACCCGGACTCTAACAATGAGAAACTGCCCTAGGGATTGAATTTAGCCACTTGAACTAGGTTTGAGACAGCGCACGTGGCCGTACCAGGCCAGCCCTTTACCACTAGCTACTATACTAGCGATTCCAAACAACTAGAACGCTATTCAAAATGAGCATTGAGGTGTTAAGACTTAAGTAGTAAATTTTGAGAATTTTTACGCCCAGTTTACCCACTATTGGAGGCACCCGGACTCTAACAATGAGAAACTGCACTAGGGATTGAATTTAGCCACTTGAACAGGTTTGAGACCGCATGGCCGTACCAGGCCAGCCCTTTACACTAAGCTACTTACTAGCGATTCCAAACAACTAGAACGCTATTCAAAATGAGCATTAGGTGTTAAGATTAAGAGTAAATTTTGAGAATTTTTACGCCCAGTTTACCCACTATTGGAGGCACCCGGACTCTAACAATGAGAAACTGCCCTAGGATTGAATTTAGCTACTTGAACCAGGTTTGAGACGCGATGGCCGTACCAGGCCAGCCCTTTACACTAGCTACTATACTAGCGATTCCAAACAACTAGAACGCTATTCAAAATGAGCATTGAGGGTTAAGATTAAGAGTAAATTTTGAGAATTTTTACGCCCAGTTTACCCACTATTGGAGGCCCCGGACTC
Source organism: Octonoba sinensis (assembly GCA_038502835.1). Taxonomy (NCBI): domain Eukaryota; kingdom Metazoa; phylum Arthropoda; class Arachnida; order Araneae; family Uloboridae; genus Octonoba; species Octonoba sinensis. Next base: position 200,010,379 of record CM076598.1, on the reverse strand, counting down.
TAACAATGAGAAACTGCCCTAGGGATTGAATTTAGCCACTTGAACAGGTTTGAGACGCGATGGCCCGTACCAGGCCAGCCCTTTACACTAAGCTACTTACTAGCGATTCCAAACAACTAGACCGCTATTCAAAATGAGCATTAGGTGTTAAATTAAGATTAAATTTTGAGAATTTTTACGCCCAGTTTACTACTATTGGAGGCACCCGGACTCTAACAATGAGAAACTGCCCTAGGGATTGAATTTAGCCACTTGAACCAGGTTTGAGACGGAACGTGGCCGTACCAGGCCAGCGCTTTACCACTAAGCTACAATACTAGCATTCCAAACAACTAGAACGCTATTCAAAATGAACATTAGTGTTAAGGCTTAAGAAGTAAATTTTGAGAATTTTTAGCCCATTTACCCACTATTGGACACCCGACTTAAAATGAGAAACTGCCAAGGGATTGATTTAGCCACTTGAACCAGGTTTGAGACCGCGAAATTGGCGTACAAGGCCAGCCTTTAAAACTAGCTACTATACTAGCGATTCCAAACAACTAGAACGCTATTCAAAATGAGCATTGAGGTGTTAGATTAAGTAGTAAATTTTGAGAATTTTTACGGCCAGTTTTCCCATTATTGGAGGCCCCACTCTAACAATGAGAAACTGCCCTAGGGATTGAATTTAGCCACTTGAACCAGGTTTGAGACAGCGCACGTGGCCCGTACCAGGCCAACCCTTTACCACTAAGCTACTATACTAGCGATTCCAAACAACTAGAACGCTATTCAAAATGAGCATTAGGTGTTAAGATTAAGTAGTAAATTTTGAGAATTTTTAGCCCAGTTTACCCACTATTGGATCACCCACTCTAACAATGAGAAACTGCCCTAGGGATTGAATTTAGCACTTAACAGGTTTGAGACAGCGCACGTGGCCGTACCAGGCCAGCCCTTTACCACTAAGCTACTTACTAGCGATTCCAAACAACTAGAACGCTATTAAAATGAGCATTAAGGTGTTAAGAATTAAGTAGTAAATTTTGAGAATTTTACACCCAGTTTACCCACTATTGGAGGCCCCGGAATCTACCAATGAGAAACTGCACAGGGATTGCTTTAGCCACTTGAACAGGTTTGAGACCGCGAAATTGGACGTACAAGGGGCCAGCGCTTTAAAACTACGCTACTATACTAGCGATTCCAAACAATAGAACGCTATTCAAAATGAGCATTGAGGTGTTAAGCTTAAGAAGTAAATTTTGAGAATTTTTACGCCAGTTTACCCACTATTGGAGGCACCCGGACTCTAACAATGAGAAACTGCCCTAGGGATTAATTTAGCCATTGAACCAGGTTTGAGACTGAAATTGGCGTACAAGGGCCAGCGCTTACAACTAGCTACATACTAGCATTCCAAACAACTAGAACGCTATTCAAAATGAACATTACTGTTAAGGCTTAAGAAGTAAATTTTGAGAATTTTTAGCCCACTTTACCCACTATTGGACTCACCCGTACTGTAAATATGAGAAACTGCACAAGAATTGCATTAAGCCACTTGAACCAGGTTTGAGACCGCGAAATTGGACGTACAAGGACCAGCGCTTTAAAACACGCTACTATACTAGCGATTCCAAACAACTAGAACGCTATTCAAAATGAGCATTGAGTGTTAAGCTTAAGAAGTAAATTTTGAGAATTTTTAGCCCATTTACCCATATTGACACCCTACTTAAATATGAGAAACTGCCAGGGATTGCATTTAGCCACTTGAACCAGGTTTGAGACAGCGCACGTGGCCCGTACCAGGCCAACCCTTTACCACTAAGCTACTATACTAGCGATTCCAAACAACTAGAACGCTATTCAAAATGAGCATTGAGGTGTTAAGACTTAAGTAGTAAATTTTGAGAATTTTTATGCCCAGTTTACCCACTATTGGATTCACCCATACTCTAACAATGAGAAACTGCCCTAGGGATTGAATTTAGCCACTTATACTAGGTTTGAGACAGCGCACGTGGCCGTACCAGGCCAGCCCTTTACCACTAAGCTACTCTACTAGCGATTCCAAACAACTAGAACGCTATTCAAAATAACATTGAGCTGTTAAGACTTAAGTAGTAAATTTTGAGAATTTTTACGCCCAGTTTACCACTATTGGAGGCACCCGGACTCTAACAATGAGAAACTGCACAAGGGATTGAATTTAGCCACTTGAACCAGGTTTGAGACCGCGAAATTGGACGTACAAGGGCCAGCGCTTTAAAACTACGCTACATACTAGCGATTCCAAACAACTAGAACGCTATTCAAAATGAACATTGAGCTGTTAAGGCTTAAGAAGTAAATTTTGAGAATTTTTATGCCCACTTTACCCACTATTGGATCACCCGTACTGTAAATATGAGAAACTGCACAGGGATTGCATTTAGCCACTTGAACCAGGTTTGAGACCGCGAAATGGACGTACAAGGGGCCAGCCCTTTAAAACTACGCTACTATACTAGCGATTCCAAACAACTAGAACGCTATTCAAAATGAGCATTGAGGTGTTAAGACTTAAGTAGTAAATTTTGAGAATTTTTACGACCCAGTTTACCCACTATTGGAGGCACCCGGACTCTAACAATGAGAAACTGCCATAGGGATTGAATTTAGCCACTTGAACTAGGTTTGAGACCGCGAAATTGGACGTACAAGGGGCCAGCGCTTTAAAACTACGCTACTATACTAGCGATTCCAAACAAGTAGAACGCTATTCAAAATGAGCATTGAGGTGTTAAGACTTAAGTAGTAAATTTTGAGAATTTTTATGCCCAGTTTACCCACTATTGGATTCACCCATACTCTAACAATGAGAAACTGCCCTAGGGATTGAATTTAGCCACTTATACTAGGTTTGAGACAGCGCACGTGGCCGTACCAGGCCAGCCCTTTACCACTAAGCTACTCTACTAGCGATTCCAAACAACTAGAACGCTATTTAAAATGAGCATTAAGGTGTTAAGAATTAAGTAGTAAATTTTGAGAAGTTTTACACCCAGTTTACCCACTATTGGAGGCACCCGGAATCTACCAATGAGAAACTGCACAAGGGATTGCGTTTAGCCACTTGAACTAGGTTTGAGACCGCGAAATTGGACGTACAAGGGGCCAGCGCTTTAAAACTACGCTACTATACTAGCGATTCCAAACAAGTAGAACGCTATTCAAAATGAGCATTGAGGTGTTAAGTCTTAAGAAGTGAATTTTGAGGATTTTTACGACTAGTTTACCCACTATTGGAGGCACCCGGACTCTAACAATGAGAAACTGCCCTAGGGATTAAATTTAGCCTATTGAACCAGGTTTGAGACTGAAATTGGACGTACAAGGGGCCAGCGCGTTAAAACTACGCTACTATACTAGCGATTCCACACAACTAGAACGCTATTCAAAATGAACATTGATCTGTTAAGGCTTAAGAAGTAAATTTTGAGAATTTTTACGCCCACTTTACCCACTATTGGAATCACCCGTACTGTAAATATGAGAAACTGCACAAGGGATTGCATTTAGCCACTTGAACCAGGTTTGAGACCGCGAAATTGGACGTACAAGGGGCCAGCGCTTTAAAACTACGCTACTATACTAGCGATTCCAAACAAGTAGAACGCTATTCAGAATGAGCATTGAGTTGTTAAGTCTTAAGAAGTAAATTTTGAGAATTTTTACGCACAGTTTACCCACTATTGGAGGCACCCGGACTCTAACAAGGAGAAACTGCGCTAGGGATTGAATTTACCCACTTGAATAGGGTTTGAGACGGCGCACGTGGCCCGTACCAGGCCAGCCCTTTACCACTAAGCTACTCTACTAGCGATTCCAAACAACTAGAACGCTATTCAAAATGAGCATTAAGGTGTTAAGAATTAAGTAGTAAATTTTGAGAATTTTTACGCCCAGTATACCCACTATTGGAGGCACCCGGACTCTAACAATGAGAAACTGCCCTAGGCATTGAATTTAGATACTTGAACCAGGTTTGAGACAGCGCACGTGGCCGTACCAGGCCAGCCCTTTACCACTTAGCTACTATACTAGCGATTCCAAACAACTAGAACGCTATTCAAAATGAGCATTGAGGGGTTAAGAATTAAGTAGTAAATTTTGAGAATTTTTACGCCCAGTTTACCCACTATTGGAGGCCCCCGGACTCTAACAATGAGAAACTGCCCTAGGGATTGAATTTAGCCACTTGAACCAGGTTTGAGACTGTGAACGTGGCCGTACCAGGCCAGCGCTTTACCACTAAGCTACAATACTAGCGATTCCAAACAACTAGAACGCTATTCAAAATGAACATTCAGCTGTTAAGGCTTAAGAAGTAAATTTTGAGAATTTTTATGCCCACTTTACCCACTATTGGACTCACCCGTACTGTAAATATGAGAAACTGCACAAGGGATTGCATTTAGCCACTTGAACCAGGTTTGAGACCGCGAAATTGGACGTACAAGGGGCCAGCGCTTTAAAACTACGCTACTATACTAGCGATTCCAAACAACTAGAACGCTATTCAAAATGAGCATTGAGGTGTTCAGACTTAAGTAGTAAATTTTGAGAATTTTTACGGCCAGTTTTCCCATTATTGGAGGCACCCATCCTCTAACAATGAGAAACTGCCCTAGGGATTGAATTTAGCCACTTGAACCAGGTTTGAGACAGCGCACGTGGCCCGTACCAGGCCAACCCTTTACCACTAAGCTACTATACTAGCGATTCCAAACAACTAGAACGCTATTCAAAATGAGCATTGAGGTGTTAAGACTTAAGTAGTAAATTTGAGAATTTTTATGCCCAGTTTACCCACTATTGGATTCACCCATACTCTAACAATGAGAAACTGCCCTAGGGATTGAATTTAGCCACTTATACTAGGTTTGAGACAGCGCACGTGGCCGTACCAGGCCAGCCCTTTACCACTAAGCTACTATACTAGCGATTCCAAACAACTAGAACGATATTCAAAACAAACATTGAGCTGTTAAGACTTAAGGGGACACGGGACCTTGAAATCATCAAATTTTCGAAATTTTTTTTTTCATTGAAAGTATGAAGAAAATAATTGTCTATCTTGTGGTGTAAAATTTTTTTCGATACGATGATTTTTAACGATTTTATGACGTTTTTTCGAAAAAGTGGGCGGGGCTTGGGAGTGAGAGTTTTGACACTTTCACAGCTGTCAAGTTTGTTTACCTTCTGATTCTCTCGTATTTTTCTGAATTTTCCCCTCAGATTTTCGAATTTAATATTAAAAATATTTTAATTATTATATTTGAACAGTTTGGCAACACTGCGTTAACTTTGACCGTGTTTCTTTGAACATTTTCGCATTTGTTTATGTTTATTTTTTGCCTAGTTTGCTATCATTTTCGAACTCGCATTAGATACTCCTTTTGTTGATTTTTTTTCTCGTTATATTGTTACATTTTGTTTTTTTATTGTTACATCATTGTTTTTTGCTGTTATCTTATCGTATTTTCGTTTTCCTTTTGTTTTTACTGTTGTTTTCAAAAATTTATTTTGGAAACTCAAACTATGGATTCCATCAATTCACGATGGCACAAGCCGAGGCCACACTCAACTAAGAGAAGAAAAAGTGCTATAGCAAATGCAAAAAAACGATGGAATAAAACAGCTGTTGCTTCTACAGTTTCAGCTGATGATACTGGGATATCTGACCTGAATGATTCCAGGACTGTGAAAAAATTAAAACTTTTCTCTGATATCTCAAACACTTGTGATGTGCCTTCATCTACCGCAACTTTATTTTATGATGAAATGTGGTCCCCTCTGCTAAAAGAACTCAAATGTTCTTCCTGTGAATCTCATAGTTTGAATGTAAAGAAAACAAACACAGAATATGGTTTAGCTGCAAAACTAAACATTTTCTGCGACTCCTGCAAAAAAGAGTATAGCAGTGTATTCTCCAGTCCACGTGAAGAAAACAGTAAAAAATTTGCAGTAAATAAAGATGCTGTTTCTGCTTTTCTCAGCTTTGGAAAAGGACATGCCGCACTGGAGAAATTTTCGGGACATATGGGCCTCAACGCAATGGACCGAAAGACATTCGATTCATATGTCTCACATTTGGCGGAGGAAAATGTAGCTTTTAAGGCTGATGTTTTGCAAAAATGCCGCGAAAAGGTGAGGGAGGAACATAAAAAAATTAGTGAAAGCGAGGAAAGTCCTGAAGAAGTTATTAACATTGGGGTGTCGTTCGATGGAACCTGGCAGAAGCGTGGGCATAGCTCCTTGTATGGCATTGGCTGTGTCATTGACATTATGACTGGCATTGTGCTGGACTTTGAAATTGTTTCAAAATACTGTCACCTATGTGAAGTAACAAAAAAGGAACTTGATGAGAGTTCGCCAGAATATCAAATATGGCATGAAGCACACAAGACATCTGGTTTATGTGAGAAAAATTATTATGGCTCATCGAACGCGATGGAAATGTATGCAGCAGAAATTTTGTGGCGTCGATCCATTAAAGTATGCAATATGCGTTATACGGTTCTGCTTTCTGATGGCGATTCAAAAACCTTTTCACATTTGAAGCAATTGAATGTATATGAAGGTTATGAAATTGAAAAAGAAGAGTGTGTAAACCACGTTGCAAAGAGACTTGGTACAGCGCTTCGAAATAAAGTGAAAGAACACAAAGTTAGAGGAGAAACATTGGGAGGCAAGCGTAAAGGACATCTCACTGATGCATTGATATCAAGGCTCACAAATTATTATCGAAAAGCGATAACTTCTAATGCTCCTGATATCGATGCAATGAAAACCTCCATTCTTGCTTCACTTTACCATTGCTCATCGACAGATACCAAGCCCATGCATTTCAAATGTCCACAAGGTGAAAGTTCTTGGTGCTTTTACAACCGAGCTAAAGCTCTTGGTCAAAAAGCTCCGAGTCATTCCAAAATGAAAGCTCCTCTCAATGATGAAATAGTCTCCAAAATCTTGCCGGTTTATCAGAGATTAGCTTGTGATGATTTGTTGAAGCGCTGTACCTCTGGGCAAACCCAAAATGCAAATGAAAGTTTGCATAGTGTTATCTGGCAGCTGTGCTCGAAAGATGTGTTTGTGTCAAAACGACGATTAGATATAGCAGCGACAAATGCCATAAGCCAATACAACATGGGAAGTGTTGCAGCCGCGTGCTTAAAAAATGATGCAGCCTATTTGAAAGTTGCAGAGAAAATTGATATTCGTCGCATCAATCAGAGTGTCAGACGACAGTCTTGTGTGTATAAGAAGGCTGCCAAACAAAAGAAATACAGTAAAAAAACTGCTGATAAAAAAATTAAAAAAACTGAAGGGGAAACATATAGTGCTGGGGCATTCTAATGCATGGAACATTTATATCTTTGAGCATTTCTGGAAAATATATTGCTTGTTTGTAAGCAGTGCAATGACAAAAAGAGTGTTATTCAGAACTTTTTACGAGCTTATAACTTTATTGAAACACACAATGGAATTCCTTCACTAAATGTTCAATAAGAATTCTGTAATTTCTTTTTACTGATAATAATACAATAGTTACAAAAAAAACATATAAATAATGCTGTTATGTGCTTTTTAAGGATGCTATCAAACTCTAAGTAATATTTAGTGCCATTTGCCCAAAATGAAATTTTTTTTCTCGATAAAACTTTGTACCCTTTTCTTCGCTACTTTAAAACCTGCACCTGCATTTCTTAATAATTTATCTAATATTTTTTTCGCTGTTTCATATAAGAATTTTAAATAAATTTTGGCACTACTTTTTGTGAAGCTATCCTTAAAAACAATTGTTAGAAGCTAATATCCTAGACACGTAATCAAATTTGCCGAAATCTTTGAGAATTGCTTTTTCATAGTAAAAATAAAGAATTATGCACCTGTTCTAATAATAATATAATAGTATTGACTATAAGAAGCATGTAAATAATATTATTATGCGTTTTAAGGATATCTTTACTCTTCGAGCCATATTTAGTACATTTATACAAAAAAATGCCTTTTTCTCCGTATTTTTTTTTTTGTTATTTTCCAACTTTAACTTGAAGGCCGCGTCTGAATTTTTGAGTAATCAACCTACAACTTTTTGCATAGTTTTATATGACTATTAGAATTATATTTTCGCATTACTTTTTATGAAACATGTATTAGGATTTTTTTAATACTGGTTTCATTGTAGTGAGAACCAAAGAATTTTGAAAAAAATATGGTCGAAACTAAAAAAAAAAAATTTCCCAGAAACTATTAAAATTAAACTGTTACAGTTTGCCAATAAGGGTTTACATTGTCATTATGTGTCCCCATGCAAATTTTTGTGCTGTTTGGTTGAAATTCCAGACGCGAGGCTCAATTTTTATGTTTTTCATATTTTTCATATTTCGCTATAATTTTGCAGTTTTTTTAGTCAAAATTATTTCTAATGAGCTTAAAATTTAAAATTTAGCATAAATACACAAAAGTAATTGTAACAAAAGTCTAAGTTAAGTATAAAATTTAAAAAAATAAAATTTCATTTTAAAGGTCCCGTGTCCCCTTAAGTAGTAAATTTTGAGAATTTTTACGCCCAGTTTACACACTATTGGAGGCACCCGGACTCTAACAATGAGAAACTGCATAAGGGATTGAATTTAGCCACTTATACTAGGTTTGAGACAGCGCACGTGGCCGTACCAGGCCAGCCCTTTACCACTAAGCTACTATACTAGCGATTCCAAACAACTAGTACGCTATTTAAAATGAGCATTAAGGTGTTAAGAATTAAGTAGTAAATTTTGAGAAGTTTTACACCCAGTTTACCCACTATTGGAGGCACCCGGAATCTACCAATGAGAAACTGCACAAGGGATTGCGTTTAGCCACTTGAACTAGGTTTGAGACCGCGAAATTGGACGTACAAGGGGCCAGCGCTTTAAAACTACGCTACTATACTAGCGATTCCAAACAAGTAGAACGCTATTCAAAATGAGCATTGAGGTGTTAAGTCTTAAGAAGTGAATTTTGAGGATTTTTACGACTAGTTTACCCACTATTGGAGGCACCCGGACTCTAACAATGAGAATCTGCCCTAGGGATTAAATTTAGCCTATTGAACCAGGTTTGAGACTGAAATTGAACGTACAAGGGGCCAGCGCGTTAAAACTACGCTACTATACTAGCGATTCCAAACAACTAGAACGCTATTCAAATTGAACATTGATCTGTTAAGGCTTAAGAAGTAAATTTTGAGAATTTTTACGCCCACTTTACCCACTATTGGACTCACCCGTACTGTAAATATGAGAAACTGCACAAGAATTGCATTAAGCCACTTGAACCAGGTTTGAGACCGCGAAATTGGACGTACAAGGGGCCAGCGCTTTAAAACTACGCTACTATACTAGCGATTCCAAACAACTAGAACGCTATTCAAAATGAGCATTGAGTTGTTAAGTCTTAAGAAGTAAATTTTGAGAATTTTTACGCCCAGTTTCCCCCTTTATTGGAGGCACCCGGACTCTAACAATGAGAAACTGCCCTAGGGATTGAATTTAGCCACTTGAACAGGGTTTGAGACAGCGCACGTGGCCCGTACCAGGCCAGCCCTTTACCACTAAGCTACTCTACTAGCGATTCCAAACAACTAGAACGCTATTCAAAATGAGCATTAAGGTGTTAAGAATTAAGTAGTAAATTTTGAGAATTTTTACGCCCAGTTTACCCACTATTGGAGGCACCCGGACTCTAACAATGAGAAACTGCCCTAGGGATTGAATTTAGCCACTTGAACCAGGTTTGAGACAGCGCACGTGGCCCGTACCGGGCCCAAAGCCCTTTACCACTAAGCTACTATACTAGCGATTCCAAACAACTAGAACGCTATTCAAAATGAGCATTAAGGTATTAAGAATTAAGTATTAAATTTTGAGAATTTTTACGCCCAGTTTACCCACTATTGGAGGCCCCCGGACTCTAACAATGAGAAACTGCCCTAGGGATTGAATTTAGCCACTTGAACCAGGTTTGAAACTGTGAACGTGGGCGTACCAGGCCAGCGCTTTACCACTAAGCTACAATACTAGCGATTCCAAACAACTAGAACGCTATTCAAAATGAACATTAAGGTTATGAATTAAGTAGTAAATTTTGAGAATTTTTACGCCCAGTTTACCCACTATTGGAGGCACCCGGACTCTAACAATGAGAAACTGCCCTAGGCATTGAATTTAGATACTTGAACCAGGTTTGAGACAGCGCACGTGGCCGTACCAGGCCAGCCCTTTACCACTTAGCTACTATACTAGCGATTCCAAACAACTAGAACGCTATTCAAAATGAGCATTGAGGGGTTAAGAATTAAGTAGTAAATTTTGAGAATTTTTACGCCCAGTTTACCCACTATTGGAGGCCCCAGGACTCTAACAATGAGAAACTGCCCTAGGGATTGAATTTAGCGCATTGAACCAGGTTTGAAACTGTGAACGTGGGCGTACCAGGCCAGCGCTTTACCACTAAGCTACAATACTAGCGATTCCAAACAACTAGAACGCTATTCAAAATGAGCATTAAGGTGTTAAGAATTAAGTATTAAATTTTGAGAATTTTTACACCAAGTTTACATACTATTGGAGGCACCCGGACTCTAACAATGAGAAACTGCCATAGGGATTGAATTTAGTTTTTTGAACCAGGTTTGAGACAGCGCACGTGGCCGTACCAGGCCAGCCCTTTACCACTAAGCTACTATACTAGCGATTCCAAACAACTAGAACGATATTCAAAATAAACATTAGTTTAAAGGGTTAAGAATAAATTTTGAGAATTTTTACCCCCAAATTTACCCACTTTTTAAACCCCGACTTAAAATGAGAAACTCCAGGGATTGATTTAGCCACTTGAACCAGTTTAAACCCGGAAAATTGGCGTACGGGGGCCAGCGCTTTAAAACTAGCTACATACTAGCGATTCCAAACAATAGAACGCTATTCAAAATGACATTAGGTTTAATTTAAAAGTAATTTTGGGGATTTTTACGCAGTTTACCCACTATTGGAGGCACCCGGACTCTAACAATGAGAACTGCCCTGGGGATTAAATTTAGTATTGAACCAGGTTTGAGACGAAATTGAACGTAAAAGGGGGCCAGCGCTTAAAACTAGCTACATACTAGCGATTCCAAACAACTAGAACGCTATTCAAATTTAAACATTGATTTTTAAAGGGTTAAGAAGTAAATTTGAGAATTTTTCCCCCCCATTTACCCACTTTTGGACCACCCGACTTAAAATGAGAAACTGCCAAGAATTGATTAAGCCACTTGAACCGGTTTGAGCCCGCGAAATTGGACGTAAAAGGGGGCCAGCGCTTTAAAACTACCTACTATACTAGCGATTCCAAACAACTAGAACGCTATTCAAAATGAGCATTAGTTTTTAAAGCTTAAGAAGTAAATTTTGAGAATTTTTACCCCCATTTTCCCCCCTTTATTGGAGGCACCCGGACTCTAACAATGAGAAACTCCCCTAGGGATTGAATTTAGCCACTTGAACGGGGTTTGAGACAGCGCACGGGGCCCCGTACCAGGCCAGCCCTTTCCCACTAAGCTACTTACTAGCGATTCCAAACAACTAGAACGCTATTCAAAATGAGCATTAAGGTTTAAGAATTAAGTAGTAAATTTTGAGAATTTTTACGCCCAGTTTACCCACTATTGGAGGCACCCGGACTCTAACAATGAAAACTGCCCTGGGATTGAATTTAGCCACTTGAACCGGGTTTGAGAAGCGATCCCCCGTCCCGGGCCCAAACCTTTACCACAAAGCTACTATACTAGCGATTCCAAACAACTAGAACGCTATTCAAAATGAGCATTAAGGTTTAAAAATTAAGTAAAATTTTGAGAATTTTTACGCCCAGTTTACCCACTATTGGAGGCCCCGGACTCTAACAATGAGAAACTCCCTAGGGATTGAATTTAGCCACTTGAACCGGGTTTGAAACGGAACGTGGGCGTACCAGGCCAGCCTTTACCACAAAGCTACAATACTAGCGATTCCAAACAACTAGAACGCTATTCAAAATAAACATTAAGGTTTAATTAATAGTGAATTTTGAGGATTTTTACGACTAGTTTACCCACTATTGGAAGCACCCGGGCTCTAACAATGAGAAACTGCCCTAGTGATTGAATTTAGCCACTTGAACCAGGTTTGAGACTGAAATTGGACGTACAAGGGGCCAGCGCTTTAAAACTACGCTACTATACTAGCGATTCCAAACAATTAAAACTTAACACCTCAATGCTCATTTTGAATAGCGTTCTAATTGTTTGGAATCGCTAGTATAGTAGCGTAGTTTTAAAGCGCTGGCCCCTTGTACGTCCAATTTCAGTCTCAAACCTGGTTCAAGTGGCTAAATTCAATCACTAGGGCAGTTTCTCATTGTTAGAGCCCGGGTGCTTCCAATAGTGGGTAAACTAGTCGTAAAAATCCTCAAAATTCACTTCTTAAGACTTAACACCTCAATGCTCATTTTGAATAGCGTTCTAAGTAGTCAATTTTGAGGATTTTTACGACTAGTTTAACCACTATTGGAGGCATCCAGACTCTAACAATGAGAAGCTGCCCTAGGGATTGAGTTTAGCCACTTGAACCAGGTTTGAGACTTTGAACGTGGGCGTACCAGGCCAGCGCTTTACCACTAAGCTACAATACTAGCGATTCCAAACAACTAGAACGCTATTCAAAATGAGCATTGAGGTGTTAAGTCTTAAGAAGTGAATTTTGAGGATTTTTACGACTAGTTTACCCACTATTGGAGGCACCCGGACTCTAACAATGAGAAACTGCACTAGGGATTGAATTTAGCCACTTGAACCAGGTTTGAGACTGTGAAATTGGACGTACAAGGGGCCAGCGCTTTAAAACTACGCTACTATACTAGCGATTCCAAACAACCAGAACGCTATTCAAAATGAGCATTGAGGTGTTAAGACTTAAGTAGTAAATTTTGAGAATTTTTACGGCCAGTTTACCTACAATTGGAGGCACCCGGATTCTAACAATGAGAAACTGCCCTAGGGATTGAATTTAGCCACTTGAACCAGGTTTGAGACAGCGCACGTGTTCGTACCAGGCCAGCCCTTTACCACTAAGCTACTATACTAGCGATTCCAATTAACTAGAACGCTATTCAAAATGAGCATTAAGGTTATGAATTAAGTAGAAAATTTTTAGAATTTTTACGCCCAGTTTACACACTATTTGAGGCACCCGGACACTAACAATGAGAAACTGCCCTAGGGATTGAATTTAGCCAATTGAACCAGGTTTAAGACCGCGAAATTGGACGCACAAGGCCAGCGCTTTAAAACTACGCTACTATACTAGCGATTCCAAACAACTAGAACGCTATTAAAAATGAGCATTGAGGTGTTAAGTCTTAAGAAGTGAATTTTGAGGATTTTTACGACTAGTTTACCCACTATTGGAGGCACCCGGACTCTAACAATGAGAAACTGCACTAGGGATTGAATTTAGCCACTTGAACCAGGTTTGAGACTGTGAACGTGGGCATACCAGGCCAGCGCTTTACCACTAAGCTACAATACTAGCAATTCCAAACAACTAGAACGCTATTCAAAATGAACATTGAGCTGTTAAGGCTTAAGAAGTAAATTTTGAGAATTTTTACGCCCAATTTACCCACTATTTAAATCACCCGTACTGTAAATATGAGAAACTGCACGAGGGATTGCATTTAGCCACTTGAACCACGTTTGAGACCGCGAAATTGGACGTACAAGGGGCCAGCGCTTTAAAACTACGTTACTATACTAGCGATTCAAAAACAATTAGAACGCTATTCAAAATGAGAATTGAGGTGTTAAGTCTTAAGAAGTGAATTTTGAGGATTTTTACGACTAGTTTACCCACTATTGGAGGCACCCGGACTCTAACAATGAGAAACTGCCCTAGTGATTGAATTTAGCCACTTGAACCAGGTTTGAGACTGAAATTGGACGTACAAGGGGCCAGCGCTTTAAAACTACGCTACTATACTAGCGATTCCAAACAAGTAGAACGCTATTCAAAATGAGCATTGAGGTGTTAAGTTTTAAGTAGTCAATTTTGAGGATTTTTACGACTAGTTTAACCACTATTGGAGGCATCCGGACTCTAACAATGATAAACTGCCCTAGGGATTGACTTTAGCCACTTGAACCAAGTTTGAGACTTTGAACGTGGGTGTACCAGGCCAGCGCTTTACCACTAAGCTACAATACTAGCGATTCCAAACAACTAGAACGCTATTCAAAATGAGCATTGAGGTGTTAAGTCTTAAGAAGTGAATTTTGAGGATTTTTACGACTAGTTTACCCACTATTGGAGGCACCCGGACTCTAACAATGAGAAACTGCCCTAGTGATTGAATTTAGCCACTTGAACCAGGTTTGAGACTGTGAAATTGGACGTACAAGGGGCCAGCGCTTTAAAACTACGCTACTATACTAGCGATTCCAAACAACTAGAACGCTATTAAAAATGAGCATTAAAGTGTTAAGAATTAAGTAGTAAGATAAAAGTAGATAAAGCTTTTGCTGCCAAAAATGTCGTTAAAGTAACCCAAGTTAATTAAAAAGGTCTCTAAAATGACAACGATAAATGTCAATTTCTCACTGTCAATGAGAACGATATAATTTATAATAAATTAAGTCGATAAATTACGAAAATATGCACATTTATCCAGAAAATACGTAAAAATCTAAAATGTGAGATTTTTAGAAAATGGTACGTGGTAGGCTAAAAATAATTGCAGAGTCGTAATTTTCAGCCAAAAATACATAAGAAACAGTTATTTATCTAAAGGACATTTTTCGTGTTGCACAGTGTTATTTAACATACATTTCCCACTTGTTAAAATTCGCTACCGTATGTACTAATTCCAACCTTTACTTTGTGGAACATTTAAGAAAAGTAGACCAAGATGGTAAGTAATGCAAACTGCAGCCATACTGTCTATAGCATCGAGGCCTTCACAGACTACCTCCCCAGTAGAAGGGGGAACTTCCCACAAACTCTTTGACAAACTGACAACCAGCACCAGCCATAAGGGGCTGGACTGGCAGAGCTTTGCCGACCTGCTTTACCGACTCGGGGCCATAGTCATGCTACAAAGCAAGCCTTACGTCACCCGAATCGGATAATGCTATTTTAGTCGCCTCTTACGACAAACATAACTACGTCGGCGCTTTTCTACGCCGGCCACCGCACGTCGTAGACCAAGATGGTATTGAAGGATGATCAGGATCAAATTTTGTGGTGCAGTACACCTAGATTTCATCGTGCTGCCTCATCCTCAGCAAAAGCCATTCACACCTCCTCTTTAAGATTGGATAAACAGGACATTAACCTAGTTACACTTTTAGAATTTGTTTTGGGAGGAGCTTGGGGATCAATACACACAATCACGAGTCACCTGTAAGCCACTGGTTTAAGGGGCTGTGCAGCAGCAAGGAAACGATTTCTGTGGCAGATTAATAAAAGGGAAGGCTTAACTGGGCTAGAAAACACAAGGATTAGTCGCGTGATCAACAGAAGAAGGTACTTTTTTCTGACGAGCCAAAATTTGAAACGTTTAGCTCTAAGAGGTGCAAGTTCGTCGTGCTGTGGGTCAGCACTCTTGTATCCAATCAACTATCAAGTATGGAGAGGGTTCTGTCGTGGTTTCCTAGGGAAGTTTTGATGGTGGTGTAGTTGTGAAGGGACCATTCATAAGTGATGGCACTCTTCGCCGGGGGAGGGGGGTTCGTGAAATTGTTACAAAGTGTGACAAGGGTAGGGGAGGGGAGGAGGTAACAAGAAGTGTGACATCAGGTTCGTACAACATAGCGTGACGTGTGACAAAGGGGGAGGGGAGTCCGTTGAAGTGTGACATTTTATGACAAAGGGGCGAAGGGTTTCAAATATATCGGAAAAAAGAGTGACATCATTTATGAGCGGTCCCGAATTTGTAAAAATATATGAGATAGCGGATTCCAAACGATACCACAGCATCCTTGTGCTACATGCTATCCTCTCTGGCACTCCCTTTATTAGTCGGGGATTTATTCTACAACAAAACCCGAAACATACTTCCAACTTGTATATAAATGTATTTTCGATCCGAACTACCTCAACACGCACTCCCAAAAATTTCTTTATCTGCCCCAGCTAAATTAGTAATTAAAATACGTTTTTCTCTTGAATGAAATATTACATTCATGCGAAAGTCTGTATTTCTTGGAAAAACTGAAGAACAAGAGATGTACTGAAATTATCTGATGAGCGGTAGTGTCTGTCGAATTAAAAATTTGAAATTCATAAGCAAAGCACTCTCTGAATTTGATGAGGACGAAATCAAAAAATTGCTGTATACCTACATGAACCTGAGGTGCGCGGTCCACTGGTTATCACCCAACTTTTCCCAGGGCATTATGTCTTTTAACAGAGCGGTTACAGTACTGGCTTTCCGCCGTGGTGATCCAGGTTCCAACCCCACCTCCGACAGACAAGTTCCATTGTGGTGGGTGCCCTCTGCCCGCCGCAAAAGTTCAATTTCAGCACCATTCTATTTTCACTCTTGCCCGGATATTTATCAGAAAGAAGAAAAAAAAACACAGCTCCTCTAAACAGGGTCTTACTTTAAATGACAGAATGTAAACTGCTCTATTCATTTCTTTTTATAGTTTCAGTAGCTATTTGGTGCATTCACAAAAAGTGCAATGGACGCATTTTACTTCTGTCGCAATGAACTGCTACCATGGTTACCGAACTAACAGCAAGGTTTTATCTCAGCGATAGCGCAACCAACATGTCACGGTCGTCGGTAGGAAATCACTCTAAGTAAGAAATAAGACAACGATAGAGCATTAAGGCATACGTATACCTTGGACAAGTTTTTTTTTAAATTTTAAAGCCAGTCTTTTAAAATTTTGGGACGATTATAAAAGTATAAAATGTGACATATTTGCATAAATTTTTTAAAACAAACATTAATAATTATTTAATTAATAATTATTAATGTTTGTTTTAATAATTAATACAAATTTAGTTTAATACAAATTTAGTACAAATTTCATTAATACAAATTTAGTTTATTATTAAGGTTTCATCGCAACGGTAATTAACACGAAAATAATTAATTTTGAACCAAATTTCTTACTGGAAAACAGAGAGAAGTATTCATACATGGGCCCTACCAAAATATAATGTACAACTTAATTATTTTTTGAGGTACAACATTTAACCTGAAAAGTATCATAAAAACAGCATTTTTTGAAAAAATAAAAATATTGTGAAATAACCAAAAAATCCAATTTTTATCAAAACTGTTATATTTTGATAGAGCCCATTCTCTGAATTGTTACCTAAATTGTAGAGTTAAAATTTTAAAAATCGGTTAATAACATCTTAAGATATCACCGTTGGAGAACAAACATACCTTGAAAAAAAGTAATTCTGCTTAAAATGGATTTAAAGTTAACGAATTTATATACAAGTAGGTATTAAGGAAAATATTTTTATGCAAGCTTTACAAAATTTTGTGAGGACAGTAGATGCATAAAATATAACATATTTGCATCAAAAATATTTTGAATAATTAAATAATTATTTAATTAATTAAGAGTGTTAATTATTAATTACCTTTACGAAACTTTATGCAAATAAAAACGTATTTTGCATATAAGAAAGTTATTGGTATCATTTTAAAAATAATTAACGGATGAATATCTTAGAATGAAAACACGAAAACGCAGTTTTTGCGATTTCCAACGTATATAAATGATATAGAGCCAATGACGCACGCGCGGTGAAGTCTTTCATTGATGTCGCATGACTCCGGCGCCGTTGGTATGAACGCACCGAATGATTAATGTCTTATGTTTCCTTTTTCTTAAATTAAATTCTTCAAATTATATTTTAACAATCCAGTTTTTTATATAGTAAATTTCTTATGAAATGATATAACACGATATAGAGGTAAAAAATAGAGAAAATAAATTAAGATGCAGTCATACGGTACGTCAATTTAGATTTTTTTTTAATTTAAGAGGAGTCGGGAAGCATAAGTGAAAGTGGTTTTTTTCTGCTCCAACCTCCTTCCCTGTTAACCTGCATTATGGGACTGTTCCCCCGTCGAAGCTGTGTGTCAAAGAATTCTTATGACTGCAGCTGGAACTAAGTTTACAGTGGCGCTATCTGTGTTATCGATCTTTCGCGAAACTCCTTCACTATCAGCTGATGCACTGCCAAAACCTCAGTTCATTTGTTCACTTTTCTTTTTTACTTTGATGACATTCATACTATACACGCAGCTTCGACGAGAGCTTTGGAGGCAGTCCCACAGTGGGAGCCGGAACAGGCATTCGAATCGTTGTTAAATTGCTGTAACAAATGTATTGAAGCCGAAGGAGCTTCTTTTGAATAAAAATACTTCAAAATATTTAACCTCATGAGACCTGGCATCCAATAAAATGGATGTTTTGCTTTTTCTAACTGTTGTGACAGATTTTATTTTAGCTAGCAAGAACTGGACTGGACTTAAAAAGGAGGAATAGGAAATCACTTTTTAACTTTGAGAATTAGGAAACGGTAGCTTATTTGTTTACAATATCGCAAAGAGCACGAGTCCAGTTGGAATTCGGCACTCTTTTGATTTTTACTTTTTTTTTTCTTTTACAATATTGTTCTAGGATTTTTATACGATTTTGATCTCTTTTCATATGTTATAAGTAATGAATAACATTTTTTGTTTATCCATTTTTGTGTAAGTATCGCATAGTTCTACTGTAATTATGACCTCAACATACATTCAAATGGATGTGCCCCCAATAAAAATTTAAAATTCAATTTTATTAATATTTTGAAAAACATCACTTTTAACGCCCAATTGTTCAGAAAAACTCATAGTTGAGAGAATATGTTTATTTCATTTTGTGCGGGTCTCAGGTGAATAATTAGGGTAAACTGGACAGTTGTTTACACTCAATACAGTTATTGACACCTCAAACTTTAACTTAAAGAAATAAGTAAACAATTCCTAATTATATTTTAATATATACATGAAACTAATGTGTGAGAGTCCTCTAAGTCATTTATGACGTAAGTGTTTAAGAAACTAACCACAAGAAACCCATCCACAAGGTGTCAACTTTGGTGACGGAAGAGATGACAGTTTGGTCATTTCCAAAAGAAATTTTTAAATTCGAAGTCTTCAAGACACAACTTTAGGCCATCTTAAGAACATTAGGAGATTCAGCGGCTCTCTGCGCAACATTTTATGAAATTTGCAAAAAGAAGAGGTGTTCGGGTTCCATTCTAAAATCTTTTTCATAACTAAAGTTGGATTTATACTGCCTTTGGTGACATTAGGGGAAGGAAAAGGGATTTGGAAGCTTTTATTCAAGTCCTAAAACACACTTTTGAGCAATGTTTGGGGGCATTAAGAGAAGAGAGAGGAGTTGTGAGCTTTCCAGAAAACTTTACATGAAAGTTCCAGAAATTTAATTTCAGGCTACCTTTGGTCACATTAAGAGGGGTCATGATCCCCGTTTTGATTCATGCTTATCCTTCCCACTTAAGCTTGCCCCTCTATATTTGGCATTGTTCATGGTATCGAAGGAGGCTTCCCGGTTTCTTCAAATTCTCCAGTTTCTAATCAAGTGGAAATATTTAGAACTAATAATGAATATGTAAGTAATCATAAAATATTAAGCAAACATTTGAAGTTTACATAAGTGAAATGCCTAAATACCTCAACTAGTTTTTAAATGATTTATTTAAAAACAATATACTTATATTATAATAAGTCCTTCCAGTGAAATTTAATATTTAAATACAGAAATACATATTAATGACAATATTTTTAATCGCTATTCTCAACAAAATACATAAAATAGGGGCACAGAATATTTTGCTGCTTCATGGCAACGCTTATACTTGCTCCGGACCTGTTTACAAGTGACCGACAGTGCTTTTAAAAAGATAAATAAATCCTTGACCCCTACAGTTAACATGAAATTGTGGTAATAATGCACTTTTTAGGAATCAAAGCAACATTGATAAATAATTGCTAAAAATAAGGATTAACTTGCAAACTTTAACGCTGCATCATCTGTGTACACACACAATGTTGTTAGGCTACAAATATACAGCAATAGAAAGCAAATTAACAGAAAAAAAAGGAAAAAAGAATATTTTTATTCCAATTAATAAAGCATTGATTCCTGGAAATCCTTCTAGAAAAACAAAAGCGTACAACAAAAACAGCACAAAATGAACATGAAACTTAAATTATTATTCTGTATAAAAAAGGTAAATTAAAAAAAAAATGCCGATAGGAAAAAATATCAAACATTTCAATAAATGATCAAAATCCAGTAGCATTTGAAAAAAAAGCAATTATTCCAATAAATGGAGCATCAAATTTTAACAGGATTATTCGTAATAAGGCAAACATCTAGAATGAAAAAATTAAATCGGCAGACATTGAATCGTTTCGAAACAACCAGAGACCCCAATGCTGTTTACATTCATCTGTGGGATTTCTAAAATTATCTTCATTATTTTGTAAATCATTTATTTAAAAACAGCGTACTTATATTTTTTTAAATGTGTGCATCATATCAGGGGCACCCCCCCCCCCCATAACGTCACCGAAGCAGTGCCCTGTCAAAAGAAATATTAAATTATTTACCATTCGAGTGAAAGTTGTTTGCCTCTTGTTTTTTGTAATGAATGATTATTATTTTTATGAATAGCTCAGATGAATTAAACTGGTTGGTCGAGTCACTTAATTGAGTAATAATGGTTGAATTCGATATAAATTGCTTAAGCAAGCCCAAGAACATTCTAGGCTCAACACAATAAAGAGCGGAAGCGATTGACACTTCTGTATAATAAAAGGTAAGTTTAAAAAATAATACTGAAAGAAATCGAATATATCAATAAATGACCAAAATTCATTAAAATGCATAAATACCAACTATTTTTTAAATTCTTTATTTAAAAACAACGTACTAATTTTATTTTGAATGTGTGTATCCACAGGAGGTAGCAAATTTAAAAAATAATGCTGAACGAAAAAAATACCGAACATTTCAATAAATGATCAAAATCTAGCAGCAACATTCTAAAAAAGGAAATCAAATTTTTCACCTTTCCAGTAAACCATGGTTGATTCTTAGCGGAAAAAAATTCCGAGCTTCACACAAAATTCTCGGAAAAAGTATGCGCCAACAATTTAAAATATAAACCTATACACTAAGGTTAACAATCCCCCCTTCCGCCTCAACACAACAATACATACGCATATATATAGAACTCAAAAATAATCTTTCAAGTAATTGAATGAAAGATCTATTTATATTAATGCCAGTTCTTTTTTTTCTGGAAAAAATTATTGTATTGAAAGTTTTTTAAAGTAGTACAAAATATTTTGCTTATCTGAAGGCAGAAAGAAAAGCAGATATTAATTGTGAAAAAAAAAACTTTCGGAAACCCCCCCCTTTTTTTTTTTTTTGACTCGGAACAGGTGCTCGAAAGTTTTCGGATCAGAATCGCCGAACAGTAAACATCATTTGCTAGTAAGAATGATTTGTTTCACGTTAGGCACCATTAAAAAATAAATGTCATTAAAACAATCGATCAAATCTGTAAAGACTTTCCAAAATCGGTAAATTTCTCATCGGGTGGTTAAAACATTGGTGACCGCACAGAGCAATCTTAAGCCTTAAAATATGAAAACATTTATTAATTCAAATCTGCATGTATATAAAAAAAGAATTTAAAAAAGTGGTCTAAGCAGTGGTTACGAAAAGAAACACAACCCATGTAAATCAAAAATTGCATTTATCGGATTACTGAACTGCTTGCGAATAAACGAACCCATAATTGGAGCTTCTGAAGCTTGTTTGTGTTTAATTTTTGCAGGAAATAAAATGGTTCTCTCCAATATGCAATAAATTTAGGCAAAAAAATGATTTTGGATCCAATTAGTCCCTAAACACTTGACTCATAGCTCAAACTACTACGTTGTTTACAATTCAACCGCGGAATTTCTGAAATTAGCTTAACGCTTCACTTCAATTCACTCGAGTCAATTCTTGAAGAACTCGCGTGAAGTAAAGAAAATACTGGAGGATTAATATTTTAATTAAAGAATATAGGACGAATTAAAAAAATAGCTTCGAGGTGCAAACCTTTAAGATATGATAGAATTTTGTGCCAGTTTTTGTAATCGTACGTTGCGTAGATATTGCTGTAGAGCGTATAGCCACAAGGGCGTTGCCAACTCGAAAGTTCATCAAACTTTCATTATATATATATATATATATATATATATATATATATATGTTTCTTCTTTTTTCTTCTAATGGATCTAGCCATTTTGAAAAATATATATTTTTTGGGAATTCTTTTATATTCTATTATATCTTTATATTAACTATGTCAGTTATTTATATGATGCAAAAGAATAAATTCCCAAAAAATATAGTCTTTATCTTATTTTTAACTTAGTACTTTGCTTTTGAAGTTGTAAAGGATGCATTGTAAGTTATTCGGGTTAAATTTCTTTAATGTTTTGTTGGTTATTGGGGGGGGGGGGGAAGCTAACCACTATTTTGAAGTAACGTCGTTACATGAAGCTATATTTTAATTAGTTATAAATGAATAAATGCATAGGGTGAGAAAGGGCAAAAAAAAATATCCACCCTTTATAAGTTGACCACCTGTTTAATGTCGCGTTTACACCAAAGTATTCTACTACGTTTTTCACAAGTTGCAGCAATTTGTTGCTTTTCTACAAAATACAGCAACTTCTTCTCTCTTCCAGTTGCGGAGAGACAAATCTTAAACTAAACTTTGGTTTCCCGCGGAGTGTCGGTGCGCGCTAAACTTGTAGGATAGCGGAGTACCGTTCCCCCTCCACGCGCCCCGGACGTGACAGGGACCAATTCTTTGGCAACAAGTTTTCCACTTGTTGCTCTAAATTTGAGAAACGCAACTCTTAGTTTTCTACAAAAAATCTTCCACTTGTTGCTCTATTATTTGAAAAGAGCAACTTTTAGTTGACAACTTCAGTTGCACACTTAGTTTTCTACAAGCAATGTTTTGTCAACTTTTATTTGTCAACTTCGGTGTAGACGCAGCTTAAGTGGACCACTAAATTGCTGCACCACAAGTGGTCAACTTACACAGGTCTCACTGTACATAGAATTGATTGTATAGCGTGATAATGCATTATAGCCCGTAGCTCACACTCTGACCTAAAGAACTACTATTTAAGAAAACTACATGGCGCTACCTGTCGTAAATTGTACCTTTATATTTAGAAATCTCAAGATTATAAAATTGTTAGGAGTGAAAATTCCCGAGAAAGAAATAATTGAAATAATAGTGTAAAAATCTACAACCACAATTACAGGATGGCATAGATAGAAAAAACGTGGAAACTGTGCAGGAAATATTAAAAGTAACCCGTGAATTTGAATCGCGAAAGGAAATTTTCAAACAACAAAATTCATTGAGATTTACGAAGTATCCTCACAATTATTGTAATTCTTCTAAAATTGGTCAACAGTATTATGAACTCGTTCGAAAAAATAATAGGTTAATGAGTTTAGATTTAAAAAAACCAACAGAAATGATTGTTTAAATGGAAAATATCGAAAGAACCAAATGGAGTAAAACGAATCTGAGAAAATAGTTTGTATTCTTTGAAGGTCAATCAAGAAGAATACAAATCGTTTCCTTATCAGTGTAGTCTTGTCGCAAAGGGGAGGTATACTAAAAAAACATCGTCTATTAAGAAACATTACATGCCGTATTCGGGAAAAAAAACTTAACCCTACACTGCGCCATGTTGTTTTTAAACATCTCAATTTTTTGTTCACAAAGCTTTTATTTTGTAATATTTTTAACATGTGGCGCATTCTTTCGTTTCATTTTGTATGTGTGATCATAATAGTAAATATAGTTTCCCCTGGATCTTGTAAATTGAACTCAAGGTTCATCTCTTTTCCCAAAATCGTAAGACATGTTAATTTCGTAAAAAACAGTAACTTCTTAATTTTTTTTCTACAAATTTTAAGCAACAATTTTATTTTAAAAAATAGTCTCTAATTGCTTACGTAGTTTTAAAATAAAAAAGATAAAGATAAGTTGTCTGAAAAATTTCGTTAAAAATCTATATTAAGGCGCCTTTTTTACTTGTTTTAAAACAACACCGCGCATTCGGGGGCAATTTTTATGCTCCTGCATTATTCGCAGTACAAACAAGAACAGGTGTCACAGGCTGTTTAATTTCACTTTATTTAGTGTCTTTTAGAAGATTATTGATAAATATTTCACAAATTAGCTTAAAGTAGTCGATTAAATGATTTTTTATGAATTTTGTTTAAAATCAATTCACGCTTAAGGGAACAGTGGACGTTCAAAATTTTTTTTTTTACATATTATCCAATTGTTTTCAGATTTTGCACAGATATTTGTGCTATTATTATAAAACTTTCTCTAAAGTTTGAAGAAAAAATATTAAAATTAACAGTATTTATTCATTAATTTGTAATTAAATTTGACGAATAACCAACAACAGAAAAAAAGCTCCCTGCGCATAAATTTTTAACATATACTTATATTCTTGGTACACATCATTGTTTACATATACATGAATAAAATTAAATGCTAATTGGAATTTTAAAACAAATTTAGGCATCAAAAAAATATATTACTTTGGAACAGTAAATTTTAACGCAAAAGTTCCAAGCATAAATCTTTGAAAAATTAAGTTATAAAATATATTACACGTAAAAACACTTATTTTGCTTTTCACTAAGTTAAGAAGACTTTGAAGTACTACTGCAAAAAATTTTTAATAAATGCGACACATTTTTATGCGCAGGGAGCATTTTGAACTTAATAAAACGCAAAAAAATCACAATCTGAGAAAAACGAGTTTTTCTTGTTAAATCATGGTAGAACAGTACAACTATGAGAAATCTTGTCTTTATAACATTGCTATATAATTAGTGAACACTGTTATCATTTTTGCAATGAGTTATAGGTAAACTCTGTGATTTTTAATGTATCGTTACCGTTATTCAATAAAGCCCACAGAAGCCGAAAAGCAACCACAAATCAACTTCTCCAAAAACTTTCATTCAAAAAAATATTCCCACTAAATTTGTTATATATTTCAATCCTTTTTATTGCACTGTTATATAAAAATTGAATTTTACTTACAGATAAGTAATACATATATTCATCCTCATGTTCTCGAGTATCAGGTAGCATTAAAAAAATGCCCCTCTTATCAATTTGACTACTTGTTCATTACTACCGCAGTGGACTAGTCTGTAGAAGCTCTGTTCCCGCAAAACACTGAATGTGAAGCAACATTGACTGCAGTCAGTGTTTGGGAGGGTGACAACCTCTTGCAGCTGGTTGCAGCGGTCCGTGTATGATAAAGGGAGCTGGTGCACGTTGAGTAGGTCGTGGCTCCAATGTCCTCCGAGTGAAACGATACCTCTGGGGGTGATCGGGCTCTTGCCTACAAGGGCCCCATTAGACTCGGGAGCAGCATATCCATTCTTCCTTGCCATGCACGAGGACACGAGAACTTGTTCGTTATAACTAAAATACAAATATCTTACCGATGTAACTTAAAAGGCACCAGCGCCATAAAATCCATCAGTGACTTGGCTTCTTTTAGCTTTTTTCCTATTTTTTATTTGTTTATAATGTGCAGACGACCTACGTTTAAACTGTGTAAGTCGCCTGTGGTCTCTTTTTGCAGCAAGTAGCAATGTTTCTTTTTTCGGCGTGGCAAGTTTATTTCCTCGGTATAGTTGTAACGTGTTGACACAGCCGAAGTTAAACTCACTTATTGCAAATGTTACACATAATTCAAGCCGTTTTCTGGAAACAAATACCTCTTTTGGGCATTTGTTCCAGATTAAACTATGCAAACTTTCATTTGCATTTTGCGTTTTGCCGGAAATGCAACGCCTGAGTAAGTCATCAGCAGCAAGACGCTGATATATTGGCAGTATCTTTTCTACTACACTTTCAGACAACTGTGTCTTCATATGTAAGTGGCTTTTCGGGATTTCATTACAGGCCAGTGCTCGTTGGTAAAAGCACCATGATGTTGCACCTGTGGGACACTTTCTATGCTGTGGTTTTGCATCGGTGGACATGCAATGAAAAAGGGTTGCTAGAACGGCAGTTTTCATTTTTTGTACGTCCGGGGCATTATCAGTTATAGCTTTCCTATAAAAGTTTTGAAGTTTTTGTATAACGGGTTTGCTTAAGTTGCCTTTTTTCTTCCCTCCAAGAGTAACCTTTTTAATTCGCCATTCCTTTACCTTGTTGTCCAATGCTGTGCCCAACCTTTTAGCAACATGGTTTATGCATTCTTCTTTGGTAATTTTAACATTATCACCATAAATGTTCGCATCGCATAAACTTTGAAATGTTTTAGAGTCTCCATCACTAATCATCTTTGAATAACGCATTTTATTTGTTTGAACGGACCGTTGCCAAAGTTTTAGTGCTGCATGTACCTCCATGCTCCCTGAAGAACCGCTAAAATTCCTTTGACATACAGGTTCATGTTGTTCTTTCCAAATTGAGAACTCTGCGGAATCCTTTCCCAAATCTCGAGCAGTGTTGACGCATTCCGTGCAGTGCTTTGACATCAGCTCGAAATCTACAACTAAATTAGTTAACGAGTCGATTACAATCCCAATGCCATAAAGAGAAGTATGGCCTCGTTTCATCCATGTCCCGTCGTACGAAACAGTAATGTTGAGAATTTCTTCATTTTTTAGACTAGGATTGCGTTCTATGTATGCTCTTCGAATTTTATTTTGCGACACCTGAAGCACATTTTCCTTAAAAGCAGCGTTCTGACTACACAGTTTCTCTAAACACTTCGAAAATGTTTTTCGATCCATAGTTGCCATCTCCATAGCAATTGAAAATTTCTCCATTGCAGCGTGTCCTTTGCCTGTGTTTAAAAAAGCAACAACGAGTTTTTCATTCATGTCAAATCTTCTTGTGTAAGGTTCTCGGTGACTGGAAAACGTGGCTCCAAAATCTTTTCCGCAAGATCCACAAAACAGAAGTAATTTCATTGAATAGCCATATGTTTCACCAAAACTAACATTCAGGGAGTGCATTCCACACTCATCACATGGCACATTTCTTAGTAGAGGGGAAAAACATTTTTCACTCATAAGAACGTATCCAGAAGCTTGATTATCTTCAGTATGTAAATTATGATTTCTGAAATTATACTTTCCTGAATTAGAGGTTGCAGCAGATGTTGATGCAACGCTTTCTTCCAGAACGGTATCAGGGATCGAATTTCTAAGAGAAGCATTTTTGCTTTTAGCAGCAGCTATCACTTTGCTGCGTTTAGTCGGTCGCCCCTTCTGCTTCCTGTAGCGAGAACTAATCGAATGCATAGTTCCAACAATTAATATACTTTATTAGAGATATATATAAAGTTAAATGAAAATAAAAAGTAACTAGTAAATTAGTTCTGAAAAGAACTGTTTTTGTGGTTATGCAAGTAACGAAAAAAGTAAATAGCAATTCAAGCAAGCAAGAATCGAGAATGTAACACAATGTAAACAAACCACGGATGGGAGCGAAACACAGTTACAGTTAATCTGGTGTTGCCAAGATAAAAAATACAAATACCATTTCCCAAATTCAAAATTAATGATACCAAATGACAAATACACCGGACCGTTGCTGCGATTTTGACAGCTGTCAAAGTGGGCGTGTTCGTTTGTTTACAAAAGGTTACAAGCAAATAACTCGAGAAATATTCATTGAAATCAAAAAATTTGTTTTTCTACTTATGACACATAGTTCCTATTAATTTTCAGCAAAAACCTGAAATTTCGAAAATTTTGATAATTTTTGACGGTTTGAAGGTCCACTGTCCCCTTAACCAAAGAAGAAACGAACATTATCGCATAGACCCCCTACAGATGTTAGGTTTCTTGTTTAAAATATTTTAGTGAAATTATTATTAAACTTTATTGGCAATCAAAGTAAAAATTTATAAATAATAATAAAATAAATTATTTTTTTAAATTATCATCTTTTAGTGCTATTTAATGATTATAATGCATGCTATTTAGGGCTCGACCGATGG
The DNA here is from genome assembly GCA_038502835.1 of Octonoba sinensis. Classification (NCBI taxonomy): domain Eukaryota; kingdom Metazoa; phylum Arthropoda; class Arachnida; order Araneae; family Uloboridae; genus Octonoba; species Octonoba sinensis. The sequence goes on along the minus strand of CM076598.1, from coordinate 199,982,149 downwards.
CATTTTTTGGCCGATGGGCCGATGCCGATTGTTGGCCGATTGTTCCGAGGTCGGCCGATGGCCGATTGCCGATTATTTTCCTCTTCCATCGGCCGATGGCCGATGCCGATGGAAAAAAAATCGCTTTTAACCATTATGCTTATCAAAAATGTCATTTAAATCATTTATTTATTTTAATGTTTATAAAAACATAAATGCATTATTCAAGCACCATAAAACTGTTACTGTTTGAAGGAAGTTTACATAATAATTAAAACTAAAAGAATATCTCGCGATTCTAGTAAAGTAATTAATTTGGTGGTAAAAAAAATAAAAATATCTATATCAGAGGATTTTTAACTATATTTTCTTATCCTTTCAAAAGAACTCAACAACTATCGGATTGGATCGGGTGTCCTTAACTTTATAATACAGGGGTGTTATAATAGAGATGTCAACCCCCCTCGGATTTTTTTCCTAATGTTTCCCCCGTTTTTGAAAGAAAAGCGGGAACGATTCTGTTCATTTTTTATTATAAAAATTATTTTAACTAAAAATAGCTCTTTTTATAAAATAAAAATAAAATATTAAAAAGTTTCGCTCGCAGTAACGCATCCCCCCCCCCTATGTTCCTAACCAAGAAATACTGAATATTGCTTCAAGAAAAGCCGTGAGATTTTTTTTGTCATTACCAATGAATGAAGGGGCCGGGCCGGGCCAGGCCGTCTTAAGAACCAATCTTATTAGCTTTTTTTCTTGTGAGTTGAAAATTACACTAAAATATCCGACATATTCTTCACATTTTTATAAGCACAATGTAAGGTCACCGAAAAAAAAACTATATATTGTAACGTGAAAAATATTTTGAGCACCAGCAGTTTTCTGTTGACAAATAATCTTCTGAAAAACACGTGATCAATTATAAAACTTAAGATGTATTTTGAAAAAAAAAAAAAAAATTATATATTATATATATATATATATATATATACACATATATATATATATATATGTATATATATATATTTATTTATACGTTGTCAATTTTTGAAAATAAAGAAATTGTAGCATTTTTATTAAGATATTATTCCACCCTGTCTCGCGGACTCGTTTTTTAAGAATTACGTTTTTTAAAATTGCAAGTCGAACTTGAAATACATAAAATTTTGATCAATAAACATTTATACTAAAAAATTGATTCATCTTTTTTATCAATTTGTTCTATGTTATAAACTAATAATAAAAGAATAAGAAATATTCGAAACTGAAAGAATATGCAAGGAGATTGTTGTACAATAGCAGAAAAACTGTCAACTGTCGTAAAACGGGGCATTGAAGCAAAAAACAAATATATGCTTAAAAATGGAAGTTTACACAGGGGAAAATTAAAATAAGTATCGTATGAAAAATTAAGATGTATTTTGAAAAAAAAATATGCATTGATCAATCTTTGAAAATAAAGAAATGTTAGCATTTTTATTAATATGTTATTAAATCCTGTTCGCGAACTCGCATCTTGAGAATTCAATTTTTGAAAATTGCAAGTCGAACTTTGACACATAAAATTTTGATCAATAAACATTTATGCTGGAAAATTGTTTCTTATTTTTGATCATTTTTTGATCATGTTGTAAACTAAAAATAAAATAACATTAATAACCGCACACTAAAAGCAGATGCACCGAGATTGCTGCACAATTGCAAAAACACTGTAGCACGGGGCATGGAAGAAGAAAAAAAAAACCGCTAAGGGAAAAAAGTTTAAGCGGGTAAAATTATTATCGCACTTTGATTGAGTTGACTTTGTATTGTTGACAATTTTGGAATAATAAGAAACATGACAAACTAAAAGCAGATGGTATAAAATTATTGCACAATGACATCTAATGCACTAAGTCATTATTAAGTGAAAAACGGACAAAATGAGGCAACTAACCTAGTGCAGAAAACATATAGCACTCATAAGACGTCTCCATTACTTTTACTTAAGGGGGAAAATACGTGTTAAAGTCCCAAAAAATTATTTTTTTTCTTCATAAATCGATTCTACAACTATTCAATATTGTACGCTGAAAATTTCAAAGCAAAGTTCCAAGTCCTGTAAAAGCTATAAGCATTTGAGAGAGCGCCCCTTTTGGAGCAGTTGAGCAGGTAGTCCCTCATGAACGACCTGAAGGGTATTAGAGAACGTTGGCAGATGTCCTTTTATTTTTTGAGAACTTGGATAGAAATTTCTATAAGTATTACTATCTATAAGTATAAAAAAATTGATTCAGTACTGCCTTAAATTTACCTTCAATGCCACTCTTCTCTTCAAACGCCTTTTTCTCGAAACTACTTTTTTTGAATTTGCGTACACTCTAGCTCACAAAGTTTTTGATCATCCTTATCAAATTTAGCACACATTTTCTTTATATATACGCGCTTTAGTTGAACTAGAATCATAAACATATCTTTATTTTTATTTTTTATTTTAGAAAAGAACAAACGAAAAAAAAAGGTTAAAAATCGCATTTAATTTTCCCATTCTAAAAAAATAGAGATTTTCAGAGTTTTTTTGTGATGACTTTAGTTTAACTAGAAGAGACCCTTATAAAAAAAAAAGTAGATTTAAAAAAAAATTAATTTCAGATAAAAATTGTGACCTCCAGGATGTACGCAAACTACCGCCCCGGGTGGCGACTTACAATGTGCAGCAGCCGATATCTCCCGGATTTTTCAAGAAAAATGTTTGATAATTTTAGTAAATGTTCTTCAATATATCTATAAAATAACCTCAAAATCTCAATAAAATTTATTTATTCTTTATACGTTAAAAAAATTCATGAAAATTGCTCTTAATATGCCGTTTTACACTTATTTCCCCCCTTAACTTATTAAATTTCGCTAGCATTTTGTACAACGAGAAATAATTTCAATAATGAAGGTTTTCGGGCAGCGATTGCTTAAACTATTTTTCCGAATGTTTTATCAAATACACTTTGTAGAATGACATTTTTTTTTCTTTTTTTTAACTGTTGTGCTGCCTATTATTGTCTGGAAATAGAAATTGAGCTATGGAGCAAAAAAGTAAGTTAAAGACAGAGAATGTTTTCTGGAAAGTTGTCCCAGCGAAAAACATCGGCCTTGCATCGGCTTTTAGATGTTTTTTAAGGCCGATGGGCCGATGGTTTTCTAAAGTTAACATCGGCTGCCGATGCCGATGGCCGATGGCAACTTTGTTGAACAATCGGCGAGGCCGATGCATCGGTCGAGCCTTAATGCTATTTATTATTTATTTATTTCATTTGTTAAAATGATTATATAAAAAACTAGCGGTACCCGCAACGGCGTTGCCCGTGCAATGTTAAAATAGCGGCGCCTACGGCGCAACTTGTTTTTTGTCCCAATCAAGTCACCGAAGGCGACCTTTTAAGTCACTTCTGAGCCGATAAAAACTTATTTCAGGCTGTATTTTTCCACAAATGTATATCTACCTTGACTTAGGTGTAATTTTTTTTTTAATCTATCACTAAGAACCTATATTTATTGATCTATATTTGTATCATGTGGCATATTTATCTTTATTACATCATCAAAACTTTTACATAGCTTTATTTTTACTCGGACTCTGATAGATAGCAGTACATTCTTTCTGAGTCTGAATTCAACAATATAACTGTTATTTCATAAATGTTTATTTAAACCAATAAAAAGAGTAAATTGTTATACAAAAATAAAAAAATAAATGTATTAGTAGCTTTATACATAAACATACATTTTGTAATCAAATCAGAGAAATGAATTTATATAATTGTAAATATGAAATTTTAATTGCCACAAATTAAAGTAGTCTAAATGGGGAATTGATAAATTGATCAGGCAAAGTCATTTAATAAAAATCACCTGAAAAATCTAACAGTTACTGATCATTCTTAGCCTATTCAAGAAAAGCAAAGAGATGCTGGACTATGTATATGTCAGCAATTTGATGAAATAAAAAAAAATCAGTGGCAGCTGTATGGGAAGTATGTTGATAGTGAAAATTGTGTGGAATGCAGTGGAGTATCCCAGCGTGGGTGTCACCCAGTAGAAAAGATTACGCCTTCCCCATCCAAAAAAAAAAATCATGTAAAGTGTGAAGTACGCGTTTTAATGAAATATAATAATTTTTTGTTGAAAAAATTGTAGTTTTGTAAAAGAACTCCATTTGCATCACGAGCCTCATAATATTTGAAGTATTTGTTGAGGGCACTGGTTATGATTAGCGGTTAAAAACATTGTGAATATTTTTTAAAGGAAACACTTTGCTCAAAAATAGAAAATTAAATTGGATATTTTTTTCTCCCATTTTAAGTATTTGTTTTATTCTAGGGAGCTTTTAAAGGTTCATTTTTTTCTCCGTCGGGGCTGGTTGTCACCCAGAATGGGTGACACCCGGGGCGGTCCGCCCCCACTTAGCTACGCCAAAGACATTTCTTTAGTAGCGGATAATAGGAATATCCTGCCTATAAATTTGCTTTTGGAGTATCACGCCAATTTCTGATATGCATCGCTTAAGAGACATATCTTGACAAAAGTAAATTCGAAAGTGAATGTAAATGCTGAAAAGGGAAATTTTATGGTTCAAAGCTGAAAAAGAATCTGTTACTAAATTAGTACACTAAAAGTGCAAGGAAAATTTTATTCTTATCGCGGAATCCTACCTACAGTTCCTAATGTTCATGCAATGGACACTTGCTTAGTTATGAGCAGAACATGCAATATTGCTCTTTTTTTTTACAGCATTCAATGCCACAAAAATGGTAATCGAGGTGATGTTCCGACACGAACATACATATTTTCAATATGCTTAAGTCATATTTTTTTATCTAGTGGTGTCTCTTGGCCAACTCAGTGGTGAAAGTTTTCTCTCTGGCTCTGATTTTGACTCTGTAAACAACACTTTCTTATAGGTAGGTGAGGCATTTTCAATGAAACTGCTAGACTAACGATTTAAATTTTGTTACAAATGATGAATTGTTGAAATGGTTGGGAACGCTTCCTTTTATGCTACAAATGATGAATGGCAGATTTCAACTCTTTCAAAAAGTATAATTTCTATATTTTCGAATACATACCATTTTAACGCATTTAATTACGAATTCTGGAATTTAGGTTGAAAATAATCTGTAATAGTGGATTGTTTTTTAGTTATGGAGTTGAAAGTGAATGCTGAATCTTCCAGTATTGAAATGCTTTGCAAGTTTTTTCCTAGTCCTTATGGGAAAGAACATATTTTCCACTATTTGTAAAATGTCCACTATATGCTGTTCCGTCCAATAAGAGTACAGTACATAGCACACAGGCGTAGCTAGGGCTTTCAGCGCCCGGGGACAACTGAAGATTTTGCGCCCCCCCCTCACTCTGTGCCCCTGGTAGGGAATTAAAAAACTTTTATGCTTCCTAAATGACAAATAAAACTTAAAAGCAGACCTTTTAACTTGCATTTTTATTAGCGACCATTCACTTTGAAGGGCAAAATGGAACACTTCGGCTTCGCAAAATTATTTGTGTTTCTTCTTTCTTAAGTGACCTTTCCTGAGTTCTCTGGGCGTCCGGTTCTTTTTAATCTGCTGCTCAAAGAAAATGCCCCCTAGACCTTCCTAGAGAGTCATCATGTGTCCAATCCATAGAAAACATCCCAACTATAACTCAAAAGTTTTTTCACTGCCTTTTAAGGAAATTTTGCACGCACTCCTGCGCTACATTGGTCATTCCCGATATGATTTGCCATGCTCCCACTTTTTTGTCGAACATATTCACACCTTTTCAGTTCAAATAATTTTCTTTTCGCATTTAAAAATAAAATAAATTTACATTAATTTGGCGCCCTTGGACGCTGCGCCCAGTTACAGCTGTCCCTCCTTGCCCCTCCCCCCCTTCGCTACGCCTCTGATAGCACGTAATAGTGACTGCTAACGAAATCTTCTTTAGACTCGAAGTGTTGGAGCTTTGTTGGTTTATAAAATGGCAAAAAGAACGAACTTCTCCAGTTCCATACTGGAAACAAACGAACTTTCTCATGCCTTGATAAACTCGAATAGCCCTTTTTTGAAATTTCTTGCAAACAAAAACAATCCTCGATTGTGATTTATTTTGTGAGAGAGTAATAATTAACTTTTAACAAAGTGCTTACAGCTTTAAAAAAAGCACAAAAGGAAAAATTTTTCTAATTTTAGAACACTTTTTTCTTTTTCCATTTTCGAGGGAAAACATAAAATATGGGGAATTCGATAAATAACAAAGTTAGAACCCGGGATATTTTAACATCAATTAGGATACAGAAAAACTGGGACCTATTGATAAAAACGTAACATGCGGGAAAAACGTAGATTCGTGGGATGTTAAATCAGGGTTTCACTGTAGATATGAAAACTTTTCACATATAATATGATAGAAAAACGATAAATGATGAATTTTTGAAATGTTATACTCTTTTAATACAAATGATGAATGGCGAATTCTTAAAAATTATGTGAACAATGCACATTTATTCAAATGAGTGAGTATATTTAGAAATAATAATGAATATTTAAGTAATCACAAAATATTAAGCAAACATTACAAATTTACATAATTAAAATGCCTAAATTATTTTTTAAATTCTTTATTTAAAAACAACATACTTACTTTATTTTGAACATGTATATCATGGGAGGTTGCAACCAACCGCCCCTATAAATTCGTCACTGAAACAATGCCCCGTCAACATGTTCAAAAGAAAAATAAAATTCTTCATCGATTGAGTGAAAGTTGTTTAGTACTTATTTTTTGTAGTTAATGAATATTATTTTTATGAATAGATACTATGTTACTAATAAGTTTAATAATCTGTTAACATCTTAAATTTTTTAGCCCAGTTGAAAGTTGAATTAAACTGGTTGGGCGAGTCACTTAATTGAATAATAACAGTTGAAATCGATATATATTGTATAAGTAGGCCCAACAACGTTCTAAAACAGTAAATCAAATTTTTCACCTCTCCAGTAAACCGTGATTGATTCTAAGCAAAAAAAAAAAAGATGGTTTATAAAATGGCAAAAAGAACAAACTTCTCCAGTTCAATACTGGAAACAAACGAACTTTTTCTCGCCTTGATAAACTCGGAATAGCCCCTTTTTAAAAATTCTTGATAACAAAACAATCCTCGATTGTAAGTTATTTTGTGAGATTAATAATTAACTTTTAACAATATGCATAAAGCTTTAAAAAAAGCACAAAAGGAAAAATATGGCTAATTTTAGAACACTTTTTCTTTTTTGAGGGAAAACATAAAATACATGGAATTCGATAAATAACAAACTTAGAACCTGGGATATTTTAACATGAATTGGGATATGGAAAAACTGGGACCTGATGAAAAAAACGTAAAATGCGGGTAAAACGTAGATTGGTGGGATGTTAAATCGGGGTTTTACTTAAGATATGAAAACTTTTCACATATAATATGATAGAATAACGATAAATGATGAATTCTTGAAATTGTTATAAATGTTATACTTTTTAATACAAATGATGAAAGGCGAAGTCTTAAAAATTATGTGAACGATGCACATTTACTCGAGTGAGTATATTAAAAAATAATAATGAATATTTAAGTAATCACAAAACATTAAGCAAACATTACAAATTTACATAATGCCTCAACTATTTTTTAAATTCTTTATTTAAAAACAACGTACTTATTATATTTTGAATGTGTGTATCATGGGAGGTTGCAACCCTCCGCCCCTATAAATTCATCACTAAAGCAATGCCCCCGTCAACATGTTCAAAAGGAAAATTAAATTCTTCATCGATCGAGTGAAAGTTGTTTGCTACTTGTTTTTTGCATTTAATGGACATTATTTTTATGATACTATGATACTAATAAGTTCAATAATCTGTTAACATATTAAATTTTTTAGCCCAGTTGAATTAAACTGGTGGGCGAGTCACTTAATTGAATAATAACAGTTGAAATCGATATATATTGTTTAAGTAGGCCCAACAACATTTAAGAAAGAAAATCACCTGTCAAAAAGAAAATTTTCACCTCTCCAGTAAACCATGGGCGATTCTAAGCAAAAAAAAATCGGAACTTCAGACAAAATGTTGGGAAAAAGTATGCACCATCAATTTAAAACAAAGTATATAGGTTAATAATCCCCTCCCCTCTGAAAATAAATTTCATTAAAATAATGGGTCAAAAATTCAATGGGTCAATTCAAAATGGGTCAGTTAAAACACTGATTTTCGTTACATGCAAGGCACTCGCCCTCGCCTCATGGCTCAAACGATGTTTTGTTTACATTCAACCGCGGAATTTCTAATCCACTTCACTTCATTTCTTCAAACAGCTCGTAAGAAGTAAAGAAAATACTGGAAGATTAATAGTTAATTATTAAATTAAAAAATATATTAGGTCGAATTTCAAAAAAACGGCTTCGTCTTGCAAAGCATCAGGCTATAATAGAATTTTGTGCAAATTTTTGTAATCGTACGTTGCGTACATTTTGCTGTAGAGCGCGCAGCCACCACGTCAAAAGTTCATTTTATATATATAGATTAATATTGTTACCCCTAAATGCGCTGTATTGTATTTAAACAACATGTCAATTTTTCTGGAATTCTACTTTTCCGAATTAAATGAGAATTTTTTTAGTATTTTTCCCACTTATAGCTAGCATAAACAAACACACAAAAAATATTTTACAAAGGAAAAAAATGCGCAGTGTAGGGTTAAACTTGTTCGCGTAATCAGAGTTCGCGTAGAACTTATGCTACGGAATGTTTAAAAGTAAATGCAATAGTTCTAAAGCCTATTAATTTACCGAATTTTCTAGCCCAATTAAATAACATAGTAGTACATTGTATGGTGGATACCGGTGCAGAGAAATCATTTATTTCGGATGAAAATAGTCAATAAAGATTTTAAGTATAAACAGCATAAGTTGGTGTCCGAAGTTTGTTCAGCGAGTGGAATTTGTCCTTCGAGTAAACTCGAAGGACAAATATGGAATACGTGGAACGTGGAAATAAGAGGTGGGAAAATAACTTGGGATTTTTTGATAATGAAAACTTTCAAGTGCCTTGTATTTTAGGTGTGGATTTTATGCGGAGATTTGGTTTAAAACGCGATTTTGTTGATAAAGCTTTAACATTTGAAAATTTACCACAGGGTAATTCAAAAGAACATTCTATCGATTTAGCAGTAAGTTCATACCATTCTTAAATCACGGATACGAATGTAGTATAGGACTGCTTATCAAGAAATACTGTCGGGTTTCAAAATTAAAAAAAAATACAATGCGCGGTATTTACGTCATCAGTATTGAGCTCGAGAGAACAGTTAATTCAAGAACAAAAGAAAAAAAAGATTCAGAGTTATAATATATTTATAAGTACTTAAAAGATCCGGAATCTGTTGAAGGAAACTTAAAACAAATTAGTAAAAATAAATCCGTATCCTACGAGTTAGTTGCAGAAATTTATATTACAGGCGAAAGAAAAACAATTGAAATGCTATACCTTCAACTTTAAAATTAAGTGTTAATTGAATTTCATGTTAATGCTATTTCAGGGCATTTAGGTGGCTATGGTTTGGTACATTCTGCATTTGAATTTTAACTTATGTCCTGTTGAGAGTTTTTAACCACTTGCGCTTTAAAGACGTGCAACGCACATCGTCATGCTTTATCACAGAATCACCAACGACGTGGTATGTATGTCGTCGTGCGATTGTCTCATAAACGAAAACGACGTTCATGGCACGTCGGCTCTTTGCATGATTATTAATAAAAAAATTTGATATCATAGTTAAATTTGTATAATTTTATAATCAATCGACGTTCCAAACCCCCTTCAAAAACTATCAAAAGTCCTAGATCGAATACAAATCAGTCCAGAAAATATAACTCTTTTCCCGATTTCTCTAATGCATCGAACACTGTGTGAGGCTCTCAACGAGTTACACTGGAACACGTCGGTGAACTTTTTGCCAGCGCAAGTGGTTAAAAGTCAATTAAAGCAAGTGTTCTCAAAAAATATTAATTCCTTCTGAAGAGTGAATTCGGTATTTATTTTGCTTTACTTTCTTTCACGGTCAGTAAGGTCAAAAAATATTTTGTGCATTTCTCTCAACGCATCCCTGATTCAAAAAAATATTCAACATTTTTCCTTCTTGCTTTTTTTCGTTTTTTCTAATGACTTATGAAGAAACCGACATTTAAAGATTGAGTTTAGGTTATTATAATCATTTTATATTTTTGGGGAATGAAACAGCGAGATATTGTTGAGTAAAGGAGCTCACCCTTCGTTTTGACGTCATCACCTTCGATGTCTTGACGTCTGCTAACTCCATCCCAGGGGCAAGAACATCGAGCAAACATAAAACGAAAAGAGGTTTTAGTTAACAAACTTTTATTTTGTACCAGAAAAGCAATTGAAATTACGAAATTCATAAAAAATACCTGAATATAATTTGCTATTAATGGCTAACAATAAACTCACAGTATTTCTGGCAACATTTTTTAAAAAAATCTATCAATTGATAAATGATAAGTTTGTTTAACATCTATATAAATAAAACCAAAAGTTTGTGTGTGTGTGTGAATGTGTGTGTGTGTGTGTGTGTCTGTCTGTCGATCGCCTCCTGGCGATATGGAACGGTCTAGGAGTACGAAATTTTGGTTACAGGCACCTTGGGTCAGGTCCTCGTGCACCTCGAAGCGTTTTCCCTAAAATTCGAATTTGTTCTTTTTTTATTCCAATTTTAAGCAAAACTGTTTATTTTAAGAATATCTCATCGAAGAAAGGTCCCACGTTTTAGATTTTTGCAGCATATTGATGCATGTAAAAAACTGCACAAGATGCTTTTTTTTACAGTTCGTAGGAAAAATAGAACACGCGCAATATTCATTTAAAGTAGTTTTCGAACTTTAAAGCAAGGCTTACCTCTGAATTTATCTGCTCAATTTGCGTGTTTTCGCCAAAATAAATACTACTTTTGTTGCCAATTAGATGATTTTTGTTAACTCAAGATTGAAAAAATGATGTTTTATCGTTATTCATGCCGTTTTATGAGCGAAACAAATTCTAAAAATTCATTGCATTTTTTAGCGTACTGCAGACGATCTGTAATTACTCCTTGAGGTTGATCCTTCTTTGTTTTTTGGCTATTTAGTATCATGGTACCAGTTCAACAATTTCATGAAACATTATTTCTCATGGTAGATTGTCCGCTTTACCAGCGAAACAAATTCTAAGAATTCGTTTCATTTTTATGCATATTTTGTGGATTATAAAGTGCAGACGATTTTCAATTACTTTATCTTGAGGTTGATTTTTCTTTCCATATTTTACTCAAGTGATTTATTTTATAAAATATTTACTTAATTTTTTTTTACTGTCTATTTGGCACTATTTGGACATAATTTAGTTATTTCTTTCTATCAACTTAAATTTCAAGCGTCAGGATTGGTTCAGTACCAAACATTTTCTAACTTATATAAGCATTTGCCTTTGGAAAAATGCCCCCCTTTCTTTCGTTTTTATCCGAATTTTATGAAAGTGCTATTCAATTGAATTTTCAGGAAATCCTTTGACGATTTTGCAATCGGGATTTATAGGAACTGTCCTTATTTTGATGGTTAATTTAAGATGGACTGTTGGTAATTTTAGGAACAGTAGCTCTTGAAGGTCAGTATTCTTATGGGTATTTTTAGTCACTGACGTCTTTATTCTAATGGAGATTTTTTGAGACTAATGTCCTTATTCTATTAGGGATGTTTAGGAATAGTTGTCTTTATTCAAATGTGGGGATTTCAGGATTTTTTCTTTATTGTAGCAGACATATTCAGGGACAGTTGTGCTTCATCTGATGGACATTTTAAAACAGAATACAGATCTTACTTTGATGGGAATTTTTAAATGTATTGTGGTAGATATTGTAATTACGATTTTTATGGGTCTCTCGATATCATTTTGGCACAATTATCTCGCTGCATGTGCGCATTTTAGTTACTGTTGCAATTACTTTAATGGCAATTTTTTTGAACTGTTGTTGGCATTTTAATGTAGATTTTTATGAACTGTTATTTTTGGTCTAAAAGGAATTTTTCTAGGCTGTTCGTTTAGATGTTTTTACTGTTTAAATAAGGTTTTTCAGGCCTGTTGCCCATCTCCTACATGATTTTTTAAAGAAAATTTTTCCTTACATATTTACAACAGAATTTTGGACATGCGTCACTTAGCCTGCGAATGATGCAATATTATCCCGCGCAAAGCCGGGCATGTCAGCTAGTATAAAATAAAGCAAAAAACAAAAAAATTTAAATATACAGTCCGTGGCCAAACTAATCTACGTACTACAGAGTTTTCTTAATATGATACTTAGCCCTCAGTCTAAGGTAACGTTCTTTACTTATTAGGCCACCCCGTTTGAATACTCACACTTTCCAGAAAATTTCCTTCGCTCTTGCATTTAGGGGCTGTCAACAAGTTGTAAAATCACTTACAGAAATGAACACTGCCATATCTGCAAAATGGACATTTTTCAAGAGAGGAGATTGAACGTTTTACTATTTATTTTATTTTATTACCTTATTTGTTTCAATGATTATTGTAATCGATTTTGTTCAGAAAATAGTTATTGTCCAGTTTTTTTTTTCACATGATGGATGTTAATGATGTCAAAAAAATTAGAAATAACTATAAAAAGTAGTTATTACAGTATTGCACCAAAAAGATAAATTTGGCCTCTAACCTTCATTTTTGAACATTTACTTACGGCAGTATTCTCAATATAAAGAATACAGAAATCTCAAAATTTTTATATAAAAACCAAAAAAAGAACGATTTTTTTGCAGATATGACACTGTTCATTTCTATAAGCGAGATGTACACTGATGGATCCTCAGATAAAAAGATTGTGAGCAGACACATCTATCACTCTGACTAATGACAAGAAAATGCAAAAAAATATGTGAGCCGGAAACATCGTCTTCTAATTTTACTTGCGAACTAAAAGCAATTCTAGAGGCTCTACGAACTTATATTTTTATGAGTGATACTTTTTTCCACCAGACCCCTACCTGTTAGCCGAAGTCTTAGGATTGCTTGCGCACGGGGCGAGGTAGTGGGGTCCACTGATTTTACATGCACGTATCCCGAAGTGTGCATGGTGGGTCTTCAACAGGTATCGAACGCGTGCCCTTTCAGTTGGAAGTCTGACGCTCTAACCACTAGGCGACCACGGCCTTCATCTATGAGTGATACTGACAAAGCTAGCGGGCTCGTCATTTTCTGTGACTCCAGGGCTGCCCTGGAGGCGATAGGGAATGGAGACTCCAGGCTCGCACAGGACATTCATCACTACTTAGAGGAAATTTCCCGCTAAGGAAAAAGCTGTACTTTTTCTTCTGTGCAGAAACAAATTGGGTGAATAATACGTTTTTGCATTGAAAGAGGTATAATTTGTAAGTCTGAGACACACATATGCAATGTATTTTTTTGCAAATTGCTTCACAATTTTGTTCTCTCACTAACATGAAATTTCTTGAGTAGAGAAGTCAGCGATAAAAATTGGAACAGTATAAACTAGTACTACTTATTAAGTCACCTAATAAACCTTGCATATAGAAATGCAGTTAATATCAATACAACTATTCGAGAATGCTTGCCGTTTAAAGAACATTGCAGTTATCACACACTTCTGGCTATCTTAATTAATTTAAAGGAGATTTTGAAAATCAATTTTGTTTTTTTTTTTTTTTGGTAATCTTGTACCAAGCTGCTATTATCAAATAATTTTTTCACAACAATGCAAAAAAAATAAGTATTTTGAGTTGAAAATTTGTTTTGATCATCAATACTTTTTTTTTTGTTATTTAGTAATGAAACGCATGATAAGTTTTAGTTTTAACATACATACTTATAAAAAAATAAAATTTTAAAAGAGATTCAAGAATATTAAATGTTTATCTCCAGATATCTTTAGAAATATCTATATAAAGGAGCAAAAATAGTCCAAAAAGGAAGATGGAAATTTCCGCTCTTGGTACTGGAAAATATTATTTCTTATTGCTTCTGAAGTAAATTTCTTCAGTATGCAGTAATTTTCAAAATACTCTCTTTACCAAGACAGTGGGGTTTTACAAGTGGACCCTCCCGAAAACACCTGGGTGAGTTTTTACGGTTGGGCCCACTTTGGCAAACCCTGTTTATTCTCGACTTTTCTACTTTTACTTACATAAAAAGCAGTCTCCTTTCGCATGTTTGTGGGTTCATTTGCCATCCAAGACTAATCTATAGCATCCATTCTACAATCTACAATCATGGAGTTCAGCACAAAATTAGTTAGGAGATTATAAATGAGTGGCTCAAAGCGATGTTTTTAAATTAAGAATTTCTTTTTTTCTTTTATTTAATGCCATTCTCTAATAGAAGACGAAAAAATTCTTTCATAGTTTCAATTTTTATACCATTCGAAGCCAGGAACTTTTCTGTTTAAAACTGTCGATTTTTCCGAGGCGCGGCAAAGATTTGTAATGAATTAAAATGTAATCTTGGGCTATGATAGAGGAGGGAGAGACAAGCCAGCAGCTCTCTTCCGGAAATTTTATGTAATTGAGGTCCTAAAAACATACTTTTAGGATTTATACTTTTTAGAAATGGAAGGAAGGGATTCCTTCCAGACATTTTTTTTAGAAACTGAAGTAAATTGTAATCTATCTTTGGAGAGTTAATGAAATAAAGAGTGCGACTTGTCCTTGAAAAATTTTTAAAATGGTAATTTAACGGTATAGGAAAGAACTTCGAGGGCCCTTCTCTGCAAAAATTTTGAAACTGAAATACAGGGTATGGCAAAAGTAATGGTTTTGAAGGGGGTTATAAAAAAAGAATTAATACAGTTTGAGAGTTAAAACTTTTTAAATTTTGATCTGTATTTAATACCAATTTTTTGGATTAAGTTTTGAATACCACTTCAGCAAGATAGCGGCCTTCAGCACTAATGCACTGATGCAGTCCATTTCTAAAGTTTTCGGAAACTTTTCTGCACATTTCAAGGGGTATGGCGGATATTTCCTCAATAATTTGGTCCTTCAGCTCTTCTAAAGTATGGGGAACTTTCTCCTTCAAATAAACCCTAAAAAAGCTCAGGGATCGCAACATGCAGACAAAGATGCAGTCTATTCTATCGGCGTGGTAAAGTAAACTGCATCAGTGTATTGCTGCAGAAGGTCGCCATCTTCCTGAAATTGGTATTCAAAACTTAGTGTAAAAAAATGCTATTAAATGCAGATCAAAATATAAAAAGTTTTAAGTCTCAAATTGTAGTAGTTTTTTTTTTTTATATATATAACACTTCAAAATCGGTTCATTACTTTTGGCCCACCCTGTATTAAAAACCCAATCTTTAGCTACATTTGGTGATGTTAGAGGAAGGAGTGTGACCCCCCCCCCCCCCCACACACAGAAATTTTAAGCTACGGGAAAGAAAAGGTTGGGGTCGGAGTTTTCTCCGCCCCCCGTTTTTTTAAATTGAAGTCAATTATAGACTATCTTAGGTGACTCTAGGGGATGTCAGGGGATGCCCTGGCTTTTCCATGAGAGATTCTGAGCAAAAAAAAAAAAAAACACATTTTCTCAACTTAACATGACATTTTCGGAAAAAGCATGCATTACGAATATGAAATAAAAAATGTAACTAGGTGACTGTTTAAGGTAACATATCGCTTATAGAAATGAACAGTGTCATAGCTGCAAAATGAACATTTTTCAAGAGAGGAATTTGAACTTTTCACAAATTTGTTTTATTTTATTACCTTATTTGTTTCAATGATTATTATAATCGATTTTGTTCGGAAAATAGTGATTGTTCTAGTTTTCTCTCACATGGTGGATGTTAATGATGTCAAAAAAATTAGAAACAACTATAAAATGTAGTTGTTACAGTACTGCACCAAAAAAATACAGTTGGCCTCTAGCCTTAATTTTTGAACATTTACTTACAGCAGTATTCCCAATGTAAAGAGCACAAAAATCTGAAAATTTTGATATAAAAAACCAAAAAAAAAAAACTACTTTTTGCAGATATGACACTGTTTATTTCTATAAGCGAAATGTTTTGGAGGATCTGTATCGTTAAAAGCTGGAAATGAGCTGTACATTTCAGAAAAAACTCAATTTACATGTACAATTATTCCATGCATTTTTTCAAAAATTGAACTTGTATTCACGGACACATAGGCATTTCTCCAATTTCTTTCACCTGTTTTTGGCTTATAACAAGCAAAGTTTTTCACGAAATCTTATATATAAGCCGCTTAAATGTCTGTTTGTCACCGATAGCTTTATCCGAATTTCTTACTCCGAGAAAACTGCGTCGTGCTGCCATCAAAATTCATTATAGAAACAATTGTGTATTGTTTCTATAATGTAAACGACTAATAATCAAAACATTTATCTAGAATTTTGAGTGAGGCATCGCGACATTTACAATCTCCGTTAAAAATGAATGTAAACGCGAATTTAATTTAATCCTTCTTTCTTTGTTTTAATTTATCAATCGTCTGTGCTTTTTATATATATTAAAGTGGCAGCGCTCTTATTTTCCAATATCCTCAAAACTATTGTTTTGACGACGGTTATGTTGGATATAAATACATATTTTTCACAATCAATTTGACCATATAGTAAATAATATTTTTATTTTACAGATGTTTTCTTTTTCGGTAAGAATTTTTTTCCGAAATTATTATATGTTTATTATTTATTCATTAAACTTTACTGTTCTGCGTGATGAATATATCCTTGATTTGATGTGCATTTCCGGTTACTGGGAGAAATTATTAATAATATCTGGAAAAGAGGTCATTTTGTATTGCCGCCGGGCTTACGAATTATTCAGAACCGTCAACTTATAATTCCAAACCCAAGTGTGCAGGGCAACAGTTGAATATCTTGAAACTTCAGCGTATCGGCCATTTAGTGAGATGTACTTAAACATTTTTTGGAAAAGAGCTGTATCTTAAAGGGTATGTTGTTCACAAATCAGTCGCAAGTGCTTTTATGCTGAGATTAGTGACAAAATTGAATTCTTGTGAAAAACCCTCTCTATTCATATAATGATGATATAAGGATGATAAGGAATTCTTCCCAAATACTCAATTTAAAAGTGG
This sequence comes from Octonoba sinensis, assembly GCA_038502835.1. Classification (NCBI taxonomy): domain Eukaryota; kingdom Metazoa; phylum Arthropoda; class Arachnida; order Araneae; family Uloboridae; genus Octonoba; species Octonoba sinensis. Next base: position 199,964,987 of record CM076598.1, on the reverse strand, counting down.
ATAAGGGTAAAATCAGATAATTCCACTGGAAAACGACACTCTTTGCCTTTAACATGTTAGACATGCGCCCGCCTTAACTGCAAATGACAACTCACAAACATCACACGGAACTCCTAACTGCAGCGGCTTAAGTACTTGATTGGTGCTATAGATTTTGTGTCGGATCCCATCATGTAGCTGTCCCAAAAAAAGGCGTTTTTCCTATGCAATTTCAAAGAAGCCATAAACCAAAAATAAAAGGTTTTAAATCCGGTAAAAAAGGGGAGAAAGAAAATTCATTTGTAAAGTAACTGCGTACTATGCATTCTTTCGTAAAGTTTTATTCAGAACCGTCAATTTCGTCGTAATATGAGGGGGCTCCCTACCTTGCAAAAATGTCATTGTTTCAAAGGAGTATTTTGCAATAGCACAGGATGTAACCACATGTAGCAGTAACAATTGTTCTTGACTAATTGTTGTTGATTTAGCAATAGAACCTTTTTTTCATTTTGTTGCTTTTACCCTACCGCTTTTGTTTCCTTAAGATTCTTCATTTAATATTATTACTGCTACTTTATTCACTTATTTGTTCTGTTTTCACACAAGTACTTTATTTGAATTAAAAAAAAAAAAAAAAAACAACCCCAAATAATAGTTTTTACTTATCTCACAACACCATGCTTTTTTTTTTTTTTTTTTTTTTTTTTTTTTTTTTTTTTTTTTTTTTTTTTTTTTTTTTTTTTTTTTTTTTTTTTTTTTTTTTTTTTTTTTTTTTTTTTTTTTTTTTTTTTTTTTTTTTTTTTTTTTTTTTTTTTTTTTTTTTTTTTTTTTTTTTTTTTTTTTTTTTTTTTTTTTTTTTTTTTTTTTTTTTTTTTTTTTTTTTTTTTTTTTTTTTTTTTTTTTTTTTTTTTTTTTTTTTTTTTTTTTTTTTTTTTTTTTTTTTTTTTTTTTTTTTTTTTTTTTTTTTTTTTTTTTTTTTTTTTTTTTTTTTTTTTTTTTTTTTTTTTTTTTTTTTTTTTTTTTTTTTTTTTTTTTTTTTTTTTTTTTTTTTTTTTTTTTTTTTTTTTTTTTTTTTTTTTTTTTTTTTTTTTTTTTTTTCAATAATTTATTTTCTAAACTATTTTCGAGTTAGTTTTCAATTCTTATTAGCAATTTTAAAAGTGGCTACTAACTTAAAAAAGTGCCCACTAACAAAACTGAGTCTATCGGCCACTGGCTACTAACCTAATTCCCTAGTTTTCCCCCTATAATGCAAAAGAAACTATGCAAAACCAATGACGTCACACAGAATGTGTGACCAGGAGTTTCTTTGTAAACCGTATGAGACAAGCATAGGGTCATTTCGTAGTAACGGAAGTTACATTTACACAGCATTTTTCAACTTCAACGAGATTTTTACAAACTTGTGGGTATTTTTTAGGTTTTTTAATTTTGGCTAATAAAAGTACATGTGATCGAAGTATGCAAAAAACAAATTGAAGATATATATGTATTTTCTGTCTGTTAAAAACAAAATCTGAAATTTCTTTAACAAATAGAAAATACATATATAACTTCATTTTTTTTTTTTTTTTTTTTTTTTGCATACTTAGAACACGTACTTTTATTAGCCAAAATTAAAAAAACCTAAAAATTACCCAACAAGTATGTTAGAAAGCTCTTTGAAGTTGAAAAATGCTGTGTAAATGTAACGTCCGTTACTGTGGAATGACCCCATACATGTTCATGCAAACATCGTAAAAGAAATTATTGGAGCTTTAAATAAAAACAATCGCTGATCCATCATATCTTTAATAGTCTACTGAGAACTAGTGTTTTATGTAAGAGAAAAAAACAGGTTAATCCATTTGTTAAAAATAAGGAAAGCTAAGAAAAATACATGCGAGTTTCAATTTGAAGGTAATTATTTACATAAATTAGTTTCTTGAAATAAATCCTTATAAAGACGAAGTTTCATTTGTTCATTAACTAAGTTTTTGATCAATGGCTCCCAATCATTTTCACATCGCGACCCCATTTTTAACAAATAAGCAACCTGCTACTTCATACGTGTATACACGTACTTTCGCACATTCATTTTGACAAAAAAAGCGATACGTTAAATTCCAAGCTGTTTCTGAATCTAACCCCACTGTACATGTATTTAATAATGCCTAAAGACTGTAAATTAAACAATTAAATTTCAGTGGACTGAAAGATGCATTTTTACTTTGATACATTCTGTGTCTACTCACTGAAAATATGGTATTTGAATGGAAATAAATTTGGTATACTCATGGACCCTAAGTGGGAAGTAGTTATGATTAGATTTTGGTATTAATCCCGTCAAGAGGGATGACTCAGTTGCATACTTTTCGAGTCGTAACTGCTCTCAAAAAATCATGGAATGCTTTAAAACAATAAAAATGTCATAATAAAAGCCTGCTTTTATTGGAATATTTCCGTAAAATATTTGCATTTATTCAAATGCTGTTAATCATTTGAATATTTTTGACACATTTCTTTCTTTTTAATGTTTTTGATGAATTTTGTTCTGATTGAATATGATGAAAAATGTCATGCCACTAGACAATCGTTTTGAAATGATATTTGGTGTAAGCACGAGTCATTTTGTCTGTGATAAAATTTTGATTTAAAATTGGAAATTTTGTGGGGATTCCATCTGGGGTCGTGACCCACCGATTGGGAACCCCTGTATTAGATGAAGAAGGACTGTTTTTGTATCTTATGTTAAGCATGAACCAAGAGCAAGAAATACTCTTTAACCATCTGACTGATTCCCCGCAATTTGCACGTGCAACGCAAATGAAGCGGAAATTGCTCATTCTGCGATTTCCACTGTCATTACCTTTTAAGTGTATTTAAAATACTACCCCGCTGTTTCATCGTTAAAACATCAATAATGACATTTCTGAGGTAGTTTGGACACTAATTAAGGTTTTATTCCAGGTATGGCTTTAGTTGCTTAAAGATGCCCGGTCTTTAGAGAATGGAATTCGCTAAAAAGCCATGAGCAGTCAGAAGGTTAAAAGAGCAACGTTAACTGTGTATCGTGCCTTTAGAGGCATAATAGGAAAACATAAATACAAGTAATACACAGAATTAGAAAAGAAACTACTTTGAGGGAAATTATGTACCTGTTTTTTTCTTCTTTTGCTTTTCTAACTTGGAGTTATTTTCTTTCAATTCACTGTTCTTTCTCTTCAGATCTTTATTTTCTTTTTGTAGAGCTTCTTTTTCTTTTATTAGGTCTTCTTTTTCTCTTCTTAAATTTTCTTTTTCTCTTATTAAATCTTCTTTTTCTTTTTTTGCTTCTTTCCTAATTTCTTTAATTTCTTCTTTCGATGCTGCTACCTCTTGTTCAACTTTATCAAGTCTCGATTTTACAACTTGATAGGCTGAATTCATTCTATCAATAATGTTGTTTAATTCTCCTCTGGTTACATATTCTGGAGAAAAAAAAAAGGGAGGGGAGAGGAAATTGAGTTATTAAAACCAGTGAACATTCAAATTTTCAGAAAAAATTCTAAAATACAATTAGACCATATTTGTAAAAGGAATACATATTAAAAAAAGTATCAATGCTTTTCACACAAGAAATGTTAAACACAAATAAACCATTATTCTCTCGTGATATTGGTGTTGTTGCAAACACCAACGTCGTTAACTGCGCAACAGCAGACGAATAGCAGCCCTCGAAAAGAGCATACGCAATCAAAACAAACTCTCTTTGGACGCTCACAATATTTCATTCATTGTCTCGTTGCATGTAATGTAAATAGTATTATTGTCAGGCCTTTAAAATAAAAAGATAAATAATGCATCAAAACTGCTCGCCACAGTGCAATAAGTCAATCAGGGCTCTCAGGGGGAAAGTAACTGGTATCCCCTTCGGCCCTGAATTTTTAAATGACAAGATAAAAACTTAATCATTGGTGGGATATGCTATGATCAACGTCAGTATCTTAAATATAAAATATAACATTCTTCCAATTACAGAATTAAAAAATGTTCTAATAGTAGGGCACTAGGCAAGAATTAAGCAAAAAATGAAAATATAATTTAGATACAGTTTACAATTATTTTGTATGAAACATTTTGAAACAATTTTATTGTTGCATGAAAACATGAAAATACACATTTAAAGAAAAATGTTTAAACATCTTTTAAAGAAGTTGCATATTTCTGATGTTTTCTATGCACAACATTCCAATTTGCATCTCTTCTATTTTGATTTTTTTAATCATATGATCATTTAGCCCTTGACATCATTCATCTTTCCAAGGTCTAATAGTTTTATTTTTTCACAGCCTACTTTCCCGAAAAAGTAACAAAAGTTTGAAAGGATGCTTAATGTATCTTGAAAATATCGTTAAAAATAAAGACAAGAGGAAAATAAGTGAATTTCAAAAAAAATAAATAAATAAATAAAACAATAAAACTTTTTGGAAGAATAGTTTGCAATCAGGGAAAATTTGTGTCTATCTGCCTCCCCCTGCGATATTTTTTGATATTATTGTCCGATTCGAAAGATACTTCTTGCATTCGAAAGATCTCAGTGAGGACACATTTTCACATTTTATTTGAACAATATTACGTTTGATTTTTAGTAAGTTAAAAAAAAAACATTAACACTGCGGATAATATTCAATCCTATATAAATGTTAATTGAACAGACGGATTTGCTATAAGTCTATCAGAAGGATGTTACGGCTTAGAACATGTACAGATACGAAGTTCATCTAGAACTGAACGAGTTTATTTTGCAATGAAATTTTTTAATTGTAAATGAGTGAAGTAAATGAAAAAAAAATCAGTCAATAAATACATGAATGAGTAAATGCATGAAGGAGTGAGTGAGTGAAAATGCGTTGAAAAGGTTTGTTTGAAATAACAAAGAACTAAAGCTAAGGAATAAGAGAATGAAAACATGTACAAATAAGAAGTTCATCCAGAACTAAGCGAGCCTATTTTCTCATGGAGTTTTTTGATCTGGATTTTTAAGGATGTTACCGAATGAATGAATAAATGAATGAGTGAGTGAAAGAATAGATAAATAAATGAATGAGTGCATAAATACATAAAGGGGTCATTCATAAATGATGTCACGCTTCGAGGGGATTCATGAAAGTGCGAGTTTGTGACAATTGGAGGGGAGGGGGGGGGAGTGTGACATCGTGCATGATTTCTATAGAAACATTTAAAATCAGCAAATTAAACCTATTTTATGCTAATGTAAAATAGCGTGACATGTGACAAAGGGGGGAGGGGATATTTTGAAGTGTGACACTGAGAAAGGGGGGAGTGGTTAAATATATTGAAAAAAGTGAGACATCCTTTATGAATGCGTGAATTAAGTAAATGAATGCATGCATGAGTGAATGAATAAATACAAGAATGAGTGTATGAATGCATGAATTAAGTGAACGAATTAATGTATGAGTGAATGAATAAATACAAGAATGAGTGATGAATGAATGAATATAGTGTAATACATGACGACATGTTAAAAGTTATCAATGCAAAAAATACAAAAACTAAGATGCATGAAGCAAATAGTGCTTAAGAGAAAGGAAAAAGAACCATGTGTAAAAACTATCAGGATTTAATAGAAGCAAAGAAAACCATGCGATAAGACAGATTCAAGTTCAATGCAAAAAGAAATATAGACTGGTGATAATAATAAAACAGCAGGCAAAGTACGGACACATAAACAAATGACATCGTGCAAAAGGGAGTCAGAACAGCGAGAGGGTGAATTTGAAATTTGACACAAATTAGCAAAATAAGAATAAGGAAAAAATCAAGTTGAAAAGCACTACTCAGATCTACGCGAATCGAAGATAATTTCAATTTCTTGTTTTTCTAAATTAGTGTCTCAAGATTGCTTGTTTTGTAAAAAATACATTAGTTTTTGAAATGTGGGTTATCGACTTCTGAACATTGTTACTGAACCACCCTCAATATAGAAGGCAGTAGAAAGTCTTAATGGCGTGAAATTTTTACTAGCAAAGATGAAGCTAAGAAATTCCATTTCTTAAAAATTTGGACATTTAGACAGAAGAAAATTATAAAATGGAAGCTAGCATGGAGAACCTTAAATAAACGCACCTTGGTTCGTGCCAAGTCCAAACAAATTAAGTATAATGTCGTAACATTTTTAAATGATGCAACGTTTAACTATATAAATAATTAATTCAGTACAGTCGAAGCCTGCTATTGTTTTCCCGGATTTAAGGAAAATTGCATTCAACGAGAAAAACTGAAAAAAAATTGGTTTACAAGGCGTGGTTATTACAGAACTCGGAATTTATACTCATTCATCAATTTAATTCATTCATTTAAAATGAAACCAATACATTTTTAACACAGTAATCATGTGAACAGTTTACACAAGTTACATGACAGACCAAAAACGTATTTAAGTAAAATGGGATCAACTTGTAAGGTTATAAGACAATCAACACCGTTACAAACGGTGTCATTTGAAATCCACTCAGTACATAAACATGAAAAATAAGGTATAATAAAATGCAAGAACTGTTATTTACCTTGGATTATTTAGATCGTTTTATAAAACGCTACTTGTATGCGGTATCAGAAAAGTTCGTAGAAGAATATAAACATTTTTTTTTTCGCAACAAAATTTTAGTTAAAACTATCTAGTACAAAAACACATTTATACAAACATTGAGAGCATGAGGGGGCGGAGCGTGGCGCAAAACGCGGAGCAACGAGATTTCGCTCGAAGCTGGAGTGGAGCCGAAGCAAAGAAGAATTAATATGCTCCACTGCACCGAATTATTATTATTTTGGAATATTTAATTTTTTATCACAAATTAAAATGTGCGCTACTGCTCCGGAGCAAAAAAAAATAAATGTGCTCCACTGCACCGAATTATTATTATTTTTGCTTGTATAAATATTCATGACAAATTTAAAGAGCCAAATTAATGTGCTTTACTGCTCCGAATTATTATTTTTTTTAATGGTTTTTTAATTTTTTTATGGCAAAAATATGAGTTAAATTAATGTGTTCCACTTCTCCTGAGCAAAGAAAAGTTAATATGCTCCACTGCTCCGAAGTAGTTTTTTTTTCTTTAGCTTTTTTAAATTTTTATGACAAATAAAAACCTAAAAAAAGATTAGTATCCATAAAAATTATTCGGAACCCGGAGCGGAGCAAATGTTTCGAAGTCGGACTGAACTGGAGTAGAGCAACTAAAAAAATAGCTGCTCCAGATCCCTGCTTAGTACATTGTTCTTCTCTTAAAATCAAACAATTAATTTCTTGATTTTGAAAACAATATAAAAATTACTATGCATTTTATTTGTTCATCAGCGATCAAATAACAGATCTCAAAAAAGCAATGAGTAAAAATAATTTTCCGAAAGCGTTGATTACTTTCCGCGGCGACTACGTTTCAATTTTATTGCTTAACTCCCGAACAGATAAATCAATCAGTCATAAACAAAAAGAAAACTAAGCTTAGAAGGAAAACTTCACATAAAAAAGCAAACTTCTAAACTAAATAACAGGCCTTCATTACAAAAATAATGAATATATCTTCAGCATTTTTTTATAAAACACTTAAAACCCTGGGCTTCATCTGAACGGGACAGTGAATGGTAACCCCCCCCCCCCCCACACACACACACACCCGTATGCTTTTTCCTCACTATTGTCAGCGCGATGTTTTGTTTGCATGCTTATCTTGGTACATAAGTTTATTAATTCCTACCGAAATTGCTAAAATTAGCTTTAAAACGTTATATTTATAACTTTCTTTTAATTTAAAAAGTTCCTAGCGTTCTAAATTTCAATATTTGTTCTTAATTTTACTTACTTTTTACTTAAGAAATTACAAAACCACATTCCTAGCATTTAAAGGATGACTCGGAAGTCAAATTTTTTCATGACGTGCCTAAATTTTAACGAACAAAATCTGTGAGTATCTATTGAGTTACCCTTCATGAATTCGAATGGTAAAATTTATACTAAGTTTTATTAAAATGCCGAGCGGAAAATTCAATTATAAATCCCATGGGGTTTTCATCAAAAATGGATGGCCGCAGCCTTTAGAGCACAAAAAACAGAAACATTTCTCGTCTGAAAAAACATAATTGAAGTACATTTCAAACTACCTTCGCAATTACATCAGGGAAAACCTTTTTGCCATTTTGAAATTTTTCCTTCTAAAACATCAACCACTGTCCCCCTTAAGCATAACATAATAAACATATCGACGTAACACAATATAATAACACAGCTGGTTTGAATTGGGAATACTAAAATTTTTAAATTGAAATTATCTTACCTGACGCCATGATTCAGTTGAAGCTAACAACACAAGATTCTTAAATCCTAACAACACAAGAAAGCGCGCGTAAACTAGTTGCGCTGTAAAAGATCCGATATCGCGCTGCTCATCAATGTCAGTTTCGGAGTTGTATGAGTGCTGCTGATAATTATAATTCAGAGGTAAGGCTATGTCACTACAGGACGATTAAAATGCCTCAACTACGCCTCATGATAGTTTATTGAATGTCCCCCTCTCGTCACCGAGTTATGAGAGAATAAGAAAAAAAATTGCTATTTATTGTCTATCAAATGCTGATAGAAGTTGTAAAACTTTGTGCAACACAATAAAAAATAAATTGAAACAACGTAAAATACGCACAAATTTTGCAAAACTTTGAAAACCCGTGTTTCGAGGTTGCAAGGAAACCTTTTTTCATTGCCTTCAGTTGGATTTTTTTTTTTTTCATCAATTGGCTCATTTTTTTTTTTTTTTTTTTATTGAAAAGAGGTTCCTCACACCCCTCGAAACACGTTTCTGCAGTCTTTTGCAAAATTTATACGTATTTTACGTTGTTTCAAATTACTTTTTAAGAGGGTTATCATGAGAAAAGCGGAAGGAAGCTTTCCTTCAGAAAATTCTTTTCGTATGAAAAAAAAGAAAAAAAAAAAGAAATGATAATGCAATGAATGAAAAATAAAAAAAATTAAGATAATTATATTGCAATCCTTTTTTGTTACCTTTCTTTCTTTTTGCTTTTATGGTTTCGGGAAATCGAAATTCGCTTGACAACCATTTAAAAAAAAAATAAGCGAAATATTGGTTCTAAGTAGGGATGTAACGAATAGTGATTTGGCGGAATAGCCGAATACCAAATATTCGGCCACTTCTTAAATGCCGAAGCCGAATATTCGGCCAATGTCATAGGCCGAATACCGAATATTCGGCGGCCGAATATTAAAATTTCTAGAAAATCATTTTAGTAAAAAGTATTTGACAAATTAAAAATTATTGGCAAAGTCAAATACCAATTACACACCATCTATGATGTATGATTTAATTTTGTTTGTTAAGATTTTAAAACTATTTAAAATTAATCTATTTTCTCTATTGTTTTGAATGTAATAAAACTAAGAATTTCAAACATAAGTGGAAGAGAAATGACAGATTTTATGTTAGTAAGCATTAGCATTATTTTACTATTTATTTAATTCAAATAAAAGGATTACTATTGCTTAGTGAACTTTTGCCTTGCTTAAAACTGTTTTATGGAGATATTTTGGAAGTTATAAAAGTTAATGTTTTTATTTTATGGGGTTTTTTACATACCTATTTTTTAAAAATCTATTAAAATGTAATACAATTAACTGGAATATATTTTTATTTTCAAAAACCTCAATAACTTATGCTATCTAAATATTCATGATATATTCTAGGCTTTTCACTTTTACCAGTTTTAAATCAGTCTACCCAAACGAAGTCTGACTTCCACTTTGTTAATAATGATAAAATTAATTTCTCAAATATCATAATTAACTATTATCAGCTTTGGGAGCAAATGCTAAATATAAAATACATTATTACAACTTTAAAATCTGTTTTTGCTCAGTTAAGCCTAAAACTAGGTTTTAGAAAAGTAGTTTTTTTCTAAATTATTTTTATTTATTATAGCTATAAACTAATGTACTCTTTTGCAATAGTTATTTTACAATTTTAAATGTTTAAAATCTACTAATTTCTTTATTTTTTTACATTTTCACTGCAGCAGAACTATGCAGCGGAATAGTAGTCCATCAATATTTGGCCAGGCCGAATTTGACCTTACCCATTATTCGGCCAGGCCGAATATTTGGCCAAAGGGCCGAATAGGCCGAATACCGAATAGTGGCCGAATATTCGTTACATCCCTAGTTCTAAGGTGAGTGTTTGAAAAGTTTAAATAGAAGTTTTTTTCAAGAAGTAAAAATAATTACTAGTAGAGGGAAATGTTAGTTTGGATGAACATTTTTGCAGCAGTGTATTTTGGATAGTGCTTTGTGCATGTGAACGCTTAGTGTCAAACTACTGAAGTTTGTTTCAGTGAGCACTTTTATAGTCACTAAACTATAACAAGTTCTTCACTTTTCAACTAACTTCCAAAATGCATAATGCTTATATTATTTTGTTAATTTGTCTTCCCATTAAGTAAAACTAGTTTGTATGATTATTTTAAAACTCATAAGAAATAATGGAGTAAAAATAATTAACAATTTTTCTTGTGAAGCGGACTAAGCGAAATTTGTCACAGTAAGGCTATTTTCACGCCAAACGATGAAGAAATTTTGTCTCCATCGTAATAGACTGCTGCTATATTTATCAAATTAACAGCGATGGCGTATATCTTCGATAGCACAATCAAAAGAACGGGATGTCACTTTTAATGACGCAATAAAAACATCAATCAGTCAATGTGGTTATTCAGTTATGCAGAACCAATGAAACTCCCTGAAAGGGTTCGTCGCATTTTCTTGTCGTTGTCGTAGCTGGTCTGAAAAACACCTTAACATCACCAAAATGCCGTTGCATTATATCGTAATATTTAGTTTAATTGTGGTTAATATAAAAAGTCTGGCGCTTTTTCTCTTTTCTTTTCTTTTTTTCTTGCAACAACTTTCTATTAATGAAGCAATTTGGTTTATGAATTGGGAGCAATGAGATTTAAAAAAATAAAGAATAAAATGAGCCAAGCACCCCCCCCCCCCCCCAGAAAAAAAGACTAATCGCTTTTCCTGTACAAAAAGCAGGGAACTGGAACGGAGCGTGGAGCAAGAGCACGTATCAAGGAAGCAACGAAATGTTGCTTCAGTACTAAACGGAGCAAAGCAATGTGTTCTGCTCCAAAGCTCCTATTTTTTAGAAACACTTTTAACTTTTTATCACATAAAAAAATAAAAGTAAATAAATAAATAATATTATACATAATTTACTCGTCGACAGGGTGGCGTAGTGGTAAGGCGCAGGTCTCGTACGCCCAAGATCGCAGGTTCAAACCTGGCCCAAGTCGGTGGATTTTCAAGATGCAGAAAATCGTCTGCGCCCATGTCGCATAATTGTGCGATAATTGCGTTCACTGTGGCATGGGAAAGCATCTATACTCATAACAGGCTTCATCTAGCATCTTATCTCTATGAGTAAGCATCTTATTTCTATGAGTAAGTATCATGCCTCTGCGAGTAAGCATCTATGAGTAAACATCCATGAGTAAGCATCTACATTATGATTATAGATGCTCTCCCATGCCATACACAGGCAGTCGAAAGATGCGTTAATCTAGTGACCGAAGCTTCAACTAATGTGTGTGGACACAGTTCTGGAGACGGCTCTATTAGAAACATATCACTGTCACGCTCAGCGATGCCAACTTTTTCGCACAAATCCGAATTTTAAGGTATATCAATAGATAAAGGAAACATAAAGAGAGAGAAAGCGAAATAAATTTGTACATATTGTAAATAACACACCCTACATTGGATGGTTGGTTGGGTTAGGTGTGGATGGACCAGCTACCTCCCCGTGGTGAATCCTGGGTCGTTTTGTAAACAAAATGAGCGAAGAGCTGCACCGGCAAATGAATATTGAAACACAAAAGTTACCAAATATTTTTTATTAGCAAAAAATTATCTGAAAGGAAACATTGTCAAACAACAAAATTGTCAGACAGTAGTAATAGCTGCTACCGGCTGCGAGCGCATCGCTGGCATTCGTCACGTACGCCTCGCCCCTCTGTTTAGGTAGGCTATTCTGCCGTTTTTGACGAAACGGCGCGACCGAATTCCACTTGAATATCAAAGTTTATCTTATATGCTTGGACTTTTAATATATTATTCTAACAGGATTAAACTATAGCATCTCTAAAAGTCGTCTGATTAAAATGTAATAAACAGTGAAACTTTGAAAAAAACTACTAATTTTACTCATTTTGTACTATGTTGCGTGACCAAAAGATAAGAAACAAACGTATAATAAGTGCATATATATTGATTTTACATCCTTTTAGCAGTTAATTCATGGTACAGGAACGCAACTAAAGTTATCTGGCGTGGTTAAAAAATATATGAAAAATTAAGGTTTTTCACAAATTTTAGCTAACTTCGATGGCATTGCGCGACCGGTAGATAATTAATAAAATAATAATAATTAGCTCTTTTTTCACGTCTATACCAATGGTAACTTTTGCGCACTATAGCGATCTGAAATTAAAAATAAAGTTTTTTTCGAACCACCCTGCCCTTTAACCTCTCGGGCACATTCTAAGAACTTGTTAACTACAGTGCGATATACTGTCCATTCTCCAAGGCTGCGCCTGGCACTTATATGAACGGTTTCAATTTTAAAAAAAGGGCAATAGGTTCAGGTGGGGGGCAGTAAGTTTTCGATCTTAAAACTTAAAACGAGCACTTGCTTTCAGGTAGGTTGTTTTTTTCCCAATGTTATTTTGCATTTTCAATTTGCATTATTTTATTTCGTTTTATTTGGTTCGAAATGGCTCTATTTATTCTTGACTTATTCAAGTAATAAATTCCAAATTAAAAACGTAATGCCACAGTTTCATTTATAATTGTAATTACTATTATATTCCGTTTTAATTTTAATGAGGATTTAAACAATATAAAATTCTGATAATTTCATCAGAACCAACATTTTCTTTCCCTAATTAGCGTTATAATAAATTATAAAATGAATGGAATATTGTATCGTCGTCGACGATAAGCTTGTGTGCGATGTTTGAAGATAATTTATGCAGTTATAGAGGGGGGGGGGGGTCGAAAAAAGCGTAACAGACTTCCGTGACAAATCAAGTTAAATAAAACTGTAAAGATGAGTGTTTTGCAGTGGTACGAAGAAATCTTATACAATGTTTTGTGTGAGAAGTAGAAAAAGGGAAAATAACTGTCAGTGGCACAACCAAAAATAGTTTTAGCAGGGGTTTGGAGCAGCCACATTTTTTAGTTGATCCGTTCAAGGCCCGTCATATCAAAATCTGGCAGGGGGTGGTCAAAGGGTATATTTTCAATGCATATTATAGGTAAAGAACTACAAAAATAAATAAAAACATGCATAAATTCAATGCATTTCTGAAAGTCAGGGGGAACCCGTATCCTATCGCCCAATTGATGGGCCTGGTCCATTATTAATGTATTAATGTAGCTGTATAAGACAGTAAAATAAACTATTTTATATTTAATACTTTACTCATTCTAATTATTTAAAGTTAACCTTCTGCTAAAAAATGTTGCGTCAGTTGTCGTGGAATTCACCAACATCAAACATTGAAAAAAGAATAAATCAAACATTGAAAAAATAAGACAAAATGAGCTTTTTTACTCTTACAATACGTCATATCAAAAATACGGGGTCATAAAGTCAGATTGTTATCCTCTCAAGAATTGTTTGGAGATGCATCTTAAAGTAAACCCGTTAGCATTACACAAAACGAATTCCTCTGCTGTATTTCAGTCATCACTGACACTGAAGTTTCCTTTTTAGCCTGAGTCAAAGTTGTCAACGATGTGCCCAAACAGTATGTCTTTCACACTCATCCTCATCCCCACCCTTTTCCTGCCTGCCCCCATTTAACGATCAACATTCCTCATACATGGTTCAGACCCTTACCTACATGTTTAGTCTCATCATTCATCCGTTTGAACTCTGTTTTTCTAAAGATTCGGCGAGTTGTCACTCAACCCAAAGTTGGGAGGAAATTTGTTTCTGGCATTTGTGAAAGTAACCTTTGGGGTCAAGTCTTAAAGAATCTGATTTTTTGATTTTCTTCAACAGATAAGAATTAGATAATATAAACATACAGTCATGCATGATTTTGCTGAAGAGGGAGAGATGGAGCAATTTCTTTGTGATTCTGTCTATCGCTCGGAAAATTTGTAAAAAGGGTGGCAAAATTATGAATATTAATTTAGGTTTTTACTTCTACAATATTTAATAATGTTTGCCCCCCCCCCCACCCCAGAGCCTCCTTCCTTGCATCTGCGACAGTCAGTGATGGAAAGTCTTTATCGAGATTTTTAATCAGTTCGGAAGAAATCAAGTGTGCTAAAGATAATAAAACGAGAACAAGAACTGCCACATATATTTATATATTTCACTTAATGTGGACCAGTTACGATTAAATTTTACGGTATGATACGATACTGAAATCATGCAAAAATAAACTATGGTAAAACGATATTTAAAAATTTGTTTAATGATTAGCGCACAAAAGTAACTTAATATTTGCATTTATGATCGTAACCACTGGCGTAGATAAAGGGGTGGTTAGGGGGATAAACGTCCCCTGAAATGGTAAAGATTGTCTAGAATTTGACTAATTTTCCTTCGAAAAGAATGAAATTAGCCGACTTCTCCCGAAGAAACCCCCCCCCCCCCCCTACAATCCGTATCTAGCTACGCCACTGATCGTAACTTACGGACTTAAACTTATTTCTATTTCTTCACACGTTAACTGCCGACACGCTGACTGCCAGCGTTGTTTGTAGTTTGTGTATCTCCAGACGATAGTTTAATTTAATTACAACATATTGTACGAAACATTTTATTAAGTAAAAAATGACTAACTTTCTATAAATGTATTGAAAAATGAAAAAAAGTCGGCAACAAACCAGACAACTTGTAATCTGATCTCTCAACAAATTCACAAACTACGAGTTATCTCGTAGGTTGGCAGTCAACGTGTTAAAAAGTAGGGGAACCTGTTGCACCTTGGATACATTTTTTATTTTTAATTATTTATTAAAAAACTACTATAGTTAGATGCATTTTACGTATTACATAATGTTTTGCGGTCATTTATGAACAGAAGTGCTATTTTTAAAGTAAGGTAGAAAAATAAATCATATGTCATTTAGCCTTTTGAAAAAAAAAGGAATTAGGACCAAGGTACAACACCCCTATTGTACCATGGACCTACTATTATTATTTTTGAGAAAAACATTATTTATATTACAAATCTCAATTAAATCTTGTATTAACGTTGTTAACATTTATTAATAAAACAAATTAAACAGCATAACAAAAAATACCTAGCAATTAATAGACATTATATTAATTAACATTCATAATTCCATGAGATATTTGATCACTTTAACGTGTTATTGTTAATTTTATTATTATTCTTCTTTTTCTTTTTATATACACCTTCTAGCACTGCCAATATTTTTTCAACTATTTTATTTCATGCAAATCCCTTCTGGATCGGCATTTTGATGGTGGTTTAATTTTTTCTTTTACATCTTCCCTAGGATATAACATTTCATGCGGTTTCTCCGGCCGCTTCCAGCTCTTTTCTGATTTTTCCATAGATCTTATGCATACGCATCCTTTGTTTACGCTTATTATTTCTCCAAATAAGTATTCACCTTTATCTTTTTCCGGAGTGTCTGTGAGGATTCGTGATCGTTTCGTACGTGAGAAGTGTCATTTTTGTATGTGAGAAGTGTCAACAATCTGTTAAAAAATTAAACTATTTTATTACACTGTAAATACGTAACATTTAAAAATATTTTTAATATAACAAGGTAAGTACAGTCCACGGCTCAAAGTGTTGTACCATGGATTTATCCATAATACAACTGCTTTTTAGGTCCAAGGTACGACACCCTACACAATTTTAAAATAACTGCTTATTTTGAGTAATAGGTTAGGAATTGAAAATGATTTAACGCTCAATTGCACGGACAAATAAGTTGTTAAACATAAACAAAAAAAGATTACTAAACTTTTTAACAAAGAAAACAAGTTATTTACAAAAGGAAGAAACTAAAAAAACTTACTTTTAGGGTCACAAATTCTTTTTGGTCTGCTACTGCCAGATCTCGTTCGACTCCAACTATAAAAATTAGTTATAAATGACAGCTCACAGATAGCACATGAACCAGTATTACCATATTGCAAAATGAATCCGTGAAATATTTTTTTTATTATTAGGACCACAGTACAACAGGGTCCATAGTACAACAGGTTCCCCTATTTCTATTCATAACTCAATTTTTGATTTCCGATTCCTTGGAAGGGCAACACCTTTGTTTGTTTATATCGAGAGATCATTCTCATGTTGATATCTAGCGACCTTTTCTTAAGTCTTTCAAATTTTAAGGCGTTTTTTATGATTGTAAAATGGTTAATTTCCGATTCTTTGTTGTTGAACTTATAGCCCACTACGGATCATTCATAAATGATGTCACGCTTCGAGGGGGGTTGGGAATTTGTGACAAAGTGTGACAAGGGAATTTGTGACAAAGGGGAGAGGGGGGAATCAGTTGAAGTGTGACATTTTGTGACAAAGAGGGAGGGGGTCAAATATGTGGGAGAGAAGCGTGACATCATTTACGAACGGTCCCTTAAGAGATAATATCAAAGGAAAAGGAACATGAAGAACGTTTTTAAGAAGGGATCATTCATAAATGATGTCACGCTTTGAGGGGGGAGGGAATGTTCGTGAAATTATGAGTAGGGGGAGGGAAGGGGGAACAATAAGTGGGACATCATGCTTGTGCAACATAGCGTGGCCTGTGGCAAAGGGGGTAGGGGCTCAAGAATCTGTGAAAAAAGCGTGACATTTATGGACGTTCCCTTAGACCATAGGTCCTCAACGTGGGCGATAGCGCCCCCTTGTGGGCATTTGAGAGTTTCATGGGGGCAGTAAAGGACCCAGAGAAAACTAGGGGGCATCGAGATGACACGGAGGGGCATGGGCAGATTAATTAAATATAGTCTAAAATAGACTAAACACGCTTATTATGTACTAACAAAAGTATTAGATTTATGGTCGATTGTTCAACGATTTCTGATAGCATTCCCATCTTCATATTTAGCTGAACATGGCTGTAGTGCTGTAGCAACATTGTTAACCAATAAGATGAATCGGCTCCATATTACTAAACGCGGTGACTTTGAATTGTTTTTAAGTAAAATCGAGCCTGATATTAGCAAAGTCCTTAAAATGCATCAATGTCAACCATCTCATTAGTTAAGTTACGAATTTGATGTCTGAAAATTTTAATAAAAATACGTTTCAATATAATTAAGTATTCGTTTTGATTGCTGTCATTAAAATAGTCTTCCATAAAAACAGAAATAGGATAGGGTCATATCCTATCTACGAATAAAATGTATAATATTACACATTTAAAAATATATTCGTGGGAATAGCTATTTCAGATTCGCAAGTAAAAAAAGGGAGCTTTAGAAAAAAAAATAGTCCCAAAGTGGGCGCTGAGCAAAAAAAGGTTGAGAACCTATGCCTTAGAAGACAAATGCGGTATTAAAGATTGGGTTATATAGTATGGGTGTTTATGGGGGAGTGTCGTTTTCTGGGAGTTTAGGGATCATTCATAAATTACATCACACTTCGCGGGGGGAGGGGCTCGTGAAATTGGGAGGGGAGGGGATAACAAGAAGTGTGACATCATGCTTATTCAACATAGCGGGACGTGTGACAAAGGGGGGGAGGGAGTTTGTTGAAGTGTGACATTTTGTGACAAAGGGGAGATGGGGTCCAATATATGAGAAAATTGTGACAACATTTATGAACTGTCTTTAAGATGTTTTTTCAATTTAAAATACTGAAACTTGCAACTGCTAAAAAAATACTTAGGTAATAAGATGATTTTTAGAATAACCGCTAAAAATACGTAGGAATGAATAATCTAAAGTTAAAACACATGAAAAAAAGTCAAATTTTACATGCTTTTGTAATTTTTTTAGCTAAAAATTGATCTTTGATGCATGGAGTAAGGGACCGTTCATAAATGATGTCACGCTTTTTCCCATATATTTGACCCCCTCCCCCTTTGTCACACGCCCCGCTATGTTGCATATTCTTGTTATCCCCTCCCTTCCCCTTAGCACAATTTGTGACAATTTCAGGGAAACCCCCCCCCCTCCCTCCTCGAAGCGTGACGTCATTTATGAATTATCCCTAATGGTTCGTTCATAAATGATGTCACACATTTTTCAATACATTCGAATCCCTCCCCTCTTTGTCCCCAAGTGTCACACTTCAACATACCCCCCTTTGTCGCATGTCACGCTATATTACATTAACATAAAATAGGTGCAAATGCTGATTTTAAATGTTTTTATAGAAATCAAAATGTTCGATGTCATACTTCTTGTCACCCCTCCCTTCCCCTTGTCACAAACTGTCACACTTTCTTGAACCCCCTCTCTCTCGAAGCGTGACATACGGCTAAGGAGTTACGGACAATTTTTGTAGTGCTGCTATCCAAAGAAAAAACTAAAAACAGTTGCTCTAAATCAGTGGTCGGCAACCCGTCGATCGCGATCGACCGGCCCATTTTCGGTCAATCGCGACAGCATTTTGGACAGTTTATTTTTAAAAAAAATATATAATAACTTTTGAATTGGATGGCGAATTTATCATTCATTTTTTTCCTTCAGAAAATGTTTATCAGTTTGTCGGACCATTCACCGGCCCTAAAAAAACTTCCAATAATATGGAGTGCCAGTCGTTACATTAACTATGCTCTCGGTGAGAGTTAATTCAAGAATGTAACTGCATTTCACATGTGTGTTGTAGTTAAAAAACAAAACAAAAACAAACTTTTTTTTTAATAAAATTCAAAGAAAATAATATATTTGTATTGTTTTGATGCGAGTTAACGGTGTTAACAAACCATTATTTTAGAAATTTTAAAGTAGGTATTTTAATAAGCATAAAAACTTGTTCTGACAAAAATTTACCTACAATTTGAAGACAAGCACAATTCCAACATGCCCTATTGACTGTATAAGCCCCCCACCCCCCAGCCCTCCGAGTCGATCTTGGTGTTCGCCGAACTTGGAAGGTAGATCTTCAGTCAATTTAGGTTGCCGACCGCTGCTCTAAATTTTGTAGTTCTGCTATCTACCGGAAAATAGAAGAATTAACGTGGTTCTCTGTGCTTGGTAGTGCTGCCACCTAGGGACTGTACTGTGATTTACTCATTCTGTATTCATTACACCAAAACCAAATGTTGTACAGGGTGGGGCAAAAGTAATGACCTGGTTTTGAAGGGTTATATATATCTAAAAAAGACTAATACAGTTTGAGACTTAGAACTTTTTTTATTTTGATCTGTATTTAATACCATTTTTTTACATTAAGTTTTGAATACCACTTCAGCAAGATAGCGGCCTTCAGTCATAGATCTTTTAATGGACAGATACGCCTTTCTTCCGCAGAGCTGTCCTTTTCCCCCGGAGAAAGTCGGGTCATCATGCCCCTTCAACGGACCATGTT
Source organism: Octonoba sinensis (assembly GCA_038502835.1). Lineage (NCBI taxonomy): Eukaryota > Metazoa > Arthropoda > Arachnida > Araneae > Uloboridae > Octonoba > Octonoba sinensis. The sequence goes on along the minus strand of CM076598.1, from coordinate 199,945,415 downwards.
ATCTTGGGACTCGCCTCGGACTGTAACAATGCAAAGCTTCGATTCAGTGCTTGGATTAGTACAAAACATAGGCGTAACCCTCCCATTGGCTATTTACTTTTTTAGGCACACAAAAAAAATTCCGGCTACGGCCTTGCAAAGCACATATTTTTCCCCTAAGAAAATAAAACATATATGCATATGATTTTATTACCTCTTTCTCTGAAGGGTTGTGATCATGACCGAAGTATGCTTATCACCTGGGGGGGGGGGGGTTTACAGCGAAAGGTGGCTTTAATTACCATACCACACACAGACAAACATAGATCCTTTCAATCACTACAGAGGGTTTTCTTTCCTTCTTGATGTCTTTTTTACCCAAAGGCAGCAATTTGAGAATTCAATCACACAAGTAATAAGTTTCGTGGAAAATATTCTCTACTGTGATGGAGTTTTGTTTTCTGATAAACCGATGTTGTGCACTGGGGTCTGAAAATGAAGGACCCCTGGCCAAATGTCCTAATGGGTTAAACCCTCAAGCCAGGAAAGGATGCTCATCAAGAAACTTAAAGAGTAGTTTGTATTTATTTATGACTTCCTGTCCAAAAACGCATTTTGGTAAAATCTTTTTTTTTTTTTTTTTGTAGATGAGCCGATTAGAAAACTGATGAACTGTATTTGCATTGCATTCTCATTTACAGATGTTCTCTCATCTCTTATATTTTAAATGTTTTTTTTTTTTTTTTTTCCTTATTATGGTCCATCACTGATTGCATTACGACTCTGGAAATCATCCGTTCAACGTTTCCAATCTCACTGCTACCGTTTAATGCTGCATTTTAATTTACAATCAAGTATTATTTATATTTTAGCTACATTTTTAATTATTTTCGATACATAATAATTTTTGCACTCCAGCGATGGACACGTTCGTCATCCAAAAAGAAAGGAAAATTTGATTAAGACGCTTCCACTTCTGAGGTATGTTTTGTTACAAATTTAACAAAATTTTTAGAAATTTATTGTGGGGATGAGCATTTTTGCAGGAGAATTTGGATTTTTTTCTCTAAAATGCAACTATTTCCCAGTTTTTATATTATGAATGCCTGGACATAGAAGATTGCTTAGCGCTAAATATTGAATTTTCTATTGCGTTTGAATTAAAATCTAGTAATGAATGTTTAATGTTTTTGTGAATCAAGGCCGTACACAGAGGGGAAGGGGGACACACGGGCCGCCCCTCCCCCCCCCCCCCCCAGAAATCTTTTGCAATGTATCATATATTCCTCCCTGAAACTTTGCTTAACATAAGTCTGGGCCCCTCGAAAAAAAAATCTGGATACAGCCTTGGCTCCGGAGCAGGGGGGTGGTTAAGAATTAGGAAGGGCAGTGTATGCTTCAAAACCATACCTTTTATATACACATATATATAGATATATATCACTAGAATATGAATTTTATTACATATATGATAGCTTTTTGATGTATATATAGTAGATGTATGTTTAGATCTTTGGTGAAGTTAGAGGAGTGGGTATTTGGGGCTTCTGCAACTTACATTTTTGTAACTGGTCTTACATGTATAATGCTTAGGCTAACTCCGAGGGCTCTTCAAAGGAAACTTTTTGAAATCTTCCTAGCAATGCAATTTCGGGATACATTGGTGATGTTAGAGGTTTTCAAAATAAAGTCTTATGTCTTTTAAGTTACTTTTGGTTTCGCTCGTGATAGTGTTCAATGTCCTTTCCCTGAAAGTGTTTCTGAAAGTAGTCTTAAAAGCGTAATTTCTCTTTTCTTTCTTTTTTTAAAGTTTGTGATCTGAATTTTTTTGCCGGGGGGGGGAGGAGTTGACTTACTCCGAGGGGGTAGCTCCCCCCCCCCCCGGAAGATGCCTGAAATAAACATGGAGTATATCTTTAGAGACAAGTATTTATGACTAGTAAATTTTCAACTCTTTTACACTTCTTATTGGTGTTTAGTCTGCACAATTTTAGGGTGACCCGGGGTCGGTCACCCTAAAATTGTTTCCCCCCTTTCACCAACCTTAGTTACGCCTATGGTACAAAAATTTTCATTTTATTCACATGAAATATCAACACTTGTATGAAGGATGTAATTGATGCAATTACTGATTTATATACGCAAATCTAAGTACTTGAAATCATTGTTTCTGAGATTATCGAACCAAATTAAACCGATGTATCATATAAGCAAAAAAACGGGAATAAATATAACGGAATTTTAAAAGTTAGGTCAAATTCATGACATGGCTTATATTATGGTTATCGAAAGATGTAACATTTTGAGCAGAACATCTGAAGGTGTGTTTCGCGAATATGAAAAAGTTTTCGGAATGAAAGAATAATAAAATTATTTTCGAACTAAGGCTTTATATATTTAAAGACGCATAGGCTCTATGCTGAGCGACAGGTATTCATGTTAATAAAATTAATCATTGTAAAATATTTAAATATTAGAACGTCAGGCAGTTTATTTATACAATGAAAATAAGTCACCAAAAATAGTACATAAAAGTTTAACGGAATTAATATTAATCGGGGTTTGATAACCATTACGTTTTTCACTCTTAAATTTAAATTGTAAGAATTAACATAATGTGAAATTCAAAAACTTCTGACACTATGAAGGTACCCTCCTGCCTGAATCGACACGGATTGTACCTAATGCACTTTCAACGGTATTTATCAGTTTGAAGGACCTACCTTTTAATTTGTCTCCGAATTGTACTAAAAAAAAGAGTTTTAATGTAATAAAATAAGTACCTTTAAATTTTATGTTGGCTATGTTAACACCGTAGCTCCTTTAACTAATATGTTAATATATTAAACTTACAAACATAAAATACAAAATCTAATCAATGCAAGAAAAGACATTTAAATTAGGCTATATATATTACTTTACAGCAAAATATCAAATGTATCATTCTTGTATTTCCTTCATCAGACATATTTGTTAATTATTGATATCAATATGAGAAAAAATAAAAAGAAAATTGCTTACCAGCATCAAGAAATGTTTCCTCGTCCAGGAAGCTTGAATCGCAGTCAAGAGGGTTTGCTAGTGGGCTGTACGCACCTCCAAAGACAGCAGTCTTTCCTAGAGGTAACTGGGGCTTCAAACTCAGCGGCACCATCTCCAGTTTTGATTAAATCAGCCCTGCGTTGGGCTGATGTACGATTACTTTTTTTTTTTTTTTTAAGATTTAAGTAACATTGTCGCAGTTGGTTTGCCGTTCTCTTATTCACACCGACAGTTGCGTTAAATTCTCCAGCAATTTGGTGGAGAAAGATATCGCTAAGAATCGCCAATTTAAAACCATTAGTTTTCCCATTTATACACTGTTAAAAATTTCAGTAAGAAAATAGTAAAATACCATTTATTTAATTGTTATTTTACCATATTTAATTACAACAGTTGAATAACCATTAAAAAGATGGTACTCAAATCGCTGATTGTGAAAAACAATCGTTTCTTCTCTGTTTATCCTAATGAACGTTTAACTAGCCGTAATTTTCAAGTGCTCAATAAGATTCGGGCGTCCATCTTGATTGCAACACCTTACCGGTCGTACGATGTTGTTAAAATATGAATAAAGATTTATCAGTTCAAATCTGCATGTGTATATAAAAAAAGAAGGAAAAAAACGATACTTAAGCAGTGGTTAATAAATAGAAACACATACACACGTAAATCAAAAATTGGAGACATCGGATACCGAACTGTTTGCGAATGAGCGAACCCATAATTTGAGTTGCTGAAGCTTGTTTGTGTTTTAAATTTTGCAGCAAATAAAATGATTTTCGTCAATATACAGTTATTTTAGACCAAAAAAGACTTTGGATCCAATCAAAAACTGAAATCTCTATTTTAAAGCAGTTTGCCTGTTGGAAAAGAAGATTTATTGATAAATTAACGGCCGCTTTACGTGGTGTAGATGGCCGAATGGCTAGAGCGCAAAGCTGGTGTACCATACACCCGGGTTCGATTCCCGTACGCTTCGCTTACGGTTTCTACCCCTCGAAGATTCTCCTCCCTAAAATTTTGTTTTGAAACCATTTTTAAATGGTTATAAAACCGTAAAATTTTGTATTTACAGCTTCTTAACCAAGCTTATTGGAAATGGTTTAGGTCCCGTAAAGATAGAAAAATGTTCCAAACCGTAAATTTAACGGTGAATTAGATGGACACTGCTGCCGGTTATTTAACTGTAATTTCATGATGAAATTTCTAACAGTGTATTATTAAGTTTAAAAAGGTTAACAATACTGGCAGCTATTATAATCTCCTTTATCTAGTTTACGGAAGGGGAGGGGATCTATCGGTTAAATATCTTATTTCTTGACTAAATACTAACTTAAAGTTTCCAAAATAAAAAGGTTTCTTAGACAAATTAATTTCCTACATCTTACTTTAAAACAGCACAAAAATAGAGTGAACAGTTTTGTTTTAATGCCAGAACGTAGTAAAAGCAAAATGTTGCTTCATCATTCACTGCTTCATTGCCCAAATAACACTATTTCTAAAAGTAACTAAATAATGTTAAGGGGGTAAATAAAATTTAATACATAATATTTATGAAATATTCAGTAAGTTTTTTTTTTTTTAAATTAATGTTAAGTCTGAGAGGGTGCGAAACGCTAACCACAGCCGTACCGTATATAGCATCTGGGCCTTCACGGATTACCCCCCAGTATGAGGGGGCACGACTGCGGCGCTGTCCTCCTTGTCTTCCCACAAACTCTCTGACAAACTGACAACCAGCACCAGCCATAGGGGCTGGGCTGGCAGAGCTTTGCCTACCTGCTTTACCGACCCGGGGCCATAGTCATGCTACAAAGCAAGCCTTACGTCACCCGGATCGGATAGTGCTATTTTAGTCGCCTCTTACGACACGCATAGCTACGTCGGCGCTATTCTACTCCTGCCACCGCAGGGAGAAGTCTGAGAGGGTAACCAACTTTTATTTTTTTATTTGAGTTATTATGGAATCACTCGTAGCTGTTAAAAGCGCCAATAAAATCAGCGCGCTCGTTTACGATTTTGATTGGGCAAAAAAAAAAAAGCTCTTTGGAAGAGATTAATTACGTACAGGCGCATCGCGAAGTCAGCAGTTTCTCCCTTCTGCCCCCCCCCCCCCCCAGGCCGGCTTCAAGCGTGGGAATCACTAGGATGAGTCATCCAAGTGATCACAACCAGCTAGCTGGCGTGGTGGGCCCGTCAATAATGGGTGTGGCCAGACCTGCCTATATTGACCACTTATGTACGCCAAATTTGGGTGGGAGTATTACGAAAAAAAAACTTTGCAAGTTGACCGCCAAATTATTACTGCATTTATTTGTTTATCTATTTTTGCAACGATAAAAGAAAAAAATTAAAATAACTTCTATAGGATATTTTTTATGCTATACTGTTAGACCAGCATTTGTTTGGATGGATCAAACGTCAATATGAAGTTTGCCTAAACTTCTTTGTAAGTTAACCCATATGGGAAAACTGCTATGAGCGCTCTTTTATTCTTTTAAATGAGTATATTCTTTTTTCTTCTATCTGATATAGCCCTTTTGAAAAATTAGGTATTTTTAGGAAATATTTATCATTAAATAAGTAACTTACATAATTAATAAGTTATTTAACTGAGTACTTTAATTTTAAAGTTGTATAGTAGGGTGGAACGAAAAAAATCAACTTTTGATTTTCAGTTCGTAATAGTACGGAAAAGTTGCCTTTTGGTATAGATAAGATAAATTTAAAATATGAAAAATATTGGAGTACGCCTTGAGGTGCCGCAAAGACGTTCAAGTTCCTTAAATTTGAATTTTTTTCTACATTTTGAATTTTTTTTTACGAAAAAATTATTATTTTACTTTTGATTTGTAATATCGTGTAATAGTTGCCTTGTGGTATAGATAAGAAAAATTTAAAATATGAAAAATGTTGGAGTACATTTTGAGGCGCCGCAAAGACGCTAAAAGTAGCCAAAGTTTTATGAAAACACAGTTTTTATAGCCTTTCCAAAGATTTTTACAAGTTTCGATTAAGTTTTAAAAAAGCTTTATAATGTGAATATAATGATAAAAACACCTTTAATATTGCATTGACATGTTTGTAAAAAAAAAAAAAGAAAAAAGAATTTTTAACTTTTGGTAAAATATTTTTTATGAATATTTCGTACACTGAACGTTACAAGAAATTGTTTTAAATACGTATATAAGCATTATAATTGGGAACAATTTATTATTTACAGATAATAATAATAATAAAATATTTTGTATTGGTTACTTCTGTTACTCTGTGTTACAGATGCAAAATGTTTGCTTCTATTTCATTGCTATTTCATTAAACTCTTTTTGTTTAACTTGCATATTCACACGTGAGTCAGTTTTTGCTTTTTTGTATCTGCTCTTGCGATTGAACTGTAGTTCTTTTGAGCAGATTCGGACACCAGTTTCACAGCTCTTCCCACTGCTTGTGTGTGACTCCTTTGGTTGCTTAGCTTTACCATCTTAATAACAAAAAGGATGTCGCAATGGTAGCTAATTGCAAAGCAACAAACATGTTAATCATTGTAAATGTATTTATATTTTCTTTTCCACGAAAGAAGAAACACTATTATTATATGCAGTGTTTGTAACGGTTAAATCACTGAAGTTCACAAACTATTTTTTGATTTCTCTATCGTCAAGAAATACCAGTATAATAACTGCTATGTCTTTTCCGGTGCAAGATTTTGGTGTTACGTGGCCTAAAAACTTGGAGTTTCGTTTCTCTATTAGTGAAATGTACTCTTCTGAAATAACTTTTTTGTACAACTTACTTCCTTTCTTTTCTTGAACGATGTTACGTCTTTTTTACCTTTAAGAAAAAAAAAACAATGCTCTACTTTAGGTTATCTGATTATAGCTATGGTCATTAATGATATATCTTTGATATGTTGATTTTGCTCTTCTAATTTCCATCCTGTGTATTACATTCGTTTTGTCTTCTTCTGTAGTTACACCCATGTCCTGTAAAGCAGCACTAGCTATATAGCTGCATCTAAAAGTGTATTTCTCTAGTTACAATTTTGAAGGGTCTGGTACATTGTCTCCAGTAACCGTTTTTAATACACTAGTATTTTTTGATGCACTAGTATTACTCTTTATTCTTTTCTTGCTTGTTTGTTTCTTCCTTGAAGCGCTAGTTTTTGATATATCAATATTACATTATAACCCTTTTCCCCTCAGAGCTTTGATCCTTTAGAAACTCTTATTTCATAACTAGTATTTCTTTTCTCTTTTATACAAATACAAGTATTAAAGTTTACACACTTACATGCAACAGTATCAATTAAACGCTCAGCATCTTCTCTAAATTTTGTGACGTTGCAATCAAACTTATCGGACCAGTTTCTACTATTAGACCGTAATAAATACTCCAACTTAGCATGCTAAGATTTATCCTTTGTAATTTTTTTTTTCGCTAAAAACAATGGGAAAAGAAGCTCTTGATCCTATTTGTTCAATTTTGGGAACTAGAGTCACATATTTCACATACCGTAGGATTTTTCTCTGAAGGAACTATAAAGTATGTCCAACCGGAGCGCTTCATAACAGATGCGTTTTACAAGCAGTTTCACTTCGAGCAAATTACTAAAATTTCCCCCAAAAATAGGACATTCCAACATTTGTCTTGACTAATTTAGACCGAGTCATTTTTATTCAATAAAATAAACAAACTAACAAAAAATTGCGTTAATCTGTTACTGAATAGGCGGAGTGCAAATGCCAACTCAACTGAATTTGGCAAAGGTACAGAGCTTGCCACCACATGCAGACAAATCTCCCCCCTCCCCTAGCCCACCCCCAACTCGAAGTCCGGAGATTACTAAGGCTCTTGAATACCATGCCAATGCAATACTAAAGGTGTTTTTATCATTCTATTCATATTATAAAGCTTTTATAAAACTTAATCGAAACTTGTAAAAATCTTTGAAAAAGCTATAAAAACTGTGTTTTCATAAAACTTTAGCTCCTTTTAGCGTCTTTGCAGCGCCTCAAAATGTACTCCAACATTTTTCATATTTTTAATTTTGCTTATCTATACCATAAGGCAGCTATTCCACGCGATTACAAATCAAAAATAAAAAATTTTTTTTTTCGTAAAAAAGCTTCAAATTGTAGTAAAAATTTCAATTTTAAGAAACTTTAACGTCTTTGCGGCACCTCAAGGAATACTCCAATATTTTTCATATTTTAAATTTACGTTATCTATACCAAAAGGCAACTTTTCCGTGCTATTACGAACTAAAAATCAAAAATTTATTTTTTTTGTTCCACCCTATTGTATAGGGTACATTGAAAATCATTCAGGTTAAATTTCTCTAATGAAATTTGAAATAATTGTGAAAAAACATAGCTAGTTACTATTTTAAGGTAACGTTAATACATGAAGCTATATTTTAACAAGTTACAAATGAATAAATTAGAAATGACAAAAAAATAAAATAAAATCTCTACCTTCTATAAGTTGAACACCTAAATCACCTAGTGCTGCATCGCAAGTGCGCAACTTACACAGGTTTCACTGTATAATGAATGAAAGAAAGAAAATAAATAAATAAAGCCAACCGTTTTAATATATTACACAGAAAAACCTGAATTTTAGAGAGTTTTCTTTTGCAAGTTATAATTATCCTATCTTTCTAATTTTTGGTTCCGAAGCCTTTTTATTTATGTTGGCTCTGAGAATATCAGTTTTTTTAAAAACATGTGTTTGCAAAATAATAATTATCCTTTTTTTTTTTTTTTATGTTAAGTTCTGAAAACGGTTTTTTTTTTTTTTTTTTTTGCTCTAAAAAAGGAACATTTTTTCCCATTCTTAAAAAAACTATTTTTTTCATTTTTATGTGTTTTTTTGCTTAGACTATAATTTGTTTTTCTGCCGTCGTTTTTCTTTCTCCTAGCGTACTTTTATTTTCACTGGATGTTTTCCTTTGCATTTTGCAACCATATCTTCTTTAATTCCGAATTCTTTGAAAACACTTAGTAAACAATATCACTATCCTTAGTTTTTCGGTAATACATAGCAAACCGCAACTGCACAGCTAGCCATCTGTCCCCAAGCGCCCGTTTTGTCAACCCAATGACATCAAAGCAAGTTTCCCCCCCCCCCCCCCTTTCGAAACTGGTCGAAAGCCGGCAATCTTTTTTATAAAGGAGTTACTTTTACTTTTCTACAAAAATTTTCCCTTCCAACAGCATTCAGCCCATCTGCATCAGTAGGCGTGTCAGAATTCGTTTGCACCGCCTTATATAAATAACGAGCGAGAGGAGGTACTACTTATCAATCTTTCAAAGCGTCAGGTAAAGAGGCCCCCCGCTTCACACCTGCTCAAGATCCAAGTCTGTCTGTCTACTACTTATCAAGGAAGGAGGAAAAGTGTGTTTCGTTCCTACCAAGAGCAAAGTGTTTAAAGGAAACACTTTGCTCAGTTCAAAATAGAAAAAAAAATGATAGGGCGTAGTCCGTGTCCGATTCAGGAAGGTAAACAAAAAATCTTATCTTCGTAGTCTCAGAAGTTTTTGAATTTCATATATGTTAAAATTTAGAACAAAAAGTGAGTTATAGGTATGTTTTTGTTTCGCTCAAAAAAATTCTTGGCCCGAGATACAGGCCGCCAAAGATGGCGCCTCTGGTGCAATTTCTCACTTGCGATTTTTGACAAAAATTTTCAAGTACTCTATTTCCTGAACCGTGCACTTTTTGTTATTTGACAGATAATTAGATTATGTTTAAGATGAAAAGCTACAGTTTAAAATATCTGCTCAACGTTTTTTGCTGCAGCCTTCTGAAAATATTTTAAAAAAATATTTTATATTTTTTTCCTCAAAAAAGCCAATCTCAAAAAAAATAATTTTTTCACATTTGGTTAATATTATTTACTACATTCCCTGAAAAGGAGAGTTTCCACATTTGCGTTCAACAGTTTTTAGAAATATTTTAAGATTTTGCCATATATTTTCTCAGTTTTCTTTATAACATAGTCATATATTGGTCTCATTAAGTAAATCTATATTAGTTTAATTTTCTTAATATACGTATATTAGAAACATATCTTTTCCCCCTTCCCACAAAAAAAAAAAATCAGTATTTTCTTCTAAAAAAATCCTAAAAATCAGTATTTTTTTATTCATTTTGGGTTTTATGGTATCCTAAACGCATGCATGGTACTGGAGTAGAGGTAAAGCTTCCCCATAATGAAGATTTGGTCTTTAAATAAAACTTCATTGCGCATGTGCTGGTGCAAAAAATCATTTGTGTGAGTAATATTCATAAGCTAAAATTAAAATAATTTAATGTTCAAAATATAGTTATTTTTTCAAAAAATAGATTTTTTTTTTTCGAAAGTAGTTGGAATTTTGAAAGTAGTTGTAACTAGTAGTTGGGAAAAAAGTAGTTACAACTAGTAGTTAACAACTAGTTAACTAGTAGTTGCGACTAGTAGAATTTTAAAGTTAAAATTCTAATGAATTACTTGAACTCAGAATACATTAAAATTTATAATAAAAAAATATCTATATTTTAATAATTTGGAAGAAGCTGAAAAAGTTTTTTTAATCACAAAAATCAATATTTTGTCTAAAAAAGAATTACAAAAACCAGTTTTTTCTATAAAAAAATCATAGAGCATTAAGTTTTTGGACATGCTGACTTCAGCAAAAGCATCAACAGCACTTTTGGAAAGGAGTTTTTCTGCATTTGAAATAGTGCACTCAAAATTAAGAAACAGATTTAGGGTTGATAAGGCATCAAAACTGGTATTCTTGATTAAACATCTAAATAGTATAAATGATTAAGCTGTAGTAAACATTTTATGTGATATTTGCCATCTCTGTTTATATATTCAAGAAATCTGTATTATTCAAAAAATTATAATAGTCCAGTCAACTTATATATATATGTCTATACAACTTGTACATATTCAAGAAATTATAATACATTTAGTCCAGAAATATAAGCTTTCTCTTATGTTTCTTGTTGTTCTCTGTATAAGAAAAAAATACTATTTTTATTTATTTTTTTTTTTAATACAAAAATCACCAACCCTGCCTTCAACACAATTTGAAAGAATAATTCTAAAGCATGCGCGTGACAAAGATATTTTGTTAATAAATGGGGGTTGGGAAGAGGGTGAATTTTTAATTGATATTAAGGGTAAACCCCTTCATTTTACAACAACTGCTGAAAAGTTGTTATTTCTGAAAAATATAAATTATTAACTTTATTAAACAAATAGATATTAAAATAAAAGTTTAAATTCAGAGAAAAAGGTTTTGTCTTTATTCATATTCTCTTTATATATAAATTGTTCAGGGTTATTTTGAAATATTCAATCTTTGAATGTTTTACAGGAGTTTCTTTAAATTTTGTTTTAATGATTAAAAATAATATTCAGTTGAATTATTAGGATTGAATATTTAAGAAGAAGCTTAAAAAGGAAAATTCAAATGAATTATACTTAAAAGTAGTTAACTGCTTTTGGAGAACAGTTAACTACTAGTTGCAACTAGTTTTGTTTAGAGTAGTTAGTAGTTGGTAGTTAACTACTTTTTCACGAGTAGTTGCAGAACACTACTTATTTGTAATCTAACTGATGGTAAAAAGCTGCTTGTTCTCAAGATAACTTGTATATTGACTTTTCATAGTATGAATAACAAGGAGACTGTACAGAGATATATTTTAAATATTGTTCCATTAATTATAATTTTCTTATTTTTATTCTGCAATAATAAAATCACGTGTGATAAGATGAAGCTAATTTGCCATATAAATTGAACCGTCGTCCCGCAGTGAACCAGTCGGTAGGAGCTCAGATCCCGCAGAACACCGAAAGTGAAGCAACATTGACTGAGGTCAGTGTTTGGCAGGGTGACAAACTCTCGCGGCTGGTTGCTGCGGCCCATGTACGCTAAAGGGAGCTGATGCACAACGTAGTTATGCGTGTCGTAAGAGGCGACTAAAATAGCACTATCCGATCCGGGTGACGTAAGGCCTACTTTGTCGTGGGACTGTGGCCTCGGGTCGGTAAAGCAGGTAGGCAACGCTCTGCCAGCCCAGCCCTTTATGGCCGGTGCTGGTTGTCAAGTGGCTAGAGATTTTGTGGGCAGAGCAGGAGGATGGCGCTGCGGCCTCGTATTGGGGGTAGTTTGTGAAACCGAAAAGGTATGGACAGTATGGCCGTAGTTAGCTTTGATTACCTCCGGGGGTGCCAATCCCAGGTGACGGTCTCTCATCTGGGAGCTGGTTCAAAAATTTAAGAGACCTTTCAAAAATCGGACTCCGGCCTACAAGGGCCCCGTTATTAGACTCAGGAGCAGCGTATCCATTCTTTCTCGCCACACGCGAGGACACGACAACAGCGACAACAACATATTGAACGTCTGAAGTACAATTTTTGTTTTTGATTACACTTCATTTAAGGATTAAGAAATTGTCTTTAAAAATGTATTACAAAAAGTAATTGCTTAGGCAAAAATCCCGTAGACTAATATCTACAGAAATGATAGAATATATTTATGAATATAAAACTGGCACGAAACCCATCTCTGAACTTTCCAACTCTTAGCTACAGGCAAAAATGTTTTTTTAAATTTATTTATGTTTGTTTAGTGTAGGTGAACTCAATTTCTCTTAATAATATATCTAGTTGATTTTCCTTGATAACATGTGTGCATGTAAAATATATTTAATTTCAAAGCTTAAAAATACAAAGAATTATTAAATGTGACATTCAAACCTGGGAATGTGCTGTAAATGTTAACTTTGCTCATATTTCTGCCTAAGTTATGATTTTGATATGTGCTACTGCCTACTTACAGTGAATACGTTTTTCGAAACACAATGTATATTTCGGCAGGGACTTTCATGCAAAAATATTGAAAAAAATAAACACTATATAGATTGCTAGTGCTAATTTTGAGATTATAATACTAAGAAAACAAAGTGAGAAAAGAGAATATAATGGGCAAACAATATTCCTTTATTAGGTTTGTGCTGGTGCATAAATAACTGCCCCAGACTTTTATTTAACTAGCGTAGAATATGGGTATACATGTCTATACTGTATTTTATAAAAGAGAGCTTGCTATTAATAGTTTAATGCAAAATAAAATAACGGACAAAAGATGAAAGAAAAATCCAAAGAGCTTAATGACTTTAAAAGTTTAATTAACCGGTAGTTTTTTATGTCCTTAAAGGCATTTTGAAACATGTGAATATGTATTGCATTTGCTATTAAAATCGGGAGACCCTCGTTATCATGAGATGCAGGTTGAAAATTGGGAGCTAGGAATTATCGCTTCAAAGCAGCTTCTTCATACAGTTACAGAAAATTGCCAGGACATTTGTGATTGCGCAATGGAATCAGCAGTTCTGCGTGGCGACTCAAGTTCTTTAACTCGTTTTAGACCAATCATACAAATTATATAAAATGTGGCATTATTTTCATTGAAATATGCTTAAACTAACAAGTCTAAAAACAAAAAACGCAGTAATATAATGTTTCATAAAACGAACGGTCGATTTGTTCCAATCACCGTAAGCGAAAGACGTTTTAATTAAGGATAATCTAATATACTTAACTCTGCTTAAGTAGCTACGGTTTTTTTTTTTAGATAATCTAACGTTTATTTTAGGTAAATATGCTGTAGCAGATAGCATGGCCAATCCATAGAAGGAAGAAAAATATTTATTTCTGATCACGGTTGAATATTCCCCTTTTTTTTTCTTGTTACCATCTTTTTGACCATATCCCATGATTTTATATATTTTTTCCCTATTTGTTTTTTTTTTAAGCATAACTGATAAATACTGCCATATTTATTCGCATTTTATGTTCAATCGAGATCTTAAATGCTAAAAATTTGTAGTTTTTTCAAAAGAAGGCAATTAAAGGCTTTTCGTCATCTTTGTGCTCGTAAGGGGTGAGGTTGGAGCGCCCCTCCGTTTTTCCCAGCTCGTTAGTGAGCGTGAAGGGGGAGAGGACTATCTCTGTAAACATCTGTCAGGGAACAGAGTGTCGTTAAAAAGTTACGCTTCATAAAATAAACGGTCGATTTGGACCGCCTCTAAAGGATGCGAACATTTTAACGAGGTCTCTATTTAAGCAGTATTCGTTGGTATCTTCTCAAGAAACAAAACATATGTCCATTTCTTTCCCTCAGTGTACAATCTGTCCAATTCATCCTGGGAACAAGTAACTGCAAAAAGTTACGCGCCATAAAACGAACGGTCCATTTGAAACGATAACTCAAAAAGAAGCGAAGCCGGACTTTTTTTTTTTTTTTTTTGTTTTTGTTTTTTAAGAGAAGCATTTCCGTTTCTTCCATCTTGAAAGATGCTGATTTAAACATCATAGGAAACCGGTGTCACTAAAAAGTTGCTTTTAATGAGCATGATTAGTTGACCTCCTCAGCCATATGTTTCAGTGTGTGGGTGATCCAAATGTTTGCTGTGCACTTTGGCTATATATTTTCGAATAATTAAACCAGAGCAAAATTGCCATAAAATATCGCAATTTTGTGGAAATACGGGCTAGGGGTTACTGACATTTGTTCCTCTGTCCCAAAGCTTAGTTATAATAATATATACGAGATAATATGGAAAGTAAACTTTTTGGACTGTGCGCCCCCAACAAACTGTGATGCTGGGTGATTTTCAAATTTGTTGACGGATTCAGTTTCACACAATCTGAAAATTTTTGTTGCATAAAACATAAAAACTTGCCTACCTATGAATTCCTTATAATTTACTGCATTCTGAGCGGGTGTTTTTTTTTTTTTTTTTTTTTTTTTTTTTTTTTTTTTTCGAGTTAATTTATTTATATTTTCGATATTTCAAAAAGTGTCTTGACAAGTGATTGCTCTTCTCATGAGTGTTACCGTTATGAAACATTCTGTAAAATAATCCTCATTAATAATTAATCCTAAAAATATTGTTTAGGAATCTTAAATACTTTATATAATAAGTAAAAACAGTACAGTAACCCTTCGTTATATCGCGCCTCGTTATATCGCTCATTCGAATATATCGCGCGTTTTCTTTGACTCCCAAAATTTTAAGTTTCAGCTTTCTTGAAAGTAAAAATATTGCATTTCTCAGTGTATCCCTTTTCCTGCATTAAACAAAGCCATCGAACAGGAATGTTTTCCTTTCTTCTGTATTTGCTGCATTTAAAAGCTGCAACAATTTTTCTCTCACTCCCCAAGTTACATCCCTGCAGAACGATTCTAAAACCAGTTGACTTGAAATTAATTTTTGTATTGATCCTAACTCCCATTGAATGAAAGAGACAGATTCTTAATAATAATAGCAAATAAAACGATTTAGGTTTATTTGATATTATTATCAAGAAAGTTGTCATTATGTAAGATTAAACTAAATTTTTTACGTTGACTCTCAATTTACTTGTACTTTTTGCGTTATTTCTAACGACATCGGTTATATATCGCGCATTCGGATACGTTGCGCTTTTTTTATGTCCCCCGACAAGCGCGATATAACAAGGGGCTACTACATTAAAATTTACTTATTTAAATTTTTAAAAATATTTTAATAGCACTTTATCCCAGGAGTGTTATTTTGTTTCTTAAATGAAGGATATAATAATCAATACAAATGTATTTTATTAAAAATGAAATGTTTTCACTGCAGGTATAAGAAGTAATTAGCAAACCTTTTTTTAGTCATTAACTAACAAATATATTCATACAATTCTAATTTTTAGCTACAGTAACACTTACGAGAGATGGTAACACTCATCAGATAAACAAACAATCCTCTTGCAATCATGCACCATGCACCAAAAATAATAATAGTAATAAAAATAGCAATAAATATAAAAAGAGAGACTAAAATTGAATCTTTTTACCCCATTAATTGTTATGTCACATTAAAAATGCAATAAAACATCACTACTTTCATGATTATGATCCAGAAATAGATGTTTTTAGACAGAACTAAAAAAAATAATAATTTCAGTTTTAAAAATAATACCTGTTAAATAAAACCTGAATTTTCAGATTGTTTTTTGACTGATTTTAAAGGAAGATTTTCGTAGTGCTTCAATACATGGTTTTTCCTTCCAAAAACGGAAATATCACGTCCTGAAAATACGAGAACGGAACTTTTCCGTTTTACGGTTGCTGTATTTTCACAAACCTGATTTGGATTAACGGAGAAAAAAGAAATGGAACTTCTATCAAAGCTCGGGAAAATATTATCAGAAACGGAATATTTCCGGCAACTCTGCTGCCGTACTTTTTCAGTTATTTTCAAGAGGCTTTTTTTACAGTGTAGGCAGTAAAAATATCGAAATAAATTGTTCTAATTCTACAAACCATATCTTTAATTTAAGTAAAGTGAAAATAATAGTTTGCAACAAATCACTTTCTTATTTACATAAAGTAACAACTGGCATAACCGAACAAATGTTAATTTCTTTTACTCATTTATTTGTTTATTTTTGTTTGGGGGGGGGGGTTTACCAGTACGGGAGTTTTTCCTTATTTACCCTTAAGAATAAAAGATATCTTAATTAACACACAAAAATCATATCTGTCAACGCAAAAATTTTGTGTCAGGGTGTCTATTTTAAAATATATATATAGAGAAATAAAATATAATCTTGAATAAAAAACCAATATCAGCTTGAGTTAAAGCTCATAAAATATCTATCTGCAGATTTATTTATTATTTGGTTGTTTTCAATCATGGTTGTAACGTCCTTCTCTTAACAAGTAACACTCATGAGTGGGTAACACTCATGAGATTTATTAAAAAAATCTTCACCAAAAAAAAATCTGACTGTGTTCCTGGAAATTTAACTGTACCGATTGATTCCTCTACAATAGATACACTATTGCTGAGTTGCTTATTTTTATGCTATAAAAAATATTTCTGAAGTAAATGGGTAACATTCCTGAGAAGTAATAAAAATACTCATCATGTTGAATTGTATGTTCCACTAAAAAACAGTAAAGGAATAAAAGTAATCCATTGTAAGGGGTTAAAACACCTGTAGCATATTATTTGCAAGGTATTGCGCATATTATTTGCGCACGTATTTGTAGCTTTATCCCCACCCGCACTGAATATTGTTAATCCCATTTCTAAGCTAATGATACATACTTGTACAAGTCAACATTACATTTTTATACAAAGTGGGACAAGCTTGCTGAATGGATGCGCTTCATTCTGTTCTACTGTAGTTTTTTTTTTTTTATTAAACTTACCTCTGCTGTAATAAATGTACTTTTTTTTTCTTTCGAAAATTCTTAAGATTAATTAAGAACATAGATACTTTTAAAGAAAGTTTGTTTTTATCTAAACGCATGGTCTCGAGAGCAAACACTGCAAATGCTTAACATCACAAACATGAGAATAAGTTTTCAATCACTACTTAATCAGCAATATTTTTGCAATAAACTAATGTCCAAACGAAAGAGTCCTTGCATTCTCATAAAATTCATGAAATAAAAAAACAATGGGATTCTAAAACTAAAATTCCTGCTATCTGCAGATATAAATATGACAGAATTTGAAGTTAAATAAGTGTTACGAAATATATTTTTTTTTAAATTTGTGATCACATTAAGCTTTTCCCTCCCCATTAGTAGCGGTACGCATATTTTTCAACTTAAACAGTTAAAAAATTCAAATCCCACAATTCTGCATTTATTTGCATAAATCAAAAGTGTCAAATCTCGGTAGTAAAATTCTTAATTAAAAGATAATTTGACAGTTAGTCTTTTTGTTTAGATTTCGCCTCCAGGCAGTTGTAACTATATTGTAAATGGTAAAGTGTAACCTTTACCAATGGATGAACCTTTGAAGCTATAACAACATTTCTGTTTAAGCAACGCATTTTGTCTCAAATCTGTTGATTTACGACTTTGTTAAGCAGTTGGTTTGTAATATTTGCGACGAATTCTTTACGACGAACCATTTATTATTTTACAAGTTACGCTACATATATTAATTATTGTAATGTAAGCAGAAAATTTCTTTTTGGAATTCTAACTGATAAGTATTTCTCGATATTTTATGTTTCTAGAAACTTTATCAACTTTTTATTTAAAAGTATATTGAATGGTTATATAATGTAATATTTTGTTTTATGTCTTGATGTTACATGTATTGCATTTTTGATAGTTTAGAAATTAAAATGTCTCTTCGATCACGTATCAAATGTTTTCTTTGAATTCTATTTAAGGCTATGACGGTTGAATTTGATCAGAGAGGAAGTTGACATTTTGTATGGTAATAATATTTAAAACTGTGGGGTAGGGAAGAGTAAAGAAGACAATCTTTAACTAGTAAATAGATTTTACTTGTAACCCTTGGATTACAAATGGATTGCTTTAATTGCGATAGGAGTTTAACTTGCATCTTTTCATTACCATATTTGAGCTATTCCAGTTTGACTGGCATATTTAATAATTAAACTTTATGGCGAAGCTGCTATCAAAGAAGAAAAATGTCAAACTAAAGTAATATTTCTGTTGGTTTCATAGTCGAAAGGTTTTGAAATTTTCCACGCTTTAAATGCATTCACCACTTAACGCATTTGCCAGTGCCTGACACGGGCGAAAGTGACCAGAAAAGTTGCCCATGCTCGTGCGTTATTTTATTTCTAATGCCCGTCTGAGATCCGTTTACACTTTGTATAATATATTTTGTTTAGGTAACTTTTACCCCACCCCCGCTTCCTTGCCACCCCACAACCTGAAATTGCAAGGAATAACTTGCACTATACTAGTTTTTCAGAAAAAAACTCGTGCTTTTAGGCAGGGGCGGACTGGGAAGAAGATTCGGCCCGGGCATATTTCAAACAGACCGGCCCTTGGGGGAGGGGGGCACTACCCAGGCACGGAAAATGAACGTGAATCAGATATTATGCACTCCCCCCCCCCCCAATTTTTGAAATTTACACATTGACAACAACGAGTTTTAATGGCATTTTAAAAAAGAATTTCAGCTTTCAAAATTGCAGCAATTTATATGAATAGAGGAAAAGTTGAAGAAAAACAGGGAAAATTATGTACCCATCGTATTCTTTGTGTATTGAGTGTGCAATAATCAGTATGTTATCGTCAAGTAAAAATTAGTTCTAGTTATGAAAAAGTTAAAAGAAATGTTTATTGTTCTGGTTTCCAGTACTATAACATTCAAAACAGCAACAGATTTCAAAAAAAAAACCTCACCCACAATCAAATATACATTGCAATATTTGCTTACAAATTATTTTAAGCAAATATTGCAATGTAATTGTAAATGGTTAAAGGCCATTTAGTATTTTAAAAGCGATTTTAAAAGGGGACAGGGGGACTCTTATTTGCGACATCATCTATAAGACTTTCCATGTCAAGCTTTACTAATATGTCTTTTCACACTTCATTAACATAAATGATTCCAATTTGTTCTGAGTTAAATTGTTCTTAATATACTTTAAAATAGAAAAGCTTCGTTTACAACGTACTTGTGAGAAAGACAAACTTAACAAGTATTTAAAAGCCAGTCCAATAGCCCCATAAGAACCTGTCAGTAAATTATAATGACTCAGATGTTTATAACAACAAATACAACAATTATTCCAGGATTTGCAAAGTTTAGATTTTACTTTGACTTCATCCCCAAATTTATTTTGCTCTGCTTCCTCTTCTTCACCGTCACTATGCTCTTCCATTTCCCAAACGTATTCTTCAAGCGCGTAGAAGGTATGCGCTTTTCCCAGGTATGCGCTAAGTAAAGAAGCTGATTTTTTATGTTGTAATTACTGCTTTTAGGGCTTCAGCCTCCCGGCAGCACAGTTCAAAATTCAAAATAAATAAATAACTAAATTTTGCGGCCCTCATGAATTTTCCATCCTAAGTTGTCTATATGTACAAGCTGGCCATGAGAAATTCTCCGGGCCGTATTTTGTAGATTGCAGGAACTAAAAATATTGTCGGTAAATATGTAGATATGTATTAAAATAATATTAAATGTTCACAGTACAGTAAATGTTCTTATTCATCACAGAAGTGTAATGATACGTAATATATTAATTAGCTGCCGCACTTTAGGGCGTTACGCAGTGAGGCAATTGGCCGAGAGACAACTGACATTGAGAAATTTTCTGGGCCAGCCCTGCAAATATCTCACGCCGGCCCTGACAATTTGCATCACCTGGATTGAGAAATTCTCGGGGCCGTATTTTGTAGATGTAGGGATTAAAAATATTGCCAGTAAATATGTAGATATGTATTTGAATAATATTAAATGTCTACAAGACAAATTTATTTTTCTTATTCATCACAGAAGGGCAATAATACGTAATATGTTAATCAGCAATTAATAGCCTAGATTTTCTATGCGGACGAGCCGGCCTTAAAAATTTCTCAAGCCGGCACCGAGAGTTCATCGGTATAGACAACTTAGGCGGCAGCCTAAAGCGCAAAACTGATTTAGTTATTTATTTTCAAAATTAAAAAAATAAAATATAATCAATTTTGCAGTCCCTAAAATTTTGTGCCTCAGTCTGGCTGTCTATACGGACCAGCCGGCCCTGAAAAATTCTGCCCCCTCCCCCCACATGTGGCTGAACGGCCAGACGCTGAAGATTTTTGCCCCATTGCTGCATTGCACTCTAAAGAGCCCGGATTACACCAAAAATTCGGTCCTCCGATTTTTTTAAAATTAACATTGTAAAAGCTGTATACTTTATATGAAAAAAAGATAGAAATTTTGCTACCGGCCCATCGGGCATTTGCCCAAATGCCCGCATAGCCAGTCCGCCGCTGCTTTAAGGGATTAAAAGTGGTGGTGTGTCCTTGGGGGATAAATTATTGGCTTTTCATGTGTACTTTTCGAGTCTTGATCGTTTCTCAACAGTATTATTGCATATTGGTGATAAAGCCTAAAATGTTCTCAAGTGAACTGAAGTTGTCATATTACTTCGCTTTTACGTGCAGTGGAACTGAAATATGTAGCTTTATTTGATTGTTGAAAATTCTTATACCCTCATAAAAGAGCATTTTTATCAAACAAGCATTTTTATTCTTCGAAGGTGCGGAGCAAAAAGTTGCGTTAATTTAGATATATCTGTTTACATTCCTGCTAAAAATTTCTCTTGATCTTTGGTTCTTTAAAGTGGCTTTTGTCTACTTAGGTGCTGACTAAGTAAATAAATGCTTTTGAAATGTAATTAATCAGACATTCTGATAATTCGAAAACTATAGTTGTCTGCATATGAATTCACTAATAGAAATTCGCCCAAAACTCGTCAAAATTTTCTTTTGCATGAAATGGTATCTAATGACCTGTGATTTAAGGTGGTTGGTGGAAAATCTCTTTACTTGCGTAAAAGGAGGGGGGGGGGGTACAGAGCAAGAAATTTCTCAATTCAAATATATCCGTTTTCATTCCTTCCTGAAACTTCTTGTGATTTTTTTAAAGTTTCAGTTGTCTCCTTAGCTGTAAATCGTAGATAAAGTTAGTAAATGCTTTTAAAATATAGTTAATGACAGACATCTTAATTATTTACAACTATAGTAGCTGTCTTTATTTGAAAACTGATAGAAATTCGCCCAAAACTTGTCAAAATGTTCTTTTACATGAAATGGTATCTAATGACTTGTGACATAAGGTGGTTGGCGGAAAATCTCTTTACTTACGTAAAAGGGGGTGCAGAGCAAGAAATTTGTCAATTCAAATACAGTGGAGCACCGTTTATACGTTTCTCGTTTATACGTTTTTATCATTTATACGTTTTTTTGAACGGCCCCAGCGAAACCTCATACAAATTAATGTTAAATAATTTCGTTTATACGTTTTCCTGAAATTGCACATTTCATTTATACGTTTTTTTTTCTCCCCAAGTCAAAGAAAAAACGCACATTTTAACGTGATTATACGCTAGCGATTGTCCAGTTTAGAAATCCCATTTGACCTTGACCCACACCTGCTGTGACCACTTACGGTGGTCACGCACCTGCCTAAATGAACAAAAGACATACTCCGGAAGAATGCGAATATCCTAAATTCACAGATAAAAGCATTCTGATTGTGGTGCTACCTAGAAATAGCAGGTGACAAGCGCTTTTCCTCTCCTACCAGTGTTGCCACGGCAGGCGCCCTTAAATTTCAGTAAGTAGCCTGGGGACTTTATGGCAACCCAGCAACACTGCTCCTACCAACTTTATAAAATTCTGGGATCTATCGTTCACTAGCATTCACGATGGCTTCGAGCTCGCGTAGTAGAAAACCTCTGTCTCTGAAAGAAAAAATGTGCATTTAAAACAAGCGAATGAAAACCAACATTTAAAAAGAGTTGACCTAGCCAAAAAATTAGGTTTACCAGTTTCAACTTTAAGCACCATAATTTATAAGCGTAAGATCATCGAGGAAACTTATAATCAAAGTGGTGCTAGTGCTTCAAAAAAACTTCGAGTTCAAAGCGGAAAATTTTCGGATGTAGAGAAAGTGCTTTTACAGTGGTTTAATCAGTGTCGTAGTGCAAAATTTCCCATCAGTGGTCCTTTGCTTATGGAGAATGCAAAAGAAATTTCGAAGAAGTTAAATGTAGAACGCGATGCATCATTTTCCTCGGGATGGCTTCATAAATTTAAGTTAAAACACGGCATAACAGGTAAAACTGTAAGTGGAGAGTCAGGAGATGTTGATTGTGAAACAGTGGATGATTGGATTCAAAACCAATTGCCAGAACTGCTAAAAGAATATGAACCAAAGAACGTTTTTAATGTGGATGTACATACTGCATGAATATGAAACGTAGTGATTGTAATTCAATGTATTATTAAAAGTACTCATTATTTACTTTTCATAATATTTTAAGTTACTGTTTTGTTTTCTATTACGAAAATGTTCGTTTTATTTTGTGATTTTCGCTTATACGTTTTTTCATTTATACGTTTTTTTCGCTCGGTCCCTTGAAAAACGTATAAACGGTGCTTTACTGTATATCCATTTTCATTCCTTACTGAAACTTCTTGTAATTTGTTTTAAGTTTCAGTTATCTCCTTAGCTGTAGATCCAGTTAGTAAATGCTTTTAAAATGTAGTTAATCGCAGACATCTTGATTATTTACAAGTATAGTAGCTGTCTTTATTTGAAAACCGATAGAAATTGGCCCGGAAACTTGTAAAACTTCTTTTCCATGAAATGGAATTGAATTGCTTGTGACTAAAGTGGTTGTTGGAAAATCTCTATACTTGCATAAAGAGTACCCTATTGGAAAAAACTCAAAATACCGGTATCAAAATCCTACCAGAACCAGTAAAAATAATACCAGAACCAGTAACAACATACCGGAAATTTTGAAGCCGGTAGGAAATTATATTGGAAATTTTGAAACCGGTAGGAAATTATACTGGAAATTTTGTAGCCGGTATAAAGCTAAACTGGAAATTTTGAAACCGGTAGGATACCATACTAGAAATCTTGAAACCAGTTTGAAGTCATTCTGGGAAATGTTAAGCCGGTATCAGGCCATTCTGGAAATTTGGAAGCTAGTATGAAAACATACTGGAAATTTTAAAGATGGTATCATACCATATTAGAAAATTTTAAACGGTATGTAACCATTCTCGAAATTTTAAAGCTGGTACGGAAGTTTTGAAACCATAGTGAGGCTGCAGCAGCCTACTGGTTAGGACATCGGACTTCTACCTGGAAGGTCGCATGCTCGATACCCGCTGAAGATGCTCAATGCACACTTGGGGATACGTGTATGTAAAATCCGTGGACCCCACTATCTCACCCTGTGCACAAGCAATCTTAAGGCCTCGGCTAACAGGTAGGCGTCTGGTGGAGAAAAGTGTGAAGCCATGCTGGAAATTTTGATGGCAGTTTCCAAACATGCAGTTTGCAAATGTACTGATAATTTTAAAACCATATATAAATATCTTGGTAATTTTAAAATCAGGATGAAAATATTCCAGAACTACTCACATTGTATACTAGTGTAAGCTCTTGTAATAACTGCGTCAAGGAATGCACCAACAGGGGGGGGGGGGATTAGGACTAACAGGACTGTTCCTCCCCTCCAGAAGGTATCAGATTTAGTTTTTAACCGATATTTTTTAAATATCCGGAACTCGAACCGGTCATTGCATGAAAAATCCAGATATCTGCGGCATATAAAATTTTACTTATGTATAGAATTTACAGGTATCAAACACCAGAGTCGGATATCTGGTATGGATAAGTCGCACGAGAGACACCGATTATGTGGTATCCGCAGTGGCGTAGCTAGCAAGGGTGACACCAGGGGCGGTTATTGATGGTGTCACCCCATGGAAAAGATTAAATAAAAAAAGTTATGTAAGCGTGAATTATGCATTGTGATGCAATACGTTTAAAAAAATCGTCACAACTTTGAAACAGAAAAAAAAGGGGGAGGGGGAATGTCATTCTTATCATCCACATCATAATATTTAAGGTATTTCTTAACAGTGATGGTGTGTTTAGCAGTTAAAAAACACTTTGAATTTATTTTGGGAAGGAAACACTTTTCTAAGTTGAAAATAGAAAGATATTGGCAGAAAAAATTATCTAATTTGAAGTATTTGCTTTGTTCATTGGAGCTTTTAAGGGTTTTTTTTTTTCGCGGTGGCTGTATCAATATCCTAAACATCATAGAACAATTTACTTACAATTTGTTTGTGGACCTGTAACCAGTTTCGGATTTTAGGAGGGGGCACAAGGGGCCCGTTCCCCTCCCAAAGGAGTAAAAAAAATATGTAATTAGCTCATTAAGGTGATGTTTGCTTATTTTTCTGTAACGTAAAGTAGATAAACTAGTTTTAAGTGACAATTAAAAAACGTAATTTTTTTAATGAGAACTCGATTACAAAAAGTTTTACAAAGGGCTTATAAAACTTTTGATTGATAACCCACTTGATTTGATTGATAAACCACTTGATACTACATATTGTCTCCCCCCTAGCCTGTAACTCTCTGTATTCAAACCTAAACCATATACTTTCTTTAAGGATATTGTGTTAAAGTAAAGAAGATTCCCACTATGGGTTTTAATTTTAAGTTCACAAAGCCAAAAACACCACTCAATTTTATGCCCCGTAAACTAAGAGACTTGTAAATTAATAGACATATAACTTGTAAGAAGGTAAACAAACAAAGCTATTAACCAATCACAGTTAAGAGCTGAAGCTGCTATAAAAAACTGTACATGAAGTATTTTACTGCTCACAATTTAGGATAGTATATATTCTTCTAAT
The DNA here is from genome assembly GCA_038502835.1 of Octonoba sinensis. NCBI lineage: Eukaryota > Metazoa > Arthropoda > Arachnida > Araneae > Uloboridae > Octonoba > Octonoba sinensis. The sequence continues at coordinate 199,920,138 of CM076598.1, read as the reverse complement.
TAAAACTCTTTATCGCTAAGTTCATATGAATTTTAAACTTTTTAAGTAATTTTCATCGTTTTCAAACATTGTTGCGCAAATTGTAAGCCTTTTGGGTCGGATGTTTTAAAAAATAGTGTTGGCAACAGTGATTTCCGCGGTTTGTTTTGGTTAAAATTTTCAGCATGTGGGGTTATTACGGGATACGTATTATTATTTATTAATCTTAATTTGATAATTTTTAAATTGATTTTTGTGATTATTGTCACATTAAGGGTTCAAATTTTTTAATTTTTAATTTACGCAACGAAGAACTGCATGTATTTAATATACTGATTGAGTATAAAATGAATGCTTTCTTTCACATGGTTTCCAACAACTTGTGAAAACGCATTTATTGAGTTCTATATTAATATATGTGTATAAAAATATCGATTTTTGTTTAATTGAGCTTCAAATTATTAAAATTGTCAAAATAGCCTTTATGTCATCGTATTTGCATTTATACTTATAAGCATGCCCCAAATTCATAAATTGAAAAATCCCTTAAAAATATTCAAAATTTGCATCAAAAATGAAGAAAAAAATATCAAGAAAGTTGCAAAATTGCGCTTAAAGTTTTGTAGAAACAAGCAGCGAAGTCGAATTTTTATTTAATCGGTTTAAATATTCTCTCTGTTTTTTTAAAGTGATCATTATCTTCAAATGATTTTTTTCACAAAATTAATGCAGCAAATAACTGGTAAATATGCATTTTAAAAACATAAATGTCCCAAATGTGAGAATGAATAACATTGAATAGATTTTTTTTTTTAAATATCAAAAATGATCAATCCAAAAGAAAGTTTTTATATCTTTAAAAGTTTCTTTTGATGCATACATAACTAAAGCAAATTTTTCCAATTTGCCTTCGTGTAATTTCACGACAATTGTATATTTGAAATTCTACCCTTGTCTTGTCCTTTTAAGCAGTTCCGCACACTGAGACCAGGTACTGAGTACTTGGCCTTTGGCCATGGACTGCTCATTCGAGTACCGAGTTACCAAGTATCAATCATGTTTTAAAAAAAGAGCTACTGTATACACATGAAGCAGCATTTGAAATTACTGGTTGGTCATAGACGTAACTAGGTTATTTTCTAACTGGGGCAAGACCAGGATTTAGCGCCCCCTCCCCCCTTATATATACAAAAAATGTATTAATGAATGTAAAAATGTAATATGTATTTAAGTAAAGACGCACATTTAGTCGATTTGGCACCCTTAAAATAATCCCCCCCCCCCCCACTTGGCATTTGCCTCATGTCAGATAACACGATAGATCATGTAGAGTTGCTTGATTTAAAAAAGAAAAAAAAATACTATATAGATAAAGCCCCCCCCCCCCCGAAAAAAAAAAAATCTAGGTGCGCCTGTGGTTAAGAATAAAAGGAAATGCCGTAAAACATGCGACTGTGGTTGTTAAAAAGAAATCTGTACAGTCATGTCAATTTGTTGACATGTTGAATACATTAAAAACGAAATCGCTAAGCACAAAGAAACTTAAATGAAATTAAACAAAACCGCTTAGAAATAAACTGAATGCAAATAAAAACATTTGCGCAAATTAAAACAAAAAGACACCCTATTTCTGCTCTTGTCTGAGTACGGCTGGTCATACACGTAGAGGTGTACCGCAGAGGTTTACCTCTATTGTCCGCTTCGAGAGATAAACCTCGGCGTGTGTGACCCTTCGTGTGATGAAACTCCAGAGGCAAACAGACCTCTGGAGTCAAACCTCGCAGAATTGAAAAATTATATTTTCTACCTCAGAGGTGACCAGACCTCCGCGTGTGTGTGGTTCGACATGTGTGTGAGGTCTACCTCCGGTCAGTTGTACTCAGACAAGCGCAGAAATAGGGTGTGTTTTTTTCTCTGTTTTAATTTGGGCAAATGTGTTTATTTGCATTCAGTTTATTTCTGTTTAAGTGGTTTTGTTTAATTTCACTTAAGTTTCTTTGTGCTTAGCGGTTTCGTTTTTAATGTAATCAACATGTCAACAAATTGACATGACTGTACAGATTTCTTTTTAATAACCAGTCGCATGTTTTACGGCATTTCCTTTTATTCTTAACCATAGGCGCACCTAGAAATAATATTTTTTTTGGGGCGAGGGGGGGGGGGGTCCATCTTTATGTTTTTTTTATCTTTTTTAAATCAAGCAACTCTACACAATCTGTCGTGTTATCTGACATGAGGCGAGTGCCAAGTGGGGAGGGGACTCTCTAAAAGGAGCCTAACGCATTTACATTATATTAGAAAAACGCCCAAAACTTCGAACAATCATGCCAATAAGCATGAACAAAGTTAAAAAATAAGTTTGTGGAACTAGGTTTATAAAGGATTTTTGTATTGTGCTCAATCTGTGCCGATTTTCATTTCCACAACCCTCCATTCCACCCAACTTTCACACCCCAAAATGAATCTTTTCATATTTTATGAATGCATTATGTTATATATTTAGATAATTTATGATAAGAAATTTAATGGGAGTAGGGAAGAGAGAAAATAATCCATTTATAAGTCTGTGGAAGCATGCAATAGAATTATCGTTTTTGTAGAATATTTTCCGAGATTTAAAGATAAAAATATTATTTATTTCTCAAAAGTCAGGTTTGGAGGGGTGAACCCTCAAACCCCCATCGGGTGCGCCACTGTTCTTAACAGTAGTTACCTCTGTGATACACCTCTACGTGTATGGCCAGCCTACAAGTGACCAGAGGTAGACCTCACACACGCGGAGGTCTGGTCACCTCTGCGGTAGAAAATATAATTTTTCAATTCCGCGAGGTCCGATTCCGACTCTAGAGGTCTGTTTGCCTCTGGAGTTTCATCACACGAAGGGGCACACACGCCGAGGTTTATCTCTCGAAGCGGACAATAGAGGGAAACCCCTGTGGTACACCTCTATGTGTATGACCAGCCTTAGGACTATTTATGAATGTTCTTGCTTTCAGATCGGGGAAGTAAGTATCTCTGTTTTTATCTTTCTATTAAGTCTCCATGTTTAAAGTGGCTGCGAGCAGGAGGCGAAAGCCCCTATGCTTTCTGTGGTAACATGCTGGTTCAAGTATAATAACTGTTTGGTATTGATTTCAGATTCGTATTAGAACCAGTATCTCCCTAGACTATAGTGTTCCATAATGGAACCAATATTGTACTAACTAATCTGGTATCAAGCCAGAAATTTCTTTCTTATTAATCCTTTTTTATTGCATATAATCTGGCTCTAGTCCGTCGAAAATCCTGTGTTCTTTAAATGTACCTAAATAATACAATTTTGTAATCTATATTGTGGTTTCTTGCTGGTTTTGGTGGAATTATATCTGATACTTTGATACTGATTTCAGCTTCATATTGGATATTGGAACCAGTATCACAGTAGATCAGTGTTCCATAATGTACTAATTTATCTGGTATCATGCCGGAAATTTCTTTTGTAAGTGTAAAATACACTTTTCTCCACCAGAGACCCTACCTGTTAGCCGGGGCCTTAGGATTGCTTGCACACAGGGCGAGGTAGCGGGGTTTTCACCGATTTTACATGCATGTATCCCCAAGTGTGCATTGTGGGTCTTCAGCGTTTATCGAACGCGCAACCAGTTTATACCAGATTATGAAGTACCGGTTCCGGTACAATGGAAACTGACACCGGTTTTTGGAACAACCGGTTCCGGAGTGGTAGTGGATCCGGTATAATACTGGATCCGGAAAAGAACTGGATCTGGTATAATACTGGATCCGCTATCAAACCAGAACCGGTTGTTCCAAAAACCGGTACATTTTTTTTTTACCGGGATTTTTTTTCCAATAGGGTAGGGTGGTGGTAGTCAGAAAAGCCTTTTTATTGTTTTAAGGTGTTCATTTAAAACTTCTCTTTTTCATTCCGTTAAATTTAAAAACATATTAAAAAATGAATTGTTCCAAAAAAATTCTTTTAACTTGTTAAATAGGTTCTTTTTTTCTCATATGTACGATGTGACTGAAACATAAGGCTTCGAGTCGTGGATGAAGAATGTGTATATACTGACTAAAAAGAGTGTGCTTTAAAACAAACAGTTTTCTATTTTATAGTTCTATGCCGATTGCACGTTATGTTTTCTTTCAATATGTACTGCTATGTTTGTTAGCATGTTATGAGTTATTTTATTTTAGAGATGTATCATTAAATGCGAATTTATTTGTTTTTAGTTGAAAACATTTTGTGCATACTTTTATAAATTCCTTTTGCTTGGTCTGAAGTATGTTTCTCTTGTTAAAACTTGTGAAAATGTCTGCATGTGTTTTATTTATTTTATGTTGTTTTTTGTTACCAATGTTCTGTTTAGCAATAAAGTTTTTTGCTTTTCGTTGACTATCTGTATTCATTTGAATTTCGAATTCATGATTTAGTTTAAATGACAAGTGTTTTCCTTCAGTATTGGTTAAATTGTTGCTTAAAAAAAAGAGAAATTCAAGATATACTTTGTTATCTTTTTTAAAAGTAATGCGGAATAGCTTCAAACAACAGATCTGATGGTGAGAGCAAGAGGCCAGCTTTTTGAATAATTTTGAGGCAAAAAATTTGGAGCAGGAGTACGTTTTTTTCTTTAATTGCTCTTAATACTGAGAGTTTAAAACGCAACCTTTGAATAGGAGTTAACTATGTATGGAACACTTAAATCATCAGTTTTCGGGAGCAGTATGAACTGCATACTATCAATCGAAATAAAAGGAAAAAAAAGTGGTAACAAGATGATCCTTGGAGAGAAAAGTTAGGAAATTTTTTACCAACTACAATTGTGGTTAAGAGGTGGTAAACATGACGGGGAATTTTAATTACATACAATTTTGCGAGCAGCAATAAATTCTTCATTGAGAGAGATTTCTTTACTTTAATATTAGCATGGTGTTCTGCAATTCTATCTGAAATTTTTGCTTAGATTAAAAATTTTTTTAAATCGTTCTGAGGTATACATTTATTGGTAGCCATAAAGCAAAGACACATTAGGTTTTAAGGGGACCAAAAATTACCTTGTAAACTTCTAAATTAAAATTCCTTGTTCTATGATCCATACGTCTTTACGGTGCCTACCTACCTTCAGAGCGTTTTTTTAATTTTTAAAAAATGACTTCTTATGTGTACTATTGTGTAATTGGTTAAAAATCATGAATAACATCTAAACAAGCTCAATAACTTTAAGTGGTTTGATTTTTTTTTAAAACCAAAACATTCGTGAAAATAGCAATGAAATAACACCACGCAAAGCTCAAATTCAAATCAAGATATTTGTGTTCCCTAAATGTTAATATTGTAACTAAAGCCTATTTCAGGGAATGAACCTCTATTATGCTCATATTTCCATTATTTTATGATTTGTAGTGCAGAGAAGTTTTAAATGGTCGAAAATGTTGACGAATTTTCTGATCATTGAAATCTTAACTTTTTTATATTTTTTAATTTCATGGTTATAGTTATGAGTAAGGGTTAATCCCTGAAATAGTCTTCATTTATCACAATACAATTTACAGGACACATATCTGGATATGGATTTGAGTTTTGGCGTTTTGCATGGTTTTATTTTATTGCTATTTTCACGTATGTTTTGCTCCAAAAAACCTAATCACTTGAAGTTATTGAGCTTTTTTACATGTTATTCATGCTTGTTTACCAAATTCAACACTATAGTGTATATAAGAAGGTATTTTTTATAATTTGAAAAAAAAAAGCCTCTCCGAAGGTGCAACTCACACGTTTTCTGCGCCTAGTGACGATATTTTTAATCCTTTTGTAGAAACAGAGAAGCAAATGTTGACTTGTGAAAGTTTTTCTAGGTGCTTAGTTGAAATTGGACTTGTGATTCAAAAGCGTGATGCGTGCTATTACCAGGTACCATTTTAAAAAGAATGATTTCATCATATGCTTTCGAATGTATTGTGCTGCTGCAAGGAGCGAAAATATTTGATGTAAATAGCAAGAGTTGCGATGTTATATTTACTTGAGAAGGGTGTTGGGAAAGTCGTTATGCGTGCTCTTCTTACCAGTTGTTATCCCCTAAAACCCCAGTGATTCCGTTTTAAACGTCATACGGGACCATTCATAACTGATGTCACGCTTTTTTTCCGATATATTTGACCCTCTCCCCTCTTTGTCATAAAATCCACTTCAACATACCCCTACCCCTTTTGTTAAATGCCCCGCTATGTTGCATAAGTATGTCACACTTCTTACCCTCCTCCCCTCCGCTAGTCTGTTTGTCACAATTTCACGAAACCACCCTCCTTCCTTTGTCACATGCCACGCTATGTTGCATAAGCATGATGTCACACTTCTTGTTACCCCCTCCCCCAGTCAGTTTGTCAAAATTTCACGAACCCCCTCCCCCCTTTGTCACATGCCGCGCTATGTTGCATGAGCATGATGTCACACTTCTTGTTACCCCCTCCCCTAGTCAGTTTGTCACAATTTCACGAACCCCCGCCCCCCTCGAAGCGTGATATCATTTATGAATGATCCCTAAGTACCCTCCGTTCCTCCTGCTTAATGAAAGTACACTATAAAAGTTTTCGGTGTTACTGAACACCATTTTTGGTGCTCAGTAACACCGAAAATTATTCATTTTTTGATGTAGTTGAAGTTTAAGTGTCTGTTTTAAAAAAGCAGACAGCAGATTTTTTTTAGTATATGATGTTCGTAAACTCATCTATGCATAAAAAATCAGTATCGTATTTTCATAGAAATGAGTAATCACAATGAAATTTCGATACGTCACGGAGTTAACAAATTTCATGTGCCAAGATACGTTACTGTCGATATTTTTGAGGCAGACACATAAAGGAATTTAAATTACATCAAAAAATGAGTAATTTTCAACTTTACACCAACTGAACACCAAAAATGGTGGCGACTAGACGCAAAATTTTTACAGAGTATGTTTGTAACGTATTTTCGCTAACTGTTCATAATTGGGAAATTCGCTTTTTGCAGCTACTTTTTTTTTTGTCATATTCAATAGAAAATTAAACTTTTATCAACATCCTAATATTTAGTTTCAGCGAGTTATAGCATTTTCTATTTGCTCGCCAAATGAAACTTTTTTTTTTTTTTTGCAACAATTAAAGTGTTCCATTACATACAACAAAATTCGCTTAACAGTCTTGTAATACAGAGTGTTAAGCTATTTTTACTCGCTGATTTCTAGGAAAGCTTTATACGGCGGCTAAATCACATCTGCTAATACTGAACGTTTTTTTTAGAGATATTACTATATATTTTTCTCAGAAAAAAAGTATAGAAATTTGTAATTTTGAAAAGTTGTAGATCTTCATCTTTTCTAATTTCATGTGTATAAAGATATTGGTATTATTATTTTTTTTCCAAATAAATTTAGGGATTATTTAAAAAAAAAAACATTTTTGGTTCACTACACTCACTAGGATATTGTGTAAAAGCACAAAATGTGCGGAAGCTTGTTTTGCAGCAGTTCGTTTTTAAATGGTACCGGAAATCCATATTCAATTAAGAATTTCAGAAAACCTCCTTGCATGAAAAAAATCTTCTGTACTTGTATAAACGAGTTAAAATATCATTTTAGGCACCAAGTAAATGTAAGTTGTACTGGTAGTATTTAAAGATATATGGTGCACAGAAAAGGTGTGTTGCCGAAAATAAGTAATATTGTGTATGTCGTGTTCCTCTTGTGCTCAGTGTTTCTTTCAGACCATTTGCTCCAGGGGGTGGGGGAACATGCTTCAAAATCATACCCTTTATATATATATGACTAGAAATGATGAGATGAATATTTTTACATATATCATTGTTTCTTGATACTATAAAGTGCAGTAAGTGCAGTTCTAGACTATCTTTGGTGAAGTTAGGAGAGTGTTTTTTTTTTTTTTGGGGGGGGGGGGGAGACTTCTGGGCATCATACTTGTTTGTAACTGGTCTTACAGCTGTAATGTTTAGTCTTTCTCCGAAGTGGGGGTCCTGCCTCTGATTTTTGTTTAAGTTAACCCCTGAGAATGCAATGTTAGGCTCTTTGGGGACGTTAGAGGAAGGAGTTTCAAATAATCTCCCTGAAGAGTATTTTCGGAACTGAAGTCTGAAAAATGAAGTTTCATCCGATCTTTGTCGACATTACTGTAGGCAGGGGCTCGAGAGCTCACCCCTGGACACGTTTTGAAATCGTTCCTAACAATGCGATTTAGATTCTTTGGTGATGTTAGAGGAAGCAGAAAGAAGTTTGGTTACCCATCCCCCGCAATTTTCTTCGAAATAAAGTCTGATCTTTTAAGTTACTTTTGGTGTCGATGCCTTTTCCCCAAAAGTTTCTGAAACTAAAGTCTTTCTTTTTAAATTGTGATCTGATTTTATTCCCGGGAGGGGGGAAGCCAGTGGCGTAGCTAACACGGGGGACACCCGGGGCGGATATTGATGGTGTCACCTACCCCCCCCCCCCCCGCCCCATGAAAGCGGTTCAAGTAAAGCAAAAAAAATCATGTAAACGTGAATGTATTTTAATGAAATATTTTAATAAAGAATGTTTATTTAAATTAATGTTCAAAAAATATGTAAAGCATTCATCACATCAAACTACATTACTTTTGATCAAGAAGTATACGCATATTTAGGAAAACTGACTAAGCAGGAAATCAACAATTACAGACTTAAACAAATTTTAAAACCTCTTATTTCTAACTTCAGCCGCTGTAGAATTATCTCACTGCACTAGGAATTTAATTTTGCCGAGAATATCCGGGGCCAAATGGATACTCAAGGATTTTTTACCATGCCGCAAAATCATACGACATGGGCACTGTCGATTTTTTTGCATCTTGAAAATCCTCCGACTTTGGCTAGGTTTGATCCTGTGAACTTTTGCGTACGAGGCAAGTACCTTATCACTAGGCCACCCTGCCGGCAAAACTATGAATATTGTCATATCGTTTTGTGACAAGATTACACCGTTGTTACAGTAGAGCCTAATTTAGCAATATTAAGATGAAAGCAGGAAGGTTCGGTAAATTAGTAGTTCTTCTACATTAATCCTATTGAAAGTTCGGTAAATTATGGACTCTTCTACATTTAACCTAATGAAGGTAATTTAGGCCGCAACGTGAGACGAATTAACGGCCTAGTAGGCAGAGCACAGGAACACAGTGGCGTATGTACCGGGTTCGAATCCCGTCCTACGTACTATTAGCAATTTAGCACAAAATGTTATAAAAATCAGGTGAAGATCTTGTATTATACGAAAGTTGCAGCATAAATTAGTTTTAATTAATTAACGTAGAAGGGTTGGTAATTTAACTGTTATCTCGCAAAAGCAAACATCGAATTTGTAGGGGTTTAAACCCGCGCCTTACGTCTCAAAGCTCCAGCGCTCTGCCAACTAAGCTATAACCCTGATGCAACGACGAGCCTCATTTACGCTTATGAAAGTTTAATGCGAACTAGGTTATTAATCCGTTGTAACAGTAGAGACTAATTTAGCAATATTAAGATTAAAGCGGGAAGGTTCAGTAAATTATGGATTCTTCCATATTAAACCTAATGAAAGTAATTTAGGCCGCAACTTGCAACGAAAATATGGCCTAGTAGGCAGAGCACATGAACAGAGTGGCGTATGTAACGGGTTCGAATCCCGTCCTACGTAATATTAGCTATTTTGCACAAAATGTTATAAAAACCAGGGGAAGATCTTGCAAAATACGAAAATAACAGCATACATTACTTTTAATTATTTAACGTAGAAGGGTTGGTAATTTAAGTTTAATCGCAAAAGCAAATATCGAATTTGTAGGGATTTGAACCCGCGCCTTACGTTTTAAAGCTGCAGCGCTCTGTCAACTAAGCTATAACCGTGATGCAACAAAGAGCCTCCTTTACGCTTATGAAAGTTTAATTCGAACTAGGTTATTACACCGTTGTTACAGTCTACTGCTAAATTAGGCTCTAGCCTAATTTAGCAATATAAATAATATAATAAATTCCTGTTCTGAAACGGTGGCAAGACAGACTGACTGATTTTTTTGAGAATTTCAACAACAACCAGTGGCGCAGAAGGTTAAGGGGCACGCGATCGAATGATGACGATAATAACAATTATGGGGAAACAAACAATTTTGGGGCGCAATACTTCATGCTATGGTGGCGCAAGCAAGTCCGTTACCAGGGCCGGCGCTAGGCTGAGGCGATGAGGCGACCGCCTCAGGGCTCGTCGTTCTTACGGGCGCATTGGCCATAAATATTCACTGCATCTTTTTATATAAAAAAATAGTTTTTATCTCAAAAAAAATCAAATTATATTTAAACAATTTAGTTTTACAAATGATGCATCAAAACTTCCTCTAATTTCCTTTTTGCATTAATTCATACTATTACACATTTAATTTTGATAAAATCAAACACAGCAATACATCTGGAAAGTTTCCGTTTCTTTCTATCCTTTGCTGAAAGGATATATTTTTTACTGGGTTATTTCTTGTTTTGCACATCATCCTTTTCTCCTCCTCTGTGAAAGGCGGCTTCAATGTCTTCGGGAGGGGTAGCGCTTTATAAGTGTTTGCAGTTCCAGGAAGTATCTTCTCTATTTTATGACGAGCAAAAACGCAATCTATTGCTTTTTCTCTTTTTTTTTTTTTTTTGTTTTTCATTTTTCCTTATTCAGTACACTCTGATCAGCGATTGTTTTCCTTCAGACTTTTGAAAGTGTAATATATGTATTATTAAAGCTTAAAATATGTATAATTAAAGTTTGTATCGATCATTTTTAATCTCTATTCTATCATAATATCTAGTAGGGGCGGAATTTTTTTTTTTGCCTCAGGGCACTGTTCGTGCTAGCGCCGGCCCTGCCCGTTACGCCAATGCAATCACCATAGATGTAGTGGAAAGCTGAATTTGTGACTTTTGACACGTATATTGATATTATTCGAAAAAAAATTACTCTTTTTTGGAAGATATGAGTCAAATTTTTACTCGCAACATTTCTACCAAAAAAACATTCTTATATTACAAAATTAATATGTATTTTTGTTCAATACGCTTTAAATTGTGAATTATCAATAAAACAACGAGAGATATCGTGAAATGAAAGAAGATGCAAAAAAAAAAAAAAAAAAGGCTGCACGATTCCAGCAAAACGTATCATTGAACTTAGCACGTTGCATCAAATACACACACACAAAAAGCTATAAGTGCAAAGGTTTCAACAAATAGCGGCCCAACGTGAATGATTTTGAACATTGCAAATAGATAAATAAATGAATAAACAATGACAAAATTTTTAAAAAGAAAGAGAAAAGTTTTATTATAAAGAGTTTAACTCTTAACAGCTGTGACAAATATTTTGGTGTAACGACTGTAAGCGGTCTCATAGACCACTTGGAAAGAAGCTTTAAATTAGTTAAATTTTACATACTAAATGAAATACTATGTTTAAATTACAATTATGTTTTCAGTTTTAATTTATTTTAACCAATTTTTAAAAGATAAATTATTTAGTTTTGTGAAAATTAAGTCAAACTAAAGAAACAATTTTCAATTTTTAAGAAATAAACTAACTACTTCAAAATGTTGATCGCTCTCTGAGATCGTACACAGCAGGATAAGATGAGAATCAGAAAATCGACAACAATAGTGATTTTCTCTTTTAACTTGACTTTGACTCACTCAACAGACTAGTAACAATGAACTCTTAGTGTAAAGTCATTTTTCCTCAGTATTAATTTTCTAATACTAAGCATGGCTCCAATCAAGAGCAATAAAATATTTATTGTTATATCGTTCTATAATTAGGGAATTATACCAAAATTAAAAGTATGTATCGGATATAGCATAATTGATATTTTCTCATTATAATGAACGAATTTACATCAATTGCAGATGGTAAAATAAAATGTACCACAGACAACATGAGGGTACGCATTTATATGATTCTAATATTTCTTTTAAGTGAAGTAATAATTATTAAAAATCCCGATATATTGAATTTTTTATAGATACAAACAAATTTGCACTGAATAAGCGAGGTTTAATTAATAATTTACTAATTTAATAATATTCTGGTTTGTGCAACATCACACAGTTAAATAAACATAGTTTTTATGTTATATGTAGTATCATAAATGTTCGAAATTTTTATATTTATTAAAATATAATTATATTATCCAAGGCTGCATACAATACACACCCCAAAAATGTTAAATTTTCAATAGATTAACACACGAACTCCTCATACTAATCTTCCATATTTTCTGGCAAAACTTAACAGTTTGGGGTAGCCGGTGCGCCGTTCGGAGTAAAATTCCTTGAAAGTCCCTAACACAGAATTCTCCCCCTAAGGTGGAAGAGAAGCCATCAGTTGTCAACTCAGCTAACCGGATATCTATTGTTACATTGTTAACGACCCCACTGTTTCATTCACTGCGACAGCTGTAGGCAAACTTTCCGTAGGCAAGAATTGGGCTGAACCAAATTCTCCTGCAGCATTTACGCTAAAACCTGGAGTCTGAAACATTTTATTGAACATTTATAATTACAGATGTTTACATAAATTGCATATGCACGTTAATGGATTTTTTAGTACATATTTAATTATTTTATTTTAAATATTTATGAATGTTTATAAAATATATTACTGATAATTACTATAATTTTGTAATTTAGAGATACCAACTCTAATTTAGAAAATGTATTTACTAGCCTACGTTCTTTTTGTGAAAGCTTGAAGTTAATCCTAAATTACTAGAAGTTTATTTAAACCAATTTACCAAATTTACTTTTTTATGCACCAAATTGATTTTGCTGAGTAACTAACAAGGAAAATGGGGGATGGGTCAGTTGCCCTCAAGATAACGCAAAAGGGTCGAGTTGCCCTCACCACCCAAATTCTAAGTGACCGAGTTGCCCTCAATGCCCCTCTGGGACCACTATCTAGGAATATGGGATACCTGCATTATGAATGGCAGGTTATTGCTGGGTTTAAAACGAGAATGCTTTAAAGTACATTCAAGAATGTCACATGAAAAAGTAACCGAAGTATTCAGTGAGTAACTTGATTAATTGCTGATTTTTTTCTCCTCTTTGAGTATAATAATATTTGCATAATAATAATAAAACTTCCATGTTTAGTTGCTCATTTAATCCATTGAAATAGTATAATGAATAGTACACCAACATGTTTTATCTGAAGAACTAGAGCTGCTAGGGTAAACGTAATGCCATAGTTGAATTCAGGGCATTTAGTTCATACATAATCAGCTCCAAAATTCTTGGAACCATAATCAATTTTGACCAGTGTTATTTTTCTTCCGTTTATTAGCATACTTTAAAATAATTATTATTATTACTAGTAAAACGGCATTACTTAAAGCATTATAAAGAGGTTTAACAACCCCTTTTGTTGGTCAAGAAAGAGCCCTCTTATAGTTATGATAAAGAATCTATCTTCCCTCCATCCCACCCCCACGTGAGAGGGGGAGTGGCGAGTGTAACTGACCCTCGCCAGTTTATTGATAAGAAATACTTTGAGGGCAACTGATCCTTTTGCTTTGATTGACAGGTGAGCGGGGAGTGCAACTAACCCTCGCCCGGAAAATGTGCTCTAAATTATTTCAGATCATCAGTATACGAACGGTTAAACGAATATTTTTAAGGATAACATTTTTTTTTTCTTTTTTTTTTTTGCATCGAAACAGAGTTATTATGAAAAACGATATCGAAGTCATATTATCATTAGTAATTGATTTAAGAACAGCCCTAAAGTGATTAAATTTTAAAAAATCAATGAAAAACAACGGCGTTATAAGTGCTGCATGACAAAGTTAGTCAATATCAAATCCGCCTATTAATGAGCAAAATGTCCTGAAATCTACGCCATCTGTCAAACACATTTGAACAATATTTTTATTTTTTTGCTAATCGTATAATGCCCTTAAGGATTGAGAGGGGGATGCACATGCTGTCTAAAAGGCTCAGATTTTGTCATCTTGCAAAGCAAAATGTTTCAGTTTTTTTTTCTTTCTAACTTTAACATTTTTTGTATGTATATGTTATTTATTTGTTGGCAATAATTTCACTGAAGGTTACACTTACTTTAAGGTTTTATTTCGACCATACTTTTTAGTTCTTAAAACGTTGTCATGCATTTTTTCTTTTTATTTTAATTTCAGTACTTATCATTCCTCTCTAAAGGAAGGAAACTTAATAATAAAAGTAACCAGAAAAAGGCTTCCTAGGATGTAGGGTGTAAATACACATGTACATGCATATATATATATATATATTAGTGTTCGGCAACTACTCGTCAAAAAGTAGTTAACTACCAACTACTAACTACTCTAAACGAAAGCAGTTGCAACTAGTAGTTAACTACATTTTTCTGAGACTAGTTGTAACTAGTAGTTAACTATTTTCCAAAAGTAGTTAACTACTTTTAAGTATAATTCACTTGAATTTTGATTTTTAGGCTTGTTCTTAAATATTCAATCCTAATAATTCAACTCAATATTATTTTTAATCATTGAAACAATTTTAAAGAAATTCCTGTAAAACATTCAAAGATTGAATATTTCCAAATAATTCCACTGAACACATATATCCACTGAACAATTAATATATAAAGAGAATATGAATAAAGACAAAACCTTTTTCTCTAAATTTAAACTTTTATTTTAATATGTATTTGTTTAATAAAGTTAATAATTTATATTTTTAAGAAGTAACAATTTCTCAGCAGTTGTTGTAAAATGAAGGCGTTTACCCTTATTATCAATTTAAAATTATCCCTCTGCCCAGCTCCCATTCATTAACATTGTATCATTATCTTTGTAAGGCGCGTGCTTTGGAATTTAGATTATATTCTTTTAAATTGTGGTCAAGGCAGGGTTGGTGATTTTTTTTATTGTTAAATTTATTTTCAAAAAATAGTACTTTTTTGATTTAAATAAAATTTTTTGGCTTTTTTTAAAGCTAAATATGCTTGAGTACACAAATAGTAACAAATTCAGTTGATTATTTATGTCTGCAAAGAATTTTAAGATATTTCAGTTGAAATAATTATTTATTACTATTTCAAAATTCATTATTAATTTATTATATTTATAAAAAATGTATCCTTAATAAACAGAGAACAACAAGAAACAGAAGAGAAAGCTTATGTTTGTAGACTAAGTGTATCATAATTTCTTGAATATATACAAATACGTTGACTGGACTATTATAATTTTTTGAGTGAAATTTCTGAATATATAAACAGAGATGGCAAATGTCATATAAAATGTTTACTAGAGTTTAATCAATTTTACTATTTATATGTTTCATCTTTCATCAAGAATATCAGTTTTGATGCCTTATCAACACCCAATAAGTTTCTTAATTTTGAGTGCACTATTCCAAATGTAGAAAAAGTCCTTTCTAAATGTGCGGTTGATGCTTTTGCTGTAGTCAGCATGTCAAAAAACTTAATGTTCTCTGATAAAATGTCATTCTTTGACACCTTAACGAAGCTATTTCATCTTTCCCTAGAGGACTAGATGCATTAAGGCGACCATATAGTGAGTTAAAATTCTACTAAATTACTTAAACCCAGAATATATTAAAATTTATAATAAAAATATCTATATTTTAATAATTTGGAAGAAGCTGATATAATTTTTTTTAAATCATAAAAATCAATATTTTGTCTAAAAAAGAATCACAAAAATGAGTTTTTTCTTAAAAAAATCATAAAAATCAGTATTTTTTTTTTCTGAAAATAAAATCATAAAAATCAGTATTTTCTTCTAAAAGAAATCCTAAATATCAGTATTTTTTCTTTCTTTTTGTGTTTTATGGTATCCCAAACGCATGCATGGTACTGGAGTAGAAGTAAAGCTTCCCCATAATGAAGATTTGGCCTTTAAATGAAACTTCATTGTGCATGTGATGGTGCGGGCGCTATTTATTGACTATATATTAGAAAGCTTTTTCTAATTTGCGTAAATACTACAATAAATATTATGATTTTTTATGAGTACTTTTTCATTATATAACATAATATAAAAAATGCATTTGTGTGAGTAATATTCATAAGCTAAAAAAATAAATAATAAATAAATGTTTAAATAATAGATTAATTTATTTTTTTTCGAGAGTAGTTGGAATTTTGAAAGTAGTTGCAACTAGTAGTTGGGAAAAAAAGTTGTTTAACTAGTAGTTAACTAGTTCAAAACAAAAGTAGTTACAACTAGTAGTTAACTAGTAGTTGCCGCTAGTAGTTAACTACTTCTAGTTAACTACTGCCGAACACTAATATATATATATATATATATATATATATATACGCATTCCACATAAGTACATATGCAAATATCATCGACTTTTAGCGGCGTGTGCTTAAAATCTAGGCGAGCTGGTGCCCAGGATTTCTTGAAACTTTATGTATGTGTTATCTGTGTATTATCTAATTCAAACTTTGTCACTTTCCTAATTGAATCGAAAGAGCTTCAGTTATTATCTCAAATCATTTCAATCTGCTGCTTTTAATTCTACATTTCTCTAGTGAATTTCTTTTCTAAAAAGAAATCAAACAAAAGCAACCCAATAAAATCTAATATCCGATAAAACAAGCCCCTTCCCCCGCTAAAAATTTCAATGGAGGTATATGTGCCATACTCCCCCCCCCCCCCCCCCGCTAGTGGGCACCTCTGTGTGTATGTATGTATGCATGTATGTCAATTGGGTGTTTCAAAGATTTTCTTTAATGTTTTCAAAGTTTTAATCCGTATTAATTCTTTGTTGCTGTATTCTATATGTATTTTTGATTTGCTTACTTTTCATTTATTTTTTTGCTTACTCATATATATATATATATATATTTCTATTTTTACATTTTGCTTGTGCATATATTTACTTACACATACATTCAGTCTTCAGTGGCATGTGGCATTCCTAGCATGGGTGTCACCAGGGATCGTATTGTGGGGTCCCCCCCCCCCCCGAAACAAAAAAGGTATGAACTTGAAGGTTTGTAGTTTGTTTTATATAATTTTCAATACTGCTAAAAAGTTTTAAAAAATTATTTTATTTATTTGGTGCAATCTTCAATAAACTACCACTTGTGTACGTGGGTGTGTTAATTATCGTTTTCTGTGTCTGTTTTTATAATTTTGTTTGAGTGGCTCAGATTCAAGGGATCATTCATAAAGGGTGTCACGCTTCGAGGGGGGAGGGGGGGGTTCGTGAAATTGTGACAAAGTGTGACAAGGGGAGGGGAGGGGGTAACAAGTGTGACATCATGCATTATGCAACATAGCGGGACGCGTGACACAGGGGGGAGGGGGGTCCGCTGAAGTGTGACAGATTGTGACAAAGGGGGGAGGGGGGTCAAAAACCTGGGAAAAAAGCGTGACGTCATTTATGAACGGCCCCCAAGTGACATGATATACATCACAAGGATTTCATCATCTTTTTCTTCCTTTAACAAAATTATGCTTTTGAACTAACTTCAGAAGCAATTTTTGCATAAACAGATCTTTGAAAGCTCACATTCCCAAGAACTTTGAATTGAGTGACCTGAATTTGTTTTCTCGTTGTTTTTGCGGTATTTGATACATGTTTTTTTGCTTCCTTCAATTTTAGCTCGTTTGTAGTCATGTTCATAAAATCCTTCCACCACTGTTGCTGCTCGTTTCCGAGATGAAAAAATCTTTCACTACTTGTTCTATTAATTTCATCTTAAAATCTCGCAGGGTTTGTGGACGTTTTGGAGCAGGAAAATTTGTCACGGACATGATGCTGAAAGCCTTCACCATAGCTGTGTCCAACAAAAACCAAAAGAGGTAGTACCACCATTTGACGGACTTTCTGGCAATGCTGTAATATTTCCTCTTCTGATCTGCGAGGTCTACTCCACCCAAAAAACAGTTATATAGCTTGAATAGCTCAGGAGATGTTACTTCGTTGGTTTCCTTTCCTTTCCGTCTTTTTACTGGGGTCAAGCTGTAATCTACATTTGTGGACAGTAAACTAATTTGCTTTTTGTCCATCCAGCAGGTGCTGCATAACATTTCAGATTCTTCATTGTATTGAAACACTGCACTTTATCCTTGAGCTTTAAGCTGTATACTTTTTACTTCCTTTGGCAATTGCTTTCGATTTTTTAATATTGTCCCACAAGCATACATTCCTTTTTTCAGCAAATCTGTCAACAATTGGACACTTGTGAAAAAACGATCAAAATAAATAGTGTGAAACTTTTCTTTCAGCGATGCAATGAGGTTAAATACCACATTATACCCTAGTCCATTGTTGGATCTCTCTACAGCATCATTTTTTCCTCCATAGATGTTGAAGTTGTACACATATCCCAGGTACGATGTAAAAAGCATCCAAATTTTGATGCCCCTTTTTGAAGGCTTTAGAGGCATGTATTGTACTATGCCAAGTCTGCCTTTGTATTTGATAAGGGCTTCATCGATCGCTAATTCTTTGTAGGGATTAAAATGGGCTTGAAAATTATTTCTTAAGGCCGAAAGCAGTGGTTCCAATTTTTGAAACACGTGGAACCCTTCTTCTCCTTTCTGAACTTCATTCAATTTGTTTGAAATGTGAAAACATTGAAGAATTTAAAAAAACCGATTTCTTGGCATAATTTTCTTTATCATGTCATGACCTAAAATGGGATTTGATGACCAATAATCTCTAAGCTTTATCATTCTGACTAAGCTCATGATCATTAATACTGCAAATTGGCCCACATTTCGCTTATGTCTTGGATAGGCTTCTAGTTGTTGTCTTGTTTTTTTCTTTTTTCGGCCAAGAATTCAGCATAAATATTCGTATTTTTACGAATATTTTCCATCATTTCGTCATTGAACAGCAATTTGAAATACTCTATCTCGTTCGATTCTGTTACTAAGGAATGTTTGGGACCTGGACTTTCATGAAATCGTCTTCGATCCTTTTTTTTAAATCCCGAACTGCACCTAGTTAATTCATTAGTGTCAACTTCCGCTAATGATGTCTCATTTTCTGATTCTTCACTTTCTGAATCTACGTTATAAGTTGGGCAAACAATTAAAACATCATTTTCTGAAAAATCTTCGATTTCAATGTCAGACTCATTAGAATCTGAATTAAACAATATCGCATAGATTTCATCTTGCGTCAAAATTTTCCTTCTCCGAAATGCCATTTAAAAAAATATCAAAAAGCTGAAACCACCTCAAAAATAAAAAATACGACTTCTCGTCTAAGTTAGAGCAGTAGCAATGAGAATTTCAACTGAGTAAAACTGAAACTGTAATGACAATACGCATTCCTTTTCCTTTATATTTTTAAGAAAGATTTTCAAATTTTACTTTGGTTCTTTTATGCTTTTTATTTGTCACTTACTTAACAAAGTCTATGAAAATTTAAACCAAAAATTGTAGGACATAATTAATATTTATATTGTTAATGAAACAAATATCAATGCATAGCAAACAAAAAATGCAACGGACTTACCTCAACGTATTACAATAAGAGTATAAAAATTTTGTATTTAGCATTTTGTTTTCGGAAGTATCACTGGACAATTCTGAATCACTGTCAGTGGAGTCACCGCTCACAGAAATGATAAACTTTTTGTTCTCACAAACTTCATGATCAATCCCATCAATGTCCCACATTCCTTTTGCTTTTCCTGCTACATGGGCATTGCAATTTCGCCAGCATTCCGTTCTTAGTTTCTCAATTCCTTCAATTACGAGCTCTTTCACTTCGTTCAATTTGAAACTTTTATTTTCCCGAGTAACGTGGCCTTTAATTTGGCTCCATATCATTTTGATTGAGCTCGCAATGATATGGAAGCAATCTTAAAATTGGTGTGTCCATTTTTCTTTGCAATTCTTCAACTAGGTATTTATCATATAAATGTTAAATTTCGTACACTTTTGCAAAAGTTCTAATATAAGCATTTCATTGCTAAAACTAATGTTTTTTTGTGACAACCATTCATGAAAACTGCTTTTTTTCCAAGAATTTGTTGGAATTTTTTCTACTTTAACAGAATGGTAGGAGGCATTGTCCATTATAATCACACTTGATGCTTTTAATTTCAGTAACACACTTTCAAATCATTTTTCGAAATGGTTGCCATCCATTTCTTCTAAAATGGTAGTCACCATTTTTTTGCCGATAAAAATGTCAGCTGCATCACTCACAAAACCATTTTCGCTTCCTATATGCGTGATTTTTAATCTTCTTCCTTTTCCTTTTGGGACAGTTGCACTTATTGGAGTTTGGAAGAAGCAACTTCATAGCTATTTTTAATGTTCAAATCTTGCCACTCTCGGCTCTGCAAATGTCCTTCATTCACCCATATCTCATCCAGGTAATATATTGGCGTGTTATTTTGTTTAGTCAATTTAATATTTCCTTAAATATCTTCTACGCCACAAAATAATGTCTTGCCTCTCAAGAATAGATTCCCGCTTACGCTTTGCATCCTAAGTCTTTCAATATTCTATACAAAGTTGTCCGGCTAATATTTTTTGGAAAATATGTCTTTGTCATCATATACTACTTTTAATAATTTATCTAATGTTGGAATCTCATTTTTGCGGAAAAAATTGTGAACTTTTCTTCGAAGACAGGAGAACGGGAAATTATATTTGGAAAGCCGTCTTTGTTTACCCACAGCAACAGGCCGTTTTTTCCCAGGCGAGCTCAAAAGACGAGTCTCTTTTCTTTCAATCGAAACACAGTTCTCGCTGAAACTCCGGTAAGCTGAGAAACTTGATCCACTATTTTATTTACAGGATCTTGTGGCCTTTCTTTTCGCAGTCGGCAATAAACATTCAAAATATTTCTGCGGGCGGCACTCTTGATCGGTTTTCCACGTCTTGACGGAGAATAAAGCGTTGTAGGAGACAAACCATTTTCAGACATTTTAGACTATTAATCTGGAAAAAAAAAATCAGACCGACATTGAAAGGAACCTTTTGCATTCAAAGCTTACAAATTTCTCGGCAGAAAATATGGCTCTCCGTAGAAGATCTCTGATGTAAATGCAGTAATGGAGATCTTGAACTGCGAGCGGGAAAAGATATCAGCAAAAGACAATTTTTGCTTCGTAAAATTTCGAACGCAAGAATGTACTGTGGCGGTCCATGTATGTACTCATTTTCTAACGACTACTTCATTTGTTAATAAAACTCTCAGAAACGCATGCTCAAATCTCACGAAACTTTCGTCGTATTTGACGAAGTGGCTTCGTGAAAAATAAATGCTCCGTGTTAACTTTTCGTCTTATTGCTGAAATTTGTGTAGTAACTTTTTTAAGTCACGTGATCGCGAGAGGAAAGAATCGCTATAAATGAAGAAACTTTCTTGACGTTTGAAGAATCGTCTAAAGTGAGGATTCTATTTTTGAGAGCGAACGCATGTGTCCGTTTCTGGAAGTACTACCATTCAGCCTCGTGTTCTTCACTTCAAAGAAAAGATGAATCGCAGCAAATAGATATTGGTGAAGAGAACGTATCAATATAATAGATACGGACACTAGGGTGGGTCGAAAAAAAGTAATGTTTTTTTTTTTTTTTGAAACGCTATACCGCGGAAAACTTGCCTCTGTAGTAGGTAAGTAACATGCAAATTAAAAAACAGATTTTTATTGAACCCCTAGCTAGCGCATTGTACTTAAAATTTCGATTTCTTTCGAAAATCAAGTCATTTTAATTATTTTTTTTCGCAGAAGTCAGCCATTATTATTTTTAACTTAATCATTTATTAAAAGGGTTGAAAAGCACAAAAAAAAAAAAAAAAAAAAAATCACAACTGTCAAAATCTTTCAATTTGCGGTAGCGCAAAAGACTCAGATATCGGTAAATTATTGCATTTAAGGCACATACTAACACCTTATGGGAAAGGCCTAGTCAAGTATGCTGAGTTTTGAGTTAATAGCCCATTTCTTATTTTTTTTACTTTACACTTCAATTCATTGTAATAGAATAGCGTTTCCCAACCGGTGGTTCGCGAATCCTCAGTGGTTCGAGTGGTGTCGGAAGGGGGTTCGCGAAAATAGCATTGTCATAGCGGAATTTTTAATTGCTAACGTACAAAAACACTAAATGATAAATTTACATACGTATTAGGACGGAGTGTAAAAATGATTTTTTTAAAATAAATTGTTTTCCCGATAATGCATAAAAGTTGTGGACTAGCATAGGAAGCATCGTACAAAATTTGAAATGCACTTATTTCTACTATTGTCTGATTTCGAAAACTTGAATCACAAAGAGTATCAGAAGAAATTCCTTGATTAATTTAAAATTTTAAACGTATGTTTCTCCTACCATTTCCCACTTTTTTCGCTAACACGAAGAAAAAGTAGGAAATATGAAAATTTTTCTAAATGTAAAATTTAGCATTATTTTCGGCTAATTTCTCCCATACAGACCGTACAGTTTAACCAAAGATATTTAATCATTTATTTTATTAAATTTTGTATTCGCATTTATCACAGATTATTCCTACTATTCTGCATGTTCGCAATGAAACGTTTGAAAACAAATGAATTTTAATATTGTAATTTTCCACAACTTTTGCGAATTTTGAGCAGAAAGATATTTATTGATTGATTCAAAATTGTGTACGTATGGTTAGTTCTTATGTTACTTATGGTTAGTTCTCATGACACTCTGCTAACATTTTTTCTCACTAACGGTAAAATAATTTTTAAAGAATTTTTTACTGCTCTATTAACAATTCAAAAAGAACATCTAATTAAAAGTAATAATTAAAAAACATGTGTGTTTTCTTGTAGCTGTATTTTTGCTTTGGTTTAAACTTAGATGTTTTGCAATTCCATTTTTTTTTCTTTTTTTTTTTTTTTTTTGTGATGAACTATTGTACAAAAAGGAAAATAAACGTGCCAGAAAATTTTACAGTTTTGTTACCCGTTACTAAAGTCTATAGAAAGGGGATCGCCATTTTCTTTCGGATCTTAGAAGGGGTTCGCAAGAAAAAACAGGTTGGGAATCACTCCTTTATATGGTCATTCTATTAGTGGTTCGCAACCTTTTTTGTAAATCATCTAAGCTTACTTTTTTTTCGCGTCAGCGAGGAATTGTGGGAAATGGAAGGAGAAACATAAGGTTCAGAATTTTAAATTACCAAGGAATTTCTTCCGATACCACATTGTGATTTAAGTTTTCGAAACCAGACAATAGTAGAAATAAGTGCATTTCAAATTTTGTATGCATGCTTCCTATGCCAGTCCACAACTTTTGTGAATTATCGGGAAAACAATATATTTAAAAAAATCATTTTTACACTCCGTCCTAATACGTATGTAAATTTATCATTTAGTTTTTTTTCTTGTACGTTAGCAATTAAAAATTCCGCTATTGCAATATTATTTTCGCGAAACCCCTTTCGACACCACGCGAACCACCGATTGGGAAACGCTTTTCTTTTACAATGAATTGAAGTGTAAAGTAAAAAAATAAGAAATGGGCTAATAACTCATAACTCAACATGCTTGACTATGCCTTCCACATAAGGTGTTAGTATGTACCTTAAATGCAATAATTTATCGATATCTGAGTCTTTTGCGCTACCGCAAACCGAAAGATTTTGACGGTTTTAATTTTTTTGTGTGCTTTTCAACCCTTTTAATAAATGATTTTCGCTATAGCAGTTAAAAATAATAAGCTGCGAAAAAATTGTAAAATGACTCGATTTTCGAAAAAAATTGAAATTTTAAGTACAATGCGCTAGCTAGGGGTTCAATTAAAATCTGTTTTTTTAATTTGCATGTTACTTACCTACCTCAGAGGCAAGTTTTCCGCGGTATTGCGTTTCGAAAAAAAACATTACTTTTTTACGACCCACCCTAACGGACACTCATCCTAACTTTTGTTAGCAATGAGACATTAGCCCAAAAGGACCAAAGAGAGACTCACGCTCTTTCAAAATAGTAAGAAATGAGCTACCGGCCACATAGTTCAAAGTGCGACTTATAATTATTTTCAGTGCACTATAAATTAAGTTCGTCACAAATCGTTAGTAAAATTAGAAATGCAAATTTCCATTTCTTACCTGCATTTTTTTTTAGTTCATTAGGATAAAGAGGGTGACGCGAAAAACTTCTCCATGTTATGCCAACTCCTTTATTCTTGTACTCACATGCGTTATAATGATGTATGGACTTCTAACGTGTTGATCACAACTTTTTGAAGTACATTTCAAAAGCAGCTTTACAAAGGGAGCAAGAAAACTCGGATCATTCCCGAGAAAGAACCGAAGTGCATATATTAGCATCACAACGTAACTGGACTTGTTTGCGCAACATGAAATCTTACGTCACCTCAGTTGTAAATTGCAGACTTAACGGCCCTTAACATCGTGCGCAGTCACGGGGTCTGTGTGTCGCTATGGATACGCCACTGATCAGCACTTAGTATAAGATATTTTTTTAAAAGACAGATAATTTTTTAAAAATAAAGGGAAAAGGAGTGTAGTGACCATGTTACCGACTCATAACTGAGATGTGCCTCGGAAACTAAGACGTAAATGAAAAGCAATGTTTAGGTTTTATACACTTCTAAGCGGAACTTCTAAAACTAGTGCCGTGGAAGCCTAGTGGTTAGGATATCGAGCTTCGAATCGGAGGATCTCGGGTTCCATACCAGAGCCGTTGAAGGCACACCATGTACACTTGGGGATACGTGCACGTAAAATCCGTGGACCCCGAATTCCCGAGGATACCGAAGGGTGGAGATTTTCCCTTCCCTTCACTCTTTGGTCAAGAAAGGAAGGTGGCGCATTTTCGGTGGTGCCATTTGGTGTCATCCAAGTATATAATGTGCCAAGTCGTACTTTCACCGTTCTGGTGCTCATCTATAAACGGAAGGTGCTCCTTACTGCTTTAATTCCTAGTCATTCTGCGAAGGGAAGCTTGGATATAAAATTGGCATTACAAACAACTTCTAAAAATTCTCGCTTTTTCTATTGTATTCTTAATTTCTAGCTGTTTTATATTTTTATAATTATATACATATATATTATATACATATATATATGCGAGAGAAATACACACACACACACATAATTAACTCTTCGCAAGCTTTTATATCTTGAATGACTCAAAAAGTTAAAATAACTTTCTCGATACTAAACAGAAAAAAATCAATAGTTAAATAAGGAATTTTTGGGATATGGTGCAATATGATGTATGTTAATTATTCGTTTTGCTGTCAAGTTTAAAAATTTTATGTTTCTCAGAATCGTATGACAAAATACACCATTACACCATGAAAAGGAAACATATTTTGAAATGAATTTTGTAAGTACAGATCCTAAAAAACTTAAGCAAATTTTAACAAGGATAGAAAAAGGTTTCGATCTCAGCAGGCACTTGAATGATAAAACATTTAAAAGCTATAAGCAGTTTTAAACATCTTAATATGTAGCAAGTTTGTGTTTCAGTACTATAAAAGACCTATTATATCCAGCATTATGTAGAAAAGTTCATTTTTTTATTACTACCTCTGCCTTTGGAACGACTAAATAAAGTTTCATAAATAATTAACTCATTTAATAATCGTCTAGATATAATATCACACATTTACACGAACGTAATGCTTCACTAATTTTGGTGAGAACGATTGTACTAGATATGCATATCATGCCTGTCGTATTTTTTTAATTATGAATTCTCAAAACTGCGAATAGTGTTGAATGAACAACTGTTTAATAAATAATTTCTGTTGATTTAGCAAAGGTTTCACATGTTAATTTTAAAAAGAAAAGGACCATTCATCAGAGTGGTTTGGACATTCACTCTCCGATAAATTGTACCGCGCTATCATCTACGTCAGTGGTTCCCAATATTTTTTCCAAGAGCCGAAAAAAATTGCCGAACCCCCTTCTGTATCGTTAAAAATGATTTTCCCGATATTGCGAAAAAGTTATAGAATATGGAACGGTATGAGAAATATACGTACCAATTTTTGAATTAATCAATGAATATCGGATCCGTTTTCGGATTCAAACATAGAAAATTATCCAAAGTTGGATATAAAGTGATAAATGCGAGTGCAAAATTTAAAATTAACGAATAAATATCTTCCGGTTCCACTTTTAGGTCTGTATGAGGCAGTGAAAAGCAAAGGGATGTTAGTGACCAAAAAACGATTCTGAGCAAAACGCGTTCAAATTTTGGATCTCAAGCAAATTGGGGCGGAGCAACCGTTAGAGCTATTACAAACATCTCTTGCCACAATATAGAATGGTGCTTTTCCTACCATTTGCATAGTTAACTCAAAATTTTCAATTTTGTCACTTACACCCCTTTGCTTCTCAGTGCCTCATATGAAAGATTAGCCGAAATAATGTTAAATCTTACATTTTAGTAAATTCATATTTTCGAATCGTTCTTCGCACTAGAAAGGAAAAAGAAGTAGAAAACATTTAATATAGAGCGTTCAAAATTTCAAATAAATCGATGAATAACTTTCGATACCACGTTGAAATGCAAATTTTCGATATTATGTAGCCGTAGAAAGTGGTACATTTCAAATTTTGTACGAATGCTTTGTCAGTCCACAACTTTTACGCATTATCGAGAAAACAATTTATTTAGAAAAACCATTTTTACACTTCATCCTAATTACGCATGTAAACTTATGATATCATTTTTAAATTAAAAATTCCGCCATTGCAATATTATTTTCGCGTACCCCTATCTACACCCACGCGTTGGGAAACGCTGATTCTACGTTGTCACGCCAACTACTTCCGCCAAAAAACCGCCAAGGAACTTCTCTTTTTCTCCCATCAGAAGTTTAGATGGGAGATTCCAAACAGAAAAACATAATTAAAACAACTAATATGCGTTTTGGACACATAAAAATGTATGACATTGAAGCCAATGTTTTCGTCCTTCGGAATATGGCATTAAAATTTTGCCGAAACACTTTGCTTCCGTGAAATACGAGTTTTTGTAAACCCCTCTCATTTCTCCTGTGCTAAGTCTGCGAGAAGTTCCCCAACAAGCAGTGAAGAGGTTAAAGGTCGGCGCTTGTTTATCCCGGCATATGTCACGTCTCTCCTTATGTAGTCTCTGGCTAGAGCGCCAGATGTTCAAACGAGGACTTCCTTTTACGACGAGAAAGAATTCGTATCGCCGATATTGTGGTGCTAGCAAGTAATTGTCATCATATAGATAGGGAAAGTCTACGATGAATTCCAACCTTAGAAATAAATTTAAAAATCTACAACCAGTGAGATCGGGCACCTCTAACCGCCCAGTAACTATTATGTTTCACAACTGCACACCTAGATTTGTTTCACTACACATCATTGAACGTAATGGACTCTGTCGGGAACAAGTTGCGATAAATAAGTATGTATCGTGCCTTCATAGAACGTACGCAACAAGTGCTTGGAGAGGGAGCGATATGGATTCGCATCATGATTTTTTAATTAATCGGCAACATATTTACGTCTGTGGACTTAAAAAAAATGAAGAAGGAGAGGAAATAAGAAGAGATACTTCTGGTCAAGATCTAGTCGAGCACGTGTATATTACAAGACCGTGTAAGTAAATTTCACTATAATCGTTTCGGTGAAAGTGTTGTTTATGGCGCTGGTTGGCAATTTTTGTTGCTGTCGCCAACTGTTGCATTATCATGAAACTGTTAACTGAACAAATCCAATTTTAAACTATCGCCAAATGCTGATGCACCGTAAGCAGCACTTCAACCAACTTTTTATATATTTGCCAGATCTAAGGCAAATTGCTGAATTGACTAAGTGTGCAGCGTATATAAGTATGTGTGGGTTTTTTGTATGTATGTCCAGAGGGGGGGGGAGGTCTAAAGCCCAGTCTTATCCCTCTTAGAAAATGACCTAGTTACGTCCCTGGGCGTCAGGGATTGATTTACAGTATGCGTTCGGTGACTGCGCCCCCCCCCCCGTAAGAGCGGCCCCTAAATGTTAAGCGTTCAGTAACAGTTATCTGTCCCAATTTTTATTATTAATTTATTTTAATTTTTACATTTAAATCTCAAAATGGTAAACTGCTAAATCAAAAAAAAAAAAAGAATTCAAAATGTAAATATCTTGTTCTTGTTTGTTTAAATAAACGAAAGTAATTTGATTTTAGATAAGAATCACTTTTTTTATTTTTCTCTCTTCTTTTTCTTTTTTGCAATATTTTTACGTATCTTTATAATTGATTTTCATGAGAATGTCCAAATCCAATTCAAAAATTGAAAGTAATGCATTTTTTATTCATTTGTAAATGAATTCATGGGCCTCCCCAAGGTCTAATTATTGGGGGGAGGGATGGCAATTTATTTTCGATATTCCTAAATTTTGTCCTTCAGTCAGTGAGACACATCGGGTCAGTTAATAAGTAAGTCAGGTGCAATCACCCCGACTGGCTATAGTTTTTTAACAGCTATAACTAAAATGAGGATTTTTGGGAGGAGATATTGTAGTAAGTGCAGTGCCGGATCTAACGGTAAGCGGAAGCAGAGGACCTCGGGCGACTAAAGGGGCCCCTCGCGGCCGCGTAGTTCACCTTTTAGTTTTTTTTCACAGAACGTTTTTATTTATAACTATTTTTATTTGAAGCATTTTCTATCGATTTACAGTACAGAAATTTCAAGTCAACCAAACGACTTAAAAAGTCCATCAAGGGAATGGTAATTTTCTTCTTCCTTTTGGAGACTAGATAAGCTTTCCATTTCTTCTCGATGAGATAAGCCCATCGACGACGACTATACGACGATGGTGGGTTCCATAAAACTTCGGGGGGGGGGGGGGGGCATATGACCGGATGCAAATCCATCCCCGACCAGACTATGTTCCGTGTTCTTTCTGTGGTTTCTGTTTCGATTGTAACACTACTTTTACTAGCACTTCTGCAATGAACGTTTTCGTGTTGTGTAGTTTTTCAGTCAATCGTACTCCGTTTCATGCAGTTAGAATTTATTATTCTTAAGTTTTTTGAGATTCAAGTCAATCTTCTAGTATGCGAAATGGAGAGTAGGGACTGAGTTTTCACACCTCTCATTGAATCACTGCGCTGACGCGCTAAATGAAATGAAATTTTGAATCGAAAGTGAATGAAAGCATGGGAAATAAAAGTATAATCCTTTTTGACAAAACAAAAGGTGAAGTAGAATTTTTTTTAATTGATTAATTTTACGTAATTTGCGACAACATTAAATCACAATTATGCCAAAGAGCTGAAAAGTATAACTCTGTACTAGAACCTTTTAGTATTTGTTAAAAACCAGATTTAACTTTAGAAGAAATAAAAGATTATCTTCGAAAATTGAGAGAACTTTATAAAAATGATATAGACTTTTTGACTTTAGAGGATGAAATTGAACATTTCTTAATGTTTTTAAACGAAAATGAAGGTTCTAATAAGTCTGCCAACTTATCTATAGTGTTGTGGATTTCAAATGCTTGTATGCCTCGACAAATAAATGGCATGCACGTTTCCAAACAGAGACACTATTGAAGATTTTTT
Organism: Octonoba sinensis; assembly: GCA_038502835.1. NCBI lineage: Eukaryota > Metazoa > Arthropoda > Arachnida > Araneae > Uloboridae > Octonoba > Octonoba sinensis. Next base: position 199,890,625 of record CM076598.1, on the reverse strand, counting down.
GACGATTCCAATCTCCAATGCGTCAGGAGAAAGGTCTTTTTCTGTGTTAAAAAGAGTAAAAAAATATTTAAGAAATACCATGGGGGAGGAGAAATTAAATAACTTAGCAATACTGTAAATAGAAGAAGACATTTTACGCAATGTAGATTCTGGAAAATTAATTGATGATTTTGCCAAAATGAAAGTTAAAAGGAAATTTTTGTAACTGTAAATAAAATTTTATATTAATGTGTAAATAAAAGTAAATATTTTTACTATTTTTTTTTGAAATTTGTTTACAACTCAAGGACCACAACTGGCTTGATCCGTCATTAAGTTTGTTTTTTATGTGCTTTAAAGTTTTTTCTGTTACTTGAGCATAATCCAGGAAACATGATAGTTCGTGACAACATTATAGACATTTTGCTTTTTTCATTCTCTTTGTTCTGCATGCAAGTATAAGTGTTGCTAAGAAGCAAAAAATATATGTTGCCCCTATGATATCTATTTTGTAGTGTGTAGGCAGGGCCCGGTTACGACAGTCGGGGGCCCAAGGCGCAACATTATTTTGGGTGCCAAAAGTAAAAATATGGGGTATAATGTTTAAAGTTAAATAAACTTGGAGATTATTAATACTGGGTTCATACCCAATTGGCAAGGGGGAAAAAACACCTACTGACACAACATCCTACTATTCTGCATTCTATATTATTTTTATTCAATATGATTTTTGTGTTATTCATTAAATAAGCAAAGCTTTTGAATACGCATATTGCATTTTAAAATTTTACTATTGTTTATAATATTAAATAAGTAAAAAATGTCGAGATGCCTCCGTGATTAAAGGACAGTATTTAGCATAATAGACGATGAAGCTATTGATCTGATTGTGTATAGTTTTAGTTCGCTATGTAAATGAGTTAAGATTTTTCCATTTTGTAAAAAAAATTTTAAGAGATATTTTCAGAAATCTTTCTAACAATTTGGGGGCCCTTAAAAATTGGCGGCCCAAGGCTGCGTCCTAGCTGGCCTATGGCACTGTGGCACTGTGTGTAGGGACTAAAAATATTCTTAGTAATTATGTACATGTATGTATTTAAATAATAATAAACACCGAGGGAACAATGTTTTTTCCTTGTTCATTATAGAAATGTAGAGGTGCATAATATATTGATTAGTTTTTAATATCTGCTGCCCTTAAGGGCATTGTGCCGTGATGCTAGCACCTCATCCTCCCACCAGCCTTGTTTACATGCTTGTTTCGTTTCAATTTCATATCGCTCTAGCTAATTCTCTTTATTTATTCCTGAATTTCTTCTTTCCGAGTGTTTTAATTATAGTCCTTAATTTCTCAGCCATTTAGGTTTCTAAGCAAGGCCGTATCCAGAGGGGGGCCGGTGCCCCCCCCCCCCCCCGAAATCCCAAAAATTTTCGCAATAAAGCATATATTCTTCCCTGAAACGTTCCCCTACACTAGTGTTTCAAAGTCAGCCCCCCCCCCCCCCCCGAAAAAAAAATCTGGCTATGGCCTTGTTTCTAAGTATACGCTACCCTCTTTGTTTTCAGACTATGCTTTCTAGATGGTTAATTTTTCTATTGAAAAACAAAACATTTACTCGAGAAAACTCCAAAGTTTGCGATGAATTCATGTTAGTTATCTAAAATTACATAAAATTGCTTAAAAGAAAATGACTAAAAAATTTAAAAATGTTTTGCAAACTTTTGAAGGAAAAAAAGATGTGTTACGTACGGGACAGAATTTTGCCCCTTACTTAGCACTTTTATTTACTTTATATAGCTTATAAATAAATTTTAACTAATAAACATTTATTGTTTTAGGAAGCTTGTACAATGTGTTTAAAAAAAACTAAAAATTGTTCAGTATCGAATATTATTACTAGCATAAGAACCGAAAAAACACCTTAAAATGTGATTTACAAGACACAAAAAAAAGTAGTTAATAAAAAATAACTACAAAATGCTGTTTGCTTTTACTATTATAATACTATTGAAGATTAGTAAAATATTAAATTTTTGAATCTAAATATTTTTTTGAGAGGTTGCTCTGTAAATAAGATTTTTTCATAAGACTATAAACAAGGTGATGTGATTTTTTTAATGTTGAAAACAGAAATATTTTATTGCTAATGCGTACTAGAAGACTTGTTTCTATGTTGTTTCTAAAGCCACTTGGATATCGAAGCTCTGCTTCGCAGAGTAGCCTGGAATTAAGGCAGTAAGGGAGTATTTTTTTTCTTGTTCCATAGATAAACACCAAAATGGTGGAAGTGCGACTTGGCTCATTATGTAGGGGAAAGTTGGATAAAACTGGGTAGGTGGATAAAACCGGGACCCAGCAGTTTTAGCTTGATAAGTATTGTCATTTGTCAAAAAACAATTGAACTAGTTGCAACCAACCGCCATGTTATTTGGAGTTAAATGAAAGGCAGTGGTGTTTATTTGTTTGTCAACGCCGATGTTTCGAAAAAATAGAGCGGAAAAGTTTTGATTTTTACACCACCGATTTCACTTTGTAGTTTGTAATTGCTTAGAGATTTGTTTTAGGTAAGTACAACATTTCATAACACCTTTTTCAGCACTTATTTTAAATTATTAAACCATGTTTTAAATATGCTAAGCCATTTTTTCTGATTAATGGCATTGTCAGATAAAACCGGGACCTTGGCAGTCGGACAAGACGGGTAGTACCTGGTTTTGGACAACCGTTTTTTTTTTACTGTGTGAAAATAAAGTTTAATTTGTAAAATATAAATCTTAAAAGAGCAAGAATTGTCTCATAAATGTCATAAAATTAAGTCTTTATTACTTTTTAGGAGGGACTTCATATGAATATAGGCTACTGTATTATAGTATCTTACTTAAACCTTTAAAATTAAAATTATTTTTTAAAAATTAAATAGTGTTTGTCAGTTTATTCCAAAAAATGTTTTTTCTTCTTTTTTAAAAGTAGGGTAGAATGAAAAAATTAATGCTTTTACCGATTTATAATCTTGTTAGAATAAAAATTGCACCCATAAAAATTAAGGCTGCTCCTCAGTTAATTTCCGAATTCAGCTCACTAATGTTAAGTCTATGGGCGTGTGATGCATTCGTATTTGTTAAAATATCTAATTGGGAAATTTTAATATTTTTTACTTCATTTTTCTGTGTACTCTTCTTAAAGGATGTCTCTTTTTTTTTATTTCTCAAAATCTATACTTAATTTTATATTTTTTTTTTCCAAATTGTGAAGTCAAATACTGTAGAATGACCCTTATACAAAGCGTAGACCACTCTACAATCGTTCAAAGAAAAGAATTCTACATCACCCTATTGCTCTACAGCTCTTTAAAATAGCTTCAGGATAATTTTAGTCATCTGTGTTTAGTAGGATTGTACCTAGATACCAAAACGTAGCTTGCAAGGGCATAGCCAGGATTCCCGCTAGGGAGTACCTAGCGGGAATCCTGGCTATGTAGGGAGGACAACGTTACTCAACTGATGTATAACTAACATCAGCCATTAAATATGCATATTTAATAAAAGAAGGGGGGCAGTTGTAAGGGAGAAATTGTATTTTGCAGAGAAAATGAAAGAAATACAAAAACCAGGAAACTACCATGTATTCAGTTGTCAATCCCAAACAAACTTTAAAAATAAAATAAATGATACAGAATATTTCTAAATGCATGCATTTAATGTTTTTAAAATTATTTTGCTACAACAAATATGCTTAATTACTCATAATCAAAATCTAAAGATAGCAATTTTTTCTCGTAAAGGTTTCTTTTTAAAGTTAAATAGGCGAGAGAGAGCTTAAGATTGATGAAATAATTCGACAATGTTGAAAAACCAGTCTTGTTTGATAAGTTTTTAGATTTATTGAAAGGGGGAAGTGGGCAAAAGTCAAAAATTTTAATGTTATTATACTGTGAAACATTCTAAAATGATCAAGAAATGTATGAAATTTAGACACATTTTAAAAGAGTGTCATCCCTTTAATGTATTTTTGAAATGAAATGAAATTAAGTTTCTTTTACTTTAAAATTTTTAATTCATGTACTTGAAAGACTTTGACAAATAATTTATAAACACTATTTATAAACAAAACATTAAAATTCCAAGTTAGCTCTAAAACAGTTTTTTTTTTAAATTAAAAGAGAAAATGTTGATAGTTGGTTTTTATTTATTATTGCACTGTATTTCCTCGTTAAAACTCAAGTTTTGAATTTGATTAAAAGTTCAGTAGCTGTTTCCTATCCTTTCTTTCCATTTTTCTTTATACAAAATTAGTTTGTAATTTTAAGTTAACAATTTTATAATAAATATTTGCAAGTTAGAATTTGTTATGACATAATTGTAAAACAAGAAAAGTTTTCATTTAAAGTTTAAATATTTTAAGCATCTTAATACTCAAAAAAGCATATAAAAAGGCAACATAAGTGTAATAAAAATGCATAAAACTGTTTAAAGGAGGCATAAGGCTAAGTTGCTGTAAAGGGCTAATGTCTTGCATTGACATTTACTGCTTCGATATAGAGCTGTGGTAGCATAGTGGTTAGGAGGACAGACTTCCAATTGGAAGAATGGGTATTCGATACGCGACCCGCTGAAGACACTTGGGGATACGTGCATGAAAATCTGTGGACCTCGAGGTGCCGAGAGTACCGGAGGCTGGAGAATTTTAATTCCCATTACTCTTAGGTAAAAAAACGAAGATGGTGTTTTTGTGGTGGCACCATCTAAATGCAATAAAATTTTTTAAAAGAACTTACGTTTGTCATAACTCGGTAACAATGAATTATTAAGTTGGTTTTGTAAAGTTACATTTAAAAAAAAAATTAAATTCCTATTTGGTCATTTTAAAAGATATTTTGTTAAATATCATTTAAGAGATATGTATAAATAATACTAGTTTTCAGGAAATCTTTGGTAAAAGAGAAAAACACTATTATAAAAACGTAAAAATATGAAAAATATACCAATCAAATTGATTAACGCCACACAAAGCTATCAAAATGCCAACATAGATTTCAAGAATTAGGACGAGACGATTTTTTTTTCTTTTTTCGATTAAGGGTAGTCATGGGTGACACAAGAGTGTGCATAATATAAGTGGAAGTCTCTATTACAATTTTTTGATTTGCCGCAAATGCGTTGAATTTTCGGTCAACTACTCTTTTAAAACAAAATTTTAAAAAAGCTATTTTTGAATATGGGTGTTTTTTTTTTTTTTGAAAGTTCTCTCTAAAATGAAATACTATGGTTTGCTGTATATTTTTGCTCAAAAATTCCGAAAAATTAACAACAAATGAAGGAATGATCTTGCAGGCTTCCATTTTTTTTTTAAGCATTTAGTGACACCAATAGCATCTTTCCTCAGTATCCATCCTCAAAATTTAGAAAAAAAAATTGTTACAAATTTTGTTTAAAAAAAGCACTTGGCTGAAATCTCAACACATATGCGAAAAATAAAGAAATTGTGCTAACAAACTTCCAGTTTTTTGTGCATTTTGTGTGCCACCAATATCCCTTTTTCCACACTACCCATCAGCAAAAACTGAAAAAACATATTTCACTGTCCCTCCTGTACATAAGATTTATATTTCACATAAAATTTAGACATTAATAGAATAATAAATTGAAGGTAATGAAACCCAACTTCATGAAATGTGAAACTTCAGCAAGGTGAAATAATTCCCATGGCTTTAACGGTTAAAAATTAGGAAAGATTTGAAAGCTCTTACCAGTAAAAACTATTGAATGTCCAACTTTAATTTTTTTGCACAACTTAACAGCCAGCTTTGATCAACAGCAGCTTCTCAATGTCGACCACCTGAGAAATAATGTTAAAACTGAAACCTCTGAACTGAACAACAAGAAAGGGTCAGTAAAAATTCCCATCAACTAACAAATGGCCACATTTTCAGACTTCTAAAATTACTTTTTTTCTTTCTGTGGATTATTTTTTCCTAAATTTTATAACCAAGGGTGGGAAAGGAAGGCTAGCAAAAAGAACATTTTTTGGCCTGAGGACTCTTATCACTCCTAAAGAACGTAGAAATATCCCCTATTGCTTCAGGGATATTGATGTCCTAAAATAGTAAAAGCCTCTTACATCTGCACCAAATAATGATCATCGGAAAATAACCCCTCCATTGCTCAAATTAAAACGGCCTGAAGAGGCAATCTGCACATAAGATGCAAAATGTGTTAAAAGGCTTTTATTACTTGCTATTTTATAAGCATTCCCAGAACTAACCTGCAAGTTTTTATTTGTCATACTTTCATACAACTCCTTAAATCTACAATATTTGTACAATACTCAACACATTTTTTACTATTTATCATTCAAAGAATAAAATATCACTAACAAAATCAAAGAGAAAATGTAAACTATTTAATGAATGTCAAAGGTAAATAATACTAATCTAAAGGTAGTAGTTAATTGATTGCCAATATATTTAAAAGTCAGTCTGATTGTTTGTGTTACAATATCAAACAAAATAAAACACAATTTGAAACTAACAATATATAATACAATATATAGTGAGATAATAAGTGTGGTGACGCATTATTTTGCTTCAAATCAATGTTTCATAAATTTGCTAATTTGCATTAAGTGTTTTGGACCCCCTATTAAATTGAAAATGAGTGTTGGTATTTCTACTTTATTAAATAATAATAGGGTGGCATGAAAGTATTTATTTATGTTTTCTTTACTGGAAGAGTGCAAAAAAATAAATATAAAGTCGGAGAATCTCCACTCCGTCCCTCTTTTTTTTAAGTGAAGGAGGACAGCATTATTATAGGATTTTATGTTTTTGATGGAAATGGTAATAGCATTTGAAGTGGGAAGACTTTAATCACATGGAATTAACCTTATATATATATATATATATATATAATGTATTTATATGTATAGATATATATATATTAACATCAAGTTATATTGTTACAAAAATGATGTCCTTATTTGGTATCTCAAATTTTGATCTTATTAAATTTGTCTAATTTAGCTTTTATAAGGTTGTAATGTTGTTAAAATAATGCTGATCATGGGACAACTTGAAAAACGGCTTGATGTATTGTTTATTTTGTCACACTCACATTCACACATAGAAAAGTTTCAATTTTTAGGCCAAAACTAAAGAAAATTTCTTTTGATATTTCCTTTTTATAATGTGTAGTTTGCATCCATAATTGTTGCTTCATATACTCATAATTTTTAATTATCAATAACAATTTCAAGATCATACTTAGTTAAGGGATTATTATCGACATTTTATTCATTTTTAGTGCTGCCTCTTGTTGAAATATGTGGAACTTTCATAGCCGGACGTCTTCAAAGGAGAAGCCAAATTTCGGCCCTTCAACTTCCAGTTGCACTGCAAGAGTTGGTTGCACAAAACATGGAGGAATAGGTATGCTGCAATTATTTAACATTTCCATTGCATGCTTTATTTTCTGAACCCCATTATTTATTTGTTTATTTATTTCATTTATTTTTTTTTTTGGTGAGATTGATATGGAAGCATGAGACAAGATAGGAGTAAACTACAGTAACTGTCCTGAGACATTAAAAAGAAACACTTTGAATACATAAAACTTTCTGTATTTAAAAATCTATGCATTATGAAATTGCTCAAAAGTTCAAACAAAGATTCTTAAATTGTAGTCATTTATATTAAAAATAACATACATAGCAAATATGTGTTGTGGAGAAACAAAAAAATCCTTTTTTATGACATAGTAAAATATTTCAAGTCTTAAATTAAAAAAGGAAAAAGTAAAATGGATGTTTTGGGGAACCAAAAAAATTTCTGTTATCCCCTCTAAAACATTTTTTAGACTATTTTTAATCTTTTTCAGGATGAGTGCAATTTTAGAAACAAAAAAAGTTATTACATTTATCAGTTATAAGTGTAATCAAAGAAACAACTGTTAATTTTCTACAAAATTTAACAATTCAAAGATTTAATAATGCAAAATGAAATGTTTTAAAGGAGACAACTATTGTCAGGGTTCGCACTGGGGAAAAATACAAGGTGGGATTTCCCACCTTGACCAAAATTTTAAGTGGGATTTTTAAAGTTTAAGCGCAAACAATTTTTTTTTTTTGAGTGGGATTTCAAAAAATATTGCGGGAATCGCGCAATCGCGCGAAGCCTGATTGTTGTTTTTAAAATGCATTGTTGACTTTAAAATTTCAGAAAAATTCTCTTATAAGTATTAATTTGTAATGATGTCATTATGTGTCACTAATGAAGTGTAAATTTCTCCTTTTTACATTTGGGTTATCCTATCGCACTGTAACAACATTTTGACCAGCTGCTTTGCAATTTGTTTCACTTGCAATGTATAGTGTCTGCTAAATTTTAAATTTGATTCTAAGGGGCACAAAGTTCAGGTTTTTTTCTTACTTGTTAAAAAATATTAAATATTTTTGTCCAAATATCTAGAAAATACATCAAGAGGGTAAGTTTGATTAAGTCTACATGTGACACAGTACAGTTATAGAAATAAATATACAAAGGGAAAATAACAGCAACTAAAATCAAGAAAGAAAAAAAAATTCAGCCGCACAAAAAAAAAAAAAATAATAATAGGTGGGATGCAAAAATGGGGGGAACCCTCCCCCCCCCCCAAAAGTAGTAATTCCATCGCAAGGAAAATCTGCACTTTTCATATAGAACATCCTCCCCCTCTATTCAACAGATGTTTACTAATTCCAACTATTTGGTTGAAAGCCAGAGACCCTAAACAGCTTAATTCTTTTGAAGGTCTGTGGTTTTCAATGCTAATCACATATATTGTGGATTTTGTTCTATTAGAGACGAATTAAATAAGAATTCCAGTGTGATTTAAAAAAATCTTACCTTTCAAGAAGTATCCGTGCCGGATGACGTAAGGCATACTTTGTAGTATGACTGTGGCTCCGGCATGGTAAACCATGTAAGCAACACTCGCCAGTCTGGTCCTTATGGTCGGTTCTGGTTTGTCAAGTCTCAGAGTTGGGGGTAGTCTGTGAAGGCCTTGATGCTACGTACAGTATGGCTGTAGCTTGCATTATGGACCTTTCAAGAAGTAAAACTTAAGCCACAGCCAGTCCCTCCCTCCCTTTGTCAATGATTTGTGTATTTTATGTTTTCAGTTACTTTTATTTATTTTGCTAAGTTATTTTAATATAGGTTAAACAATAACAAACTAATTTTTATAGAACTGTTAAAGTTATTCATGAGCTTGTGTCATAATGGAGGATATTAATGAAAAAGCAAACATTCAAAGTCAAATTCAAAACAGCAGATACAAACTTTACATTGGGTGAGCATCTTATTGCCACCTGTTTAGATTTGCTAAATATTGTTCTTATGCCCCCTTCATAAAATTCAAGCTATTTTCTTGAATTCCTTTGTTCACTGATTTGGTTAACCCATTAATGCTGAACCTCAAAACGGTTCCGTGGCCCACGTTAGTGGACCTACACCCAACCGACGGAAATGTTCTGCACTCTTTTAACTGATCAAAATTTTTGTTATAATGTGTGCATCCAACACAAGAAAAGAGCAGAGTCTAGGTTATTATGCAAAAAGTGTCAAGTTTTGCTACATCTGAAAAGTAATTTTGAACCCTGTCATATTAGGCTGGACTACTGAGGAGATAAAAAATCATGAATGACTTGACTGAAGAAAGAGAAAATTTGTACTGTAAGAATCATTAATTCAAATACAATTGTGATTAACTCATGGTATTCCTACATTCAACCAACAGGTGTATGCTTCAGAGGCACATCTGGTCGACTCCTTGTTCAATGAAACCAAAGTATAAAACTAATTAATAGGTCAGCAGATGTTTCTTTTTTTTTTGGTGTGTGTTTCACCTGTCACATGTATGCTATGAAGTTGTCATTGCTTATGAAGGCCTCCTTTGTTCTGAATAACTATTATTTTTCTTTAGGGCTCACTGGATGCCCATTCTTCTTGAGGATGCATAATGAAAGAAGATCCGATTTACAATGAAAATTGATATTAAAAAAAATGTATGCCGGTTATTGTAAATTTCTATATCATGTTTATCATCAATGATTTTATGTATCCATTAGAATAATTTTTTAAAAGTTTGTTTTTAAGCTCTTGTGTCTTTTTGTGATTTGTAGTGAGTTTTAGCGCTATTAAGGGGCCTAACTTTCTTGTTGACTCTTTTAAATGGCTTTTTCTATAGTGTCTGTAAAAAATATATCGTTATGCCAAAGTTTTTTTTTTCTTCACTATTCATAGATGCTACTCTAGAAGTTGAAAACAATAAGCTTATAGGAAAGTTTTGGGATTTCCCCCCCCCCCCCATTTCCTTAGGTCCCTATACATATGAAGTATGGTTTGGCTAACCTAGCATATTTTCAAGCAGAAATTTAAAAGAATGGGGTAATAATTTACTTCATTTATAGTTGTACCAGGAAAACAACAAAAGCATGTAAAAACTATAAGAAAAGTCGCTTTAAATGCAGAAAAAATGCGTAGCATTCACGATATTATCACACACATAGTTTTTTGTGGCAAATAAAAAAATTATAAGACTAAGAAGAAAGATTATATTACTGTATTAATATTTATCATTTTATTAATCATTTCTGATTTAGTAAATATAATGTGTAAACTTCTATAATAAACCCATTAGTGTGTTTTTTCCACGCGTTTGAAAATAAAAGTAAACATTTACTAATAAAAGTTACTAATTAAAAGTAAAAATTTTATTTTGAAACAATTCTATGTTTTACTTGGTTTGATTCAATTATTATTTAAATAATGAATGTTTTAACTTGCTGCACTTACTTTTTTTATATAGCAAGCATAAATGTGGTATAAATGTTTATATGCTTTTGTTTTTTTTCTGTTGCATCTGTCCTGTCTTTTATATTATGTAAAGAAAAAATATTTTAATGTGTGCAGGTGATTTTCAGAAAATACATTTTCATTTAAAGAAAAAAAACCTTCAAAATAATTTATTATTTTGTTTTAGTATCTATTTATAGACCCTTATTAATATTATACAGAGAATAATGCAATACACTGATATTTGCTCAAGAAAATAAAAATTTAATCTTAATTTCATACAAACAAGATTTTTCATGCAGTGGTCGGATGGGCTCTGGATATCTAAAAAACCAGTCAGATACCGGATGCCTTCTAGGGCGGGGACTAGTATCCCACCTCCCCCGTTGGTGCACCCCTGCATGGTTTAATTTCTGATTGATTTATGCACAGACACCAATAGTTAAATAATAAAGGGCTACATAAGTAAAAGCGGTAAGTGTGGTACTGGAAAATTTGAATTTCTAAATAGTAACTTTTAAATTTATTTCAATTTCAGTTAATATCTCTTTCATAAACAGCATAATTTTGCTCAACCAAATAGGATGCTACTGACTGCATAACAATTAAAAAAAAACAGATATTCTTGTGAGTTTTATTTATAATACTATCTTTACAAGTCACATAAATAAAAAATAAGCAAGTAATAAAGGAGGGCATTAAATAACAGATAGGACAAAACCTTAGAGTAGGGATTAGAACTGGAGGGAGCAAGTCCAACATTTACATTCAGTAAAGCTGAAGCAAAGATCCCAAATCACATGACTAAGTGTGCCAATGCTTCCAAACTTATTCAAAGAAACCAGTTTTCTTCCAATGCTTTACTGGTCAAGAGTCGTCACGTGACTTGAGACCCTCACTATAGGAATCTAGGATTCCCCTCCCTCTACCTTTTATCCCTTCTCAATAGGTAAAACTGACAAAACAACATGTTAAAATAAATAAACTAAATCAATATATAACAATATGGAAAATGGCAACAAAACATGAGAAAACAAATTTTTATACATACAGGGTAAAAATGACAAAAAATGAGAACATAGTTGATACAAAAAGTATAATGAGTTTTTTTTTTTCACTATTTGGTAAAAGGGTTTAGATTAGATTTATTTTTTTATATTAATGCAAATTTCGACTTTCCTCTATTGCAATGACTTTATTTCATACAATCATCTATCAGGGTTTGTACTCTATTGCAGCCCCCCAAATCATCTTTGTACCCCTTGTAAAATTTTCATAATACTAAATACCCCTTGTCAAAGAAAGAAAAAAAAAAAAAAAAGAGAAGACATGTATATACTGCACCCCTTCTCTCACCTGAATTATGATTTGTTTTTACTATTCTAGTTTCCCCTGATTTCATTTTTTCACTTTGGTTGTGTACTCTTACCTGATCCAGTTGGGTTTGCCTTTTTGCTTTTGAGCCGCAGAAAATACAACACCTTCAAAACCCTTAGGGGGACTTGGCACCTTTTGACATTTTTTTTTTATTTAATAACTTTTACCTATTTCCTTTGTATATTATGCAGTGCTATTGTTCAACAAAATGATTTTCATGTGAAAAATCACATTTGAACTAACAAAAAATTTTGAAATTCAATTTTTTAAAAATAATTTAACGATTTTAAATTTCCTTCTTCTTCATTTCTTGATTTTTTTTAACCAAATTTTTTAAAAGTACTTATTATAGTATGGTTTACAGTTTTAGGGATGGGTTTTGCTATTAATCAATTAGTTTTTGAGAAAAAAAGTTTTTAAAGTTACATCGATGGTAGAACACCGAAAAAAAAGCGACTTTTGTTACATTTTCATTTTTAAAATTTTTTTTTGCAAATATATAGCAAAATCCATCCCTAATTTTATCAAGCACATCATATTGAACACACACAAAAAATTTCAAGTTGCTACATGAATATATGTAGAAGTTTTAGCATTTTAAGTACTACAATATTGCAAAAAAACAAACTGAGAAAACGCAGTTTAAAGAATTCAAAACCCTACTAAAACATCAGAAATATTTGAATTCTCTTACTTCTTAACTACATTTATATTGGTTGTATAGCTTCAAAACTTAGCTCAGATATACTAGGAGGGTCAAACCACATTTTAAGCAAAAAATTGCAAAATCGGTATTTTCATCGATTTTCTACATTTGAAAGGTGCCAAGCCCCCTTAAATGCTTCCAAAAGTTAACACCAAAACCAAAGCCTTCTGGACTTAGGAAAACCAAATTTTGATATTTTAAACTTTGGGTTGAGAGGCATATTATGTGGAAAAACTCTACAAGTAAAGGAGAATTTGAGGAACCAGGACTCTGTCTAGTGCAGCGTGTGCCCCAGGAAATTCTTCCTGTACCCCTGGGGGGTACACGTACCACCCATTGGGAAACTGCTCTATTGAGATCAAAAAATTACACGAGTTTTTCCTGAATTAATAAAATTTGCATGATCTTGTTAAGGATACCTATATTTGCATATTCCCTTCTCATTTGCAAATAAGATTTATTTGAAAAACGAGTAAAAAATTTAATGTATTGATAAATAATAAGAAAAATAACATGGAATAAAATCCAATATTTCCTTATCCCGATTTTTTCAAGAATGACATAAGGCTTCATACATTAAGCAAACTTTTACAACATAAGTATAGAACAGAAAAATCAAGTAGTAATTACTATTCATAAAGAAATATTTTTAAAAAAAACAAAGAAAAAATCATGCAGTTTAGCATTACTCTCCAAGAATTAAGAACAAAAAGGTAAATAATAAATAAAAAAACTTAACTTTTAATAAATATTCTCAAAAAAAGAATTCGATAAAATAAAGCAGGGGGGGGGGGGGGGGAGGAAGTAGTCATTTTTTAGCATATTAGAAATTAAAACAATGGATTTGAAATATTAAAAATATTTTATTAATACTTAAAAATTATAATAATAAAATTTCAACAATTTTTAGCGCATTTTACATCGTTTCTAATAGTTTGCATTGCAATGTACATACAATCTGGTTTCCTGAAATTTTTGCACTTGGAGTCTTATTTTACTTCTGTCCTCGTGGCGACTATATTCTTGTAGCCACCATGTTTTTGAAAAGGAAAATAAAATGACAGCATCGATTAAATGGTTCATATTTCCAGTGCAATTGAGGCTTTAAAAATTTAATTGTTGTTATTGAAATAAAACATGACTAAAAATAAAAAAAGAACAAAGCATCTTTCAAAACCACTGTGATGATAGAATGTGCTGAACAAAGATGGCACTCTAGCTGACTAGGACAATTTACAATGGAACACGCAGGGCAGCAGAGTCTGGCTGATTTTAAGATAAAGGAGTTGGAATCTCTTAAAAATATCAACTCGACTGCCTTTTTTTCACTGATACACCTTATAAAATGTTAGTTTGCATTCAACTTGTTTTGCTTTTGCATCATTCATAATTATTAATTTTATTATTTACACTTTATTTTGAAACAATTCAATGTTTTACTTGGTTCGATTCAATGATTATTTAAATAATAAATGTTTTAACTTGTTGCACTTACTTTTTTTTACATAGAAAACATAAATGTGGTATAAATGTTTATATGCTTTTTTTTTCTGTTGCATCTATTCTGTCTTTTATATTAAGTAAAAAAAAAAATATTTTAATGTGAGCAGGTGATTTTCAGAAAATACATTTTCATTTAAAGAAAAAAGCCTTCAAAACAATCTATTATTTTGTTTTAGTATCTATTTATAGACCCTCATTAATATTATACAGAGAATAATGCAATACACGGATATTTGCTCAAGAAAATAAAAAATAAAAATATCAAACTTTTAAGTTAATTCCATACAAACAAAACCTTTCGAGCAGTGGTCGAATGGGTTCTCAGGGTGAGTAGCCACATTTTAGTTCAAAAAGTAAGCACTTATAAGCACTTTGTAAGCACATTTTCAGAAAAAAATAAGCACATGTTTAAGTACACATATACATTATTACTTGCATAATTAAGAGGAAAAACACGACTTGACAAAATTATATACTTCTAACAGAAATAGCTAACAAAAATGAGAAGAGAGGCTTTGCACTACATAAGGAAAACAAATAAGTTTTATTTAACAGATGCATTGCTTATAGAGCTTGTTTAATTGTAGTATTAACTAAAAACACTGATCAAAAATATACAATTAAGTAACAAATTGCAGGTATTATTCTGATAATCTAGCAAAAAGATAAAATAAAGTAATAAATTGCAGTTATTGAAAGTAATATTGATAATCTAACTTAATATAATGAATATATATATATATATATATATTTGATATATATATATATATATTCTTTATTGGGGGGGGCAGTTTTTTATTTCCACTGAATTTTGTGCAATTCTTTTTTTTCGGGGGGGGGGGGGGAGAAATAATGTACTTTTCCGAGTATAATATAATATGGCACTGCTGAGAATTTTTTAAATCTCTTTTTTTTTTTTTTTTTTTTTTAATTTAGATCAAACTGCCATCAATATTTAGTGATTTATTGATAAAAATATAACTTTACTTTCTCAAGATGCATATTGTCTTTTGTTGATAAAAATTATTAAAAAAAAATCAAATCACTCAGGGGGGGAGGGGACATGGCCTACTATGACCCCCCCTTGTTGCGCCACTGCAATATCATGTACAGTAACATACTTGCAGAGGGAAAAAACAGGAGATTTTTTCAATGACCCCCCCCCCCCCCACACACACACAAAATGAACAATTAAACTGACTTACAAATTAAAAAAAATTTTAATGTTCATTCAACAGTTTTGATAAAATTTTATCATCAAATGTTTGATTGAAACATTTTCCAGCAAAACTATTTTTTATGAGCAATAGGATGTTCTCTAGATTTTCATTTGACAGCATCAGACGAAACTTTGTTTCACTTTACAGAAAATGCATTACTGTGCGGAATGCACAAAATCCCAAGAATTACATTTAGTTAGATTATAAAATGCCAGTTCTCCCAAATACTTACTAGCTTACATCTACACCACAACAATTCAAACAAAATATCACGACCACGTCTGGTGTGCACTTAACAAATAAATTATCCCAAAATATATTTTTTTTTAATTTAGCCATTTTTTAGGTATATATTGAATAAAAATAGGAAGAAATGTTCTTATTCTATTTTGTAACAACACATAATGAATGACTCCCAAAAAAAAAAAAACCCAAACCCTAAGTTGAAGAAAAAAAAAACAAATTTAATTCTATGCAAAAATATTTTTAAAACAAGATTATTAATAAGGATGCAATATGAATAGTTATAACTAAATAATAGAATCACTAAAATTTTTTAAAAAGGCTAAAATTTTTCACTGAAATTTCGAGTGGGTGTGGCAAAATGAAAGTGCAAATCCTCTACTGCAGAGGCTAAATCGTTAAAAATAATGGTAAACCAGAAGTTATTGATGTCCAAGAGATGGAATGAGATAGTACACAAGAACTAGGGACTTTTACCGAAGCGGATGCAATCGGATTTCAAAAAAAAATCGGGATTGACCCTTGAAAGCATATGAAAGACAAAATGCGGAAGTTTTACTGCTAATTTGTAAAAGTTTCGAAAAGCAAGTATCTACGCATGCTACTTCAAGATTTTCTCATTTAAAGAAGAAATTTTTTTTTCTAAAACTACGAATATTCTCGGAACCGAACTTTTGACTTTTCAAAAATACCAAAAACACGGAACTTCGGCAAAATACGGGAAAATCACATGAAAACTACCCGGCGAGTAACTATGCTTACGAGCGCCGTCTATTGAGCAAAAAAATATTGAAGCTTCATTGATTTATTTTAGAGCGAAAATTGCAAAAAACGGGAGAAAATCGTGTTAAACGGGAAATCGGGAGACAGACGCAAAAAACGGGAGTTTCCCGTTAAAAAAGGTGGACTCGACAAGTATGCAGTACCGAACCTCAAATTTGGCAAGCTTAGCACCAACGCTATGCAGAATTTTGGAACACGACCAAACATGGCGGATTTACAGAACCAAAAATTGCGGATTCTCGGAAGCATCGGCGCTGACACGCGTTTTTTTACGACAAATTTGCAATATTTTCTTCACTCATAGACAAGTGTTTTTACATTTTAACTATGAATGGCGATCTGGGCCAGTTGGTTTAGCAATCGGAACGCCATTTTATGCATCCGATGAGTAAACTAATGTTCGATTTCTGTTAGGGGGAAACTAAACATTTGTAATTTTTTTTAGAAAATAAACATTTTAAGGAAAAGTAAGCACTAATAAGGGCCCTTATATTTTATTTTCAAATATAAGCACTTGTAAGCACCGCTACGCACCCTGGTTCTGAATATTTAAAAAAAAACAGTCGGATACCGGATGCCGTCTAGGGTGGGGACTAATTTCCCTTTCCCCTGTTGGTGTGCCCCTGCATGGTTTAATTTATCATTGATTTATAGAATCCAGGGAAATTACAACATAAAATGACTCAATTAAAATTTTATTCAGATAAATGTTTGGGTTATTCTCACTAAATAGACAAAACACATGTTTTTGGCATGTATCAGTTAAAAAACGAAAGCAATAATACGTAGAAACAAATTTATTACTTTGCTGGACTTCAGACTAGCTTATAAACACAGTAAAAAATGGAAAACACCTAAAATGACGATATTCATTTTAAATGAAAATTGTTCCAATGTCGTTGTCCTGGCTTGTCACCACAGCTAATTTTGATTTTTCACAATCTGGTGTAAATAAATGAATTTTGGTTAAAAATGAAATCTTATCAGATATGCATTTAAAATGATGATGCATGGGGAGATTTAAAGAAGTTTTATCAATCATCCTAAAATGGCATCCATCTTAACTTTACTTTAACCCCCCTTGTGGGTTCCTTATGGTTATATCCCTGAGCAATTTCAGTTTAATATATCATGTTAACTAACCAGTTGTACTTAATGGCGTTTTGCAACTTTTATTCCTTTGGTTTTTTATATAAAATAATGCTATGAATTTGTTGTTGTTTTTTTTTCAAAATTTTCTGAAGTTTACGTTTTTTGCACATGGGAACTTTAAAAAGTCAAGAGAGAAAAAAAAAAAGAGGACATTGCAACTTTTATCTAAGAGAACTGGATAGAAAAAGTAGTGAAAAATGCCAAGTGTTTCAAATGCACTTGTAAAAATCCTTTGTTTGAGGTCTATAAAAACTGCAAATAAATCTCCAGTTATTTCATGTTTTCCTTTAAAATTAACAGGAAGGAATGCTTAGGGTTGAAAATAATGCAGGTCTTTAGTGTAACCAAAATCAGTGGAGCCCACGACGGTTAAAAGCCCAACTAAATACTGATACAACTACAGTAAAACCTGTAAGGTGGACCAACTTTTGTAAGTTGATCACTTTTTTCAGGAACAGAATTAGCCCTATAATTTGTAATGTAGGGATATCTTTGTAACTTGACCTTCTATCTTGCCACCTGTCTATGTTGACCTCTTTATATAGACCAAATTTGGTGGGAGCATTATAAAACCCCTTGCAATTTGATCACCAAATTATTGCCCTCATATTTATTTATGTAGTAACAAAAACAACTTTTCCATGATTTTTTTTATGCTATAATGTTATACCAATGTATGCGTTTGCACTGCATAATGAAATAATAATCATAAAGCTTGTCTAAACTTCTTTCTAACTTAACCAATGAAAAAACAACTATGAGCACTTTTATTCTTTAAATAAATTTCTTTTTTGTTCTAATCCGAGATAGACATTTTGAACAAATATGTATTTTTAGGAAATCTTGACCATCAAATAAGTAACTTAAATAATTAATGGGATATTTATCTTTATTTTTAACCAAGTACTTTAATTTTAAAGTTGTATGATACATTGTAAGCCATTCTCGTTTAATTTCTCTAATGATATTTTTGTGAAATAAAATAGCCAAGTACTATTTTAAAATAAGGTTAATACATGAAGCTAAACTTAAATGTACATTAATTAGTTAAAAATAAATGAATGTATGGGTAAGAATGACAAAATAAAAAAAAAGTCATCCTCACCCTTTATATGCTGACCACCTGTCTAAGTTGACCACTAAAGTGCTGCACCGCTGGTGGTCAACTTACACAGGTTTCACTGTAATTACTAATAGCACACGCTTTGTTTTCAAAAAAATTTATAAAAACATTTTTACCACGTTCATTGCTTCAAAATACCACATTTGATGAAATAAGTGAAACATCAGGAATATCAAAGATGCAGTTTGCATAATAGGAGTTTATGCAGTTTCTGCTTAAGCAGATACAGTGCCTATAAAAAACATTGTTCACAACTCATCTGTATATCTCTCTGTTTTTTTCAACTGCTCACCAAAATCAGTTGCTTCACTACCAACAAATATATCATGGTGGTTCACAATTTCTTCAAAAGATAATTTTCCATCTTTATCTGTGTCTGAACTTTCAATCAAGTGATCAGCTTCACTTTGTGCAGTCTCCCTGTATTAAAAGAAAATTATTTAATATTTTTTTATTGTAGAGATGAAAATAAAGTTAAATAAAAAATTTTTTTAATGTATTAATTTAATTTCTTTCACAAATCTTGGCTAGATTAACCTTTCAAAGCAATCGTATGTAAAAGCTGTTGTGTTACCGGTAACTGTCCTACAGCAGTTTTCGTATAAGATGTAAAGATAAATAAGAACCTGAATATAACAATGTAACTATAAATCTATCTATAATGAATTTGTAATAACCAGCAAACACCAATGCTCCAGTTTTTTACCAAAAAGAGAACAGAAGACTCAAAAATCTAAATGATGAAAAGAGTTGTGAAAGTGAATGTAATATTGTTCAACGGAGGAATGTTTGATAAAAATCAAGCAGTAATGAAGAAAATATTTCTTATATTAAGGTTACATTAAATGAAAATATTTATTCTTTTCATATGAGATACACCAAGCTCACCCCCAATAAGAGAAACTTGGATAATTAATTGGAATTTACTGAAATCCTCACTATTTAAGGAAATGAAATATAAATGGTAATGATTTATTGATGCTTATATAACAGGTAGGGTGGTGTAGTGGTAGGGCACAGGCCTCGTATGCCCAAGTTTGCAGGATCAAACCCGGCCAAATTTGGAATTTCAAGATGCAGAAAATCAACAACCATGTCACTTGATTATGCAGCATGTTAAAGAACCCTTGAGTATCCACATGGGTGATTCTAAGCGAAATAAAATTTCGGAACTTCACACAAAATTTTCAGAAAAAGTATGAGTCATCAATTTAAAATAAAAACTATATACATAGGTTAGCAATCCCCCCCTTCAACACAATAATACATACCCAAATATATATATATATATAAGGTCAAAAATAATCCTTCAAGTAATTAAATGAAAGAAAGGTCTAATATATTAACACCAGAAGTTTTTTACTTTTCTGGAAAAAGCTATTGTATTGAAAGTTTTAAAAATAGTACAAAATATTTTGCTTGTCTGAAGGTAGAAAGAAAAGCAGATATTCATTGCAAAAATAAATTTAAAAAAATTCAGAAAACCTTTTTTTTTTAACTTTTGGAACAGGTGCTCCAAAATTTTCGGAAATGTTGGAGAATTTTGGACATGAATTGCACATGAGTATCCTTTGGGTGTGGATACTCTCAGCTAAATTGAATTCCTATTGCAGTTTGCATCAATTAGAGCTTAGCTGCCTTCATCTAGGGGGAAATTGAGAGTGACAAATTGCAGTAATGGTATTACACTTCACTCACTGTGGTGCTGCTGAAAGAATTGGTGCCAATCTGTGGGAACGCTCTAGGTCTGCAATGGTTAAGAACCATATACACGGCCCATTAGAAATAATAATAATAAGAAGAAATCATGCTTATACTTAAAGTACTTATGAGACACACTTACACATTATTTGGAATCAGCCACAGTAAGACTTCATCTTTATTCAGTTTATTATCACCATCTAGATCATAGTCTGTCATAAAGCGATCTTTCTCCATTATGTATTGCTCAGTATTCTGATGGGGTGGATTGCCATAACTATCAGACACAAATTCTTCAAAACTTAAAAAGCCATCTTCATTGCGATCTCTCTTTCTCATAGCTTGTTCATATACTATCTAAATATAAATATAAAACATTATCCAATAATATATACCATTGTTTCCCAACTGGTGATTTACTTAGTGTTTAAAGGGGGTTCATGAAAATAATGTGGCAATGGTGGAATTTAAAATTGTTATGACAAATGAAATAAAAAAATTATGAATTAACATATACATTTTAGGACAAAGCGTAAAAACATATTTCTTCATAAATTTTCTTCCAATAATGCGGAAAAGTTGTGAATTGGCATAAGAAACATATGAACAAAATTTGAAAATGCTTATTTCTACTTTTACCAGTTTCAAAAATCCATCACATGATCTGAAAACACAAGTAAGGAAACAATCTTCATCCATTAATATCTTCTTTCACATTATTGGGAGAAAATCTCGAAAAAGGACCATATTCATATTAAAATGAGTACTAACTTTTAATTTTCAAATGGAATGCCCTATATTTAACAACAGAAATGAGATCAGCGCACTTAAAATAGTCTGTATACCAAATTTGATTGCATTCTGTTAATTAGAACAGCGGATATTAACAAAAACACCTTTTAAGGACTGCCACTATAATGAAGTTACTAGTTTTAAGGTCAATGTTTATCAAGCATTGAAAATGAATCCACCGGAACACAGTGAAATAATTTGTCACATTATTTTTTAAATAAACATGTTTTGAGAGGGCTGCATTTTCTACTTTATTTCACAATTTGTGGCATTTCTTACCACAAATTCTGAAATAAAGTCTGCTATACTTGCCAAGCTTGCTATACTTTTAGTTGTAACTATATGGTCCCTTAGAAAGCAGTAAAATTAAATTATTAGCGTAGCATAAAAACTACTGCATATTTTCTGCTGAAATTTTAAATATCCTTATTAAATATCTAGATTGATTTTTCATCAAATGTAATTAATATGATTTAAGATTATAATTCTTTAGAAAATTAATTTCATAATTTATAAAAAATATTAAAATACTATTTCTGCCGTGACCATCACGTTTTTATTATTACATAAGCTCATACTTTTATATAGGGGTCATTCCACATTTGTACCAGGGGTCCCCACTCGACCCTCTCCAATTTTGGTGAAATTTTTATGGCATGTACATACGTATTAGATGGAACCATGCAAAATTTTAACTCCATAAGTTGTATAGTTGGGCCACTAGCCATGGATTTGAAAGGCACCTTTTTTCATGTCGCAACAGAAATAAATCGTCTACTTTGTGTTCTTATTGATCATGACCTAAGAGGACTGCGAGATTGAAACTTGGAGATCCTGCAAAACAATTCAGATATGACAGCCTACTAGTACAACGAAAGTTTACTGTAGTTTAGATTTTTTACATTTTGCTGCCAAAGTTGCTCATTTGTACCAACGTAGCAGATTTTGACCACACTTTGCCAGCTTGTATCTGTTGATAGAAATATTTTCTGAACTGGATTCTTTCCCTATTTTCACCCTACTGGCATGTCATAAAGGTGTGCAAGTGGCACCTTGATTGCTCAATTTACTGCCGAGTTATGCTGATTCAAAATTAATTCGAAAATTCCATGCCTCAATTTTGGCTCATTTCCAAGAGGCAAAAGGGAGCACTCTAATGTGGTACCTCTTTATATCATTAAAAAGGGCGCTGTTTTCTAAAACAAGACAATTATTTTTATTTATATTGTACATCATTAGTATGCTTTTCAGAAGGCCGTGGTAGCCTAGTGGCTAGAGCGTCGGACTTCCACCTGGCAGGTCACTCGTTCGATACCCGCTGAAGACCAGCCATGTACACTTAGGGATACATGCATGTAAAATCAGTGGACCCCACTAACTCGCCCCGTGCACAAGCAATCCTAAAGCCTTGGCTAACAGGTAGGGGTCTGGTGGAGAAAGGTATGCTTTTCAGAAGTCAAAATATCAAATGTCTTAGTAGAAATATTATATTTTGTTATTGAACTTCATTATCCATATAAAACTGCTTTCTCTCAAAAATTCAAAAGCTACTTTCCTGATGAAGGAAAGTGAGCCTTTTTCCAGGATACAAAGGAAAAGCACTTTAGAGTGATTCTTTCTGAGGCAAATGGCTCTTGGAAAATTAACCAAAATGGAGGCATGAAATTTTTGAATGAATTTTGAACCAACTATTCAGCTATCCATTTTAATTGCTAGAAGATATGAAATATGTATGTACAAATTTCTGTCTAGTTGTCTTCTGTCCAGCAACAGAACAATCAAAAGATTACAAAAAAAAAAAAAAGAGCAGTGTTAGAACAGATCTGCATGCAACACAGAAGGAGAAAGAAAGAGAAAGATGGAAAATAAATAGCCATAATAAAAAATCAGAAAGAACATATGAGGAAAAGAAAAAGAAAGAATAAGTGAGGCAAAATGGAGTGCAAATAAAATATGGAACAATGATGTCATTCCAGAAAAACCCTCACAGGGTTATAAAACTTTCAACATTAATAATAAGAGCAGAGTAACAACTTTTATTACTTATGTTAAATAAAAGTAA
The DNA here is from genome assembly GCA_038502835.1 of Octonoba sinensis. NCBI lineage: Eukaryota > Metazoa > Arthropoda > Arachnida > Araneae > Uloboridae > Octonoba > Octonoba sinensis. The sequence continues at coordinate 199,867,155 of CM076598.1, read as the reverse complement.
GATACTTGGTTCTTTAATTTATGTTAAAGAAAACAAAATTCTTTTTTACTTGAATTTATGTTAAGTAGTTAATTAAATAGTGAAAATTTCAGCATTTCTACTACCATTGATGGAGTCGTTATAATGTTCTTCATGAGTTGGAGTATAAAAGAAGGATAACAATTACAAACCTCTTCAACACTAATAAAACAAATCCACTTCAAATGAAAACGAGCAAGTTTTGTAACTATTGAAATTTATTCAAAAAATCATAAGGTATGAGGCAGTTTTTATATTGCTTAAATTCACTGCTTTGAGAAAGCAAACACTAGTGTTTCAATTTTGAAAAAGAAAGGAAAGAAAAAAACTTTTCTTTTTTGAAAAGAAATTAATGTTAAGTGAGCCTTTTTTTTTCAAATCAAATCTTTGTTGAGAGAATAATTATTTCAACGAAGATGATTAAACTACATATTAACCCAATATATGCTTGAAATCATAACCAGTGTTTAGTTTCCGAAAATTAAAAACTTGATTCAGTGATTACCGACAGGAACTGATGGAAACTAATTACATTTATAGGGTCAGGTGGGGTAAAATGGATCATTTTTAGCTATTTTCCTATTTAAAGTTTCATAGCAACAAAACCAGAAACATTTCCCATTTCTTTTCTTAACATTGAACTCCTTTAGATCAATTTTATGCCATTTTAATATTTATTTTTTAATTATGAAATAGTTTAACTGAGCTTATAAAGTTGTGACATGATTTACTCCATCGTGCAGTAAAATGAGTCATAATGCAAAATAATGCTGAAAACAGTTATTTATTACTTTGAAATTGAAAAAATAAAATGGTAAGTAACATATTTAGCAATATTTTGAATTATAATTACATTGAAATGTTTAAATAATATTGTTCTAGATTGTTATATATTGCTTCACATAACACTTCAACAACATCACTTATCTCTACCACATCAACATGATCTTTTTTAGGGAAAACATTAAAAAACTTTTTTTAAATTTAATTTCAATAAAATAAACAACGTACACTGTTTAAATTTAGGAATTTTCTGCAGTGAGGTGCAACAGAGTAAATTTTAAAACAATAATATAGAACTAGTTAAACCTAACCATGACCCATTTTACCCCATCTAAGAAAAACTGGTATAAAAAATTTAATATTTAATTTTTTTTTTAAATGCTCGGCTGTAAGTGTGCTCCAAAGTTTCTTTGTGCGGAAATCCTTTAAATTTGGGTTCTTTTTGATAAAATATAGAGATTTTCAGAAGTTGGTAAACCATGTGTTTAGCATACTATCCTCCAAAAATTACAAAAATATTTTTTGTGTGTTGCCATATTTAAGAACTAACTTTTTTTTAGGATGAAAAATGTTGCCAACACATTGAAATATAACATAAAAATATTGGTTTAAAAATTTAAATTTCTATTATTTTGAGTTTTTTTATCAAGTGACCCATTTTACCCCATTCTACCCTACTTAATGATAACATAAAATATGCTAATTATTTAATTTGATTACTGAAAAGTATATCCAACAATTGCTGTTATTGGTCAGTTTACTTTAGTGGCCTCTTACTATTAGGTCAGTAATGACCTAACTAGTAGGGCCTGCATTTTTCACGAGGAAACTATTACACACATCTTACGTAACTGAAACGTGTTTTCTACTCATAGATTTGAACACATGGTTCTTTGTATTATCGAACCTTGGGAAATTCATGACATTCTTATTAGGTGCTTGCTGAACTTTGCTTGTGAATTTTTATAACTTTTATTTTGTAGCGGTCTGTATGTGTTCCTTCTCGACTTTTATTACAAAACAGCAGCACTTCTTTGTTTACAAAATTCTATTAATATAAAAGATACTTTGGCATTTTATATTGCTCCATTGTTCTTTCATATTCGCTTCTTCTACATATTAATAAGATATTTATTCCTTACATCTATATAAAAACCTTAGATTGTAAACATATCTAAAAAATTTTATGCATTCTTCAAAAGCTATGTTTTTTTTGTCTAAACATAATAACTAAAAATATTCTTGAACTGAAAAAATGAACTTAAGCTTCAACTCTTCAAACAATTTACAATACAAGCAAAAATGAAAAATATACAATTAAAAAAAAAAAAAAAAAAAGAAAACATACCTGATGCATGTGGTCAAATTCTTCTGGATGTGAAAATGCTGGAAACTCAGATTTATCTAAAATTCCATCATTATTAAGATCAGCAGCATTAAAAAGCTCCTTATCATTTTGCAGCATCTGAAATAAATCAAAAGGAATTGAAATCAAAGAGTTCTACAATTTTAAGCTGTCTGCAATACTTATTTAAAACTAGCTGTTCTTCCCGGCTCTGCACGAGTTTTAAATGCAACATGATACTTGGAAGAAAGGAACAAATAATAAAACTCTACGAAAATTAAGGGTGCATCATCTTTGATACCATCTATGAATTTGTCAAAAAAATGGTCCTTTTCATGGTCATCTAACTGCAGTTAATTGCAAAAAGGGGGGGGGGGATTTTTCAGGGCGTACCTGAACAGAAATAAGTTTTAAGCCTCAGCTTGCTAAAATTTTTGATTGCCTACATTAACTATGATGGAATAATTCATAAAAGTTTGGCTGGCCACATACGGGCCATCACAGAAATCCCCTAAGCAGTCCCTGCTTAGGGGATTCCTTATTACAGAATCTCTGAAGCAAAATTTATTCTTTTAACTGATTTCCAGAGATTTTTCAGAAAATCTCCCTGGTTGAATATTTTATATATATGTTTGTTTTGTAAAATTTTCTAAAATTTAATTTAGTTGTTTTGAATAAGAAGAAAGAAGCATTGTTAAGCAGTGAAAAAATTTTGCATCACAAAAATAAAGTATCAAATTTGTTTCATAGTTGTTCTAGGTTAAGACAAAATGCACCACTTGTTACTTATTAGAACTCTAATACTCAACAAGCAAAGCATTTTTCTTAATTTTGCTTCTATTTTAACTGAATTTTATGCTATTCAACATAAATAAATAATAAATATTTGATGGGTGAAAGAGCTTGAAAGAAGAATATGAACAACACAACTTTCAAACTTCTTTTTGAAACACCTTATTTTTTTTAGAAAAATATGCATGTTTTAAAATTTAAAGAAGCATTTAATACTATTTGGAAATACCAAGCACTGTAAAAAACTTTTGATCAAAGGTTAAACATTGTAGGATTAATGCTAGTATGTCAAAAATTGAGCTGTGCACATGAAACAGGTAAACTTAATCTACAGCATGAGAAAAAAATGAGACATTTATTTTTTCACATGCCGAGGATTTTAAAAAATTAGCTACGCCTTCGAATTAATTTTATTTAAAACAATTATTTCAAGTTTTTTAATTGTCAACCAGACTTTGAACAAATGCCAAAAAAAAGTGGGGTTTTTTTTAGTTTTTCTAATGGTACCAAATTTGAAAAGGAGTGATAAATCTTTTTGTATAGAAAAACAGTTTTACCACTTTGGAATTCAAATTTGAACTGTTTGGAATGTTTTTGGGGTTTAAAAACTTCTCTATGATCATCCTTGGGTACCTAAGTACCTTCATGCTAAATTTGAAAGAGATCTGGTATAAACAGCAGACAATATTTCAAGAAAATACACATAATTTGTACATTGAGCATACATATCTATACACATATACTGTTTTATTCAGATACACGAGCTAAAATTCAAATTTTGAAGTGGAGAGGAGACTCCTCTCTATTTGCACTTCACCCACTAAAGAACTTTCTCCTGGAGGAGAGGATGGGATCATTGCAGTCCTTACATGCATATGAATTTTTAAAAAAGCATTTCTTTAAAAATGCCATAAGTGGTATTCTTTAAATGTTTAACATAGAAGAAATTTCAGTTTGACAAATAGAATATGAATATGCAGAAAATATTTTTATGCAAAAAAGGGAGAAAAACAGGAGACAACACCGAAAAACAGAAGTCTCCCTTTGAAAACAGTAAAGTTGATAAGTATAGTATATCATGTTATGTATTAAATCACAATATAAGCAATATTGGTACTTTGTATAAAATATATTCTTATTTCATACAAAATATAGTATATAATTTATGTTTTAGTTTAGTACTTTAGTAGTTCAAGGTTTCTAGACTTTCCTCTTAAAGCTTATGAGACATCACTGCTCATGATAAGCATCATCAAAATGGATAGATGGCATCTGTTCTTGCCAACACAAAGATATTGCATATCCTATTCTAGGTGAATGGGTTATTTGGCACCAATAAAAATATTGACAAAGGGAAGTACATCACATTTGTTCCAACAATTTCCTTTTAGATTCCCAGATTTTATCCCATCTGAAAGTTTACATGTGATCATACATTATGTACTTTCTCCCTGATTTGTCCTTATGTGTAAAGATATACCTGATACTCTTCCTCTGATTCTCTACTCAAAGCCAACTCATCTTCATATATACCAAAAGTTTCAGCCATGTGCTCTTCCCAAGTGACTTTCTCATCTCCATCACCATCTTCATCTTCCAGTTCATCCATTGATTCCTCCTGAGTTAGCATTCTAGGAAACATTAGAACAATACATGCATTTTTTAAAATTTTATAAATATTAGTTTATTTCTGGCATCATTTAAAGTACTTAGTACTTATGATTTTATCATTTTTTTACGGCATAAATATGGATGGTTTAAATATACATTGAACAATTTAAGAGCAAAACAATTATTATTCTTAAAAAATATCATATTTTCTGAAATACTAGTTTTCTGAGGTTTATTATTTACCAATATCTTTAATAAACCATTTTAATTGATATAGAGCTTAAATAAGTTTTTTGAATGAATCAAATTATTATTTTTGAATCAATATATATTATTTATCTATAATATTTTTCTGTCACTCCGTGAGATCTTCCTTATTCCTTTATCAAATTCCGTGATTTACCCCTCATTTAAAAAGTTATCATGCTGGCAAATGACAAAAAAATAGACCTGCAGTCAAAAAAAAGTTCTGATTCTCTTAAATTTGAGATTTAAAATCATCTAAGAGATTTTTAATGGATGCCAAATTGGTGTTGTGTATGCTGGTGCCATCTGTTATCAAGAAAACAAACAAAAGACTCTTCCTCTCCGTGTAGAAAATTGGACAGTTTTAGCTGTGTCTGTGTGTTAAACTTATTCAATCATTAGGCTCTACACATTCATTCATATGTTATGAATGTATAACCAAGCAACATTAACCATATTTTAAGTAATGAAAATGTTTTGTTACTGTATTTTAATGCTATGTATACTTATAACAAGAATAATTATTATTACTATGATTGTTTTATTATTTTGAATATCTAAATAATAGTGGAAAAAATTGTAACAGCTATTTGTACTGATGTGTTTTATCAAATGTCTTCCTTTGTACCAAAATTCTGCTTATTTTTTCTATTCTTCTTCATAACATCCTTTCTCCCAAATTAGTGTGGAATTCTACACAGGTCGACTAGTAAATTTAGGATTCAACAGTACAATAAATCTTTTATATATAAAAATTGATGAAAAACACCTTTTGAATTTAGAGCAAAAAATTTTAAAAAATGAATTGGAAAGGAATAAAAATAAACTTTTTAAATGGTAATTCACAATCTTAAATCATTTTATGGGTAATTCCACAACATTTGGCTTCCAATATCAGAAAATGACCTAAAAAAATTATCTTGTACATGTTAAAGATTCATGCTCTTTTTTAATGCTCTTCATTCATTTGCTCTTTTTTAACATGTATACTTACAACTACTTTGTTTTAAATAGCATCTCTATTCAGAGCATTTTTTAAGGATTTTTCACTGGGCATCAACATTAACTATGATTCTGTAACAGTGCAACCATTCAATGAATTTCTTTCTTTCCCATTTTTCTTAGCACAGGAACACACGCACACACACTATATATATATATATATATATATATATATATATATATATATATATATATATATATATATATATATATAATGTATGTATGTTTGAAATTAAATTACAATTATTACAATGTCAATGTATGAAGTTACAATAATAATAAAAAAAGCAAATAATGAAATGTACCAAATATAAATATACATGCATAGAACAAATAATATGGTTTTATCTTTAGGTTTTAAAGCTGATTATAAGAAATTGTAGGGGATTTTTTCATTAATGCTTTTTTATAAGTATTATTCACTTTGTTTAGCATTTTCTAAGTTATTATTATTATTATATTTTTTTTTCTTTATACGTAACATAAATGAATACAATTCACTATGAAAATGATTGCATAATTCTATTTCTGTTTTTATGATGAGTCTTCTATGTTAAATGGCAAAATAACATATGTATTATACTTGCATGATGAAAATGTCCAGAAAGATTTTTTCTCTGCAAAAGTTTTTTACAAATTATCTGTCAAGATACAACTACAACATCACCAAATAGTGATACATTTACCACACACACAAAAAAAAACCTTCAAGTAACTTTAAGATTTTTTTTTATTATTGTGGTTATTAATCTTTAAGTATTACAAAAAAAAGTATAATAATGCATTGTTTTATATTTCAGGAAATATTATGCAACTTACCATATTACATAATAAATCGTAATTTTTTTAAAAATTGAAATGCATCGAGATGTGACTTAATTTGCTTCAAATAAGTTAGAATTTTGCAAGACTCTTTCTCAAAACAAATGTTGCAATACATAGTATGTAAATTTAAACTCCAATTATTTTTCCACAGAATTTTGGGAGTCATATATGTTTATATGCATTTAAAACCAATTGATTATTTATATGAAATACTGTAAAGATTCTTTTCCTAAATTGTGACTATTTAAGAAGTAAACATTCACCTGTTCAGAAACAAATTATTTGAATAACTTTTTTGCACTGAAAAATTCCTCTCTTTTTAATCCCAAAACAGATATACATGCAATATTTTTTTTTTGCAATTAGCTTTTCTCAATGATGTTCTCTCACAACCTGTGATTCAGTTCATAAAATATAAGGGGAAAAGGTATCACATAAATCAAACATATATAATCCCAGGTGAATAATATTTATAGACTTGAAAAGTTATAAATAATAATTGAAGCAGTATTAATCTAATAGTTATAAACCCTCTAGGTTGACATAGCATCTCACACATTTTGCATTTATGTACTTTTCTCCACCAGACCCCTATCTTTTAGCCGCCTTAGGATTGCATGCACGCCATTGGTACAGTCGCTGACATATTATATGCAATGAAGAGAAAATTACATCATTGAAGTTAAATAAAATAAAAAGGGTATTATTATTATTTTCATTATTTCAATTTTGAAAAATAAACATATAAATGTTTATATTGAAGTGACCTTCCTATAACTTGCCTACATTGGAGACCGCATACAAAAATGAGTCAGAAAGGAAATTTGAAATATGAGGGAAAATAGAAACCAATTTATTGGAAGGACATTTTGCAAAAAAAAAAAAAGTCAACCTGATTTTGGTTTGAGTTTTATTCACAAAAAAAAAAAAAAAATTCCATACTAATTTTACAAGTTGTATGCAGACATTAAACAAAATAATATCTTTATTGCAATTCTTAAACAACAATAGCAAAATAAGAAAACAAAAAAATAAAAAAAATAAATAAATAAAAATGGCATATTGCTCCAACCTGTTGGTCATGAATGAATTTCATTAAAAGGTATGTTGGTAGCATAAAATTTAATGATTTTTTTTTTTTTTTTTAGTATTCAATAAGGCCCAACTTTATTTTATTTTAAATTTTTTTAACAGTGTCTTAAACCACTGACAGTCTTGAATTGATTGTGTGTCATCTCTTTTTGTTTGGATAAATCAGTCAATGTGATAACACACAAGTACTTATATATTCTGTCTCTCAAGAAAAACATACAAAGCAACAATTGCTTTGAAAATTATATCATTTAATACATCATTTAAATTAGTTAAGAGCCCCAAAGAAAGATTTAATACATAATTACCAGTTAAATATTAATAACAATAGGTTTACACCATATCGACTTAAAAATCAAAATGAGCAGGAAATATTTACTTGAAAGATTTTACAACCCAGTTTGTCAGTTCTGTTCTATCCACAAATTGGTCATTGTTTTCATCCATTTTTAAAGCTAATAAATGCAACCTCCTTTTAGCTTCTTTAGGAGGTAAATGTTCAAATTCTTCCGCAGCATGTTGGCTACCTACAAAAAATTAAGCCATTTATTATAAGTTTGTAAAGTAATTGCACATTTAAAAAAAAAAGAACAGAAGTTAATTTTAACAATTGCTGAAACATTAGTAAAACTTTGAAACTTATATTTGTAAGGAATTTAAAGCATAAGAGTTTGAATGCATATTTCAGAGAAATCAGGAATCTGACAGCCTAATTCTGTTTACAAGCATTCTCTAACAGTTGATCATAACTTTTTATCATAGTTAAGTAGTACTAGTACAAAATGCTTATACAGTAAATATTCCTCAGCCATGCAAGAGAGCCACATAACTTGTTTCCTTCTTTAAAAGTCCAATTTTGTCAAAAGCACAAAATTTATAGCCAAATTTGTATCAAATAAATTGTATTTTAATTATAATTATTTTAAAAAAAATTATCACTGTCCCATTTAGGACACTTTTGTTGCATTTAGGGTAGCTAAAACCAAAATGCAACAGCGCTACTTATGCATCACAGTTGCTACTTTCTACCAATTTACAGTATTAGATATTTTAAATGTACTTAATTTTATAAATCAGAGGTTCCTAAATTGAGCGGCACGTCACCCTGGGGTGCCGGCCAAGAATTGAGGGTTATCACCAGGTAAACGTGACATTAAATATTTTTCTCAAAATCATAAAAATACTCAACTATCATACATACCACAGATAGCTATTACATGCCTAGGGTGCCGTGACTAACAAGGGAAGTTTAGTTTTGAGGGAATTCAGAAGAATCTTAGAATAGTGATGTCATAAGAGCCAATTTATTTATAGCCGAGAAGAGGTTGTTTTGGGCCAAATACAAGTAACTTGAGGGATTTCAATTTGCGTGCTGTACAATGTTTAGGATTCTATTGGAAAAAAAAAGGAAGTTTTAAATCAGGGGTGCCCATCCCTCCTTAGAGCAATGACCCACCTCCATGGTACCCGCAGTAATTGGCCAAACCCCGTAAAAACACCCCTCAAAAAATTTATTTATCCACCCCTTAAAAAAGTTTCGATCCCCCCCCCCCCCCCCCCCAAAATAAAAATGATCACACACACAAAAATGAGCCAAAAACTTTCAAAACACCCCTCCAAAAAAATTTAATGATAAATGATGACAGTAATTAGCAATCCTGGCATAGCAACTACTTTCATTGAATTTTCTTCAATGCAAGATAACGTTAAATTACTGGAGTGCCCAACAGGGGAGGGTCATAGCGCACGCTGCACACTATTGAAATTTTTGTGTATGTTTTAGGAGATTTGGTGGGCTTTGCCTAATTGGATGGTTGGTAATTTTTTTTGGGGGGGGGAGGGGGGATAAATAATTTCGAGGTGGCAATTTTTGTGGGAGTTGGCAATTTTTTTTTTGGGGGGGGGGGAGGTGTTATTAGGGGCTTCAGCCAACTTTTGTCGATGTCATCATTTTGTTTTGGTGGGGGGCTTTTAAAAGTTCCCCACCTCCAGGTTTTTCAAAGGACTGGATAATTAATAAATTTTGATTGTTTTGTCGAATTTTTGTGCATGCCATCAGTTTTTAGGGGTTGCATAGCTTCTTAGGGGCATGGATAATTATTAAATATCTGGAGGTGTTTGTTACGGGTTTTGGTGGATTTTTAGGGGCGTCATTGTTTTTTTGTGTGGGGGTAGCTTTTCAAGGGGGTGGATAATTTTTAAATTTTGGAGGGTTGGTAGGTTTTGGCCCACTTTTGGGGGTGTCGTTGTTTTTCGAGGTTGGGGCTCTGTAGCTTTTAAAGGGAAGATAATTTATAAATGGGGGGAGGATGCGTCATCATTTGAGGGGAGGGGCACTGCAACAAAAACAATTTGGTAAGGAAACATCAGTAATAAAAAGCAAAATTAATTTTGTATTGAAAAAACCCAAAATTTCAAATTTTTTATTAACTTTATTTTTTTTATTTTTTTTAATTGTAGAAAAGTAATTTTTATCAATAATAAATCTCAATATATATGTGATAAATAAAATTACTTGAATGATAATTTCAAAACATGACGGAAGGTATTAACTCCTCTTGCAAAATAACAAACACACATATGAACTCTAATAATAATTCTAAGAATTTTAATTTACCAAAGAAATTCTATATTTGTAAAAAGTACAATTACTTTATAGCATTAAAAATAAGAAAAATTCAATTATTTCCATACACCATAAGAATTTTCATCACATGAACCATATGAGCTTGGAACAAATATTATGCTTAAATACATACCATTATTGCATCCAGTTCTTTTTTTAAAAAAAGATTCAGGATCCATAATTTATTGTGGCTCAATAAACTTCAATTACTTATAATATTTACTTTTAAATATTTTATTGAAATAACCATAAAAAAAGGAATAGAAAGAAAAAAAACAATCCTGGTGGAAGCAAAAAAGCTTCTCTGCATCTTGGAGACTAGTGTCACATGTAGGAAGTTTCAAATGTCGCAATTAAGTCGCTAACGAGTTCAACCGTGATTCATGTGTCTAAGCAAGGCCGTAGCCAGAAATTTTTTTCAGGGGATGCCCTGACTTTGAAACACTAGTGTAGAGGAAAGTTTCAGGGAGGGATATATACTACATTGCGAAAATTTTTGGGATTTCGGGGGGGCGCCCCTTTCCCCTCTGGATACAACCTTGTGTCTAAGTGACACATATTTTTAAACTATTATAAATATAAACAAATCATCTCCTCTTTATTCAACTTGGAGTAGGTTAGACATACATGCTAGATTGAAACACGGATGGAATAATTTGACCGTCAGTCATAACACCAAAAATGCAGAGCGCTAATCTGCGATTTCATGTGCAGTTACTTTTGTGTCGCCTAACAAAAAACGCTTTAAATGAGGTGAAAGAATTTGCATAAAAAAGAATTTGCATTTTGTTCTTGAAATTCATATGTTTCAATACATTACATTCATGAACATTTCTTGTTGTAATATTTAAGGTAAGCAAACTTTGTTGCATTTAGGCTAGCTGACCTTATATTGGATAATCAAGTACAACTTAGTACTGAATCAGATAAAGATGAAATTGCCATTTGCAATGTGTTTGATAATTATCCTCAACAATTATTATTGCTGAGAATCAGTATGAGATAAGGTATTTTTTTATGCCCAAAAGCTATTGTTAGCATTCATTGCCTTTTCTCCAGAAAAAGATTTACAGTAGTGACCATACCAATAACAAAAGGATTTTCCTCAAAGTAACACTTCATTTATGGAGTTTTCTTTCTTTAAAATATTTTTAAATACTAGAATTATTACATTGATCCAAAGACATTGGTTAACTGGAAAAAATGTAGCTGCAGCCTATTACCTTCCAATTAAAAAAAATTAACAGCTCAATTATGTCCTCTCAGATTCTGTTCTACTCGCATATTAATCCTTTTAACTCAGGAATCATACTCGACATCTCAGAGTCTCTGTACCAACCTAAGGAGTCATTTTTGAGCAGTTCAAATATTAATCACATATTTTACAGAAAAAATTGCTGGGTTACATTCGGAAATATGGCAGGTCTGCATGTTTTATTAATGCTAATTATATGATAGAATATCTTAATCAAGATCTCAATGAACTGACACTGAATGAAAATGCTCTTAAGAATTTAATTACTAACTTAAAATTCAAAAAGAAAGTTGTAATATTGGTACTATAACAGACTTTGCTCAACATGAACAAAAATAAAGTCTATTCTTTTGCTACTATTGTTGATTAAAACTGTTTCACTAATCGAAAACAAAACCGGTAGAAACACATTGGTTAACACTATTATTAATAAAGCGGAAAAAAAAAAAAAAAAAGAATCAAAGAAATTTTCACTCCAATAAAGTGCCATTTCAAAATCCTATTAACACTTTAAATAAATTAACACAAAATCTTCTTATCAAATCTATTAATTACCACCAATTGGGCTGTTTTTACATGTGTGAAAAAATTATCATTTGTAGGTAGTCCAAGAAGAAACCAGGTAGCATAGAGCCGGTTTAGATCTTTTTCTTAACTATTTTGTACACTCTTAGGATTGATGTTGCATTTAAAACCCATGTAACCTAGGTACTCCAGCTAGTAAATTAAGTAACATCATGTGTTGTCAATTAATATGTTAAACTCAAGAAAATAAATTGCAAAAAAATAACTTTCAACTGCAAGAATTTTTTCTTGTATTTCAATTGCAAAAAAAATAAATAAATAAATAAATAAATAAGCATTTGAAAATAAAATTTATTTTTTCTTTGCAAATGAAATATAGATCATATAATCATATTCACAGCTAATTTAAAATAACTATGATGGAAAACATCTTTATTACTGAAAAAAAAAATCAAAGACAAAAAAAGATTGAAGATTTATTTAAAGTTCTTGTTTTATGTGAATGCTTGAGCTTCTTTCTATTCAGGAGACACAACAGCACTAATATGAATTTTTAAAGGCAGAAGACACCACGAAGAAAACAAAAGCAAAACACAAAGGAGTACACACCCATAATGGATGACACATGCAAGAAACATCTGTTACCAATATACACAGCATCTGATAATTAATAAACAGACAATGCCTACTCATTACTTACCTAAAACAGATTCATGATCGAAGTCATTAACATGTTTACCATCTTTAAAGTGGTTAGTCCCACGAGGAATGAAAGCTCCGTGTTCAGTACTTTCTTTAGATCCATCACTTTTGTGAGAATGAGGACCACACACGACCGAAGTCGTAAGTAATATAATTGCTACGAATTTTACTATCATGAGGACGGCTTTTGATAAACGCACCACAGAAAATCGCTAAAAGTCACCAGTGAAAGCAAATACAGGATTTTAAAATATGTTTGAATATAAAGATTAGTAGCCGCACCTATTGATGTTACAAAGCTGTTCAAATTTTTTATGTTTCTTAAATTAGGAGTGGAAAATAATGAGATTCTTTTATTATTTACAAACTAAATCGGTAGGAAAAGAACAACGCCGAAAAATCAAAGAGCTACTTTTATTACTTCAGCTGCCGGACGTTTCAAAACCACGAATGAATTGTTTTTGCTAACTTCAACAGAAGTGGTTTTTTTTTTTTTTTTGAAGATATCGCTACAGTGGCTAGAATAGATAGTGTGCCGTTCGCCATTGTCCTCCAGCGCTTTTTCTGTACCCAAAAGTAAGCCTCCACTAGATGGCGCTCTATTCGACAGCGAGGTAAGTTCGAGCCCGCCGGAAGACGGCTTTGGGGCCAGCTGCTGCGATTAAAGTCCCTGTGTACCAAAAGTCTTTCGTTCAGCCGATTGTCATTCAGAAAGTGATAAGTGACACTGATGTACTAACATGAATTGATTGCTGTTAACTACTTTCAGATTAGTTTTTTCCGTAAGGAAGCAGGAAATGAAATAAATATCTCACTCATTCAAACTTTGAAATACGAAAAACTTTCATTTTTTTTATTCTATAAAATAAATAAATGAAAACGATTTTGTAAGAAATATCCATTTTTGGTTTTTGTAAAGCTATGTGTGATACATCGGTTTAATTCTGACCACCTCAAAGAAAACAAGAATTTCTAAAGGGCAAAGTCTTGCAATGCTATAATAAATGTCTGTGGTTTTTTAAATCTGCATCCGAACAGAATAACTTGCTTTCGAAAGTATCGCTTTTTTTTTGGCTCTTATATTGGTGAACTAAATGTGGGTTTGAATACATTCGCTATTTGAAAATATCTGTTCGCTAATACAGTAATAACAAATCTCATCGAACTTGGTGAAAATAAATTTTATTTCACAGTAATTTTGAGGTTGATTCGTTTGCCGTAAAAGTTTATCTGTTATGCGAAAGAAAAATGCACAAAGTTTTGAAATATACTTTGTGGTTTTGAGTTACACCTAAAGTAATCGATTTTTAACGAAATTTAACTTAAAAGGTATTGCTATTGATATGTAGTTCTTTTTGCGTCCCACCTTACCTTTTCCGCAAGTTCTGTTTTTCCAATCTAAGGATTCATTTCCAAAAGTTTATGAACGCATTACTAATATTATTATGTATTATTGTTATTGAAAAAAAAACCTTCACACTGCTTTTTCACATAAAGTCTGTTAAGCTGTTCACTTTCGTTTTTCTATTCGCTCATATGACAAACTGAAATTTTTACTTTTTATGACTTACAGAAGTTACATTTATTTGATTTGCTAAAATTTTCGAAAAAGGCGGATTCATACATTTTAAGTTACATTGAGCACTTTTGGACACGTGTGAAATATATACGTATGGTATTTGTGTGTATCTGTAAATGATAACCATTTTGTTGTGAGCACTGTAATTAAAAATATTTAAAAAATGAACGAAACGCACATAAAATATACGGGTAAGAGCTGGTGGTGAAAAATTGGTAATAGCCACTAGCGTAGATGGGGGGATGCTCCCCTTCAAATGGTGACTTATGTATGGGAGGGTTTAGAGGGAGGGGCAGGGACGTAACTAGAGGGGGGCAGGCAGAGCGTAATCCCCGGGCGCCAGATAATTTTAGGGGCGCCAAATTGACTAAATGTGTGTTTACCTAAATACATATTAATTTTTGTTTATATAAGGGGGGAGGGGGCGCTAAATCCTGGTCTTGCCCCAGTTAGAAAATGATCTAGTTACGTCCCTGGGGAGGGATGTAAAACCAGGAGCAGTAATAATCCCCGAAGACCCCCCCCCCCCTAAATAAGGGTAACTGGCTAAACCAATGGCCGTTACTTATTTTGGGGTGGTACAAAAAACCGTATCTTGGATTTTTCCGAGGCGGGGCGAAACTGAAAAATGCCGCCCCCCTCCATCCTATTATTGTTGATATTTCATATAACTTTAATGCGTTGCCCCCTTTTTTTATAGGATTTTTAACTTTGGGGTCACTGATAAACCCATAAAACTTTCGTTTTAATTTTATAATGTTCCCACGACTTGTAACTTTCTACTCAACATTAGGGGCTAGAACCATATGAAGGGAGCGGAGATATGAAATTCTGACAGTTGAGGGTCCGGGGGATTCTCCCCCCCCCCGGGTAAAATTTTGAATACTATATGCAAACTGATGCATTTTGAGGCTTTATAAGAGATGAATTTGAGACTACAAAAATATTTGAGAAAAAAAAGCATAACTTTTTAAAATTTTAGCGCTCTTACACATAAGATGCAGAACAAAATTGGCATTTTTTTTAATATAGGGACAACCCCCCCCCCTCTTAGTAACGCCCATATTGAAGAGCCACGGGTCTGCCTTCTTAAACGACACATACAAACTCCTCTCCCTCCAAGGAAACTTTGAAAATTTGTTTAATAAAACTTGTATTGTTTGAGCATAGCTTTGGTTCAAGATTTTTTTTATTACATATTTGTTTCTATTTTGGTTTAGTATGTGACTGAAACTTGACCAACATTTTGTGTATCATAATGTGACAAAAGTACCCACCAAAGGGGGTGGGGGGATTTCAGTTTATTTTAATAAAATTCTACATTTGTCTGGAACTACAAAAAGTTTTAAAAGATGCGACTCAAAAATTAAATTTGATATATGAAACAATATTGACGTTAAAGAAGAAGAAATGTAATATCAAAATGAAATTGTGCTTGTCATAACAACAAAATAAATTTAAAGCTAAGCTTTTTGCTTTGGTTCAAAATTTTTTATATTATTTGTTTCAATTTTGGTTTTGTATCGAATTGAAACTTGACCAAAACTTTGTGCATCATAATGTGTTTTTAAATAAATGTAAATTTAAAAAAAAAAAAAAAATCTATATTTAAAAAAAAAAAAATCTATCACAAAATTTTAAGCATGCAGTTCATTTAAAAAATGACATTGCAAGTGTTTATTTTTTTTAAAAATATACATCAGATTGCAATGTGCTTTTAAAAAAACTTATGTGATAGTAATTACTGTTAATTTTTATTTATTTATTTATGTTAAAATATAGTACATAGACATATAGTCTTTCTTTTTTTAGGTAATATGAGCATAATAATGCAATTATTTTCAACAGCTCATTCACACTATATTGGACTAAAAAACATTTGTCTTTAAAATGTATAACAATATTCTCTTAACAAAATACATGGTTTTCTTTTAAGACTGCTTCCGAAAACTAAATAAAAACATTTTTCATGCTTGTGTTCACTTAAACGACAGCCGTCTATTTATTGCTCCAAATTCTTTTCTAGAACAGATGATTGGATATTTTTAAAAAAACCACATATTTTTTGCACCTCCTTTTTTTAGTACTGAAAAAAGTGCGAAAACTAAGGCGAGTAAATGATTCTTTAACGTTCGCTCTGCTAATCAGTTACCTCGCTGTCGATGCTAGCGCCACCTACTGGTGGCTTAGTTTCGTTTTCAACATTTTCGCGCCGAACGGCACACTAGGTATTCTAGCCACTGTAATATCGCCAAGCGAAGCGCTGACACTGTTGCCAATATGTCAAATGCATTAATTTAAGTTTAAAATTTATATTTTAAAGGCAAGACACCTAGCTTGTAGACCATATGATTTTTTTTTTATATATATATACAATGAAAGCTCTAAAGAAAGAGATAGAGATGTACCCTGGTTTTAGCAGGCTTCGAAACCAGATATTTTATAATGGCTTTTCCTTCTTTGCGAGTGCACGATGGGGCGAACAGGTCAAGTGAAGTACACCATAGAGGCTTGGAAGACCTTCCTTTCATAAGTATAAAACTAAACTTCTTAATAAAATGTCACGAAATCTATCTAATAGATCTCACAGTCTAATATTTTTCGCTTCCGATTCGCTTTAACTATGTGATCTTTAAACATGGTTTTCTTTGTTGCAAAGAACTTTTTAGACGAAAATTCGCAAAGGAACGAAAAGCCCAGGTTTATTATTGTACCGTAATTTAATGATTCTAACGATCACTTGATAAAATGAAAATACTTCGCTATGACGTCACATTAAAGAATATCATTAAAATATTGATCACATCCCCACCCCAGCTCAAAAAAAAAAAAAAAAGAAAAGAAAAGCTCTCCTCAATAACGGATAATAAAAATTTAAGGATGCATTGATACCTCCAAAGCAAGCAGGAAAAGATCTTGATATGAACACCCTAAAAATATATTTTAATTCAATAATATGTAACTAATAATCCATTAAACTCATATCCATTAATTTTCAACGGCTGCTGAGTTGTGCTTTTGTTTTTGCCATAAATTTAGTTTTTTCCTTATTGACTGTCACTCCTAATTTATAATAATCCTGTTACGAAATTAACTTTTCAGACTCCAGAGGGGAAAACGAAAAAGAGGAAGATCGAGACCAAGGTGGATGGATAGATTGGAAAACTGGTTGAAGTACTTGGGAGCTAACCGATGGAAGCAGTCATGCTTCTTTTTCAGCATCTCCCCGGAGGGGCACTGCCCCTTCTGATAAAGTCAACTCCCCCCCCCCCCCGGGGAAAATTCAGATCACAATTTAGAAAAAAAAGAAAGAGGAAGAAGAAGAAAGAAAAGGGGGAGGGGTAGTAGTAAAAATAAAAGAATGAAATAAGGAGGAAATAGGGACCTCTGTTATGGGTAGTCATAAAACTGGTTCCTCACTTCCTTCAAGAAATGCTATAGGAAAAAACTCCGCTATGTCTAAATTCTTACATATAATAAACAACTTTGTACGATATACAACATAAAATTTTTTTTATGCGGTGGATAGGGACCGCATAAAAAAGTCGGACAAAGAAAATACATCAATGATTTATGAAATTGATGAAAGAATGCTTTCAATTAAATTAAATAATTAAATTAGACCTAAGAAATTGTAAAAATATTTAATTCTTCATTATACATATACATGGAGAAGTTTTCAAATTATACATTAGATAGTTTGCTCCTACACATCGTAATCCAAAACGCGCATCTTCTTGTGACGAATTGGTTGAAAATCGCTTTCGTCGCTTGAAGATAGGATTTCAATTGATTTCTTTTTTGGTACCATGAAGTCAGTGATCAGTTTTTATGACGACGGTCGACTGGTCAATTGCTTGTAAACGTCACGATAGTGAGACATGCATGATCTAAGTTCTTTTTGGAATTTTTAGCGTCTTTCCGCATTGGTATCTATTTTAAGAAAATGCGTTTCCAATTTTTTAGTAATCTGGATCCTTGCATATATTTTATCTGCTGTAATAGATTCCGGTTCTTGTCCAGTTTCATAATCTATCAAACTATTAATAATGTCACTATCATCGATAGTTTGGTCCTCAATCATCTCGTCAAGGTCATTTTCACCGAAATTATCAAAGACTTCTCCTATAATTTTTATTTTCTCTTATAAATTTTATTTATTTATCATGGGCACTTACCATGTGCTTACTGGATAAATAATAATTATAATTAGTTGTCATTTTTAAATATGTATATGTACATTGATAGAAAACATTAAACTGGTGCTAACGCCGCTAAGATTCATATAACGCATAAAAATAAATCGCACGAAAAGAATCGCACAAAAACAGGTTTTACTGTATTATTTAATTTTTTTAAATGATGCTAAAAAATTATAATTTTATTGTTTTAATGTTAACTAATAATCAATTTAATTTGCATATTAGTTAAAATACCAATAACAAATCATTTAATATTAATTAAAATCATGAGTGCCCTTAAAAATCATTTATTATGTGGAGGAATACTAATTTTGCCCGAAAATTTCACTTTTCTTTGTTTGTCATTTTATTTACAACTTGCTATTAGAAAAACCACACAAGAAAATTTTATTCAAAAAATATTATGAAGTTTAAAGTCTTGTCATGGATCGGTAAAGAAGATCGTTTTCTTCAAGCTTTTTTGTGCTTAACAGAAAGAAAAAAAGCTGAATTTCGCTCTTCTTAACAAACGCGCGGGAAACCGAAAGTAACTTGGCGAGAAAAATCCTTGAGGATGAGTTATGTTTTTTGAAGTATTAAAAACAATCCGGTGCCCATAAACAAAATCTGATGCTAACAGCTCAGAAAGTAAAGAATGCTTAATCATTTCATGTCTTCATAACTTTCCAAACGTTTAAAATAAACGAGTACTCCGCATTTAAAATCATGCAAAATCCCATAGAAAACAATGCAAACGATTCTTCGCTCGGGAGTAGTTGGGGCGTTTCCTGTAGGGTTGCAGGCCTTCATCTACTCTACGAGCGGTGGCGAGAAGTCGTCAGTCCAGTTCTCTATTGAAGTCAATGGCTCTGAGCGGGGCAGATACCCCCGGTAATATCCTGGGGTGTCCGCGGGGCCATCAAGATTGGGGGTCAGGCATTGCTCCGGTTCGGCATCGAAGTAAATTTTTCTATGGTTAAGATTAGCATTACAAGGCTTTCAAAATGCCCGGTTTATTCCCGGAAAAAAACCGGGTTTTTTCCCTGGGAATTTAAAGCAAAATCGGGAAATTTGAAAATTCCCAAAAACTGGGAACATTCGATTTTTTCTTTTTTGCAAATAATTTTAAAAATAATTGTTTTGAGCTTATTACTCTGGTAATTTTTTAAAAATACATTTAAAAAAAAAAACAAGGGGGCAATTAATAGAACTTTATTTAGTAATGCTATGTTGTGTTGTGCGAGTTGTGTACAAGGTAGTCTCTTACCTCTCATAATTATTCCTCGTTTGAAGTAACTTTTAACCAAGAAATATTACTTGACAAAAAGTATAAATAGATAGACAATAAACGAGTAGCATTTACTGTTTGTAATATATGTCTTTGGTGCAGCTAGAATTTCCTGCAGCTGATTTTTTTTAAATTATTTTTTTTATTCACTATTAATTACAATTCCAATGTTTTCTATTTTTTGTAATGCATGTAAATAAGGTTTTAATAAATACATGACTTTTAAAATAGTGATATATTAAAAAGAACTACCATTCAATTCAAAGCAAAGTTTTAATTCAGTAGCTTCAAGGCTTTATTCAAAATAAATATACCTATGTATAAATGAGAAAAGAAAAAAACGCTACTTTTCTTAGATCTTTGAAACAAAATATCAGTGAGAAAAAGGTAGTGACAACGGTTAGACATTAGTATTTTCAGGGGAAAAGTCATATTACAGGGGAAAAAAAGTATCTAGAGTTCATAATTGGAAAGTATTTATTAAGCAATTTCACCTGAGAATTTCACCTAATTTGCAGCAAACGAGTGAATTGGAATTTGAAATGGATTAATTCCTCTTCCACGATTTTGCTATAGTTAAAAATGATATATGTGCAAGAGTAGATAGTAATGTTATGTTATTGTTCTTAAATAAGTTTTGCTTAAATCTTAGTTTTCTATTTTGCATCGTAATAACTATTGAAAATCCCACTCTGCATTATTTTTCTGTTGTCATCAATAAAAAGTAAGTTAGCACAGCACAAAAAATAATTTTACTTTGATGGTTTTCCCTATATGATGATAGGAGTAACATTTCATAATATTAATTGTATTTAAAATATTTATCTATTTTAGATAATAAGATAATTAATTTTCAAATCTGAAGCCTGATGATTTTTTTAAATCTCTTCAGAGCTTATTATAAAAATTATTTCACTTTTAGTAATAAAACCTTTAATGAAAATAACAAAGCGAATCAAAATGCAAATTACACGTTATATTGGGTAATTTAATAAACAACTATTCACCTCAGCTGGTAATTATTTGCTGACGAATGATAATTTAGGAATAAACATTTAAATAACAACTGGAATGGTTTTAAGGAGTTGAATTAGTAATATTTTTTGTACCAAAGGTGAAAGTTCTAGTCCAGAGTTCTGAAGTTTTTTATGATGAAATCACTTAAGTCATCAATAAAAACAAAATATGTAACACATAAAAATTTTAAAACAAAAAAAATTGAAATGTATAATGGTGCTTTAAATAGCGTTTTTCATAAAAAATACCCCTCCAAATGTGTTGGTAAAGTTGCAATAAAATGCTATGAACGAAACAGATAAGTTATTTATGTATACATTATTTCTTACAGTAATTTGAAATCTATGAATAAAGAAGACAAACTATTTTGAAGGTTAATCTTATTTTCTGCAAAAGTAACAAAATCAATTACATTTTGAGAATAAACAATATATTGCAACAAAAAAGCTTATTGAATTTGCAAGTTAATTTTATGAATTAAAATCTTGATATAAAAGTGTTTAACGCTATAGAGCATATTTCTAGAATAGAAATATTATAAGATTACAATTTTAGATGCTCTGTAACAATAGTTGAATACTGAAAACATTTTTATATTGAGTAAATTATTTATGTTTATTTGAAGAAAGCTTAAATTTGTTTTTTCCCCTCAAAATTCCCAATGTTCCCAAATTTCCCAGTTTCTTCCCGAAAATTCCCGGGTTTTTTCCCTCACTTCAAATTTTCCGGGTTTTTTGCATCTCTAGTTAAGATGCATGCTTGTAATGGGGGAGGGGTGTGTGTGACAAAACTGAAATGGGGTCTGCCTTGCTTCTCTACGACCCTGGTTCTGAGTACAGAATAATCAGTAGTATCGCCATTCATTAGTCTTGTTTCCATTACATTTAATGGATCCAATCTTTTCATATTATTTAGTTTTTTACATATAGTAGAAACCTTTTGATTTGTACTTCTGTTATCCGAATATTCCCATACCTGGGTACAACGAGAAACAGTTGGCAATGAAACTCTTTGCATTCTTATTTTGAAATACAATCTTTTATTTTATGTCAACGTTAAGTGTACCTCTGGAAATTTTCTGAAAAAAAATGACAAATGTCTATTCAAACACATACATTAATTTTTATTTAAAAACATTCAAATATATAGTCTGGTGATCTTCTACATGACTGTTCAGTAATCGCTGATCATCGTTTTGCGAGCAAGTAAAAACATATAAATATGTACGTATGTGTATGACAATGTTTTACAATATTACATCTACTGAACATGAAGAAAGATAGCCAAAAATTGTGATTTACAACTTCAATACCTAAAACTTTCCCTGGAAGAACTTTGGACATTTCTTTTTCCCCCCCTAATACCCTAAAAGAGTGCACTTTTTAAGACTTTAGGGAGGGAAATTTTTCAGGGCATGGCCCTGACTAACCTCCTTTTTCTCAAAGTGACCAAAGGCAACCTAAAATTCCGCTTTTAGAACTTCAACAGTTTTGTCCCTAAAGAATCCAAAATTGCATTGTTAGGACTTAGATCTGAAAAAGTTTCCAGGTGAGCGCCCTCGAACTTTCACCTCCAATAACGTTGACAAAAATAGGTAAAAACTGCATTTTTTGGACTTCATTTTTGAAAATTTCCTCGGGGAGAACCCCTAAAACCCCTTTTCACATGTCACCAAAGAGCTTAAAATTGCATTTTCAGGACTTAAATGGGAAAAAAAATTCCGGGGAAGCACCCCCGCCCCTGAGATGAGCCAAAAATTACATTTGTAAGACTTCTGTTACAAAAATTTCAGAGCTCCCCCCAGAAGCCCTAAAAACCGCCTCTAACTTCACCAAAGATAGTCTAAAATTGTATTTACTGTATAGTATCAATTGATAAACGCATTGCGATTGAAGTAGACATTCAGCTTCATCCAAAAAAAAAAACCTTAATCGAAAGAAATCTAATTCAAATAACTACCTGTTATTGATATTCAGGATCATGGTATCTTAGTTAAAACGGGAGAGTAATCTAGTTTAAAACATGAAGTTCAACGAATAAAATTCTTCCGCTGAGTTTTTGCCGAGATTTATTAGTTAACTAAACTTACATTTATTTCAGCTAACTAATGTTAGTTAACTAAACTTAAATTTATTTCTCGCAAAAAAATTTTCCCTCTATTTTTAAAACTATAATATCTAATGACGTTAAACTGCTAGTACCTCCAACATATTCTTTAAATCCAGCTACGAGAAAGATATCTAGGAACTTTAGTTCATTTGAAGAAACGTATTATAAAGTTTAGTGAACTCTCTGGATCAATGGATTATAAAGCCCGATTCCGAAAATTAAATCTGCAAGAGCATGAAGCTTTTTCCGCCAGAACCTTTTTAAAAATTTACTCCTTAATGTGTGCATGGATGTGGATTTATTTTTGTAAACTAAAATTTCCTTTGGCATTTTCTTTAGTTTTATTATAATTGTTTCTTTTTTCGAGCATTGATACTTAATAAAGATATTTTTCTGTGGGATTTCAATGAAAATTGATACTGATAATTTGCACAGAAGGACAGTAAAATAATACATGCAGCAATTTAAAAATTTACTATCGACAAGAGAGAGAAAGAAAATGGTTGTTTTTTAGTAAAATCAATAAAAAATTCTAAAAGAAAATTAAAAGATTATTTGAATAGATTAAAAGATTGTTTGAATATTTTTGTTAAATAGTGCACATAGAAACTCCAACAAAGACAAACAATTAGAATTACAAAAATCCAGAAACACACGTGGAAAATTGCAACGTTTTTACTTATTTGGAAAGTATACCTTTAGCTAAACCTCTCAATTACGGCAACAAATGAAATAAAACGATAAAATTACCATGAAGAACACATGACAATTCACATGTTGAATGCTCAAATGACTGGCCGGTAGTTTAAACCTTCACAGCTTTTAAGCGTTAAATAATGGAATAAATTAGGTGGCTCAATAATCATTTTCTATACAGAAGTTAAATACATTCAATTTAGCAACGATGTGCTTTTACTGAGAATTGCTACCTAGAAACTTATAAATTCAAAAATTTATTTGAATATTATCTTTAAATCCCAACAAAAGAATGGAACTATGATTTTACAGGTACTTATCGATTGCAAACATTAAAAGAAATAAATTGATTTCATTAGCAAAAAATATAAATAAAAAATATGGCGCAAATTGAAATATTTTTCACATTAATGACGTGAATGAATTGCTTAGAATTTGACTCATGTATATTAATGTTTTGCTTATCAGAGTGATCATATGAGTCATTAATGTACTTTAAATTCAGGTTTTTATCCTGTTGGTTCTATTTGACACGTGTGTTAGCAGCCGTTTTGACAGAAGGTGTAGACCAGGAGTATGTAGGAGAACAGTTTGCACCGTTACAAAATGCCAATCTGGACAAGTTTTGAAGAGACGAGCGAGCCGATGTGGTTGCTGTAATGTTTGTGTGCCACTTTTAGGTAAGTGATATTTTAAATTACATATATATTTTCTTTTAGAGATGATTGGGGATAAATAAATTCAAGTTAACTTCTCATCATTTTTGGCCCAATTTGGTGGTGGCGGGGCGGGGGGGGGGGGTTAATGTATTGTAATTATATTGAGGATGGGGAATAAAAGGATTAAATACTCAAAAAATGTTGAAAAATAAAAATTGAAATTAGTTGCAGGAGACAAAATATTGCTTTAAGAAACATAACAGAAGGTACTCTTTACGGGGAAATTTGAATCTACATAAACTCCGATGTAGCAGTCGGATTTGGTTGGACTAAACTTTGACAAAAAGAAAATGAGACAAAACACATACGAAATAATAATAATAATAATTCGTTTGATTTTGCAATTTTAAAGGAATTTTTTGAGCAGCTCTAAAAACAAAAAGCATTAGCTACTGAAGGAGAAATGTGCGCTTTATAGGAACTTTTCTATGGAAAAGCTTGTTTTCATTTGTGATAACTTTTTTGGTAGGAACGAGTCCCCCCCCCCCCTTCCTTCGGGCATGAACAAGTCAAGTTAGGCCACTGTTGCCTCCCAGACCCTTTAGAAATTTCCAGCTAACTGATCATTCATAAATGATGTCACGCTTCGAGGGGAGGAGGGGGGGGTTCGTGAAATTGTGACAAAGTGTGACAAGGGGAGGGGGTTACAAGAAGTGTGACATCATGCATTATGCAACATAGCGTGAGATGTGACAAAGGGGGGAGGGGGGTCCGCTAGAGTGTGACAAAGGGGGGAGGAGAGTCAAATATATGGGAAAAAAGCGTGACATCATTTATGAACGGCCCCTAAGCCACTTGCCCAATATACACATGTTTTATGATTAAGTAAAGTTAGGAGCAGCTCCCGGTTTAACTTTAAAGAGGAAATAAGTTTAAACTTTATTAATCCGCCCCCCTGCTCGAAGGGCAGCTCAAATTAAGGCAACAAAACCCACTATTATAGACACAAAACACACTATTTGCCACCATCATAGGTATAAAAATCATCATGGGTATAAGATCATTATAGATACAAAATGCACAATTTTTTTCATATATACGTGTGATAATTTCTGCTTATCTCTTCTTAAAAGAGAAGAGTAAAATGATAAAGAGACTAAAAGCAGCGGCCGGGGGTGGGGGGTGGGGGGGGGGGTGTTAAAACAGTAAAACTAACTGCCCCTAACGGGCATTCGAATGCAAACACCCTCATTAGGTGGAAAGTTTGCAGTTCCTCAGCAGCAAATCAGAGCCTCCCAAAAACCAAAAACCCCTCTCTTGTAACCACCCCTCCATAATGGGTATTTTTTTTTGTCCCGCTTGGTGTCTGCTATAGAAGAGTTTTGCTGTATTTTATAAGAAACACCCAAGGGGATTGCGATTTTAGCCATGTTTTTAAGAAGAAAAAACTAAATGTCCCTTCTATTGATAGATTTTAAAAATATTCCTCTCTTCTATTCATAAAGGTAGATGTCATCCCATATTATGGAAAATTGAATTAACTACAGTTTGAGAAATTTTTGGCTTACACCAGTTCGGTGGGGTGTGGTACATTAAGTCGGTATAATCCGTGGTCAGAAAAATAGTGGTGTAAGCCTTGCTATTAATATTTTGAGAAAAACTGTACTTTGCCTTACGATTTTTATTTATGGTATTTAAAAAGAAAAAACTAAATGTCCCTTCTTTTGATCGATTTTAAAAGTATTTTTCTGTTGTTTATAAAGGTAGATGACAAAATTAAATTGACTACATTTTGAAAAAAAAAAAAATGACTTAGACCAGTTCGGTGGTGAGAAACATAGTGGTACATTCGGTCGGTACATTCCGTGGTGAGAAACATAGTGGTGTAAGCTCAGCTATTAATACTTAAAACAAAACGGTACTTTGCATTACGATTTTTACGTCACGGTAGTTAAAAAAAAAAGAACTAAATGTCCGTTCGTTTGATAGATTTCTGAAATATTCTTCTCTTTTGCTCATAAACACCTCATATTTTGGAAAATTGAATTACCAAGATTTTGAAAAAAAATTTGACTTGCACCAGTTCGGTGGTGAGAAGCATAGTGGTATATTCGGTCGGGACATTCTGTGGAGAGAAACAGTGCCGTTAGCCTAGGGATTAATATTTTGAGAAAACGGTATTTTGCATTACGATTTTACGTCACGGTATGTAAAGAAATAAACTAATATCGTTGTATCACAAATAAATAAATTAAGTTACTGATTTTTGCTGAATTCCAAATGCACGAAAGTAAAAAAAAAAAAAAAAAAAAAGAGAATTAAATAAACCCGCGTAAACAAATTATTGCCCAGCAATCATGGGTCAGTTAAAAATCTTGCGTGGGTCAGTGTCTGAAGCACAGGTCATGGGTTCCTTACCACTGATCTAGTTTTTACTTGAAAAGATATTTTACAAACTGGACAGAGACCAATTTGAACCTTTTGGTTTCATGCAAAAATCTCCTTTCGGAGAAATTGTCTATGCAAAAAGTTACTTATTTATTTTTTACAGATTTAGGCGAGCCCTGCTTAGCGATAAAACCACCTCCACCAACAGCTCAGTGCAGACGTGGGCTTCAGTGCATAAACAGACGATGTGCACCACCAAAGTCATGAGCAAGATTGCAAGTATATGGACATTATTTTAGAATGAATTTAACATGCTTACTGCGGTGTCAGACACTTGGTGAAATGGTTTTACCTCAGCTATTTTCAATCAGTGTGTTACGAAATCCAATATTAATCTACCAGCGCTAGAGGTATTGAATTTTAGTTAATAAAATTGAAGTCGTCTCAACAGAAATCTAGACAGCAGAAACAAAAGGACGATGCATCCATAAAAACCTTTTCCTATGCCGCAAATTAGCAAAAAACATAATGACTTGGTGAGCGACGTATCTATATGATACATAAAAATGAAGTAAATACAGTAGAACCCCGGTTATCCGAATCTCGTTTATCCGAAAATCGGCTTAACCGAAAATGCAAATGGGTCGGGTTTTTTTTTTCTATAACAGGCAAATGCTCGTTTTTTTTTTTTTTTAAATTCTTTTTTCATAACTATGAAAAAAAAATTGTCATTACATGATAAACGTATAATACTAAATGACATAAACTTAAAATATTAATATTTTGTATACAATTTAATGCAACAACTATGTTACATTAAAGTTTTCTTTCAGGACATTCGGGTTAACAACATAAGTAATTTTTTTTACATAAATAACCTATAATTCTCGCTTATCCGAAAATTTCTATGGTATCTCGATTAACCGAAAATGTTACGGTCCCATGCTTTTCGGATAACCGGGGTTTTACTGTATAGTAATCTCTCACCTTTATGCTATGCGTCATCAATATTTTGTTTCTCTCTCAGTTGTACGTGATCATCTTTCAATTATACGTCGGTAAAACTTTTGACACTGTATTTTTTATATGTATTTCTCTTGCATTCTTATTAAAACTGTGTTTCAAAAATAATTTTATTCAAACTTTAATGCACCTGTTTTAATGCATGAACATATGAAATTATTTTACGGTGAAAAAAAACAGCAAAATTTTTTCTTTTTAAATACTTCAAAAAATTAGTCAGGATGGCAAGATGTTGACAAGTATTGTTAGAATTTAAGACGAAGATGAAGTTTCATGATACCGTATAAACAAATTTATGGGAAAGGAAGAGATTTAACTGAATAATATACAGAGCTATGTGTCACTTTTCGATTGAAGAATATGGCATCGGGATAAACGATAAATCCCGTTCTGCAAGAGGTTGTCATTTTTGAATTGTGTCATTTTTCTTGCAGGTGAGCGATATTTCTATATGAGCTTTGCCATTTAGAACACGCAAAAAACTAATGTTCTTAGGAAGCAGATAAAATCTTGAAATATTCCAATAAAATCATTTACTATTGCGTATATTCTGCATCTTATTTAGTTTAGCTAATGCAGGCTACTACAAAACTTCATTGAAAATAAGTTTTAATTGCTCGACCGTCCAGCTTCACTTAACTGACAAGTCTAGAAGACCTTAAAATGAGCGTTATTCAAGGTGTAACATCCAATTTAACAAGGCAAATCATACGGTGATTAAAGGAATAAAACCATGGTGTACTTTGAACAAATTTTCCTTACTTAAAAATGTATTTTCCCTGATGTGTATGACTGGGTCACGTTCACGGAGAGTATTCCTTTACATAAAAAATTATATTAATGCACAAAAGCGTAATATGTCCTTACAAAGTTTACATGCTACTGAAATTATAACTGTTCTGCATGAAGTAAATTAAAAACAAAGTTGAAATTGGTCCAAGGCGCAACACTCTTTTAGTTTCAAAGCTTGTACTCAGAAATTAAATCTGATTAAATATTCTTATCGGTTACACGCCCTACCTATTGAAAAAATAAAGTATAAACAAAGGTATATACGTTTGTATTCAACAACGTAAAGTACTCGCAACCATTAAATTCACGTTGGCGGCATTTCTAAAACTGTCGCCAAGGTAGGGCTTATAACCGATAAGTACCATTAAATCCCCAATTAAGCAGTTATTTTGGATGAGTGATCGGTAATACCACCATTATTAAGACAACAGCATATTAGTTCTTTACAACGTGCCACAGTAAAAGTGTCACTGACGCAAAAATGACGGAATCTTTGAAGACTACGAAATAAGGCTGCTAGTTTCTACTACTACGCTCCTCCGCATTCAATGTTAAATTTTACATTCTTCATTTTTATGTTCATTATTCGTTGAAGAAAAAACGTTTCATTCTTATATTGATAAAGTAAAAGTAAAAATATTTCATTCTTTTTATGACATTTTATAGGACTATTCAAATCATTCGGAAAGTTCGAGAATTTCAAAGAAGATGAAGTTAAATATTCAGTGAAACAGTTTTGAATATGGTGTACGTATGAAAACGTCTATCTTGTATGTGTTTTATTAACTATGTAAAATTATCTGAAATAAAAGCGTTTAATTTTATGGGAATGATTGAAATTTTCTGCGCACCTTACCATTATATTTAGAAAATTCAGTTTAAATAATCGACTCATCAATGAAGCTTTCCCGGTACTAAACGAAAATCTAATAAATTCTTTGATATGTAATTTCAAGCCAAAGATCTGTAAACGAAACAAAATGAAATAAAATTGGCACCTTATCACTAAATCAGATATACTTTATGAACAAAATTTATAAGTAACTGTACATCGAGATTCTAATTTGTGAACCTATTACATCCATTTAGTACTAGTGAAAATGCTAAGTTTTGGTTTTCCTCGGGCATATTTTGAAATTTAAAACCAGTTTAAAAATCAAGATAAAATATTTTATTTCTAAGAAGTACTGATTTTGAAATTTTCCCTTTCAAAAACCTCTTGTATGCTTTCCCGTAGGTGAAATTAAAGAAAAAGAAAGTCGTATGCAAGATAATAAATTTTAAACAGAACACCAATCAAATTCAATTTTTGTATGCTAATTATCTCAAAGACAATTGGATAGTATGTAAGGCAGTTGCTTTAGTTATTTCTCCCTGGACGAAACGATCTTGACTTCATGATTTACACAAAAATTAATATTTCATCATTTCAATGTTTTCCGAATACATAGGCGTAACCAGGGGGGGGGGGGGGTTCAACCCCCCCCCCCCATTGGGTATTTACTTATTTAGGCACACAAAAAAAATTCTGGCTAAGGCCTTGCAAAGCACATATATTTCTTTCCCTAAGAAAATTAAACACATATGCATATGATTTTATTTCCTCTTTCTCTGAAGGGTTGTGATCATGACCAAAGAATGCAGCTCATAATAAAGAGGACTTTTCATCTGGTTATAGTCAACCCCCTTATCACCTTGGGGGGGTGGGGGTTTACAGCGCGAAAGGTGGCTTCAATCACCGTACCACACACAGACAAACAGAAATATTTCAATCACTCCAGAGAATTTTTTTTTTCCTTCTTGATGTCTTTTTTACACAAAGGCAGCAATTTGGGAATACAATCGCACAAGTAATAAGTTTCGTGGAAAATATTCTCTCCTGTGATGGAGTTTTGTTTTCTGATAAACCGGTGTTGTAGCCTACAACACCGGTTTACAACTTGTAGGCGCTGAGGTCTGAAAGTGAAGGACCCCTAGCCAACAATTGTCCTAATGGGTTAAACCCTCAAGCCAGGAAGGGAAGCTCATGAAGAAACTTAAAGAGCAGTTTGTATTTATTTATGATTTCCTGTCCAAACACCCATTTTGGTAAAATCTTTTTTGTAGATGAACCGATTGGAAAACTGATGAACTATAATAGCATTGCATTCTCATTTACAGATGTTCTCTCATCTCTTATATTTTAAATGTTTTTTTTTTCTTATTATGGTCCATCACTGATTGCATTACGACTCTGGAAATCATCCGTTCAACGTTTCCAATCTCAATGCTACGGTTGAATGCTGCATTTTAATTTACAATCAAGTATTATTTATATTTTAGCTAAATTTTAAATTATTTTCGATACATAATAATGTTTGCACTCCAGCGATAGACACGTTAGTAGATGACAAATGGGGGTTCTACAACAAGAGGCGGAGGTGCAAGTGCAAGGGGGCGTGGTCCCTCCGCCTCCACCTCCTGCTCCCCTCCGCCTCCTCCGCCTGCCGAGTGGGGTTGAGTAGTAGGGTTTCCTCGTAGAAGATTACGAGGGTTTCTGAGTGGAGTTGAGTTGTTACTCTACGTCTGAAGTTTCGTTTTTAGGAATGGCAACACCGATTAATTTTGACTTTGATTAAATTTATATTTTAGGGTATGGCAATGGTTCTACCGTATGTTGTGGTTTCCATGAAAACGTATTTTTACGAAGAGCCTCCTAGTGACAAAAATAGGAATAATTATTTTTTGGTCTTAGTCGTTTCCCGATGTTATTTTTAATTTCCAACTTGGATTTTTCACGAGTGGTAACATTAATTTATTTTTTTTAATTTCAAGAGTTGAAACGCTCATGCTATCATCCAGCGAGAGAAATTATTTTTAGACATAGAATATTTTATTTAATTACATTTCCTTTCAGATATTCGAATTCATATACCACAAACCTTAATGTTGTAAAACTCATTCGATCAAATCATGATTACTATGTTTTTTTTTTTTTTCCTTGCGTTTGTATCGGACATAACCGAAGTGTTCTAGCGAGAATTAATTAATTATTTCCATCAGAATTAAATTTTACAATTTTTAATCAACTCATAGCACTATTTTAATCTTAATAATGTATAAGTAGTAACTATCTCCTAATTTTGAACATATTTCATTTTTACACTTGTAATTTTTCACCCAAAATATTAAACCCAGGATTAATTGCGATCCAATCAAATAGCTTCTTGAGAAAGTTTATATTTAATGTGAACCAAACAAATCAATCCTCGAAATTTACAAAATTTAAGTCAAAGTTAATTATAGAAATGTTTAAGACTTAGAAAAATTTTTAAAATCTTTTTTCCTAAAGTATGAAAGACAGAATTAAATGAGAACTGATCAAACAGTTTCTTGAAAAAGTGTGGACTTAATATGCACAAATCAAATCAATCCACACAATTTACTAAATTTTAGTCAATTAAAAGTTTTGTTGAAATATTTGGAACTTAGAAAATGACCATCAATAGGTTTATACATACTAATTTAACATTACTTTTACAAAACTTTTAATTGACTAAAATTTAGTAAATTGTGTGGATTGATTTGATTTGTGCATATTAAGTCCACACTTTTTCAAGAAACTGTTTGATAAGTTCTCATTTAATTCTGTCTTTCATACTTTAGGAAAAAAGATTTTAAAAATTTTTCTAAGTCTTAAACATTTCTATAATTAACTTTGACTTAAATTTTGTAAATTTCGAGGATTGATTTGTTTGTTTGTTTTTAGAAATTTATTGTGGGGATGAGCATTTTTGTAGGGGAATTTCAATTTTTTTCTCTAAAATTCCACTATTTTCCAGTTTTAATATTATGAATGCTTGGACACTGAAGATTGCTTAGCGCTAAATATTGAATTTTCTATTGAGTTTGATTTAAAAAATAAACTAATAGATCTAGTAATGAATGTTTAATGTTTTTGTATATCAAGGCCGTATCCACAGGGAAAGAGGGTAACACGGCCCATCCCCCCCCCCAGAAATCTTTTGCAATGTATCATATATTGCTCCCTGAAACTTTGCTTAACATAAGTGTGTCGAAGTCTGCCCCCTCCCCGAAAAAATATTCTGGATACTGCTTTGTCTCCGGAGCTGGGGGAGCATGTTAAGGAGTAGGAAGGGCAGTGTATGCTTCAAAATCATACCCTTTATATATACATATATATATATATACATATATATATATATATATATATATATATGACTAGAAATTATGTTAATATGATTTTTTTTTACATATGTATATATAGTAGATGTATGTTTAGATATTTGGTGAAGTTAGAGGAGTGGGTATTTGGGGCTTCTGCAACTTAAATTTTTGTAACTGGTCTTACATCTATAATGCTTAGGCTAACTCTGGAGGCAAGAGTTCGAGGGCTCTCCCCAGGAAACTTTTTGAAATCTTCCTAGCAATGCAATTTCGGGATACTTTGGTGATGTTAGAGGAAACAGAAAGGAGTTTGGTTACTCTCCCCCCCCCCGCTATTTTTTTCAAAATAATGTCTTATATCTTTTAAGTTACTTTTGGTGTCGCTCGTGATAGTGTTCAATGTCCTTTCCCTGAAAGTGTTTCTGAAAGTAAAGTGTCTTAAAAGCGTAATTTCTCTTTTCTTTCTTTCTTTAAAACTTGTAATCTGACTTTTTTGCCGAGGGGGGGGGGGGGTTTGCTTGCTTCAAGGGGGCAGCTCCCTCCCCCGGGAGATGCCTGAAATAAACACGGGGTATATCTTTAGAGACAAGTATTTATGACTAGTAAATTTTCAACTCTTTTACACTTCTTATTGGTGTTTAGTCTGTACATTTTTAGGGTAGCCCCCCTTTCACCAACCCTAGTTACGCCTATGTCCGAATATGTATCATAAAATATTCACAAGTGTGTATCTTTGAGGAAGCGGAAGTTTTCTTCACTATTAAAAATTTTATCATTTTTTTATCATCACAAATTTGAAGGAAATAGTTTCCGAAGGAATTATATGAAGCATCAGACAAAAGACATTCTTATAAGACAAACGATCAAAATGCTTTGTGCTTGAAGATGAGTACAAAGAAAAAACAACGTAAAAAAGCACAAAGTGTCAGAGAAAATAACACAAATAGCTACTTCGAGGCTACAATGGAACCTCTTCATCAGTGCAGAAAATAAATGCTCAATATACAGCTAGAAAATTGTGAGTGAATTGTGGGTTTACTTACTATTTTCTAGTTGGGGATCCTTCATAAATGATGTCACGTTTTGAGGGGGGTTGGTGAAATTGTGACGAAGTGTGACAAGGGGGGGAGGGGGTAACAAGAAGTATGACATCATGCTTATGCAACGTAGCGTGACATGTGACAAATGGGGGGTAGAGAGGTCCGTTGAGGTGTGACATTGTGTGACAAAGGGGGGAGGGGTAAAATTGTGACATCATTTATGAACGATTCCTTGTGTATTGAGCATTTTTTTTCTGCACTGATGAAGAGGCGCCATTGTAGCTTCGAAATAGCTATTTGCGTTATGTGTTCTGACAATGTGTTTTTTACGTAGTTTTATCTTTGCACTCAAAAGACATTCTTCCCAAAAAGAGAAAGTATAGACAGGGCATGTAATTTTCGAAGTCAATCAAGCCATCCCTTTATTTAACCAAACATAAAGCTCGTTCTAGTTAATGGTGTGGTCATCAGCATTTTATCTCGATTTCAGCTTCTATTGATGGGCTGGGTGTTGAAAATAATGCCATAACCGTTGCTGCACGTAGTATAAAAGAAATTGAATGCGTAACCCGCACTTTTTCAATGTAGAGTTCAGGCAGATATAAACGGGTCGGAAAAATGACATCTATCGTCATAAACACACGCATGCGTTTCCCGGAAGCGGAAGCTGATAAGTTTCAATTATTCCAGAGTATTGGCGTTGGGAAATGCATGTTGTTAGAGCAACAGCGTTTTTGGGAACTCAGATCGATTGGACGATGAAATGCACCAAACAATATGATAGTTTAGTCGGAATTAAACAATGATTAACCAATTTGGTAAGAGGACTACGACATGGTGTTTCTTTCACATTCTCTTCATTCCATGGATACATTCGTCCAAAACAGGCAAGTCTTTTTTTTTCTTTCGAAATGTAGAGTTTTTAGCATGTTTTGAAAATTTTTGATTTAGGTTTATTTCAATAATTTCAAAAGGGAGCATGTCTCAATTTGAATTCCCAATAAATTCGCTGTATTTCTGATTTATTTCCACCCCCTTCCCCCAAGGAATCACACTAGATTTACCAGACCAGTCACTTTGACTGTTTCGAAGCTTCCATTTTGCATCATTTGTTACTAATTATAGTGCAACTTTCAATTGCATTAGCTCTTCCTAATACACGGTAAGTAGGACAAGTTAATGTGACTGAAAGTTTTATTATATTTAGTAGCAACTTGATGTAAAACGAAAGTTTAGAAATGGTTGAAAACGGCCTGGTAAATCTAGTGTTAAATTTTTACGAAATTCTTATGCACCGAAGCTTTGGAACTTTAAAACTACTTTTTTCCAAATTGAAATTAACGATAATGAATAAGAAATAAATTTTCACCTGCAGAATAAATTGTCTAAATATTTTCGGTCTTGAAAGCTGAGATGGGCACAATAGGCCTTGGCCCTCATTGGGCTGTCGTGCCACTGAGTTTAGTTTTTTAAAAATAGTTTTTAATTTGCGAACAGGAACAAAAATAAAATTATTAAATTAAACAGGGATAACAACTATGATTCCTAATTAAAACTATTCGGAACATGTAACGGAGCTTGAGCACAACTGGAGTAAATATTTAGAAGTTGGAGCTGAGCTTAAATGGAGCAACTTAAAAATGTTGTTGCTCCGGTTCCCTCCAGAAATCTATTCAAAGCATGGAGCGGAGCTTGAGCCCGATTGGAGTAAACATTTAGAAGTCGAAGCTGAGCTTAAACGGAGCAACGTAAAAGTGCTGTTGCTGCGGTATCCTGTGGAAATCTATTCGGAGCATTTAGTGAAGCTTGAGCACAATTCGAGTAAATATTTAAAGTCGGAGCTGAGTTTAAACGGAGCAACTTAAAAATATTGTTGCTCCGGTTCCCTGTGGAAATCCATAATGATGTCAAAGATGCTTTTCTTTGTTTCCCGAAAATTTCGGGATTTCTGATCAAAGTGATTTTTTGACAATTTAGAGGAAAGTTTTCTAAAAACACATGATTTAAAATATGAATTTTTAACGTCTCAACATTAAACAATGTGGATAATTAATTCTTCTATTTATTTCATTAATTCTGTAAAGATTTCTCACAGTTTTAACGTCGTTTTTTAAGCAAAATCTACATATAGGGTCAGTTGGGGTAATTGTAAACATGGGGTAATTGTAAACAAGCTTCATAACTACACTTGTGGTGGTTTTGAAAACTTAACTGCTGGTGTGTGATGAATTGGCAACATAGGGAAGACACTGAAAGAGTTTTGTAAGTTTCGAAACATTTGTGGAGGCGTCACCATTGTTTGAATATGACACAGTGAAAAAAGTTGTTTAACAAAATTTGGTGATCTTACATTTTCGTCTCCAGCTCATCTGCAAAAGCGATGTAAGTGGTTTCAACCATTTTTATTTGTCATATGGAATGTTGCTAAAAGTATTTAGTCATGAATTTCATCCTCCCTGCTATTTTTCATGTGCAAGTCAGGTGTTTACAATTACCCCATATATTTCGTACTCTGGGGTAATTGTAAACACTTAAATTTTTCCTATTTCCAATATTCTGGGGGGACAATAAGTATTATATTTTGATGCAAATTACACTTTTGTGTCTATTTTACATAAATGTTGTTGTTGTTGCTAATGCCACCTGGAAATCCAGGCCCCCCCCTTGCAATGAGACCATGAATTAAGAAAACTCCTACTGATTATTAATGAGCTCCGCTAGAATGAAGTACACTTGGCTCAGAGGGCTTAATGATTTTGAACCAGCTCCCAGATGAGAGATCGTCACCTTGGTTGGTCCCTCAGGGGAAATTATTTCTAACTTGGTTTGCATTTGAAGCGACGATGTATTTTACGTGCACAGCTAGCTCCCTTTAACGCACTCGGTCTCAGAATAATCAGTCGCGGGAGGTGGCCACCCTCCCAAGCGTTGACCCCGGCCAGTTGTGCTTCACTTTCGGTGTTTTGTGGGATCCAGGCTTAATCGACTGATCCACTGCGGGACAAATTTTACATAAATTTGTCGCATTACTTTATTTTGTGCAAGATATTTCTCGTTAAATGATCTCAGCCGACTCATAACATAACTCAACGGACCACAGACGGCCTGTTGGCCTCAAATTGAGAGCCTTAAGGCGCGTTCTGACGAGACAGTTTTCCCCTGCAATATCTGTCGAGACAGTCACTGTCCATGTCTGAACGAACCCGACAGTCGCTCTCTGACAGTATCTCGCCGAAGCGGTTTCTCGCTGTGACAGTCACGTCTGACCACAGGCAGACACTTTTCAGAGCTACTGTCGCAAGTTCTCACACCAAGTTGAAGTCCTTGCAACTTTTTCCCGACTGTCTGACATTGACTCCCGCGAAAAATACGCAATTGCTTCGATTAATGTTCTAAAAAAGTTCAATTAATTTCATTATTGTTCTGAAACTTCTGTTTAGTGGTTGATATATTTGGATATTAATGAATATATTCTTTTTTCCTCGCGAAAAACAGCAATTGCGTCGACTTATGTCCTAGAAAAAGTTCACTTAACTGCATTATTGTTCTGAAATTTCTGTTTAGCGATTTAATCTGATAGAAATTAATGTAACCTCTATTTCTTGGTTTAAAATCCAGAAAATTATGCTTTTAATAAATGCGTAGTTTAGTAGAAACAAATTTATCTTTTATATTGAAGGTCAAAGAAAAAAAAAAACAATTCAGAATTAAAAAGTTAATTTAATGCATGGCTTTAAACTGATTATTTATTTAATTTTATTATTTACTTTACTTTTTAATGCTTAGTACTTTAACCCTCTTCCAATGTCAAAATTTCAAATTAATATTAAAAACTGATTATTGTTATCAGTACTTGCAATTATATATGGAACACATTTTTTACTTGTGTGCTCATATTGAAGTATACATTAAATAAGTAATTAATTTTATGTAGCGCTTCAAAACAAATATTTAATGCAAAAAGCCTTTTTATTTCTTCGTTAAATAGAAATATTGTCAAGTGCAAACATTTATTTTGAGATAAACTTTTAAAGCTGTCAACGATTTATAGTTTCCTTTTAACTAATATTGTTTAAAACTTTTTATTGTTATCTGTGTTTAATATGTGGGAAATAATATACAGTACAACCTCGATCGGCCATTTCCACGGGAATATTCATTTCATATATGAAAAAATGATGAACGTGGGTCAGAATAACGTCCGAAGAAATTGTTAAGCCATTAAAACAAGACGATACCTACGTTAAAATGATGGATGCAGGTACAATGCAGAAAGATTTTACTGTATTGTAATCACTTTAAATTAATTCTTTTTATTATGCTATCATGATTTAGCAAAAGGTAGCCAACAATTATAGAATTGCAATTAATCTTGTACTTATTACCAATGAAAATTCAACATCAAACTTTGATTTCATGTAAAACCTTTATATGTAAAAAACATTAAAACTTCCTTTAAAACATTTAGAAATTAGCTTTATTGATACGTAGTTAAATTTATTAAACACTTTTGTAGATGAAACCGCTATAAAAGGGTGTATAGTTGTAAAGTGTTTTATTTTCGTTCCATTTTACTTCAAGTAAAAATGTTATGTATTTTTTAAAACCTACATTAGTTTCGTGCAAGTAACTTTTAACTGCACTCGCACACAAAACTTTGTGTTAGGTTGTTAAAAAAAAATCTAATCTATCCTGTCATAATTTTAATCTTTTACTGTCAAAATTGTGATCGTTTAAAAATCCAATTTTAGGAACTATACAGCGAACTTTTCGTAATAGAAATATCCATTTATTAATTTTGTGCACAATTCTAATCTTTATTTTTTTGAAATTAATCATTCAAATTTTCGGACCTTTTTTACTGAAGTATTATCTGCACTTTCCATAATTAATGTGTCGACAATACTTCAGTATATATACAAATCTAATGTAGCTTAAGAAGATACAAAAACAAAGAAGTAAATAAAAAAAAATCAGCAGCAAATACAACACATTGCGACTCCTCAATTTTTTCGGAACAGCGTCTCAAGTACTGCACAGAATGAAGAAACCTTTCTTCTACGTGAGAACCAACTCCGACATTTCGCGTGAGTTTTCTCGCTCGTCAGAACGCGCCTTTTGCTCCGGAACTTCTTAAGCCTTCAGGCACCCTGTGTATGAAACAATTTTCCATTTGCATCAACCTTATTCGAAAATAAATTACTGTTTACAATTACCCCAGATCTCTGGGGTAATTGTAAACACGAGCTCATTTGCTAACAAATAGTCATGAAGTCAAAATTTTTGCACACATTTACTCACAAGAAGTACAGTAGTGGCTACAATGCTCACAATTTTATCTCTGAATTCATTCAAGAGGTAGGGAAGGATCAAAAGTTAAAACATTGAAAAAGCGTTTACAATTACCCCAACTGACCCTATATAGGCAAAGACGAAACAGTTAAGAACCATTCTCTCCTCTGTTTTTCAACCGATTTTCTTATTTTTTTGTTTAGTTGCTATTGACGAGTTTTAGTGATATTTATTGAATATTTTTGGAAACCGTTTATTATTAGTTCATTATTTCCTCTTTCCTTTTGTCAGGAAATCCTCGCTTATAGTTGAAGGGTCCACTGGAAACAGGGCCGGCCAGAGGGCGGGGCGAGCGGGGCAGATGCCCCGGGCACCGCGCTTCTTCTAAGCCCCGCGCAAAACCTAAAAATTTTAATAAAAAGAGAGAGAGGGATAATTTTTATTATTAAAATTTCAGCTTTTCAAGTTCTTCTACATGGTTAGATAATAGATCAGATCTTATAGATCAATAAATTTTTGGAATGTGTCTAGATTCTATTGGGTAGTAAATGGATGTTTTTAAAACAGCAATAGAAATTTCATTTCTAGTCTGTGTGTTATATGGCCAATCTTAAGCCGATTGGACCGATGGCTCCCAATAGGAGGCCCCCACACTTAAGGCCCCGCTGCTTAAATTTTTCGGGGCGAAAAAATAAAAATAACACAAAAAATAATATAAGTAAACACAAAAAATTAAAATTATACAGCAAAAAAAAACCCTATGTAAGTTTAAGAAGGTTACAAAGCGTCTGGATGAGTACCTCAAAATATGTCTTTTCATTCAAAAAATACAAGTCTTTTAAAGTGCACGTTCTGATTTTCTCATATTCCACTACAAAATGTATGCTTTGATGAATTTGAAAATCGGCGTGTTGCTCGAAAACCAGGACAATTTCAGTATGAAGGAATTGATGACGAATCATAGTCTTCTGAAGAAAATTTTCGGATTAAGTTTTTCGTAGTATTAATCGATAATGCTAGACATCTTTCGAGAAGAGATTGAAAAATTTCCATGCCAATGAAGAAACATTTGACTTTCTATGTAGTTCAAATAATATTAAGAATTTATTAAAGATAGAGCTTAAAAATTGTTGTCATATTGCAGGTGAGGCTTTAAAAGATGATATTGAGAGTGAACTTTCTTGACGAACTCATAATTTGCCGTCGAGTTTTGCCAGTCAACTATTCAATATTGGAAACAGCACAGTTCTTATATAAAAATAATTTGTCACAGCTTTATCGAATTTTTTTCCCTCTGCAATTAGAGTAATTTTAACACAGCCAATGCCCGTAGCAACAGCTGTGAGATCTTTTTCAAAGTTAAAATTAATAAAAAATTATCTACGATATACTGTGGGCCACAGTGCCGGCTCTAGTGTGGGGCAAGCCGGAGCCCATGCCCCGGGCGGCACTTCTGGGGGGGGGGGGCGGCAAATTCCACAGTGATGCACAAAAAAAAATAAAAAATAAGTAGATGAAGAAAAAAGAAAGAAAAAGAAAAAATATTTAATAAAGAAAATTTAACTTTTGGAAGAGAATTAAAATCCTAGTTCGGCACTCCGGTTTTATCATTGATCAGCTATTTTGCTAACGATTAAAACCGATTAATAGAATTATTTACTTGTATAAACTGTATTGGAGGCGGGGGGGGGGGGGGTGAGGTTACGGGGCGATTTTGTAATGTCAAAATTTAAAACTTTAAATTTTAAAAAGTCAAAGTTTCTTCCCCTTATAATAGTGAAATGCGTATAAATTATGCTATGATCAAGTAATCCCCGATAGTTTTCTTTATACAAGCTCTCAAAGCATTCTTTTGGAAAGAGGTGGGAGCTTGTATAGTGTTGTTTGAGAAGGCAAACACGTGGCTCTTCGATATGGGCGTTAGTAAGAAGGAGAAGGGGGAGAAGTCCAGCCCTGGATTAAAAATCAAAAAGCCATATCTTTTTCTGCATTTTTATGATTATTTTTATGAGTAAAAGCGTTTAAAGTTAAAAAGTTTTCGTTTGCTTTGTGTTTTCCTACAGTTTTTGAAGTCCCAAAAGCGTCTACTAAGGCCTCAAAATACACCAGATTGCATATAGTTTTCAAAATTTTCCCAGGGGAAAATTCCCCCCGGACCCTGTTTATCAGTAGCCGTAAGTGAAAAAATCCTAAAAAATAAATAAAAAAGACCAGCGCCTAAAAGCTATACGAAAAATATTAACAATTATTGGATGGACCGGGGGGGGGGGGGAGGCTTTTTAACTTTTGCCCCGCCTCGGAAAACTCCAAGATCCGGTACTGGTGGGCCAAGGAAAGTTGACATCTTTGGCAATCTTAGCGATTGAATCAGAATTTGTAAAGAAGTTAAATTGTGATAAGGGTTGTATATGAATTTGCTTTAAGGCAGGGGTCTCCAAACTACGGCCCGAGGGCCACATCCGGCCCGCGGACAGATTTTGTCCGGCCCGCGGAGAGCTAGCATACTTGAAAGAAAACTCCTTCTAGAGAACATATTTATTTTTTATAGCAAATTAAATTAAGTTTACTGAAGTAATCTATTTTTATGTTGAATAATTATGTTGTAGGGTAATCAATATGGCCCTAAGGCTGGAAAG
This sequence comes from Octonoba sinensis, assembly GCA_038502835.1. Taxonomy (NCBI): domain Eukaryota; kingdom Metazoa; phylum Arthropoda; class Arachnida; order Araneae; family Uloboridae; genus Octonoba; species Octonoba sinensis. The sequence continues at coordinate 199,825,466 of CM076598.1, read as the reverse complement.
TTTGGAGACCCCTGCTTTAAGGCATTCAAGAAAGTAATTTCAGTAAAGGCATCTTTGTGCAGTTTTTTTTAATAATTCGTCATTAATCTGTAATAATAAATTCTCCTTATGGAACGTGAATGCTTGTGATCAAATAAGTTGAGATGTAAAATACTCATCAGCAATCAATATGTTATACAAGATAAAAATCGAAATTTGTACAAAAAATAAATAAATTTGGGGCTACTAACAACTATTCCATTGGAACGTTTCAACTTAGTTTAACGCACGAACATATATATATATAGAGAGAGAGAGGCCCCGCAAATAATTCCGCCCCGGGCCCCGCTTTTGGTTGGGCCGGCCCTGACTGGAAAAACGACCTAAGTCACATACTACTTTTTGAAATTTGCTTTATGTCTCATTCAATTATTTTATAACATAAATGTTAATTTTAACTATACGAGCCTACTTTTCCGTAACACCCAAATTCAAATTTAAAATACATAATTTATAATAAAACAAAGCAAAGCTCATCAAGTAGTATGTGACTTAGGTCCTCTTTCCAGTGGACTCTTCAATTGTAATGTTATATTGTTATAGATAGCACATGGAAAACGTCTTCGTTGAGTTAACTATTAGGTAATAAATATAAAACTCATTGTTAAAAAAAGAGTGTTGGCATTAGTAATATTAAAAGCAATTATAGTAAGAGTTTGAGTGAAGGTTCCTCTGAAACAACGGAATGAAAAATGAGAATAGTGTATGTAAACAAACATTTTAAGTTTGTTTAGCTGCCAATCAACTTAGTACGAAATCGGCAGAAATACAAGCGGCTACATTTATGAGCGCAATTGGCTCTGCGGCGCCAATGATTTACAATCCGTTTGCTTTAAGTGAGGATGATCAAAACAAACTCGAACTTTGGCGTTATGATTGCCAAATTTAATAAATAATACTTTCATAATTACATAATTATCATAATGTTTACATTGCTAAATTTAATTACTACGGTTGAATCTTGACTGTTGGGCGAACTCTAGTAACAATAAAAGCATAATTTTCTATCTTTATAATAAGAACTAAATATTTATTACGTGCACAGCAAACAAGCAGAAACTTCTTTCGAATTTTGTCAACATCTTCGAGAAAATAACGTAAAGGAGCAATTTTATGTAATTCAATTGCAAACCAAAGTGCAAACAACCACGTTAATTTGAATTACACAGAGTAATAGAGTTATCAGTCACAAAATTAAAATCATGGAGTCATCTTTTTTAAAAATCAAACCTCATACATTACTACTAAACAAATATAATGCAGTCAAAATTATTGTCAAATTTATATTATAATGGGGCTGCGTATTGGTCATTAGCCTTTGCAGACCTAGTGCATTCACCAGAGACTAGCATCCATTCTTCCCAAGTAGCACCACAAACGGCGGATGCCACTACCACATAATTTTGTCGCTTAGTTTCTTCACTCGAACCTGAAGCACCTGGGCTCTGATGACCTAAAACTGTACTATTGTAATTTAGCCAAGAGTATTCAAGCTAAATAGATACTCAAGGGATCTTTTACATACACTGTTAAAAATTTCCGTAAGAAAATAGTAAAATAACTACTTATTTGATTGTTATTTTACCATATTTAATTACAACAGATGAGTAATCATTAAAAAGATAGTACTCAAACCGTTGATTGTGAAAAAAATCGTTTATTCTCTGTTTATCCTAAAGAACGTTTAACTAACCGTCATTTTCAAGCGCTCAATAAGAATCGGGCGTCCATCTTGGTTGTGAAACCTTACAGGTCGTACGCTATTGTTAAAATATGAATAAAGATTTATCAGTTCAAATCTGCATGTGTATATAAAAAAAGAAGAAAAAAGTGGCTTAAGCAGTGGTTACTAAATAGAAACACATACACACGTAAATCAAAAATTGGAGACATCGGATTCCCGAACCGTTTGCGAATGAACGAACCCATCATTTGAGCTGCTGAAGCTTGTTTGTATTTTAATTTTTGCAGCAAATAAAATGATTTTCGTCAATATACAGTAAATTTAGACCAAAAATGACTTTGGATCCAATGAAAAACTGAAATCTCAATTTTAAGGGAGTTTTCCCGTTGGAAAAGAAGATTTACTGATAAATAAACGGCTGCTTTGCGTGGTGTAGATGGCCGAATTACTAGAGAGCAAGGTTGGTATGCCATACACTCGGGTTCGGTACCCGGACGCTTCGTTTACGGTTCCTACGCCTCGAAATGGTTCAAAAATGGAAAAAAAATTGTTTTGAAACCATTTTTAAATGGTTATAAAATCGTGAACTTTTGTATTTACGGCTTTTTAACCAAGTTGATTGGATATGGTTTAGGTCTTGTAAAGATAGAAAAATGTTCCAAACCGTAAATTTAACGGTGAATTAGATGGACAGACTGCTGCCGGTTATTAAACCGTAATTTCATGATGAAATTTCTAACAGTGTACCGCATAATCATAGGACATGAGCACAGACGATTTTCTGCATTTTGAAAATTCACCAACATGGTCGGGTATGAAACCCGTTAACTTAGGCGTACGAGTCCATTGTAAAAATTGAACTATGTTTTATTGTAGAGGAAAAAAAATGAGTGAAAACACTGTTGTTGCTATTAGGGATGTAACGAATCTTCGGCCACTATTCGGTATTCGGCCTTGCTGAATAGTCATTTCATGACCTAGCCGAACTTTCGGTAAGATCAAATTCGGCCTCGCCGTATACTGATGGGTTATTCGGCCGAAAAGTTCTGCTACTGTTGAAATGTAGGAAAATAAAGAAATTAGTAGATTTTAAACATTTAAAATTGTAATATAGTTATTGCAAAAGAATACAGTAGTGTATAGTTCTAAACAATTAACAACAATTTAGAAAAAAAACTACTTTCTTTTAACATTGTTTTTAGGTTTGACTGAACAAAAACATATTTCAAAAGTTGTAATCTTTTTTTTTTGTATTTGCTCCTTAAAGCTGGCACTAAGTAATTTTGATGTAGAATATGAGTCATTTATTTCGCTATTATTAATAAAGCGGAAGTCAGACTTTGTTTAAGTAGACTGGAGTAAGAGAGAAATGTGAAAAGCCTAGAACAGCGGTTCCCAAACTGTGGTACACGTACCACTAGTGGTACGCGAAACCTCTCTAGGTGGTACGCGTGCAGGCAAAACTATATTGATCTTCTATTCTATATAATAAAGTTATATAGCAGGGGCGGTACGCGAAAAAAAAGATTGGGAACCGCTGGACTAGAATATATCAGGAATATTAAGATAGCATAAATTATAATAGTAACTTCCTTAACGCCTTCCGTTTTCGTATGAGCACTGCAAGGGTGGAAGCGCCGCTTTAGACAGAACACAGTTAGTTTATTCGGATGACACAAGATGACGCCACCACAAACAGTAATAGATGTTTGCGAAACAGTAATTATTATGATACAGTAAATATTTTTGAAACAGTATAAACACACTGTATTTGAGATCTAAGCAAATTTTAACTATTATAACTTCTATTTTGAGACTCGATTCTGATAAAATATTTTATACATATGGTACAATGTACATATATATACAAAAATATATTCAATTCAGTTTATAACTCGTTCGGTTATAGTGACAGCGTGGGAACAACTTCAAATTCTTTGGTTCCAGTATATTGCATTGTTATTTGCTAGCACTTATTCTCATAAAGTAGAATATATGCTACTTTATGAGAATAAGGGTTAACCCCTTTCCTCTCGTTCCCGTGAAAATAACGGGCTGAGGTTTCGCGTTCTCTTTCTCTCTCCCGTGATATTTCCGGTGTTTAAAACTTCAAAATAAAAACAAATCAAAAATTGAAAATGAATATTTCTATTGTTCATGCACATAATTTTCAGGGATAAAAAAATAGGCGCTTTGATGGCCGTTTTCTTGAATATTACCCGACCGTTAAGGGGATAAACAAATGACCCCGTCAATAAATACTGATGCCTATAGCTTGGCCCTGGGTAATTTGAAACCTGACCTTCAGAGTGTTTATCCCTTCTTCCTAAGTTCAGTGAAAGGAGGAATGACACTGAATTGAATTGGTTAAAGTCGCAGTATCGCTGCCCAGTTCCAGCGCAAATAAACCTCAAACATTTCACTCATTTAGTGTACTGGGATGACACCAGATGACGCCACCACAAATATAAATACACCGAGCTCCACAAGAATGAATACACATTTTTAAGTCAGACTTCCAGTTACCAAAACCAAACCATATATATTTATTCTCCAAAAAAAGTGAAATGTAATGTGTTTTACCACAGGAATGTTATGGAAAAGATTATTGCTGTTGTTGATGAAATGATAATTTGGGAATAGAAGCTGAGTTAGTTGGTTTTCAGCGAAAATATTTCATAATTTTATGAAAATTCGCCGTAGAGGGACCAGCAACAGGCACAGGGCCCAGCTAGACTGGTCCTAGTCATTTTAACAATCCCCAAGAGCCTTCCTAAAAGTTTTTACCTCAATGCAATTAACAGTTGGTAACTCCGGTAAACTATTCCAACTGCCTACAATTTTATTGAAGTAGTCATTTTTCCTAATTTCAAGATTAGCCCGAGATTTGAAAATCTTAAAACAATGACATCTGGTTCTATCTTCAGCGCATAACTGCACCCCATCAACATTTCCAGTTTTCATGAATTTAAACAACTGAATCAAGTTCCCTCTAACATAATGCAGTTATCACAGAACAAACGGACATTTTTTTCAGACTTCAGTAGAAGATCTCTTTAGAGGTTATAGAAACTGTGAATGTTTTTTAAATTAGAATTGCACTAATCTAATTCTTTTTAAAGAATATATCTGTAACGTGTGTGGAGGCTGTTTCCACTCTACCAACAACATGCGGGAGATCACCGTAGACAAATTATTTACCATAGCATTGTTATTAGGAGGCAGATGTTGGGGTGAGTCTTACTTTTTTCTATTTAAAATTTAAACGTGAAAAACGCAAGTTTTCGTTTCGAAAATGGCATTTTCAAACTCCCTTTCTATATTTAAAAAAAAATATCAGAAAAGACACCGAAAACAAAATTTTTGTCTTTTCGTACGGAATATAATGGTTTTTAAATCATTTTGAAATATTCAGAAATAAAAAAGTTATAAAGATTTATGTAAAGCAGTATTTTCATGAAAAACCACTAAAGATGATAAAGATGAGACTTGAAAATGGTTGTAATAAAAAAAAAATTGACTGGCAAAATATATATATATAAAAAAAAAAAAAAAAAAAAAAAAAAAAAAAAATCAAAACACATTTTCTCGCCAATTCAGAAGAAATGGCTCCTTTTTTTAAAAAAAAGGTTTATATCAATTTTTTACAGCAAATAATACGTCGTCGCCCAATTAAGATGACTTTTAGTGGGATAAAAATAAAAATGCACATTTTTAATTTTTTTTCCATATATACTAAAATAATACAAACGACAAAGCAAAACATTTCTCCAAATTTTATCCAGTGATGGCATTTGGTAAGTTCATATATACGGCGAAGTGCTTCCTTCCGGAGTTTTTCACATTGTAAGTCAATGCCCTTGGCCCAATGAATATTTCCTTTCAATCTTTGCTATTTTTGGAAGGGTTCAGTTGCATTTCACAACGAATAAATATTTCATTGTCTCCACTCGGAAACATCTGATTAACAGGACATAGCTTTTCACTTTCCATAATTCGGAATTTTAAAATCTACTTTTCGAATTATCTCGCATAATGTCTCACGGATAAGGAGAAAGTTAGTAATATTAAACACTTAAATACAAATGTTTAATATGAGAAAAAAAAAAGTGACTAAAAATTTAATCGATACTTTTGGGTTATGTTTTAGATTTTCGTTTTCTATGTCGCGTTTAATGTGGTCTTAGTGAGTATATGAATAATATAGATACTAATCTATAGTAATACTATTTGAAACAAAGTACTATTTACTAAAAGAACAAAATTTTGATTAAAAGTATCTTTATTCTGAACATAATATAAGGGCAGGGATATTATACTAATGCAAAAAAATATTTTTATAATATAAAACGCAGATATTTGATCATAAGTTTCGTCCTGGTGAATTGTAAAATAAAAACATCGTTAAACTTACAATTTGCACTTGATTAACAAAACCATTAATAAATAAATAAATTATAACTGTTGGCGAAATTTTGTATTATAAATTTTACATTTATATTCTAGATTTAATTGGTTAATTGGTGGTTTGAAATTTTATATTTAACTGGTATGTCAGGATTTTATAATTCTGAATTAAACATAAGTTTTCATTACATATCATCCCGGATATGAAATTTGAACACATATCTTTCATTAAACCGTGAATATACAGGTTTTGGTTTAGTAGGTTGTGTTTCGCAGAATTTGTACTTGGACAAAGGCTGAAGGGTGCCAATCCCTCCAAGAACAATGAAGCACCCCTCCCCCAAAGAACAATCACCCCCCGAAACGCATCATAAGACACCCTAAAATAACACAGACTTCAATGGCATAGTCTGCGCCATGACCCCCCCCCCCCCTCCACGTAGTTAAAGGAAATCTCTTATGCTGTATTTTTGTACTACTCAAAGATAGTTTCGTTATTAACCAAACTCATTTCAAGCACTCCATCGCGATATATAATCATAGAAACTGCATGAATTATTCCGATGAAAGTCAAAAAATCTGCGTAACTTATACCTTTTATTCGAAATCAACAATTTGAAACGATCATTTAGTCAAATACTTCAAAGTGAAAATAATAATGAGGCTCAGAAATTTTCCACAAAATAAATAATAACACATATATAACTTCTGAGTTACATTTCATTTTATAGAGAAAATAAACTTAAAAACACTTTTCATTCAGAGAAATTTGCAAAATTTACGCACAGGACATCCTATTCATCATTTATCCATGTTTACAACACATTAATAGGATTTCCTGACGAAATTATTTGAATAGATTTCTATGCGGAAAACACTCATTTTATTTTTTATACACTTACATTTCGCACATAAATGTAAATAATTTCATTATTTGTTGAAGTATTTCTTAGTATTTAGTAGTTGTCACGGATCCTGCAATAACTGAAAGTACGCAACAGATTTGTTGTGTAGTTCCAAATTAGGCATATGCAACGTTACGTGTTGAATGATCATGTTTCATTTGCTATGCAGTAATTCGACTATAAGCAGGCTTGTCGAAGATGAACCAGGTGGGCATAAATTTCATAAACAATTTCAAAAAACGAGCGAAAATGACAATTCAGGATTTGAAGAAAATGTTTCATTAGTCATATCTTTAACAATCAAGGCACTCTCAGAAATAGAACTCTCACTTTCGAGGATTGTTCAATCGTCAAGAGAATTTCTTCATTTACAACGATTCTTTCCTCGCGCGATCACGCGACTCAAAAAAGTTGCCACACAAATTTCGACAATTTGACGAAAGGTTCACACGATAGGTTCAGCATTTTTCACGAAGCCTTTTCGTCAAATACGACGAGTTTCGTGACATTTGAGCATGCGTTTCTGAGAGTAGGTGCTGACTTGCGAAAAGAGCTAAGCTAGGCCTTTTTAGCGGGTTTTTTTCCCAATATCCAAGACAGAAAATTCTAATTTGAAAAAGTTGTGTGCTGCCAGACTACAGCAGCAGTAATAAAGTATTTTCTCAATGCACAGTGCGACTCCAAACAATATTTTTGCATATCCTTAAAAAAAATTGTATTTGGCGTTTACTCCTTTTCCCAAGTCGATTCCGCAATCATGCAACCAATTATTTAAATTTTATTAAGAACACTTATCTTCCTGGTGTTCGGCAGTTTGATGGTTAGACATTCAGTTAAGAAAGAGTTAAGAATACATACTATCTTCCCCTCATAAATATCTCTTACTACGCCACCCTGGAAAAATTAAAGACATCGTTACCTCTCAATCCCCGTGCCCAGGGGAGGGCAACCCTAAGCACACGTGCTAGCAGGTGAGAGGGATGGAGTAAGGATCCTATACCTATTCTGTAGTGGCTCTAAGATGGAGTAGAGAACTCGAGTAATGTGTAAATAACGCTAGGTATTCTTTTTAATTTTTAGACTCAACAGTCAAATATGTTGTTTTAGTTCGCAACTGACCATTTACGAGCAGCGATATATCATGAATAAATTTAGAAAAAGAACAGGAAGCAACGAAATGTTATGGTTATTATGTTTTTAAAGATAGCTTTAAGGAAAATCATTTTTGCGAACTCCGTAGCCCAAGTACACCCAGCCGTTATTAACCCCTTCCCTTTCGCTCCCGTAAAAACGACGGGCTGAGGTTCCTCTTTCTATTTCTATTTCTCGCTCCCGTGATATTTTCGGGCTGGAGTGTTTAAAATTTCAATCTAAAAACAAATCAATTAAAAATAAATATATATATTGTTCATACACATATTTTTATATAATTTTCAAGGATGATAAAAATAGGCACTTTTATGACCGTTTTCTTGAAAATTACCCAATCGTTAAGGGGTTAAACATTCATTATTCCACTAGATAGGTTGAGTAATGATCATCACGTGATACTTTATCAGAGTTCACACTGGGAAAAAATACAAGGTGGGATTTCCCACCAAAATTTTAAGTGGGATTTTAAAAATTTAAGTGGGAACTTTTCTTTTTGTCTTTAGAAATATTACTAAATTGTCCGATCATGATCCAATACAAACTATGTAATAAAAGATGATTATCTAAGCTATGCTCAGCAACGAAAGAATAAACATTAACAAGGTTCACACAAAATGGATCCTTCACAAAATACGCAATCGCAAAAATGGGTGATTTATAAAATGTTAAGCAGGAAAAAGATCCTCTGGTATTTTGGTTATTTAACCAAAATTCTTTGATGTGTGATTTTTACAAAAAAATCCTAAAAATAAGTTTAATATTTCCTCTATTTTTTCTAATCATATGCCGTTTTATCTATTGATGTTTTTCAATGAAAACAGTATATTTTAGAAACGAGCATTCTTTTGTAACCTTGTGACCAAGGAAGATTCCCTTTTTCCACTCTTTTTTTTTTTTTTGTCCTCTGTGAATAGAATAAATGAAAATAAATCTACATTCACAAAGGGCTTAAATTGCTCAATAATCCCAAGGAATGAAGACGTTGTCAATCCTTCCCCCATGTTATTATATATGATAGATAGGGTTCCTAGAATCTTCTTTTTATTAATGAGGATAAGATGGCAGTTGAAAATTAACAAACTCCATTTAGTTTGTATTGAATTATCAGTTTAGAATAGTAGTTTCGTTTAGCGATGTTTTGAGCGCGTGTCCGCTAGTTGCGGGAACAGCGCGCAAACGAACTTTTTTTGAGTGGAATTTAAAAAAATACTGCGGGAATCGCGCGAACCGTGCTTTATCTAGCGGAACTAGTACTTGTGAGTGTGATATTCATTATTCTTCCTTAGATTTTGCTTAAATGGTCTTTTCGTAAAGGCAAAGATTGAAAGTTACATTGAACTAGAGTCTGAAAGTTAATATGTCAATAGAACAAATTATTTGAAATTAATTTTTCTGGGTAAAGAAAACAAAGACATTTTAATGAATGGATGCGACCCCCTGACTTCTCTCTTTGTTTGAAAATGATCGAATAGCAAGAATATGACGTCACTACAACCTTTGAGATTCGTCCGAAGTTTCTCTGTGTGAACGGAAATTTTCGAGCTTTCATCAAAGGACAGCGTTTTTAATTGCAAATACCTACCAAAATTCGGAGAACAATCCTTACTTAGATATAAATTTTGTACCTGAGAGCCATAGTATCAAGTCCATTTTTCCGTGCGAAGCTCTAAATTAAGATGTCCGATGGGAACTTGAAAAGTTCGGAACCCTCATGTAGCTAGTGGCTTTGTCGTCAGTACTCTGCATGTCCATGAAGTGTAAACTCGCTCGCAAAAACTCGAAAAATGGACTTAAGATACTATGGCTCACAGGTCCAGAATTAACTTCTTGGTAACATGTTATATGTTCTATACCACGTGTTTCTAATATCTTATATATAAGCGGCTTGAGTGTCTGTTTGTCGCCGATAGCTTATTGGTTGCTTGCGTAACTGTAATGCAGTTGCCATTGTTGTAACACATGTCAAATATACTAATAATCAAAACATTTCTCTAGCATTTTGAGTGAGGCATCGCACCTGCTCGATATTTCGCTAGTGTGTCGCCCCACTGATGTCGTACCGCAGTAAAACACTGAAATGCAGACATCTTATATATAAGCCGCTTAAGAGTCTGTTTGTCGCCGATAGCTTTTCCGAATTTCTTACTATGAGAAAACTGCATCGTTCTGCCATCTACACAATTGTTTCTATAATGAAAACGACTAATAATCAAAACGCTTCTCTAGCATTTTGAGTAAGGCATTGCTAGATTTGCAATCTCCGTTAAAAATTAATGTAAACGCGAATTTAATTTAATTCTTCTTTCTTTGTTTTAATTTATTTATCGTCTGCGCTTTTTATATATATTAAAATGGCAGCGCTCTTTTTTACAGTTTCGTTAAAACTATTCTTTTGACGATGGTTATGTTGGATACAAGTAAATATTTTTCACAAACAATTTGATTATATAGTAAATAATATTTTTATTTTACAGATTGTTATTACTTAGATGTATTTTTTCGGTAAGAATATTTTTTCCGAAATTATTATATGTTTATTATTTATTCATTAAACTTTACTGTTCTACCTGATAAATATCTCTTTGATTTGATGTGCATTTCCGGTCACTGGGAGAATTGTATATTTATAATATCTAGAACAGCGGTCATGTCATATGACCGCCGGGCTTACTAGTTTATTCTATACGAATATGATTTCTCCGAAAATGATTGCCTTACTTTTTAAAGAAACTCTTACGCAACAGTAATAGAGTACCCGCAGCTTTTTTAACTTACTTGTTAATAAAATATATCCTTTACTCTGATAAATTAAAAAGTAACACTAAAAAAAAGTAATACAAAAGCGCTGAAAAATAGCCGTTTTATAAAACGTCCATTTTTGCTTAAAACGAGTTTTCGACTAAACTCAGTGGGATGATACCATAACAATGTGTTTCAAACAGGTCAGTGGCTCTGTTTTTCTACATCGAAAATAGTACTCACGAATATCCCTTAAAATTATGAAAAATGTGGAGCAGGGTTGGCAAGGTTTTGGACACTACGGTAAAACCATGGTTTTTACCGTCCTGTCCAAAACCCTGCTTGTGTCCAAAAGCGTCTAAAACTGTCCAAAACTAGATTTTTAATGAAGTTGCCTTTCGTGAGCAAATATCAAAAACAGAATAAAATATATTAAAGTAATATTTTGTTGATATTAAAATGCAAGCACACATAATAAAAATTATGCTGATGATTTTAATCTGGTTGAATAAAAACAACACTGGTCAGTCTACTTTTACTAAGTTTATTAACATTGCCTTACTTTCAAGAAATGACTGTAGTGCCATTTCATTGTTTTGACACTAAATTACCGCCAATCTACTCTATAAAACATTATCAACATTTTCCTAAAAATTATCAGGTTACTATTTTATTGTCGTTACAGAATACATTATGTTAAAAATAAAATTTTGCTAGTTTTAAAATATTAGTGTGACAACATTTCATCACCAATTTATTATTCTTCTATCTAGGATTAAAAACAGAATTTTATTAAAACACCATGTAAAACATTATCACACAAAAACAATTTTAAAATATTTGAAGTTATTTTTCCTTCTTAATATATAATATAGCATTTAATAGCTATTATGAGTCATAAATGAAACTAAAATTAGTTACTTTGGTACTTTCTTTTCACAACACTACCAACTCTTTCATAAGGAAGCTTTTATGTAATAGAAATATTAGTAATATTTTTACTTTTTCAAGTAAATTTTTTTTCCAAGTGATATTCGTTCAGTTTCACGTAATCTAATCGATTTATATCTAATGCGATATTAGTAATGCATAAATATAAATACTAATACGTTGTAAATAATAACTATTTGATAATATTTTTCTCTGAAATGTTAATTTGAAAAAAAATATTTTACGTGAAAAAAGTAAAAATATTACTAATATTTCTATTACATAAAAGCTTCCTTATGTAAGAGTTGGTAGTATTGTGAAAAGAAAGTACCAAAGTAACTAATTTCAGTTTAATTTATGACTCATAATTGCTTTTAAAGGCTATATTAGATATTTAGAAGGAAAAAAAAAACTAAAAATATTTTGAAATTGTTTTTGTGTGATCATGTTTTACATGGTTTTAATAAAATTCTTTTTTTAATCCTAGATTAAAGAATAATAAATTGGAGATAAAATGTCGTCACTAATATTTTAAATCTAGTGTTCGGCAGTAGTTAACTAGATGTAGTTAACTACTATTGGCAACTACTAGTTAACTAGTAGTTAACTACTAGTTGTAACTATTTTTGTTTTGAACTAGTTAACTACTAGTTAAACTCCTTTTTTCGCAACTACTAATTACAACTACTTTCAAAATTCCAACTACTTTCGGGAATATTTTTTTTAAAAATCTATTTTTTGAAAAAATTAATTATTTTTTAAACATTAAATTATTTAAATTTTTATCTTATGAATATTACTCCCACAAATGTATTTTTATACTATGTTATATAATGAGAAAGTACTCATTAAAAAAATCATAATATTTATTGCAGTATTTACGCAAATTAAAAAAAGCTTTCTACTACAATCAATAAATAGCGCCCGCCGCAGCACATACACAATGAAGTTTCATTTAAAGACCAAATCTTCATTATCGGGAGTCTTTACCCCTACTACAGTACCATGCACTCGTTTGGGATACCATAAAACACAAAACAAAAGAAAAAATACTGATTTTTATGATTTTTTATAGAAGAAAATACCGATTTTTATGATTTTCTTTTTAGAAAATAAAACTGATATTTATAATTTTCTTTTTAGAAAAAAATACTGATTTTTATGAATTTTTAGACAAAATATTGATTTTAATGATTAAAAAAAACTATATCAGCTTCTTCCAAATTATTAAATATAGATATTTTTTCATTATAAATTTTAATATATTCTGGGTTCAAGAAATTCATTAGAATTTTAACTCCCTATATGGTAGCCTTACCAAATCTGGTCCTCTAGGGAAAGGTGGAATAGCTTCGTTAAGGTGTCAAAGAAGGACATTTTGTCAGGGAACATTGAGTTTTTGGACATGCTGACTACAGCAAAAGCATCAACAGCACTTTTGGAAATGATTTTTTCTACATTTGGAATAGTGCAGTCAAAATTAAAAAACAGATTGGGGGTAGATAAGGCATCAAAACTGGCATTCTTGATGAAACATCTAAATAGTAAAAATGATTAAGCTGTAATAAACATTTTATGTGTTATTTGCCATCTCTGTTTATATAGTCAAGAAATTTGTATACACTCAAAAAATGATAATAGTCCAGTCAACTTATTTGTATTCTATTAATGAAATTATAACCAGTTCAGTCTAGAAATATAAGTTTTCTCCTCTGTTTCTTGATGTTCTCTGTTTATTAAACATACAATTTTTATGTAATACAATTAATTAATAATTAATTTTGAACTAGGAATAAATAATTATTTAACTGAAATACCTTAAAATTCTTTAAAGACATAAATAATTAACTGAATTTGTTACTAGTAGCTAACTACTTTCGGAGAACAGTTAACTACTAGTTACAACTAGTCTCAAATAAAATGAGTCAACTACTAGTTGCAACTAGTTTTGTTTAGAGTAGTTAGTAGTTGGTAGTTAACTACTTTTTGACGAGTAGTTGCCGAACAATATTTAAATCTAGCAAAATTTTTATTTTTTAATTTTCCTTTAGCTTTAGGACAGTTTAAGACACTTTCAGACAGTTTTGAACAGCAAAAACCACCTGTCCTGTCCAAAACCACCTTCGGACGTCCAAAACTCGAACCCTGATGTGCAAGATAGAACATCCATTTTCTCAGATGAAAACCTACGAATCTAATAATTCTGACAATGAAGAGCAATTTTTAAATGCATTTATTTATACTATATTTGCGCTCGATAATAAATCATCCATGTAGACATCACTTGAATTATTTTTAGACAGAAGTAAATTTTGTATTCGACAATCAATTCCTATTTGTTTGAGAAATCTTGTAGCCAAAGAGTGTTGACGCGGTACCATACGTTAATGTATGCAACTGATATTTTTGCATTTGAGAGCTCGACTTGCTTCATAATTTTGATCTTCTTCAGATATCCAAACGTGTCTGGATATCCAAACGTGTCAGATATCCAAACTTGTCATTTTAACTCTCCCTCTAGGATACAGTTCGACCACGGACTTTTGACATTTGGATGCTTCTGCGCATGGCAAAAAAGAACGAATCCATTCGAGTTTTAGGGAAGTTCGTTTTGCCGCGTTTATTTAGTACGCGAATGAGAATGCTTGCCTCACTGTTTGTTGAAAGCTGCTAAATTTATAAGGTGTCATATAGCATCAGTTCGGAAGAAATCAAGTATGCTAAGTGAACTAGAACGAGAACAAAAACGGCACATCCCATACAGCAGTAGTTCTTCCCTTGAACATGAATGGATTCTTCTTGGCACTCTGCCAGGCAGATTGCTTTAGTTGGTAGAACTAACATTTTGCTAAGAATGATTTTTTCTTAATTTGCTCCCCCCATAGATTTCAAGTGCGGAAAGCCAGGTCGGACACCCAAATCTTCTTTCGTACCATTCAAAGAGAATTATGCAGAAGGTGACAGCGTCCGTTATTCGTGTGAGAATGATGCTCTGATATCCGAAATAAATGTTCGACGATGCCTACGGAACGGTACTTGGTCGGGACACATTCCAAAATGTTGTAAGTATACAAACCAAGTCTTTGATTTAAAAAAATCCTTAAAATATTTCAGAAATGAATTCACAGTAATGCTGCGTCTTTTATCAAAACAGCGACATTGCATTACTTTCTATGATGCTGATGCAATTAACCTCAGTAGAACCACTTGAACTCCTCTTAAAAACCTAATCTAAGTTATGCAAGACTTTATTGTTCACAAAATAGCGAACTTAAAATTATTTTGTAACAAATAGCATGGTAAAACCTTTTAATTATCAGCAATACAAACACATATTTCTATGATATAATGTGAATTTTGGGGACTCGGCAATTTCCAAATGTAGAAAATTGATGAAACACCGATTTTTCAATTTTTTGCTTAAAATGTGGTTTGACTCCGCTAGTATATCTGAGCCAAGTTTTGAAGCGATACAACTAATATGAATGTAGTTAAGAAGTAAGAAAATTCAAATATTTCTGATGTTTTAGTGGGATTTTGTATTCTTTAAACTGCTTTCTCGGATTGTGTTTTTTCGCAATATTGTAGTACTTAAAATGCTAAAACTTCTACATATATTCATGTAGCAAGTTGAAATTTTTTTTGTGTGTTCCATATGATGTGCTTGATAAAATTAGGGATGGATTTTGCTATATATTTGCAAAAAAAAAAAAAAAATGTATGAAAAATGTAACAAAAGTAGCTTTTTTTTCTGTGTTTTACCATCGATGTAACTTTAAAAACTTTTTTTCCAAAAACTAATAAATAGCAAAGCCCATCCCTAAAATTGTAAACCATACTATGATAATTACTTTAAAAAAATTCGGTAAAAAAAAGTCAAGAAGTAAGGAAGAAGGAAATTTAAAATCGTTAAATTACTTTAAAAAAATTAAATTTTAAAATTTTCTGTTAGTTGAATTTTGACTTTTCCTGTGAAAATCACTTTGTTGAACAATAGCACTTCATAATATACAAATGAAATAGGTAAAAGTTTTTTAAAAAAATGACAAAAGGTGCCAAGTCCCCTTAATCGTAAAAACAAGATTAGAAGTAGATTAAAAAATAGTTCAGATCTGTAATGGTAAAACCGAAGGCACTTGATTAAAGGTTATAAGTCAATGTGAGCCAAATGTGGTCTCGTTGATGGAAATCTTTATTACATGGTAATGCCAGAAATCTCTGTTTTTATACAGCATATCATTTATATTATATATATATATTCTGTTTTATGTACTGGTTTATGTTCAATGAAGAAGAGCTCCCTGCAGTCTCTAAATACCTATTTACTTTTTAATGCAAATTTGTCCCTAAAGTGTGACTCTTCAATAAATCTGTCTTGCATACGACGGTAGTTTTTCAATGTGAACCTAGCCTAAGCATTTTATCATATTTGCAGCAACCAAAATTTATTTTACATACAACTAACCAAAAATTATTCTGTTAACCAATCTTGTTTCGGCAGTCGCAGCAGTTTTCTTAAAACCACTTCGTAACTGGTCAAAGCCTGCCAGTTGGAGGTTTACATATTGCATTCGTCGTTTACCGGAAAGCTTTTGTAAAGTAAGGCTATTGAGTTGAGTCATTCCACATCAATTTAACACAGTGTTTAAACTTTACCATCTACGATTTTCTTGAAATTTGTCCTAGCTATACTATCGACATAAATTTGGAAATATATAAAATTTTACAGAGATATATGTATTTATTCTTTATTTACAGGACTGTAAAATTCGCAAAAAGGTGGCTAAAAATAGTGAGTGGCAGTTGTTTGAATTGCTCTCAGTTCTTTTGCAATTGAGATAGAAACATGAAGCAGGTTCATTTTACAGCATTTTCTCTGTTCTTTTTATAGTGTAGCATACACTATCCATACAGTTCATGATTGAATTTTTTTTCCAAAATCAAATGAAAAATTCGATTGAGTTTCTTTCACAAAGTACATAATTAAAATTTTTCAACTCACTTTTTGATATTTAGTACTGTCCTACGTCACGGGGTAAAAGACAAGTTTGGGATGATAACGGCTTCATTAACCAAAACATTGATATTTAAGGAGCGATATATAAGGAGCGCCTTCCGTTTATAGAGCACTACAACGGTGGAAGTACGACTTGGCTCATTATGTATTTGAGATGGCAGATATATATTGAGATGTATTTTCACCAGATGGCTCCACCACAAATACGCCATCTTTTTTTGACCTAAGAGTGAAAGGAAGGGAAATTATCTACCTTCCGGTACCCTGTGAACTGCGTCTAGACTTCTGGGTCCACGGATTTTACGGGCACGTATCCCCCCAAGTGACGTGGTGGGTCTTCAGCGGGTCGTGTATCGAACACCGAATCTTCCGGTTAAAAGTTCGACATCCTAACCACTAGGATACCACGGCCCCAAAATGATAAGTGAATTAACGGAGATCCCTTGGCAAAAATGTATAGCATGACCATCCTGTTAATTTCGCAGCCCTTCGCTATTGTGGTGTTAGCCTAATTTTTGGTACACTGGTAGCGAAACGAAATTTCACTGGAAAGATGGAATTTAAAACCTTATCATTAACCATAGTGTTTTATTTACATGTACTACATATACTTATGAAGTGTAAAAGCATTAAAATTATCAGTGTACTAACTTATAATATAAACTGTGAACTTTTGACAATATATCGGGAAAAGAGTTTATTATTCTGTGCCTATATAATTTGTTAAGGCACGTACACCTAATAATTTTCATTACCTTCCCATTGCGATCCCAGCCCAATTTTGGTACAGGGCAATTCCATGAAAACAGGGACACCAACATTTAAAAAAAAATTTCTTGCACATATACAGTTTTTTTTCCTCTTAGGTAAAAATATGTGAATTTTCATAAAATTATGCTTAAAAAGTTAGCAGTACCTTTTTGTAAGTTTTATAGGCAATGTTATTTATTACAGAGCATCAGTTTTTAATTTTTTTTAACAATGAAGACATTATCGTCCCAATTCATGTTTTCCTGTGTCATAAGACAGTACTAAATATGTATGCATTTAATTTGAAAAAAAATTAACTATGTGCTTTTCGAAAAGAAAATGAATTTAAATTTTGAATTAGATTTAAAAAAAATAAAACTATATAACGTAGCATATAAGAAAGAACATAAAAACTGCTGTAAAATGAAAATAAGTGAGAGCCATTCAAACAACTGCCATTCAATTTTCTTTTAACGAGTTTTACAACCCTGTAAATAATGTACGTGTGTCAATAAAATTTCATATTTTTCCAAGTTTATAACAATAGTACACAGGACGCACCCAGAACCAAAGGGATGTATGTAAGTGACGAAGTTGAAAAATTGGAGATAACTAGTGCAAACGATAGGGAAAGCACCATTTTATATTGTGGCAAGAGATGTTAGTGATAATTCTAATAGGTGCTCCGCAACAACGTGATTTCGAATAAAAAAAAAAAAAACATAAACGGTCTCATAGGATCCAAACTTTGAACGCGTTTCACTCAGTATCATTTGTTGGTCACTTAGACACCGTTCGACCGCGGACTTTTGACTTAGACGCTTCTGCGCATGCCACAAAAGAACGAATCCTTTCGAGTGTTAGGAAAGTTCGTTTTTCCGCGTTTATTTAGTACGCGAATGAGAATGTTTGCTTCACTGTTTGGTGAAAGCAACTAAATTTATAAGCCGTCAGGGTGGCGTCCAAGTTCGCCGGATCAATCCTGGCCCAAGTCGGTAGATTTTCAAGATGCAGAAAATCGACAGCGCCCATGTCGCATGATTGTGCGGCATGTTAAAGATCCCTTGAGTATCCGTTTGGCTTGGATACTCTCGGCTAAATTAAATTCCTAGTGCAATCCGCATCACATGAGAGCTCTGGTGCCTCCAACTAGGGGACTGAGCGTCAAATATTGCGGCAATGCTACCATACTCATTGTTGTGCCGCTGAAAGAGTTGTTACCAATCTCTGGGAACGCACTAGGTCTGCAATGGTAAAGAGCCAATGTACGCACCCCATTAGAAAGAAACTAAATTTATAACCTGGCACATAGCACCAGTTCGGAAGAAACCAAGTATGCTAAACGAACTAGCACGATAACAAAAACGGCACATTCCATATACCAGCAATTCCTCCCTTGAATATGAATGGATTCTTCTCGGCAGTCCGCCAGACAGATTGCTTTGGCTGACGGTAGAACTGTACCTTTGCTTCTCACCGCCTCACATGTGCCACATTTCAAGAAAATCCGACATGATGAGAATAAAAACTATTTGTTTTTGTGATGAATTGACATGGAATGACCCAGAAACTGTATTCCTACAGATAACCAGATTACGATAAATGGAGCTGGACTCGTGCCTTTCGCTATGGAGCCGGCTAATGTGGCTTCATCCATTGATGGAAATTATTCTACCTGCGTTTCAACAGAAAAAACGAATGAGTCCTTCTGGCAAGGCCGCATAGATCTGGCAGCAGAAATAAGAGCTCTGAAAATCGCCTTTCACCGTAAGCATCCCGTTTTTCAAATTGATACTGATTAATGAATGAGAGCGATATTGGGTATGTGCAATATTTAACTTCCTATCACTTTATTCGTCTAGGACAAGAGCCTGTTAATATCAAAGTAATTATCAAAGATAATGAAACAGAAACACTGTGTGGCACCTTTTTCGGAACCGTTGGATCATCAGGTAAAATTATTACTATAATCGTTCATTAATATACTAAGTAAATGAGTAGAGATAAGCAGAAACTTATTTAAAAATAAGATTTCCTTTGCGATCGGAAAATGTTACTTCTGGAATAAGCGAAATTAATTTTGAAGAGACCCTTTCAATGTTTAAATACATTAAATATATAGTTACTTCCCATTACAAAGCAAATTAATCAATTAAGTCTTAAAAATGCATCCTCGATAATTAATCTCTTCAAACCCGAAACTCATTTCACTTCCTTTGACTTCGATAACTCGATTATTTCAAATGTTAATTTTGTTTGGATAGATTTACTAAAATGTTGCCTCCTCTCTCCAAAATTCAGAGGAAAAGAGATCGGTTGTGATGTTCTGTCCCAAAGCTACAACTGGAAGTCACATATATATTATAGACTTGAACCAAGGTCCTCACAACTTTAGAATCTGTGAAGTGAAGGCATATCGTCCTAACGGTAATGTATACTTCATTCATTCTGCAAAAAAATTATTTCACATCTTTTTGTTATTAACCTTTTCAGTACTGAATTATTTGAAGATTTTTATGCCCCATGAGACGGATTTAATTTGTCGCTATATGGATCCCCTTTTTTCTCCTCCAACCTCTTTCCCTGTTAGCACTAGGCCTTAGCGATGCCCTGCCCCAGGGGTGAGGTAAATATATGGATCTCCAAGGCCGCAAACATCAACGCCTGCTTCTTAAATTGAGACGAGGAGCCAAACTCGCTCCCCGTAGCTTCGCCCAAGTAAGCAGATGACGAGTCTCACTCGTCAAATGTATCCAAAGGTTAACAGAAAACGTTCGAAAGGAAGCATAGAGCAAAAAGAGTATTAAATTTGATATTTACTAAATCCATTTCTTCTTGGTCTATTAAAAGTACCCCGGCCTCAAGTTTTGTATGCATAAAAGTAAACAATCCTCGATTACTAGTAGGAAATAATTCCATATACATTTAACAGATAATTATGTATATATTCTTTCAGGTCCGCATTGCTTGGTGCCTGATTACCCGTTACACGGTAAAGGCTTCAAGAATGTAGCTGCTCAAGAAACGAAATATTCATTTCAATGTCAAGCTGGCTACGAACTTCTAGGAAGCGTGGAAACTACTTGTGGACCAGATGGCACGTGGACCGAAAGTACTCCGACTTGTACATGTAAGGTATTCTGGCACACAGTTATACAAAAAATCAAAATCCAATTATTGTGGAATATTGCTGGAACATTTATTCATTTCGACAGATAGCCAATCTTCGCAATTTTGTGCTTTTAACTATTATTACTATTTTACCCACAGTTTGTACTACACAAACTAAAAACTTAAAGAAAATTAGTTATTAATTTGATACATTAAAAAAATATATGATTTCATCCATCACTTTGTAAAGTTTAGCAGCTGAGTGTAGAAAATGGGCAAAACTAAAAAGAGAAAGAAAGTTCACCAGCTGCGAATCAATTCCGGGTATCTCATGTATTAAAAAAGAAAAAGAAAAAAAAAACGAAAGCTCCAAGCAACAGTTCAATTGTTGTACTTCAATACAATAGCGTGTTTTTTGACTAGCAAAACACGAGTGAAATTAATTTAAAAATTTGTAAAATATTTGCTTATATTTATCGGCATTATTAAAACGCCATCGTTTACCTTACACTTTTCTTTAAAAAAATGTATAATTCTAATAAAATGTTTAAAATTAATTTTTTTTATACTTAAACTATTATAATTATAATTTGTGAAAATTCAATATACTTTTCTTCCTTCTTTCTTTGGCTGCGTATTGGTCATTAACCTTTACAGACCTAGTGCATTCCCCGGAAACTGGCATCCATTTTTTTTTCAAGTAGCTCCACAATCGGCAGCTTCCATTTTGCACATAAGAATTTTAACGCTTTTCAGTGACGCCCTTTCGCTGGAAGGTGAAGCACCCTGTACTCTGACGATAGGAATTTTAAATTTAATAAATTATAAACGTAAAATAACAGCGATCAAAAAATCGCCTGGAAACTGCTGCAACACTTGACTTCATTCCCAACACGTTTCTCTATTCAGTTTTCAATTTCGAAAAGCTTTCTTAGAGATGATTTAAAATCGAAATAATTAATTTAATTACTACCTTCAGAAAAGATTCATTGATCTGGCATTAATATATAAACCAATTTCGGTTTCAAAGCAGATATTCAGTTAGCAATTTTAACCCATGGACCAGGAATGACGAGTAGCACTCGTCCTGCTTTAAAATTAGCCAAAGACGTGTAACACTCATCATGAAATTTGTAAGCAATATGGCTTTAAAAATAAAAAATCGGAAATCGTACGTAATGAAGAATCATTGTTTCAAGTTTGAGATTTATGCAAGCCAAAATTTTCTGATTCAGAAATTAGCACCGCACGCTTCAGATTAATTTCACGTTGAGGGGTTAATAATAACATTAGTTACTAATCAGTTTCACTTTGTCGTTAACATATCGGAACAACTGAATAATCCTTTATAAAGTTTATTTCACAACAACCAAAAAAAAAAATTTGTTTTTTACGTAATGCGAATCTCCCCTCCCCCCTTGTTGGTTTATTATTCGTTGTTCAGCATCTTGAAGAGAAAACAATTAATATTAATAGCTAAAATGTGAATTTCATTTAATTTTGCACTCATTAGAATATTTCACAAATTTAGAAATTTGTTTTACATTTTATATTTTAGAACTAACTTTCTTCCTTTTCAAATGTTTAAACTTTGTTTTAATGTTTATCGGTCCAAATTCATTAAAAGTATGAAAGCAAAAGCAGACTATGTTCATTTTATCGAAACAACTTTGAATTTATTTCTTCTTGTGTAGTTTCTTATGTACTTTTAAACGACATAAAAATAGAAAAGGTATATGAATTTCTTCGGTTCCATATTAGGTACTTCACGTAAAAATTATGCTTAAAATCGAAATGATAAAACAAAGTGTTTCAACAGTGCGTCTATACAGATTTTCAAAAATGACTTTTTTGTGAAATTTTTAGGACTGTTCGGTGATAGATCGGATATTGATTCTGTCGGATATGTACCGAATATCCGGCAATGATGTTTTAAACTTGCAAATTCTATATATATATTTAAACCTCTCACAGCTTCCAAATGCCGTAATAAGTTTGTAATTGATACATTTTCATAACATGTTAATTAATTAAATTAAAAAAATCAAATGTGAAATGTGCAGTGGCCAGATTCGATTCCGGATATTTAAAAACCTGCCGGATAACGGATAACCGCTGTCTTCTGGTGTGTGGAGGGGGGGCGGTCTCGTTGGACAGAAAATTTGTGTGACCTATTCGCAATTTCGTGACTTTTTCGTTACTTTCGCCACTGATTTCTCAATTCGTAACTGTTTCGTTACTTTCGGGACTGATTTCTCAATTCGTGACTTTTTCGTTTCGCGACGGATTTCTCAATTCGTGACTTTTTCGTTACTTCAGTGACCTGTAGACACCCTGATTCAACATGTGTTGATGGGCTACCTTTTTTATTCGTTCGAATAACTGAATATAAAGCTTGTATAATATATTTATGCACAGTTAATACAATTAGTATGCACTACCTTAACGTAATACACCTTTTTTTTCATTGATTTTTCGGTTATAAGAAACTGTTACATCATAAACATGAAAAAAGGACATCGTTGGAGTAAAAGATTTTTGAGCTAATGTAATGATTAATGAAATGTATTATTTTCTTTCTTGGACACATAGTTGTAATTCCACAAGCACCTGATATAATTTCATGTTTTATAGTGATAGTCTGCTACGTCCCACGTCCGCCACCCAACGGATCTATTTTACTTCATCCTTCTATTAGAGAAGTTGGATATGGACAGCACATAAACTTCACCTGTGATGTAGGTTTCGAGCTGCAAGGTCCAGCCTCTATAAGTTGCAATCGAGATCGGACATGGTCTGCCCCGCGACCAAATTGCATGAAAGGTTTGTTAAATGTGCCATTATTGTTTAAAAAAGCATATTCATCAGTTTATTACGAAAATAATAAAAATACCTTTTGCTGTTCCATTGCCCCTTTTTTTAAAAAAGATACTCCTTAAGCAAATACAAAAGTGACGACCAGCAACAAGTCGAAAATTTTAAGGCGTATCACAGGCTGGCCGCACACCGAATGAATGGAAATATGAATTCAATTCCGTCTAAACTAAACTGCAGCCCACTTTCAATTGCCAATCGTACCAAAGTTTAGCGTACACAAAATAACCGATTTTAACGAATAAATGATAAAATGTAAAATGTCACAGATCTGACAGCGGATATGTTTTCATAAATACAAACAATTATAAAATGATGCAATATTAACAATTATTATAAATATTAATGAATGAAATATAATTTTGATTGCTAGTTTGCGGAAAATTACCGATGGTTGCTAATGGAATGTTGTCGACGAACTCAGTTCTAGCTGGAAGCGTAGCTACGCTTGCATGTGATGAAGGATTCACACCACTTAAAGGCAACAAAATGTATTGCTTAGACACAGGAACATGGTTCCCGCCCTCTTTGAACTGCAAAGGTAAGTTAATATAAACCCGTAAGAAAAATTAATAAATATTTTGATAAAAATAATGATGACACGTAGCTCCCATGGGGATGCAGTAAAATCTCGGTACCACTACTAACGACACAACGAAATTAACGAAAAAATTTTTAGTCCCGTTTTAAACCCCAATAAGATAATGTAGATTATGTTACAACGACGTATTTTTCCGGTCCCTTGAAGTTCGTTATATTAGTATTTCACTGTATTAAATGTGAATCACGATAAGAATTTACATCAACTAATTTTATGTAACATGAAATTAGATCATTGAATCAAAGCAACTAATGTAGTAACGACGGTATTAATTACGACGAATGAAATCAAATTTGTACGAATATTTTGTTTAGTCTATGATATGAATCCTTAAAAATCCGAGTATTAGATGCATCGAGTATCGTCTTATCTTGCGACAATCGTCTTTTATGGCGATCTTGGAAATCCCCTCCCCTCCTTGAAAAATTTGTTCCTTGAACTAATGCTTGCCACTGACTTGAACGAATAATCATTAAAATCATATGCATTTTTATTTTTGATCCCCTCCCCTTTCTTAACGTTCAAATAATATTTTTCCATATTTCGTATTTTTATTAACTGCACCAGGCTTGGGGCGATTGTAACCTCCTTTTGTTATACCCATAGAGCGCATTTTAAAAGAGACATAGAGCAAGAAGCAAATGTCTATGTTCTCCAGTTTTCACCGAATTGAGGATTTTTGTTTTTTAAATATCTTAAAGTCAATTCAAGACAAACTTTTCGCGCACCTTTTCTAGCATTTTTGGGAAATATCAGAGCGTCTGAATTTACTTTCCAAGACGACATTCAGTTTTGGAATGTTCAAAAAAAAAAATAATAATAATAATGCATACTTATTTAACCTCTTAGTTACTCCGCTACTATTTAAATAGACTTTCAACGGAATGCATCAAGAATTAATTACAACGAAAAGGTTCAGGTAAATAATTTCGTTCAACTTATGAATGTATGATCAATATTTCCCTATTTAATGCTTTCATTTTCATACTGCGTTCCACATTTATGAAATATTAATGCTTTTTCTTTATTTTAGCAATCCAGTGTGAAGAAAATCCCATAGTACCACATGGCATGGCGATTCTTCTGGACGACTCTGCATATTACGGTTCGCGTCTTCAAATCATATGCAACCAAGGATATGTGAAAGGAGATCCTATAAACAGAATATGCGAGTCGTCTGGAACTTGGGGCGACCTCAGTGTTTGCATTGGTATGAAAATAAGTTTAAAACGTAAACTTACTATTCTGCTGTGCATTAAAATGCACTTTTAAGGGTACCTTCAAAACCGATTTTATAAAATATCAATGAATTATTATGAAAATTATAGCATTTCTTTATATTGTAAACACATTTTTTTACAAATTTTTGTAAAAAATATTTTGAATGGTTATTGAGATAATTAAATTTTCAAACTTTAAAATGAAAAAAAAAATAATAAAATACCAAATTTTAAAATGTTCCAAGCGCAATTGGTTTGTTCACAGATTCACCAAACTTTTTCCTCACACTCATTTGACGCAAAAAAAAAAAAAACAAATGTTATTAAAAATGCCAGTTCTTTGCTAGATTAACTATATATATATATATATATATATATATGCATTCTTTTATATACCTTCTAAAGCACAAAATCTATTCCTACTGTAGATCGCAGCAGCCCAGCAATAGACGGTAATGTGCAGCAATATACTTTAAGCTGTTTTCCGTAGACACGTTATGAAGCGAGATATTTTGACTAACACTGCAGTGATTCATAAAGTTAAGACTTGGATATCTCCTGTTCTCCTCCGCTTCTTGCCAGCATTATACAAAATTTTGTTGCGAACAAAAATATCTTAACGGTAAACATGTGCAAGAATGAATAATTTTACTCACTGGGAATTTGATAGTTTTTGTTATAAGCTTAAATTTCTTAGAAATTTCTTAACAAGTAATTTTTCATGATTAAATAGTTGAAATGCGAGATTAAAAATTTCAGCAACCATTAATTCATATAACTTTAAAACTAATTTTTGTCTTAAAGGATCTCAAAACTCAACAATGTCAAAGTAAATCCTAAAAGATTTTTTTCTTTAGTATATGTTCATTTCATAAAACTCCCCCCCCCCCTCCCACCCTTCAGAACAAATTGCAGCTTAAGATTTTTTTATCGAGAAAGGAAACTGAGTTTGCGTTACGATTTAATTTCATAATGCGATAATAAAAAATTAAAAAAAAAACAATTCCTAAAAATTAACCAATTGTTCTAATAGCATTTGCTTAAAATAAAATGACTAAAAACTATTTTTTAAAAGCAAAAATAATAAGTTTTTTTTTTTGGTTTCAAACAAATACTACTCAAATAAGGCACTTTAAAATTCTTCCGTGGTAACTTGACTATGAATAGATGGCATAATTTCATTGATACAAAGCATTATATAGCTAAACTTTTTCTTCTCAACACAAATGAAAAAGAACGTATTAAAAATATTTATAGACAAACACATTAATCATTCGCTAAAACATATGAAAGTAAAAATATGCATTGAAATCAAATCTAGTATGTTACAATGAATTTACTTACCACTTATCCACTTTGAAATGTTCCTTTCACCTATATGTTGATCCGGATAGTTCTAATAAGGAGATTTCTTCCCATGAAAGTCAGAAGAGTTCGGGTTTTTACTTGATATCAACGACGAAGTGAAATTTCCACTAGTTTAAAATGGATTTTCATTATAAAACACAAGAACTACTATATCAGAAAGTGATCCCTCGCAATAAAGTCGACTAAATTGTTGAGTTTACAAGAATCAAACATTAAAAGCGTGATTAACCGTAGCGACACAAATCCATCAAATGCTGCCATTGTAGCAACTGCAACTGCTTCTTTAACGATTCGCAGGCAAACTTGCAATTTTTCATTTCATTTCACGTGCATCGTAAACACGTGAACGAATTTAGGATTTCTTTTTTAAATCTTAGTTGGAAGAGGTGTTTTTTTCTCCTGAAAGCAACACGAAAGTGCATAGATTTCACTCAAGCACAAAAAATGCAGTGGATCATGAGAACCAGCTGGATTTGGTATTTAAGTCTTTTTAGAATTTAGAAGCTTTAATTTTTGCAAAATTGAAAAGATAATAATTAAATGACAGATGAAGGGGTTCAAGTGCATGGAGACCGTCCACTGGCATAGGTGATAGAGCACGTTGCTCCCGCGTCTTGGGTTTTGAGTGAGAATCCCGCCAAATAGTATAGAAGTTCTACAGGTATTATGCATTTTGCGGTCATGCGCTAGTGCCTCACTTAAACTTGTAGAGCCTCCAGCGATCAATAGAAGGACTTCGTGCTCGGCTAGATAAGATAGTAAAAGTGCATAAGAGATCCGTCGTCTAGGATAAAATGCTCGACAAGGAGTCGGAAGAAAGGAATGACAGAACATTTTGATTTTTTAAAACTACGCTTAATTTACAAAAAGGAGTTATTGCTTCATACTAAAAGGTAAGGTCTAAAGGCGCGTTTACACCAAAGTCTTTCACTAAGTTTTCCACAAGTTGGGGCAATTTGTTGCTTCAAAATACAGCAGCTTTTTCTGTCTTCCACGAGAGGGGCCTCAGTGGCTGAGCGGTCAAATCGACTGGCTCCGGTGCCTCCCTGCGCGGAGAGAAAGAGGCGTGGGCTCGATTCCCACCTTTGCCCTGGGTGTATTTCCTTCCTTGTATATTAAAATCTGTTGTGCTGTCTTGTTCTTTCTGTCATATTGGACGAGAGTTTGAGGCATATCCTTGAGAATAGCAAATAAACTCGAATATTTATGTGACCTGAAATGGTCATAAACAAACAAACAAACAAACACTTGTGGAGAGACAAATCTTCAACAAATTTTGGTTTCCCGCGGAGTGTCGGTAAAGATCAAAGGAAGTTGAGAACTAAAAGTGGAAGATTTGTTGCTGCGCGCTTTGAGCTAGCAACTTGTAGGAAACTAGTAGGGAACTGTTCCCCCTCCACGCGCCCAGGACGTGACGGGGCGTCAATTCTTTGGCAAAAGGTTTTCCACTTGTTTGCTCTAAATTTGAGAAGAGCAACTTCTAGTTTTCTACAAAAAAACTTACCCTTGTTGCTCTATAATTTGAGAAGAGCAACTTTTAGTTGACAACTTTTACAACTACAAACAATGTTTTGTCAGCTTTGGTGTAAACGCGCCTGAAGAGAGAAAGGTAAGTTGCAGTAGTTTCTATGCTTACAGAGTTGATTTCTCAACTACTATGCTAGTTGAAATAACTTTCGGAACATATCGTATAATCCCGAATAACAACCGCACTAACCCCCTCTCCCAATAGGTTCGTAAATTGCAATGCGGGTTCTTAATCGTGAATTTAATATTGTAAAACCATATTATTTTCCCAACTACATATCTGGTAGGCTACCGCCTCTGTATGTTCAGGAAATTTCTTCGTACATTGCGGTAAATACGGTTATTTTGGATGTATTTTATGTATCAGACAAGCAGAAATTTAATCAAAGTTTAAAAAATAACTTTTTTTCCTTTCTAAAACTGTACCCTTAATAATAAAGGGCCGAGTCATGTACTGAGGCGAATGGTATTCGGGATTATACGGTACTAATAACGTAAATCTACCGTTGAGAGAAATCAGTTTAAAACACAGAATTCTTCAATATAGATTATTCTTTGCTTTTCCGTAAGAAAAATAAAGCAATGGTATCTGTGAACATTTTATTGGTAAACGCAACTGCAAAGATATTATTTTATTAGTTATTTTTAAATAAACCATAAAAAATAAAATATGCATAATGGTATCATTTTTCCGTTTTTTTCCTTCTAGAATTGTCGTGTGGTTTGCCAAGTTTCTTAAATCCAGTTGAAGGACGCTGGGTACCTTGGAATTATTCCATTCCTATTCGCGTTCTGGAATGTGATTCTGGATATCATATTGAAGGATCACCAGCTATAACCCAGTGTCTGAGTAACGGGTCTTGGAGTTACACATCAGCTGTCTGTAAAAGTAAGTATAATAATAAAACCTACGCGGCTTTCCCGGGAAGCGTTTAGAGCAGATTTTCTATTAGATTATTGCCCCCACATAAAGTAGAAAGAATGCTCTTTTTTTTCAGGGGAAAAAAATACTATATAAATAACAACTTTCATCTGCAGCGCAAGTTTCTTTCCTTATACAAAATTTCAGTCCTAAATGAAATGAAAAAAAATCACTTAATTTCAATGACTTATTTACAGGAAAAAAGAAGTAAAAGTTTTTATCATAAAATTTGCATCTAATAATTAGGTGAAAAAACATGCTCGCGTTTCTTTATTTTTCTCTTATTTTCAATGTCTACTTAATATTTTCTTTTTTGATACTGAAGCTTCTGAAATATTACGAAAAGCCTTTTCATGATAATGATCCAAACATAATTTTGAATATTTTTGCAATTTCCACCATAGATTATTAATTTACTCTTCAAATTTCAAATTTGTGACTGCAGAATGCTGGCAGAATTCGACCTTATTTGCGAAGTTCTTTAATAAAAACTTACTCGAAACAAAATAAGTTTTATATCCTTGTTATATTTCTTATTGGAAAAAAGATTTAAAAAAAACAGAATTCAGTATTCACGAAAGTTTAACGTTCCACTTGTACGTCAAATTTCAAAGTTAAATTTTTTATAAAACTAGTATAAATATGTTATAGCCACCACAATACCTGTCATCTTTCACTACTATCAAATTTCTAAAATAATCACGCTGAAATCCAGGGATCAGGAGCGGAGCGTGGAGCAGGAGCAACGAAATTTTGCTCGAAACTGGAGCGGAGCCAGAGCAAAAAATTTCTTGTGCTCCACTGCTCCGATTTTTTTCCCATAAGGAAATTTAACTAAAAAAAAAGATAAATAATATAAATTATTAAAATTAGAGTACTGAGCGGAGCTGCAGCAAGTATGGTTAGAGAGCGGAGCAACTCCGAAAAGTGGCTGGTACAGATCCCTGCAGAAAAGTAATATCGTTCGGATGTGCCAACCCTCCTCTCTTGAAGCGATTAACGCCAAAAACTAATCAGCACCAGTTCTCAATAAGAACCATTTGTATACCTAAATTCGTTTGATTCCTTGCATTATTTCCAAATTAGATTTCACACAAAAAAACCACCTACTTTATTATACACGTAGTCATACATTCAAGCACACACAAACAGACATTTCCCACAAATGGTCAAAATGTGTTCAGCTCTCTTTAAAACGAATAAATCTATCAAAATTCGAAACTTTTCGCTGATCCAATTTTCTTCTTTATACATGGATATAGAAGAAATTTAAAAAAAAAAAAGTGATTTCAATAAAACAAATCAATGTATTTTTCAGAGCTGTATTAAACGCATGTTATCGGGACGTTATTTATGAATTGTTTAAGGTATTCATAAATGATGTACCAATGGCATATGTTTAATGCAGCTCTGAGAAAGTACATGGTAAGGGTAAGTTTTGCTACATTCTTTAATCTTTACTTTCAAATTACTAATTACTTTCTGATTTAGGGACACCAGAAAAGAGTCACTACAGTAACGCATCCTCTCCAAACTTGTTTTTAAGTAAGTTTAAGATGTTTTAACGTTTCATGATTAATGTGTGTTTTATAAAGTGTTTTATAACTCACTTCTATTTTGTGAACAGTTATTGCAGTTGGAGTTGTGACCAGCACCCTTTGCTGTTGCTCATTGTGCTTTGTAGTTTGGAAAAAAAGGTAAGATTTTCCACTGTTGTGCAAAAATTTCTAATTCAATATGGAGCTAGAGTAAAGAGCATGACTGCCATGTTTCTGGGTTTATGTGGCAAAATGTTAGTCATTTTTTTTCCGAATTGTACAATCCAGAAAGATGCGAAAAATCATAAAGTTTGTGTTGCCCTAAAAAATTCTACACCACTGTCTGAGAAATGTAACTGGCTATAAAGTATTTGAGTTTACTTAAAATAGAAAACATTAACTGTAAGTGATGAAATATATTTCCCTTCAGTGGCAGGGGTGCCGTATACTACTTTACCATATCCATCACCAGTTTGGTCACTAATCTTCGAGCTCCTCATTTACTGCTATTAAAAGGGGAATCAAATTTCAACCAGGCTATTTAGTTTTATGTGCCCAGCTAGTATCAGAAACATCAAATCTCATTTTACTGTCATGGTATGTAATAAGTACATATTGCGAACGGAGAAGTAAATAAAGAACTCAAGAATTAGAAAAGTTGATCAGATTGTGGGTAAAAGATAATTCAACTAGACAAGGTAAGTTTGTCCAGCTAAACAAAAATTATATTTATACGAAACATGTTATAATTCATTAAATGTGATATATACCTTAATAATATCACTATATCCATAGTAAAGTACACTAAATATTTTTGCATTGGGATTAAAATACTAAAAAAAGGGAAAACGAAACAAAAATGACACTAACGATTAGCATTCAAACTCTTAAATTTTATAAAACGTAATAAATTTTTCAGATACAAGCGTTTGCGAATTCCCTACAATAAAAACTCAAATGTGTGTAAGTTCTAGAGCAGGCAGTCAACATTTTAAGGTGGAAACGAATAATTCTTTGTCTTCGTAGTCAAAAATGGTTAGAAAATTGAATTATCTCTTGGGTTGTCAAAACCCACTGAGCTATACTGCTTATTTAAAAATTGTGCCAGATGCACGCTACTAATATGCTCTCTAAAAGAAAATAAATGAATAAGGCTTGCCAAAATCGCATTCCTAGAAGGACAGAAATGTTCGTAATTTTATTTTGCATCAAAATTTTCACACCATTTTTTATACATCATTATTTAAATGTAGATGGTTGCTAAGAACATTAATTGTATCAACGTCGAACGTTCGAGTTGTGTAGCGATGCCACTCAGATAGGCTTTAAACTACGAAAGTTTTAAACTTTCACTTAAAAAATGAAGATATATTTTACAAGTTTATTCAAACTCAATAATTACTAATACAATTTTCTATTAATAGAATTTTAATCGTTTGTTACATTAAAATTTAATATGTTCGTTATTTTCAGGAAGCGATCAAAAACCAGCACAACTGTATTCCATGACGCCATGGATGATTCATCAGTTTACATTCCAGGAGTAAAAGAAAACTCTCTAATCCAGAACAGCTTTTACAGCAAACCTACTTACAATGATGTCATAGAATTGCGCCAACAAACGATTGCGACTAAGTCTCGATCAGCATTGCCCCATTTACCAATCGACGCCGATCCTGTATATGCACAACCGTTCGAAACAACTTCCGAACCAACCAACAAACCCATTATGAACCCGAATAAAGATGATTTGTACAATGCTCATATCTATGCAGAGCCAGTAGACTCACGTACATCATCCTCGGGTACCAGCCATGTCCCTAATTGCATGGCGGAAGCTTGGTTTCGAACCGGAACTGGAAAGTTTGGGAGAAAAATGAGCTTCCCAATCAATCCTTCTCTACCGAACGAATCTTTTCAAGATGAGGATGTACAAAATGAACTTTACAAAGCAACGTGCCAATGCTCAAGTGTCGGTACTTCAGATAACACGGAAAGTGGAATATATCAGAAGTTGGGTCTGGACACGAAAAACGGAGTTTCTTTCCGCTCACTCATAGATAATGCCATATATTTAGAAGCGGAAAATCAGAATTTACCTTCACATATTAGTTTAGTGCATATGATCAACAATGACATATATCAAGACGAACAATTTTCAAATGTTTAGAAGAATGAAAGAAAAAAAACTTACGTTTTTCAAAATAGAAAAAAAAAATGTAAATAGTAAATGTCTATTTTCATAGTTTCACAGAACTGTTATTAATAACACAGACTAATTAGCTACAGAAAATTATTTTCTCAGTTACATTATAGAAATTCATTAGATGAACAGCATTTTAATGAATTGAAAATGGTTTTAAAAACACACTAGCGTTAATCAATACATTCACCACTATTTTCTAGCGGCAAGAAAGAAAAATTGAAATAATTCAGTCACTGGAAATGATCAGAAAATGATGACACAATGTGCCTGGTATGGTAGCTTGTAAACGATCATATCAAAGATAATTATTCGCAAAAAACTTCAGTAGACTATTACCCATTTTAAGACTTATGCTTACGTTCAATTCTTCGGGAGGAAATGAACAATATTCATTTTCTGTATGTATTTTTGAAGATCAAATAATTCCTAAATACAAAATTAGCAACTGCTATCAGATTTTCACTGATCATATTTCTCTACAAGTTTCCAGGCTCACAGAATCAATATAAAATACTTTAATTCGAAGATCCTAAGCATAAATACGTGATAGAATTGAGACATAATTCAATATAAACATTTTAATCTGTTATGCCAACACGGCTGCATATTAAAAGCTCCCATACATTTCATTACTAGCATTTGTTTCTTGATATTCCCACTGAAATAACTTTAAATCGAACACAAAGTACAGAAAATGAGTGACTAATTAGTTTATCAAAAATTTGACTAAATTGATACATTGTCAATGGAATTTAAAAGGGAAATACTACATTAGGAATTTCAGATGTCCAAGTTAAAATTTTATGCTTGTATCACTGCATAGAAATTCAAAGATAAAAAAAAAAAGGAGTTGAAGGTGAAAAAAATGTCAAACAATGTGCAACCTTTACCTTGTTTCCTAACAAATTTTGATACTCTTTCTATCAAATTTTGAGATATTTACAACTAATATGTAAACCATAAGAAAATTCAAAAAATTGAGTTTGAAGATTTCACAGCTTTATGTGCGAGCTCTTTAAGACAGCAGCATTTCTACTAAAGAAAAACTAACTGTTAGATTAGTACAAACTTAATATACTTTGTATATAGCCCATGTGATATATGCAAAGATATAGTACATTTGCCTGTGCAATATGTAATATACATGTAGCATAGGCAAACATGTATAGCAGACCTCTAAGATTTTTTAGCGTTTTAGATACACATGAATAACCTTCCCAAAAATGCAAAAATATACAAAGATATTTCAATGTTTAATTAAAGTATGTAAAAATACATTTATCCATATCTTGTTACAATATAGAAATAGTTGAACAATTGATAAGAGCAAATACTAAACAATTATTGTTCTCCTACAGAAAAAAAAATCAGAAGCAAACTGGTCAAAACACACATCATATATTTACTCTGATGCAGTGATGTTTAATACAAATTTTGAAAAAAGAAATGCATATTAAAATTTTGTTTTCGAATCTAAAAGCTACCATACATCAATCAACCAAAAAGCAAGTGTGTTCATTAATTTCACTTTATGCTTTTATCAACAACATAATTAAAACTATTTAATTAAGCACAGGGCATTCAAATATAAATTGTATAGTGTTATATAATTATAGGTACATAAAATTTTATCACAACAACAACAAATAATTTAGAGAAAAGAAGTAGTAAGTTAAGAATGCCACTCATCAACTCAACATAAAGTAGTCACGAGAAATGTTAAGTGCACAGTATCAACATTTAAATTGACAGTCTTCAATTTACACCACCATAATTGTATCTACAACATAAAATATGAAATTTGGATAAAATTAAATCAAAGACAAAAACAAAAATAAGCTAACTATCTTTAAATTTTGTAATCACAAAATATATAAAACAAAAAATTCTCTTCTCTTCTCATACAAAAATATACTTTATTCTGAATAATTATCTAAATATACATTTTTTGAATCCAGATGACAATATCAAAGTATTAATCATAAAAATTAACAAAACTAAAAAAATGATAATAAATAAATAAAAATATAAGAGTTTAGTGTGTATTATACAAGGTGACCGACGTGAACCAGGCATTATTAAAATGAACAGTAATTGGCTGTTAATTCACAAAAAATCAATTTTATTATATAAAACTTCTTGTAATTTAATGCCTTTTGAAATCAATATTATGAGTGAAAAATAACCAGACAAATAATCTCCCTTTGCATGAATGCAAGATTCAAGCCTTTGCTAGAAAGAAGTCAAGGATATCTGGATTAATTGCTGCAGGGGGGTAGGCAGACTTCTGGAATTTTTTTGAAATGTAAGAGATAAATTTGCAGCTTAATGCTGTATTTATAGAGATGTTTGGAAAAGCTGGGATTTGGGATTATCTCCAGAAATATGCATTATTTTAGTAAATTTCTGATGATGTGAAGGAGTGGGGGAGGGTAAGGGAACTCTCCAGCCTGGAAATTGCAAAAGAAACGGATTTTTAGCCTGTTTTTTGGTGACGTTTGGGAGCCAGAGGAGAAAAGGTTGGAGGAGAGGGGGTCCCCAAACTTTTTCAAAATTGAAGTTTTAAAAACACATTTCTAGGCTATTGTTACTGTGTCATTAGGGATAAGAGCAGAAGAGGTGGGGGTTCAGTGGTTCTTCCACTGGAAAGTTTTAAATTGGCATTCTAAAATCAGGGTTTTAAACGGTATTTCAAAATGTTAAGGCAATGGAAGGGGTGGTGGGGGGTTGGCGGCTCTTTTACTGAGTAGGAGAAAAGTAGGGAATTCTTAACTGCCAACTGGATGAGCTTCATATACAGTGCTACAAAAACGATTTCACCGCCTCAGCTCCAAGCCAACGACAACTCTTGAATAGGTTACCATTGGGACCTACTAAAGTGGAGGATCCATGGGGTGAGGGGAGATTGGTGTGATACCCCCCCCCAACAAATGAGATCCAAGGGGAATAGGAACATAATAGAACTGTTCTAAACAAATAGAATGAAAAACTTGTGAAAAATAAAGCATGTTCAAAAACAATTGAACATTGAATCCTTGCTTAAAATCTATGAACACAAATTTTCTCATTCACAAAGAGGGGAAGGAAATGCAGAAAGGCAGAGATCAATTTATTAGCCTCCCTTTATCAAGAATTGTTTGCATCTGACCCTGATACATAAAAAGAAATTAGCAGATTTATCTATGTTTTAACTAACTGTTGCTACATTTTGCGAAAGGGGGGGGGGGGAGATATGTGCGAGCAATGCGCCATATAGGTCTAACTTAGGAGTAGTAAGGTCTCTGTGGCGGACGCGACACAATTGCAATTCCCTTTTCTGTCGTCAGATTTAACGTTTTCATTGAAGGGCGGGGAAGGAGATATACCAATTACAATAACAGAGATTCAGGATAATCCATATCTTTGTCGCTTCATAAAATGCGAATCACAGCGGAGAACACATCTGGCGACATCCGTCTGTTGTGTAAAACAACTGATGGTTTTCCCACCCTTTTTTCTATTGCAGGTGGTTTTTTCCATTCCCTTTCTTTTTAATATTTCTCGCCATTCTGGAAAACTTTTTCATCGAATTAGGTATTTCTTAGTGAATGTAATTCCTTACTCGAGAAAGAAATGAGTCATTTGTCAAGTAATGCATTCTGACTCGGACTATTTTGTTCTATATGTCTGCATTAAAAAATTTTTTAAAGGTAATTTTAATATTCTCTAAACAATTCTCTCTATTTTTATGTTTACAGATGTGCATTCCATAAATTTAAACAATCTAACTTAAAATAACATCAATGTATAGCAATGTGTCGTTGGCGAATTGAATCTTAATTGCCTTCTTTATTGATAATTTGCTCTGAATCGACATATGGAAATTGACTGTCATATTGGAATATAGTTTTTCCTATTCCACGACTGAATGAAAAAGAAGTAATATAAAAAGGGGGGGAAATGAAGAAAAATCTATTTTCTTTATTTGTAAATTACAATTAAATCAAAAACCGAATTTGCAACTGAATAGTTTCTTATGCTCTTACACGTATAAACTGGGAGGGGGTCATGGGTTTAGGAAGAGGTTGGCAGATTTGTGCGGGGGTGGATTTTCAGGCAGTGCGCCATCGCACTGACAGGGAGAGGGTAACCCTGTTACACAGTTGTTACATGTTACTAGATTACTTACATCCCAAAGTGTAATGATAGCAAAAATAGAAAATTACCAAGGTTTAATTAAATAATCGCTCACAAAGCTGAGATGATTGCTTGAGAAGTAAATCGCTCTACAACTCGAAATGATTGCTCGAGAAATAATTCGCTTGAGATAATACTCGAGATATTTACGCAATTTCTAATCACATAATTATTGAAGTCTCTTTTGATTATGCCTATTACTAGTGTTTACTTATCTCTTTCATTTTGGCAAACATTAAGTATTTTTCTGGAAGAAAATTGCTTTAAGGAAAAAACCTGAATTAGTAGTTGAAAACAGGAACAAAGTGCTTAAATCTATTAAATCTAGGGAACTAGAGGGCTGTTGTGGCAGATTCAGTATTTGTAACAAACACAATGTATACAAGCACAAATACTCTATGAGCTACTGCTCCATAGTTACTGACACAGCACGCTGAACCAAGAGTTATGGTGTCTGGCTCCATCCCCCAGCATCCTAACTCTAAACCCTAGTGGTCTAATGCCGTCCATTTCAAAAACTTCAAGTTCGAGTTGGTCACTCTGTATGTATATTATATAATATATATATGTATATACATATATATACACACACACATATAATATTTTTTATAAGTAATTATAAGATGAAAAAATAATAAAACTGAATTAAGAAAAAAAGAAATAAAATATACATTTTCTGTGGCAAATACATAAATTCTTGAAATTGAAAATCTAAAATCTGCTTAAAATAGTCAACACTAACACATTCAATATAGCTTTCCGTGAGATATATAACACATACATTTATACAAACTTTGCTTATATATTAGAGTAACAACCAATTTTAACAGGCTCAATGTCTTAATTTATCACATTTTATATAACATTTCAGTTCAGGACGGGAATTTATTTTAATTTGCAACGCATATTAAATTTCTGCTAGCTCCTTATGTTAGCTTGGCAAGCAAACATAAGCTCTTATAAAAATACATAAATCACTCACATTTTGCACACATGAAAAATAGTAACAATCCAGGTGCGTTTAATGAATTTATATAAATGCAGATTACTGGCAATTACCAATTAAGTTCAAAAATCAATTTAATGCATTCCACATTGTATGAAAACTTAATTAAAAGAAACTCTTAAAAAAAAACATTTAAAAGTTTTTTTAACGGTATTTTGGATTCATACAATTTTGAAAATACATTTAAAGTCCCAATAAAAATATTTTTAAGAATGCTAAACTAATATAATTATGGTTCCTTCAGTTTATGAGCATATCCATTAGTGACATTAAATATAATGCTCTTTTATCCATCAAAACTCATTGTTATTCCAAACAAATTCAATATTCCCAAAATAAAAAAAAGAAGAACAAAAAATCTTTAATTGTAACACAAATTTGATTATACGCAATCAAAAAAACAATGAAAGAAGTTTTATATCAATAATAGTTAAATATTACAGCTAAAATATTTTATAATTTTCTAAATAAAATATTATTTATTTTATTTAAAATATCATAAGAATAAAAAGTACTTAATCTAAATCTATCATATTGAAAACATAAATGTATAAAACTGAAAAATATTTAACAATTTCAAAACTGAAAGTATAACTACTATTTAGTTTTATGACACACTAATAGAAAAACGCTTGTCTGTTTCACACTTTCCCTTCAGAAATGGATTTCAGTAATTAGATATTTTAAAGAATCACTTTACGGCAGTGCAATCACACCAGGTTTTACCGTGTTTATAATCTATTAAGACCTCCTGAAGGAAAACTTCTACAAGTTATTGACGCTTTTTGATGCTCTAAGATATACTTTGCTAAAAAAAAACAATATATTTTAAGGTGCTTGAGATACACTTATATATGTTGCTGACAAATACTGATATAAAAAGTACTGTTAAAGTACACCAACAAAGTGTTTTCTTAAGGAAATCTTCATTTCAATATTTTAACAAAGATCATACAAAATTGTGATTATACTAGGTATAGAAGAAATACTTTTAAAAATTTAATTAAGACCCTAGATAAATTTCACCGATCTATTGTGGATAACAAACTGTTTCTCCAGAATTTTATTGCTGAACATCTTACCTCATGTTTTTAATTTACTTAAAACGCTACAGCTCATCCAGAAAAATTAATTTTCAAGACGTTATTATACGAGTGAAGAAAAAAAAAAAGAGTTTAGGAGGAAAGTTTTACAATAATTTACTTATGTGTGTAAAACAATGATATCATCGTTATTATCCCATAAGTAATTCCAGGGTTCACACTGGGGAAAAATACAAGGTGGAATTTCCCACCTTGACCAAAATTTTAAGTGGGATTTTTAAAATTTAAGTGGGAACTTTTCTATTTTTTTTTGTCTTTAAAAATATTACTGAATTGTCTGATCATGATCCAATACAAACTATGTAATAAAAGTTGATTATCTAAGCTATACTCAGCAAAGAAATAAACATCAGCAAAGTTCACACAAAATGGATCCTTCACAAAATTCGCGATCGCAAAAATGGGTGCTTTATAAAACGTTAAGCATGAAAAAGATCCTCTGGTATTTTGGTTATTTAACCAAAATTTTTTGACGTGTGATTTTTACAAAAAAATCCTAAAAAATAGTTTAATATTTTCTCTATTTTTTCTGATCATATGTCATTTTATCTATTGATGTTTTTCAATGAAAACTGTATATTTTAGAAACCAGCATTCTCTTGTAACCTTGTGACCAAGGAAGATTCCCCTTTTCCACTCCTTTTTTTAATTTTGTCTTCTGTGAATAGAATGAATGAAGATAAGTCTGCATTCACAAAGGGCTTAAATTGTTCAATAATCCAAAGGAATGAAGAAGTTGTCAATCTTTCCCCCATGTTCTTATATATGTTAAATAGGGTTCCAAGATTGTTCTTTTCATTAATGAGGATAAAATGTTAGTTGAAAACTAACAATACTCCATTTAGTTCGTATTGAATTATCAGTTTAGAACAGCAGTTTCGTTTCGCGATGTTTTGAGCGCGTGTCCGTTAGTTGCGGGAACAGCGCGCAAAAGAA
This sequence comes from Octonoba sinensis, assembly GCA_038502835.1. NCBI lineage: Eukaryota > Metazoa > Arthropoda > Arachnida > Araneae > Uloboridae > Octonoba > Octonoba sinensis. The sequence continues at coordinate 199,785,255 of CM076598.1, read as the reverse complement.
TATTTTTTGAGGGGGATTTCAAAAAATAGTGCGGGAATCGCGCGAGCGCGCGGCCTAGCGCGAACCCTGAATTCATTTTGTACACAAATTATTACAGCAAATAAACGATTCAATGGCTTTTAAGAGCAAATGCAATTCTAATTTATAAAAATTAAAAAAAGCCGATGATTTTTACAATAAATAGAGTAGTACCATATTGTATAAATTATAGCTTCATATGAAGAGTGTAGAAAAATAACTTTGCATAAAAAATACAGTTCTCCATTATCATGAAGATAATGTAACCTAAGAGTCTGATTAAACACCATTTAAGATTAAACTTAAAATTAAATGTTTCTTACTTAAAAAGTGAAGAATGATGTTTCTTATTTTATGTTATAGAATTTAAAAGGTTAATCAACATCAAATACAATGGAACCATGATAACATTTTCCACACATACCATCTTATAATATTGGTCCCAACTAACTTACTGTAGCCATAACGCCAAACAAACCTTAGTTTTACATCATTATTACTCGAGAATATTTCCTGCATTTAATACTGTTCAGCAAAAAGAAATAGAAGCTTTAAGTATTGAAGAAAAGAATGCCATTAAATTTAAGCCCCATTTTCATACAGAATATTAGTTTTATCTTTTTTAAATGAAATTTACAAGAGAATGCTTAAACACTGTTTCAAGTATCAAAATAGATTATTCAAAATCTGCAATTTCAAAAAAAAAAAAAAAAAATGCAGACATTTGTCTATACATACAAGTATGCTAGTATTTTTACAATTTACTTGATGCTAGCTGTCTTTTAAGTAATTTCATACACTCAAAATTTAAAGCCAAAACGGCAGCTATTTGAATAAAATTTAGTTATAGTCTGTGTAATTAGAATAGGCGCATCAAGGTCGCGTTTCCTGCTTTGTCCCCATGGCAACACGGCAAGAAAGATAACAGAGCCAGACTTTTTTTCGCACTGCAGTTAAGGCAATTGCATTACTACACCTCTGATTCAAAATATTAGATTAATTGAGAAGATGTAATAAGAAAGAATTTATTCTCCATTTATTTGTTTTTGATAAGAAGTAAATGCAATTAAATTTCTCATAAATTAAATCTGGAATGTTTAGATAAGATTTTAACATTTACAAAATAAAAAATACAATAAATTAGGGATACAATAGCTTTCTGAAACACATCAACGTATTAGAATAAGATTTAGATTGGTTCAAAATATTAGAATACTTTATCTGACGCAATCTATTTTTGCCATTGAGAAATAAATATGATTTGAATCCGTCTATTATTATTATAACTAAAACAACAAATTTAGTTATCATGTTCGCCGAACTAACGTGGGGAAAAAGATTCTAGCACGGAAACCATGGCGACCAAAATGGAAAAAGGTTGAGTTGTGTGACCTCGACACGCCGATTCTAATTACACAGACTATAGTTAATTCCTTTATTATGCTTAAGTATGATCATAAAAAAATAAAGAAATATACATCTATACAATTTTCTGGGCGCTTTAGCTCTTAAAAATTAATTTTTATACAATATTATTATTACTCTATTTATTATTTAAATATTTTATTGATTTACTTTACTTATTACTTTACTATGCTAATCTTCTTATATTTTGAATCACAAACCTACTAGTGGAAGGAAATTAAAAGCATTCAGGAAAGTATCAATGGCTATGTGCACAAATATGGCGACATTTTCTGCAAAAATGGGGTAAGTATATGAATTGGAAGTAACTAACTAATTGCAAATAATTATTACTGTTAGCTTTTCTGAAGCTTTAATGTACAAAAATCAAAATTTTAGAATTATTGTATAAGAAGTTTGTGTGCATTTTCATGCAGAATTAAACATTGAAAATGCTCTACTGAAAAATTAGCCTTAGTACATGTTTGCACTAAGCTATTTATATATTCCCCTTAAATTTTGAGCTTACAAATAACATGAGCATAGGATACTAAAACACAAAAATAGGCACACATAAAAAAGCGGGGTAGATAGATATGTAATGCTGCACTGAGATGCATATCGACACAAGATACCCAAACTAAATGCACAACATTTTATATGAGAGGATATTAATACAATCCATAAACTGGAAAAATATGAGGTTAAATACATTAGAATGCATATTGGTTCTACAAAAACCTAGTTGCAATAAATAAAATTAGTTCTGAAATATAATATAAACTTTAAAAAATATATATTTTTAAGACTTGTTAAAATAATGAGTAGAAGGGGAAAATATTAATAGAAATTAATTAAAATGCACAGCAAAGATATATAAGAGATTCTGCTTTTGGGGCAAACCAAATTTTAAAAAACTCCAATGAAATTGTAGCATTTTTACGCATTAATTCAGAGGTAGGCCTACATAGACTAACAGGGTTTAAGTGATGTGACCCTAATGAGTAAAGTGCCTAAAAATTGAATTAAAATCATAAAAATTTTAATAGAAACAATCAACAGAGCAAATAAAAAAAGATACAGACTGCCAGGATTAGATGCATCACAGGGATCATATTTAATATATTCATTTGAACCTTTCATCTCTAAAATTAGGAAAAAATATGCACAGAAAGTTTAGTCCTAAAAATAAATGAAAAAATTAATTTTTTTAAAAAGTGAAAATTACATAATGTTATGTGAAAGAAAAGGAACAAAAAATTTTACTGAAACCAGTTGCAAATTATAATTGGGAGACAAATTTATGACAAAATATAAAAAGTAACATGTCTAGTAAAATCTCAATTTCTGTTTGACATTGGTTACAAAATATGTGAGAGTATTGACATTATAAACAGTAAAGAAATCAGTACATTTTATGAATAGAATATCAAATACATATTATGAATAGAATATCAAATATACAAAGTACACATTTAAAAAAATATTTGAAAACCATTGATCTTCTGTCGAGGTACACATACAATATCTAGATAGAATCAAATGACTAAAAATAATTTATGAAAACCATTTTAGATACTATAATTTATGCATCATTTAAAAAAAATCTAACCCTTCCTGCAATTTGTGAGGCTGAAAAACCTTTATTGAGGATAAATAAATAAGCATTTATATTTCTACACTTTTTGTATTTAGTACAAGATAATGCCATGTTTATCTTATATTAAAACATTTCTTTACATTTCATGTTTTATATTATATTTAATATAAGATACAACATGAAAAGTAAAGAACTTTTTATGTTTTGATATAAGATACAATGTTTGTCATTTAACAATACTTCCTCAATAATAATACTTAAACTAATTATGATGTTATTGAAAATGAATTTCAAAATTAGTTTTAAGATTCTTTATCTAACAAAAAATAGTCCCCTCACCTCATCAAACTTCATTCAGCCTAGAACCCAAAGATCTGCCTCTGCATTCATTGATAAAATTTTCTCGAGTACTGACACATTCGAGGAGAAACTTATACAAATCTACTTAGCTAGAAAAAGTGACAATTAGCTGAGATAAATAATTAAGAACTGAAACCAAGAAGGTTTTAAATAATTGCCCGAAATGAAAAATTTTGCACTAGTCTAAACTGATAACTGCATTCATTAGTGAAAACTTCAAATACTTGTACATTACTGATAAAGTGGTTAAATATAATTTTAAACAGTAAAATATCAAACATATAATTTTCCTTTTATGTCAAATTGTTAAAGGTTATATACAATGTTAACATTTGTAATGGAAAAAAAATGTCTTTTGCCAGGAAGTACAAGTAGTATAACACATTAGAAATCCTTTTTCAAAAAAAAAAAAACTTTTGTCTTATAGTTTATCAGAACACCTTTATATTAAGCAATAGATACATTTAGATTGTTATGTATAAGAATAACATTTATACATACAAAAGAACATGGGTGAGATGGAGCTCAACAAAATTACTTCAACAGTAAGAGAAATCCATTAATATTATTGTTTATGCTATGAGTATATGAAAGCAAGGTATTAAAAACTTTATGAAGTTGATCTTTTAAAAAACAATTAATTGTATATATAATCAACTATATTTATAGTGCTGAATTTAGGAGAAACTCCTCGTAGCTCGAAGATAAAGCATAAAGTATATTTAAGAAATATAGTAGAAATAAGTCTATATCTGCATAAATGCAATAAAAAATAACTTTTTTAAAAACAAGAACATTTATCATAGCAAGGAAAAAAATTTGGCACAATGAAAAGCAGATAAAAATATGAAATTGCTTTGTACTTAGAAAGTATACTTTTGCACTAAATATATATGGAAAATATCATTTTACAACATAGATGTAATCAAAGAAACATCTAAACCATTAATAGTTAAATATTTAAAAATAACAAAAAGTAAGAAAAGTACTTCTCATCAAAAATAATGGGAACAATTATTTATGAAAGAGAATAACTTTTAATAGAAAAAGAATCCTGTCTTAATAGAAAGGAAATAATAAGCAATTTCGTTCAATAAAGACTAAATAAAATTGAGCCAGACTTATCAACAATAAATAAAATCTCTCAAACAAAAAAAAAGTGAAGTTTGATGTAGTTTATGAAATATTCATAAAATTAAACTTCTAAGAACTACTTATTATGAGAATAAACACTGTATAGTATTTATCTAATATGTGTGTGAGTAAAAAGAAAGTATATTAACATACTAACTTTTTATCTCTTAGTTACTATATTGCACATTAGAAACTAACAGCATATTGTAGCAAGTATAATCATTAGTGCAGAACACTATTGCTATCAAATGAAAAATATCTCGACTTTAAAATTATGCAGATAATCACATTATTCATCGTGCAAATTCAACTTGTTCTATGAATAAAATTGGTATAGAAACTAAATGGCATGCTATATATAAATTGGTAACTGTGTTAGAAAGTATGAGAAAGAATGACACACATTTTATTTTAAAATACACAAATTATCATTAGAAGTAGATGACTTAAGAAAAGCATCCAGTAGAAAATTATACAGGAGAGGCTAGGGTAGCAGTATATTTTAAACAAGAGCACCAAGATGTCCTTAACACTAGAAAGACGGAAGGGGCCTGTGTGACCCTTCAGGATATTTGCTATTCCATAATTCTTATAATAATTAACTGAATGCATTTTGCTTTCCGACTTCTCCTAATATGATCCTATTTAAATATTTTTAATAATTTCTGTTTTGTCCTCATAGAAGCTGAAATATTAAACCTTATACCGAAGACAGAAGAGGCAATCTAGCCTCTGAGGTATTTTACAGTAAAAACGTTTAAATTTTTGGTTTTGCGTAATGGATGTAGCACGACAAAGTCATTCCGTCTAGTTTGAGCTTGACTTTTTTCTTTTTTACAACCAGTTTGAATTCAAAATATTAAACAGATGCAAGAGCTGTTCACTCAGAAAATAACAATTGCTGAATGAAAAAGAAAAAATAATTTACACTTTGACATGTAAAAAGATGCAATAACACATTATAATTAAGGCAACCTAACAATTTGTCCCCACTGTTTAAAATGGTGAGTGGGAACCCCATTTTCTGATATTTATCCCCACTTTCTCGAATTTGTGCAATGGTATTCATTTTGACAATATATTAAAAGTTTTAAAAGCATTCTAGTTACATTAGTGAAACTATTTTTTTACTTCTTAAGCAATGCTGTTTTAAAACAAATTGCAAGCTCAAAGAAATATAGTCACCATGTTGGAAAAAGTAATAATATATAAAGTATCCTATTATCTTGAATTATGAGTGAATCTTTTTATCTATTTATATTTGTTATACATGTTTGAATTGCATTCTTACAATTTTTGCAAACATGAAAAATTTCTATTTACTGCAATTATTTTTAGTAAAACATAATTATGATACATATTTGAAACTATGCTTGTTAAAGTTTGCCTTAACAAGTATTTATTCATTTAGAACTAAATTTCAGTATTTGTCAATATTATTATTTGTCGAACATTTTCTCTTTTTTTTTTTTTAGTTCCGACTCTCATTCTCGTAGAAACTTCCAAAGTTGTTGGTTTTACAACTCCGAAGTAAGAAAGTACAATCAATGCAAGGATGGATATGGAATCCTCCACATCTTCTGCAATTAGTGACGGCATTAAGGCACACTCTTTCATCCCCACTTTGCCCTTAGAAGATTTAGTTGCCTTAATTATAATACATTCAAATTTTGTATAGAGATTAAGGAAGTTGCTTTGGGCATGTGGACTCACTCAAGAAAAAATTTGGAAATAATTAAGCTACAATGGGCCCTTCAGACTTTCCAGGTATACGGGAATTTTCCATCTTTTTAGTGATGAGATAAAAGTTTCTTATATTAGGTTTCTCTCATCCTCCATCGATGAAAAAAATATGAATTGATATACTTTTTTATCAAAGTTTTTTTCCTCCCAATAATTATTCTTATTGAAAAAATTTCAATGACCTTCATTTTTTGTAAAAAATCAATTTGATTACTTGATTCAAAAGTATTCAGATATAAGTGCATTAAGGCAATTTTAGGGAAACAGTTTTATTCACTAACTTATTTAGTGTTGCATTATACAATAGTGGTTATTACCACCATATTATCTTTCTTGAATGAATACTTAATTTACTTAATCATCTACTTTTTCAAAACACATAAAAATCTAAATAAGAAGTTAAGAAGTTCTAAGCTGTCTCAAAATTTGGCGAGCAATGTGATTACCTTAATAGCAAGTTTCATGTATTTCATCAGAAAAATATAAAATTCATATGATTTTCAAAAATATGTAAGAAATTTTAAATGGCCTTTTTTCTCTTCAGAATAAGTTAAGAGAGAGTATAACCGTATGATTGTAAAGTACTACTTTTTTTAAGACTCTTCCTGAAACTAATATTATAAGTACCACTAATGATAATTGTTACTATTGGTAAGTGAATAGAAAAAAAATTGTGCAAGGAAAGGAATATTTTCAGAAAACAGAAGATTTTTTTAAAAATTTAAGCAAATTTTGTTGTATACACTAGTCAAATACAAAGGCAGTTTGAATCATTTTCATTTTTTTTTTTTTTGAGTTATGCATTTATCAAACTGGAGATTCCTAATATAAAATAACTTTTTCATCTGAAACATGACCTTTAGAAAAACCTAGTAGTGTTTAAAATATAAACATAGTTTACAACATTCTAAAATGCAAAAATGATAGAAAAAACTACATGATTAATAGGATTAACACTACTATGTATAAAACATAGTACTTTAAGTTAACCAAGAGATATTCACTAATCAACATAACCAAAACAACTCAACATAGCCAACAAACTGAAGGCAGGAAACATGAAAACAATCAAGTAAAATAAACCACAAAAACAAAGTACAAAATGTAACAAAATACAAGAGTAACATAATGGAAATGGACTTTAGGGTTTCAAAAAGATAATTCTCTTTCAATTGCTTTGTACCAAAGTAAAATGTATCAAAGACATGGCTTAAAAGTCAAACATCTGTTTGCATACTAGGGCTTGAAATCTGCAGTTGTTCACTACAAAGAGTTAAAGAAAATACAGTAATTTATTGGCTGCATATACAGTTGAACATGGTTATAGCGACCTCATTTATAGTGACAACTTTGTTATAATGTCAAGAAATTCTGGTCTTTTCATTTATCCATACACTAAAATGAATATCTTCTATAACATCACTTGGCTTTTGTGCCGCCAAAAATATTTTGGTCCCTTGAATGACGTTATAACAGAGTTCCACTGCATATCAAACTTAGTAACAAAAAAGAGTATGACACTGATTATCATATAATTCTAACAAAACTTAATGAGATAAAGAAATAATATATATATATATATATATATATATATATATATATATATATAAAGAAAATAACACATATTTTACCAAAAACTACATGAATGAAGTTGCAAATTTAATCAATATTATTATTATGTATTAATAATAGGGTATTAATTTACCAAACTCATAAAAATATTAGCACATCAAGATAAATAAAATCAAAAATAATTTTTAAATAATTTAAAACTCCTTCAGGAAGAAAAAGCCAAAATAAAGGGGCTTACAAAGCAGTAAATTCAGATAAAACAATGAAAAAAAACTTTTATTTCAAAGAAATTAAAAATCACTATGACAATTTATAAACAAACTTTATAAGTCAATACTAGGATATTATTAAAAGTTATATTAGGCAAAAAATAATAATTTAACTTTGTGCTAAGTAAACTAATAAAAAATAATTTCACATTAATTAATGCATATTTGTGCTTTCTTAACGTGAAATTATTTTTAATTTCAGAATTTTTTTTAGATGATTAATAATTTTTTGTGGATTGAAGTACAATCATTTTTTGAAATGATTGTGAATGTAATTAAATGCATTAAAAATTGCTCAAATCATGATAAAATTCCAAAAAATCATGACAAAATGCCAAAAATAATATTGGGACAAAGAAGTTTAATGAATAAATAAAAATGTCGAAATTAACAAATTAATGAATAAAAATATTTTTAATCAGAAGCTATTCAAATTCGTTTTTAATTAATTAAAAAATATATACAACAAATAGATGAAAGGATACATGCTTCGGCTTAGCTGCTGCAGCTAAAAATGTTAAGAAAGGATTAGAACCAAACACATGAAAATAAAAACGGATTAAAAATCAGGAATGCAAAAATAAATACATACATTCTCAATTAATTTCCCAAGATTTTCTCGCCCTATTCTTCTGCCATCTTCAGACTGTCTAAAATTAAAATAACAATTTAATAAATCACAATTTTTTAAACAAAAAATAATAAAAGTGAAATAATCACTCTGATATGATGAGGGGTGCTCTTATTTTTTCTATGTCATAAGAATCTGATAAGATGAGGGGTGCTTTTATTCTTCTATGTCATTAAGAATCTTCTTATAGAGCCAGATTTATTTATCTCCCGTTTTGTTTATTTATTTAAGTTTAACAGTTTTTGAAGTTATGCTTCTTTTGGGTTGATGAGTGAAATTTTCACATGTAACAAAAATAGTGCAATAAAAGTGATGCAATATGTAGACTATTCATTGGGCATTTTTGTTTAATAAATATACAATGTTTATTTTATACATTATTAGCAGCACTTAGTGATTTTTTCCAATGCAGCCATTTTAATTGAAAAATTGTAGTTGAAGAACTCAGGAGAGGAAAATCAAAAACGCAATTTTGTATCAGCTTTGTATCAGTAAAAATACAAGTTTTGTATCAGAATTAATAGTTTTCTATTAGGTCAACTTCCAGATTTCAGTTTTGTATCAGGTCAATGACAAGGTTAAATTACTATGGACAAAAGACAATGTTCTGTGTCTATTGGGGGAGTGAGATATCATGAGTTGTTAAGATCTAGTGAAACCATAATGCTGAAAGCTAATGACAATAAATAACATATTTGAACCAAGCTTTGCATAAAAAACAACCATAATAGGTATTTAAAAAAGCCCCACAAAGACTGGACAGAAAAATTGATCAAGAATACAATTGAGGCATTTAGTTAGGGCGGCTTTCTCACCAAATTGGCTCCATCCAATTGTTTATTATTTAGACTGCTGGGGACACACTTTCTGAGAAATGCATCGCACCTTGTACCATGTAGAAAAATGACTCGATAATTGGTTTGCCTCAAAAGAAGTTTTTGCACAGCAACCAAAGTCTTATAGAGGTGGGAATAATATATAGCTAGCCATGGATAGTACTTCAAGTAAAATATTTTTTATTATTTTCATATAGAGAACATTTATTTTCTAGATAAATATTCTGTTTTCATATTTATATACTTATAGAATCAACCCTGAAATTCAGTAAGCCATTAAGATTTATAATACACAATAAGTAGGAATTTTCAAAAGAGTCACACACTTGATTTCTGAAATCATGAATAATTAAGTATAAATGTTAAAAATGGAAATTTATAATGTCTAAAAAATACAAGATATAATTTAAACAGAATTCAACATTGAACATATGTGTCATTTACATTTTATAAAATGTGCCAAATATGAATGCTTTGTATTCTCAAATTTTCTTAACTAAAATATATCAAAGTAGGTCAAAGCAAATACAAAATAAAAATTCCAAATTCTTATTAGATGTAAAATAAACAAAACTACCTCAACATTACACAAAAAGGGATCAATTATAGCTTCCAAATTCAAAACAAATATTTGAAACAATTATAATGGAAATAAGTTACGACAACTAGTCCAGATACATGAACTACATAACTAACTTACCCATACATTTCTTGTTGGGCATTTAATTCAAAATGCAATCTTGCCAATTTCTCTTGCTGTTCACGAACATGCTCCATTTTCTCAAATGTACAATCCTTTCCTGTTTGCAAAGTTATAAACTATGAACATCAATACATGTAATATGAAAAAGATAATTAACAAAGTAAAAAAAAGATACTGAGAGTTTGAAGAACATATTGAAAAGGGATTATTAAAAACACATGCTATGCTGAAGTCTTCATTAAAACGAAAATTATGAAAGTCAAATAGAGTTAATACAAGTACTATAAAATATTCATGTTAAGTATAAAACTATTTGATAGAAAAAAACAGACAAGCATAACTATACCAAATGCTTGCAGTTTTCCAGAATGAAAATCGTCAAGAAGTTTCAAAAGCCCTTGTTCCATTTGTCTAACATCTGTAATATCCGTCAAAAAAGAGTGTTGTTCACACTGGCGAGCATTGCATTGACTTTCATTCTGCTTCATTTTACTCCCACCTGGTAAAAAGAAAAAGTAATTTAAGAAAAAGCATTTTTATTTTAATATCTATTCTCATATATTACATTTCATGATTGATTTTGAAGGAGGCATGTCATATTAAAAAATGACTTATGATTTTGAAAAACAACACAGAAAACAAAGAAGCTAGTATTCTTTGTCCCAACACAATAATAGATCATTCATTTAAGGTGTGTTTTAGAATTGTAATAGATAAAAATTACACTGTTTCCTGGCTTTTACTACATTTGAATTGTATACACAAAATATGAAAATATTAAGGATAAGCAAAATGTAGGCATCATTTTGTGCTGAAATAATGAATGAAAATTTAACTGTAAAAAAAATAGCAGTTAAGATTTTAACCAAATATCCACATCTGTTAAGAAATCAAAAATTGATAATGGGAGACATAAAAGATAATTATTTTTTTTATTTTACATTTACAGAAAATAATGTACCTTTCGTCTTTTCAATTTGTGTTATAAAACATTTTTTTTCGTTTGTACTTTGTTCAGTGTATGATTTACTGATTTAAGAAATAAAGAACACTTTAGTACCAATTTGAAAGAAATTCTTTAAATGCAGCATAATGTAGAATACTTCAGAAAGAAAACCGTTGAGCTTGGTTTTTGCAGTTTAGAATTTTTATCTTACCAAAATGCGTACAACACAAAGGAAAAATGCTAAAACTTATTGTGGACAGCATATTTGCATCATCTTCCAGTTCTATCACATGCCATTTACATGTGTTATTTCTGTTAAATATTGCATAACAAATTTCTCTAAACTTAAAATACCAATGCTTCTTCTCCCCCTCCCCCTAACTTTTTGATCTACATAAGCTAATATAAGTTTAGCCGAAATAAATTTTTGAAAAAGATTGTGAAATGCACATGAATCACGAGCAAATTTAGGACTTAAACTGGGGGAGGGGGTGTATATTTAAATAATTTAAGTTAATCATAATTGTAAATTGTACCATTTTTAGAAAGTAATATAAAAAGCAATCTCAAAATGGCTGGGAAGGCAATCCACCTCATGACCCAACACAAATTCGCCCATGCTGACCACAGGTTGATTTTAAGACCATTTATCAATACCTAAAGCAAAATATGTTGGCACACACATTAAAAACTAAAAACATTAATTTTCCAAAACTGATAAGCCTTCATACTATTTTGCCACTACATAGGACACTTGCAGACTGGTTACATCGAGCATCAAAATTTTAACAGCAGAATAACAAACATTTATCTGGTTGTTCATTAACATAAATTAAAACAAAATCCGGTCAACTATGCCCTGTAAGGCCAAAATTAAATTAAGCTAGAGGTTTTTATACAATACCTTCTCAATAATCCAACTAGCAAAATTTTTACCTTAGCAAAAATGATGTTAGCAATGGCCCCTTCACAAGTACATAAAAAGCAAAAAGAAAAATCCATATTTTAAAAGTGGACTCCCATAATTATTTAAAACATAATGTACTAATGAAATTAAATGTTGAACTAATTAATACAAACATGATTTTTTTTTTGTATTTTAGCTCATCTTTATTCTTTTTTGTTTGCATTTTGAAGACGGGCATAAATAATTTTAGCAAACTGCATGTGCACCAACCTTTTAGCATCTTTTTGGTTTGTCGTGTTTCTGATTATTTACTATGTGAACAGTAAAGGGTATTGACAGGGGTGCTCATCCTCCCTCAGGGTGACGGCACACCCCTAAAAAGCTACAAATCCCCCTGAAAATACTCCCCTCCCAAAAAATTTCAATGCTGCAGCCATGACTCCTTTGGAGGGCACCCCTGTTATTGAGACAGAATGCAAATCTATTTTACATTGAGTTCCTGAAAATAAAAGAAAAAAAACTTTTGAAATGGAAACATATTGTTATACTTGAAATGAATTTTACCTAGAAGTAATGTAGCAAGGGGGGGAGGGAGCGTCCCCTTACTTTTTCATTTTTACACGAGCGATCCCTACTAAATTATTTCAATAATTAGTAAGCATTCCCGCATCTGTTTTTTCTCAGGACTACACCATAGTTTACAAGCTCAATAAAATTCAAAAACATTCCATGTCCGATTTGTCGTCGAAATCATGGAAATTGTTTTTATTCATCCCCGTGGAATGATCCTGTTGTCTAATTTTTTTCCCAATACCAATAGCAGAATAGTGCAACACAGTAAGCACTGCAAATTTACCTTGAAACTTACAAATGGAATTTTACAATTTACTTAAATTTAAGAGAAATCAGGAAAAACTAATCACAAAGAAAATTGCTCAACTAGACCTAAACAATTTTATTGTTAGTAAGCTTTTCTAAACATATGAACATTTTTACAAGGAACAAATTTAAATTTTGCCTTGTAAAACAAGTGCTGCAGACCAATACCAGAAGATTCTGCTACATTAATGATTCCTCAAGAAGGACTACTTCAAAGTTGCAACATCGGCATAAGGCTTTACTACTCCATTTTCTATATTTTTGGCAATTTCTTTATAGTTTGTATATAATATACACTTTTTTAACTAATTAACACTGAAAGAATATTGTTTTGAACTGAAATTTAGGTGCACTAATTATTTTTATTAAATAAAATATCACATAAATCAAAAATTTTACAATCAAATGTTAATAAACATTTTGTACTAACCTGGATTAGCCCCTGATAATAACATTTAATAAAAAAAAGAGAAAATCTTAAGCAAAAAAATATGTATCTGTCAGTTCACATTGATTTCTTGCTATCTTTATAAAAGCCAAATTCTTATTTATATTTGTATAATAAAATATAGTCCTATATGCACAAAAATTGGCAAGTCCAATCATCCTAAGTTGTAGTCATTCCTTTCGACCGGTTCATCGACTAAGAACTATTTTGCACCTGGCAATCCAAGTTGGCTATTATAAAGAAGCTCATAAGAGATCAAATTTCTGAAGGTACCTAAATTGTGTTTGCTTAATTAAAATATTTGGTAGACTTGCTCTTTTTTACTGGTGTACAGATATTGATGGCAAGGCTTGTTTGTTGAAATAGTTAAAATAAGGTCTATAGTCCAACACGTGAAGGCTTCAGCAGATGTTTACCTCGACTTTAAAAAACAATGAGTTTAAAGCTAAAATTTACCTATTTACAGGGTTCCCACTCTTTTTTTTATAACTAAAAATAAGCACTTTCTAAGACTTTTCAGTCACTTTCTAAGACTTTAAATAAAATATTGTGGAACACACATAATACAATTTAATAGAAGACAATCCATTTTGATTAAGTTGAATGTTCTTACAGATAAGTTAAACTTAAAATTTTAATATTTAAGTGTATCTTCCCAAAAATTACACATAATATAAACACAGTCTCACTTTTACAAATAGGCGTATTGTGTATACATATATATATACACAAAATGAGATACGAGAAAAAAGCTAGCAAATCAACTTCTTCTCCATATATATTATGTTACAAGGGCTGCCATTGTAGTAAGCTAGTTCTCCAAGTTTCGATAATCCTCACTCGTAAGAAGTGTTATTGCCGATCTGGCGTTAAAAACTGATCAGAAATTGCATAGAAAAACAGGGTCATTCAAAAATCGACTTTCGTATTCAAAGGAAAAAGCACTTTTGATTGAAAATAAGTACTTCTAAGGGCTTTTTGAAATGAAAGCTCAAATTAAGCACTTATAAGCACCCGTATTTAACCTTTTCAGTTAACAGAGTGATAACCGTTTGCTACAGAAAAGAAATTAAAAGTTCTTTCATCATTAGTCAGACATTTTTTAGATTCTCAATTCGTGAATTTTAAAACATAATAGGACACACCTGGCATAAGCCTTTAATATATGTCAAGGTATGTTTTAAACCTGCATTCCTATTAAAATACAATTAATGACTTATCCAGCACTATTTATAGACAGTTCAGACAAAATATTTTAAAAACTGAAACATATTACCTCGTGAAGTAGAAGGCTGTGAGTGTCTTGGAGTTGCTCGAGTCTCTGCTTTCGTACTTTTAATTTCTCCTGCACTTAAAGATTTACCATTAATTTTACAAGACTGTTGAGAGGAGGATGTAGCTGGAATTTCCGACAAACTTTTATCCGACTTGATGGAAGCAGGTGGACCTTCTTGATTTACAGATTCCTGGTCATCGTCAGCTTCAATATCCAACACAAGATCAGGCAAACCTCTGCCTTCATCACAGTCCGCAGCCATTTTTATGTATAAAAAGGAATAGACAAAATTTTATAAGTGCACCAGAAATGAGAGACCATTTCCGGCAAAATTAATAAAAGCATTCTTTCCTACATCAAAACTACTGTAATCAAAACAAAACTAACTGACAGTTGTAGTTACAGTTTTAAGTAATTCAATAGTCATATTTTGACAGCTGAGCTAACGACGAAGCCTTTAAATTTTATCACAAATAGTATCTCGTTTCTCCAAGTTAATTATTATTTAAATCTTTTTTTTTTGTTCGTAAAAATTCTACTACAAATTAAACATAACCATTTACTTTTTTACAGCACTTTAAATGCTTTAGTATTTTAGCGCAGGAAAGGTTGATGGGCTGCAGTTATGAGCTGAAGGTAGAATAAGAGGTCATTGTTTTAAGCTTTTCAAATCTCAGGTTAATCTTGAAATTAGGAAACATGACTACTTCAATAGGATTGTATGCAGTTTTAATAGTTTGCCGGAGGCAATTGTTAATTGCAGTGGGGTAAAAACTTTTAAGAAGGCTCTTGATGTTCATTGCATGGGGATTGTTAAATTGACTAGGGGCCCATTCATTATTGATGTCACACTTTTTTACATATAATTGACTCTACTCCCCCTTTGTCACAAAATGTCACACTTCAACATACCCCTTCCCCCTTTGTCTCATGTCACGCTATGTTGCATAAGCATGATGTCACACTTCTTCTTACCCCCTCCGCCCCTCTATCCCCTTGTCACAATCTGTCATAATTTCATGAATCCCCTTCCCCCCTGGAAGAGTGACATCATTTATGAATAATCCCTAGCCACTTTTGAATTAGTATTTTCTATTAATCAGAATGCAATACTTTTATTTCTTTATCAAAACATTATATATGCTGCAAAACAGCTTCAAAAACTAAGCACTTTGATGAATTCAAGTATAAGGTTGGAGTGACATCTAAAGCGGTCTATAAACAATTCAGAAATAAACTCGCTTGACGTCACTAGTGGTCTTTAAGACGTGCAGTAGACGAAGTTCGGATTCTCCCCCATGCATTAAACATATATTTTTTGCTCTTATGACTTGAAGCTTTTCGTTTTCGTACAAAAGATGTCTTTTCAGAGTTTTTAACTTAGTAACGCTCAAGTCAAATAACTATCGTTGTTCGAAATTCTGCTGAAAATCGGTCAAACTTCGTATTATTTTATTTTCCATCCCTTTCTCAGAATGCATACAGATGCTACTTATTAGTTGAAACGCTATTTTAAACGTTTTAACATCAATCATTAACACTGAATAGAAAATTGATTGTAATCTTAGGTTTTTTGTTTTTAGAAATCAGAGCTATGAAGGAATTTTTTCTAAAACTTCTCTTTCTCCCATATTGGTCGCTTCTCTTCCTAATTGAAATATGCATTAAATAACAAAAACAAGCTACATCTGTCATTCTGATGACACTAACAAAAATTTCGAATTACTTAAACGAGCAACTTGATTCATGATACATTTTATCTCCCATTAATATAAAAATTAATAAATTGTGCATTTTATCTCATTAACTAGTGAAATTTAGATAAATATCGATTACCTAGGGGTTTTTTTTTATTATTTTTTTTTTATCCGAGGTGATCTAGGAATTAGGTCCAGATTAAATCAAATCATTGGGATTCGACTATAACACATTTTCACTATACACTAGTGATTCTGTTACCTACTTGCTTTATTATAAATTTCTCGGGATAAGTGGAATAAATTATAAATTTGTTATTATATTCTGGACTAAACTAGCAAATGAACTTGGACATACTTTAATCTTTCAAATCATAATACTAGATGTTTCACACAGAATAGTTTTTTTTTTTTAACGAAGTTTGTAATTTGAAAACTTAAGTTTGTACATTAACTTGACTAGAAATATATTGATGTATACGCCAAACTCCCATTTTTCTTAGCCATTTAGTTTAGTACTTTATTAAAATGAGGGAGCCGAACTGAAATTCAACGACAGAGTTAGTTTTTTACGTATAGTATGACAAGCTGCTATCGTATTTACCTCCCCTACTCTAAGGTCATGAACCTTCCACAAAGTAAATTATGTTAATGTGTGAATATTAAAAGCACGTTTATAACCAGGGCTGCGGAATGGGAGTGTATCAGATTTTGGGATAAAGGGGTCGGAGTCGCTTAAAAACATGTCGACTCCGAATCAAAGGTTTTTTTTTTGTTTGCTTTCAAAATTTTGCAAAAAATTATTTTTTGATATTTGTTGTTGTTGATAAAGCCTTTTTATCAAGGGTCTGGAGCAACCACCCTTTTGAGTTGCTCCGCTACAACTCCTCTCCGACTTCTAAATACTTGCTCCGGCTCCGCTTCGTACTACGAATACTTTTAATAGATAACATTATTTATATCCTTTTTTTATCAAATACCTAATTTTTTATATGATAAAAGGGCTTAAAAAGTTTTAAAAAATCGGAGCAGTGGAGCACAATTTTTTTTCGAAACACAGTTTCGAGTAAAATCTAGTTGCTCCACTGCTTCTGCTCCAGACTCCTGGTTAAAATCATGGTAAGTGTCTCGACAAAAATACCGTTTTGCCAGTGTTGGCCACTATTTCTTATTCATATTACAGAAAAATTTCTTTAATGGTATAAATTCAGCCATTGAAAGAAAGATTCGGTTATCCAGCAAGTAAAATTGGATTTTTAAAATTTAACCAATTTCCATGCTTTGGAAATATTTGTGAATTAAACACTTACTACATAAGTGAAACCTATAAAGTTGAGCACCTTTGTAATCTGACCACCTGTCTAAATTGACCACTTTTGTCAGGAACGGAATCAGCCCTATATTATCTAACGTAGAGAAACCTTTGTAACTTTCACCATCTAAGTTGACCACCTGTCTATGTTCACCATTTATGTACGCCAAATTTGGATGGGAGTATTATAAAAATCTCCTTGTAAGCTGACCGCCTAATTATTACTATGTATATTTATTTGTTTATCTATTTTTTGGAAGGTAAAAAATAACTAAAATAGCTTCTACAGGATATTTTTTATGCTATAATGTTCGACCAGTATTTGTCTGGATGGATGGATGAAACATCGATATAGAGTTTGCCTAAACCTCTTTGTAAGTTAACCAAATGGGAAAACTATTATGAGTACTCTTTTATTCTTTAAATAAGTTTCTTCTTTTTCTTTGATCTGATATAGCCATTTTGAAAAATATATATTTTTAGGAAATCCTTAGCATCACATAAACAACTGACGTAATTAATATGATATTGACCTTGATTTTAACTAAGTACTTTACTTTTGAAGTTGTATAGGATACATTGTAAGTATTCGAGTTAAATTTCTTAATGTTATTTAGGATAATTGCGGAAGAAAAAGGCTAATCACTGTTTTAAAGTAACGACATTACATGAAGCCATATTTTAATTGGTTATAAATGAATAAATGCATAGTGTAAGAAACAAAAAAAAAAAAAATCTCCATCCTCTATAAGTTGACCACCTGTCTAATTTGACCACTAAAGTGCTGCACCGCAAGTGGTCAACTTACACAGGTATTTGGAAGTTGTGGGATGTTTAAAAATACGGGTAGAATTTAGTTCCAAGCATCAGAGCCGGATATCCGGTATGGTTGCGCCAGACAAGAGACATCGATATCCGATATCAGAGAATATGAATGTCCGATGCATCCCTAATCCTGACCGAATAGTCTGCTAATACTTAAGAGCCGAACATTCGTTAGATTCCTAATATATGAACCAAGTCGCAAAATCCAGCGAAAAAGTTCGTTTACGGAGAAATTCGTTAAACAGAGATTCACATTTTATTATTTGTAAATAAATCAGAGTTATGAGTCGGTTCGCATCCCTGTTGATAACGTATTTCAAATCCTTTGCGTTTCTAAATATTTTTTCAACCAGCAAAAAACATAGATTTTGAATGAAAAAAATTTACTATAATAAAACATTTAAATGCTTTAGTTGTTTAATCGTGGATTCGTGGTATTGTAAGCATACAGACATTAAAGCTTTAAACGAAAATAATTTTATTTGAAATTATCAAGCATGTAAACATATTTGCTTTATTAAAGTCTTTAAAATGAAATTCTTTTACTCATGCATTTACATTTTTATGCTACAAAATTAGTGAGTGGTTGTCCTCTTGTACCCAATCCCGTTATTGCGAAAACTGATCCTGCTTTTGGATGCCTTTCCTTTTCTTCCTCAGTAAGACCAGCAGAGGCAGTAGTTACATACAAAATATCATAATGTGGCCCGCCAAAACAGCATGAAGTAACATTCTTAGCTGGCATCTCAACTTTTTGCAGTATGCTTCCTATAATAAAATAATTATTGTATTAAAAAATATCCAGATGAAAAAATATGCCCAAATTTTATTGTTACGCGTGTAAAATTGGCTTTAAAGTACCAAGATCTTACATTAAAATGGTTTGAATGCAATTCGTTTTTGACAATGGCGTAATCTCTTGTAGCAGCGTTTCCTTAATTATGGCTCGAGACCCATTATTGGGTAGGGACCAAATTTTGAATCGATATTTTGTATATTTAAATGATTTGCAAAAGTAAAATGCTTGGTTAACACGTTGAGGACGGCGTGTACCACCGGTGACTCATATGCGAATGGTTCATCTGGCGGCGTGTACCACTGGTGGATCACATATGAATGGTTCATCGGGCGGCGTGTACCATTAGTGGCTCACACACGAATGGTTCATCTGGCAGCGTGTACCGCTGGTGGCTCACACACGAATGGTTCATCGGGCGGCTTGAACCACTGGTGGCTTATATCAGCTATAGTCTTATAACACAGTTTTGTTAGATGAAAAAACTTCCATGTTGTTAAAAATTACTTTTTTACTCAAAAATTTAAAAGCTTATTTTTACAGGTAGAAAAAATCTGCGCCGTCCTTAACGTGTGAAAGTATTCATCATATCGGGTAAAAACAGTGCAGTAAGCTTACAGGTGACTCTTCTCATATAACAAGAATTTAGGGACACAAAATTACTGTCTTTTAAACTCTACATATGTGACGTAGCCAGCTGTTCCATACCAAGGCCGTATCCAGAAATGTTCGGGAGGGGGGGGGGGGACAGACTTCGACGCACCTTTTTAAGAACAGTTTCAAGGAGGATTTTATACAAAGTTAAGAAAAATTTCGGAACTTCGGGGGGGGGGGGGGGGTCTATGGGCCCCCCCTGGATACGGTCTTGCTCCATACATAGGCGGACGCAGAGTTTTAGAACTGGAGCACCATATTTCACCGGGAGTCTAGGGGTGTAGATCACAATCAGAAATGGAGCTCAGGGCCCTACGAGAAATATTAAAGAATTATGTGGGAAAAAAAAGCATTTTTAAGGCATCTGACGCAGGTGTGCCTATTCTTTTAATAAGTGATAACGCCCCCCCCCCCGAAACGCTACCGAGCGCTCACCAAGAACGATACCCTTCAAAGAACACTCTAAGACCAAGAAAACAAACAACCTAAAAATTTAAATGGTGCAGTCTGCGTCATAGCCCCCTTCTGGGGTGCCCACGATTCTGAAATGCAAATTACTGATTCAGATATGCAAAAACTTAGCACTTTCCTATTGGCGTTTGTTTTTATGAGTTGCCACGATGCTCTCGCTTGCACACCTATGACAGAATGTGTTACTTCGCCTATAAGGTTTATGTTATCATGCTGTGCTGCACTCAGACTCCTCTTACTTAATCAAAAACTTCTCCCCACTTTGAACGTTCAATTCAGTCTGCATATGCAAAAATACGATGTGGTTCGTATCATTTGTCTCTGAAGGGTACATTTAGACCAACGGCGACGAAGACATTTCGTTTCCGTCGTAATAGACTGTCGCTATAGTTATCATACTAACATCGATGACGTATCTCTTCGATAGCGCAATCATTAAATCATGATTCTATAAGAGAAAATCAGTTTTAATGACGCAATAAAAAAACAATCAGTCAATACGAGGGCGTGGAAAAAAGATATGTAGAAAAAATGAAACGCCCTTAAAGGGTTTTGCCGCTGTTGCTTGTCGTTGTTGCGCTGGGTCTGAATGCCCCTTAAGGGTGCATTGACAGCAATTGTGATAGGCAATGTCTCAATTGCTGCGACTCACGATGACAGCGATACGGTCTGCGTGCATCATTGGTTCTAAATCTAATAACCCCACCCGCGTACTGATTCATTGGAAGTTTTTATTGCGTTGCTAAAAGCGACTTTCCGTGATTGGTTGATTGCGCTATGGAGGAGCTACATCCCCTCTGTTAGTTTGATAACAATAACAACAGCTTATTACGACAGATTTCCGTCGCCGTTGGTGTGAATGCACACTAAAATGGCCGCATTGTGGAATTAAAGAAGACGCCAACTGCATACGAAAGAAAACTTTCTATCTCAAATTCAAGGAAGTCAAAAAGTGGTAAAGAAGAATTATTTTACTAATTAGTACTAGATACAGTAGGGCTTATAATCTCGTTCTGTTCCTGAACTCGGTAGCAGCGGCGACAGCTTTCGTGACAAGGTGTTCATGATAGCATTACCATGAGACAAGGTTTTACGAGGTTTGATCGCAAAGTCATATTTCTGTAAAAATGCCGATTAATGGTAAGAGGCATTATCAAACTACTGATAGCTTTATTTTTCCCTTGTAGGACAGGTGAAAATGACTGCTTAATCGCTTTAATTCACCGTTTTAAAGATTAACCACTTAAGTTTTTAAAAACCAAAACAAAAATGTGAAGTAATAGTAAGTATAAAATAAAAGAATTACAGTAACCCCTCGTTATATCACGCCTCACTATATCGCTCATTCGGATATATCGCGCTCTGACGGCATCAGTTATATCGCGCTTTTTTGGTCCCCCGACAAGCGCGATATAACGAGGGGCTACTGTATTAAAAAAATAAATGCAGAAGTAAATAAATAGAATAATAAAAACCGAAAGAAACAAGATAAAATAATAATGTTAAAAGCTTTCTGCTTGAAGTTTTATATATAGTATAATTACTTGTTTGTGGATCTAGTCGCAGAACGCAACTCCCTCCGTAATTGCACACCCATAGTTTGCCTTCAATATCAATTGTCATTCCGTCCGGCACACCGAGATTTTCAAATCCTTCATCAGTGTCGTAATCAAAAAGTACTCTCTGATTGCCTGAAAAATCAAAGATATTTATTGTATTATCTGAAAGATCATATATCTTATATATAAGCCGCTTGTCTGTTTGTCGCAGATAGCGCCGAAAACTGCATCGTGCTGCCATCTACACAATTGTTTCTATAATGAAAACAACTAATAATCAAAAGATTTCTCTAGCATTTTGGGTGAGGCGTCGCTAGATTTGCAAACGCCGTTAAAAATTAATGTAGAAGCGAATTTATTGTAATTCTTCTTTCTTTCTTTTAATTTATTTATCGTCTGAGCTTTATATATATTAAACGGGCAGCGCTCTTCTTTCCAGTTTCGTTAAAACTATTGTTTTGACGATGGTTATGTTGGATATAAATAAATATTTTTCACAAGCAATTTGATTATACAGTAAATAGTATTTTTATTTTACAGATTATTATAACTTAATGTTTTTTTTTCGGTAAGAATACTTTTTTCCGAAATTATTATATGTTTATTATTTATTCATTAAACTTTATTGTTCTACCTGATAAATATCTCTTTGATTTGATGTGCATTTCCGGCTACTGGGAGAATTGTATATTTATAATATCTAGAACAGCGGTTATTTCGTATGACCGCCGGGCTTACTAGTAGTATATATACACACATATGTATATACATTTTTTCCCCAAACGATTAAAGATAATACTCACTTGCAGTTCCTTCTTCTAAGTTGAAGTCAAAAACAAATATTTTCTTTTCTCCAGAATCAATATAGTAAAGGGTTTTGTTATCTAAAGACCATGTCAATCCGTTTGTCAAGGTGATCTTCTCTACTTGTGGCTGAAGTTCGTTCGAAGAAGAATCCAATCTGTATAAATAACCTTTCATTTTTTCGCCTTCCACCAATGTACCTAAGTAAAATATTAAAATTTTCCAAATATTTTAAATATAAAACACAGATTTAGCGTTAGTATGTATTAATAGTAACTAGACCGAATGTTTAATACTTTAAAATATGTTTGTACTTATAAAGATGTACGTGCACAAATCTTGCTAAAAATAATGCAATATTACTTAAGGTTTTCTATTTTGCTGTGAAAGTTTTCGTTGCTGTTATTGTTATTGCCGAGTCCTCGCGCGAGTCGAAGAAGAATGGGTGTGCTGTTCCCGAGTCTAATGGGGCCCTTATAAGCAGGAGTCTTACTTCCGCCCCTTTTGAGAGGTCTCTTCATTTTTGAACCAGCTCCCAGATGATAGACAGTCACCTGGGGTTGGCACCCCCAGAAGTATCGTTGCACTTGGACATTGCAGCCATGACGGATTTAACGTACACCAGCTCCCTTTAGCGTACACGGTCCCAAAGCAACCAGCTCCGAGAGGTTGTCCCTCTTCCAAACCACTGACCTCAGTCAGCGTTGCTTCACTTTCGGTGTCCTGCGGTAACCGAGCTTCTATCGTCTGGTCCACTGCGGGACTACAGTGAAAGTATAATCTGCATTTGAGCATCAAATTTCGTTGTTTGATGAGGATTCCAATTAACGACTAGTAGGATATGCATCATATGTACTCAACATCTTATGGCGGTTAAGTACGGTTCTGTTTTGCATGGGAATAAAGACAATAATAACGAAATACTTCTTGTTAGTTTTCTTATTCCAGCTTTTTGCGATGCAGAATGATCAAAAAATTTTTTTCCTTGCTCAATTTGCTGATGGTTCCCTAAATACAGGCGTAATTGAATTCTTACTAGAAAGTATGAAGATGGTAAATAAAACCATTACCACATAAGAAAAAAACAGAAATTCCCATTAGGCTAAGTGTTAAACGTGTAATGAGGAAAAATATGTATTGCGTCTAATTTGGCGAGTGACTGTATGTGTGGACAATGAAATTAACTAGCCTCTGGTTAGGAAAACAATAAAATAAAATAAAAAACAGAGAAAAGCAATTCATAATTACGATCATTGTTGATAAAATTTAAAGTATATAAACATTTTTAATGGTATATTCGAACCCGCTTTATAGAACATCGGTTAAAAGAATATCTCGCTCTATGTAATACTTTTCAATGTACCAAACTATAGTATATTGTTTCTGTGATCCCGGATAATGCAATATCCCGCTTATTAGAATAATTTTTCGTGGCAAATTGGCTGTTTAATTAAGCTTGCTCGACTGCATATTATAATTGACATTTCTCGCCTCGACATGTCTAAGCAACTATCCTAAAAATCTTTCAGCTCTGTAAGAAATATTGCAATGGTTCTAAATTTGTGTTAATTTAAAGTGCGAAGAAATGTGATTTTTGACTACATTCCGGTTTCATGAGTAGTATGACTGAACTGGTCTTCATCTCATTATTTATGCAATACCTTGAAAATAAATTATATTTGATTATTCGTACAAGTCTTGTAAATTGTATAATTCTGTCGTAACATAATTTTTATGGTTTATCGAATGCAAAACCAATAACGTCAAAGTATTCATCTGACACTGTAATTCTTGTCCACATCCGTTTTAAAAGATGTAACTCCTATTATACGAAGCTATCTATGATTTATGATAATTTACAGATAATGAAATTTAAAAAAATTATGAAAAAGGTTAACTGTATAACGTTTTACGTTTATGTTTTTTGAGATTCCTTTCGTGTATAATATTATAATTTAAAAAAAAAATATTAATAAGAATCAGCAAAAGGAAAATTAGCAAAGGAAGGGAGAGTCACCAAATGAAAGTTTGTATTTTATTAACCCCTTAACTGCCGCGGGCGTATATATACGCCATGCCATGGCGATGCGTTAACTGCCCCCGGGCG
The DNA here is from genome assembly GCA_038502835.1 of Octonoba sinensis. Classification (NCBI taxonomy): domain Eukaryota; kingdom Metazoa; phylum Arthropoda; class Arachnida; order Araneae; family Uloboridae; genus Octonoba; species Octonoba sinensis. The sequence continues at coordinate 199,760,304 of CM076598.1, read as the reverse complement.
TATATGTAGGCCATCCCGAAGTGCGATTCTTTTTCTTGTTTTGCTATCAGTAAAATTACAGCCCGAGGCTTTGGAAATCGCACTTCAAGGAAGGCGTATATATACGCCCGGGGCAGTGAACGCATCGCCATAGCGAGGCGTATGTGAACGCATCGCCTTAGCGAGGCGTATGTGAACGCATCGCCATAGCGAGGCGTATATATACGCCCGCGGAAGTTAAGGGATTAAAAAGGAAAAGCAAAATAATGAAACATAAGTTACCTGCCCATAAACGTCCTCTTGCGTCACATTTTGCATCATTAAAACGTTCTTTTGTCTCTGGTGCAACTGTGGTGAGTAGCTCTGACTGCCCAGTTTTGAAATTCAGTTTTCTTACTTGCTTCGTCACTGATATTACTACGTCTGAATCGTTGGCTTCATATGGAATTACAAATGAAACTATTCCATCTGGAAATAAGAATACCGTATTTGATCACGACTCATTCTTATTACATGGATGTAAATTGTCGGGAAAATTAGGTAGCTATTTTGATGAAAACAACGTTGTTAGTTGCTGCTTTCAAAAAATATTTCAATGTTCAAACAAGAGTACGAACAGTTTAAACTGACAGCTTTAATTCTACTATTTACTACTTGGCAATAAGAATTTGTCAAAACAGCATTACATGAACTTTGTGTCAGTGTAGTTTTTACTAAGGTAAATTTTGGCAGATTGATTTACTAGTGTGTCGTTGAAATAACGTAATTTCTAAAACATTTTATTACGGATGGAAACTATATCAAGGCGGCTATATTGAAGTAACCGAATCTGTATTGTCGGGAAAGTTAGGTTTAGTAAAAAAGAGAATACTAAAAGTGACTGACTACATACACTCGAGCATTCTTACAGAAGCATGCCTGTGAAAGCAAACTTGAGCGTGTGCATAATACTTTTGCAGAAGCATCGAATGCAGCCACCTTTTGTAGCGGTTTTCTTAGAGTGGAAATTTGGAGAAAAGGGACATTTTCGCAGAAACTTTTTATCCATCGAGTTCGCAATAAGGTTGCCCCGTGCACACTATTTAATGTTCGGAAAAACTTAGTTCATTCTATGATGCTCACAAATATCAAGGCGAAAACAAGCAAAAGTGAAACGAACGAAATTATTTAATCGTAAATTACTTGCCAATTTGGACAAAAATTCCTCTGAAAACACTTTTTTTGTAGTCCTAACCTTTTTGAGCTTCTTACATCCTTACATCGTTAAATGGGGACTATTCCACAACAAGAACCACTCTGTTCTTGGAGATCTTGGAATTTTTTCTTCTTCTTTTCATTCTTTTTAGAAAGTTGAATCACACTTTCCACTTATTAGATAATAAGTGGATACTATACCATTAATTAGATAAAGTTTATATAAATTTTATTTCTTTTTAAATTCTAGTTTAGTCGAAGCCCAAGAAGGAGGTAATATTGTTGTAAATTTCGAGCAAATTGACATACTACAGTTTAATAACCTTTATACTACGATTTAAAAACTCCTTTTTTAAATTTTAGGTAAGCATTTTCCAGCTTAGGCTAAACGATAAGAACAAAATAAATTTGACAATAACCTTGGGTTACTTGCGATCTCAAACTTTTGATTAAAAAATATTTTTATATTTCTGATTATGGCGAAATAATTTTCGTGTCTTCTATATTTTCTAGCAGTGCATTTACTGCTAATTTTTATCATTATTATTGCTTCACTCTTTTGTAAATAAAAAAAAAATAAATAAAAGTTAAACTAAAAAACAATAATAACTTTTTTTTCCTCCAGGTATGCTAATTATAAACTTTACCGGAAAAAATATAAATAGAACCTTTCTTATTAGCATTTTGCATGCTGCAAACTTTGGCGTGCAAAAAGGGAAATGTTTATCTCCAAAACATATTAGTTCAAAGTAAAGCACTTGTAACTTTCATGGAAAATGAAGTACAAATAAAAAGAAAGAATAATTAAACGAACAATACTTTCAGTGGTTAATAGACGGTGCTCATTCAGTCGAAGATTTATCACCATTAAATATCCGAATAGCTTTTTAATTTTCTATACAATTTCGTAAGCATCTGGCTAATTTCAAAGAAGTAAAATGCAAATATCTAGAACTTTAACGATGTACACTTAAATTGTTTCATTATTCGTAATATTTAGCTAGTTCTTTCAAGCATGTAATTCAGTTGTGAAACTAACTCAGTGACAATTAAGATTTTTCGCATTTTTTTTATAGAGAGTTCCCATCGCGGTAAAACTGCTTAAGCATTATAGCGCGAACAATTTTTTAGTAATCTTTTTTTGAGGGAAAATTTTAAATTCACAGTACATTAGGTTGACAGTGAATATAGAATTGGAAGTGGTTGCCTAAAGAAAAGATGATTCGGAGAATATTCTGAATAGTTAGATATGGAATTTAATAAATTTATTTTTTATTATCAAGTTTAATTTGGCTATCTTTCTATATGTTCTTCTCCAGCAGATTTCGGTAAATTGAAATATTTGTGAAGGATGAATATAAGGAGGAAGAATTTGGTTGTCATTGTGTGTGTGCGTGAGAAATGGATTTTTGATTTAGTATTTTTAATTTATTTTACCAGTCATTTTAGTGATCTAGGCCAGCTTCTACCAAATTGCAGGTTGCTATCCACCGGAGAGTGGCGACACCTTGCTGATGAATTTAGTCTTATAGTTAAGAAAATAACCTTTTCCGAATTCTGGATTCAGGCGTCCATATGTGCAAGGTTGTGCGAAAACAATAAAATCCAAAAAAAAAAAAAAACCTCCCGATAAAACCCGGAAAAAACATCCAGCAGAACCCGAAAAAAGGAGTTGTGCTTTTTGAAAAAAAAAAAAAACTGACATTTTTCCAACTCTAAAAAAGGCACTCAATGGTCAATAAAACCCGAAAAATTCATTAGGTTATGTTTTTTAAACCTAAAAAAAGGAGATCAACAGGCATTCGCACGATGGCGCCAGTCAGGCTTGGCGCGGGCCTGTATGGATCACGACCTATTTTTGAGTAGTCAATAGACTTTGAATTGGTCGCAATACTCCAATAAATAATCTATTTAGTTTTATAGTTGGCTGACTGTTTTGCGACTAACTTCTAACGTTATTTCATAAAATAAAAACATCATGAAACCAGGCAAATATATGTCAAAATCTTCTTTTTTAATTTGAGAAAACTTTGTTTCACGTAGTTAGATGGAACACAATTCCAAAAGTATCACCAGAATTTTCAGTTTCAGAAGTAAATATTTGATGATAAATGTTCTCTTCTTTATAAAGCCTCCTTCAGCAAGAACATGTCCCATTCATCCGACTGGTGTTTAGTATGTGATGTTAAGATGAACGAGAAGTAAACAAAGCAGAAACATTAAGATACTCTTTTTTATGATGTCTTGATCTATTTAATCAATTACCTAAAAAAAGAAGATGTTATAGATTAAATTTCTAAAAGTGGATCGCAATGTTTAAAACTTTGGGTGCCCTTGGTTTAAAGCAGTGGTTCCCAAACTGGTACGTGTACCACTAGTGGTACGCAAAGCCTCTGTAGGTGGTACGCGTGCAGGCCAAAAAAGCTATCTACATTCTGCTGATCTTCCATTCTATATAATAAAGTTCTATAGTAGTGGTACGCATAATGGTTCGCAAGAAAAATGGTGGTACGCGAAAAAAAAAAGATCGGGAACCGCTGGTTTAGAAGATTTTTTTCGCAGCAGACTTTAATTTCTACTATGATTTTTGAAAAGTAAAATACCGGGAAACAAAACGAATTTCCGAATTTTGTTTTAATTGCATAAAACGCAATTGTCTTTATTTCATAGACAATTTGGCTTGAAATAATTCATTTTTAGAAGCAAATGCAGGAAAAATGTGAATACATTTTTCCTTAGATAAATGTACTTTTGATACATAAAGTCTCCTTGAGCAAAACGCATGTTATTCATTGGAAATATCACTAGTTTGTGACGTAAAAGTTAATGTAAAATAAATAAAGTAACAAAATAAATGTCCCGGTTTAAGAAGGTCTTTTAAATGTGGGTCTCAATGCTTAGAAGTTTGGGTGCCCTGAACGTTGTATTGTAGGACATTTAGAAATCTTTTACTTAGCTTCGCAATAACATAGTTAAAGAAAATCAAATTTCTCAGTTGAGAACTGAAGATTCGAAGCGAAAATTACATTAAAAAAAATAAAGAAAGAAGTAGGCACGTCCACCGAATACATTAGCTCACATTATTGGAAGAATTTAAGTCGTTTTAGTTATTCTAGCTAGAAAGAGTTCGTAAGCGTAATTTTTCACTCTTCCTTTCAAGTAATATCGCGAATTAATCTTATTTATTAAAAAGAAGGTTTAACGCCCTTCTATCGCTAACACATACTTCTGATAAAATCTTCAGCCTGTCCTGAATATTTCGCAGAACTGATAAGTGCTGCACAGTTTTTTTTTTTTTAATATCTCATTTAGAAACAGCATCGCATTTAGAAACACTACCCATGAAAGCAAAATACCAGAAAATTTTTAATTTCTATTACTTGAATGTTTTTCATGGATGGTAATAAACATTATTTACTAACACCTCATAAAAATAAGATCTTTTTAAATGATTATAGTTATAGGTCAATTACTTAATAACCTGCTATTAATTACTTAATAACAGACTATCATTTGGTCGTCATTATAATAAAATATAAATAAATAAAATTACTTAAAAACTCAGCATTTCTGCATAAGTTTGATGTTTTTAGTTCTGAGACTGCTCATTTTAAACGCTGGCATTTTTTATTACTTTGTTAAAAGATGATTTCGCTCACCCGATCTGTTAGTTTCATAACCAGAGCAACGAGAAGCGCTAAATGTCGTTGTCGCCGTTGGTATGACTCACATCACTTCACAGAAATATTACAGGCCTTAGTAGATGACTTAAGACGTCAAGAGTGGAAAAATTAATGCACGAATTATAACGAGAAAGCTGTGGAAAATTCATAAACTGCAACATATTTAACGCCAGATGAGTCTCTACTTAGACCGCAGTAAGATATAAAATATGTGTTATTGTTATTTTTAGTGACTTTTCTCCTTTAAGTATTTGAAATTGAGTATAAATACATATTTCTAGGAAGAAATACTTATCTAAGGCAAGTTATTAACCCCTTAACGCATTTGCCCGTGTCTGACACGGGCGAAAGTTACCGGAAAGTTTGCCCATACATTATTTTATTTCTAATACCCGTCTGAGATCCGTTTACACTTTTGGTTGTATAATATATTTTTTCTATGTAACCTTTACCCCACCCCCCGCTCCCTAGTAACCGCCCTACAACCTGAAATTGCAAAGAATAACTTACACTATGCTAGTTTTTCAGGAACAAATCGTGCTTTAAGGGATTAAATGATTAGCCATGGATCATTTTAAGTTTGTCGCCTTTATGCAGCTTCTATTGCGATGCCTCTTCGACTAATTCATTATTATGCTATAAATATTTTACGCTCATGAGATAAATTAGAATAAATATTAATTAAAAATAAGGAAAAGTTGTAATGGAAAATAAAAATTTACCGATACTCTGTTGCTTTCAAGAACAGCAAAAAAAAAAAAAACTTTTAAAAGCTATACTTGCCGCTCCTAAAAATATATCGACCTACGCACATGCATACTTTGCTTTATTAAAAATTTGGCACTGATCATGTGAACAAAAATCAAAGTCAGGAAACTGTCAGTTCGCAACCAATCAATTTTCAAGTTCATTGTGTTTTACCGACAGCCGCCGTAACTAGATTGGTTAAGGAATTTTCCGTTTCACAGCTTGTGGTTGTCGTTTGTTGGGTCAGCCTAAGCTGCGGTTTACCGCCCTAAGTACCTATCCGATCTGAAATTAAAAGGTGAAGGAAACGGAATATACATGAACGATAAAATGTTTCCTTTTCTCTAGACAACTGAAATATGAATTAAAATCCAAGACAGAACTTGTCACGTTCCTGTTAGTATATCAGATTGCATGCCTGCTCATTAACAATACCGTCAAACGGGGTGACTAAGTTCCATACGGGGTGACTCGGTGCCATCCTTCGAGCGGTCGATGGTGCCAGAGGAAGCAACCGATCGAAAAGGAAAACTACCGCTAGGTAGCGGGATAGTAGGGCGAATTTAATTGGGGTACTACACCAATCAAATTATAACCTAAATTGTAACCTACCATTGTTTGTGTCGACGTGGATTTGTGGTGTTGTGATCTGGAAAAGTGTGGTCTGGTAATCATATTTCGGAAGCAGAAAAAAGATAAGTTCATTTTTTTTTGTTACCAAACTATCAAAGAAGTTCTACTCGCTTCGACGTTTCAAAATGATTTTTTGTTTACCAGTTATAACCCTTAATTCAATTTTCGATGAAGTGTGGAGTGACTAGGTGCCATCTTATTTTGCAGTGTTTTGGTCATTCTTAAGTTTCTAGAGTGCTATTGGTGTCCTAGATGTTGACCACCCATCTACAACAGTCTCTGGTCAAGCGTTGACAAGCAGTGAGTCAGTCAATGACGCAAAAAATACTGGCCCTGTGCAAAGTGACTTTGTTTTAGTAAAATGTAAAGGAAAAATGTACCCGGGTCAAATGATTTCTGATTTCGACGGTAGCAACGAGGCATGTGTGATATGCCTTGATGTTTTGTGGTACAAAAAGAAACAAATCCTGAAGAAGATTTATCCTCCCGAATCTCTACCAAATGTCGACAAATTTCAGGTTATTTTAAATTCGGATTGACTGAAGAGAGAATTTCTATCTCAAATTTGTAGTTTGTGTTTCGTTTAATAAATCGAGTTATTTTGAAAAGTTTCTTTAATAAATATCATTTTTCGATATGTATGGCCTTTATTTTAAAATGGCTTAAAACAGCTAATATGACAAGGAGATGAATTCTGAAGGGTGCGAAGTTGCCAGCGATCATTTCTAATAGATTTGAGAGGAGGAAACATGCGTGGCACTCAGTCACCCCCATGTGCGGGGTGAATAAGTGGCACTAAGAAAAAATTATATCTCCCCTCCATGATATCTTAGCTTTCAATTCACATATTAAAATTGATTCTAAGATGTGTAATTACGTCGCATTAAATAATCAACCCGACAGGTGAACAGAGGAAATATGACACGAAAACGTCAAAAAGTGGCACATAGTCACCCCCCGTTTGACGGTACACCCAGATCGCTTAAATATTTCCGTGAAATGAGAAAAATACACACACGGACACGCACACACCGCACGCGAAAATTGCTGTTGCTTAAATTGAAATTTAGTATTGCAATTTAAAATATATTTACAGTGGAGCCTCGGTTATCCGAGCCCCGACTAACCGAGTTCCGGGTTAACCGAGGTACATTTGCCCTTGGAAAATAAAAATGTTTTTTGTTGGATGCCGATGGCGGCGTCACTGACGGACGTCAGTCATCCAATGTCGTCAGTTGCATTTTCATTTTACTTTCTGGTGCTATAAAGACCTAAAACAACAGAGTCAGAGACAACTTCAACAGACCTTTTACGGCTACAACCATTTCGTAAAACGGCAGCGAAGAAGCGAGCGAGTTGCTCCTCCCGGTATGTTTAAGGAGCTAAATAAGGTGTTCAGTTTTTCAAGAAAAATAATTATTCCAGAAGAATATATTTTTTTTTTTTTTTGTCATTAGTTTGATTTTTCTCCCTGTAATTTTATTGTAATGCCTAATAAAATGACTTTCTCTCATTAACCCTTTATGAGGCGGTTTGAAGTATGCTTCCCACAGTATAATCAACTTAAAAATGCTCATTGTAAGCAATTTTAATCCCTCTGATTGACAGAAATATGTTAAGACTGCAGAAGGATATTTACTGCAAAGTGTATCAATTTTTGAATGGGAGAGGCGTACTCCCCCTTTCCTCCAAAAAGGGAGGCGGGAATTATGTCATTTTTAAATGAGCTATATTAATTCCAGTTTTTCAATTTTTAAACAAAACCAAATAATATTTTAATGTACTGCTTCTAAAAAAAAAAAAAAAAAAAAAAAAGAACATTATAAAGGGTTAAATAAGAAACCTGGGAGAAGAAATTTAAAAATTAAGGCTCCTTGAAAAAAAAAAAAAAAAAACTGATACTCTGATTCTTTTTAGGGTAACATGTGTAGTTGTATGTCATAAGAAGCCTATAGTTTTCTCTTTTTAAAATTTTTCCTTCCTTTCACTCAGAGAACTAATTTTAATTAATGTTGAATCTCAAAATTATGAGCGGAATATATTTGAAGATATTATATATATATAAATGAGAGAGAGAGAGTTGCCAAGTTGGACGTCACATATTTTCCTAATTTATCCAAGTACTCGTACTTTTGACGCATAAATTGTTCAAGACTATTTTTTTATTCAAATTAATTTTATTTTATACACCTATTTATTATCTTTTAATATTGAGTATAAATTTACTTAAAATATTTGTGTTTTTCTCTGTCCATTTTAATTTGGCAACCCACTATATATATAAAAAAAATATATTATATACATATATAGGTCTACACAGACACTCTGTGGTGTCGACGACCCGAAAGACTTACAAGCGAAACTAATATTTTAACTCAAATAGTGATGACAGTATCTCACCAAAATGAATTTTTTCGGAGAAGCCAGTCTTCGGATCCAATCGGCAAACATCCCCAACGAACGCATCCACGAAATACAATCTCTGATGCCTTGCATCCCAATGGGGCCCTTCCCCCAAATCAAAGCAAATCTCAGACGCTGCAGTGACGCTCATGTCGCTCGGGTTGAATGAATCGCCTGCCGTTTTGCCTATCGGTTAAAAAGATTTGCCGTGGGTCACGTGATGACAGGACCGATAGGACGGGGGCTCGAAAAGCTCGCGTGTTTGCCGTTTTCCAGAATACTTCGTTTTCGACAGACATTGATGAAAATGAATATCCGGGAAGGAAACGGACTGCAATATTGTCACGACCTGAATTTCCAAAACTGGATTATTAGAAACGATAAATAACACATTTGTTTAGCATTGTTTCAGAAACAGGAAAATTGCTGCCAAAGATGATACACATAGTAAGGAAATTATAATGAAATAAATAGTACTAATTAACTATTATAATGGCTTACATGAAAATTCTGTTATTTTATATTTTTAGTCAGCATTGCGCTAAATGAAATTACAATTGTATTGAGGTTATTTCTAGTTTAAGGTAAAAAATTCAGCCATTACTACGAATGGAAAAAAATGACTCGAGAAAATACTATATTTTTGCAAAACTGATATTGTAGCAAGATAATCCGTTTGGTGTTTAATGATTTAAGAGCCTCAAGGGTTTATATTGCGGGTTATTAATAATATCCGCAACAAGGGATTAAGATATTTTAAAACTTGTTTGATATTAGATTTATGAATGTAATAGCATTGAACACGGTTGGTTGAAATTACACGCCCTAGCTTAAAAAATCAGAGACCTGCAGCTCTCTGTTCGTGGAGCAGGAGCGCAGAGTAGGGTATTTTTGTTTGGGGCAGGAGCACGGAAATGTGTCGTGCTCCACCGCTCCGATGTTTTAAAATTAAAATTTCAGTAAAAATTTCAAAATTAACCCCCTTGTTTTGCACAAAATTAGCTTTGAGTGAAGAACGAAAAATTATTTTTCATCAGTAAGATAAATTGCCTACAAATAGTTTTAATTTGTTAGTGGGAACGTAATTAAAATTATGAAATTAAATAAGGATGATAAATAATATGATTTCCATGAAAATTATTCGGAGCACGGAGAGAGCTGAAACAGAATTGGAGCGAGTATTTAGACGGCGGAGTGGAACAACTCAATAAATGTTCTTGCTCCAGTACCCTGCAAAAAAAAAAAAAAAAAAAAAAAAAAAAAAAACCGAGTAAAGAGGATTTTTAAAACCTGACATTCATGCTTCATATTGTGTATAGCCAGTTTCTCTGCTTTAACAATGACCTCTGGTTCTACCTTCTGCGCAAAAGTGTAGCTCATCAACATCTTATACTTTAATAAATTATGTCTCATCTAACTTTCCTCTTGCTCGATACTATACACTGTAAAAAAAAATTCTAGTTCAACCTCTCACAAAAATGTAGCTCATCAACATCTTCTACTTTAATAAATTATGTCCCATCTAACTTTCCTCTTGCTCGATACTATACACTGTAAAAATTTCTAGTTCAACCTTTCACAAAAAAGTAGCTCATCAACATCTTCTTACTTTAATAAATTATGTCCCATCTAACTTTCCTCTTGCTCGATACTATACACTGTAAAAAAATTCTAGTTCAATCTTTCACAAAAAAGTAGCTCATCAACATCTTCTTACTTTAATAAATTATGTCCCATCTAACTTTCCTCTCGCTCGATACTATACTTGCTCGATACTGTACACCTAGAAAAAATTCTAGTTCAACCTTTCACAAAAAAGTGAAACAAAAAAAATGGTGACATTTATCTGCAACATTTGGTACTAAAGTTGAACCGTTATAATGGTTTCTACTTTCACATTCATGGTGAAACTACACCATTATAATGGTTCAACTTAGTACCAAATGTAGCTTGCAGCTAAACTTCACCATATTTTCCATTGTTTGGCCAAAGGTTGAACTAGAATTTTTTAGTGTACACATTAACCCTTATTCTCATAAAGTAGCATATATGCTACTTGGGGTTTTCCCTACTTTCTATTTGTTAAGTGACGTCAGCGCGTGTGTTGCATTGTTATTTGCTAGCCCTTATTCTCATAAAGTAGCACATATGCTACTTTATTAGAATAAGGGTTAATGATATACTATACATATGACTATCCGATCCGGGTGACGTAAGGCATACTTTGTAGTATGACTGTGGCCTCGGGTCGGTAAAGCAGGTAGGCAACGCTCTGCCAGCCCAGCCCTTTATGGCCGGTGCTGGTTGTCAAGTGTCTAGAGAGTTTGTGGGAGGCTCGAAGGAGGACAGCGCTGCGGCCGCACCCCCTCGTATTGGGGGTAGTCTGTGAAACCGATAAGGTATAGACAGTATGGCCGTAGTTAGCATTCATTACCATACATATGACATCATAATCGACACCTGAGAGACCACCTATCACCTCATTTGAACTCGTTCCAAAGAGGTAATATCTTTTAGATATAAGGAGACCAAAACTGAACAGCATACTCCAAATGAGGTCTTAATAAACTACTATATAGTGGCAGTAAAACTTAACATTAAAATATTTAGCCATGTATTTCTCTTTTCAGAGTACATTTCAAAACTTTCGTTGTGAATATGGGGAACTTTGTGGCATGTAGTGTATAAAAGGAATCGGGGGATTACTGTATAGTATCTTTATAAATTAGAAAGCTTAACAAATATAAAATTAATTTCTGTATATAGTTGCTTTTAGGTAGGTAAGTACGCCTATGTTAGTGTGATTTGGCGCGGGCATGCAACGCGAGTTATACCTATTATGCATTTGAAGAGTCCTCTGGAAAAACGACCCACTTTGCTTTATGTTTTATTCATTCATTTTATAGCATAAATGTTAATTTTAACTGTACGAGCCTACTTTCCCGTAACACCCAAATTGAAATTTATAATCTAATTTATAGTAGTGTTCGGCAGTAGTTAACTAGAAGTAGTTAACTACTAGTTAACTAGTAGTTAATTACTAGTTGTAACTACTTTTGTTTTGAACTAGTTAACTACTAGTTCAACTACTTTTTTTCCCAACTACTAGTTACAACTACTTTCAAAATTCCAACTACTTTCAAAAAAAAATTTTTAAATCTATTTTTTTGATAAAAAATAACTATTTTTTAAACATTAAAATATTTAAATTTTTATCATATGAATATTACTCACACAAATGTATTTTTATATTTTGTCATATAATGAAAAGGTACTCATAAAAAAAATCATAATATTTATTGCAGTATTTACACAAATTAGAAAAAGCTTTCTGATATAATCTATAAATAGCGCCCGCACGAGCACAAGCACAATGAAGTTCCATTTAAAGATCAAATATTTATTATGGGGAAGCTTTACTTCCACTCCAGTACCATGCATGCGTTTGGGGTACCATAAAACACAAAAAGAAAGAAAAAAAAACTAATTATTAGGATTTTTTTAGAAGAAAATACTGAGTTTTATGATTTTCGTTTAAAAAAAACTGATTTTTATGATTCTTTTTTAGACAAAATATTGATTTTTATGGTTTTTAAAGAAAATTATTTATATCAGTTTCTTCTAAATTTTTAAAATAGATATTTTTTACTATAAATTTTAATATATTCTGGGTTCAAGTAATTCATTAGAATTTTTACTCACTATATGGTAGCCTTAATGCAGCTGGTCCTCTAGGGAAAGGTGGAATAGCTTCGTTAAAGTGTCAAAGAATGACATTTTCCTTGAGAACATTAAGTTTTTGGTCATGCTGACTACAGCAAAAGTATCAACCTTTGGAAAGGATTTTTGCTAGATTTAGAATAGTGCTCTAAAAATTAAGAAACAGATTGGGGGTTGATAAGGCATCAAGACTGGTATTCTTGATGAAACATCTAAATAGTAAAAATGATTAAGCTGTAGTAAACATTTTACGTGATATTTGCCATCTCTGTTTATATAATCAAGAAATTTGCATATAATCAAAAAATTAAAATAGTCCAGTCAACTTATTTGTATATATTCAAGAAATTATAATACATTTAGTCCAGAAATATAAGCTTTCTCTTCTGTCTCTTGTTGTTCTCTGTTTATTAAGCATACATTTTTTATATAATGTAATTAATTAATAATTAATTTTGAACTAGTAATAAATAATTATTTCAACTAAAATATCTTAATTTCTTGAATTCTTTGAAGACATACATAATTAACTGAATTTGTTACTGTATTTGTGTGAGCATACATGTTTTGCTTTAAAGATTCAAAATATCTTCAACAAACTTGATGAAATATAATTTAAATTCTAAGGCATGCGCGTTACAAAGATATTTTGTTAATGAATGGGGGTTGAGCAGAGGGAGAATTTTAATTTGATATTAAGGGTAAAGCCCATTCTTTTACAACAACTGCTGAAAAATTATTAGACAAATACATATTAAAATAAAAGCTTAAATTTAGAGAAAAAGGTTTTGTCTTTATTCATATTCTCTTCATATTTAATTGTTCAGTGTTTATTCAATCTTTGAATGTTTTACAGGAATTACTTTAAAATTGCTTTAATGATTAAAAATAATATTGAGTTGAATTATTAGGGTTAAATATTTAAGAACAAGCTTAAAAATGGAAATTCAAATCAATTATACCTAAAAGTAGTTAACTAGTAGTTAACTACTTTTGGAGAACGAGTTTACTAGTTACAACTAGTCTCAGAAAAAAGTAGTTAACTACTAGTTGCAACTAGTTTTGTTTAGAGTAGTTGGTAGTTAACTACTTTTTGACAAGTAGTTGCCGAACACTAATTTATAGTATAGTTAAAATTAACATTTATGTTATAAAATTAATGAATAAAACATAAAGCAAAGTTCATCCAGTAGTATGCGACTTGGGTCGTTTTTCCAGTGAACTCTTCATTTATGAATGATTTCTATCTCAATTTGGAGCACAGATAACGAGCATGAAAGAAGCATTTTCTGAAATCAGAAAAGATAGTCTGTATATTTAAGATAAAAGATATTAGCATATACAAGTACGGTTACATTTTCAAGGTTGGTGGAATAGCAACATTATTTGTTCACGAGTTATGATAAGCTAAATCGTAAAGAAATATCTGCTCTAAAGATATGTAGGCTCATAATTTAGCAGAAAAAGTTGTTTGCGACCAATGTAAAATAAAATACATATATTAAAACTGTGGAAATTCTAAACATATCTGTTAACGACAACTATGATGTAAAAATATTATAGTTAAATAAGAAAAGTAAACAGTCTGAAATAAGATCGAGAAAAACAAAAATTCATTTATAATGAAACTTTCTTAAATATCTACTTAAAATGTAAGTCAATTAATAATATACTATAGTATGTTTTTTTTATGTGTAACGGATAATCCGTTACACATAAAAAAACCGTTTTTTTAAAAATTGAATCCTTTAAAATCGGAAAACGAAGATCGGCATAAAAATCTTTTTTCAACATTTTGTTTCAATTGAAAAATAGGTTTTATAGCAGCGAATTTTTAAATTTGATTGTTTCACGTCAGCATTAGCACTCTTTTAGAGAAAATAATGCATTCTTACTTAAGAAGTATATTCCTAATGTACTTATTTTTATATGAATGAATTTATATTTACTCTGAAATAGTAATTTTATTTTAATTAATTGGTAATATGTCATCCTCATTACAAAACATCATTTTTCTTTTTTTAAAATGGCTGTACCAGGGATATTTAAGACTTCTTTTATAAGGTAATTATAAAACACTTACGCAAATCAAAAATCAAGCGTAGCAGAACAACAAAAATTAGCCAAAGTGGGTGAATTCCAGGTAAAAGTGGACATCTTTGGGAAACATTAAAATGAAAAGTTTTAACAAGTATTACTTGCTTATGTTTTTTGGGATACAGAAGTTATTTACAAGCACTTTTCCTACCCTCCTGTGAGGAAAAGCTTCACAATAAACAATTTGGCTGTCACTAGATGAATATTAGAAGCCCGTTTTTTTTTTTTTTTGTGTTGCGTCAGTCACTACTATTTTTGGTATGCATAAATAATTAGGCTAACACCAAAGAATAACAAAAGTGTGCATCGTTTTAAGCATACATTACTTTTTCATTTAAATAAAAATTTCCTTGTCACAAGTTCATAATTCAAATTTTTGAGTTTGTTTTGTATTTTCCAGTACGTATGTCTATTTCATGTTGCGTCAGTTACTGTAATGTTTTTATGATTTTTTCTCATTACGAGTAGAAGGCTTCAAATAAAGTCGTATACTAATGTATCAATGTAGCTGTACGAGACAGTAAAATAAACTATTTTATATTTAATACTTTACTTATTCTAATTATTTAAAGTTGACTTTTTGCTTCTAAATGTTGCTTCAGTTATCGTGGAATGCACCTATTTAGTTAAATCAGTTGATACTTGTGCTTTAAATACTAACAGCGCGTTAATTTGCGTAATAAAGATAAAACAGGTGTTGCAGAAGGCAAACAATGCGACTGGAGGTTAGCAGTTTTTTTTTGTACATACTAATTTCAGCTTCAACATAGTTTCTTCCAATTACGTACAATTACCCTTCTCTTTTTACAAAGAATAAAAATCTAGTAAGGTTATTCGTTTTTTCTTAATAAACGCTTAAATAACTACAAAAAGAAATCCCAGCGACTAACTTTATTTTTATTAATGCCTAAATCGTTCGCTACTTGAGTATTAGCTGAAAAAGCACTAATTAATCAAAAATCTGCTTCTACTATTAGGAAGAGCAAAAGAATATTTTGAAAGGAAGCTACATTAAGTAGGGTCAGTTGGGGTAATTGTAAACGCTTTTTCAATGTTTTAACTTTTCATCCTTCCCTTCCTCTTGAATGAATTCAGAGATAAAATTGTGAGCATTGTAGCTACTACTGCACTTCTTGTGAGTAAATTTGTACAAAAATTTTGACTTTATCACTATTTGTTAGCGAATGAGCTCGTGTTTACAATTACCCCAGAGATCTGGGGTAATTGTAAACTGATTTATTTTCGAATAAGGTTGATGCAAATGAAAAATTGTTTCATACACAGTCTGCTTGAAGGCTTAAGAAGTTCCGGAGCAATGGCTCTCAATCTGCGGCCAACAGGCCGCATGTGGTCCGCTGAGTTATGTTAGGAGTTGGCTGAGATCATTTAACGAGAAATATCTTGCAAAAAATCAAGTAATGCGACAAATTTATATAAAATTTGTCCGGCAGTGGATCAGTCGGTTAAGTTTGGATCCCACAGAACATCGAAAGTGAAGCACAACTGGCCGTGGTCAACAATTGGGAGGGTGACTACCTACCGCGACTGATTATTCTGAGACCGAGTGAGCTAAAGGAAGCTGTTCACGTAAAATACATCGTCGCTTCAAATGTCCACAAGTTAGAAATAATTTCCGCTGCGGGAGCAACCTAGGAGACGATCTCTCATCTGGGAGCTGGTTCAAAATCATTAAACCCCTCTGAGCCAAGTGTACTTTATTCTAGCGGAGCTCATTAATAATCAGTAGGAGTTTTCTTAATTCATGGTCTCCTTGCAAGTCACGGCCTGGATTTCCAAGTGGCATTAGCAACAACAGCAATAGTTATGTAAAACACACACAAAAATGTAATTTACATCAAAATATAATACTTACTGTCCCCCCAGAATATTGGAAATAGGATAAATTTAAGTGTTTACAATTACCCCAGAGTACGAAATATATGGGGTAATTGTAAACACCTGACTTACACATGAAAAGTAACAGGGAGGATGAAATTTATAACTAAATGCTTTTAGCAACATTCCATATGACAAAAAAAAAGTGATTGAAACCGCTTACATCGCTTTTGCAGATGAGCTGGAGACGAAAATGTAAGATCACTAAATTTTGTTAAACAACTTTATTCACTGTGTCATTTTCAAACAATGGTGACGCCTCCACAAATGTTTCGAAACTTACAAAACTCTTTCAGTGTCTTCCGTATGTTGCCAATTCATCACACACCAGCAGTTAAGTTTTCAAAACCACCACAAGTGTAGTTATGAAGCTTGTTTACAATTACCCCATGTTTACAATTACCCCAACTGACCCTACTTTGATGTAGAAGAAGCCGGAATTTATATATTTGAGGGCAAATTTTCATTTTGCAACACTTCCACACTAGTTCATTATGATAAAAATCTTTTGATTTATTTGAAGGGCATAGAACTAATTTCCAAAATTCCTGTAAAAAGTATGAAGTCATGAACGAAGATTAGATTTTAAAAATGACACTGGTTTTACAGATAATATGACATCAAAAATTATCATTTTAAGTCTGATAGCCTCGTTTATGACAAAGATTAACTATTTTATCTACTCGCTATTTTGTAAAAGTAAAGATATTGAGCGTATATAGTCATAACAGAAAAGAAATATTTAAAAAACACTGTTACTAACTAGATACTTTGTCATAATTTATCGTTTAGATCACTGGAAAGAATAGAAGTATTTGATCACAGTAAAAGTAGTCGTAACGTAAAAATGACAAATTTATCAGTTTGTATCGAATACATCTCTCTTTTCATTGCAAAGGACCTTTCTAAAATATTTTATCTATACGCAAACTTATGAGTCGAACTTAACTTATGGTGGTACGTTATTAAGGTTTCGATTTAAATAAAAACAACTTTTTTTCTTATCCAGCACAGCGAAACTTTCGTTTTTTTAAGTTGTCAAATCTGCTCTTTTTAACGACAGTTTTGAGTAAAAACATAGCAGACTATTTCCTAGACCTAACGTCAACCAAAAGAATAATCTAAAGCATTGAACCTTACACTTTTGGTCACAGAAAAAAAAAAAGTGACAAAAATGTTTTGCAATGAAGAATTTAGTCGCCGGTGAAAATATTTCTTTCCCACTAACAGAATTACACAGAAATAACAGTTCCATGCTTGGAGAATTAAAATTTTACTAAACTTTTTCAGTTCTCCATTAATAGCTATAACACGTTTAAACAGTTTCGCAACTCTAGAATTTAAAGTTTTAAAAATGTTCAGTTTTTCATCGAGCATTAAACGTGTAAAATGCTCTTCCAGTTGTTAAAAAAGAAACTAGAATTGTTTCTCCCATCTGACTTTTGACAGTAAAGATTCAAGCGAAATGAAATTATCAAACCTAACTGGTTAAATAAAATATTAGTAACATAAAATAAAGTAAAAATTAAAAACTAAAGAAGTTACTCAGTTTTCAGTAACAATATGGGAAGTTGTGAGGGTATATTAGCAGAAAACATGCTAAGAAGTGGCTAGAAATGTATGAAATGCCTCCTTGAATCTTTTGTGAATTTCATCAATTTTACGTAAAATAAAGCAATTTTCGGAATGTTTTCCTGGTGATTATTTTCATTTTTCATTGGTCTTTTTTACTGGTGAACTTTTGACGTTAGTTTTACAAAACTGCTCACTATGAAAAAAATAAATAAATCACTTACTTGCCTTAACTTCAGGTTTCAGTAAAAATTGACGGAAGTTATGTATAAGCCAGAAAGCGTGTTAGATGTTAAGGAGTATCTTTCCAAAATCTTTTGCAATACTATCAATTTTATTAAAACAAAGTTTTTTTTTTTTGAAATTTTTATTGCACTTATTACAATAGTTGGTCGCTTTTCTTGCTACTGCACATTGCACTTTAATCTGACAAAAATGAGTAGCCAGAGCCACATTATTTCTAAAAAAGAAAAAGAACGAAAACCATTTGCTTACCTTTTTTTAGTTTTCGGTGACAATCATGAGACTTGAGAATTTATATTGGTAGAAATATTGTTGACACATATATGTTTACAAAAAAATTTTGTATACTGTCCGTTAAGATTATCAATTGAACATACAATAAAAGTGTTTCTGGAATGCTTCTTTCTTTGATTATTTGTATTTCTCAATGACCTGTTTTTTTTTTTTGGTGAATTTTGTATTTTAATATGACAAAATTACTCGCCAAAAAAGAAAACTTACTTGTAATTTTTAGTTTTTATTAAGAATTCCTAGTCTTAATTTTCTTACCGTTTATGATATTCTACTCCAGACAAAAGGCAACCTTTAGGCATATAATGACGCATAATTTTCGTCTGAGTTCTCCTCCAATCAGACCTATTCCAAGAACTTTCTGATCAACTTTTCCGATTTATTTTACTTCGCTTTATAAAAGGGCGTTCCTTCAATCAGTCTGCTTTGTCGCTAAAACCTCTATCAAGGCGATGTTTTCAACTCTGCATAATTTTATTTTTTTAGTTTACAGTATATTTATAGAACACAGAATATTTTTATACATCACTAAATACAGCTGACTCTTGATATCTTGAAGTCATCGAGAAAAGTATTTGCGATAACTTAAACAAGAGATATAAGCTCCCTTTAAAATATTCTGAACTTAAGAATATTTTTACAAATACGAATAAAAAAATATCTTTAAATACGATTAAAAGTCATTTTAATGGGGATAACGTTGAATTTATGAATAAAAGTAACGACCAGAAATAGAAAAAATATCAGATAATCTTACGATTCAATTTCTGCAAAAATAAATTTTATTTAGGATTTATTAGAATAGAAACTTGAAAGTCAACGAAACACAAAATAACGTCTAGTAAATCTAAATATAAAGAACTTATTACTACATGGTTGCCTGAAACTAACCTGAAAACAACCGGGAAAAAAAAATTGGGGTTCGTGGAAATATCCCCTTTCGTCGACTTGTATTAATATAAAGTATAGGCTCTAAAAAACCACTGCGGGATAGACGGAAAATTCGAGTGCATGAAGTCGAGATATCGAGAGTCGACTGTATATAGCATTCAAATAGTTTTTGAGAAGAAAATTCTTAAATGCGCGTGGTCAGAAATCAGCACGAACAAAAGAATCCAAGAAATAGCTTAAAAAATTGTATTTTATTGTAGAAATATTTGTATATCTTAATTGAAATTACCTCACATTACGGGTAAAACACTAAATAAGTTATAAGCAAGTTGATTCAATAATAATGGCTCAATAAACATTTAACAGTCATTTGTTAAGAAGTTATTTGCTGTTTGTAAGCACACACCGAAGAAAAAAGAACGTATCTTCCCACATACAAAGATACATGTCAATGCAAATGCAAGATACACATACAACCTATCATCTAATTGGGGCTATATATCCATAAAGGACTATTACAGGAACAAATGTAGTTATATCAAATCCACCACAAGACAATGATCCGCATATCAATGAAACATTAAGAACGTTCAGAAATCAAACAGCACTGCCCTCATTTACATTTAGTTTAATTGCATTCACAAATAATGCATCTCCATTGATATGAAATAAGATAGATTTCTACTTGCGATGCTTCCTCTTATAGTAAACATCTATCCTAGACTTAAACACAGATATTATCCGCCAAGAACATTGAGTCAGATATATCTTACTATGCAATAATAACTACATGAGCGCAGCCAAGATACCCGGGCACTACTCCCCCTCCCCTGCCCTCTCCGAGCCGAGTCAAATAAATTATTAAAAGACCAACTGGTGATCAATGAAACATTGAAGGAAAAAATCTATGTTCACCTTAATGGATTCCATATGTCCGGACAATACAAAAGAATCTTCTGCACAAAAAAAAAAAAAAACAATTCCTGCATGGTAAAAGCATTTACAGAAAAGTAATGTTTATCAGCGCCTAATATTTAAGTCATATAGTAGTATCTATGATGTATTTTGGAATAACTAATCTAAAATGCTACTAAATTATCAAATTAAATGAGTACGGTTTTGTTTTCATGTAAAAAACCTTTCATATCGGCTGAACAGAGAAATAGCTATTTTTTTTTTAAAGAAAAAGTAAATGCACTCAACTCTCTTCTAGAATAAGTACATACATTAAAATGAAGATCTATTGAAGAAAAATACCTGGCTACGCCCATGAACAACTCTATTATCAACTTTATTTAAAGAGCTGAAGCAACATTTTGATTTTGAAAAAGCAATACTCGGAAATTGATCAAACGTCTGTTAATGCAAATATATTTGAATAACATCATTTTGAAATTATTTTAGAATTATAAAATTGCAAATGCACACACTAAAGTAAAAATTTTTAAAATCTATTTTTAAATTTAACACAACAAATAATATATTGTATTACATTACTTTATTTAAATCAAAGAAAAATATTATTTTTGCTTTCTTAAATAAATAAAAAAATATTGTTCTTACAAAGACAAGTAGAAATGCACCATATTTTCTTTTACATCATTATTCAAAAGCTTTCTAATTAATGACATTGGTTTTTTTTAAACACGTAGCAATACAGTTACTGACATTTTGTGCCCCAAAGTCTATACGAAATTTTACAATTTCGATTGGATAAAAGAAACAGTAAATAAATAAAACAATAATAAAAATAAATATTGTACCATTTCCATAAGTAGTAGTGCTTTTATTTTTATGCAATTTTAAATAAATAAATGTACTTGATGGGATTCTAGGTTATTAATGCTTACTGTAGTAAAAGCTCATTTCATTCATGCCTTTGTAACAAACATTAAGCTCCTTTACAGAAAAGATTAGCTAGTAATAGGATAACTGAGGCATTTATTGTATAGTGAAACAGACCCACACATACATATTAACGCAGGCAACTATACGTCATGATAGTAGGAAATTCAAGCTTTGGTGCTACAAAAAGTACAAATATTTATGCTGAAAGGCTTGAAAAATAAAAATTTTCTTTTCAGATTGCAATTGTTTGTCCAGCTGAAATACACATAAAACGTCTAATTACAGCAGCATTGCAGTATTTGAGCAAATATTATTTCAATATTAATGAAATTTAGAACTTGGATACACAGGAAGAGAAAGAAAAGTAAAGAAAGCTAAAATGAAATATAAAAGTTGTACATATTTCAAGTCTACGCCTAATATTTAGACACTATATAGAACATACATAATATAATCATCCACAACGTATATACTAGAGAAAAATCAGCCATTAAACAACCCTACTCAACTCTATTATTTAAATAATTGACACCAAGTTTTTATTATGGGAAGAACAAGCTTGGATTTTTGATGTTTATAAAAACATAGAGATTAAAATAAAAATTTAAAAAGTCAATGAACTCAATTGAATTTTGCTTATGCTATTTATAGAAAATATTGAAGATGAATCATACAAATTTTTAAGTTATTTACAGTGGGAAATTTCTTTCTCTTTCAGGATAGAAACGCAGACTTGGTTTTGTTCTTCCTCAAACTGTTGTCTCTATGTCACTTACCTGAGCCCAATGACAACAAAGAAACATTAAGAGGGACAGAACCTCTTCTTGGATGATACATGAATTGCTGACCGAGAGCAGATATGGTTGAACTTGTGCTTCCAGAGGGATGTTCATTTTCTTGCTCCGTCCTCCAAGAGGCCCAGTCTTCTAGCAACTGTCGCCTTAACTTTAACTTGCCAGCCATACTCACTCCTATTACATCACTTGTCCGAGAACGCCAAAAACCGCTAATCATTTCTAAACCCCCCGACCTACGCCTTGATCCACCTTGAGCGACAACAGATGGCCATTCACAGATTGTCTGACTACTGACGATACCTTGCATAGTATTGAGCATGCCAGATGGCCCAATAAGTACACTTAAGAGATCACCAGGAGATCCATGCTTTCGAGCATGATCCATTATAGAGGATCGATTACTACTAGTTTTCTGGGAGTCACTGTGCAAAATCTGTTCACCGCTTATTTTACTTGGCAAATGATGTGACGGGTTAAGGGTGTTACACATAAGGGCAATTGGGACTTCTGTAGGCAATGATCCTCTTCTTTGTACTGATTCTTGGTGTGATAATGATCGATTTGGCAGCATCGAGTTAGAATTTGCAGCACACTTTTCATCCCAAGCATCAACGAGCTCTTCTTTTGTTCGTTGCTCAGATAATGTATTACAAGAATGAGTACTGGGTTTTATTCCATGAGAAGTGTTATGTAATATATTGCTTTCGGAGAGTAGCGGCACATTAAGTAATGGTTCCAATAATCCAAAACTGTTTCTTCTGATGCTATGTAATGAAACACGGCTACTTTCCTGTACAGTGGTAGCATTCTCAGTAATTTGCGTTCCTGAAACAGTAGAAACTTGCATTACTACATAATGCTTATTGTAACATTAATAATCTAACGGACTACATTTCTTTCAATTTTGGGACACTTTTCTTCTAAAATGTAGTCTAATTATACTCGTAATATGTAAACATTAGCCCTTGCAACAGATTGTAATTGCCCCCATCCTATCGGGAAATGCTTGAATCAATTATTTCAAAGGGGAAAGAAGAAAAAAAAACGATAAGAGATTAAAAGAAATACTAATTACTCAATGTGAACTATTATTCATCAGTTGACAATTAATTTTCTGAAGCGGATAAAGTTTTCAAAACTGCTCTCTTCTGAAAATTTTTCAGCGCGCACTTATGTACTAATACGATAAGTTTATTGATTCCACAGTTGTGCTCATTAATTTTAATAACACACATTTCACAAATTCTAGTATTTTTTAGGAACATTTTCTTTTAAAAAATCATTCTGTTATGAATTGAAAATATTTCTTTAAAGCACAAAAGATCAACTTCAGGTATCGTAAATACTTTCGTATTTAATTTATTCATTTCTGCACAAAGTTTTTATGTTTCTCGAAATGAAAATCCATTGTAGTTGCAGCATTGAAAAATTCGAAACATTAAACGTATGCAGATTCACTATTTTCATCGATTGTGTATTTCTTAACATTTTCCTTATAACAACATGTAACAGAGCGAGATCTTTTGAAAATATCTACATGCGTTTGAAATTTGTTTTTACTAATCTGATTATTCTGGTGATAAAAATAACTTGACCAAATGTTCGAGAAATTCCGAACTGGCTTTTACTTTATTAATTTTTAAAGATTATGATTTTCTGCATAAATTATTAGATTGTGGCGCAGCAGCGTCACAGTAAAAGGTTATTAAGGTTAAATAATTTTGACATAATAGTAGAATTATTCTATTTCAAAAATACTCGATATTTGATCCTTTCCAAATACAGAACTATTTCCTAAAACAAATTTATTACTTTTTTAGAACAAAAGAATAAAACACATTAAGTTTACGTTTCATCGTTTGAAATTGTAATTTTGTTAATAACAAAATTTCGAAATGAAAAACGCGTATGTACTTACCATTCCAACATTAAAAAATAAATAAATAAATAAAAAATAAATAAAAAAATAATTACACAAACCACAGTAATTCATTAAATATACTTACGAATATGCACAAAAAGAGTCGAGTATTTTTAATGGGTTTGTCGAAATACACATTTTGTGTAAGTATAGTTTAAGTGTCATATTTTCAAAGCATATGATATGAGAAGTGGTAGGTAAGTAGCAACTAACATAAGAAAACAAAAGCTCTGAAAATGTAAGTAAATTTAAACAATATACCACAAAAGCGTAGCTAAACAAGAAAATGTTAAGTTTCATTAAAACGACAAAAAGAAAAGAAAAAAAAAATCACACATAATATGTATTTTTAGCCTATTAAAACTTGAATTGTTACGGCGGAAATTTTGAGTGAAAATGTCGGCATAGAGCTAGAATTCTACTACTTTCCTACTGAACACTCTAAACATCAAACAATATTGAACTGTTTTTCCAAGAGCAGTTTTTATGACCTGTTTCATGATAATATTTTCTGCACTTTTATCTTCAGATCCAAAAAACAGAACAGTTTATCTTTTAGTGTCATACTTTTATATTTGGGTGTGGCAACTTGCGCAGCGCGCAGAGAACTGGAGTGCATGGTTGTTTGTTGAATGCAGGATTAGTGTCGAGTTAGCCTTCATGTAGCCTTGTTTAGTCAAAGTTATACTAGTGCTTTAATTGATATCGGTTTTGCAAAAACCTCGATTATCCGACGCTTGATTAATTGGAACTATCCGTCAACTAACGTCCAATTTCGAGGCTGTGATTTTTTGGAACATGCTCCATCAATGCCTATATTAACAGGCTTACGCAAAAGTTTAGGGGCAACTATAAAGTATAAACAAAAATTTTGCATCAGTCTTCGCCGATATTTTAGATAAATAACCCTAGAGCCTATAATAAATTGCAAATCGATTGCAAAAAAATCTGAAAAATAATATCCCGAAACCGTAATATTGGAATTTATATGACACAAAAGTTTAGGCACAAATGGCAAATTTTTGTGAACTCGAGGCAACAATTGCCCGCACGATCAACGGGTCGTTTCTTAGAGTTGTTATACAAAGCCTGAAACAATTTAGAAAGATTAGAGCGATGCCGAAGTGAAAAAACATTTACAAAAGGCGAGATTTTGAAGGTTTGGTGCCTGGAAACTAAAGGTAAATTTGTGAACCATTCGAAATGAGGCATTTAACGTTATCCCAGGAAAATCCAGATCAACTGAAATCACGATTTGGATACCGCGAATGACCAGCATTCCGGATAAAAGACAAACACGACGACTGTTTAAAATGAAGATGAATTTGCTAATCAAATTAGAAACACGTTAGCTAGTTTCATTAGAAAGCATGCGTAGAATTGTAGAACTCGGGAATTTCAGACGTAAAAAAGAACTGATTCCAATTTAAAAACAACTGCATTGCGCAAGGTAACATGTCATACGTAGCGAATGGCTCCAGGTGTTATTTAATGATTAGAAAAAGTGAAACTTAGATTGTCCTGATCCTCTTTCGCACTACTGAAACGATCTTTGAAAGTGCATCTTAAATCAGTTCAACAGACGCCAAAGAGAAAGACAGATTTGGCGCATCGAAGGCATACCAGTATTTCAAAGTACCAGTCAATTCTTGAAAGTTTATTACCTTTTTGAAAAACTTACGAGGACAAAATTTTGTTTTCCACCAAGACAATGCGACCAATGGACCTGCTCTAATTCCAGACTCATTCAATTGAAAATGTAAAGGATCTACTAACAAATGTGGTGTATACCAATGGCAACTACCACATATTCGTCCGTTTGAGAACTAAGGGGCAATGGAGAAAGCTTGGTTTAACTTTTTTTTTATAAATCAGAAACCTTTCAAAAATGTTTGTTGTCGATGAAAGACCGCTTATTTGATCTAATATAAAGCAATGCTGGCTACGTCGATTATGTTATATTTTTTCGTTTTGATTGTGGTACTAGTTCACTTTAAGTTATTTATTAGCAAGCTCGCTACTGATGTACCTTTGTGTTCTCGAAGTTTTATTTTGCTTATTACATGCGTTACTCCATATTATTTAAGTTCTTATATCTTCATATTTAACAGTGATTTGTTATACCCAAGTTTGCGTTACGCTCAGACTTCTGTTCAGAAAGGTACCGATCCTAAAGAACATAGATGCTCTCAAACATCGATATTGATATCTACAAATCTACATAATATAATCTTTTATAAGTCCTCTCACTTGAATGGAGATTTTAGCAGTAGTTGCGTTTATTATCTGAAGACTACGATTTTCAAACAGTAAAATAAATAAAGAAATCGAAACAATTACTTCTTAATAACAATGCAAAATCCCTTCCTCCTTGAATTTAAATTTACAGGAATCATTTACTTTTTGAACTAAATAAAACAAAATTTGTTGGGAAAACGAAACAGTAAAGCATCGATCACAAAATATCGATCTTCAACAACTATCAACTTCAATTATCTGTTTTAACAAAAACTGAATTTTAAAAGATTTATTTGTTATTATTAATTATCCACATTATCATCAATACAAATTCATTTTATAAAGTGATTTCATCTTATAAAGATCTTTTGCTAATTTGGTTGCGAATTTGATTACCTGGTATTTTCGATTTTCCTACGTCAGTCTGGTCCCAATTACATTGGCTAATCAAG
Source organism: Octonoba sinensis (assembly GCA_038502835.1). Classification (NCBI taxonomy): domain Eukaryota; kingdom Metazoa; phylum Arthropoda; class Arachnida; order Araneae; family Uloboridae; genus Octonoba; species Octonoba sinensis. The sequence goes on along the minus strand of CM076598.1, from coordinate 199,733,699 downwards.
GCACAAGTGTATTTTTGTTTTAATTAATAATTTATTTTTTATTTTTAGCTTTTATGGCCCAATCCTGTGCGCAATGGCTTGCAACAATGAAAAAGTATTTTTTTTTGCAGTGTACCTACATGCAAAAAAAAAAAAAATGTATCCCCAAAAAAATTATGTATTTATTTATTTATATATTTTGTGCATTTTTTTTGAGAGACTTTACTAGTTCTGGCCCGGACACCCACAGCTGGCATGCGGTAACTCAGGATGAATATTTTTGCCAAAATATTAATTCTCAAAAGTCAGAGGACACTTAAGTGAAAATGTTGTGGAAGAAATTGATAATTTTCTGAAAAAGTTGATGAAAAATATATCACTACCAAATTTGAATATTTGAAATGTAACAACAGATCAGTATTTCTTGCACACTATGCATTTTAAAACTTATCGTCTGCCAATCCTCCCTCCCCCCAATTAATGCTTATTTATTTTCATCATTTGATGTATTAGACCGAGAAAAACATGTTTTAAAAAATGTGAAAAGGTTACAGGGACACAATCATCATTGCCACGTAGCTGTTAGTTTCTTTTTGTTATCGTATTGACATTGCACAAGGTCTCAACTTTTTCATTTCATTGATAAAAAGTGAGAATGCATTTCAGAAACCATAAACCAAGTAAAAACGAAAACTCAAGTTCAAATTTAAAAAAAAAAATGTACTGCAAACTTTGACTAACTATTCCGAGTAACTCTCAGATAAATTTCAAATTTTTAAGAAATTATGTTTTTCTTGTTAAAAGTATCAATTTGCTAAAAACTGCATGTGATGCATTATGTTTATTTTTTCAGGTGCAGTGTATTTATAACTTGTGATTTGCTCTGATTTCCTTGAACTTAGTTTTTAATTTAAAAACGCATGTTTAACATTTATATTATTTTTCCATGCTTACAGCAAGTACATATGTTTCGAAAACAACGTGTCAAAAAGCAGAATTAGCAAAAGAAAAAAGCTACTGATATCTTGAATTATGTAATTATCAGAGTATTGAATGCATTAATAAAACCAGTGTTATGAGCTTTCTTAAATACACGATAGGCAATCGATATATTAGTTTAGTATGTGCAGAAAGAATAACAAAAATAGCTATACGAGGTAAAAAGCATTAAGCTAAGAGATTGAATAAATAGTTTCTAAAAACATTTACTTTAAAGAGCTTTATAGGTTATTAAATATTAAAGGCAGATAAACAATGTGCATTCATGCTATTTATAAAACGCGTTTAAAACTAACTCAGGCACTCTGTTTCATGAATATTTCTTATGAGAGTATGAGAAAGCTTAATAACAGTTAGTTACCGAGAGAAAATTTGAAGAATGAAGATCATAATCAGGAAAAATTTTGGTTCTTTAATGTAAATCTTGACCCATCAATTCTGTCAAGTGAAAGTGCTTGGATTCAGGCACAGGATAATTTCAACTGCCAATTTCTTTTTGTTGTGGCTCATATAAGGAAAAGTTATAATATTCTAAAAATATATGTGTATATTTATTTGTAAATAAATATCAATTTTAATTTGGTGCAAGATTGTTTTGAACAAACGAACACACATTCTTCAATAAAGGCTCTGGATTCATATGTTTTAAAAACGAACCTGATATTGTTTCTATTGGAATTGACCACCTTCGGCCAGATGCACCATTTCTTTCTGCTCCACCTCTAAGACCACCCCTGGAATCAATTCCCGCTATGCTTGATAGTTGACTACCGAAAATATCAGTGTTATCAGATACAGTCACAGGAGCAGAGCCACGTCTGCCACTGCGCCCACCATTATGCGCTAGACTAGATGTTGAGCCTTGCCATGATGGGAGTGGAGAATCAAAATCATGGCTTGGCCTAGGAGTTCGTTCAGCAGAGAAGCTACGACTGATATGCCAACACCAAGATGGCGTCTTCTTATAAAATTCAGTCTTGCATATGCAAGCATTGGCTGCACAATGTTTATTTGAACATACATTCGTGAATAAAGAACATTCAACACCTTTACTGGAAAAACTATTTGAAAATGGTTCATTGGCAGTGTGATGACATGAAGGCATTTCACGCTCCTCAGAAGACTCTATTTGACACAATGATGGATTATTAGAAAGAAATGAACATTTTGGCGCTTGGGAAGATTTGTACGACTGGCATCCATAGTCCGAGGCTCGTCTGCTTCGTAGTACTTGGGACAAGCAATTGACATTTTCGGACTCTGTTACCAGTGAATGCGATCGTCGCTTAGATTTAGGCATTTGCAAAGTTAAAGAGCTGTCTGTTGGGGAAGGGGTACCACAACCATCAACACATGGCGGACATTGAGCATCATCAGAATTGCTAATATTTTCCTCATCCTTCTCAGAATCCGAGCTACAATGACCTTCAGAGCATTTTGCCGATTGCGGTGGACTCTCCGTTTCTTCTACAACAGTTGCAGATGTTTCTGCACTAGAGTAAGTTGGTTGGAAAACAGTAGGGCATATGAGATGACTCTCAACTTTTGTAGCAGCATAAACCTGTCTCAGTTGTACCGTATTAGTAATACTAGAAAGGGATAGTAATGTTGTGCTGGGATGAAGTTCTTCGGTTGAATAAGTTTCCATATGAATTTTAGGAGCGAGTAATCTTGGGGTTAGTCCGCTATCACTTTTTGATCTATGTTGTTTGAGAACCACGTCTGAATCGGTAGATAATAACTGAATTGCTTGGCTTCGAGCGTCAGTTGACTCTGCCAGTAATTCCAAAGATGAAGGACAAGGATCAATAGTTATTTCAGGGGGATTATCCCTTTCTTCCTTTCTTTCAGCTTCCTGTACTATCTCCATTCTTCGCCGCCATTGATTATAATTGTGCCGCAAATTTTCCAGTAGCTTATTTGACAATGGCGTGTTTAAGAAATGGTCCCATGTCTCAAAGAGGGGAGATACAACAAACTGAAAGAAATCTGAAAAACAAAACAAATAGCAGAATTAAAAAGGAATATTTTTTAGACAGAACAACAAAGTCTAACTTATATTTGTTTGAAACCTAATAAAAGCAGTGTATAAGAGAAACCTCAAATAACAGCAGTTTAAAATTTTTAGCAAAAATTCAAGATTTTACTTTTTTAGGAACTGCATTTTTCCTTGTTTAAAAATGAGTTCCCATTTCATGTGCATTCAACGAAAAAGGAATTACATCAAAAGTGTATCCATCAAAAATAAACTTTATTTCCTCTTTCCAGTTAAAGTAATTGTAAAGATGCTCTTATTGATTGAAATTCATAAGGACATTGATTTAAATTAGAAAGAGATGTTCTTAAAACATAAATAATGAAACGAGTATAAAACCACACAACTATTTAGTAAAAAAAAAAATTGTTCTTAAAACATTAAAATAAATATTAATGATTCAGTTGATATCAGAACTATTTTAATTAATATCAGCTTCTTGATTCCTTAGCATATGAACTACAGAATATTACCCGCGAATAAAGTCGAATAATCAAAAAACATATATTAATATACTATAAATAAATTATTTTCATAACCAAAAAGATCATTTCCAGCAATGAATAAAAAAATTACACATAAAACAATTTTAAATTTTTAATAGTAATATTTCAAAAAATGCTTTAAAAATTTTTACTATTAAGTTTATAGAGATTTTTCTTTCATAAAAAGTGAATTATGATTAATTCATACCGTAGTAAAATATCAGTTTTAATACTTAGAATTATGACAAAAGCAACATTATGCCATTTATAAAATGTTTTTCTTCAATACTGTAATTAAAAATCGATACTGACACAATACACTCCTGTGTGTAGCTGCAGCGAATAATCATGTCTTTCAAACTTTTCTCTTCGTTAGCTAAACATAAAATTCTTACCTGTTACATTGCATGCCCAATAGTTTTAGGTATCTGCTAGTCAGACATTTAGTCGTGTCTTGATGTTTAGAAGGAAACGAGAAAAGAAAAAAAAAAAAAAAAAAAGAGAAAAAAGAATAATAATACAGCTAAAAGATAGAAAACTATTTCACTGGAAAATATATGAAATACCTTCAGTTTACCACCAGAAAAAAAAAGAAAAAAAAATCATATAGTCGAAAGTTGAGGAGTTGACATGGGTTAGGGAGTAAGCCCAAAATGCAGAGAGATGCGAAAAACTAGAGTTATTTTTTAACGTACTTTTGTATGTAAAATACTTCAAAACAGTGGTATTCAAGCTATGAGTCCCGACCAAAAACAGTGACACGAACGTTATATCGTAAGGTGAATGAAAATTTTAAATTGGTGTAGTTCAATACAAAAGTAAAGAAACTTTTCTGAGGAAAAATGCTGGTTTCTTATGTTGAAATATTTTATTAAATTTTAGACAGCTTACTATATTTTTAGAAAAAAAAAAGATTTGTGTCCGAGAGCATAAGTGACTTTGTTAAAATATTAGAATTAAGAGGGAAAATGGAAGAATTTTGTTGGAAAAATGCATCGCCAGAAAGGTCATACTATTTGGATCCTTTTCGTTTTTTGGAGAGTTGAAATATAGATACGCTCTGTATTTATACCTAAATTTGCTTATGTTTCGTTTACAGGTAAATCATGTCCCACATTATATATAGATATTTATATTAGGGATGCACCGATCAGCAAATTGGCCGATTACCGATTAATCGGCGGAAAATAATCGATCGATACCGATTATTTGGAATCCTTACGACGTTCCCAAAACTGTTTGATCCCCTTTAAAATAGTTTTCTTCAGTGCATTATTTCCATATACAGCTCTCAACATCTAATAAATTTCCCCGACTGTTTCCTAATTTTTCTCCAAAAGATTTGATGTTCAGTAATTGTTCCATCTGTTTTTTTCACCAATCTTCATCTTCGACAAGAGCCAAAAAAAAAAAAAAGAGAGAGGAGAAAAATTTGCCGCTAGCTCTATATGACCACTGATGTTCTGGCGGTTACAGACGTGTTCCAGTAGTCTCCCGCCAATAGACAATGCCATGAAGGGGTGGCATTTTCCTCTAGTTGGCATTGCAACAGAACAGCTAATGGTGATGGCCAAACTTTAACTCAAAGCCCCACTAAAAGCTCTTCGCTTATTTATACAAGTTTGGAGTTATAGAAATTCGGATAGATCTGTGACTGAGAAAAAAAAAAAAGTAGTAAGAGCCCTTCTTTGGGGCTTACTCAATTTCCCAAGTCAACACCTTTATTAAATAACTTATTAAGTTAATTGCTTATCTTAAGAAAAACATCAGGAGAATATCTTTCTTCATTTTTAATTCAGCAAAGATCGTCAAAAATAAGGGTTTAGTAAAACAAACCTGAATAATTAAATTTCTTTATTGGAGTGCAAAATGCAAAAATTGGAACATTTATAATATGAATATGTTACCGAAGTCTGTATTTAAATGTTAATGTAATCCTCTCCAGTTTAAGATTCCAGAAAGTTTGAGCTGGACATGTAACAATAGACATGTAGTAAGGACAGTTAATTTATTGTCCTTACTTTTTCGGTTGCCTTTTAAATAATTAATAAAGGTTGTATGGCTTTAAAGTGTTACATTAAAAATTTTATTAAATTCATTATTGAATAAAATTTCAAAAAATAAATAAATAAATAAATAAATCCAAATAGGGGGGAGGGGGGTGAAGCGTAATTTTATGCGGCTCCTCCGTTAAGCTTTATAGCTTATAAGGATCGGTACGTTATGTTACCTCCGGAAATTAACTTTGTAAATGATGTCGTTTAACTTTGAGCAATAAATCAAATAAGAACTACTCATACGAAAGTGGTTAGAATAAAAAAGTTTTATTAGAAGTTATTATCTAAGAAAAAAAAAAAAAAAAGACATTTTTGGGAAATAGTAAAAATTAATTTACGAAAAATCATGGATTTCGAATCGTTACAAAGAGTCCTTGACTACTCACCACAAAGCGTACCACAGCAGATTATCTATGCGTAGTACAGTGACTAATCTAATTGAAGTAGACACTGCACTAATAGCCTCAGGGAGTGTGTTCCATAACAATATATATCTTCCGGCGTATAACGAGCACTTTAATGTAAAAAAGGGATAGAAATCTATACATGCACGTTATACTCGAGATATAAAAATAGTAGGTATAAAAATAAGTAAAATATCGGCTTAAAAAATAGATTCCTACATTTGAATCAAGGCTTAATGCAGCAAGATTTCAATTTTGTTTCGCAATTCGAATGAGTTTGGTTTTGGAACCAACACTGTGTTTGTTCCGTATGGAAGAAACCATATTTACTACTAAAAGAACGCCAACTATATTTCAAGCTATAAATACGATTTAACTGAAGCCTTCGACAGTCATGGAAAACTCTGCTTCAATTGAATGGGTAAAGAAAACATCACTACTATTTCCGTGATTCTCAAATTCGTTCTGATCGGAATGTGTCTTCCTTTTTTTGAAAATCCAAAATAACGTTTTTATGAATACCTGCATTGAATACAACCCACCCTGTTTAGAAAAATATTTCTGTACCTAAGAGCCATAATAATATCTTAACTTCATTTTTGGAGTTTTTGCGATGAAGTTAAAAAGAAAAATCTTTTTAGCACTATAAGACTAGACTTTTCCATGCGAACCTTAAAATAAAGTTGTCCGATAGAAGCTTTAAAAGTTCAGAACCATTATGTATTTAGTGACTTTGTCGTTGGTACTCTGTATGCCCAATTAACAGTAAACTCGCAAAAATTCAAAAAATGGACTTGACTATGGTTCTCAGATATACATTTACTCCACCAAGTATTTCTCACACATCTTGTTCCAATTACCACTTGTGAGCTCAGTACAACATTGTTTCAGAGTACTGAAAAATCCTAATGAATGACTTCAAAGCATACGATCGTCGTATATGTGGAGTTGGGGTTTCTTCGCAAAAAGGGGTACGCGTGATACGGATAACATACGGAAAATTATAGATGAACATTATACGGCGGTGCGCATTATACGCTGGACAATAGGGTAATAATGATATCAACAATAAAAATGATAAAATACCCGAATTCATCATATGCGATTGCGGTATAATTATGTCTAGAAACATTTATTTTAGTTGGGGGGTGCCTCATACGTTTGTTTCAAGAGACACAGCAGTAAATTTATCTGTTGATTGAAGGAATGTTTGATATGCCCGAAGAACGTATCGATGCATCATAAACACCACAATCATCAATAATAATGTTTACTTAATTTTGGTTACTCTTGAAATAAAACAGCTGGGCCCAATGAGGAGGGACGAGGCACGAAACAGTTTTTTGATTAATTTTTCTTTAGCTGAGCACACAGCTTTGGAAATGTAAGCAAATTAATGATTGCAAGAAAAAATCATTCAAACAGGTTATCTAAATTGTAGCATATAGGACAACAACAAATAATTCTCTAATTTATTGTGAACTTAAATTAAAACAAGGTTACTCACCGGCTTGAATTTTTGCTACTTTGGTCCTACTACAATCAAAAGTTGGAGTTAACGGAAGTTTAAGCTGCCTCTCATAAGCTCCTGCAATGAGTAAAATTAGGAAATGAAATGGAACAAGTTACCATTTAAGTACATAAAATATACATCTGTTCTTATTAACGTTAAATGGGCAAAAGTAGAAAACCTATAATTAAAATAAAGTATATTTATCCAGTTCATGGAATAACCGATGATCAGTTATTTCATCTGATTCATCCAGATGAATAACAGATGATGTTCTGGAAATGCTGAAAAAAATGACTGAAAGTTGTTAGCATTTCCAAAAGCAGCTAAATTGCAATGAAAATAGACAACTTTTCTTTTTAAGTTCTATTTAAAAGTAATTTTATTTTAAAATGATTTAAACGCAAAACATTGTTATTTTGTAACAGAAAGAAGAAAAATTTAATAAGGGAAGTTCATTGAGAAACTTACATTAGCCGGGACAGGACATTTGTGCTTCAAATGGATCATGTAACTAGGACTAAATTCTAACCAGAACTAAAAACGTTTTGTATGTCTTCATTATTTCCAAATAAGTTAATGCTCATGCATTCATTTTCTTTTTAATTTGCGGAACACATTTTACGCCATGATGAACTGAAAATCATTTCCACTTAGGGATCCAATACCTTGCATGCTCAAGAAGCACCCTCTACCACAAACTACGAGTTTTGCTTTTTAATTTAGTAGATAAGTAAAAGTTTGAAACCCAGCTTGAAACAAAACCTACTCAAATTATTATTATTATTTGTACAGTAAAGAACGTTTTTCAAGAACTGCTGATATGCTAATTACTTAACAATACTATTTAAAATCACTCCATAGTTTAAGTGACAAAAGGAATGATTATAAATTGATTATAATTTCCGAACTATTTGTTAACCCTCTAATTCCCAACTCCGCCTTAAGGCGTACGATGATAACAAAACTTGGGCATTAGAGGGTTACGATATTTACCTTTCCCAATGTTTCAGAAGAACATCAATGTATTATTTCACGGATATATTGTGTACTAGAATAATTTTTGCTAAAAAATTGTATACGCAATAATTTTCATAACTTTTTTAAAACACGATATGATTTATACTCAAGATTCACATACAATAAAATGATTTTCATAAAAAAAATTGCACGTACTAAAAATATTTTCAAGCACTATGGTGACAGAGAATTTAACTCTTACTATTGCAGATGCAAAATATGTTAAAGATTAAGATATGAAAAACACCCTAACAGTTTGAAAAATTTCATAATACTGCGAAAAACATGAAAATCTGCAATGAATGAAATTCGAGATCGATAGTATTGTCATTTACAAAAATAAATAAAAAAAGTTACCTTGTCGATAAAATTCTTGACATACTTGATAACTCCACCTTTGACTAATTGGCCACGGACGACATGGATTGCAAAGATCAGCACATTTTAAAGCAATCTGAAAAGGGAAATTGGAAACATTAGAAAAAAGTAGTACTGTTTTAGATTTAGCATCAAAACAAAAAAAAAAAAAAAAAAAAAAGAAACACGTTTTTAACTTTCTTCCAAAAATTTAGACTAAATAAAAGTTTCGATTTTGTTCACAAAAATAAATAGAGCGTTTCTGTGCATGAATGGTGAAATGAATATAAAAAAACCCCCATATTTAAGAAGTTTTAAATATAAGCTGACAAGAACGAAAAAAGAAAACATAAAGAAAAGCAATGAATCTTAGTTGGGATAACTGCATGAGTCAACGTTCAAAACGTTTAATTCAAGTGTTTCATAATGATCTTAAGGTACATGAGTATTATCCCCATCCACTATGAATCTCGTCAAACTTGACGATTCTAAAAGTCGCCAACTTTTATTAAAAACTCCAGCGGATTTTTTCGACGAGATTTCGAAAATTTAAAACTTTAATTAAAATGAAAAATGAGCCAACTGAATAAAACAAGTCATTAGACAAAGCTAAAACTTCTCTAATGGAGAGTATTTGTCGACCATGAATCTGGAAAAACGCGCTAGTGAGGATAGTACGTAATTGTTTTTCCTTCGGTGACAGTAGAAGACGGCGTAATACGTAAGTACCGATTTTAAATTCCAAAATCGTTACCTGTAATGCGAAATGGCGATACTGGTCTTGTTCCATATCGAGACAGTCTGAGTTTAAGTAGTTCTGAAAAATATAAGAGAGATGGAAAATTATATACATTTTCACAACACGTTACAAAACTAAAATATAATGACGATAATTTCTCACTTTAAATTTGGCAAGAAATTCTTTCTGCCTCGTAATATCTGTAGCTAATATTAAAGATCTGATCTGTCTTTGTATGTCCAACCTGAAAGTAGTAGCAAATATTTAGTTTCACCATGTTACCAAATACCATCAACAAAATATCTAGGCTTAGTCCATGTCAATTCAGGCAAGTAAAGAAAAATCTTACCTTTATAGTCTCAGAAACTTTTAATTTGAATTTATGTTAAATTTTAGAACAAAGTAAGATACCGGTATGTTTTTGTTTTGCTCAAAAAAATTCTTGGCCCAAGCTACAGGCGGCCAAACATGGCTCCCCCCTGGCGCCATTCCTCACTTCCGATCTTCCGACAAAAATTTAATGTGCTCTATTTCCTGAACGGTGGCATATATTTTGTTGATTTTTTTTGCATTTGAAAGATCTTCTATTTAAAATGAGTGGCTATATTTTAAAACATCTATTCATTTTTTTTGCAGCCTTCTGATTTTTTAAAATCTTTTTATTATTTTTTTCTAGAAAAAGGCCAATCTTAATTTTTATATTTTTTTACTGTTGGTCAGTAACTGAAAAGAAGAGCTTTCAGTTTTGAGCTGAACGGGTTTTAGAAACAATGCAAGATTTTGCCATATATTTTATCAGTTTTGTTCACAACATGGTCATATATCGGTCTCATGAAATCGAAAGAGCCAAATTTAGATTGGATATTTTGATTTTATGAGACCAATGTGTAGAGCTTTTTGTACCTAAGAGCACATACCAGAATATCAGTCGAATGGCGGGCACCATTTATTTTTTAAAGATAGATTTGTAGTTGGTGGACATAGTTAATAATACACTCTACATATAATGCACAAAAAAATTTATTCCAGGGGTGGGAAATTAGTGTGGCGAAGACTTGGCGCGACTTGAAAATGAGTTCGCTATATTTTGCTTTGTACTTATATCTGTGGGGATGGAGGTCGTTTTCCTGGCGATTTCTAGTTTGGTTGTGTTTATCATTATAGAGTTATTCATAGTTATGTGGTCCTTTATTCAAATACTCTAGATTCTAAATATTCTCTAGTTTAAAATGGAAAGCTGAAATATTTTATCTTTGGGCCCAAGCAGCGGGCGCACCTAGACCGATCGACGGGCACAGGGTTGGGGACCTCTGGTGTAGAGGTACAATTAAAAACAAAACATGAGATAGTATAATTTATAATTCCCGTTAAAACAGGATTTATTATAGAGATTGGAGCGTTATTAAGTAAACATAAGCACCAAAGCAAGTTTTTTCTCTCAGTTTCCTATTAACTTATTCCGCTATTACGTAAAAGTAACGCAAAATTTTTTTAACGGAATACTCTCAAACATAAGTAAAATAAGTATATTTTATTCTAAAGTTGACTGAAGTAACAATCAGAAAAATACCTCAACAATAATAATTCAAACTTTAAATGGAGCACATCTATAAGTAAAAATTTTAATTTTGTAAGAAAATAATTCGCACATTTAGCGTTTACTACTAATTACCTGACACAGATTAAAGCTTTCACGTTAATATTGGCGATCTTGTTTTGAGGTAATGTCTTCTATGACTACTAAGAACTTTTTACTACAGCTGAAGAAAAGAAAGAGAAGCTTCGTTGGATTTGCGTCTAAAGAGGATTAAAAATGCTCATAGCAATAACATCTTCTGCTGTAGGATGTAATAGCAAATTTTTCCTCTGATGCCAATTTGATCAGCAGTATTTTACAACAAAAACAAAGCAAAAATCACAGTCGAAAAATAGCCGTATAAGAGCCTAACAAAATAATTTAAAACTAGTTGTTCTTTTTTTCAGCAACTATAGGCTTCTACAATGCATTTAAGTTGAAAATTTCTTTCGGAAATTCAAAAGATGGTCAGAAATTCCTCTTACATTCGAAGGAAGACTGCTTGCTGTCAAAAATTGTGCTCAGAGTTCAGAATGATTTCGTTGAGAATTACGCAATGAAGTAGGAAAGTGGCCTTGCGAATGTTATGAGTGTCCGAGCAACAATTCGAGTGAGCCTGTAGTCTGTGTGTGACCAAAAACTCACTAAAATGCAACTTATTCAACAATTTAAGCTGAAAAAGGCACATTTATTGTTAAGGAATGAATCCCATTTTATTGGAAAATGAAATTTAGTCGAACTTTTTCCAGTCATTTGTCACATACATTTAATTTTTTTTTCGAAAATTATGAATTTATGGAATTAAATTAACGTGTGTAAGCGCTTATGATTATTTATAGCACACATTCAATTTTTTAACATACCAGACATCTCTGTCTAAGTGATCAAATATCCCTGATTCACTGAGGCATGAGATTGCAGTGCGCCAGTGATGATTTTCTAACACTGAAGAATTCTGGGGAAAAAACAGTCAATAAGTAATTAATTATATGTTATCATCAAGAAAGAAAGAACACACGTACAAAGAAATATTTAGCAATATATACAAAGAAAATTACCTTTCTTATGAAATATTTTTACAATTTTCATTTTACTAACGAAGATGATTGGCACTAATAACTATTTAAAGTAATATTTATGCAAGCGCAGGTTATCTACTAAAGACTCGTTTTGAAAAGTGAAACATCGGTTTTTGATATCATCACTACATTAAATGCTTAATTAGAAAATATGCACTAAAATTGCGATAATAAAAAGTTACGGAGTCTGCAGATATTCAAAGTACAATTTAGTAACTGTTCGTTGGCTTTTTCATGACCGTTCGCTCATACATAAACATTACTCTTGCCGGATATCGGGTAGTTAGCGACACTTATATGACGTATAAGTACCGGATATCCGGATCTGATGTTTGAAACTTGTAAATTCTATACACATTTTTAAGCATCCCACAACTTCCAAATATGTAGTAAGCTTGTAATTCATATATTTTCAAAATATGTTAATTAATCTTAAAAGTAAAATTTGAATGCCGGATTAACCGGGCATTTCGAGCAGTGGCCGAATATTTATAAATCTGTCGGATACCGGATATCCGATGCCTTCTAGGAGGATCGTTTCCATTGAATGGAAATGTTTCGTGACCTATTTGTAATTTCGCTGATTTTTTCGTTACTTTCGTTACCGATTTCCGTATTCATGACTTTCGTGATCTGTAGACACCCTAATAAGTCGAAAATTTAATTTTAGTAGAAACATTCAAAATCAAGTTTTCAATCATGGGTGCAAGTCCTGGAAGTTGCCAGGACTGAAATATTTTTGAGCTGACTCATGGGGGTTGGGGGGGGGGGTTCTTATTATACATATATAGGGGTCACACCAGAGCAAATTCGAGCCCGCTTTACGACAGTTAGCAAGATTCAAGTCAATTAAAATGGACCCTTCACAAAATTCCAAGCATCCAAATTTTACCTTTTACACCATTATTTATTATAAAAGGGGCAAATAATAATAAAAAATGTCATCACTATGTGTAAATTTCACAAAAATCTCTTTAAATTCACAAAAACGAACCTGTTAAAAAATGCTGAATCGGCCCGATATAAGCAATAAGATTATATACATACCTCCTACACATAGTAAGTTTTACCACTTTTCTGGGGGGGGGGGGGGGCTGATATTACCTCATTGCTATGCCACTATTCTTTTCCTTTCAAGTATCCTTTTGAGTTAAAATTTGAAGCACAGTATGGGACCTCAAATCCGGAACCCTCGGGGCCGTGATCTTTTCGGATTTCGCCGGTTTTGGCTCCCCATTCAAAATATTTTGTAAGTAGCATCACAGCCCACATAATTTGCTCTGGAAGATTTTATTGGCATTTTTCTCATTTATAGCATTTTTTATTATCGTATATACTCCTCTATAAGTCGCGAAGTTTAGCACAGAAAACGAAGTTGGAGTCTGCTTACATTCGAGGCAAAACAACGAAACATCTGTACTTTTCCCGATATTATTTTAATCTTTTTAATTAAACAATAAAAGAAAAAAAATTCTGTCAACTTCTGATATGATTTTATATTCTATTTCGCTAGCCACTAAATTGCAGTAAAAGATAAAACTTTTGGAAAATGCGAGAAACGCCGATTTTCAATTTCACGAATATTCTGTATCGCGCGAAAATTAGTTCATTTAAAAAATAAATATAATAAAACTACAAGAAATGTAAAAAAAAAGCAAAATTTAATGAAATTAACTTAGAATTAAAGCAACAATTAATAAAAACTCTAATCGCAAAAACGAGCCCTTTTTAAGAGATCGCGAAATAACTTTTTAGAAAACTGCACATTTCCGATCATAAACTTTGTTCATCACATTTTATTTCCCTTCTATTTAAAATGGCTATTTCCAACAAACGGTGCAAAATCTTCCCCGATTTTTCTTCAAGAAACAAAAGCTGTTTTTTTTCCTTCAGCTGCCGATTTTTTTGAAAAAGTTCGGAATTCTGAATTTGGGATTCCATACTGCACATGTATCATTTTTATGTACTAAAAATACAATTATTATAATTAAAAAACGAGCACATGAATATGAATCAATCAAGGGAATTTTAAATAAAAAATAATAATAACAAAAAGTACTTTTTAAACGAAAGTAAAGGAAAAACTGAGTTTAGATTATAAAAAAAAAAGGACTTGGATACTTAAGGAGGACTTTAAAAAGTCATTAAAGTATGTCATAAAGGACATTAAATAAAAGGACTTTGAGGTGAAAAGATCAGTTGTAACCAGCTTATTATGGTTGATTAAGAAATTAAATATCTTTGCCTGATGCGTATTTTGCCACCAAAATTTAACGGCCGATCCAGAAAACCGGGAAAATTTTCGCTCGCCTATTTTCCCGTTGTCGGGGAAAACGTTAAGCTTCCTTCATTAAAAAAGAAGGGTATTTGTCCGAAATATCTACTGAAAAAAAAAAGCATTTTTCCATTGTAAGTAGCGGAGAATATCGGAAAAATACCGATATAAACCCCCCTAATTCTTGCAGAAATCGGAAATTTTTGGAAGGCTAAAAAAAGGAAAAGTGAGAAAAACTACATATTAAACGTCCTCTTTATGACTAGCTGAAGGCTTTAATGTGGTAAAAAATTATTTATTTTTCCACTCAAAACAGGAATGCCTACAAAAAGTTTTTTTTTTTCACTTTTCAAAAACGAACGAAAAATAAAAAGTCCGAAAGCGTTTTTAGCGAGTTAAATACAGTTCTGCTTTTCTTTTCGTTTGTTTTTCTCTTCAAAATGAAATAAAAATTATAAGTGCACATCAAAACAAAAATAACACCACCAGTCCCCTTTATTGGCCTTTAATCTTCTAGTTATAATTATTGAGTCATCCCTAATTTGTTCAAAGAAACTTTTAGTGTGGTACAACTCATTCATTTCAAATAGGTCATTTTCCATATCAGCTAGTCACAATGAGGAGCGATGGCGATAACCCCACAGTCGTCACGTAAAGTAAAACGATGTGCGCCATTTTGAAAACGCGGTGTTTTAAAAATAGTCCGAAAGTTAGAAATTCAAACAAAGATTTTTTTGAAAAGGATGAAAATAAAAGCTAATGGTGGAATTTAATAACTGAAATTTGCAATTTTTGTACTTGCATTTGCGAATGGTCCATTGAGATTGCGATCGCAATTTGCAAAGGGTTCGTTTTCGCGTTTGTGACTTAATTCATGGCCATTATTAATAGCCAAAGCAAAAAATGGCGATCATTCTCCCAACGCCACTACGAATGCTTTGGGAAGCGAGATTTGACGAGATGGCGAGCGTCCTTGAAGCGAGACGTTGTCCCATCCACACTCCCTGTCCTCGGACAGCGCGAGTGGGAAATTCCGTTTGTGGATGAAAAAAAAATAAATTCCCTTCCTTCCTTGCGATCTTTCCGTACTTTTTTTTCCGTCCTTCTTCCGCCCTCGAATATTTTCAAAAGACGGAAATCTGTCCTGTGGACGGAAGTCTTGCACCCATGTTTTTAATCAATCTCACATAACTTTGAAAGTTTTCTTACTTTAAAGAAACTTTCACTTTTGAAATGGTCTTTTAGAGACGTACTTTTGAAATATAATATGAAATAAATTGAAAATGCTGAAAAAAAATGAACAAAAAACAGATTTACTTCCTTCAATTACCTTAGAGGCTCTTGTAAAATCAATTTGCGAGGGGAAGGGGTGTTGTAATTTTTTTTGTATAGAATCGTAAAGAATTAAAAACTGTGAAAAATTTTTAAATGTAAAAGTTTCTTCAGTTTCATTGTGCGAGCTTGAGTAAAGTTATATTCTACTTTAAATTAAGGATTAAGAAATAATTTCTGGAGTGGAAGTTCACTGCTTCTGGTTTCGAAGTATTTTTGTACCAAATTTCAAGGGAATCATATAAAGATCCTTGCTTTCACTAGTTTCTTTAAATATTTCCGCTGATAAGCCCAACGCACTTCCGAGTGAAAAAAAAAAGTGAAATTCGTTGTCTTGAAAAATTCAATCGAAAAAGTATATTATAATACAATGCTTCTGTACTCGTCACGGTATGAGGAAAAGATTTTCATATCAACTCAAATAATGACTAAAAGCATACATAAGCCACTGGAACTAGTGGTGAAACCATATTTCTTTTAAATTTATAACTGCTTAGGAAGACAATATACAATAATATAAGCTCATAGTGCATGCGAATATTGGTCGAGACTTGATTTTCAAAAGATTGCAAGTGCCACTCACAAATGTTACGCCTATAAACCCAATCCAGCCAACCAAAACAATTTCGGTCAAAACAAAATGTGTTTCAAATGCTACATAAATTTCAAGAGAAACGTGCATTAAATAAAAATCTTACATGATAAAGGTTAACTAGATGGTTTGAAGTGGCAACAAGAAATGCTTGGGTGACACCAGGATGATCTAAATCATGGGCTACGGCTGCAATGACAGATGACATGGCTTCTAATGGAGTTAAATGAGCTGAAAACTAATGAATAAGTTCAAGTATTAAAGAATGTTGGGCACTCGTTTTGAAAATATAGAAGAAAATGCTGGTCACTAAGTTTATACCTTGTTTTCTTGGAGAAAGCAATGCATAGCTTGAGTGACATCTGCTGCATGGACCGAATTATGATATGGGTTATGTCTATGGTAAGCTGCTTCCATCAAATCTGAAAAGTAACAAAGTGCAATTATTTACGAGATTACAATAATAAAATTAATTACCAAATTAAATGTATTTAGCTTGTGAACAATGACCAGATGAAATGTAAACTCATGAAACTCAAAATTAGTATTTATTGAAATTTTAAGTTTAGTACTCCTGTTGCCAACAAAGAAAACTTTACTACATTGGTAAATCTAAAGAATACCAATGCTTTAAAAACTAACTTATATGCGTACGAGTGTTAAGCCTAACCTTATCCGTAATGATACATCAACGATACTTCGGGAGTCGGATCGCTCACACTAGTGTGTTTGCCTTCTTGAGTCTTTGAAATATGTTATTCCTCAAATGACTGAAGTGAAGGGAAAGAAAATTAAAAGGAGTATGAAATCAATTGAATAATTATCATACTTAAATTATTATTCCATATCTATTTTGCAAAGAGCTTGAAAATAATTTTAAACAAAGTGTTTTATATGTACAAGGTATATTATAAAACGATTTGGCAGCGTTTTTTCGACGAAATAAGACATATAGGGGAATTTAAATAAAGAAAAAAAAGCCAACTTACTAAAACAATGCCAAATTTTGACGATATCAAGATTAAAATGATTGACGAAACCATATTCTTGAAAGAGATGCACGAGAAGGTAGGATAGGGATCGGCCACCGGTTGAGACATCAAGATTGAAAGTGTTGAAGGACCAACTATTGCACTTGGAGAGCAGTGTCTTGGAGAGAAAATAATAACAATCAGAATGTAAAGTTTATTTCTATACGTTGATTTAAAATTTTCATTGTGTATTGAAACATAACAAAATAAGTAAACTGGTTTTTGCAGTAGACTGAGTGTTAAGCATGAAATTTCGAAAGTTCTGTAGTGCGTTTATTAATTTGGCCAGGGACAGTAGATCAGTATATATATATATATATATAAGTATCCGTTTAAAAACAATACTTACTTTTTATAGCAACAATCTTATAAAGCAAATTTCAGTGTAATAACCTGAGATCAGACATCTAAGAGAGATCGTGCAGGGTTCCTTCTCACCCACCAACATGTTTTTTAAAAATTGCTACAAGTCAATTTGTAGCGCAGCCGAATTTCAATGGAGTTGTAATGCTATTTATCGCAATTTTTTTGGCAAGAAATGTTTTCTACAACTCAAGTTATTTAAACCAATAAAACCAATGATCGCTAATGAATTATCGCGGCAAGGGGAATATATGAAGACCTATACCTTGTCAATAAAAAAAGTGAGATTTTCTCAGTTTTTTTCTCGATTTCAAAGAGGAATAATCTCTTTACCAGCATACATCCTCTGAGGGACTGAAGAATTAATAGAGAAGAAATGACTACTTACTTGAGCTGCCACTTATCTATTGAATATGGAATAAGTCAGTATGTTACAAAGACATCATAAAGAAATTTTAGCGTCTTTAAAATTGAGCTATAAAATTAATCATACCTTCGTGATGCCAGCATAAGTGTCATCCAAGAGGTTCAGATCAAGTACACGGGTGATGACAGGTTGTCGCGATTTACTACCGGCAGCACGAACCTCTTGCTCCGTGTACGCCAGAGGAAAATGCTCAACTTTCTTCACAGCTGAAACCAAAAAAGGAGTCATTTGCGGGTTGTTTTGAGGGAGATAGCTATAGCTGGAGAAAGCCAAAAGTCGACAAAGTCAAGTTTAGCTACTCCGATCGGTCAACTCACCACTTGATTAACATTCAAATATGAGAACCTCAATCAGCAAACTCACTAATTAACATTCAAATACGGAAATCGAGTCAATCCATGTGAAATCATCCAGAAAAAGAGAAAAAAAATTGCTCAATTTTTTTAGTTTTCTTGTTTTTCGTCAGTCAATTTATTGTTCTCTTGAAATCTCAAAACAAGAGTTTTAAAGTTTTTAAACCTCTGAATTTTTTTATTACAGCCGTTTTCCAGTCGCTACGTAAGTCATTTTTCGTGAAAATTCTACTTTACAAAAATCGTTATAACTTTTCTATTTCTGAATGTATTAGAATGATCAAAAAAACACATTTTGCAAAGAATTAACTACATTTCGATTATAGATTTCTTTTTGATAGCTCTTTAAAAATGTACCAAAATAAAGCACGAAAGTACCATCTTGACAACGAAAAATTGCATGTTTCACCTTAAAATTTTAAGTGCAAGAGGGAATTCTTTCCTTGAATAGGTATCTTATAATAATAATCTTATTTTCACAGTAGAAGTATGAAACGTTTGGAGCCTTTCGTTCGTTTTGTGCAATTAGGCAAGCTCATTGTTAAAATGGCAACATTACGACTTGATATCTTAAAAACGACTGAATGAAATTTCTCAAAATTTTATGTGGGTAATCTTCTTATAGACATATAGCAACCTTCTTATAGATATTTTCTACATATAAATATGTAGGAAAAATTTATGAGTGATATAGATATCGTTTTAGAAATTTGGAACCTCAAAATCGATTCAAAAATCACATGTAATTCCATTGTTTTTGCCTCTTAAAGTAATTATGCTGCCTAATTTATTTTTTAAATTGCATCAAAAGTTGATTTTTAAGTTTTTAAAAAGTATATTAGTATTAAAGTAGACATAATAGAGGCGAAATCAATATTCCATAATCGATAAAAGCCTTTTTAAACATAAGCTTGTTTCGTGTACGCTGCACATAAGCATATCAAATCAGAAATTGGCCAGTTTCATTGCTTCCTTTGCTACGAGATAAAGCATCAAGTAATAGATATATTTGCCTTTTCATTCTAGTTGCATATTTTACGCTTTTCTCCTATGCTTTTCATATGCATCCTCAAATGAAATATATGCACCGTCCATTTATTTTCCAAATTCGTACAAAAAGTGCGAAAGTACTTCCTCTTCTTAGTACTGGGGATCACCCCTCTCATTAATGCTGTATGTCTATCCTCCTTGTTCAGTGTTGTAATTTTATGCACACATTGATCCACAGACTGTATCAACTGTTTTAAAAGAAATCAGTTTGTTTTCTCACATAAGGAAAAGTAAATTCAGTATTATCATCATTACTTGTAGTTTCTTTATAAGTTTTGTGACCAAATAATTTATTTGCATAGTTGGTACATAAGTGACTTACTTGAAACTAAAGCAACAGGGACACTTGCTGGCTTAGATAAATGCTTTATACGAATTTTTCTCAATCCATCTCTTACCTTTTTATTATTAATAGTTTTTTATAGACTATGACACTTTTTCCTAAAAATATAATAAACTTTTACAAGATACTTATATTTGTGGTAACGATAAACATATTTTTCTTATTTCTTAAAGTCCAAGCAGCAACCCAAAACATACCGACTTTAATAACTCCTTTGAGGGCACTTGATAAAGTTGTTTATGACACTGATCACTGATAAAAATGCCCCCAAAAAGTGAATAAAAATAATTGTGACGAATAACTTTACACCAGCTGTTCCCAAACTTTTTTGACCACGGAACCATCAACGGTTCCCTTTTACTTTGAGGAACCCCCTTAGTGCTCATATTTAAAATCAAATTTAACAATCTGAATAAGGCTTATTTAAAGCCAGAATTAACCCGCCGGAAATAAATTTAAAACTAATTAATTAGAATTGAAGATTTTCAGTATTGTAAAATTCTAATTTGGCAAGCTCCCTTCATGTTTATCTCGCTCTCACTTGCCTCTCCACCCCCTGGAAAAAAATGCCAATAAGTTCCTCTGGATTTCGAAGTCAATTAAAATGATAAAATGTGGTAGCCATTGATTATCCTTCTGAATTACTTTTGTAACCTTTTTTTAAGTTCTCAGGCTGTCAATGAAAGACACTTGTGTAAATAAGAATTAATTGCAAAGTTTTTGTAAATTATTACACCTGTCCCTGTATTGTTACTAATGATTGTAAAGGTAGGAGCTTTTATCTCGGATAGTTGAATCCTACATAGACCTGGAGTAGCGTCCAATCTAGATCTGAATAAGTGTTTACATATGCACAATCTAATATATCTTGATTTTTTGCATCGATATGTTACTGCAAAGGGGGAGAAGGATTAATATAGCTTGCTTACTTAAATACAGGTTTTTAAATTTGTTTTTCTTAATTTAAAACAAAAATTCATTTCATGAAATATTGAAATATAATGAAAAGATTGTTTCAAATAAGATGAACTGGAAAATTTTGTTAGTCTCTCTAAAACTTATTAGTGATTCATACTATTCAGCATGGTGAGCTTTTTTGTATTTATGATTACAACCACTTCAAGTTATTACACTGAATGTCAAAAAACTATGAAATGAAAGTTATCCTAAACTCTCAAAAATAGAGCTCTCACTTTTGACGATTCTTGAATCGTCAAGAAAATTTCGTTATTTACGACGATTCTTCCCCCGCGCGATCACGTGACTTACTACAAAAATTTCACCAATTTGACGAAAGGTTTACTCGGAGCATTTTTCACGAAGCCATTTCGTCGAATACGCGATGAAAGTTTCGTGAGATTTGAGCACGCATTTCTAAGAGTGTAGTGACTCTTATTTTAATAATTTTCGTACCCAATAAAAACTGCAGTTTTAACAAACTAACGTTAAAATCTTTATTTGAAATTAATAGTTTCAAAAAGTGTGAAAAGTTCATGAGTCATGTTTTATCTATATTAACAATTAAATATTTAAAATTAATCTTCCAATCGTGGGTTCAATCCTAACCATGTTGGGGGATTCTCAAGATTCAAAATAGTGCCTGCACATAAAGAACCAATGAGTATCTATTTTGTTTGGGTACTCTTGGTTAAATTAAATTGCATCAGAGTCCTAGTGCAATCCTAGTTTTGCAGCATCAGAGTCCTAGTTCAAATTCGCATTGTAAGTGCGTCACTTTCTATCGAAGAAACTAGACGTCGAAACTCTCATGTGGCAATGGCATCTGCCGATTATGGAGCAACTTGAAACAATAGATGCCAGTTTCCGGGAAATGCAAAACTTAATAACGTAGTCCATGTAGAAAGAAAAAAAAAAAGTTTACTAAACCATACTCTTAGACTCCTTTCGGGGATCATGTACAAAATAGTACAACAAAACCAACTAAATTCCCTTCTTTGCTCATTGGTCACTATCATATAATTGTCAACCTTTCATCATCAAACAATGTATAGTCTTTTTGAACCACCCTAATATAATCTCAGAATCTTCTAAATCAGAGCAACAAGTTATTTTACAATTTTTATATAATTTAAAAACCCCTCTGAACAGTCTTTTTTTTTTTTTATTTTGCTTCCTCCAAATATATTTTTGTTTTCAGACAGGGAATTAACTACCGCTTTCAGCTAAGTTTCATTGCGAAACATTTTCTGAGCACGATTAACTGAACATAATTTTATACAATAAATTGCCAACGGAACCCTTGCCATTCTTCTGCGGAACCCTAGGGTTCCGCGGAACACACTTTGAGAACCGCTGACTTTACACATGTAAAAATATTCAATCTTTTGCGAGATTAGACCAGAATTCTCTACGTGACCCTCCCCCTCATGTACGTGTATACACAAAACGCACACTTAAAAAAGGGGAAACTTATGTGTTACTTTCAGAACAAGCAACACAAAAAAAGAATTAAAAAATCTCGAAGCAAACACCCCTATCTTCTCATAATTCAATTTTCAGTTTTTAACATATTTATTTACACATTTTACTGCGGGATATTAAGCTCTTGCATTATTCATGTTCTTATTTATATTTTTATCATTTTCTAAAATACATTTATAGTATATGCTAAAGGAAGGCCGATAGTTTTGAAATTAAAAAGCTGTACAGCTCAAAATAAATTGCTAAGACAAGCTTTTAGAAACTAGCTCAGTAGCTTAATCATAATATGTCTCAGAAAGAAACAATACTACTTAAAGCAATCATTTAAATCTTTTTTCCCCCCAGGAAAACACAAATTATGTAATAAGCCTTTTTGTAAAAATTGGTTACGTATGAGTTTTTTTTTTTTTGGAGAATGAGTTTCCTGAAATCAGAAACAGATGCCTGGGATTGTTCTTTCAAAATGTGTTTAAAAAATTGTTGATTGAGAGAGAAAGAGAAGGAATAATAAAACGTGTACAAGTGTATTCAACTAATGCAAGTATTATGCTTTGTGTTGAGATTTTTTTTTTAAAATTAAGATATATTTTTTTTTTGCGATTCATCCATCTCTAAGACACTTGGCAAAAATATTGCGGAATATTTTACCCTTATGTGTGAAAGATTTTACTAGACAAAAACAAAAATCAGAAGCAACCCCCTTCTCAAGATTTATGAATCCCCTTTCTTTATATTTTTTCATGTGGCTTTCTAAATTTTTTTTCTGTGACATTCTAGGGGGCCATACGTGCCCCGTTGAGAAACTCCCTGTCACATTGAAAAAGGGATTCGAAGCAATCCCGAAACATATGTCAGCATTTTAATGCTTATTTGTGCTTTCTTAACGTGAAATTATTTTTAATTACAGTTTACTTGCACAAAATTAAATTATTATTATCAATTTAGCTCTTATAATAATGAACCATAACTTGTTGCAATAAGAAAGTTAAAACATGATGCAATTGTTCACCGAGTTACTGTAGATAATCAAAAAAATATAATTTATACCCTGCTTAAAATTTGTATTACTTATCAGTTCAAGATATATTGATGTTTACAAAAAATAATAAATAAAATAAACTAAGATAACTAAGTGAATAAATAAATACGTAAATACATGAAGAGTATTAACTCGCCAATGGAACAACTTGAGATCTAATATGCTTATGTGATCACAGGATGTACAAAAATGGCATGGGTTTAGAACTGTTTTTATTGATTATGGAATTGGAATATTTCAATACAACTACTTAAAGTAAAAAGAACATTAAAAGTTAACTTTGGATGAAATTGATCAATTTAATTTGCAGTATGATGACTTTTAGACGTGAAAAAAATATGGAAATACATGAGATTTTTCAGACAGTTGCGAGGCTCTAAATTTCTAGAACGACATCGATATCACTCGAAACTGTTTCTGCATATTTATGTCTATAAGATTATTCTCAATTTTTTATAAACTTTTATTTATTTCTCTTAGATATATTAAGTCGCAAAGTTAGCACTTTAACAATGAACTGCCAAGTTTGCGTAATTACACAAGTTGAAAATTTTAAGGTAAAAGAAGCAATTTTTCGTTGTGAAGATGGTACTTCCAAGCTTTATTTTGGTAAATTTTAAAAAGTAGCATAAAAAAAACCGTAATCAAAATTCAGTGCATTTTGTGCAGAATATGCGACTTTTTATACACTTTAATACATTCAGAAATAAAAAAGTCAACGATTTTTGTAAAGTAGTGTTTTCACGAAAAATCACTTAAGATGCGACTGAAAAGCGGCAATAAAAAATTGGAGTATTTAAAAAGTTTTTTTAAGCTTTGTTTTGTGGTCTCAAGGCAACAATAAGTTAACTAAAAAAATAAAACATTGAGCAACATGGCCTGGAATATTTCACTATGGACAATCCCGGTCAGTCAATTCACCGCTCGATGAACATTTGAAGGGCCGCAGGGGAAAACTCTTTTCTCCAATTTCTTGCCAAATTGAGTTTTTAGTGCAGTCAAATAGCTTGTTATAGACAGAGTGCATATACGATACGATTTAAGCAAGAAATATGCAGATGACCCACCCATTAGCGCCGCTTCCTAGGAGCAAAAATGATCGAAGTCGTCCAGCAGGGCCGTGGAGAGCCAATGCGGGCCCCATGACAGTTTTGTCACCGCAGCCCCTTTATTGCGCTTTCATCTTAGCCATAGAAACATTTCACTGTCTGCACTACTCCATTGCTAAATTGGGCCCCCTCCAAAGGCCCGGCAACATGATTCAGCCATTCCTGACACCCACTTTAGACACAAGATCAAATTGCTTTGTGCTAAAATATAAGTACCAAGATAAAACAACGTAAAAAGTACAAACTCAGAATAAAAAATATCGCAAATAGCTATTGTAGCTTCGAAATAGCTATTTGCGATACTTTTTATTCTGAATGTGCTTTTTTACGTTGTTTTTTCTTGTACTAACCCCCTTTAGACGGTCCTGAAGTCCAGAAGTTGAAAGTTAAAAAACTTATTCCTCAAAAGTTAGAGATTCATGAATATAATCGGTTTTCCTGCGGCCCTTCATTTAAATATAGAAATCCCACCTACCAACGCACCTCTCGATTAATGTAAAATTGGAAACCTCGAACTATCAATAGAGACACCTAGAAGCAAAGAGGTGTATGTGACAAAATTGAAAATTTGGAGATATATTGTGAAAATGATTGGTAAAGCACTATTCTATATCGTGGCAAGAGATGTTAGGTGTTACCGTAGCAGGTGCCGCTCTCCAACATGATTTAGAAAAAAAATAGCATGAAGAGTCGCATAAGATCCAAATTTCGAAAGCGTTTTTCTCGGAATCGTTATTTGGTCACTAACATCCCTTTGCTTCCCACTGCCTTAATTTACCTCTCGATTAATATCTGCACCTGAGAGCCATAGTATCTCAAGTTCATTTTTCGAGGTTTTGCGAGTTTACACTTAATGGACGTACAGAGTACCGACGAAGAAGACACTAGCTACATGAGGGTTCCGAACTTTTAAAGCTCCCATCGGACATCTTTATTCTAAAGTTCGCACGGAAAAGTCTGATCTTATAGTATTAAAAAAAATTTTACTTCATCTCAAAAACTTGCTTTTCAGAAACTACTACAAGCATACGAGACACGAAAGCTGAAGTGCACAATGGATCAAATTGCAAGATTTCCTTTTCAAACAAGGTCCTACTGTCACGCCCAATTCCGATTGAAAATAACATTATGACATTGCCCACACATGCAAATTCTTCAAAGTAAAATTTCGACAAATTATACATGACAAGTATTAGAATTGTATGTGTCATAATAAAATATTGAATAAAAAGACGTTTTTTAAGTCGGAAGTTATTCAGTGTTGCTTCTTTTAAGCACTTTTGTTTTTCGGATTTTAAATAAATGTATTTTAAAGGGTATTTAGCATTTTTACCTCTTTTACATATTGTGGATTTAAAGCTTATCAGCTTTTCAAAAAACTGACTCACAACTAACAGTAATTGCATGTGTGCGGTGAAACTAAATGCAAATAACAGACGCTATATGAGAAAGCACCCAAGATATGACAAGCCAATAACGTGTGAAGAACTGATACTATGATGATAGCTTGAATTTTTATATCACATGTTCACTACAAGTTATACAAATGCTGTCAGTTCTTACACTTTACCGCGTCGGCGTATCTAATGGCGTATTTGCTAAAGAATACAGAGGTTTTGATGAAATACTATTAGTTAAATTGAATGTAAAATATACTTGTAGAATTGTTCGATGCAATTGTCAAGAGCTATGTGAAATAAGCGATTAAAATGTTGAGGATTTAATTAATATTGTTGTACCAAAATATCTCAAAAGTATAAACAAATACTATTTAATTGCTGTATTTATCAAACTTAATAGCCATAACACAAAATGTAACGTATTTAAATTCATCTCTAAACCTTTTAAAGGAAAAAACCCCTTTTACCATGCCAATTTACCACTTTAGAAAGAGCGCTTTCAAAAGTTGATCCGAAATATTTCGCCCTATTTTGCCACCACATCCTATTAACCGAGTCGCTGAAACGAAATAAATCAAAGACGGTGGCAAGAAAGAATGAATCTGAAGTTAAATCATCTGTTTCGATGTGCCACTTGCTTTCATCAATTTATTTCTGTCCAAAAATATGTTCTCACAGAGCTGAGAATCAATTAATTTTTATTCGAAAATTTGTCGTGACTAAGCTTCAATAACACGGAGATTTATACCGCAGGCATCCATCTTCTTGATAGTTACAAATTGTACGATTTGGTGCTTTGAAAAATGAAGGTTTGGATCATGTTGTTGAAACAATTTCTATTCTCTCTTGTTTAAGAAAGAGTTTCAAAATGTTTTTGAAACTGTCAGGATCAAATGCTAGGTTACAGCAAACTATTCCACGCAATATATTGTATATATTAAATTATATAAAGTACAATTAATATTTCTTTTACTTCAAAATTAGCGTAATATTAAAGATATACATCAGCAATTATTAAATCTTTTACAAAATTGATTTAAAATCAAATCCGACAATATTTTTCACCAAAAAATGATCATAAATGAATGTTAACAGTTCGAGTACTGAATTATTTGAAGATTTTTATGCTCATGGGACGGATAATTTGTGGCTATATGGATCCCCACTTTTCTCCCATAACATCATCTTAATGCCCCCCATTAGCACGAGGCCTTAGTAAAAGACAACTTCGTTTGATTAAGAACGAAATTATGCTTGTAACTGTATAATATTAGGGCTTAAAAACTATTTTTTGCACTGTTATTAAAATATTTTAAAAGTGCATGATACTATTTGATGTTACCAATAGTTCTTTGCACGTTTTTTTTTTTTTTTTGTATGCGTTAAAATCGCTGAACTAAAATAAATCATGTTTCTACCGTGTACTGTATCGTAATTTTTAAAATATCAAGTATTTTCATTAATTTTTTCACTGCCGCGGGCGTATATATACGCTTTCCCGAAGTGCGATTTTTTTGCTTTGTGTTGCTATCAGTAAAATTACAGCCGAGGCATTGGAAATCGTACTTCGGAAAATCATATATATACGCCCGGGGCAGTTAACGCACCACCATAGCGAGGCATATGTATACACCTGCGGCAATTAAGGGGTCAAAGGAAATATGTGGTAAATTATTTATAAACGTTTTAAAGTATAAATAAAGGTTTCTGAAATTGTTTAAATATAAAGAATAGCTTAATATAAAGCTACGAAATGATCAAATGCATGTAATTTTTTACAAAAAGCTTCTCTACTTTTTATTTCTTATAATTATTATTTTACTTATATGATAAAAGAAAATACTATTTTCATTTAAAACATTATTCTAAAAACATTCTTCTGATTCATTCTTGAAGAATTTTAAAATAACGTTGTTACTGGACGTGAAACCCAAATATTACCACCCCATTCTGTTTTAGAACAAACACTAAACTCAACAATATTGCTTAAATACTTTAAATTCACTTTTGATATCCGTTGCGAATTGTTAAAAATAAAAAGTTATACGCTTACCTTCTAGCATGCAGATTTCAGATGATGTGAGGGCATTTGAGATACCTTCGTCTTCGTTTTCTGAAAAGCAAAAATATTTTCAATTACTACTCGGTACATGCGGCACACTTCGCTTCAAAAATGCGGGAAATATCTAGTACTTAAAAGTAAATGCATAGCTCGTATATTCGACAGACCCTCAGTAAATGCATAGCTCGTATATTCGACAGACCCTCAGTAAATGCAAATGCCACAAACTGACTAAAATAACAAGCACGCAAAATCATTACAATCGCAAACGAAACAAAAGGGGGGGGGGGGGAAACGCAGATTGCTATTGAACTGTTGCTGTCTATTTGTAGGTTGAAATACCGGATCCGCCTTCTGTTCCAGTGGTCGGATGAACAAGTTTTTTTGTTATTTATCATTAATTGAAGTAAATACAAATGACTATCTTACGTAACAAGAATAATTAATGCTACAAAGAAGAAAATTACATTTAAGAGCTAGTTCATTCATTATAAACCTTTCATGTAGCTTTATGTCTGAAACAAGCAAAAGTGAGACTTCGTATACGTCAAGTTGAGCGAAACAAGTCGGTCCCGGAAAAGAAAAAAAAAAAAACCTTTTCTATTTTCAATGATGGGCAGTGCGGAAAAGGGGCCATTAGTGGCACGCAGTGCATATAAAGAAGTTTGTGGGCCGATTTCTTGACTTTTTGCAAACACGTAGAAAGTCCTGTTTTTTACAAAATTGAAAAAATAAGTAACAAAAATTAATTTACGATCATTTACTGATTTGATGACTTACTTATAAGTCATTATCTTCGATGATGGACAGTGCAGAAAACGTGACAATATTGGTCACTAAGTTCACGTAAGTAAATTGGAAGCGTGTAGAACAATTCCTCCATTTTGCCGCAAATAATGCGTCGACATTTTTTAAAAGTTTTTAACAAATTCTGTCACAATGTTGACACTGTTTTTCGCCATGAATTTTTGACAGATACGCATTTTGTACTGTTATATACCTCCTAAATTGAGTATCAGTAATAAATAATTTATCAGTAAACATTTAAAAATAATTAGAACCAGAAGAGCCTTCTTGCTGTTAAATACACATGTGTGATTGGTAAAAACCATATTTACAGCAAAAAGTAACATTACGATTAAGCGAGTAGAGCTTGTCAAGCTATCTTTCAGAAGGCGAACAAATACAGCCACAGATTTTGTTAGAAATATTTAATTTCTGGTAAAAATAAGTTGAAATACTAAATATCTCCCTAATTTGAATAAATTTCTTGCGTTGAAGATATTAGCAATAAAAAATAAATATTATTGCAGCAGAATGTACTAAATTTTTATAATTGAATGTAATTTAACTCTTCAAATACCTAAAAACTATTATTCATTTCTCGTGCTAAAATAACTTTCTGACATGAATTAGAATTATTTTTCTCTAAAAACTTATTTACTATTTAAAAAGCATTCAAGAATTTAATTTTTATTTTAAAGAGGTTCGGGAATTAATTTGAGAGAAATGTTTTCATTTGGAAAAAGCATTGGTGTTTATCAGACCGGAATAGTTAAATTAAAGCAAGCCCAGCGTATAAAATCATAGCGCTTCAAATGACTTCTTTTTTAAAACTAATACATATCCTTTAATATATGAAACGCTTAAAAAATCCCCAACTTTCTTTAGAGGGCCGTAACATACGGGTATAAAGAATTTTTAAAATATTATCTACGGATTTGTGAGTTGCGATATGAAAAAAAAAACTTGAAGCGAATTTATTTTTTACGATTTCAATAAGATGTCAGACGATTAGAAGAATAATAAATCACGAGATTTTGTACAGAAATTAACGTTAAAAAAAATTTAAACGGCTTTTTAATTTTCTGCTTGAAAAAAGGTATAAGTAATTGCTTGTCGCAAAACACACGCACACATAGATATATAAGATTTGCTTATGCTCCGAAGGAATCTAGATTTTTACCACCTACAGGCTTATAGCATCACTAAGCCTAAAAAGTGTTCTCATTAAATAAAAAAGTACAAAAACTAAACCGCAGTATTTTAAACGTTACAATTAATTGGGGGAAAATTATGAGATTCTGTTTTTTCTTCTGAAAAGCATAACTTCATCTAATAGAAGTAAATATTAAACCACGGCACATCACTTAAATTCTAGAATTTCATAAAATATTCTTCATGAAGTTATCGCTAAAATTTTAGCTCACAGTAACAAGTAAAATGTATTAGTAATTGTTTGATTTAATTGTTTTGACGTTATATTTTATTACCTTAACGTGTCTTGATGGTTTTTAACCCGGGGGTCGGGTAATTTTCAAAAAAAAAAACGGTCATAAAAGTGCTTATTTTTTTATCCCTGAAAATTGTATAAAAATGCGTATGAACAATATACTGAAAATTCATTTTTATTTTTCGATTTGTTTTTATTTTGAAACTTTAAACACTCAGCCCGGAAATATGACGGGAGCGAGAAATAGACGGCGAAACCTCAGCCCGTCATCGATTTTGAAATTTTAAACACTCAGCCCGGAAATATCACGGGAGCGAGAAATAGACGGCGAAACCTCAGCCCGTCATCGTCACGAGAGCGAAGGAGTTAATGAAGAATTTTGTTTTAAAGTTGATTTTTACCAAATGAAAAACAATGTATAAAAACATTAAGGTGATAATCTTTTCAAAACTATAAAAAATGTATAAATAGACATCGCAGAACATATCTTTGGCATCCTATTAAAAATCAGTACCTTTTCATTAGAATTAGTTACTTCATTGAATAAATAGTTACAGATACCGTCAACCAGAGCCATCTGCCTGGCAGAATGCCAAGAAGAATCCATCCATGTTCAAGGGAGGAACTCCTGGTATATTCAATGTGCCGTTTTTGTTGTCGTTCTAGTTCGTTTAGAATGCTTGATTTCTTCCAAACTGATGCTATATGCCAGTTTATAAATTTAGTAGCTTTCAACAAACAGAGAAGCAAACATTCTGATTCGCGTGCTAATAAAAGCAATTTCAAAACGAACTTCCCTAAGACTCGAATGGATTCGTTCTTCTCTGCCATTGGCAAAGCGTCAAAATGTCAAAATTCCGGGGTCGGACTGTATTTACAAAATAACTACTTCTAATGAATTAGAATTAGGTTTTTCAGGTTGTACAACACAATGTAAAAGTTACACCAGTAAATCTACTTTGGGAGTTAAGGACCTTTAAAATAATTTTTACTATTTTAGCAGCTATTTGAAAGTAGACAATATATGGAGGGTTCAGAATACAAGTGAACCAAGTCCATTTTTTGTCATTTTCGAGTTAGCAGCGCAATAGCAAAACTTCATTGCAATAATGAACCAAGTTTCTCTTTGAACTTTTAATTTTGTTATAAAGCTATAACTTTATACCTCTGTAGCACAAAAAAGTTTTTTTATCGACTTGGTTCACTTGTATTCCGAGTCCTCCATATTATAAAATTAGAGTTTTTTACTTAGTGATTTTAGCCTGCCCACCGAAAATAAAGTCTGTTTGCCAATGTCAAATATGAGCGAAAAAATAAAGAGCAGCAAAAATTGTTTCCGAACATTTTCAATGCTAAATTAAAATGCACCACGTAGAGCAGCTTTTAATTTGAACGGCACTTTCTCCTTCGGCATTCGAAAAGGATATTGGACCGGAAGTGTTCCTGGAAGGACGGAAAAAGACACAGGATATTGCCGGAAATATTTATCATAGAAACCAGGACACGAGTGCTATCGAAAGTTTGGATCCCTCCAAATCTAAATAATCACTTTTTTCCCTCTTATTTCGAAAGAAAGTATCCTCTCGTATGAGGAATGCAAAACTTTTCCGCTACATTGTTTCAAAATCGCTTGGTTTCATTGTAAGCTTGTGCTTCCTGAACTAATTGTTCGCGAATTATTCATTCACAGTAGCTGCTAATAGTCATTGCTTTCAGAAGGATTTATAGCAGTCGTGAGCTTTTTGGTTTCTGGTCAAAATCAACCAAAATGTTTGTAAACGAAGACGCTTCCAGTCAGTCTTATTTTCCTTTTGAAACACTCGCGTTTGTAACTAATAAGGTAAAATTAAGTGAAAAAAAGTTGTAATTCGAATTATTTTGTAAAACAAATGCGACTAGCTGAAAGAACTTATGTATTCTTTAAGTATTCATTTCGTATCAATGTTTTGCAACTTTTTTCATACATTTATTTCGTTTTCTAAAATTAAGAGGGTCACTTGATGTATCCCAGGTTTATAGCATCTTGCTTTAGTTCCTTACAGTAGCGTCGAAATCGTTTATAACGATAATTTGATTTTAACATCAATAGATCGCTAGTTCCAGCAGATCCCCGTTGTACATTGCGTTAAAACCACATCGCTTTTAACGTCATAGTTTAAAAGGCGACATCAGTGAAAACTTTATTTTCCTCTTATTTTCATTTTGGATTCTATCGATTTTTTGCAAAATTCTAAGAAATTAAAAGAAAGTCCTAAGTGGTCTAAAAATTTCACCCTCGTCACACAAGAAATTGAAACTAAATTAATTAGAATTATTAATTTGTAGTGTCCATTTTCCGTTTTCTGGACATCAAAAAACGTAACCTGGAAATTTAACGTTTCAGCAAGATATGGGTGCATGTTAACCTGCGGACGACATTCTAAAAACTATTTAACACGTTGATTGCCCAGCTGACTGCCATCGTTGTTTATAGTTTACAGATCTCCAGACGATAGTTTAATTTAATTACAACTTATTGTACAAAGCATTTTATTAAGTAAAAAATGACTAACTTTCTATAAATGTATTGAAAAATGAAAAAAAGTCGGCAACAACGAGACAACTTGTCTCTCAACAAGTTCACCTACAACGAGTTATCTCGTGGGTTGGCAATCAACGTGTTAAGTAATATCATCACGAACTTCATGACTCATTCTCTGACATCAATCACGAAACAAAACATTGTCACGAAATCAGCGCTACAAAAAACACTGACAGGGGATTTGGCAGAAGATCTCAGTGGAGAAAGGGATCCAAAAGAAGAATTTATGAAATTCTATTTGGGCCTACAGTTCTACCATCAACCAAAGCGATCTGCCTGGCAGAGTGCCACGAAGAATCCACTCATATTCAAGGGAGGAACTGCTGGTGTAAGGAACGTACCGTTTTTGTTCTAGTTCGTTTATTATACTTTATTTCTTGCTTTCAACAAACAAAGCATCAAACATTCTGATTAGCGTACTAAATAAACGCACCTGCGAAACGAGCTTCCCTAAAATTCAAATGGATTCGTTCTTTTCTGCCATGCGCAGAAGAGTCCAGACGTCAAAATTCCGTGGTCGAACGGTACCAGCTATAAACAGCTTGCGACGAATGACGTAGGACGGCAGTAATTCTGGTTTCATCTAAGCTTCAATTAACACTAGCCAATCAAGAAGCTTTGAAGTATAATTTTAATATAAAAGGCCTTATTAGTCAAAACAAGAAAAAGACATTGATTAGTAAGAAGACTCGTCAATAATTTCTTTTTTTCTTTAATTCTCCTTATAAACAATTCCTTCCAAAATATCTTTAAATCTCGGGAAAAAAAAATGGGCAAAGCATTTAAATCAGAATTGATAACCGAGAGAAAATTCAGACTTCACAAGATTCTTTGTGAGAGAAAAAGAAAGATGTTCTTACCTGATTTGCAATTCATGACATAAGTTTCTGAAAGTACTTTGAAAGCAAGATCCACTTTAAAAAAGACACTTTAGAAAAATTTTAGAGTTCAAAAATTTACGTTACACAGGACGGAAAAAGAGGGTGTTCGACAAGGTGATTTTAATATTTTATCCCCAAGCAATTCCCATAACATTTTTCAAGTACAGCAACTTTATAAAGAGGCTTTGAAATATAGCCTACCAATATGCATTATTAATAGTAAATTCAGAAAATAAAGGTGAGGATTATGTTAATTTATGGAGAAGTTCCCGAAGCTTTTTCTTCTCTTTCTTTTATTTTTAAACAGAAAAAAAAGACAAAAAATCAACCCATGGTATTTAAATATTACATAAATAAAATGAAAGGGAACTTGACTTAATGTTCCACCGCAGGCTTAGAAAGACATTTGATAAAGTTTATAATAGCGAAAAGAATCCAACTTACCGCGAAAGCTTATGCAGAAAGTGTCGTCTTTTCCAATAACAACATTGGTTCCTTTCTAAAAAGAAAAAAAAGAAAAACATTGATGAACATTTTATTTGTTAAAAACATTTTCCAAACAAGAAAAAATATTTATCTATATTTTACAGGTTGAAAATAAGCTTTAAAAAAATTAAGATGCATTTGAGAATATGAACATTCGTATTCAAATGTAAGACCTCAGAGTGTAACTTACTTTTCTAAGTGTATTTCTAAATTATTTCCTTATTTTCCACCCAAACCGAATTACTCGATTATGAAATGTTCTTAGCGTAACGTAATAGCTGTAAAACTGAACTTTGAATTGAACTTGTGGATTAATTTGGTACACTCATACAAAAAATGTCTCATTAAATCTTTTTCGACAGCAGTAGAAGGGAAAAAAAATCCATATTAGCAGCAAAAAATGTTCCTGTCTAGCGGAAAATTGAACTGTATTGCTTTATTGTATCAACGTTGTATATAATTATCTCAATCAAAGTGAAAAGGCTAAAAAACACCACTGCATCTCACACTTACACGCCGGCCAAATTAAATTTGATTAACTTATACAATGTAACAACAAAATAAACAGTGTTTGCCTTGAATGAAATACTTCGTCATTCATGGCGCCCTCTGTTGCGAGAAAAAAGATTAAAAACACGAAAACTAAGATTATTAAATTTAAAATAAATTTCTAAAAGTGCAATCTAATTTCTAAAAGAAATAGGAAGGATAAGCTGTACCATTAAAAAATACTAAGATATAATCCAATTAATGTAGTTCACCAGATTGAACTTCTCTAATTTCTGAGTAATTAACTATAAGTCGATGAAATAACAGATTAAGTCAACATATTGTAAACATGCAAGTAGACAATTTTGAGCAATTTTTCCGGTAAACTAAATTGTTTATATATATGATGATGCGAGGAAAATGAGCATTTCGATTTATAACATTGTAAACGAAAGTTTTCGTAACAATTGTTATATTTCTTTTGTGGTATATTTTTTAAATGTACCTAAATTAGTGTTACCATTTCCATCGGTAGGTAATAAAACGTTATATTTCAATTTGAGCTAACAATAAAACAAATAAGCTATTTTCTTTCTTTCCTGTTATATTAACCAAACAAATTAACGATTTTGTGAACGAAAACAAAACGAACGCAAACATTTAATTACGACGCATTAAAAGGAAAAAAATAAATGCAAATGTTTAGATATTTAAATCTTCTTAAACTTTAAAGAAAATACATTATTTTCTCTTAATATACACTCCTCAAAACAATTAAAGGATCGCTTCTTTATAAGCTTGTCATTTTTTTAGCAGTTAAAAAACTGATTATATGTTATATTATTTTGAAAGGCAATGCAAATGGCTACCAAATCCTTGCTAAATTATTGAATAATTTTTTGTTGTGTATTGGGAATAGGTGAGAGAATTAAAAAACTACCTAAATCAAAACCCTTTAATTATTAAAATCAAAAGTAAACAAAAAGTTGTTTTTGTGTTACAATTAATGGCTCAGTATCTTGTTTCCTCCTCTGACAGAAATCACAGCTCGGATTCGCCGGGCATGGTTTTTATAAGCCTCCCGAGGCTTTCTTGAGGCAAACGCTCCCACTCTTCTCGAAGAGCGATTTCCAGCTCCTCCAAAGTGGTGGCTTGGTTTTGACGGCTCCGGATACTTCTTCCCAGTTGATCCCAGACATGTTCGATGGGATTCAGCTCCGGGCTGCAAGCGGGCCACCCCAAAGTGGTGATATTGTGGTCTTGTAGGTACTGACGCACGATCCCTGCAGTGTGGGGACGGGCCCCATCGTGCATAAAAATGAAATTATGCCCTTCTGCTTCTGCTCTGTGACGTATATGGACATTCAACACCTCGTTAACATACCTCTGGGCGGTCAGGGATCTGTTGCGGATGACTACAAGGTCTGTACGATCATCGAGTGTTATTCCACCCCACACCATTATTGATTCTCCTCCAAATGGGACCCTTGAAGATAAGCAGCAGGGAATAAAACGTCCATTCCTTCTTCTGTATACTCTAGCCCGACCATCATTACCAAAAGGAGTAAATTTAGACTTAGCAGAAAAGAGTGCTTTACGCAAATGCTTTAGGTGCCAACGTCTGTGTGTCCAAGCAAACTGCATTCTTTCTCTTTTGTGACGTGCTGTAAACCGAGGTACTTGGACTGGTCGTCTAGATCTCAATCCACTTTCCCGAAGTCGATTTCGTACAGTCTGGTCGGAAATTTGGGTCCCCGTTGCGCATCTTAGCTCATTTTGCAGCTCCCTGGCTATTGAAACTTAGAAACTTTATGAGCACTTAGACGTAAATACCTGTCCTCTTGGGCTAAAGTGGACCTCCTCCGCCCTTGACTTGGCCTTATATGGGCAGTCTCTAGTTGTTGGTAGCGGTTCCAAAGTCTTGAAACCACTGATTGACTTACACCGAACCTTTAACTCACCTGACGTTGAGAAACACCACCTTCAATCCATGTGACAGCCCTAGTCACATCATTGTAAGAAAGAAATCTTCTAACACCTGCCATGGTACGTAAACAGGACGAAGCAAACAGAAAATGAGTGAACTGCACCTTGTAAGTTCGATTGACAACTGGTTAGTACTTGGAATCTTGCTCTTTTTCATTAATGTTTCGGTGTGTTTACAAAAACATCAGAATTATCTATAC
Source organism: Octonoba sinensis (assembly GCA_038502835.1). Lineage (NCBI taxonomy): Eukaryota > Metazoa > Arthropoda > Arachnida > Araneae > Uloboridae > Octonoba > Octonoba sinensis. Next base: position 199,696,785 of record CM076598.1, on the reverse strand, counting down.
TAATTAAAAGCCAAGAAACAAAAACAAACTCTGTTGTTTCTCATTAAAGGTGTCCAGTACCAAAGGTCAAATTCTCATATTTATTATAAAACTTATTCTTGTACACGATCATTCCAAAGTAGTGATCCTTTAATTGTTTTGAGAAGTGTAGTTCAATATTAATCTAAAATGTTGGTATTATTTAAAAAATTCCATTTTTTTAGGGCTTTTTCCCCATTTTTAGGACATTTCGAAAAATATTTTTAAGCGTGGTCTTGAGTATTTTTCAACTCATCAAAATTTCTGCTCTAATCGTTACAAATAAGGGAAATCTCCAAATAGTCAATTCAAAATAATTCTTGCGTCATCCTAGCATAGGCTTGTAGAACAAGAGCAAAATATTTTTAAGGGCGTTTTTTAAGGATATTTTAGCTCATCAAAATCTGTGCTCTAATGATAACAAATGTAAGGATCACCAAACAGTCAAGGAAAAAAAAAATACTTCATACATCATTCTAAGATATGTTTTATAAAACAAGCGCTAATAGCACTTTAACCGCTTGCCTGATTATCCCGAATTATCTGGCGTTCGTATATATTGCAGTTAATTATTATAACGAGAAAACTCGGGCGAGTTTGCAGTATGATTTGTTTTATCACGGTTTTACTCGGCTTGAAGGAAATATTCCGCTTTCATTGGCAGTTTGCCAAGTTTTGTTGGTTTGCTGTGTTGTCCTTTGTTTCAAAAACTATCATACAAAAACCAATATTTAACTTTTTCCTCATTTACCCCAAGATAACTCGGGATAAAAATTTGTAATTGAAGCGGTTAAACACAACCAGCGTAAACTGTTTATTCATAACTGCGCACAGTCGGACTTGTTAAAGGCAACTTAAACGAAATCGTATACTATGAATGTCAAAGGATGAAAAATGAAGTTGTAGTTTTGACGAATTAAGACAGGTGCTCCCCAAACAGCGTCACAAACTATTCAGGGCACTCGTTTGCAAAATCAAAGTCCAGCATAAAGGATCTACTTTGATCCTTGACTGACGGCAAATAAAGAATAATTAGAATGCTTTTCTCAACAACAATACCATTCATTTTCACCATCGTTGGATTTTGTACTACGCTTATACATTTAAGGAGGAAACAATTATTAAACAAATTTGTAAGCGATCATTTTTTGGAAAATAGCCTCAGGTTACGTAGTTCTCTCGTTCAGCGAAGTATTACACATTTTCCCCAAAGGTATTGAATGGATTAATACTATGACTTGATCCAGGCACATATACAATCTTTTCGGTGTGAAATATTTGGAGAGTAATTACTGACGTTCGAACAAAATATATACAGTGAAACCTGTGTCAGTGAAACCTGTGCAGCACTTTAGTGGTCAACTTAGACAGGTGGTCAACTTATAGAGGGTAAGGTAGAGGGTGAAGGTCTAATTCCGTTCTTGACAAAAGTGGTCAAAGACAGGTGGTCCACTTACAAAGGTGGTGAACTTTACATATTTTACTGTATTATATATATTTTTATTTGCTCCGTGTATGGGCTAAAGTGAATTTTCTACTGTAAATACAAATACACTGTAAGAAATCAAGAGCAACATTTCAAGGAAAATACAGTAATAAATAACTTTGTTCTCTACTTATGTTTTGTATTTTTAAATAATTTCCAACTTTTTCGTTTTTGAAAAGTAATTTCATTTAGACATTTAACTTTGACTCAAGTTCCCCTATATTTTTCATACATACTGAAACGGTCAGCTGCATCATTTATAAAAGAGTATAATTCTTACTGCGTATTTATATTTATGAAGAATGGGAGAAATATTTTTCTGCAGTAAAATGATTCTGAAGTCCAATTAACGCAATAGACAATTCGGTTACATGCGAGTGCAAAGATAAAACAACGTAAAAAACACAAATTCAGAATGAAAAGTATCGCAAATAGCTATTTCGAAGCTACAATGGAGCCTCATCATCAGTGCAGAAAGGAAATGCTCAACACACAACTAGAAAGCTGTAAGGGAAATGACAAGAACCAGAAAGACAACCGGTATTTATACTCTCTCTTAAGGTAGCCAAGAAAAGAAATGCTCAACACACAACTAGAAAGCTGTAAGTGAACAGACAAGAACCAGAAAGACAACCGGTATTTATACCAGCTTCGAAATTGCTATTTGGGATACTTTTTATTCTGAAATTATGCTTTTTGACGTTGTTTTATCTTTGTACCCACATTTTAGCACGAAGCATTTTCATCATTTGTCTTATAATTCGGTTATATATTTAAATTTCAATTTAATAGTCGATTATTTATACAATATATTTAATAAATCAATCTATAAGCAATCGAATAGAATTTGCGTTAAATAATCAATTCAATAACAAGTCATTCATCTCATATAAATTCATGACATGAATGAATCGTTCTGAAAAATATTTTAAAAATACCTCCTGCAGAATCTGAAGAGGACATTTGTCTTCAAGATGAGATTGACCCATGTTTGCAGAGAATTCGACTCACATTTTTAAAGCAGGAAATAACTGTCAGAAACAATCTCAAATACGGATTTAGCAATGCCCTTGTAGTTTATGATCAAGAGGGCTCGATTTCCAAATCAATTAGGATATCTACTGCTTGAAAATGGTAGTTAGGGAGCTCTTTCTAAACAGGCTCAATAATTATTAGGTCATCAATGTGGTTCATAACCACACACACACCAATCTATCGTAAGAATGATTCAATGAATGATGAACCCAATCTATCATAAGAATGATCTCATCTTTTTTCCTCTTTCTCCTTTCGAGTTGTAAATAGTACGTGTTCAAGAACGAGCAGAAAGTTTCTTTCGGTAATGAACTTTTCTTCGCTATTGAACGTTTATAAATATTACTTTACCTTATAAAAATGCTTAATAAGTAATTTTAAGCAAAATTTCCTACGTCATTTAAACCAGTGAACCCTACTGTGCGTTTAAGAATTCTGGAAAACTGAATTGATGCGACTGATATTGGTATAACTGATATCAGAGCACTAAAAACACGTTTTGGTTCTCCTAGCACGTAAATCATCGAATCATTTACGAATTTCTAAAAAAATTACCTGTGCATGTTTTTCAGCCGTAGGGCTTTGTTTTTAAATTTTCAAAACGAATTTTAGATTAAGAATCCTTTCAGGACTTTTTATGATCCATTTGAGACTATAAAGGAGAGACCTGATCCTTTAGGACCTTCTTTTTACGAATCAAATTTGATATAAATTAGCACGGGCGTTTAGCAAAAAGGTTTAAATTTATTTTGATTCTCAGCTACCATTTTTATAACCGATTGTAAGAGAAATTTTAGTCCATTAGTCTCCGAGTATTATTCCATTGCAGAAATATAATTTTCATTTCCTTCTGCGTTTACCATTTCCAATTTCAGTATCTCTTTTCATTAATGCCTCTCAGTTTTTATTTCTGCTGTGCAAAGAAATAAAATAGAGGGTATAATAATACCCTTTTTAAGAGTATAACTTAGCACTTTATTATTTCAAAAAGAAAAACTGAGTATTTTTAAGTGAAAAAAAAAAATGATTAATTCATTGATTTTTATTTTTTTATCCTTTTTAAAATTGTTTAAAACTATTATTACGTCTTTGAAACTCAATATCATTATTTCCATACAAAATTTCACATACTTGCAAGACAATATATCCAAGTGAAGAACTGAGGTGACATTGGTTACCGTTAAATACCATAGCAATCTTTCAGGACCACTTAGTCACTCCTGAAAGAGTTCTCTAAATTAAAATTTTCCAGAAGCAAATCATATCCCAACTCAGTAATTTATTTCTGGAAATGCAAATTTGATCATTAAACTTCTAAATTTCGATAAATTATGTTTTGTTCAAAAATATTCCAGTAATCTGAGTGCTTTTCAGTGAATAAGATCTTATTTCTTATAAATTATTCTTTATTCGCTCTGATATAAACACTTCCAACCTTTTTGCGGAATAACTCTAGAATCAAGTTTACACTTAAATTATTCTTTCAAAGTGAAAGAAAATGTATCATATAAGACCATATTACCTCGTCCAGTGCTGCTTAAAACTCAAAAAGTGAATTCGCTTTGAATCTTGGTCACAATTTTATGTTTGTGTATGCTTTACAGCAGCTAAAATTTTATCGGATATATATTTTTATGTTGTTAAAGTTATGAGGCTATATTTCGAGAGGTGGACATTAAAGAGCCAGTTAGCACGTGGCGACTAAAACTTCGAAAATAGAATGACAAAAACATTTATTGCGAATCGTTTCATAAATCTCATTTGCGAAAAATGCTATGTAAAAAAAGCCTTTAGTAAATGCATTTCAACTATTGTCATTTCAATATTCTCAGGCAGAGTTGGTTTTTAGTTGGTTGGCAACAGACAATTTTAATCGTTCGATTTAAGGAATGGAGAGAAATTAACCGTTAGACTTTAGATAGGGGATTTATTTTCTGTGGCGAAAATTGTGGCATAACTACTGTAAGCAGTCTCGCACACCGATGGGAAAAAAGCTTTAAAATAGTTAATATTATATGTTAAATGAAATACTATGATTAAATTACAATTATTTCTGTAGTTTCAATTTATTTAAATCAATTTTTATAATATAAATTGAAAATGTTGCGTGGTCTCTCAGACCTCACATAGCAGTTGAAGGTTAATTACAAAAAAATTGTAATAAATAAATTAAATTAAACAAAGATAATTTGTAAAACACCATACACTGCACTTCCAACTAAAATGTAACTTTGAGAGAGCGAGATAGAAACTATCATTAGGGGCCGTTCATAAATGACGTCACGCTTTTTTCCCATATATTTGACCCACCCCCTCCCCCCTTTGTCACAATATGTCACACTTCAGAGGACCCCCCTCCCCTTGTCACACTTTGACACAATTTCATGAACTCCCCTCCCCCCCCTCGAAGCGTGACATCATTTATGAATGATCCCTAATTAGGTGTTAGGAAAGCCCTTTTAAGTGGGACATTCTAAACTGAGCGATGCAACGAAGCGCTTGTTGTACAGAGAAGCGATATTTCTTTATAAAGAGATCCGATTTAACTTGGAATTATAATCATCTTTACGCCAAATAAATTGACGCGCCGCAATTGAAACATTAAAGGGAATAGTGGTCACTTGCAATTTTCGAAGAAGTTCAATTGAAGATGTTCAATTCAGATGTCGAAGATGTGCAATTTTCGAAGGCTTCAAAAATGTATGATTATTCATTAAATATTTTGAGAAACATACCAAATTTTAGACTCTTTCGCATGATTTCACAAATTCTTGAGCAACGAGTTTACTGGTGCAAGTTTTCGGAAAAGATTCTAAAGTTCATTTTCCAAAGTTATACCTTGCATAACGTATTCTCTTTGAGCTTAATAACTCTCTAAACAAGTCGACAGTTGCTTGTATTAATGATATTTCGAAACCAGTACAAGTGGCATCTGGAGGTCTTTCCACCACCCCGCCGTGCGTCCCTCTTTCCTAAACTGCTGTAATGCAAAAAGAAGCTAAGGATTCGCCGCATGAAACATCATAAACTTCTTGGCAGGAGTGCGCGTTCGGGGCTATGGGCTCCTACGAGGTAGAATCGACATGAAATTTTGCGTCCCATTTGCGATCGCATATTTTTGACGTTAGATCGGCGTAGATGTAAATGCTACTCTTGCAAATTTTCTTGACCTCTTTTTTTTTTTAGCTTGCTTGTGTCGTAAAATGCTATAAAATATTTTCCTTTGCGCTCTGAAGGTTTTTCTTACTTTTCACTCACAAAACGGAAGGCTGAATCGAATCATTTTCCTCTATGTTCCTTTATTTGTAAAAGGAAAAAAAAAAAAAAAACAAGAGTTTTCGCTACGACTGAAATGTGTCGTGGAACGTAGGGAAATCGGTAAAATAAAGCACAACTGTTTCGAGTGTTCGTAATGCTATTTGACACAAGTGTTCATGGGACGGCTTCGATACATCAATCGCATTCATATTGAAAAGAAGTATCGGCAACAATTTTACAGCAAGATAAAATTCTTTTATGGGCGTTTTTCTTTTACTAAACAAAACAAAAAATGAAGTCCTTAAGATTTACTACTTATTATGATGACATATTTCAGTAAGAAATCATTTCAAAATGCTAAAAAATTATTTACCTGAAAAAATTTCAAGCACCGATCAAGGTATATGGGAAATGAATAATGCGGTCGCTAGGCTGTATAAGCCAAACCTATTAATTTGCTGTTTTATGTATGAGCCATATTAAAATTTAATTATTTAGTATTTTAATCTTAGACTTAGAATTATATGTTTAGCTAGAAAAACAAATTTCATTTAAAATGAATCTGCAGAGCAAAAATTCTATTTTCGATACATTTTCTTTATGCTCGGTGCGTTTTTTTTTTTTTTAAATTTAAAAACGTTGATAAAAATGCATCTTTAATTTCTCAAATAAGCTAGTAATTTCACGTGTTCATAGAAATCTCAAATCAAAAATATTCCAAATGAAATAAAAGTTGCCATCGAAAACAAAAAAAAAATATTTAAATTTTAAAAATAGGTTTTCCTTTTTATTTCTCCTAAAGGTCTTAAAAAATCAAGATAATGTTTAAAATTTAATATTGTTTATCATCGAGAAGAAAAGATAATTTATGTTCTATCTATATATTTTTTCCCCTTGTAATTATGAAGATGAAAATATATTCGCATACTTAACGTGTTTTTATTTTTTGATACAATATGAAAGAAAGTATATGTATATTAATAATTTAAATATATTAAAGAAAATAAATGTAAGATAACGAATTGTGTTTTTATTTATTCAAGAAAACGCATTTCAGTTTTATGAAATAGTTAATTGCTCTTTTTGCAAGATTTAAAGTAAAAAATTGATCTTTAGAATTAAGTGCAGATAAAGCATTGTGAGTTTTTGATTTGTCATACAAAATCGACATTAAAACTGTAATAAAAGAAAAGTGTGTTTAAAGGATCTATGAAGATGCGAATCAATAAATAAGCATTTCTGTATCAATTGTTATTCTTTAACCCCTTAAAGCATGAGTTATTTTTTCCCGAAAAAACGTATAGTGTAAGTTATTCTTTGCAATTTCAGGTTGTGGGGGATTTAGGGCGCGGGGATTGGGGTAAAAGCTACATAGAAAAAATCTATTATACAAACAAAGTGTAAACGGGTCTCAGACTTGCATTAGAAATAAAATAACGCACAGGCATGGGTAAATCCGGTAACTTTCGCCCGTGTCTGACACGGGGGGGGGGGGGGGGGTTAAGCGTTTATCACGCACTTTTATATTTGTTTAGAATGTGTCTAAAGTCCTGGTATGAACTAATATAATAACCAGTTCTCGTAATCTCAGCATGTTTCATGTTAGTATCTTTCAAAGTGAAAAGCTTTACTTGTTTCCTTCAAATGGCCCTTCCATTACTACCTTGACACGTTGAGTGCCACGCGGTTTTAGACTTCCCCGTCAGGCCGCGCGCGCAGGTATCGTAGTACAGCAATGCGAAGCGCAATACTGGCAAATTAGAATTCACTCGATGGAAATTTTAAAACTTATCAGGTCCATTGTTTTTTAGCATAGTGGAAGGTATTTCTGTTCGAAAGGGAATGCTTATATAAGCATTCATTCAGTACGTTAGGCCCCTCGCCTGTTTTGTTTATAGTTTGGCCGGCTAGAGATAAGATTACATTGAACTCCACTTCGGGTATGATAATGTCAGTAACTTCTTGTCAGTCACCGGTGACTGACGTGGCACTCATCGTGTTAAGCAATAATATGATTAATATGAACGAAACTTGTGATCCTCTAACATATTCTTGTTCGAACATTCATGTATACCCTTAGTATACATGAAACATTCATGTATACCCTTAGTATACATGAAACATTCATGTATACCCTTAGTATACATGAATAGTCTAGTATTGTAATGAAAAATACGTAGAGTCGACCACAAAGTTCTAACACTTGGACGCTTCTGCGCATGGCAGAGAAGGACGAATCCATTCGAGTTTTAGGGAAGATCGTTTCGCAGATGCGAAACAGAATGTTTGCTTCTCTGTTCGTTTAAATAAGCAACATTTTTAAACTGGTCGTAGCATGAGCTCGGAAGAAAGCAAGTATGCTAAACGAACTAAAGCGAGAACAGAACACGACACATTCCTTATACCAGCAGTTTCTCCCTTGAACATGAATGAATTATTCCTGGCACGCTGCCAATGAGAGGTCTTTATGCGGTAGAGCTTTATCAGATTGTACACAAGCAATCAAGCTTAGTTTCCCCTTACATCGACATTGTTATATACGTATTTTTCCTGGTCTTTGGTTGTTATTATTTCGTATGTCTTATACATAGATAAAAATATTTATTTTCGAGCAAAACAACCTTTATCAATTTGTCTCTCAATTTTTAAGCACTACAGATGAGAATATAAAATGTCCAGGAAAGAATAATGTTAAAAGTAAGAAAAATAAGATATGTAGTGGTATCACAAAAATAACTATTAGAATACAAATACAAATGTGACTACCAGCAACATGCATAGTGCCCAGTTAGGTTGTCAATCAACAATCCCCATGAACATCAAGAGCCTTCTTAAAAAAAAAACAATGGACAATAATGATCCCCAATGAACATCATTAACAATCTCCAATGAACAGCATTAACAATCCCCATTAACATCAAGAGCCTTCTTAAAAAAACAATGGACAACAATATGATCCCAATGAACATCATTAACAATCCCCGATGAACATCCAAGAGCCTTATAAAAACAAAATTCTACTCTACAATTTTTATCTGTTTAACATTTTTGATTTTTTTAACGTTTTCTCTGGCATTAAGCAAAATATTAAGTTTAAGGACAATTTCGCTTTAGTTCTTTGTTCATACTTTTTGGTTTGATGGGACAAAAAAACTTAACCAGTAAAATCCTTGCTCTATTTCAAATTTCAAATCTATTTTATGTTTAGGACTTGAAATTTGAAAAAGAGATGAGGTCATTTATGTTTAAAAATATATTTTAACCTTTAAATAACCGTTAAATAACGAAAATAAAATTATGGTTATTTAACGGTTAAAAATAAGCTAGACTTGTATAATTTATTGAAGTCTAGTTTATTTTAAACCCTTATTGATTTTTCCATATTAGAAATCATGAATTTCGCCTCATATAACATAAAATGCATTTGGACATGCGTCATAAAAAGAAAGAAAAATAAGAACGGGGCTGGCGAGAGGACTCGAAGTTGATTGTTTAGTTTGCTTCGATAATGACTAGAGTCTGCCAGGCTCTCTAAACTGGTGGATTGCTAAGATTTTGTCCAAAAGCACTTTCACGTTACAGCTCAGGAATAAAACTCACAACCTGATTGGTTGGATTCTGTCCGCAATTTTAGAATCGTTCGAATTTTATGTCCGGTATTCTTCCGAAAATGTTTCCACACGAGAAATAACCCTAAACATTTCTAATCACACGTCCGGGGATTATGACCACTCCACACAATTTCCGCAGCTGACTCGGAATTTAAGCTATTATAGAAAGTTACAATTAAATTAGTAACATAAAACTACATTTTATAAACTGTACAAAAGTATATGTTTCTTTTACTACATTGTAAATAAAGCACACTACGAGTCTAATTTCCCCTTTAAAAACATAATCGCAAAAGAATTATAATTGATAAATTATTTGCGAGCTGTAAAAAAAGACTGATTTACAAACTAGATCTAGATCAATAGATGATACAAACAAAGAATATTAAAAATACACTTATAAAAAAGTGTCAATGTAAAGCATAACTAAATTAATGTTTTCCTTTGCCATTCCATATACAGGGTGGGGCAGAAGTAATAACCCGGTTTTAAGGAGGTATTTAAAAAAAACTAATACACTTTGAGAAATAAAACTTTTTTTATTTTGATCTGCATATAATCATATTTTTTTAACATTAAGCTTTGACTACCATTTCAGCAAGATGGCGGCCTTCAGCAGCGATAAACTGATGCAGTCTATTTTTCCACGCAGAGAGACTGCATCTTTGTGTGCATTTCAATATCCCGCGTAAAGTTATGGTCTCTAAGCTTTTTTTTTTTTGGGGGGGGGGGGGGGTTTTTTGAAAGAGAAAGTTTGGAAACATGACCCCCCCCCTCCCCCCTACTTTAAGAAAAGAGCTGAAGGACCGAATTATCCAGGAAATATCCGCCATATCCCTTAAAATGGGCCAGAAAAGTTTCCCAAAACTTCAGAAAGGGACTGCATTAGTGTATTGGTGCTGAAGGCGTCATCTTGCTGAAGTGGTATTCAAAACCTAATCTAAAGAATGAGATTATATACAGATCAAAATAAAAAAAAGTTTCTAGTCTCAAATTGTATTAGTTTCTTTTATACCCCGTCAAAACCAGGTCATTACTTCTGCCCCACCCTGTATTATGACAAAAATGAAGTACAACTATATAAATTGGCAAATATTCAGTTTCTAAATATCTCCGTTTCAGCCTAGGGTTATATTCTTCATTGTGTAAACCATTTTCAGTTTTATTATTAGTCCATTACAGTTTGCAACGGCTAGTCAACCTCTGAGCATTTTGATGTGGAAAGTGTTCGTGGAAAGTTTGATTTGATATATAGAAACCGCTGGTTATTATTAATAAGGATGACAAAAACTGATTACATTTTTTCGTTTTATCAGTGTGTATTACACCACCCGTCTTTTCTTAAAAATAATTCTTCTTAGCAATTCTGAGGGTTCTAAGGAACATAATACACTTCCACTAATCAGTTAATTTACTTCTGGTATTTTTTTTCAAATTACATACTATAATCCGCATTCAATGATTTGTATACTACAAATTTTCTGCCTGAATAGAGTACTGAATAAGTCAGGGAACATGCACTGTTACAGCTGCAATATAAAGCTATTTTTAGCAAAAAAAAAAAAAACTTCATATTTTATCAAACGAAACAAATAACTTTCTTCTAGACATAGTACTTCATGTATATTATTGATGTTTGCGCATTATTACAAAAGCCTTGCATATTTTTCAATTCTAAGTCTATTTATTAGAAGCTAGGAAGACATAATTTATCACATGCAATCTTCATATTAATCTCTCATCTTTTGAAATCAACACAATTTCCCCTTTCTCTTAACAATGTTTTCGCCTTAAATAGAACCATCAAAGGTCTTTCATCATACACATGGCGCCGAAATTTCTTTCGAAATTTTCCTGAACAAAAGGCAGTATTTCACCGAAAATGAGCTATAAATACTTCGTAAGCATAAGGTTAATACACACTATTTAAAATGTCACTGTCGTCGCTTGTAAAATTGGTGGACATTTCTATTTTGCTGTTTTCTACCAGACTATGAATGGATACTGTAAATTTTCTGTTTCATGAAGAAACAAATTCAATAGATACTTATTCATAAACCTCATTTTGATATTTTTATTCGACTTTAAAAACCATACAGAATGATGCTCTACTATTTTCGTTTAAATTTGAAAGGATTAGGGAGGGAAAAAAAATGTGCAGATTATTTTTTATCTATTCAGAACAAAAAAATAAGGAGGTTTTAATTTGGTTCATGACATCATAAACGACTTAAATGTAACGCGAGATATTTTAGCAAGACAAATTATGAATAGCTGGTAAAACAAAGAAAACGGTTTTACAAAAGATCAGGTTTACTATTTAAAACAGCAAATATAGATGCAAGATTTGGAATAGCTAGTTTGAGTATTTTCACTTAACTTACAGTTAATTCTTCAAAAGCTTCAATGGTGGTCCCAATTTTATTCGATTAAGTAATCTAATTAGCATCTGTTGGCTCTTTATTCTGATACACTGAACAAATACTTTTCCAATGAGTCGCATTTTTTAAAGCTAAAATTATTCAACAGAAAACAGACGATAATTTCATCTTAATTGGAAGTTTCGTAAAAATCATCCTCGAAAACTGATTTTTTGAGTAAAATACATGTTCAGTTCCTTTTTTAAGAATAGTTTCGGTAAAAAAACAGTATTTTCCTCCATAACAGTCCAAACATTCTTTCACGTTTTCTTTACCTTTTGACGCATTTTTTTCATTGTTTAGAGAATAGAGAAATAAAAGCAAAAATTTAAAATGCGTGTAAATTTCTAAAAATTACCATAATTTTTAGTCGGGTAATGTATTTAAATCCTGTATATTTTTCATAATTCGGTAAAACGCATTCTATGTATCGTCGGTGTTCAGGTAAAAGTGCACTTAGTCCAAAACTCCAGTTTTGAGATATTGCCAATTAAATTTTTTTTGGATCTTTGCGAAATAGAGTAAAAATCATTTAAAAAATCCCGAACTCCTACTTCTTTTGATACAGCTTTTAAATTGTTAAATTAGTTTATGTCTCGAAATAGCTATCTGTAAATTCTACTTCACTGTAGTAGTCCATCTCTCTTTACTTTTTTTTTTTTTTTTTTGTTGTTGACGTTTACCAGAGCTCCGACAATATAATAGATGTCTAAAATATTACACAGTACTACAAAAAGCAAATGACTTACATTTTTATATTAAGTTATTGTTCAAAATAGATAAATTATGCGAGATATTTCTCGCACCAAACTCTCAACAAAAGAATAAATTTAATGAAATCATTTGTAGAAGCAGCAGGAAATTTGATGGCGCATTTTAATAATATGTAACATGAGGAATCATTCTACAGAGTGACTATGGTAAAAAAGGCTCCAATTCATTTCGAAATCTTTGTTTATTCGTTCAGCCTTGAGTATCCAAGTTAATGGCAAATATTTTTAACACCTGCTGTGAACATCTGAATTTTTTGGAAGTATTATTTCTTGATGGATTTTTTACTCGAGGCTTTTGCGTTACCATTTTCGTGGAGCTTCAGAAAAATTTAAATTTAACTCATTCTACTGCTCAAAATATTCGATAGTGAAATCCACTTTTAAAGTGCCGCCTATCTTGACTGCCTATTTTTAACGAAAATAAATTTAATATTTTTTGACGTACAACAATTTCTTACATGAATCTATTTGTAAAAAAATTGTGAAATTTTCATAATATTTCCTTTTTGAAAATATGAATGCTTTACTGCACGGCTAAACGCAAAGTATTATATGTCGAGAAATTTCTTTCCAAAATACTTCAGTTTTTTTTTTTTAGTTACTTATAGTACGTTATTCCCGAGATTAAACTAAACACAAGACAAATAATTAAACGAATCATTTTTTTCGGCTCTTAAAAATGCTTACATTTTACTAACTTTTGTGTTTCATTTTTTGTTTAAAGCGCGGATGGGCTTAGCAAATGTAAATAGTAGAACACAACTTCAACTGTAGTCATGCTTTTTTTTTTTTTTTGGGGGGGGGGGGGGTCGTGTTTTTAAATCAGCTTACAGAATTTTATTTGTTTTAAATCGTTGACTTTGCTATTTAGCGCAGTTACTTTTTTTTTTTTTGTAAATCTGATTTCATTAGATGAAAAGAAAAAAAATTATTTAATATTCAACTTTTTACTTTTCCTCTATAAACAAGTGCTTTCCGTAATATGCAAATAAATATATAACTAAATAAATAAAATAAAAAATATATAAGAAAATACATAAATTGGGTTAAGTCACCCGTAAGTTACTCGGATCAGTCGAGGTGAAATTCTTAAAAACAATTTTCTAGTCTCAGCAGCTTTTCTACAAATAGTGATTCATCGTGCAAAAGTCGTAAAGTGAAACATATTCACAAGATATTCATTAAGTTTTCCAGAAAATGCTGACAAAAGAACACGATGAATAATGTAGATAAAACGTCTATTGTGTCCTTTTCATCAGTTCCAGGAGGAGCAAGGATGAACAAAACTGGAAAATGAAACATTTTCGAGACACAAGAATAAAATATAATGTTTGAGAATATGTTAAATAGGGAGAGCATCGGTGAAAACCAGATCCAGGAAGAAATACAATAAAGGAAAAAACGTCGGAAGCGCAACAGAGGAAGCTATTTGCAAGAAAACAATGGCATAAAAATGGTGTAAAAGCAATGAAGCTGTTATAACATTAGTCTGTGTGTTCGCGTAAGTGAGGAGGAACTAGGTCAAAAACCGCAGGTCTACGTATCTAGAATGCTTAAAATTTTGCCCAAATAAAATTGAATTTAACTCAACTAATTATTATTATTATTATTAATTGCTTTTATTGGTTCCCAATCATTGCAGACCTAGTGCGTTCCCACAGATTGGTACCAACTCTTTCAGCGACATAAATTTCACATAATTACGAAAATTTTACATAAAGGTATACATGTTTTTTTTAATACGCAAGTTCCATCGGAGCATTGCTCCCCAACTTAAATTTCCCGAGGCTTTAGTCTCAAGACATTATCATTTGCAGTTATGATAAAATTTAAAACTTATTTCCCAACATCGAGGTTGTTTTAGATGTGTGCTTAGGATTCAAATGCATTTATATTCAGTGTATAACGCTATATCTTTCATGCACTCAAGCGTTCGACCATCACTGAACCTACCATTGTAGTAATTACTGGAACAAAAAACTGGAAGTCAACAATTACATGCAGTTTTAGCTTAGAGCTGGAAGGACATCGCCAAAATGAAAGTGGACAAATCATCTAATATTGATAAGTCAGGTCACGTAGGGCTAATAATGATAAAAAGGAGAAACTGTTTTTCACGCGCAAGCAAACAAAGTCGTTAAGTCGCCCTTAGAATTAATATTCACAACGGTAGGGAATTTCATCTCATTCAGGGCTCGGTACTTGTGCACTTAATTCTAATGCTAGAGATAATTTGATGCGTAAGTAATGAAGGTTTTATGAGGAATAAACGACAATCATTTCCATTGGTTTTATTTATTCCCAGCTTGTGCACGAGAAAGAATAGCATTCAATATTTTTTTTAGAGGTAAAATCCAACTTTTTTTTTTTTTTTTGACTGTGTCAACTTCACTTACAGACAGTCACTGACAATTTAGCTTTCAAAAATTTCAAAGGCTTCTATTTACTCTTTTTAAAAATAATAAAATCAGATGAAACAAATATCTAATATTTATAGCTAAAAGGCCTAATGGATAAAAGACCAAGACTTTTGATATTTCATTAAAAATATGCAATAAAAAATCCTTGTTGTGAATGTAGGTGTTCCACCCTACCAACGCAAAAGAGAAATACAAAAACAAAAATGACATAGGGCTTAAGATATATTTTACCCAGACATACATCCGTATACTAATCCAATACTAAGACATTAAGTAAAGTAAATAAATATTGAAAAATAAAAAAAAATTGAAGCAGTGTTTTGAGAGTTGGAAAATATGTGTCTGTCGTTCTGTCTGTTCGTCCCCCCCCCCTCCCTAATAACTTTTGAAGGGATGGTCCGAATTGAAACGATTTTTTTTTTAATTCGAAAGATCTCGGCAAGGACATCTCATTCCCATATTTTAGATTTGAACAATTTTTCGTTCAATTTTTAACGGCTCAAAAAATCTTAACATTAGCGCCTATGGGCAAAAATGAAGCAATTTATGTTAACTTTGGACATAGGATCCAAGGTCCTAAGAACAAGCGAGTTGCAATGACCTCTGGGAGTGAAATATTTTCAGATTTGAACAGTTTTTTGTTCATTTTTGAATATTACAAAAGAAATATAAGTACGTATATTATAAGTAAGCACTATGACTTCAAAATATGGCAGATAGGAATGCCCAGATTGCATGAATATCAAATTAATTGTTTTGGCTGCCATAGATGGATCGTTGCACAACCTGAGTAACTGCAGTGATAAATATATGTTTCTGCTTTGCCCTTCAGAATCTCAAGCCACTTGGATTTAGTCCATTTTTTCAGCGAAACATTTTACATATTATTCAGAGTTAAACTAAACTAATGCAGTTTGTTGACATTCTGATAAACTAAACACTTGTTTTGT
This sequence comes from Octonoba sinensis, assembly GCA_038502835.1. Lineage (NCBI taxonomy): Eukaryota > Metazoa > Arthropoda > Arachnida > Araneae > Uloboridae > Octonoba > Octonoba sinensis. Next base: position 199,680,814 of record CM076598.1, on the reverse strand, counting down.
TATCACACTGAATAATTAATAGTTTAAAGTTTAAATGAACTTAATATGCTCTTAACTCAAATTCAGAAAATTGGCTTCTTGGTTCACTTTCCTTCTGACCCACTCAGTTACTTGTTTTAAAACGATCGTACAAAAAAATTCACGCGCATTGAAATTCTGAAATTTTTGAATCCTCTGTTCAATAGTAACACAGATGATTTTTGATAGTTATTCCACTTATTGTCTGCTTTGTTTTTATGCTATTACATTTTTGAAGAGTTTATCTAAAAATTTCACCATTTTAAAGATCCCTTTTCAATTTATTACGCATATTCAAGCTATTACGCATTTTTAAAGTGCGTAATAGCTCACGAATGGGTTGGTTCATGACTTAATATTAAATTTTACTGATAACATAATAAAACCTCTACTCAGGTTTTATAAAAATCAACGACTAAGGCAAAATTTCACTTACTGTGGGTTAGCCTGTACGTTGCGTTACAAAACAAATAACCATGCATATCGAATAGAAAAATAGTTATTAAAATTTTAAGCAATTTGTTCGTTAATCATTTTATTTCTATCTCAAAAAGTATATTTAACACTTTAAGTCCCTTCAAAGCTTTAGCTCAAGAAAATAAATCATTCGTTAACAAATCTCGTCTTACATTAGCATCATGAAATGGGATGGCACAAGAAATTAATACTCAGTTGTAAATCTGCCAAGCCCGTCCGATGCTGACATTGATATAGCAGTTATGAGGAGAACTAGAGAAAAATGAAGCATATTTTCATTTCTTTTTACCAATAAAACTCATTTTTATTTTTGCAAAATGTATGACTTCAAAATATTTCATACTGGCCTTTCATTTTTTTTTGAAACTGACAGTGGAACATATAACTACACTGACCAGAAAAGTATAAAATAGTCTACAATTATTATGAAAAGGAATAATGTGCAATCATAACGTTTCGCTAAAACTTCAGTGTTCAGGATTTTTAGACCCAAAATTCACTGCTTCATTTTCTTCAATCCGTTTTTCACATTTTAAATGCATTTCAAAAACACTTTTGCAACAATTACATCACTTTCCGTTCAGCTCGACTGTGCAAATTTACGTTATTTTATTTACTTTTTAACTCTCAGTCTTAACCAACATAAAATATATTTGTTAAAAATCCTAAATTTGTAGACTTCATCAAAAGAGGTTCAGTTCCACGTACTGATTTGAATCCGTCCTTTGTGAATATAACATGACTGACAGCTACGTAATAATTTATCTGTACTAAGCTACGATCTATCCGTGTGCGTATCCGAGCAGCTTGAAAATCCCCCGACTAATTAACCGGTTTTGTGGATTCTAAGTGCATTTTAAAAATCATTGAAGTATTATCCGTGAATCTGTGAAGGTGCAGGGATAAATGACAAAAATTTATATCTTGATTATAGAGATATTAGTAAAGAAGCACATAATTACATAGAAAGTGAAACATTTTTTCGGGAAAATTAACTAACATGTTTTTCTACGCAACTACCTTCTTCAAACTAGGAATCGTTATCGACGATGGGGAGGGGATAACCCTTTTCTCCTTTTAAGAATTATACTAAAGCCAAGTTATACGTACAAGAAATAGGGTGAATACTTTTTTTTTGGATTTTTATCTTATTTTTAACTTATTTCTGCTTTACAAAATAAAAAACATTCAATTAACCATGTGTTTCAGTGCACCCATGTTCAGTGTAAACTCGAACGTTAAATAGTATAAGTACATTGTGCACGGCTTTTTAGTCAACGATTCCATAAGTTTATTCAATGTGCTTTTGCTATTTGAAATATATTTCAAAAATATTTTCTCAGCTTAATTCATTTTTCGTTCATTCACTGCGTATCTTGAGATTTTCTTTTGTTCTTCACCAACGATGAAACGTTGTGTCACATTAATTTCTAACATTATCTCAGAACAGCGGTGGATAACCCTTTTTCTCGATTAAATTTAGCAGTCGCTTTTATTGCAAAGATGTCAAACACAACTCGCCTAATGTCACAATGAAAAAATTGTTTTATTTTACAAGATATCTCTGGAGACTTTATTTAGAGTCCATTGAGTACCAGCCAGCCTAGAGACTTTACGCAACTCAAAAATAAGACAAATTGATTTTCTAGGAAGAGTGGGAACAAAAGCAAAAGAATAGATTGAAGATAAATTGTCACATTTCTTTCCAGACCTGTCTTCCCGATTGATCAAAAAATTTCATTTCTTTGGACTCATTTATCAGAAATGATGAAGTTACGTTGCATAAAACGAAATAAAGAACGAAACCCCAAAATGCATTCAAGTCGATTTATGTTTTTCTGGTGACAAATATAATCTGTAATGAAGGAACAATGCAAATTCAAGACAGAAAAGGCAAGAAAAACATTGGGGGAAAAAAAAAGAAAAATACAAAAAGCTTTTAATTCTTAAATAGATAACTATCACGCGATAGCGAATGTAAGTGCAAAACTATATATCGGGACCTTGGAGGTAAACTGCACTATGTTGGCACGGTACTGTTTTACAAAAGTTGTCTTAGTCGCGAGATCTTCCTTATTCCTTTACCAAAATCCATGATTTACCCCTCATTTTAAAGCTAATCGTGCCGGCTACTGACGAAAAATACACCCACAGTCTGAAAATGTACCGCTTCTCTTGAGTTCGAGATTAAAATCATCTAAGAAGAGATTCTTTTTACCCTCTCATGCATGCATTTATTTATTTGTGTTATAAACAAAAACTTCATATGTCGCAAACTAATTTAGCATCTCAAGATTGTTGTGAAATAATTTATTTAGAAATTTTGTCTTGTGTAGTCAAAAATTCATGTTCTTGTATGAAGACGTTTTATGCTTTTTTGCCATATTTATTTAATATAATAATAAAAATGGCAAAATTGACTAGTCAAACTTCATTAATAAAGAATAAGAAGCTGTAAAATAATAACAAAGTTCCTGGTAATGCAAAACACGCTTCAAAATAACTAAACAGAATTCGATTCGAAACTAAGATTTCTCTTCTTTCTTGAATCCTCCATGAACTCCCAAAGGTATCTTAACTTTTTAACAATCTTAAATGCCCCATGAAGCATTTTGTGGTTTAAAAGAACTGTTTGGAGTCTCCAGATGAGAACGACATGAAAATTGCAGCACAAAAACGAATCTGCATAAAAATTTGAAGCAAAATTGTATGTCACCTCATATGAGGCTTGCATGCATGAGAGGGTTAATGGATGCCGAACTGGTGTTGTCTACGCTGGCGCCATCCGTTATCAAGAAAACAAACAGGAAACTCTTCTACTTTTATTATGTTAAAAATTGGACTGTTTTAGCTGCGCCTGTGTGTTAAACTTATTCAATCGTTTGGCTCTACACATTCATTTACATTATGAATGTGTAGAGTCTAACAAACCGACAGTAACTATATTTTAAGTAGTGGAACTGTTTCGTTATTGTATTTTAATGCTAGGTATACTAATAATAAAAATAATTATCATTATTAATGTGATTATTTTATTATTTTGAATATCTAAATAATAGTGGAAAAAATATTTAACGGCTATTTGTACTGATGTGTTCAATGACATGTCTTCTTATGTACCGACCCCCGTTTACTTTTTTCTATTCTTCTTCATATATATATATACTGTCCTTTCTCCAAATTTTTAAAGGTTGGAATGGCAAACAAAACGATTTGGTGCGCAGGGCGGAATTGAGCACTGCCGACTACTTACTGTTTAACGAGAAAATTGTTTAATTACCAGTTCAGGGCGAATATTATGGTTGTTTCAGATCAGTAAAGATACACATTGTAAAATGCTTGAAATTTTACTCAACTACATTCGGGGGGGGGGGGGGGGATTGGTTCGAAAATATAACGAATCATACAACTAGTTATGGGGAAACTATAGCAAAGTTTGCAGAAAACTTCGTAAATTCGATTACGCGTAGTTTATAAAAAATAAAATCCTGCCTTTACCTATATGCACATAATTTGAAGAAGAAAAATATAGGTTGACTTTTGTACGTTGAATATTTAAAATTCATTTTTCAGCCAAAGCGTAATAGGAAAGTCTTTCGTCAAGCCTACCAGCAAATAAAACAGAATTACTTTTCAACACGTCAATATGATAACAGGAAGGTCATGGTTCTCTTGTTAGATAAATGATTTCACTAGTCAAAAATTTGTCATCAAGTACTCACATCAATTTGTCAATAGATTTCTTTGATAAGTTTCGAAAGATCAAGGAAAAAGAAGAAATTACAGATAAGAAGAAATAAAAAATGCGCATATAACATTGAAAACAGTTTAGTTTATGTTTAAGTGAGGAAAATCACTGATAATTTTAAATGAAGCAACTGTTTTCTCTCTATTATGCACACTAAAAATATAGATATATAAATATATATATCTATTTTTGTACAGTATTTGAATATTGTAAATAACATTCTTGAAGATACTAATAATTGGATTACCAAAAACAATAAATCTGTTCTATTATTATTTTTTTTAAAATTTCTAACGGGCTGCGAATATATTGCTTCTTAACCATTGTAGACCTAGTGCATTCCCAGAGATTGGTACCAAACATTTCAGCGGCACCACAATGAGTGTGATAGTATTGCCGTAATTTTTGACGCTCAGTTTTCTGCTAGATAGCGGCCCCTGAGCTCTCTAAGATTAACTGCATTTTGCATGTCTTCCAAATCCCGAACATAATCTATTTTCCAGAAAATTGTTTTTCAAAACTTTTTTAATGTTATCCTATGTTTATTAGTGGTTAGCGAGAAATGTTTTTAAAATTACATCATGAGTATTAAAATTATCTTGAAAAGAGGGAACTCGACCCTTTTAGCCTTTTCTTCACTGTGCCGGATAAATGCAACATTCTGACTTCGTATGGTCCTCGTTATATCAAGAGTAGTCTTCCTTCACGACCGTTAGTTATATCGATTGTGAAATAACGGTATCTTATAACGGTGGTTATAATCAGAGTCGTTGTATAAATATCTGTATATGTACATACATTTCAGGCAATGCGTTTTTTTTTTTTTTGTTTTTTTTTTAATTTCATACTAGTGTAAACGAAAAACTGCTCAGAATCTGAATATATTCTATGCGTAGAATGTATTCAGATTCTGCGCAATTTTTCGATTTCAAAAAAAAAAAAAAATATTATATGCACATGTTTTAAGTTAAATACTTTTCTTGATACATCTTGTGCGAACCAATCGTGTTACATGAGGATTTATAGGGGATTAAAAATTTTCTGCAAAACCTAATACGTTTTCTGCATTGCTTCAAATTGAACAAAAAAAAAAAAAATAATTTAAAATTAGCACATGAAAATCAAGTGTCCTGGGGTCTTTCAGACAAAAAAGGTTTTGTTGGAGTCGGTTAAATCTCAAAAATTGTGAAGAACGAGGGGGGAGGGGGGGGCGGACATATAGACGCAAACTTTCCATTTCGTAAGCCTACATTCGAATTTTTTGAGTTATTTTATATCGAAGTTTTCATGGAATATTAAGATGGTTTTATTTTTTAGTTCTATTAATATTACTATGCTTTCTTCCTTCTTAAAGGTAACTAAAATGGCTAGTCACACCCTTCAGTTGATGATTCACTTATCAGTTAAAGATAAGCTATGTTTATTACAGCAGTCCTAATAGACCAACATACAAGAATGGAATGAGCATAGTTAGAAATACACGAGTACCCAGTTTTTCCTATATTAAACAGCAGTCTAAATTCTGAGTGAATAGCGCCTAAGATAAGAGGCACTTTAAAAACATTACACAATTGTACGAATACGGTAATGAAGCATTGATAAGGGAATTACTAGCACAAATTAATTCAAATACATAATGAAAATGAACTGGGGAGAAGGAAAGGTAAAATTAAAGATTTTTTTTAATCAACTGCAATATCTTTATTCTTTAATTGTTTTATCTTTAGTATTATGTCTTCTGAAGAATGAAAATTTTCACTTTTCAAAAGTACGACATAAAAACTTTTATTGATGGGAAGTGGTAGAAAATTTATTCCAGTTCAAATTACTTAGAGTGATATAAAACTTTTGTGAAAGCATTGAAGTATAAAATCTTAAAAATTCGGCAGAAAACAATTGAATTCAGTTATCAAAAATTATATTCGTAGTACACATGATTGAAAATAGAAGAATAGTAAGTAGTCATTTCTTTTTTAGTTTAAAATTAAAAATTATATTGGGTTACAGAAAGTATTCTTAAATTATAATCTTCGTCATGTATTACCAATGAGGTTGTTTTTAAAAGAAAGACAAAACTAAAAACTCAAGGCTTTGAAAACGGTCGGAACTTTTAAACTTACACATATAAACCCTATTAAGGTGCATTAAAACAGTCTGGAAATTTTCTAGATTTGAAAGCTTGATGTGCGGGAGCTTTGCCAACTCCAAAAATAATACCGATAAAAAATAAAGTCTAAGAAGCGTACAAACCAACAATAAATCTTTTTTTCCTTCATACTTCAGTATTCGAATTTCGATAAATAAAACATTTCAATATTTTCAAGTACAATAAATGCGATTACAAAAGCTTTTAAATTGATGAAAAGCACGCACATGCATAAACTGAAGAAGGAAGAGAAGAGAGACAGAAAGAAGAGTTTTTAGGATTAACTTATTGCTCCTGATAAATGCGTTACAGTACATTGCTAAAAAAAATTACATTAGATCATTTCAGCTGTATGACAACCACATAAAAAAATCCTGATTTAAGTGCATTTAATTTATAAGGTTTTTTTCTTTTTTGCATAATTCGCGCGTAAGTTATCGAAGACATTCCGACCTCTCAGGATTTCTTCATTTGCACTTTGAAACTTCAAGCTTTATAAATGCAATAAAAAGATTAATAAATAAAAAAATGAATATAATTAAATATGCAGGCGCATTGTATATGTTTTGTGGAGAGAAACTCGCTCTTTTCTATCGAAGCCAATTAAGTTATGCAAAGATTTATTTTAAATGCAATGCAATTCTGAAACCGATTAACAATAGCTCCGAAACGTGTTCTGTTATTTATTCATAGAGGAAAATTCCTTTCGAGTATTGCGTGTACTAGTCTTAAAAGTGTTACGGTGAATTTAAATTTGGTATTCTTTTTACATTTTTGCTTCTAAAAGCAGTTTTTTTTACTCGAAAACTAAATTAAAACAAAAGAAAAACAAGCAAAGGCATAAGATCCAACAAGAAGGAAATATGGCAATGAACACGAAAAAAAAAAAAAAAAGCATGACGAAAAATTTATTGTTATGCATTTAATTTTGCAGCAAAAAATTTACACATTTTTTCATCAAATAATGAAAAAATAATAGTTTGAAAAAATAACTCAATTTAAAAAACAAAACATAAATTGGGCAAAAGTTTCCTTAAATATATACCATTAAGAGCAAAAAATATAAATAAATTGCGAAATTCAACAAAAATCTATATATGTATACATACATACATATCTATAAAAGATAAAAGTATGTTTGAGATGCGAGGAATGTGCTTATTGGTTTTTAGATATGTTTGTTAGTCCGATTTTACTTTAATAAATTGAGGAATTTGTCTACAAAATTAGCAGATTTTAACAAACAATTGATTCAGGAAATCTTAATCCAGAAATAAATAATAAAATAAAAACAATCTAACCTGCATGCAAATATTTTTATTTGCTTTTTAAAGGCTACTGCCCTTGAATAGTTGTAAAATATTTATAAACAATGTGTTCGCATTTGTGTTCTCAAAAAAATAGAAAGATAATATATTCTTGAACTTTTTTTCCCATGCTCATTTTTAAGTAACAGAATAGGAGTGGGGGAGCTCTAGTAGGAAAAACATTGATGGGCAACTTTACAAGGTTCTTTACACTTAAAGCTCTTCATTTTTGGCGCCGCAAACTGTTTTATTTTCGATAAAAATCGATTATCACGATGCAAATTCTTTTTCTTTATTGTTAATATTTAGGTGCATTACTGTTTTTTACGATTAAAACGTAAACAATTTTTCTTATAAGCGAAATGGAGTTCAATTTTGCATTTACAAATTTTTAGTCAATGTTGTGCCTTAGTGTGGAAGTGAAACACATTTTTATAGTTCATATTACTTAATTTTAAACATTTATGTTTTGAAAATATTTACTGGGGGCATTTTGCAACGTTTTTTCTTTCTTACAAGTCATGATAATAATCAAAAGGGTGAATTGTACATAACATTAAGAAAACTGCATTCGATTCTTTCTTAAAGGGACGGTTTTCATATAAGAATGCTACACGCAGCACAACAAAAAAGTTCGTTTAAACACCACTAACTTTTTATAGCATTTTGGGTTCAACATTTCGATACGATGCATGAGTTTGATGCTGGCTATTTTTAGTGCGCACTTGTTTTTAATCTGAAAACACACTATCTCCTATGCATCTTCCATTTCTCCAAGGATCATTTCGAGGAAGTGATCCAGTTTTTAACACAATCTTGCTGCTTGTCACCACGTCGAATATAATAAAACAAATGCATTTCAGTGGTTCTCAAATTTTTCTGAGTAGAAATCAAATTGAAAAATGCGAAATATAGTAATAAATTTGTGAATAAAAAAACAAGAATAAGAATGCTTGTTCGACAAAAGCATTCATGCTCGAATTTGCAAATCAGGCGATTATCCTTGGGAGGAAAATCACAATTAAAAATACTTTATTTGCATAAAACTATGAATTAATACCAATTATGGTTCGAATATATTTTCGAATCCCATTAGTATGTACCCAAACGGTAGCATGTTTTTTCTTTCTTATGGGGCTGCTGAATTGGCCACAGCCAATTGCAGACGTAGTGCGTTCCCCAGAGACTTTCCTCCACCAGACCGCTACCTGTTAGCCGAGGCCTAAGGATTGCTTACGCACGGGGTGAGGTAGTGGGGTCTACGGATTTTACATGCACATATCCCAAAGTACACATGGTGATCTTCAGTGGGTATCGAACGCGCGACCTTCCAGGTGGAAGTCCGACGTGCTAACCACTAGGCTACCACGGCCCTGTTCCCCAGAGACTGGTACCAACTCTTTCAGCGGCACCGCAATGATTGGGGTACCATCGCCGTGATTTTTATGACGCTCCGTTTCTCCCTAGATGGCGGCACCTACGCTCTACATGATGCAAACTGCACTAGGAATTTTAATTCAACCGAGAGTATCCACGCCAAACGGATACTCAAGGGATTTTTAACATGTCGCATAAACCATACGGCATGGGAGCTGTCTATTTTCCGCAACTTGAAAATCCACCGACTTGGGCCTGGTTTGATCCTGTGAACTTGGGCGTACATGGACTGCAAATGACCCCCTAATCCACCCTGCCGGTATAACGTGGTTTTGTTGAGCGCAAAAAATAATTACATTATAAATATTTAATGGAAAACAAAATAAAAAAGTGAAATTGTTAGAATAAAAAAATATATACGTTCCTCCCTCAGGGAGGTCAAATAATGAAATACTGCAGTTATTTCAGTTAAATAAATTTCAAATTCAGACCCCCTCCCCAGTTGAAATACACCCTACCATTATTTCAGAAATTCGAATAATCGGACCATCTTCATTGCTTCAGCATCGTATTACCGATTCTCTTCTTTCCAGGATCTCTTTCCTAAAAAAGCAGCTTTTCCCGCAGTGAAACTCAACTCGCTGAATATCTCATGAGCAAATGATTAATCATCTCCAAACTCGGCTTTCACAAACGGGATATGTTTGACGGTACTGAAACGCGAGAACTTTCTGCGAAATCTTTTTACATCAATGGAGGCATCCATCTTCAAATAAAAATTTATTTATTAAAAACAAGCTTCGGGAAGGGACCAAATAACTTGTTGGGACCATTTCTTTTCAACTTGGGTATTTGTGTATTTGAGAAAAATTCAGATTCTAATTCCAATGCTCTATTTCTATCCGTCTTTCTTCGAAGAAAACTGCTTAACACTTCTCTAACATGAAGCTCATTTTTAAAAGCTTTTGTTTCACGATTACAAAGAGCGATTACACGATTTCAATTCACGATTACAATTACAAAGAGCACAGATTTAGTTTTTTTTTTCAGAAACTAATTTTCCTTAAGCTATAATGTGATCTTTTTTAACATATGGCACCCGCGTTAAGATAAGTACCTTACATACTTCCCACAAACGATTAGGAAAAACAGACTAACGAAAATAAATAATTAAAAATACATTTATTGTTGTGCCTATTAAAACAATTCTTTGTAAATACGTAGAAAAAGGTTAACATGCGGGCAACTTTACAATGCATGCTTAAAAATTGATGACAAGAGTTCCTAAATACAATAAGGGAGTAAAATTATAAATTGTGCCCGAGATATAGTTTCATAGTCAGGAAACCTTGAAATTTTTACGACCTTGAATTAAGCAATTTTTTAGCTTCAGTCAGTCAAAAGTTGTAAAAGCAGTTTATGCCATGCTTACGCAGTTCTAGTTTAGGCTAGTGAAAATAAAATAATGCAAAAGGAACAGAGTTCAAATCCAGGAAAATTGCTAGTTACCTCTATTGCACAAAAATACACAAGATCGAGAAGATGTTTGATACCCATATACGTGCCCCGGATACTTGAATGAAAAATCCGTGGACCCTGAAGTCCGGAAAGTGGATAATTTTTCTTCCCTTCCCTCTTAGGTCGAAAAAGGAAGGTCATCCGATTACATAATTTGTGCTTGAGCCAAGTCGTGCTTCCACCCTTGCGGTGCTTATTAAAAACGGAAGGCTCTCCCTTATCGGCCTCAATACCTAGTCTCTTTGCAAGGGGAGTTTGGACAACCAAGTGGCATTTGCCATAACACCAGCAATAGCAGAAATGGCTAAAAATTGTTGGAAAATTAACTTATATTTATTTTCTGTCGTAAATATAGTTAACTGTGAGCTGTAAACCGTATGCACATTTTTCAGTTTAAACAGTTTTATATAAGAACGAAAGAACCTGATCAGATGTGGGTTTGATAAATGTTTTGATCGAAATGTCTTATGTTATTTTCCATTCGAGTAGAATGAATAAAAAGTTATTTTTATGAAGTTGTTGTCTAGCTGGAGTCCGGACCACACACGGTAAAACTCTGCTAAATATTCTTAAGACAAATGCAACATTTTATACACTTACACCGCGAATTCACTCCAGTAGGAGATAAATATATATTGCTGAAAAGTTACAGAAGGATTACTCAAGAGATGAGCGAAAATATGAAGAGCGAAATACGCAACGACTTTAAAGTACAGTTCACACGTTAACCACCATTTTCACATGGATCTGAATCATTTCAATTTGCCTCATTGCAATACATTTAGCTGTTTCAAAATTTTGATCATACGTATATGTTTCAAAATATACATTTTTCGGACCGAACTTATTAACACGGGATATTTTATTCATCAAAGCCCAAAGTGCCAGAACATATTCTTATATTTGAATACATAGTTCGAAATTGTTCTGGAAGCTTTTAGAACAAAAGAATACCAATTGCTGCGAATCCGGCGGACAAATAATCTGACACTAACGACAGAAAGGGTTTCGAAGGACAATGAATACATAAGTTAAAACAAAAATGAAAACTTTAAACACAAGCAGGAATCAAAAGGGGTAAATAAAAATATCTGGGAGTAATAATTAATTCAATAAGTATGTCTTCGGAAGCTTTAACTAAAATATATTTTAAGATATTTTTTCAATTTAATACATGGTTGTGAACCAAAAAAAAAAAAAAAAAGGAAATACATTTCTTTTGATATTTTTCAAAACGTTCTGGGGTATAAAAAATACGGAGTTTGAGAGTAAAATATTTCATGTTTTTAGATTTAAGAGCAAAAACAGTAAAATAGCTTTATATATTAATATCGATAATAGAAATTCGCTGGACAAACTGCTATAATTATATTCGTAAATCAATTAAAGCCACAGAAGAAACCCAAGAAGAAACAAATTACGGAATGAACCAAATGAAATGACTTTAAATTTATTTTAAAACCATCGGAGCTAAAAATGAGAGAATTTAAACCAGCCGAAGTTGTTACAGAAAAAATATGTATTGAAATAAGCCGACGATGTTGATGATTGTTTAATTTATCATGGACCATAGCTGTTCCGAAAAAGAAAATTGCATAACCCACTATTTTCCTTGCAAATACATTTTTCCAAATAAGAGACTTATTTTATGCATTGAATAAAAAATGTTGCAACGTTTACTTGAGATTTTAAAATAGTACCGTACTTATGGGGTCTTTAAAAGTACCATGGCATTAACACGTTGACTGCCACGTCACCCGCATTCGGGTGACAGTAAAGTTTCTGACCGGGCCGCGTCACCCGTATTGGGGTGATGCTTATTTGACTACTTGCGCAGAACATTCGTTTGTGTTTGTAAAGACATTTCGCAGAGGAAGTAACAAAACTATTGAATATTAATATAAACTATATTTATTGATATAACTTAAATTTTGTAATAGAATATTCATTAGTATAAATTGTTATAAAAATAATACCTATATATATATATTCTCGTCTTATACGAGACTTTGAAATATTTCTTGTAACGGAGGTTTTTTTTCTTCTATAATGGATGAGTTGCCATTTTATTAAGTAATTTTGGTAGGCAACGTTTGAGAATTATCGCTTTGCCAAAACGTCAAATGTAAACGTGCTATTTGAAAGCCGCTTGTTGATGACTAGTTTTATAAAGACTCTATAAAATGAATCTAAACTGAATGATGTAGATCAGAGAGTTACACCAAATAAAGTCCGTAAGGAATTTTAATGAAAAAACTACAACAAAGTTCGGGTTTAAGTAAATGGGAATAATATAGAAGATTGCAGTGACATAGGAAAAAGGGTTTTTTTTTATTAAAAATCCAATGAAATTCTAAAACATACAATTTCACCCAAGAAACAATCGACTACGAAATTGATATAACTGAATCATCTGTTTTAACACTTTACCGACCGGCCGTCGATTAATCGACGTTTTGTTCTCAGCGCATACCGACCGGCCGTCCATTGTTCGACGTTCAACTTCTTTTTTCGACAAATATTGTTATATGGATTATGGTATATTTTATGTAAATAATTTTAAAAAAATAATTTAAAAAAGTTTAACCTTTTATATGTTCGAAGTAAAAGACTATTAAATTTCGTTACCCAACAATAACACGAAGCGTACAATTTTACCAGAGTTTAAGAAAAACGGATCCGAGCCGGTGTCTCGGACGATCTGCTGCTGAGCGGGCGGTGAAAGGGCATAGTATGTTCGAACCGCTACCGGTCGGTAAAGTGTTAAGAAAGAAATAAATCCCACCATTGTTTTTCTTACGGAAAGTAAAACAGAATTTCCCCATTTTTATTGTTTTCCTTACCATGAATTGCACGAGATACTGAAAAGCAAGTCAATGCAAAGATTTTCATATAAAACACTAGTCTAGGAAGTTTATTTTACTTTCCTAAGAAAATAATTACTCAAAAATCTTAGCTGTTAAGTTAAATAAAACTTGGTTTTAATACTAATGATTAAGAAAAATTATTATTAAGAAAATTATGTAGAATGCAAAACTTTAAAACATTCTACACGTGGCCTGAAGGAGATTTCACTGTAAAAGAGCGCGGCAGTCAACGTGTTAAAATACGGGAAGACCTAACAGTACACAGCATTTCGTGCATCGCATTTACAAATTAAATGAGTTAGATACTTACGTAAAACTAGTAGCTACAAAAATCCAACACTGAAAAAATCGACTTCGCGGAATTATCCACCTAACGATTGATTTTCTCATTTCAACCATATTTATCATAACAAAAACATCCATCCATTAACAGTTATAAAAAGTTGAACATTTGATTGCACGGCATGCTCCAGAAAATGCAATATCCTTCTGGTAATAAAGAGTAGAATTATTCATTGCATTTCTAAAGCATTACAGCCCTAAGCACGAATGGGTATAATACACTGCATTAAGCTTTGAATGAAAATCGATGCAAACTACATTTCCACCTAGACGAAGCAATTTATTTAATTTTTAGTTTTGACAATAGGGTTGTTCTTAATGAGCATGGGAAATGAAAACAGGGTATATTCAGGTTTTATACGAGCATGCTTTTTAACAATAAAAATTATCGTTGAATAAAGCTAGGAAGAACAGTTAAAGTGATTATGCTTTAGAAACATTTTGTTCCACAAAGTCCATTTTATTTCTTTTTATTCTGAAAAGGTTTTACTTTTAAGTACACATATAGAACAATTTTGTCAAAAATATTTCTTGAAAAACGCCTTAAGAGTTTAATTTCATATTCATTTTACGATGTTTTAGCATAAAATACCACAAAAACAAAACGTTTTAATATACGTATGGATCACATTATTAAACCGAGCTGAGTATCTTAGGTGTACTTTTAAGAACGTAAGAATGTTGAAGTAAAAATAGGACTTTTTAAATCTTAGATTATTGTTTAGTGTAAACTCTTTCTAACAGTTTAAACCAATCAAAACTTCCTGTGGTGTACCAAACCATAACCTTAATAAATCACAAAATAGTTACTAAATAAAATGTATTTGCATTAACATATAAAACTGAAATATTTAAAAAGTGGAACATACCTGAAAAAATATAAGCACATTCTCAAAAATGCAGTTCATACAGAAAAAAGAAATTTATAAAAAAAATCATACCTTATCTACACGAAATTCAACTAAATGAAATTACTTCACATTTAAAATGAAAGAACACTAAGTAAAGAATAAGGAATTGAGATTATTAAATTTAGGAAACTTCGGATTCTAGCCCCCCCCCCCCTCGTCAGTTTAATAATTCAGTCTTCCCTTTCTCAATTTATATTCTTATTAATTCCATTCAAATTATGTTAGTTTATTCAATGACAATATTTTAAAAAGCTTAAATATCACACCATTTTTTCTACCGCCAAAATTCTTATATTTTATTCACAAGCAAGCTGTTTTAAATTTTATTCAATTACATCTCAATTTTGGTGTAAGTTTTTCGTAAACTTTCTGCGTCACAATTGGGTGAGCATTTTAGATCTCCTCAGGACTTCAGTATTTTTTTTTTCCTAACGGAAGAAAACTTGTCATACGAATGACAGGAAAATAAATTTATGTTACTGAAATAGTATTTCTAGGTCTTTTACAATCTAAATTTATCGATGAAATATTTGTACATAGTTTATATTTTTTCTAAATTTTAGTATACGTATTTTTAGCTTCCTAACACAAGTGCAACCCCCCCCCCCCCAATGAAGTTCAATATTTTCTTGTTCAACTTAGGCTTAACTGTTTTTGCAAATACTGTGCTGTACTAATCACAATATATAATCTTCCACACGTAATTAGGGTTACACACACTACATATATATATAATAGCTGCGTCACCTGGCGTTGCACGGGCTATTTTAAATATTGGTGATATAACCAGGAAGACAACTTGAAAATATATATTACACAATAATGAATACAAAAAATTGCAAGCACAATCGGTTAAAAATAAAATTTTGATAAGCGGATGTATTCATATTAAATAAAACACTCATTTCAAAATTCTGATTGGAATGCCATTTTTCGACTACAAAAACTGATTCAGAGTGCTCAAATTAGGTAAAATACCAAATTGGATTGTAATATAATCATTAGAAAACAGGGACTATCATTATTTTTGACGTGATAGTTTACAGTCGAGATTGATGAAGCTATAAATATTAACGCGTTTTAAAGAGCAAGACATAACATTCGGTATAAAACGTATGTTTTAAATAACCTCTTTCGAGATAGTACGGTTTTGTTAAGGTAATTTATTTCTACCAAGGAGATAGTATTGTATATACAGCAATAGTAGATGATTCCTAAAACGACAGAATACTAGTTTTAAGCAGAGCTAAAATATTGTCTTTTGAATATTTAATAAAATTTTTAACATCCATATAAAAGATCCAAATAAAGTTTTCCTTAAAACATACTATTGTTTCGGATTAAATTTCTTCTGAATTTAATTTCATAATTAGTACAAAATTTTAACACTTACACCACAATTAACATGATTAACGTATTGTAAGTTCAAAGTTTATATAAAATAAAACAAAAGCGCTGTAACTAATATTATAGTTTAAGTATTGTAAGCAAAAACATCTAACAACTTTTAAGACTACAAGGTGGGTTATCCTCAATTTAATTGTAAAGCAATAGCTGAAACAAATTATACTAAAGTTCGTATACAAGGTCGAATTCTGATACTGATAATACTACTGATTATTCTGATTTTGAAAAAGGATTGCATGAAAATTTAAAATTAACATTTTATGAAGCCGACCGTCTAACAATCTTACAATTATTTTACATTACATTATGCCTCTTAGATTGACATGTTTCAATATTTTACGTGCGTCTAGTACAAATGGTATTCAAATAAGATGGAGTGTTTCTGTTTTTGCCTAGTACCGTACACATGCATATTCCGTGGGTAAGGATGAACGTTTTTTGTTCAAAGTAAACTTTTTACTTCATATCGATGAAAAAATAGAAAATTCCGTTCAAAAAAGCTTGTAGATATTTATTTTTTTTAAGTGAGTGACACCAAATACAAGTAAAAAACCAACACAGACAGCAGGAATATATATATATATATATATATATATCAAGTTTACAATCCTACTTCCTACATCGCTCAAATGATTCGGTTGTTTTCTTGTGCCGTTTTGCTAATTCCATTCTAATTGTACGAGGGTTGAAATAAACGTACTTGTTATTTGACCATGAGAAAAATGAGAGCAGCGTCAGACATTGAACTAGTTACTACTACAATTACGGCAAGCGACAAAACTTCTCGCTACATTTTGATGAATCACGCGAAACAAAGAAAATCTGATGATGGTGACTTTTCTTAGTTTTTTATTTGTTTCAAAAGGCGTTTAGTCAAGGCAGCACTAAAATAAGATGCAACTGAAGGCATTTTAGAGAAAATTCCGATAGGTGTGCGCATAGAAAATGTAAAAATAGGAATCAAAGATACGGAAAAAAAAGAAGCAATCTTTGAGGAATATTCGCTTCTTCAGTGATAATTTACTTTTTAGAAACATTTTATTATGTCTAAAACCAAAAACTGAAAGAGCAAACGATTTTTTAAGTATTATTACCAATATTTTAACTTTGCTTCAAGTAACGATGCCTTACATCTTTTAAAAGCAATCTTAACAAAAAATTCCTTACCCATTACTACCCCTACCTATCCTGTAATTTTACAACCATCGAATTTTTTTATAGTGTTATTGTCGACATTTGAAATAAAGGCAACAATTTGCTATACCTGATGAGAGAGGGATCTGTGGTGAATCAGTTAGCGTCTATTACAATGGGCCCATTCAGAGGCTGATTTTAGAGCATAGTTTGGAGGTAAAATGCGATCTTTATCGGCAAATATGGTGCCAAAGGAGTTTTTAATTCCACCATAGATTTAAGAAAATTTTTCCGTACTAAGCTTTCAGATTAATATATTGCTCTTTCCTGTATTCATAAATCCTTTACATACTCATGCCATTCATATGTCGTCAAACACAACAGCACATATAATATCACATATATATAATATATAATACCACATATCTATATATATATATATATATATATATATGTAATATCACCGTTACAAGAAGTTCATTTTATCGATTGTCCGTCTATGAAGCTATCGTGTTAAACAGTCGTGGCCAGAGTCCATTTAATCATTGGTTTATTTGAGTTTCATCATAGGCAATACACATTCAAAGCAATACAAAGACGAACACCAACATCAACATTTCTACAATATTTACATCGTGAATCCCCGCGAAAAGCTTGCGAGAGCCTTTTATACCCTCTCGAGCTACATGTCACGTGATGATGCACCGGTATTGCTATTCGTAACTATTTTTAGTTCACATTACATAATCTTTCCCGCGTTAGTTTCCCGGGCTGGGGGACATCTAAAAAATATCAATGTTTCAAAAACGAAACAGAATTCAGAAAGGGGTCTAAAAAAGTTATTTAGTTTTCAATGTTATATATATATATCTATATCTATATATATATATATAATCTCGACTTATACGAGACTTGGAAATATTTCTTGTAACGGAGGCTTTTTTTTCTTCTATAATGGATGAGTTGCCATTTTATTAAGTAATTTTGGTAGGCAACGTTTGAGAATTATCGCTTTGCCAAAACGTCAAATGTAAACGTGCTATTTGAAAGCCGCTTGTTGATAACTAGTTTTATAAAGACTCTATAAAATGAATCTAAACTGAATGATGTAGATTAGAGAGTTACACCAAATAAAGTCCGTAAGGAATTTTAATGAAAAAACTACAACAAAGTTCGGGTTTAAGTAAATGGGAATAATATAGAAGATTGCAGTGACATAGGAAAAAGGGTTTTTTATTAAAAATCCAATGAAATTCTAAAACATACAATTTCACCCAAGAAACAATCGACTACGAAATTGATATAACTGAATCATCTGTTTTAAGAAAGAAATAAATCCCACCATTGTTTTTCTTACGGAAAGTAAAACAGAATTTCCCCATTTTTATTGTTTTCCTCACCATGAATTGCACGAGATACTGAAAAGCAAGTCAATGCAAAGATTTTCATATAAAACACTAGTCTAGGAAGTTTATTTTACTTTCCTAAGAAAATAATTACTCAAAAATCTTAGCTGTTAAGTTAAATAAAACTTGGTTTTAATACTAATGATTCATTTGAGAATGCTAAATTTCTAACACAGTATGTTGATGATTCAGCCGCAAAATTTCGTATTTTTCTCAGACCTCTGTTTCAGTTTTACACAACAAAGCACTTGAGCCAACTCTTCTCGGCAGCTGATTTTAAATCTGGCTATTTGAAAGCATTTTGTTTAACATCGAGGTCTTATCTAGTTTCTAAAAATAGCCTCACATGACGCCAAGTACATTTATCCAAAGTATTTTCGAATTTTACTCAATAGCAATGCTTTTAAGCCTTTTAATTTAAGAATGAAATTTTAGCGTAACTTTTAGTACAAAAGTCTAATTTATGAACTAGTATTGATAAATTGGATGTTATTAATATTGATAATTTTCGAGCCCCACCATGCACTGTTAATTTAAAAAATTGTCACATACTACATATTTTTTTCTTCTGTTTAAAAACTTTGGGAATAGTACTCAGGAAACAAACTCTCAAGACAAAAAGAATGACAAGCTTCAATCTTGTAATCTTTATTAAATATTATTGTAGATTTAATTATTTTTTTCGTTTACGCATAGCCGCTTTAAACCTTTCCAAGAAAATAGTTTCAAACTATACATTTGTTCAATTATAAGCTATAAATGCATATGATAAAACTGTATATTAAAAAGTGTTATAGTTTTACTATTGATAGTATTATTTCTAGGAGGAATCACTAGAAGACACATACCAAATAAGTTTTTTCCTCAATTGATTCAATCTGTTTAAAAGGTTTGCGTAAAAAATAGGGGGGGGGGGAGATTTATTACCTACATCACAAACATGATTCATGCCTCTAAAGCATATCACGTATCAAACCGCACTCTGAAATTTAATGAATTTTTCAAACGAACGCCAAGGCAGATACCCCCCAATTGCAGTTTGATTTATCATTTACAACAGCGTCATTAAAAATAAACAGGGTGTCCATAAAAGAATGTCCCACTTATAAATTTCAATAGCGTCAACAATAAGCATTGTCACAATTAAAGAGTAACTGAAACATTATTAGATAAGCGCATGCGACAGAACTGCGCATGCGACAGCTGTTTTCTGGTTTGCAGCGCCACATACGAAAAATGGCTTGTCCTGAGCGTCAAGCGTTTTGTCATCTGCAATTAGCTAAAAGTCAATCTGTAATTTCAGTTTTGAACTGAAAAACAAATGTGTTTCGTTTAAAGTTTAAATGTGATCCCCTTGTGGCAAAAACATCCGCTGATGGTATAGGCCATAGGTTCTCAACCTGTTTTTGCTCACCGCCCACTTTGAGAATTTTTTTTTTTCTAAAGACCCCCTTTTTTTTTACTTGCGAATCTGAAATAGCTATTCCCAAGAATATATTTTTAAATGTGTAATATTATACATTTTATTCGTAGATAGGATATGACCCTATCCTATTTCTGTTTTTAAGGAAGACTATTTTAATGCCAGCAATCAAAACGCATACTTAATTATATTGAAAAGTATATTTATTAAAATTTTCGGACATCGAATTCGTAACTTAACTAATGAGAAGGTTGAATTTGATGCATTTTTAAGGAGTTTGCTAATATCAGGCTCGATTTTACTTTAAAAAAATCCTAAGTTGCTGCGCTCAGTAATATGGAGCCAATTTCTCCCTTTGGTTTCCAATGTTGCTACAGCACTATAGCCACGTTCTGCTAAATATGAAGATGGGAATGCTATCAGAAATCGTTGAACAATCGACCATAAACCTAATACCTTTGTTAGTACATAATCAGCGTGTTTAGTCTATTTTAGACTATGTTTAATTAATCTGCCCAGGCCTCTCCGTGTCATCTCAATGCCCCCTAGTTTTCTCTGGGTCTTTTACTGCCCCCCTGAAACTCTCAAACAGCCACAAGGGGGCGTTATCGCCCACGTTGAGAACCTATGGTATAGGCAATTCAAAGCAACTGGATGTGTTTGTAAAGGAAGAAGCACGGGGCGACCAAAAGTGTATGAACAGGTAGTTAACCAAAGTATGGGAGGAATTGGACTGTAGGTTGGATGTGTGCCGTGTAACTAAAGGTGCACATATTGAACATTTGTAGGAAAAACTAGGTTAGTTTACCTTCAATTTGATGTATGATTTGTTGAAAATAGTCTAAATTAAACTGTTATAATATACCATTGAAACTGAGACATTCTTCTAAGGACACCCTGTATATCTCAAAAGTGCTCTAATTTTTTGAAAATTACGTCATCACTGGTAAACGTCAATAGACTAACGCTTTACTCAAAGTAAAATGATCATATTCGCCAAACAGATGTTACACACAAAATGTATGTTCTTTTTGAAGAAAATGCTTTCATGCAGCGATTAGAAGCTGTTGCACGTTTAATTATTGTATAGAAAAGTCGATATAAGAGCTTTATAAGCCTCTTAATTTTTAATAAATACATAGATTGCATTCGACAACCCAATCTTCACTTTGATGGCTTAGTTTTGGTAGAAAAACTTTTCTTCAAGGAAAACTGGAAGATCATATAAATAATCCTTTTCGAAAAGCAAATAGTGCTCAAGGGGAAAGTTGAAAACATATTTCGCAATGTTTCAAACAGAGCTAAATTTGCGATCTAATAGAATTAATTCCCTTAATCGTATTCAACTCCAGCGACCGGTTTCGGTGTTAAAAAAGCATTAGCTAACTAAAAATTGCTTTCAATTTTAATCAAGAAGCAATGCTCAAAAATAAATTTTGAAGTTCCTTCCGGCTCTATGCTCTAACTGCTTCCAGCATTTAGTGACCGTAGTTTCAGCCACCTAGCTGGATCGAAAATCGCAAAGAATTTATCTTCTTCATGGATTGAAATTAACTTCTCCAGTTCTATCGTAGCTACGTGACAGATTATGGCCATTTGGGCGATTTTCCGCTGAACCTCGTCTTAATTAATTGGGAGTTATTTTTACATAGCAAGTAAGAGAGAACTTGGCCCAGTTGGAGTTTTACGACAAGGTATTACGATGTCCCATGTGCTTGATCGCTTGTGGGTCTTATTTCCTAGACGTCATTATGAAAGAGGATTCTTTAAGATTTTAGGGACTTTGCTCAAATGAGATTGGAACAAAGTCATTTGAGCATTTACGGCACAAAATCAGTTGTGAAATTCGCATTACAATTTTCGACGAATTACGAAGTAGGCAGTGACAGAAGTACGACACGCTAACTTGTTCGGAAATGGTTTTAAGTCTTATAATAAGGAATTAATTTATATGAAAATGATTAAACATGCTTTGTATTAAAATACAGTAAAACCTGTTTTTGTGCGGTGGATAGGGACCGCATAAAAGAAATCGCACAAAAAAATATTCGGAAATTTTATAAATTCTTACATATAATAAACAACTTTGTACGATATACTACCTAATTTTTTTTTTTTATGCGGTGGATAGGGACCGCATAAAAAAAGTCAGACATAGAAAATACATCAATAATTTATGAAATAGATAAGAGAATACTTTAAACTAAATTAAATAATTAAATTACACCTAAAGAAATTGTAAAAATATTTAATTCTTCATTGTACATATACATGGAGAAGTTTTCAAATTATGCCTTAAATAGTTTGCTCCTACTCGTCGTAATCCAGAACGCGCATCTTCTTGTGACCGAATTGGTTGAAAATCGCTTTTGTCGCTTGAAGATATAATTTCAATTGATTTCTTTTTTGATACCATAAAGTCAGTGATCAGTTTTTGTGACGACGGTCGACTGGTCAATTGCTTGTAAACGTCACGATAGTGAGACATGCATGATCTCGGTTCTTTTTGGAATTTTAAGCGTCGTTCCGCATTGGTATCTATTTTAAGAAAATGCGTTTCCAATTTTTTAGAAATCTGGATCCCTGCATATATTTTATCTGCTGTAATAGATTCCGGTTCTTCTTGTCCATTTTCATAATCTATCAAACTTTTCATAATGTCACTATCATCGATAGTTTGGTCCTCAATCATCTCGTCAAGGTCATTTTCGCCAAATTATCAAAGCCTTCTCCTATAATTTTTATTTATACAGTAAGCACATGGGCACTTACTGTATAAATAAAAATTATAATTAGTTGTCATTTTTAAATATGTATATGTACATTGATAGGAAACATTAAACTGGTGCTAACGCCGCTAAGATTCATATACCGCATAAAAATAAATCGCACGAAAAAAATCGCACAAAAATAAAATCGCACAAAACCAATCGCACAAAAACAAAATCGCATAAAAAAGGACCGCACAAAAACAGGTTTTACTGTATGAGTAAAAGGAAAGTCAACGTATATAAAGCACAAATTGTAGAAGTAATATCGCAAATAGCAATTTCGAGGCTACAATGGAACCAGTTCATCAGTAGAAAACAGGTGCAACAGCCAAAAAACACCTGTTTATACCAAATGGATCGATTAATGATTAACCAATAGGATTGAGGCAACCAAACCCTATTCAGAGGTCGATGCAGCATTTTTGTACACACTAAAAAAAATCTCCTGAAAATAACGGAAAAAGTACGGCAGCAGAGTTGCCGAAAATATTCCATTTCTGATAATATTTTCCCGAGATTTGATAGAAGTTCCATTTCTTTTTTCTCCGTTAATCCAAATCAGGTTGTGAAAATACAGCAACCGTAAAACGGAAAAGTTCAATTCTCATATTTTCAGGACGTAATATTTCCGTTTTTGGAAGGAAAAACCATGCACTACGAAAATCTTCCGTTAAAATCAGTCAAAAAACAATCTGAAAATTCAGGTTTTTTTAACAGTGCAGGGTCTGGTTTTTGTGAATTTTAAAAACATTTTTGAGATAAATCAAATAATTCAAACATTGCGTTAAAAATATTTTTTGCTGCTTATATAATTCTGGAAAAAGGACGATTTGGTAGCTCGGATTTCTGTGAGGGTCCGTTTTGATTGATTGGAATTTTGTGAAAGGTCCGAGAAAACTGATCTGAATTTTCTCTGGCGCGCCCCTTTCTAGGGTTGTTTGTCGTTTATGAACGTTGATTTTTCCTTTTCTTCATAAAGAATTAATTTGGTATAATTTACAATTTCGGTTCGTGAAAAGTCTGATTGATGAATAATTACATCAACGTAACTTACAAACAAAATGTTAACCTGCCAGAGCTCGTGGTGTAAAATTTTGCGTCCCTCTCCATACACTTTTTCAGATATAGATTTTTCAAATGAATGAAGTTAACACTGTGAAATTGATGACGAAAGAATTTAGTCATTTTAGAATAATCTTTATATGTTTAAGAGTCGTAAGAACGAAGTAAAATAGAAAGTAACGAATCATTTATTTAATGAAATACTTAACTATTTTATAAAATAACATTTAACGCTTATCGCAGTAACAAATATTGATTAAAACAAAAGTAACCTGTAGTTGCACTAAACTGCTAATAAAAGATAAATGATATTAAACAAAATAAGCAATAAAACGTTTATGTCTGTACTTAATGTTTACTTTGAAAGAAAATGCATGAGTGATCGTTACGCGAAACCAAAGTTCAAAAATAACGCACAAAAAGATTAAACAGAATTTATATATTAAAGTGAAATAAATAAATAATTGATAAAGAAAAATGCTTTTACCCATCTGATAAATTCGCGTTACATAAAGAAACATCAGAGATAATGAGATTTTTTGCATCTTATAATATTTTCCTCCTTCAAGAAATATGCATGCAAAACTTTGGGAAAAGGACGCCGCAGAGACAAAAAAAGAAAGACGAAAGCGTCTAAAAGCAAATTGAATCTTCTAATTCAAAACCTGGCACCAGCGATATCAGTGCTCTTCCAGGGAAATTTTTAACTCGGGATCTAGGAGCAGAAATCTCTAAGATGCCATATATTTCTCTTGAATTCATTTTTTTCTTTAAACGGAAAGAATTTTTCGCTGAAGGAAAATTTAATTAGCTGTTTATCTTTTGTACATTAACTCTAGTAGATATGACGTCCGAGGGTTCAAGCATTTCCGAGAAATGTTCTAAAAAATACGAAAAAACTCATAGCAAGGCATAAAGTAAAACTCACTTTTTAAAATGTAAGGCCCATTGCGTGGATTCATGCACGACGCGTGACAGCTTTGTTCCTTTTAAAAAATAAACATTTAAAATGGTACGTTAAAAGGGGGGTAAACTGCATAGTTTTTTTTTTTAATTTTCAGTACCTCAGTAATTTTGCTTTCAAAACATCTTATTTTTTTGTTTCTTAATATTAACCTGGCAACATACATAAATATCTTTTTATTCACGAATTGCTTGCTTGTCTAGGTTGCAACTTTAAAAAACGTCAAAAAAAAAATCCTTTAACTTACGGGCAATATTTTTGTGCTATACCGCTAGAAGAGATTCTAATCTACGTTATGTTTAAATTAGATAAGTAATTTTTTACTAATGTTTCTTATTTAGCGATTTTTTTAACGAACTTGTTAGACTTGAGAAAATGAGCTTTAATTATGCTTAATAAATATTTACAAACATTCCTAACATTAAGTTTTAAATAAAATATTGATGAAAATATTCACTACCTTATGCAGTTTTTATTATTTAATTCTTGGATATTTTTTAATTTTCTGAAAAATTATATAATGATGAAAAAATAAAAACTTTGGTGCAGGAAGAAGAAAAATCAGATCAAGTTTATTAAAGCAAAAAAAACTACGAAAATTACTTCATATATATTTTTTCGGTATTACAAGGAACTATTTTTTCAAAGCAGACAAAGTTCTGAGCTTTCGACGATAAGGAGCCGTCAGTGACGAATTCGCTAAAATTTTTCTGCGTAAAAGAATAGGTTCTATGTAATCTCGAGCGACATTTAATAATTTTGGCAATTTGGTGCCTTAATAATGTTGCTTTTTGCCATTTTGTTTAATGTGACAATTATAGACTTATTGTGATAAGGAAACGTCACTGTTTTATCACGTGATGACACGGGTTTTTTTTTTCTTTTTCCATTCTTCGGTTTTTATGACAGGAACAAAAACATAATTACATTAAGAAAGAGTATTTGCATATTCTGCATCTGATTTAGAAACAACTGTTCCATTTAATATTATTAAAGTTTCTGACGATGAACGAATCTATCGAGATATCTCAATTTCTGAATATCAAGATATCTCAACTTCAGTTTCCAGCTTATTTTTATCAAAGATATTGCAAAGCAAATGAGAAATTCTATTGGCTTAGCAGATTAGGTGACACAGCTAATAAAGATATTAACTTTTTTAAACTGCCATTTAATAACAGCCATGTTTTTTTTTTCAAAAAACTATAACATTAATAGTAATGATTAAACTTTGTGCAAAGTAATAGAAATAAAATTTCACGTTAAATTAAAGCACAAATGAGCATTAAAACGCAGACATGTTTCGGGATCGCTTGGAATCCCTTTTTCAATGCGACAGGGAGCTTCTAGATGCAAAACATCCAAATGAAGCAGACAGAACAACAAAAACAAAGCTCATATAGCCTAAGAATTAACTGTAAACCAATGAGAATAAAGGCAGTGTGAAGTGGAAGTAGAAGTAGTATTAAAGGCACCAATAAGAGAGTAACAAACGAATGTAGTTGGAAGTACAGAAAGTAAAAAGGAATATCAATAAAAACAAAGAAAAAGACAACAGCGTGCATAAAAATGTGAAAATACATGAAAATTGCAAAAAAAATAAAATAAAATACAAAGAATAAAATGGAAATAAAATAAGTACAGAAAATACCAAAACAAAAAGCAAAACAAAGTACACATGCCAAAAGAGGGGGAGGGGGAGAGAAAAAAAAAAAAAAAAAAGGGGAAACTAACAAGAAAACCAAGAAAGAACAACAAATTAAAGGAACTTATGCCAGACCTGTGAAAAATAAGGAGTTGAGGAAGAATCATTAACCAAATTAGAACTATTCCTGTTAATATGATAAGCTTCCCAAAAGTCAAGTTCTAAAGGGGAAGAACATTTTTGAATAATTTTCCCAGAATTGAAATCAAAAGAGTGGTTGGAATTCCAACAATGTTGAGCAATGCTAGACTTATTCAGCTCTTGCTTTCGTACATAACCTTTATGCTCATTTAACCGAATTTTCAGAGCACGTTTTGTCTGTCCAATGTAAGAAAGGCCGCAACGGCAACTAATTTGGTAAATACCCCAAGTATTAAGTTGATCAACAGGATCTTTAAGAGAAGAGAAGGAAAGTTTGTTGCTAGGAGCAAAAACAACTTGAAATTGGAACCTTTTTAGGATTTTAGCAATACGAAAACTTACAGAATGAAAGAATGGTAACACAACCAAATCCTTTCTAGAAACCACATGATTGGGACCAGAAGGTTTTTTAGAAAGTTTGTTATGAATAGAATCAATTAAAGAGTGAGAAAATCCTCTATCAACAGCTACAGCTTTCAGATAGTTGAGTTCAATCTTGAGAAGCTCAGGAGAAGAGCAAATATTAATAGCACGATGGACAAGAGCATTAAAAGCCGAATATTTTTGGTTGGGAGGATGAGACGATAGTCTGTGAGGAGGTAAAGAAACAGCGAAAGGTTTACGATAGACAGAAGTTGTGAAACCAGACTCACTCCTAGAAATCAAAACATCAAGAAACGCGAGGCTACTATTAAGTTCTTTCTCACAAGAAAACTGGATATTAGAATCAATGGAGTTCATAATCGAAAGAGCATCATCAATACCTAACAAGTTACTGTCCGTTAGGACAAAACAATCATCCACATAACGAACATAAAATTGAAATTGCAATTTTTGGAATAGTTTTTCCTCAAAATAATGCATATAGAAATCACTTAAAATAGGACTAAGAGGACTTCCCATGGCTAGGCCATCTACCATAGCATAGAATTTACCATTAAATACAAAAGTGCTCTGTTGCAAGCACACACGAGTAAGAAAAACTAATTCCTCGACTTCCACAGAAGTAAAATGGAATTCAGAAAGCCTTTTCCTGAGGCAAGTCAAAGCGCCATCAACAGGAACATTAGTAAACAAAGAATTAACATCAAAAGAGGCCATAACCGAATTATTCGGAACGAAGTTATGAAGTTTCTTAACAAAATCGGTGGAATTTTTAACAGTGAAAACATTCCGACTCCTAAGTGGAGAAAACACAGAAACTAAATACTTGGAAAGTTTATATGAAGCAGTGCCAATATTGGAAACAATTGGTCTGAAAGGAATACCTGCCTTGTGTACCTTCGGTAAAGCATAGAAACGCGCACAATTAGCAACAGAAGGAATCACAGACCGTTTAGCAATCAAAGGAATAGAATGAACAGACTTAACAGCAGAAGAAATAGCTTTTAACTCCTTGTCGCTAGGATCTTTATAAATTTCAGCATAAGGACCAGAAGCAATTAAATCATCAGTTTTTTCAACATAAGATGATTTATTAAGAACAACAATCTGACCACCCTTGTCAGCTTTGGTAATGACCAAATCAGAATTTGAAACTAAATTATTGACACAGCGTTTCACAGAATGGGTAAAACCAATATTAGGAACTTTTGAATTGAAATCAACATTGGAAGCAATAAGATGCCGAACTGACTCTTTTTGAGTGGAAGTTAAGGCACTAAATTTGAAAGCTTTTTCAACCGGAGCAATAAGTTCAGAAAAAGAAGGCTTTTTAGCCAAAGCAAAATTGTTATTACATTTCAAAGCATTAATTTCACTACTATTCAAAGAAAATTTCGAAAGATTTACAACCGCATTCCTATTAACAAGAGGCAAATCAGCCGGAACAGGAACATTTGAATCGTTACACAACTTGGTAAATTTCTTATTTAAAGTAATTTTGTGACTGTCAGATGAATGAAGAGCTCTCGCCCATGACATTCTATCAATAGAATCAAAATCGAAATTAGAATTAGATACAGAAAGATGTAAATCATAAAGTTCACGTTCTATGAACGAAAGTTTTTTCCTAGTTTCCTGGATAGAAGCTCTAAGTAAAGCTAATTTAGAACGAAAAATTACCTTATCAACCCTAACAGAACGCGGTAAATTACACTTTAAAGTGATAAACTTAGGAATGACTTTCTTGCGCCTGCAAGCCTGGAGAAACTTTAAATGGTTCAAAAACCGAACCTTTTTAATTCGTAGATTACAAAATCTGTTAACTTGAGACATAACCAGAATCAAAACAAACAAAACATAAGGGGAAAAAATAATAGCTAAACCGTTCAATAAACAAAAAGAAACAGAAAGAACAAATAGCAAAACATACACCACGTAACAATATGCGGAACAAATGTCAGAAAACAAAAAAGCAAAAATAAACACAGTCAAGAAAAGCAATGAGGAAAGAACAAAAATCAAAAACTCACCAAGCAGCGAACAACACAAACAAAAGAAAGAAGAACAAATTCAGGCACGTTAAGCCTAACAGATAGTAATGATTAAACTTTGTGCAAAGTAATAGAAATAAAATTTCACGTTAAATTAAAGCACAAATGAGCATTAAAACGCAGACATATGTTTCGGGATCGCTTGGAATCCCTTTTTCAATGCGACAGGGAGCTTCTAGATGCAAAACATCCAAATGAAGCAGACAGAACAACAAAAACAAAGCTTATATAGCCTAAGAATTAACTGTAAACCAATGAGAATAAAGGCAGTGTGAAGTGGAAGTAGAAGTAGTATTAAAGGCACCAAAAAGAGAGTAACAAACGAATGTAGTTGGAAGTACAGAAAGTAAAAAGGAATATCAATAAAAACAAAGAAAAAGACAACAGCGTGCATAAAAATGAAAATACATGAAAATTGCAAAAAAAATAAAATAAAATACAAAGAATAAAATGGAAATAAAATAAGTACAGAAAATACCAAAACAAAAAGCAAAACAAAGTACACATGCCAAAAGAGGGGGAGGGGGGGGGGGAGAGAGAAAAAAAAAAAAAATTAATAAATCATCTTATGTTGAAAAAACTGATGATTTAATTGCTTCTGGTCCTTATGCTGAAATTTATAAAGATCCTAGCGACAAGGAGTTAAAAGCTATTTCTTCTGCTGTTAAGTCTGTTCATTCTATTCCTTTGATTGCTAAACGGTCTGTGATTCCTTCTGTTGCTAATTGTGCGCGTTTCTATGCTTTACCGAAGGTACACAAGGCAGGTATTCCTTTCAGACCAATTGTTTCCAATATTGGCACTGCTTCATATAAACTTTCCAAGTATTTAGTTTCTGTGTTTTCTCCACTTAGGAGTCGGAATGTTTTCACTGTTAAAAATTCCACCGATTTTGTTAAGAAACTTCATAACTTCGTTCCGAATAATTCGGTTATGGCCTCTTTTGATGTTAATTCTTTGTTTACTAATGTTCCTGTTGATGGCGCTTTGACTTGCCTCAGGAAAAGGCTTTCTGAATTCCATTTTACTTCTGTGGAAGTCGAGGAATTAGTTTTTCTTACTCGTGTGTGCTTGCAACAGAGCACTTTTGTATTTAATGGTAAATTCTATGCTATGGTAGATGGCCTAGCCATGGGAAGTCCTCTTAGTCCTATTTTAAGTGATTTCTATATGCATTATTTTGAGGAAAAACTATTCCAAAAATTGCAATTTCAATTTTATGTTCGTTATGTGGATGATTGTTTTGTCCTAACGGACAGTAACTTGTTAGGTATTGATGATGCTCTTTCGATTATGAACTCCATTGATTCTAATATCCAGTTTTCTTGTGAGAAAGAACTTAATAGTAGCCTCGCGTTTCTTGATGTTTTGATTTCTAGGAGTGAGTCTGGTTTCACAACTTCTGTCTATCGTAAACCTTTCGCTGTTTCTTTACCTCCTCACAGACTATCGTCTCATCCTCCCAACCAAAAATATTCGGCTTTTAATGCTCTTGTCCATCGTGCTATTAATATTTGCTCTTCTCCTGAGCTTCTCAAGATTGAACTCAACTATCTGAAAGCTGTAGCTGTTGATAGAGGATTTTCTCACTCTTTAATTGATTCTATTCATAACAAACTTTCTAAAAAACCTTCTGGTCCCAATCATGTGGTTTCTAGAAAGGATTTGGTTGTGTTACCATTCTTTCATTCTGTAAGTTTTCGTATTGCTAAAATCCTAAAAAGGTTCCAATTTCAAGTTGTTTTTGCTCCTAGCAACAAACTTTCCTTCTCTTCTCTTAAAGATCCTGTTGATCAACTTAATACTTGGGGTATTTACCAAATTAGTTGCCGTTGCGGCCTTTCTTACATTGGACAGACAAAACGTGCTCTGAAAATTCGGTTAAATGAGCATAAAGGTTATGTACGAAAGCAAGAGCTGAATAAGTCTAGCATTGCTCAACATTGTTGGAATTCCAACCACTCTTTTGATTTCAATTCTGGGAAAATTATTCAAAAATGTTCTTCCCCTTTAGAACTTGACTTTTGGGAAGCTTATCATATTAACAGGAATAGTTCTAATTTGGTTAATGATTCTTCCTCAACTCCTTATTTTTCACAGGTCTGGCATAAGTTCCTTTAATTTGTTGTTCTTTCTTGGTTTTCTTGTTAGTTTCCCCTTTTTTTTTTTTTTTTTCTCTCCCCCTCCCCCTCTTTTGGCATGTGTACTTTGTTTTGCTTTTTGTTTTGGTATTTTCTGTACTTATTTTATTTCCATTTTATTCTTTGTATTTTATTTTATTTTTTTTGCAATTTTCATGTATTTTCACATTTTTATGCACGCTGTTGTCTTTTTCTTTGTTTTTATTGATATTCCTTTTTACTTTCTGTACTTCCAACTACATTCGTTTGTTACTCTCTTATTGGTGCCTTTAATACTACTTCTACTTCCACTTCACACTGCCTTTATTCTCATTGGTTTACAGTTAATTCTTAGGCTATATAAGCTTTGTTTTTGTTGTTCTGTCTGCTTCATTTGGATGTTTTGCATCTAGAAGCTCCCTGTCGCATTGAAAAAGGGATTCCAAGCGATCCCGAAACATATGTCTGCGTTTTAATGCTCATTTGTGCTTTAATTTAACGTGAAATTTTATTTCTATAACATTAATGTTGTGCAGAGGTCTCAATTGTTAAAATACTGAAGAAGCCGATGCAAAATATTCCTCAATATTATTTTTAAATATAAATTATGCCTATTAATTTATTATCTCTGGTAATAAAATAAAGCATATTTCTACCTTGCTTACTTTTGCCACTCCCGATTTTAGCCTACTCGTGGGGTAAAATGAGTATAAAAACTAGACAAAACTTAATAACGTCTTTTGAATCGAGAGGGTATATTCATAATTGATGATAAGCCGGCAAGGTGGCGTTGTGGTTACGCACTGGCCTCGCACGCCCAAGTTCGCAGGACCAAATCTGGCCCAAATCGGTGGATTTTAGGATGCAGAAAATCGACAATGTCTATATAAGATTATGCGGCATGTTAAAGATCCCTTGAGTATTTTTTTGACTTGGATACTCTCGGTTAAATTAAATTCCTAGTGCCGTATCGCATCCTTAGTACATAGGTGCCGCCTTCTAGGTCGAAACTGAGTGTTAAAATTCTCAAGTGGTAATTGTATCCACCGATAGTGGTGGCCACATGAAATAATGATTGTCAATCTCTAGGGAATGCACTAGGTCCGCAAATGGCAATGTACTAATATGCAGGCCCATTACAAACAAAATAATTGATAAGAACAATTTATTGTATCATTTGACGTTGATCTATCATAAGATTCATTTACTCCAAAAGTCATATTCCTTCCATCCATGTACAAAAAATTTCATTTAAGGAGTTAAAGCTTTATGTAGTCAAAAATACACTACATTCGTAATAAAACTGAACTAGTTGTGAAGAATGTAACTACCGGGTAACCTAACTTCCTTTTGTAACTACCGGGCAACTTGAGAAAATATTGATCATTAAATTTAGCATTTCATTACCTTTATTTCTATTGTTTAGAAGAACATAAAATGAAAATTGATTAAACTAAAAAATCTAAAATAAAAATTGATTAAATAAATTTGTTAAATTTGGTGGGTGTACAATGTTTCTTTTATATAAAAGTTTGCTGTTTAAAATTTTCTAAAATATTTTGCTTAACGAATTTTAAAAAGGCGCTCATCACATTTCTTTATTATTTATTTATTTATATTTTTTATATAGCTATTTTATTTTAATCAATAACATATGAAATTTTAGTAAACGAAAGCATGTATTAAAAAAACACTCGTGTTGATGTTTGAAATTCAGGATCCAGTTACGGACGAGTGTCTTGTTAAATCCTCAATCAAATGCAAGCTGTGAGAACATCGGGCAAATCATGATGAACAGCAATTCTTGATCTCAGGAACAAGAAATACTTTCAGCACAACGAATCTCCAATTAAGAAAGAATGTCAAAGTTTGTGCCACCGATCCGTGAAAACTATATCCAGTATCGGTTGCTTGGCTTTGTGTGATCAAAAAATTTTTACCTCAAACATTGAATCACTTATTACAAGAAAGGTTGATCGCAGTAGCAAATGAGGGAGAACTTTTACGCCTGGCAAATTTTCGGCACAACATGAACTTTAAATGTGGCAAAATACGAAAAAGGAACGAAACGCGAAGAGTATAATTGGATACGTAATTTGAGCTTGTTCACGCAAGCGGAAAAGCTTCGTTTACTAGAGTTTTCATCCTCTCTACAAATTAAAAGGGATATATATATGTTAGCTTGAATACCGTGAGCTCGGAATCACGAGAAAACAGAGAATGGATTCTCTTTCAAAAAATATTCGGGAGCAGTGATTGAAGAGAGTTTATATTCGTCAGAGAAATAACTTTCTCTTTCACAAATTTATTTCGTGGTTGTTTTTATTTGTCTTTTATTCCTAGTTACTCATCGAAAAGTTTCGCTTGTTGCGTTAGCGAGCTGATAAATTCTTAATAGGACAATCTATTATGATAACCACATAAAGCGCAACATATTGTACCTAACAAAGTATATTTGTCGGAATGGGAAAGCTTTATTTTCATTCAAACTAATTTTTTAAAATCCCTCAATTGAGTAAAAAATGTTATCAAAGTATTTCTTTTTTCGTCATTTTAGTAATCGTACTTAGGTATATAGTACAAATTCTGGAGCCTTTCATAATAGAGTACGTATTCTTTGCGTTCATTTTAAGGGGAACCTTAGCCAGATAAAGAAAAATGACTGAGATATTTGCAAAGGGCATAACAGGAAAACAAAAGTAAGATACGAATAAAACATTAAAATAAAGAGAGAAAGTTGCCGATTAGTAAAACAAAAAGTAAAGTTGGAGGAAACTATGAAGATTTATTTTTTCGCCTTTAACTGCTGAAAAAGTTTGAAACATCTCTGCTTAGTTCGTTTTTTCCTTAATTATTCTAATATAAGTGTTAAAGTATTGCAAAAAATGAAATTATTTGTAACAAAGGAAAACTTTTCTTTTGCTCTTAAATAGTAGTACTGACCTTTCATAAAATTTCAAAATGAAGCATCGAGTCTTAGTGTATTTACAATTGGGGAAACTTTAAAGGCTTTAGTCAGTAGCTTTAACCGTTCTTCATGTTTTATAAACAGGCATTGCATTTTACATTTAGTCTTTAAAAAAGTAAAAGAGTTGGAGTTCTTTTTGCATGTAAAATACTGTTCAAATGTCAAAGGAGGTTAATATTTATTGTCCGAAAAAGCATACCAAATTTACATCTATCCTCTCAAAATAAATCCTCTTTAAAAAGAAATCGGTTTTTATGTCTATTTTATGGCCTATGACATGACTCGGAATATTGCCAAATAACTGACAAAGAAAAAGCGCTGCTATAACAATCAGCAGTTGAGTCATTTGGTATTTGATGCCTCAAAAGAAGTTGAGATTTTCTTCAGCCGCACCAAACACTTAAAAGCAAGTGCTAAGCAATTGCTTGTCAACTGACGCCACCGTTTATTATTTTTTATACATTTTTACAGTCAGGTCTTTGAGAATCCTTGGCCTGAGTCCAAGAAGCATGGCGAGAGGGTTAATATTTAGACAGTTATTAACTTCGAAGCCAGTGAAAGGTTCTTGTGCCCCCACAAGCAGAGGACGGCTCATACTACCAACCCAAAAACCTACCATCATCAGCAAGATGAACATCACGTTCAGAATATTAAGCATTGGCGGGAAGACGCCCTTTCTTTGTGACGTCACTACAAGCTTCGATGTCACACTGTCATTTTCACATCGGGTTACGAAGCAAACGTGAGAGGAAATCGATTTTTTGGAAAGGCCACCGATGTTAAGAAATTCAGTACGCAGAGATCATATGGCTTTTTTTAGTTGAGAAGTTAAAAAAAAATCATGGCATTTTACATTCAGGAAACGACGAAGCTAGCAGACTGGATCCGATTGGATACTCGCAGATATTTTGTCAGCGAAATGGAGACCGGCAGTGACAACAAAAGGAATAACTCGAAAGTTTTTACTAGGCATCATTTTAAACTTTAATATGATAGAACGAAACAGACCACGAATAAGCGGAGGGTGTAAGAAAAGCAATATGCATCCTATACGGAAACCACTCATATCTAAAAATAAATCCTTGAAATTTAACCGACAGGTACTGAAAAAGAAAATAATGAAATTCAACTGCGTGAACGTAAGATTAAAGTTAATCTGAAAATCAAACAGTTGCCGCTTCAGATAAAAAAAAATTAATTATTTTTGAAACTAAAGTTCTCTGTTAAAATAAGAAGAAAAGTATAAAATGAAACTAATGTAAAATTAACTTTTTCTGACGGGAATGTATTTAGCAATATTTAAAAAAAAAATGTTTAGAAACCACAACAAAAATGTGTATGACCTATATACCAGCCAGGGATCTGCGGAGCGTAGAGCAGGAGCAACGACATTTTCTTGAAAATTTGGCGGTGCCGGAGTAAAGAATTTTTTTGTGCTCCACTGAGATTTTTATTTTAATAGATTTTATCGCATAAAATATTAATTTACTAAAAAAAGATAAACATAATCGATTGAAATTGTTCAGAGAAAAGAGAGGAGCAACTCAAAAAAAATTTCTGCTCCAGATACAGCTCTTTACTTTTACAATATATTTCAAAACTGCATTTCAATCTTAGAATTCTTAACTAATTCTATTTGGTTTAGTAGCGTAGTATGATTCAAGCTAACTGGGACAATACGAGGAAAAAAAAGCATTTTAGTGTAGCGACTTTTAAATTTGTTCTATTTGGCATTAGTAAAATAATGTAATAATACATAGCAGATTTTTCCAGTCGGAATAGGAAGACTCGGCGATTCAGATTGGAATCTTAAAGATAGTGCTTAAAAATATTTTCTCGTTCTAAGTTTCAATAAAAAAGTGGAGTTAAAGAGAGAAATAAATAGTACGACGAAATTAACGATCGGAAAAAACTTCAACATTTCATCACATTTCACTGAATCTATTTTTTTTTTTTTTTTCCAATTTCAACAACTAACAGAAGTGAGAGTATACAACATATCTATAATAGACTTTGCATACAAGTACACAATTGGGAGACATGTTTAAATTAAAATTATGGAATGGAAAATCGAAAATAATACTTGTAAACAAAAATAATAGAAACGATAATACGTTTTAGTTATTTAGATACAAAGAAGTCTTCCAAGAAAAATGTCTAAAAACAGAATAATTCCGAAAATGTAACTAAAAACTTCTACAAATTATAATGTTCTTGCTTTAACTGTAGAATTCTCTATGCACGGATAAAAAGAATTATATTAAAAAAAAAAAGATTATTTTACAGTAATCAGAAAAAAATGTAGACAATAGTTCATTCATCGGTTCTTTAAATGAAAAGAAAGCAAATCTAAGAATTACTCACAGCAATTAGAACAACAAAGTTTTTGTCATGCAAAAGATTATTATCTTAATGAGTCGAAATCTTGTTTGACATTAAACCGATATTGATCCACCGAAAAATAAAATAGAATAAGCTTTAGATCTCGATCGATTCGAATGTTTTTATTCGAATTCGAGATTAAAATCTTATTTTTTCTCAGCCCTCGTATTTCCTCTGAAAACGACTTTTTACAAATTTCGAGAGAAAGCCAACTTTGACAGAAAAACCTTTAATTGGAGCACTCAACAGTTTTGAAGTACTAAAGAGCATTTGAAGGAATTTTGAGTAACATTTTTTTATCCGATGAAAAATAAATTAGTGCTTTAAAATCAGTTTTGTTTTAAATGTCATTTCGTTAATAAGCTGGATAGCGTTTCTAAATAACAATGCAAGCAATAAATAAATCAAATAAAGACGGCAAACAAATCTAGCAAAAGTGGATGGAATATTTTTCATGCGAAACATAGCACTTCAAAAAATTCTGCGAAACAATACAAAAAACTGGATTTTTAACAAATTTAAAAATAAACAAAATAATCCTCTCGTTAAAAGTAGAAGTGACGCTTTCATATTCTAACTGTACTCAATTCAACATTGTCAAGTACGTCATTTATTTAGTGAAAACATCTTAAAATTAGTTTGGAAGAAAAACGGGTTGAATTTGTGAAAAATATCTGCAATACATTCCGGAAAATTAGCTTCATTTTAATTTTTGACGGACATTATTGAAGTTATTGTACATATATATATATTATAATTTATATTATATGATATATATATTATAATTTATATTATATATACAGTCAACGCTCTTTATAACGACCCCACATTATAAATACCATTCCATTATAACGACCAGCGGTAAAAGTCCCAACTTTATTCCTATGAACTCTATGTAAATTTGTTTTCGGTATAGCGATCTTTCTGAATCGTCTAATCCAATACAGCGACCGAACGAGGTGTCATATCAGCTCAGAAGTTCTGCTTCCAGAAATGTGAATGTAATTTTCCCCCCTATATTTTCTACTTTAAAATCTGTTTAATATTTTGCACTGATATTTTTTTAAATTCCAATTCCAAAAATAATTTCGTTGGAATCTTTTAAAAACTACCAATTTTAATGGAAATACTGAATAACGAAAATTCCACCACTTATAGCGACCACTTGTTATAAAGACCTTTTTCTGTGGGACGCAGTAGGTCGTTGTATCGAGCGTCGACTGTATATATATATTTACACTCTGGTAGTGTAAACAATGCTTGAAAAGTATTAGGTATATCTTATTTATTTTTTAAATTTAATTTAAGGATTTTTAAAAATTTTTAAATTTGTCATTTTTTATATTCCACCAAGGAATTAACTCTCCTATTCAAATGAATAGATAATTTTAATCACAAATGCTATTAATTATAGAATGAAACATGTTCGTTTTCAAATTAAATTAAATAGTTATTTTATAGAAAATTTTTCGTTATTAAATCGTACTTGGCAGGGGGTTAATAAACATAAATCTCAAACTTATACACGAGCTTTTTTCATATTTTATGATAACTTCAAAAAGAGCAAATGTCTTTCATTTCTATGTTGCATTGAATAAATTGACGCTTTGAATTGCAAAAAAGTGAAAGGTTTCAAAGCTTCTTCTAAGCCAGAAATGAGAATAAATATTCATGGTCTTCGTCGAGAAGAAATTTGAAAAATTCCTTATAGCCAGAAGATTAAAAACTTTTTCCAAAAAGTAATACATTTTTTAAAGTTAAACGATTTGCATATGGTATTTTAATTTTATGCGAGAGAAGCGAGGAAACTGTAATTGGTTTTCATTCCTTCTAAAATTGCTATCGGCGTTTCCTTCAGCCTATTACAAGATACTGATCGCTTCATTAAATTCAAGAAAGGATCTTTTTTAATCTTTTTATAATAATGCTTAACATTTTCACGGGAGTCAATTGAGCGTTGTAATTTGTTCCGCGTCATATTTATGCTTGTTAGATGCTTCGGGACACACACAAAAAAAAAAATACCGTTGATTGAACTGCCCACTTTTTTTTTTTTTACTTCGAGGTTTTAACTATCAGTATTGTCGACGTTATATGGAATTATTTTTTCATTATTACAGTTGTATTAAAAATGATAGCTAAAATTTAATTCTAAAACTGTTGAATTGTCGTTTTATGGTTAGCATAAGACAGCAATATTAAGTACTTGGTATTGCCTCTACTGACTAAAAATTCTTCCAAAATATAACTGTTCTATGATTTAATCACTTTCATTTATTAACAGTTAACAATAATAAATGGGGTTTAATTTATTAAATAATAGTAATATTCTAGGTTAAAGGAATTCAATCTAATGTGGCAAATACTTGCATTAAAAATTGTATATACGTGTTTCGAAGTTATAAATAACTTATTCTTCAGTGTGCGGTAAAGAAAAGACTGACACAAATAGCAAAAAACATTAAAATAAAATCTCCTTATCCGTGGGAAAATTTGGCATATAGAGCGAAAGTTTAAAGGATAGTATTGAGGTAGGTCTAAAACAGAACAAAACCCGAACAAAAACTCCAAAATCAAGAGGTCGAGGAGAAAATACTACTACGAGTGAAATACTTCGAAAATGTGGAAGCCTCTCCTGCCCATCCCCCTAAAAAAAAAAAAAAAAAAATCAAAGTTCAAAAAAAAGAAAAATGAAAGAAATTCCAAAATTTCAATAAAATATGCAATTGCAAATCAAGCATTAATTTCCAGAAAACCTTACTTATTTTTTTATTATCAGCCTTATTTCATTAATGATGCAACATTAATTTTCTTTCTCAAGTTTAGCGCTCATTTTTGTGATTCTTTTTCTTGTTTTATAATGTTACCTTTTTGAAACTTTCTCCTAGGTTTTCGTAAGTTTTCCCAAGTTTCTCTGCTTCATAATCGTCGATAGTTAAATTGTTAAAAGATTATCTATTTTTGATACATTTTTCTTACGATAGTATACGAAACTATAATATTAAAGGAACTGGCTCCTTACAAATTAAACATTTGCCGCTCATTAGCAATAACATAAAAAGCATCACATCATGACCTTTGAGTTAAGTTAATACTACAAGATAATTGCAATCACTTTTGTAATTATCCATATCATATTAACTCAAAAGTTATGTTTTATCGGTTTATGATTTTTGAGTTAATGTAATGACCGCAGTTAAACACCCAAATCGCATATTATAATTTTCGAGTAATGACGTTTCTGCAGCAAATGAGCGATGTATGCAATATTCATTGCGAATTTGTACCTATGTACGATGGATTTCTTCAATCTATAGTTGTTAAACGACTTATAATAGTACTGCTATTGATTTTTGACATAATTTCTGATTTGTAAATCCATTTAAGTCTAGAATATGAATTTTTTATTATAATGATTGAAATTTCAATCTGTTTCTTTGTTTTTTAAGCATAGTTAATATGAAAATCCGTTAAGAATATTCATATTCGCTATTATGAAGGTGGCCACTATAGGGAAACATGTAAAACATAGAAAGAAAGAAAGAAAAAAAGAATTCTTCATTTCAAAATTGAGCAATTTTTAATTATACATGACCCAGAATGAAACTTACAAAACATTCCTTATTAAAATAGGCAACTCATTAGCAAGAAATAATGTTTAAATGTGATTGCTGATGAAATTGAAAAAATGTCCCCCGCCGCGAAACATCGATTTTAAGTTCAAATAAATAACAGCCAAATTCTGAAACTCAACTTACTTCTCATTTAAATAATAGAAAGCAAAGCAACAAAGGGTTCCGCTCGCAGTTTTACGGACCACCCATGTTTTTTAACGAAATCTGTCAAAAACGACGTCATTTTAAATCCCGCATTTTGAGTTGGGCGTAGTTGTTTGAAAATTTGTGCTCTGAATGATTAATAACTCTAGCTATGTGCGGCAGTATTAACTGAAACAATGGTTGGAGAAATCAAGTTTTTTTGCTCAGCGATGTTCATTCAAGGATGCTTCGAAAATGAAAGGAAGTTCTTCCTTTGTTAATTTACATCTGACCCCGATTTTCTCACCAAGAGTCTTGTTGGCAAATATGGGAAAAATTTGCACTTAAAACTGAAATTAAATGAAAACGAAAATGTTAGTATAGATAAATGGAAGTTGCCTTGAAAGTAAAATTTATTCATGGTAAACTAATCCTGAAAGCGTATTCCACATGCAGACTCAGGAGTTCTACAATCGTTTCACAATGTCTGTGACCTGTAGAAGATTTTCAGAAGTCTATTTTAGAAGAAAAGTATAAAAGCGAGAGCGAAAAATATATACTTTAATTGAAGTTTTTTGAGAATGTACCTCACTAATGTTAAATGAACCAATGCAGACTCGATAAAACAAGATATTTTCTAACTTTTTCAGCGACAACACTTTAAACTCGCTCATCTGATAATATGCTAGATTCCTTCAAAGAATAAAAATGCAGTTTTTGGGCAATTTTAAAAGCCTTTATTATACTTGCTCTATCGTAGTGGAAGTGTGGGATAACCTTTTTAAAGAACACGAGCAACAATGATCACTGAGAAAAATGAATTGATAAAATTTTTGCATGGCAAATAGATTTAAACTTTTAAGCACATTTCTTGAAATCATGAATCAAAGCTAGAGCTTAAAAACTTTATTTTTTATACATATTACTTTTTTCTTAACATTCCTTTTACTTAAAGTAACATCAATTTAAAATTCAAACAATGAAAACTTTAAAAAGTAGGCATTTACAATTTATGAAGTAGACGTCAGGAAGCAATGTATGAGAAAAAGCAACGCTGCACAGCACAGATAGTAAAGACGGCGCTCGAATCCATGCTGCGCTTCATCTGGCGGCGCCCGATGAAACAGTCTATAGGGCGGGCCACCGGTGGTACGCGCCGCCCGATGAGACAGTCTAGTGCGGTAATGGAATTGTTTCGTTACTGTATTTTAATGCTATGTATACTAATAAAACTAATTATCCTTATTGTGATTATTTTATTATTTTGAATATCTAAATAATAGTGGGGAAATAATTGTAACAGCTATTTCTACTGGTGTGTTCAATGACATGCCTTCTTTTGTACCAACACCCTTTCCAATGTTTACTTTTTTCTATTCTTCTTCATAATGTCCTTTCTTCCAAATTAGTGCGGAATTCAGCACAGGTCGAATAGTATTCATTCATGGTTTACACCGGAATACTAATCAAACAAACCTTTGAAACATACCGATTTTCAACGTAAAATTTTTAATTTTAATAACTGATTAACATTTTATATTTTCTCCATTTGACATACGCATATTGAGAAATCAAACACTATTATCTCTGGGTACCGGTTAAAGAGGCGGGAGAAATGTCGCGTACTTCAACAAGGTTTAGCATTTGAATTCTTCAGCAAGGTTAGACGTCACTTTTTTATGACCTAAATGGGTCGACTTTGCCTCACCCTTGGAGAAGTTCATTAAATAGTTCGCTCCATCTTCCGAACGATCTTTCTCTTTCTCTCTCTGCATCTTCATGCCGCAAGGTTGTTAAAAGTTACATAGACAGAAGAATGGAAAAAATAGCACTCCATTATTCATAAGTTTCTAGATGGAGTTTTGGAAGTCATTTTTCTGAAACCAAAGATGAAGATTTTGAAGACTAACCAAGATTTTAATTCCGAAGTTAAATCTCTTTGCTTATTTAAGTACAAAAATTATAGAAAATATGAAATAATGTATAATACTTTTTTTTAATGATGAGTAATGAAAAGTTTTTTAAAG
Source organism: Octonoba sinensis (assembly GCA_038502835.1). Taxonomy (NCBI): domain Eukaryota; kingdom Metazoa; phylum Arthropoda; class Arachnida; order Araneae; family Uloboridae; genus Octonoba; species Octonoba sinensis. The sequence continues at coordinate 199,638,400 of CM076598.1, read as the reverse complement.
TCTTTTACTAATGTTAAAGTATTAATTTTGGAAGATTTGCGTTAAATTTTCAGCAGTACGCAACAGTTAAATACAACTTTGTGGATATGTTAAAAAAGTTCCACATACAGTAATATTATTCTTTCCTCCCTCTGAACGGAAATCTGGTAAATTTTTTAAACACATTGCTGGGAAATTATTATTCTTATGGAGAATGAAATCTGATTTTATATGCATTAATTAAATACTTGCGTGCGAAATCTATGGCTAGTAGTGGAAAATTCAACTGGAGATGGTAAAAAGCGTTATAATGGGTACGCAATTACTTATGTAGATAAAATTTTGTATTATACATGAGCATTAATTTACAAACAAAAATGTCTTAATTAAATATGAGATTTTTTACATGACTTAAAAAAATAATCAAAAGGAAAATTCTTTATTTAAGATAAATATATCAAACGCAACTAAACTCAACATTTTTCTCCTTAAAAAAATAACGGGGGTGGGAAAAGCAGGAGCAAGAGCTTTCAGAGTACATCGTTGAAACAAAACTCTTAATTAAGAAGACCACCACAGTAAGTGATGCAAGCGTTCTCTCTCGAGGAATGCCATTAAGCAGCTAGAAACAATTGAAAAGATAAAAAGCGAGGCAATTTATGAACATGTATGTATAGATTCAGCAGAACAGTTTTATAAGGCGTCAAACCCCGAAACAAGTAGTTCATTAAAATGAAGCAAGATGTTTTTAATGTTATTAGAGGTAAAGGCTTTAAAAAAGGTTAGAATGCAGGCTTAAAATGTATCGTTTAATCAACTATACGTAAGCTGATACAGGAAAAAGAATATTTGAGTCAAAATAATTATTAAAAGATTTTGAGAGTTCACTGCCATTTAAAAGGGCATGTATTTGATGCAATTGATACCACTGATGATGTCTCTCCTTTTCGTGCTAAATCCATCTCTTTTTTTAACCCTTTATCTACCGACGATACTCATAAGTACCATTCTCTATAAATTAAATCCCAGCAACCATTTTTACCAATATTCTGATGGTACTTTGCAGGGACAGTCTTTACATTCCCCTTTTTCAGGATACATATCAGCAAGGGTTCGATAAAGAGTATTTTAGGGAGGAAAGGAACATAGATAGTTTTGAAACCGATGCTGTGCTTTGAACTTCCATTTTGTTCATATTGCTCCCTTCGAGTTTCGCTCCAGAAAAGCAGTAAAATTCAAGAATCAAGTCACTGATTTTTTTTAATGTGTTAGTTAAGAACTTAGAAAACTATTTGCCGAAATAAGGTACTTGTACCCAATATGGACAGTGTTCTCAATATGGACACCAGGCTTGGAGTCGATTACAAAGAAACGTAATCGATTACGATTACGATTACAAAGGGAGAAATTGAGAGATTATGATTACGATTACGATTGTAATCCTTTGCCAAAAAGTAATTACGATTACGGCAGCGATTACAGTCGTTGAAAAATGTAATCGATTACGATTATGACATCCGATTACGATTTTGGTTACGATTAGATTAGCATAAAATTATCCGATATTATGCATACAACTCTCATTTTTACAATAGTGTCATAAATCAAAAAGTTATGATTTTTAATTAAATTTTTGATTTAATTAGAGATAACTGAAATGATGATGAATGCAATTATAATGAAATAATTTCAACATCACAGTTCTGGAATTATGATGTTGCAGAAATGAAAATTTGTAATATCTCCATATATTATAATTTCTCCATTGTATTTATTTTCTAGTTTAAATTGTGCAAATATTTCACATAACACCAATTAGTTTACTGAAAATAATAATTTTGTATGATTCTTTATGAAATCACTTATAAGATGTGTATGAATTGCACGGGATAACAAAGTATTCAGATAGTGTAAGAGATAAATAATCTTTTGAAAAAAAAAGCTGCATTTTAGAATAATTTCAAAAAATTTGAACATGAACATTCAAATAACTCTTAGCAAAATTAGTAATCGTTAAAAAGTAATATGAAGAATAATTATAATACGAATGACTATAATATTTTAATATGATTTTTGTGGTATTTTTTTTTTAACATGCACGAGCATATAATTTTTTCCCATGTACTAACTGTTTTATAAAAAATAAAGTGCAAGTAATTTTACAACACAAATTTAACGTACAAGATTAAAAGGGAAATACAAAATTCTGTTGAGGTAATTCTAAGAAGAAAAAAATAATTAACTTTTAAAAATAATTCCTAAATATTAATTCATGCATGTAGAAAACAATTGGGAGAATGTCTAAACATAAATTGCTTTTTCTTTTACATACCTATTAATTAAAAAGAATATTAGCATTAAAATATAAATAAATTTAAGATTTAAATGTATTTACTTTTTTAAATATTCGAAGAACATATTTAAAAAAATAATAATAATCACACGTACCAGGGTTAAGATTTCATGCTTCTTAAGCATAGAGCATCATGTAACGCCAGCTCCTAAATTGCTAAAGTGTAAATGTGCTATTCTTTAGAAAAATTCTTCACTTCTGCCGTTAAAGAAAAGCGAAAACGCAAAAGGCATTTCGTGTCTCTTTTTTATGTGTGTAGGTGATAGTACTCTTTCCACTAGATTTTCAGGGGGCAGCCTGCTTCGATTATTGAACGGGACCCCGCGGAGAGAAGAAAGGGGGAACTCTCTTTTACTCGCGGCGATCCCGTCCAGACTCTCGCCTATTGCCCAACCGTTTGAATATGTTTTGAAGGGGTAATTAGGGAAGCAAAATGACCGATGCATTTGGTCCTTCTTAGACACCTTCCCCTTTCTTATCTACCCCGAAATCTTTGACTTGCAGACAGATTACCGCTCTTTTACCGAAACTGGACGACACGAGGACACTGGAGACCCCCCCCCCCCCCGAGAGCCCCAAGGCGATGCGAGTGACTATCCAGACCATACTCTCTTTCTTCTCGGGCTCTCCAGCCATTCCCCGTGGAGAGTGGAGCCGCAATTAAGAATTCTGAGAGACCGCAACAAGTAGGACAACAAGCGTCTCTAGCAGACTATTATATCGTCCTGCCATCAAGGCTCTGCGACCGCCACACAGAACCTTTTATATTATGATCGCCCGTAGGTTACAGACCGCTTAGGATAGGACTTCAGTACACAGATTGAATCCTTTTTCTTGTAATCTTATCTCTTCTATCCAATGGTAGAGCTAAAAATTTCAGCTTTCAGCAGGTCAAGATTACACGATTGCAGGACCAGCAGATTACGGATTTTTTCCTTAAGATTACGATTAAAATTACAGGAGAAAAAGGATTACGGGATTACACAATTTTGATTATGATTATGAGAATATGCCATCGTCAGATTACGATTACGATTTTTTCAAAATGTAATCGATTACAGCCGATTACGATTACGTAATCGCGATTACTCCAAGCCTGATGGACACCCCTAATATCTTTAAAAGTAACAAATTTGATCGAGAAATAGCACTACATGTCCGTGAAGAAAAGCGGTTGAAAAGATAATTTAGCCAGGAAAGTGAAAAAAAGCGCGTTGATCACCATTTTGAAGGAAACTTGCTTTTTCGTGGTGTGCTGATCGTAATTACTGGTAAGTTTAAATTCGTATTAGATATGGTAAATTTACTTTAATTATTAAAAAGTGGAGTGTTTTAGAAAGCTGATAAAACATATTTTTGATTGCTATTGAATATATTGCTTAAAAATGTTTTCTTTGTTTATTTATTATAAGATTTAGTGAAACTACTCCCGATTCCCAATATGGGCACCTTATGTCCAAATAAAAACTTCTTCATCATGGGCGCTAAGTCCCACAAAGTTCTCATGGACATCTCTGCCAGAGTTGATGCATGGCCACATGTCTGCTACAGCATCAATACTTCATAAGAAGTAGTACCAGATCTCCTTTGTTGATGAAGTACAGCAAGTGAATCTTCAGATTCACAAATTTGTAAAATATCTGTTTAATGTTATTTTGTTTTGCTAATTCATAATAAATGAATGTTTATACGTATTTTTAATTGATGCTTTTGAAGACACGTGGCCATGCATCAAATGCGGCAGACATGCCCATGAGGACTGTGTGGGACTTAGCGCCCATGATGAAGTTTTTATTTGTCCATCGTGTGAGGACTGAGTAATAGCAGATGTTCAGTCTGCAGACAGATGCAATAAAGCTAAGCAAAAGCAACTATATTATTTCATAATATTTTGTAGTAACTGAGGTGCTTTGCATGGCTCTTCGAAGAACCACAACCGAAAATACCCCCTTCCCTTCTAAAGTGCATGCTATGAAGATATTTACTGTCCCCCACCCCTGCCCCGCAATACTTTACGCTACATTTTTTTATCCACTCTCCTCTAAAATCCCTTGGAAGAGTATCTTCCATACACCTTGTGTAGTAGGTCAATAAGAAGCCACCTGTCTCTAATATGGAGTGCATGTCCATAATAGGGACAGGTGGTTCCTAATATGGACACTTGTAATTTTTTTTTTTTTTTGTTTTTATCATTTAAAATAAACCAGGATAATTACAAGGTCGCTAATTTTAATAATGATAGTCAATAGTCCAGGGATAGTGGTCATACATTTTTGGCGTCCTACGAGGTGTACACGGGTGAAAAAAATACATTTACCTTAAGGTGTCCATATTGGGCACATGTAACTTATTTTGATTTTAAAGTATGTAATTAATTTCACAGGGTAAATACTCTGTGGCACTTATTAGCTGTAAAGAAATAAATACTTATAGACTGAGCATTTTATTTATGTAAATCCCTTAATTTTCAGTGTAAATACCTAGACAAACTACAGTGGAGCACCGTTTATACGTTTCTCGTTTATACGTTTTTATCATTTATACGTTTTTTTGAACGGCCCCGGCGAGATCCCATACAAACTAATGTTAAATAATTTCGTTTATACGTTTTCCTGAAATTGCGAGTTTCATTTACACGTTTTTTCTCTACCCAAGTCATAAAGAGAAAACGTATTTTAACCTGATTTTGCGCTGGCGATTGTCCAGTTTAGAAATCGCATTTGACCTTGACCCACACCTGCTGTGACCACTTGCGGTGGTCACGCACCTGGCTAAATGAACAAAAGACATACCCCGGAAGAATGCAAATATCCACAGATAAGAGCGTTCTGATTGTGGTGCAATACCTAGAAATAGCAGGTGACAAGCGCTTTTCCTCTCCTGGGATCCGAGATTGAGCGTAGGTAGCTGCCATGGAAATTTTGCCATGGCAGGCGCCCTACAATTTCAGTAAGTAGCCTGAGGACTTTATGGCAACCCTGCTCCTACCAGCTTTACAAAATTCTGGGATCTATCGTTCACTAGCATTCACGATGGCTTCGAGCTCGTGTAGTAGAAAATCTGTCTCTAAAAGAAAAAATGTGCATTTTGAAACAAGTGGATGAAAACCTTCATTTAAAAAGAATTGACCTAGCCAAAAAATTAGGTTTACCTGTTTCAACTTTAAGCACGATAATTTATAAGCGTAAGATCATCGAGGAAAGCCATAATCAAAGTGGTGCTAATGCTTCAAAAAAACTTCGAGTTCAAAACGGAAAATTTCCGGATGTAGAGAAAGTGCTTTTACAGTGGTTTAATCAGTGTCGTAGTGCAAAAATTCCCATCAGTGGTCCTTTGCTTATGGAGAAAGCGAAAGAAATTTCGAAGAAGTTAAATGTAGAATGCGATGCATCATTTTCCTCGGGATGGCTTCATAAATTTAAGTTAAAACACGGCATAACAGGCAAAACTGTAAGTGGAGAGTCTGGAGATGTTGAGTGTGAAACAGTGGATGATTGGATTCAAAATAAATTGCCTGAACTGATAAAAGAATATGAACCAAAGAACATTTTTAATGCGGATGAAACCGGCCTATTTTACAATCTTCTGCCGACTAAAACTCTTGCACTCAAATCGGATACATGTCATGGCGGAAAAAAGAGCAAAGTACGGTTGACCGTGCTATTGTGTGCCAATGCAGATGGGTCAGAAAAATTACCTCCTTTGATCATTGGAAAATCAAAAAAGCCCCGCTGCTTTAAAAATGTAAAAACATTACCAGCAAAATACATGGCCAACACAAAATCATGGATGACCATGTCTTTCTTTACCGACTGGTTAAAAGCGTTGGATGATAAAATGCGAAAAGAGAAACGGCGGATCATTTTATTCATTGATCAATGCCCAGCTCATCCACCTAATACGGATTTTCTAAAAAATATAGCTGTCAAGTTTTTCCCTGCCAATTGTACCAGCAAACTGCAGCCGCTGGATTTAGGAGTCATAAAATCCCTTAACATTATCGGAAACTTTTAGTGCAAACAGCTATCGCTACTTTAGACAGCGGAGAATTCGAAAAAATGAGCATTGATATCTTGCAAGCTATGAATTTCATAATGATGGCTTGGGAAAGTGTTTTACCGAAAACAATAAGAAACTGCTTCAATCTTGGTGGGTTTTTCACTTCAGTAGATGTCACTCCTAATGAAAACGTCGAACCTGAGCATTTTGTTCCACCTGAAAACTGGTCAAATTTGAGTGATGTTACTACATTTGAAGAATTTGTGAAATGTGATTCGGAACTTGCAACATGTTCGCTTCTAACAGTCGATGAAATGGTCGCAAATGAAGAAACTAGCAGTGAAGAAGAGGATAACTGCACTGAAAAGCCACAGCCAAGTTTTCAGCAAGCTTTGGAGGGTTTTAATATCATGCAAGAATATCTCCTTGGTAGTGATTTAAATGACAATGTCAAGATGGCACTTATAACTGTGAACAAGGAACTCTTTTCTGTGCATTCCAAAAAGGCGCTACAACCCAAAATAACAAAATATTTTGGGCATACTGCATGAATATGAAACGTAGTGATTGTAATGTAATTCAGGAATACAAAAGTTAGTATACTATACATCATTTCATTTTACTATGTCTTACTTTATAAACTAATTTATAATGTATTATATGTTTAGTATGTATTATTAAAATTATTCATTATTTATTTTTCATAATACTATTTTAAGTTTCTGTTTTGTTTTTTGTTAGAAAATGTTCGGTTTATTTTGTGATTTTCGTTTATACGTTTTTTCATTTATACGTTTTTTTTGCTCGGTCCCTTGAAAAACGTATAAACGGTGCTTTACTGTATTTCTGTAAAAAAAATTACTGCAGATCATAATGCGGTAGATAAAGGGTTAAGCCAATGAACTTGCTTTTCTATTTCATTACAAGTTCATTTTAGTGATGACTTTACTTTCAATTATTCTAAATAAAACTACTTTATCTAGAACTTCTTAGTTTACTCTTGTTACCAAATTGTTAGTCAAATTTTTCTTCTAGAAACTATTTAGATTTAAAACGCTGTAAAATTTGTTAATTTTTACAGCGTGTTGGATTTGGAAAAGAACAATACCTTACATTTTTAAAACTAGCTATACAGTGTCTTTATCACTATTAAAATGCAACATTTAGCTTACAAATATTTAGTTATTATGGGAATCAATAAAAACAATCTGTTTGTACTGCTGAGAAAGATTTTAAGTGGAATATGATGTAAACTTTTCTACCAAAAAAAGAAAATTTTCTATCCATTATTGTCCAGAAAACTTTTTAATTATGCAATGGAACTTATGAATACATTTTTTAACGAATTGTATACGTAAAAAATAAATGGATGGCCCAGAGGTGAAGAACAATAGACCGGAGTCAATAGTTCGATCCTACAACCGTCAACATAGGCATCACAATGAAAAAGAAAACCAAAGCTATAGATAAACCTACTTTAAGTTAGAGCGGTCGACTTTGGTTTTTAACATTATAACAATCATTCCACGTAGCGTGCAAAAATCCATGGTACGGCATAGCAACATAATAAGTTTGCAGTATTTGCATTCGAATTAACACATTATGAGCGGGGGGGGGGGGGGGCAGGTGCTAGTACCCGTTTCGTGCATTGCCGTTTAAAAGCGGGGCTGGTATTTGTACCCGTTTAAAATCACCACTTTTAAGTCACATAAGGGAAAAAAAAATGTTTCATATAATGTATGAATTGGTGTATTTTTTAGAATTTTTTTTGACTTGGTCAACTTTGTCAACTTAGCCCGCTACGCAACATAGTTGCGCGTGCTACGTCGCCCGCTCATAATGTGTTAACAGCACATGGTACGGCACTGGAATTAATTTACTCAGGACCTCGCCAAATATCCTTTTGTTTAATTTATCAAATGAATAAAGTCACTCGCATTAAAAAAATCTACTCTCCTTGAACTTCAGAATAAGTTTCAGCATCTCAGTGCGCAAAAGCTTATTGAAGAGACACATTTTAGGATGTGTTGTTACAAAGAAAAAATACTTGGAAAAAAAAAATCAAGGTCATTCTGTAAAACATACATGAATGAAGTCTGTCAAACGTTCTTGTATAGAATCAAATTATGCATCACGTTTTCACTTAAGTGGATAAAAACAAGGACAATGGCTAAACAGGCGCTTAATGTAAGATGTCACGTAAAACACACATTTTTCAGAACCTAGTAGGGAATCTCCGGCGAAACAAGTGCACTGAGAGATTCCAAATGAAACTGAAGTCGATGGCACGATGCCCGTCTGCAATGCCTTTGTAATACTTTTGAAAAATTCTGAGCAAGGACAACTCTCTTCTACAGTTATTTCAAAAACATGCACGTCTAGAAAATGGAGAAAAAGTTCAGCTTGTTTTGTAGTAAATAGGCGCTGCGAAATGATTGAAAAGCTCAGTCACATTTCCAACATTGCTTTTATTTTTAATTCATTTTATTTTAGTTGATTGTTAGTAGTCTGAAGGGTGATGATTTTTTCTAGGCCAATAACCTAACGAGTTGTTTTTAGCTCTGTAGCTTTTCAAACCTTCTCTTATAGAAATTATAACACTTCATATAACATTTTACATGGATATTTCCGATATGGTGCTTTTAAGGTGAATGTACTCTCGTTGAGGGAGGGAGATTTTAGACTCGATTTGGTAGTATATTTAAATTTAAACCTAGTGGTATACAGCTCTGTTCACTTTGCGGAAAAAAATAAAATTATAATTTTATTTAATTAATTAAATTAAACTGTAATAAAACTTAATTACTGTTTTTATTTTTCTTTAAAAAAAGTAAAAATGTATAGTTATTTTTTTTACGAGAGAGTAGACTAAAAACTAAAACATGAGTTTAATTATTCATAGAGCAACACCAACAATCACTGCTGCACTCGAGATAACTTCTTGGTTAGATGTATTTGAGCGTTAACTAGTCCATCTATCAACTGTTCTCCACCAGACCCCTACCTGTTAGCCGAGGCCTTAAGATTCCTTGCGCACGGAGCGGGTAGTGGGGTCCACTGATTTTACATGCACGTATCCCCAAGTGTATATGGCGGGTCTTCAGCGGGGATCGAACGCGCGACCTTCCAGGTGGAATCCGACGGTCTAACGGCTAGACTATCCATCTACTGGATTCACTGAAGCTGACGTCTGATATAAAAGAATTTTATTTGACACGGGAACACTGAGCGATATAAATAACTGGTGCGATGCGACCGAGTCCGTTGTTGTCCGCTGCAGCCGTTGCTCTGAAGCAGAATAACAACTATTTCACACTGGATGCATAAAATTTAAATAATACAATGTAAATTAATGTACGCTTCTTTGACACTAATGCGAAATTAAAACAAATTGTTTTTTTCAGAGCTCAAAAAAAGGAAAAAGCGGAAACATAAAAGGGAAAAGTGCTTTTCCGTATACGTAACTTACGCATACATTAAAGCACAAAATAAAGCACAAAAAATAAATTTATATCACGGTTTTTTTAAATTACAGTTTGCTTTTACCGAACCACTCACAAATCCTCGGCTGGCCGCATGCGGCTCGTGGTTCGTAGGCTTATTATCGCTGGTGTAACAACTCGAAAAGAAAATTCCGCATTCAAAGAAATATAAGTTTTTATCGTCATTGATCTTTGGAACATAGACGCACTCTTGCATGCATAAACTAAAACTTAATGTTGAATCTAAAGCTTGACATATGAATTTCGCAACACTTCCATTCACAGTTCAAATAGTAAGCACATGATTTTAACATAGTTTAGTCTCAAATTAAAAAAAAAAATCCATCGCAACATTGCGCGCTACGAACGGCACATTAATGTAAATCCTATGGCAGATAACACTAGTGTTTTTAATATCAATCCGTGCGTGTGATACGTTGCGACATGCAAGGTATTAAAGGCTTATTTTAAATCATTTAACAATTGCAAATTTGATTGATTTTATAAAAGATATTATTTATAGGAATAGAATTTTCTTAGAGAACCAAAAAACTAGGGACTATAACAAGACCTTCGGGGAACAGTTAAATTGCATCTTTTACTGCGTTATTAGTTTTTCCACCATGTTTCTGTTTTTAAAAAAATGCATTTGGGTTTTTATTTTTCTTATTTCCTTGTGCGACATAGTGGACTAGATCCTTGGAGGTTAATAGCTTGCAAGGACGCCATTTTCAATGCTTGCGTTCTGATTATAGCGTTTACTAACATCATTGTCTTTTTACTCATCCTTTGCGTAATAAAACCGTGGAGGAAGTTTGATCTCTGTACTTTTAACACTTTTTAAGAACCATAATAAGCATAACTACTTTTACTTATTTTTTCACAGGAAAATACAATTCTTCAAGTGTCTTGAAATTTCTGAAGAAAAATTGCAAACAATTTGTTTATTTTTATTTATTTATTTCATGTGTTGGAGAAAAGAAACTTAGAATATTATTTATAATATAAAAATTTGCAACGGCTTTTGGAACTAAGACGTGCGAAAAATTTCATTTGAAACTAAATTTCAGTGTTGTAAACCCGTCTCAAATCTCATTTAGTATTACTTGCGTATCAGTTCCTTCTCCTTTAGATGTTTTTTCTTAATTTTTCGAAACAATGCACTTTGTCTTTTTGATATAACATTTTGGATTTATTATAAAATCTTCTATTACAGAAGTTTTTACTTTCGGATTACCGAAAGAAGAACTAATTAAAATCTTCACGTTAACACAACGGAAAAAGCAGCTTTTAAGTAAATCTTACTAAATCACCCAACCCCCCCCCCCCCTTACGTTTATTTCAGTTATAACATGTAATACGAAATTCAGTACGTAATTAACTGCAATTTTGATGTGGAATATTTTCGGATCTCTTTCATATGCTTAGCTTAATATAAGAAAAGGTGCATATCAAAATCAATAATTTGGTGACATTTGCTTAACAAGTAAAAATAATGAGGTTAGAATTAAAATACGAGTAAAAAATACTTAACAATTGCTAGATAATCACAAGCGAATGTATTTAAAAGGTCTGAAGGTTTTTAAATTAAAAATTCAGCCAACATTAGGGGAAAAAAAGCAAAGATACTGGCAAAATTAAGAATGAATTGTATTTACAAAATTCGTAATCTAATCAATGTAAACATGAAACTAAAAGGCTAAATTAAATAAGTTTATTGGTACCAGAATTCAAATTATACGCATTTTACTGCGGATGAATTTTAAGGTTTAAATAAAAATTTGCTTTTTGAAGCAACAACGAATGTAATTAATTGCTGATTACATACAAAATTACTTTCGGGAAATGGTACTAAAAATGATATTTTTAAAGGAAGGGAAATGGGGTGTATTAATAACCAAAGTTCAACTCAAATTGACGAGTTAAAAACTAGTTTTACTGCTAAATTTAAAACGCTTGTTAGGATTTAAAAGCTAGAGGGAAGGCTTTAAAACCTAATTAGGTATACCCAGAAAATAAAGGCAACGCCAAATATTGATTTTAAATGCAATATTGAAATGACCTACGAAACTTATTTTATTATTGTAGAGAGGATATAAGCCTCATTCAGTTGGCTTTAATAAGTTTGTGCTCGTAATATTAAAATTTTCAGTAGGTTAAATTAATAGTAAATAAAGATGTCTTACACTTTTTTTTTGTAACTCATGTGAGAAAGCAAACTCAAGAATGTTTATTTGGATCTGTCAAGTAGGAGTCTGTCAAGAGTATATAGGCAAGCTGATAAACGAAAAATATTTTGTTAAGTTTAAGTTAAGTAAAAAAATGTTTATTAATAATTTCAATAAAAATATGTCATACAGATTGTTATAAGGACATGAGATAGGTATCGCAAACAGAAGATTCCCTTTTTAATGAACTTTCACATTAAACGTGATAAGATATCTTTACCAGAGGTCAGGATATAACGTAAAACAGGGCAGATGAAGCTTAAATCTTTATCTGAGGATTTGAAACTATTGTGTAATAAAATAATTTATGCTAGAAGACATGAAAAGTGAGGATGTAAACTGTGAGGATTTTCAGGAGCAGGCAAAGCTGCTGAAAATCCTCAGCTTTCATCCAATAAAGACATATATAAAATTCGTTTGTTTAATAGTACCTTAATAGCTGTCAGCCACATTCAAAAAATTTTCTTGCCGTAAACTCGTCTTCAGTCTTCACATTATATTGGAATTCGACTGCTTTTTGAATCTACCCAAAACATTTGTTTTCTCCCACGCTAAACATTCTAATTTGCGAACGCTAGTTTCATGTAACAAGTCCCACTCCTCCGCATAATGAAAGACAGACACGAAGGGTGCAGAAAAAGAAAGATATCTCATTTTCTGTATGAAAAACAGTAACGGTTTCCATCTGAATGAGAAGTGAGTGCATTTATCGCGTGACTCGGAAAGTGTTGTGGAGAAGCGTTATGGAGATCAAATGCAGAAGATACGTTGAAAGTAATCATGCTAAAGGGAAAACTTCTCGGAGGTAAAGAAAAGCATATTACTTTGTGGATGACCCATGAACGGAATTGAAAATTTCAGGCGAATCATATGGTTATTGATTGACATCGAATTTCCAGAGAGCTTTTGCGTGTCGGAGATCGTATAGGGATAAAAGAAATTCTTAAGGACTGAGAGCTAACGGAAATACGTACAGTATTATTCCATTTTCAGGTAGAAGCTTACTACGGTGACAAAGAGTTTTTTTTTTTTCGTTTAAGATTTGTTTTTATATTAATTTTTATACAAATTGGCTGTCATGTTGAATTTGCTGACATTTCTTCGTGATATAAGCAAAGTAATTTTTTTGTATGGTATGATTATATACCATTCATGTTAAATTACACAAAATAGAATAAATAAATTAAGTTACAAAATCAGAAAACGCGTAGAAATAATAAAAACTTTAAAAAATAGCGAAGAGTTTACGTAAACGTGATGTGGATTAGTCGTCATAACTGGGTGTAATTGGGCACACCGTAAACCTCTCTTCTTTAAAACTTTCTGTAGTACATATTAATGAAACACGGTTGGCAACCCCAAAAAGAAATTCCAGACACCATGCCAAAACTTTCCAAAATTTATGACATGTCACGTAAAATTTTACCATAAAAGAGAACAGGTGCAAATGGCGGGCGCTCATTTGTCATGTTTTGTATCGCATATAATCTTAATGTCATTACTTTTCAACACTGCAAAAATATTTTCAACTGTCAAATAAAAAGTAATAAATTTTTTCCCGAGGCATAGAGATAATGCAAAAAATTACTTTCAAAAACTAAATTTTTGCAGTCACGACAGTTAAAAAATATGTTAAGGACCTCTTTTGATTCTAACAACAGATCGTCGTGGGGTATCATTCGATCTGGACACAAATAGACATTCTAGCATAATGCTTAAGATGACGTTGGTGTCTACCTCAATGGTTCGTCAAGAATACCAGAACCAAGCGCTTGGGCTGTGGCTCTGGACTTGATTGGTATGGGTTTGATTAAAAAATTACATCTTGAGCTGATAGGATTTCCATTCGAGAAAACATCAATGGGATGACTTTTTTCCCGCAAATATGTCGTAATATTTATTGAAATTGCTTGGTGCTATTCCTGAAACCATATGTTGATGTTTCCGATTCCTCCCTTGCCTATGTATTTGAGATGCACAACAATTCACAAATCTACGTGGGTAATACGTACCGTTCCAATGTACGTGGATCTAAGCTGAAAAACGAATTGACTCCTGATTGAGGGGAAAATGTCTTCCTTGAAGACTTCTACAGGGTCCAACAAATATTTACACCTCTATGAGGAGAAAACCAGAAAAATTATTAGGCAGTACAATAAGTTATAGATACGTGTCACAACAGTCACATTAATTATTTTTTGAAGCCGTAAATTAAGAACTGGAACTTATGATCACAAACTCTTTGCCAGTATTCAACCACAAGTCTGAAAGCAAGAATTGTCAACTATTCGGAAAAAGGCTTTAAAAATCTGCAAAAAAGAAAATTTCGTTCGCAAATCTTTTTTTTTTTTTTCATAATTACTTCACATTGCAGAAAATATTCATAGAAGTGAAAGTTTTCATGCCATATACCTAAGTATTTTTTATCTAACGTAGCGTACTTACTTTACAAGCTTTAATAGCTTTGGAAAAAGATGAGTGATTTAGTGGTCATTAATCGCAACTCTTGTACCTAATCCAATGGCGTGCAGCAGCAAAAGAAAAACCCCTTTCTTGAAGCACCTCATGACAAGGCTTTCCTTTTTCTTTCTAACAAGAATGCTTAAAAAGATTCATTCAAGTTTCTGTCAGCTCTTTTAGAAGGGTGGAGTTGTTTTAGAGATTGAATCTTTTCACACAGTCTATGCTTCAATTAAACGCAGCGTTGAAAGTTTTTTCTCCCTTACTTCTCGCTCATATATTTGTCTGACGCTAGTTTGCAAACTGTACATTTGTAGAATTAATGGCTATGAGAGCTGTCAGCTTTTTTCTTAAGAGAAGGAAGGTCTAAGTTCTTTAAAAGTAAGAACTTTGAAACATCTTTCTCACATTTCAGAGAACAGCAATTGTTTTGTTTTTTTGCGTTAAAGCACTTTTATGACTGCAATTAAAGCACATCACCTCATATACATAAGTTTGATCATAAATAGTTGAGTGTTTGCTATTAATTACTAATCGATATTTTAAGGAATGAGAAATCATATGGCTGTAACATAAAACAGGGCTTGAATGCCAAAGCAATGGATTATCTGAAAAATGGCAGGCCATGGCAGATGTAACAGATGTTCATAGTAAAATGGTTAAAAAATAATGAAATAAGCTTAATTGTTCACTAAATTGCACTGTGAAATTATTGAATCATATATTCCTAATAGCTGAAATAACTTTTGAGAAAACAGACCAAAGTATATTCAGAAACCTTTTTCGCCTACCCGTAAAAGTAAAAAGAAAAAACAATGAAAGAATCGAAAAAAAAAAAAAACGTTAAAAATACAAAAAAGTCAAAAATAAGCCATTATTAATTAAATATTTTAAAATAAAAAATTTGACAGTAGGGTTTTGAGACGGGGAAAATGTGTGTCTGTCCCTTCCTAATAACTTTTGAAGAAATTATCCAATTTAAAATATTTTTTTTACATTCGAAAGATCTCGGGGAGAACATTTCATTTCGATAGTTGTCTTTGATTTGAGCAATTTTTCGCACAATTTTAAGCAGTTCAAAAATTTTTTACATTAGCGCCTATGGGCAGAACTGAAGCAAATTATGTAAACTCTGGGCAAAAGATCCAAATTCCTTTGAACAAGCTTACTGGAAAGAGGTCTCAATATGAAATACTTTTTGATTTAAACAATTTTCATTAAACACATTTCAAAAGAAATTTAACATTAGCACCTACGAGGAAATTTCAATATCATAAATCCTGACCTAGCAGAAGGATTTGCTCGGAACAAACTTCATCAAAAAGATCTTATCACGTAGAACATGTACAAATGCGAAGTTCACCCAGATCTAAACGAGCCTATTTTCCGACGAAACGTTTTTAACTGGATTTTTAAGGATATTTCTGAATGAATGAGTGAGAGAGTGAATGAATTAGTGAATGAATATGTATAAACCACTGAAAAAGTTATATTTGAAGTAATTAAGAACCAAAGCTGAATGGGAAAGAGAGAAAGTTAATACCTAGATTATTAATTTGATATTGGTGTATATCAAAACGTAGGCACGTATAGTTCTAGAGGGAACTTCTTGCTTATTTATTAGATTTTTAGAAAAACTTTAATACATTTAACTACTGTTAAGAATTAAAAATATTTGGATCTTTAAATATATATTTAAAAAACACATTTGCCATGATTAAACATACATCTTTTACCATACACAATTCATGTTTTATTAACGTTTTCCGATATTAACAAATATAATATTTAAAAAAGTTTTAAAATTATATTACTTTATTTTGGAATACTTCATGTCTGAATCTTTAAAGAAGAATAATACTAAACCCCAGTATTATTGGCTAATCAGTATTCCCTTATAAAGGCACTTTCCAACTTTTTAAAATTTATTCAGTCTGCAAATACATTTCAAATATAAAAAAAAAAGTTTAAATCAATAATACGCCATCCTATTGGTATTTCCCAAACTTATCGGTTGTTTGCTTCATTTCTATAAAAACTATAGTAGTCAATTAAACAATCAAAACATTTCTTTTAACTAGCGAACTGTTCAATACTGAAATATCAAAACTAGTAAATAATAACAATAAGTTACATATTTTCATTGGCTGAAATAATCTTTGAGAAAACTAAGTATATTTTAACAACTTCTTTTGGTTATAATTAGATTTAAGAAAATCTTCAGCCAATGTAACTGCTGTTAATTATAGAAAGAGTAAAAAAAAAAAAAAAAAGACATTTAATGATATTAACAGAAATGGTTTTCGGGTTTGTTAAACATATTTTCATTTACATATATGTAGTTCATGTTTTAATGCGTAACGCATGTACTTAAGAAATTGTAGTAGTCGTCGTCGTCGCTGTTCTGTGTTCAACTGTTTAAACAACCATATGCAGCAGAAGATTTCACCATAATTAAGTTGCAAAAAAAATTTATTCTATAGTTTACATTTTATTACGGCATTTTAAGGTTAGTTAACGATTATAAGAGCTGTTATGGAACCATAAAATATATCACTATTGGTTTGAAATTATATCAGTACCTTTGGTGCTTTTAATAGTTTTTATCTAAACATGGAAAAGTATTCAATCTTATATTCAAAATAAAGATTTCTCCAAAATACAAACAATTCGCTCTTTAGAAATTAAGGAAACTTGCGTAATAAAGCCTGGCAAAAAATATAGTTTCTTTTACCGTAAGAAATTATACTTATGAATGTTCACGGGAAGGAAAATTTTAACGATTTAACATTTCTTATTCAATGTTTTTACATTTCATTGCTTCACGAAAAAAATGTATATTTGCATATTTCAAAAAGAATATTTTAATGGGATTTTGTGGCAATTAAAAAACGTAAGTAGAAAATTTTGAAAAATTAATTTTCGCTTAGTTACATACTTATAAAATGCAGTATTTTATTGAAATTAAAAAGTCTTAATTAAGAGCGCTACTTAGAAGAATCATTAATTTTATGAAAATTCGGAACATGATTTATAAATGCATAAAATATGGAGCTTTCTATAAAAAGTGTACAATAATTGTCAGGTTTTCTTCATTGACAAATAGTGGGATTATTTTTTTTATTAAAAAATGCGGTATAAAATTTCAAACTATTTTTCGTAATTTCATTTTTTTTTTTTTTTTTTTGCGGTTTTCTTTTCATTTCTCACTTTCAAAGAAATTGCTTTTTTTCTTCATTAGGATGTGCAGCTCCTTTCAACTGAAATTAATTAATGTTCCAGAGTAATAAAAATGTTTCTATTCTTAAGCAATTTCATCAAGAGTAATAATGTAACCGAAGATAACAACAGTGCTTTTATAGATCAATGTTTACGAATGAATTAACTCAAAAAACGAAATTGAGAGAGAGCCAAAAAAAAAAAAAAGTAGGTTTTCCATCTAAAATTACATTTGTCTACATTCTCTATAAATAACTGAAGAAATTTTAATTACTATTTTTTATACAACGTAACGAATTTAACTGGCAATAAACCAGTAAAGCATATTTCAAAAAATTTGAACAGTTCCAGTGCAGTTTTACGGTTAACTACCTTAATATGCGACCCTTAAGAAAAAAAACTATGCTCAAGCATCAAAATTGATCAAATTACATTCAGAAGTAATTAATGGAAACAATTAATGTACCTAAATATCTAAAAGTTATTTAAAGTGCAAAACTAAACATATTTTAATTTTAAAAATATATTATCAAACGGTTAACGAGAAAATCAAATATGTTAACAAAAATTAAAATACGCGTGAATTCTCAATTTTGGGGATCTAACTTATATATATATATATATATATATATATATATATATATGAAGAGAGAGAGAGAGAGAGAGAGAGAGAGAGAATCAATATCCACGTTCTTATTACTTTAATGTTTTTCACATTAGAAGTACATAAAATATATGAAATAAATTGTGATAATATAGTCTAGAAAATGCTATGAGCATAAATCTTTGTTAAGAAGCATCATGATGTTCAAATGAGCTAAGGTGTCAAACTTTCAAATGAAAGCACTTAATTAACATTGTACACTTGTTTTCATGCTGTTTAGTCTTCGTATCATAATTAAACAAATAAAATATATCATAGAACATTTAAGGATTTTTTTTATTCACTAAATACAATTCCAGATATGATCCCTTATCTTTCATGCTATAAAACTGAAAGAAATCAATAGTAAATACTTATATACTTTGCAGTTTAGTACTTTTTATTTTCCTTATGGACTTAAAATTATTTGCGAAGATATGTAAATGTTTATTAAAGTTGTGTTGAAGAAGACGTTAATCGGTTCCATCTGATAACTTGATCGAGCCAGTGGTACGCAAGATGCTAAAATAATAAAATATTCGACTTTTTGTTCATAAAATTCACGATATTCAAAGAAAAATGTTTACCTGTATTTTCTAAAAACTATCAGGGCTTAAATACATGAACAAACAAATAAAATTGGTTAATAATAGAAGAATAATCACCTTTGCAATAAACAAAAAATGATTCAAAATATTTCATGTCTTTGTTTTAATATTGTTGCATCAAAATTTGAAGTTTAAAAATTAATTTGGTTGACAGTAATAATTCAAATAATAAACCGAACAGGAGGGAAAAAATATTTTTTAAATCTTACTATCCTAGTCTTGCATTATCTGCCAGCAAACTATACAATAAACTAACACAGGGGTTTCCATGCAACTCAAGAGGGATGGCGTACCACCTCAAACGCTGCGGAGCAACCCCCGCTCCCCGCCCTCGAGACCCCGAAAAAATAACCCCCCTAAAAATTTCAGTGGTGCAGTCTGCGTCATGACCCCTTCCTCGTGGGTTCCCCTGTCTAACATAATAGTCAGAATGATACGAATAATTTGGTAAGAATAGCATGCTAACAATAAGTGAAGATAAATAAAAATAAAAAAGAGCAATAATTTCACACTAGCTGATCCCCTGCAGTCTATAAATTCAACAATCAAACTAAACATGAGAATGATCGCTCGATATAAACAAATTAAGGTGTTGCCACTGCAAAATAATCGAAAAAAAAATGTAAACTCTTATAAACGCTTTCAAATTCGAAAGACTTAAAAAAAGATCGCTCCCTATAAAGAAACTAAGTTGTTGCCACTCCAAAGAATTGGAAATTAATCATTTTAAAATCGCAGAAAACGTTTTAAAATTCGAAAGGCTTAAGAAAAAGATCGCTAGGTATAAAAATGGCAATGTTCGCTTGATATAAACAAAGTAAGGCGTTGCCACTCCAAAGAATTTGTAATTAAAAATTGAGTTATGAATGGAAATACTTTTTCAGAAATATAAATAAATTCGTTAAAGTCCGTAGTTTACGATAATAAATGCAAAAAATTATGTTACCTTTCTAGGCTAATCATTAAACAAATTTTTAAATATTGTTTTACTACAGCGTTTTTTTTTTTTTTTTTTTTTTTGCGTGATGTATCGTATCGTATTGCAAGATTTAATCGGAACTGGTCCACGTTAAGGGAAATATTTATACAGATTTTGATGCTTCTTGCTTTGATTTTCTTTCTATAGCCGGAAAATAATAATAAAATTTTCAGACTTATTAAATTGTCGATAAGATGAATTAAGTTAACACTCATCAATAAGTAAACACATTTACTTTCATGTCACTTCACAATTAACCCCACGAAAAATTTCCCCCGAAATAGTCAAGATAGGTTTTGAGATTTATCCAAATCAAAAACTGACTTACTTTATAGTACAGCATGCTGCAAATGTAAAGAAACGGAAATCACACGGTATTTTATATCCAAAGCAACTACAGGAGTGTGACTATGTGTATACAAAACTACGAGCGTCAGTCAAAAGAGCTACAGGAAGCATACAGGTGCGTAGGTCAACGAACCGTATTTAGAAAACGCGTCTTGCCAGCATATAGCTTTGAAGTTTTCCGGAAGCATTTTCTTAAACCACAAAATCTATTTAGTAAACATTTACCGCGTTTATTTGACTCAGCGTTGGAAGCTGATATGATAGTATTTTTACTTCAAATAAAA
Source organism: Octonoba sinensis (assembly GCA_038502835.1). Taxonomy (NCBI): domain Eukaryota; kingdom Metazoa; phylum Arthropoda; class Arachnida; order Araneae; family Uloboridae; genus Octonoba; species Octonoba sinensis. The sequence continues at coordinate 199,617,818 of CM076598.1, read as the reverse complement.
TAAATTATTTTAACAGGATTGGAAAAGGAATGCTCCGAACAAACACGTTTGTTTGACCAGCAGGAAGCTATATCTCAGCAAGATGCGTTACGATTGGTTTTAGATAAAGTACAAATGCTGTCTCGTGCTTCTCAGATCAAAATCTACTCAATCAAAATCCGTATGAAATATTGAAGACATTCAGAAATACTGGAAGCAATGATAAAACTAAAAACCGTTGCGTAAAGTTACTTTTGACAGTGTTAAGAGAGCTTCAAGCATGGTCAAATATAATTTTAATTTTATTTGCATAATTAACTAAATCGATTTAACTAGAAAACATGAATGAAAAATAAAAGTTAACTTGCGGGTGTTTTATAAAACTTTTTTTTTTTTTTTTTGGCCTTTTATGTAAAGCAGGTTAGATGAAGAATTAGGTAAAATATTCATTAATACTTTTACCTTAATATTAATTCCCAAATGTTATTATTTGTTAGCAAAGCATTTATCGTGCCAATTCAGGCGCCGCTACAGAAGGGAGGCAATGGGGACACTTGCCCTTCCCTGAGAGAAAAGTATTATGAAAGATTATACCAACTAAACCTTCATATTTTCCCCTTCAGATCAAATTTTCCTGGAGGTAAAAAAGATCCCCTTTCTCAGCAAAATCCTGCATCCACCCGCGCCTATGACGAATTACATCTGAATATATGAATGTGTTTTTTTTTTTAAATTTATATTTAACTGAAAATTAATGCTTGGGAGAAGGAAAAAGATATTAAAATCAAGTGTTAGGGTCTTAACAAAAATAAATCTCGCACGAATGCTAAATATAGACAAAATATTAAATTACAGTTAATATATGATTAGACAGAACTATAAAGATCTTAGTGGGACGTATTAATATCATATTTTGCAGTGCCTCATAAAATGTGGATTAAAATATTTTAGTAAGTTTCTAAAAATACAACTTCCGCCTGGTCCCGTTTAGTGGAAAGTTTATGACATACCATTCTAGGTGAACTTTACCACAAATGCCTATTACGCAATAAATGTGTTGCTCTTCATATTTCATATCGCTCTCCGATCGATTGCAGTAAACATAAATGCCGCCGTTTGATAAAGGGATGATAACTAATTTTATTTCATATGGTGCATGTAATTTTATGTACACCGCACTTCAAGTAAGAGCGCCGTAATCCATTGATATAATGAATTCTGAAAGTTATTTACCATGGCAAATGGTCAATGCACATATTGGATAACTGATTGTAAATATTGACCTATAATTTGGGACCGATTTAACGGATGATGGAATGCGTAATTCTATGTTAGAAATTACTAAGCATTTTAATCGGTGGAGAGATCAGGAAATGCTACATTGGATCAGATTTATTCAAAGGCTGTGCAATATTAATGCCGTTTTCAAGATGAACTAGTTGCATCAACTGTTAACGTGAAGATGATCCGAGATATATCAAATATTATTGAGCTTTTAAATTGCACGTAAATTTGCATTGCTATTGTTGAGCTCCTTACACTTCACATTTTAAGTACACGAAAACACGATCATTATTTTTTGCCACATACGTTTTAAAATTACTAATAGAGCTTCAATTCTTTTTGTACTCAATGATGTTTTAATCATTATATAGAGTTATAGAGATAACTTTTTCAGACCAAAACTTTTACATTATTCTTAACTGAATGTAGAGTTGATTTTTGAGACCTTAATACATATGTGATTTTAGGTACCAGTAAAAAAACTATTGCAACACGTGGCTTCTTTTCTTTCTTTTTTTTAATTATACAAAGACTGCCTCAGGGTAAAGAACCAAAAATATTTTCCTTTTTTTTTTAAATAAATCCTAACCTTTAAAAATAAAGTTCCGTACTAAAAAAGAAGAATTAGTAAATTACGAAAATCTATATAATTTCTCAAAATTGAGGCACCTAGAAGCAAATGGGTGTAAGTGGCAAAATTGAAAATTTGGAGAAAAATAATGTGGCAAGAGATGTGGGGGTAGCCCTAACAGGTGCTCCCAACATGGTTTAGAAAAAAAAAAAGCATTAAATCTCCCATAAGATCCAAACTTTGAACGCGTTTTTTGGTCACTTACATCCCTTTGCTTCTCACTGCCTTAATTATGAACTTTGCACGGCTTGCTGAACTCATAGGAGCTCAGCTCCTGCACTTCGTTTCACTTTTAAGGGAATTTTTACATATTTCACCGAATTCAGACCAGTTATGTATGAAAATCAGTTCCTAAGACCATCTGTTTCCCCCTTTTTTCTTTGAAATAAAACCCTGCGTGCAGTTCTGAAACACGTGAATGCAATTTTCATCGCAATTTGGAACGGACAACCTTAAATGTACCAGTGTACATTGCCGAGGGTGGTACTGCATTTGTACCAAAATATTTTATTCTTGAAGGATGGATTGAAAAGTGTACCTTTGTCGTTTCTGGGCTCTTGGAAGCTGCAGTTTCACACGAGTTTATTCCGCACTACTCAAGAGAAGTCCCTCATTTTGAGAGAAAACGATCAAGTTTCAAGTCAGTACGTCTGAATCTGGGATAATTGTGTCATCACGGGGCTCAAAAGATTACTATTCTTGAAGAAAATATTTTCTAGCACTGAAGAAGCCCTTGGAGCTCTGAAAGACGTTGTAAACTTTTTATTTTTTTTGTTTGCAAATTTCAGACAAACCAAGCTGGATTTATTAAAGTACACATTACCGGCTAAAAAGTAAATATTAGTTTCTCGTAAATGTCTTATACCAATGCAATAAAAGTCAATTAGTTGTGAAATACGAGAAAATGAACGACAGAAGACATTCAAATGCATAATTGGTAAAAATGGAATAATAAATCGCTATTGATCGAATACAAATGAGCAGCACATTGGAGCTTGAAAGGTTTCCGAGATTTGAGTTTTGTGATCAGTTGTAATGCCAAAATTTCGAAGCAACCCGAGCATGAACTGCCTCTAGTTCTAAAGTTCGAAGTAAAATTCTGAATTTAAAAATATATACTAAAAACTTACACAAAATAAAACGCCGATTTTGAATTTCATTACTATTATTATTAAACTTTTGAAATACTGTTTTTCTTTTCGTTTCTTTCTGGGGTTTTTTCGAGTTTTTGTATGTGCTGAATGATTTTACTGTTTCAAAGACTCTTACCCATACATTAAATAGATAGTATATTCTCTATTTAGCAAACTTGCATCTAACCGAAGTGTTTTATTTAACGAACAATTTTACGGAACACTAATTTTAAAAAGGTACTTTGCATGATATTAAATCTCTATATTACAAGAGATAATATTTGATTCATTTTTTGTAAATTCTTATTTTTTCTTTTTTCATTATCTTTTATTCATGTTTGAACAAGCGGAACCAAATGGGATTTTTTTAACTGAATTACAAAGAATTTCCACAAGAAAAGGAATGGTTGCTTAGGAAACGTTGTCAAGAAGTATGGAATCAAGTTGATTATTTTATGCGATACGCTTAAATAAAACTTTAATTTACTCAGGAAATTACAGGCCATTTAAATATTTTAATTGTAATTAAATTAAGATTTAGGATAAAGTTTCGGCAAAACACGAAGTTTGTTATTCAAAATAAGGAAAGGGACTTTGACGTTAGGTTTAAAAGCTCGGCCTTTTAATGGTAACATAAAATATAACTCGTAGAATCAATGCAACATCAATACTTCCATTCAGGTACACTAAAACCTAGTACGATGTTGTATCTGTCAGAAATGTTACTGTCTTCCATTTTGGATGCAAAATATTTAATGTATCAAATGAACTGAATTTGTATTTATACCTAAACAAACACCGTTTCAGACATAGCAAAATGACATTTAGAATACGTTTTCCTACGAATCGAATGCACTTAAACTTCAGAAAAAAGCCTGAAATGAAATTATCGTTCAGCTCATAAAGCCTTCTAATCCCGGAGTAATCTATGTTTTGGGGCCAAACTGTGGCGCTAAATTTCTAAAGCAATTAGATATTTATTAATAACATTAAGTGGAAAGAAAAGAGAATTTGATTGTTACATTTTGCTGGAGCCGCGAACAAGCGCTAGAAGCAAGGGAAACCGCAGTTCTTACCCCTTCTGTTCTGATCCAAGCAACCATTAACGTAATGGGGCTTAGTGCACCTACTAATATTATTAAAACGCAAGGTGGAACAGTGGCGCAGAAATGACGTTTTCTAAGAGGAAAAGCCAGACGCGAAGACAGAGCAGACTAATTGGCGCTGACAAACATTTGCCCCAACTTGAAGCTCAGCGAATCCGATGGCTGGCAGCTTATTGGGTTAAGGCGATAAATGGGTACCAAGATAGTTCTGCTAAAATATGTGTTGTTGTTCGAAGACGGCCTGTCTGAATGCATTCGTATAATTCCTAATTACTTTTTTCACGACGATGCAGTTTGTCGATGCACTCCCACTAAATACGAAGTAAGAATACGTCAAAGGTACGCAAAGACTGATACAAAATAAGCATTAAAACCTCATTAGAAAAAGGATTTCTTCAAGAGCTAAATAAAATTAAATTTTTAATGAAACGGAGAATGTCGGAAGACTAAATTTTATTTTAATAGGTATTCACTGCTTCAAAAAAAGATTAGTTTGGAAATGAACTAAATTAAAATCCTTATCAAACACAAAAGGACCGAAAGTTTCATGCATAAATTGGTAAATTTTGATAACAAATTGTTCTATTTTAATCTTTGATACTTTTAAAATGATAAGCTTTTAATTTTGTTTTATGAATACAACAAAATAATTATCTTACATAATTTTGAAAAAAAAAGCACCTTTGTAAAAGATATGAGTGCCTTATATATTCAAGAAAATTCAAAAGCAATAATGATTCACTGTGCATTAAGAAAACTTATACTTTAAGAGCTGTTTAACATCAAAATAAACTACACATAAAAATGTGCTAGATAACTCAAACTGAGGTATTTAAGTGAAATAAGTAAATGCACCAAGAAAATTAAATAAATGACAAAATGAGAAAAATTTTAAATAACATGCATCAGTCAAGATAATTTTATCATTAAATCGAACATCATCGCAAATCGCCAACGATAATAAGCATGGATATAATGCGCAAATTGTCTGTACTTTGGTTTCTTATTATGCATATATATTTTTAATAAGAAAAATCGAAACACAAAACGCTTTTTATACATTCGATTCATTTACTACGTCTTTCGGGCGAAAACCGTAAGAAAAAAGTAAAAAAGTCTCCATCATTCTTGATAACTACATGTCTTATACGAAACAGAATTTAGTTTTTTCCCATTATATGCTAAAGTTAAGACATTAACTTGCTACAGTTGAGGAAATTTTATCACCAACTGATAGCATCATTGCGACGCTGCAACGATAAAAACATTAACATTGTGATGAGAGTCTTAAATGATCCACACTAGTTTTTTTCTTACGGTGCAAACTTTATTTTTTTTTCATTAGGAAAATAATGAAACATGAAACCCCTTTTTAAACATAAGATTCATTCACTACTTCTTTTGAATGAAAACATAAGCAACATATTGAAAAGTTTCCTTTCTTGAACCACAGGTCCACTTAAAGAAAGTATGTTGGATTCTCTTTTACATAACTCGTTACATAATGTTGATGATTGTTCTTCAAACGGAGAGTAAAGTGTAATAAAAATAAGTTTGTTTTCTCTTACAAACTTGTGTATGTGGTTTTCAAAGCAGTAAAGGCGTTAAAGAAACAAAGTTCTTACTTAAATCAAGATTAGCGTAAAAGATAACATTAAAATATTAAGGTTTTTTTACATTTTAAGGCTATCTTAAAAATTCAAAACATATATATTGTTATTAAACTTGGAACAAAAATGTGAGACTAAAATAGTATCGATACTTATTCACATCCTTTCAACTTACAGAAAATATAAAATACTCCCACAAAAGGAATATTATAATCTTTGCTCGCGAGAACCTTATTATGGCAACATGGACCCGGGGTAGACATTTCAGTGGGGCTTACCTCACGTACATTCTTTCGACTATCATAACATGAAACTGTTTCGTAATTTAACTTCGAAAATTTTATGCACGTATTCAGCAGATATGTGATAATCTACTATTGAATGTACTGGTGTACTGTTAAACGGACTTTCTAAAACGCGAAGCTTCAGTACCGATTAACAACAATATAACTAATGTAACCAAGAGACCCAATCTTTCACATACGCTACTAATAGGCAACACATTTTCAAAATATTTAATGCCATTTAAAATGCAGAAACGCAAACCAATTATAAGCATGAAATATTTTTCTTTTAATAGGCAGCTTCTTAATGCATTTAATATGATCGTCGAGTACATATTGAGGTGTTTCTTTGGCTTAATTCTGGGAAAAAAATGTAACCATTTAAAAGCAATGAAAGCAAATTATTTCATACTTGGTAATAAAATAATGCTGTTAGAGGACATTAACGTCATCTTATTGCTCTATCTTATCCCCCCCCCCTAAAAAACTTTATCTTGGCTATTAACGTTAAACTTCCATTATTTGTCTTTTTCAACACGAGCAGTATTTCAGGGATCTCGCAAAAAGCAGACAAATGAGGATATCCAAACATATTTATTGATACTCATAAAGAGGCAAAAGAAAGCGACAGCATTTCAACGCTTTCATCTGGCTCCAATTATATGTTGGAAAATGCCATCAGTTTCTTAAAAAAGAAAACCGGGTAATTACCCGATAGCTTTAAAGAACGTTATTGACTCATTAAAAGCTTGTGCATCAGTGCTGTCATGTACAAGTCATTAATTTATTCGTCGTGAAGGAATTGGTGCCTCTCCAAGAAAATTTCTGGAAAGGAATTTGGTTCCACTCGTATTGGATATCTGTAAGAATCATTATTATTAAACAGTTTCTGAAGATAATAATGACAAGCTCCGAGAATGTTTCTTTCAGAAAGTTTCTATCGCCAAAACTCCCTTGAAGAAAGTTATAACGATTTATTACGAAAAAACATTTCATTGAAGATTCGTTAAGAAGAATCACCTTCATCAAAGTTTGGTGTTGCGTACTTAAGATTCATGGTAGATATAGAGATGAATTTTTTGTATATAAAGTTACTACTCGTACATGATTGAATTTAATTTTTCCGTTATGCATCAAATGTATTATCAAATTTGAAAGTCTTTTGAATTTATTTATTTATATTAAAGGCACTTAATACTCTAAGTGATTGTCCGCTGTCTGTTGTTGAGCAACTTATTTACTGGTAAACTTCAGGCACATATCTGATGTGTTATCCGGCAAGCACTTTTTTAGGGCGGAGGGTATGAGTTTGCCGATTCTGAATTTTTGCATGAGCGTTTACCGAGGAGCTTAGGAGCGCATTTATGATGTTCTGTTCGGTTGAAGAATTTTGGCCCCAATTCTTAAATAATATACTTTTCATTTTGCATCCCCTCATTTCGCATATTTTTTTATTCTTATGTCTCATTTCGCTTTCGCACATACACACCAATGCGCAAATTACGGAAAACTATCAAATATATTAAATACAAGTCACAAAGAAGCATGCAGAAAGTTCTTTAAAGCCGCTCAACCTGAAATAAATAGGTGTTCGTTTTTAATTGGAAAACATAGTGGTATCGGGGTATTTTCCACTGTCGGTAGACAATCCAACTTAGTCCGAAAAAATAACATTTTTAACATCAAATAAGCAAAAAAATTCGATTTGAAATCTAAAATTAAGATTACACATCGGATATGCGCTGTCTAACATTTTTTTTTAATTTGAAAGGAGGAGTTAATAATAAATATTCCTTTTTCATGCGTTTGCAATTTGTTAATAAAATAAATAAAATAATTACTTCAAAATAATGACTACCAATATATAAAAATAGTATAGTCTTTCAAGCACTCAACTTTCAAGTTTAAAAAAAAAGTTTTTATTATTTATTACTTTTTTTACATATTATTAATAGTGCACTGCCAAAAATTTTATTTTCGTGCAGCAGAAAATCTTCATATTTTTAACAAGATAAAATATATTCAGCAGAAGAAACACACAGTAACTTAAAATACTAAAAATTATGTCTTTAAAAAGTAGCAAAATTGTATAGTTACCTAATTTCCTACATAGCGTAGAAAAATATTGTAGCGACACATTAATTTAATTTATATGTAATGTCTTAAAACATTACAACAAGAAAACTAGTCAATTAAATTAATGCATGGTGTCGTTCAAATTATATAAAGTAAGCTAGGTGATCAAATTTATACATACCGTAAAAAAATGTAGAAGGGAAAAAGGATTATACGATTTTTCAAGAGCAAGTTAAACACTGTTCGTTAATTTATAAACCAATCTTACTTGTATGTCACACGAGCCATGATGCATTTTCGAGCTTATTTTGTTTGTACGTGATATTGAAAGAGGAAGTTCCGTCAAACCCTTCCCATTTATCTATAAAAAATGGAAAAAAAAAAGAAGGAAATAAGTATTTCTCGGCACATTCACACGAACATAGCGGAAAACGTCGATTGTCACGCGAAGCTGCCGAGATTTACTGCAAATCTCTTCAAATTTATTTCCGTGCGTATTTCATCCTCTCATAAACTACCGTATCACTGAGGCAGGGGATAATTTTCACTAAACTCTAGAAATCAACATTTGCTGGAAAATTTATAGTCTTGCAGAAACAATGGATTTTTATCAGAAATAGTTGTTTTTCCAGAAAATACGTTTTAAGCTGAAGAATGGGTATTGACAATTCCGAAATATTTTCTAAGCGTAAAAAAAATTGTTGTAAATCATAGAACCAGTTTTTTACCTCTCTCTAGCTCGTAAGGTGCACTTTCCAACCTAATATTATTTTCATATTAAAAGCAAATTGTTTTCTGAAGGATATTTTTCTTTCATACAAGCTCAACACAAGGTAGTTAAAAAGCTCAGTGGTAGAACATGCTATGTGACCAATAAGTGAATTTCAGAACATGGGCTATAGTATAACGCATTTGATTGGCTCTTTTCTTTGCCTCATACAATTAGAAGCTCTTAGTACGATGTTGTAGTGATACTACAAAGCAATTTTTATTGTGAACTTCGTTTTTTAAAGCTATTAACTTGTTTCTGGTGTTACCGAAACTTTCTAACCTAACTTCTATTTGGGCGGATCTTGTTCATAGCTCTTTTTCGCATACAAGTAGATTTTTGTAATACGATGTTGTAAAGATACTATTAGGAAATTCTTATTGTGAATTTCGTTTTTTGGAGCTATTTACTTGATTCTGGCGTTACCGAAACTTTCCAACCTAACTTCTATTTGGGCGGATCTTGTTCATAGCTTCATTCATAAAGCTAACTGAAACAAAACCAAAGAAAATAAACATATGTTGAACGGAAGAAAAAAAAACGTCATTCCGCAAAAAAATTTCATTTTTTCAAGAGGGAAAAAATCCTTAACGTGTTCATCAACTAAGCTCTTTAAATCCGAAATGAGTTTGCTACTTGCCACACCTTTTAATTTTCGCTAAAAAAGCCTTACTTGCGAACTTCCAGTACTTTGTTATTGCACGTTGCTGCAAAAGAACTTTAATGTCAAAAGAGCTGACGCCCTTCTTTTGAGTGCTGGATCGAGAATTAGTACTCTTCAGAAGTTTAAAATATAATAAGGTTTAAATGATAGTTTTTCACTGCTCTGATCATGAAAAATGAGCTCTAAGAATTTTGTTACACTTGTCTTTTGAAAATAACAGGGATTCTTTAAAAACACCAATGTTATGTTCACTCCCTTATAACTTCGGTGCCGTACGTCAAACATTTTCGCATTGATGAAGATGCTCCGTTGTAATCTTGAAATGGCTATTTTGCTCTAATTCTTAGGCAATTTATGCTTTATTAAAGTTTATTTATTTTATCTGCTCTCCATTCTTATTGATCAATTACAGCTTGTCAATAAATAAAAAGTCAAATTCTTTTAATGCATAAAAAAACTACACTAAAATGGGTATTCAAAGAGGGAAAATACATTTAACTTTCCCAGAAGTGGGAGAATGAGAGTTTTGAGAACGTTAGTTGTGTATTATTCATTTTATATTATACACGTAGAGAGCAGAACATGCAACAACTTTTTGCGTTTTGCACAAGTAGCCTGTTACTTGTGCAAAACGCAAAATGTATCTCTGAACCACATTATGTTGATATTTATTATTTTTAACAGACATTCAATGACAACGATTAATTAGTTAACCCTTTATCTACCGACGATACTTATAAGTACCATTCTCTATAAATTCCATCCCAGCAACCATTTTTACCAATATTCTGATGGTACTTTGCCGGGACAGTCTTTAAATTCCCCTTTTTCAGGATACATATCAGCAAGGGTTCGATAAAGAGTATTTTAGCGAGGAAAGGAACATAGATAGTTTTGAAACTGATGCTGTACTTTGAACTTCCATTTTGTTCAGATTGCTCCCTTAGAGTTTCGCTCCAGAAAAGCAGTAAAATTCAAGAATCAAGTTACTGATTTTTTAATGTGTTAGTTAAGAACTTAGAAAACTATTTGACAAAATATTTTGATTAAAAAGTGTATGTAATTCATTTCACAGGGTAAATACTCTGTGGCACTTCTTAGCTGTAAAAAAATAAATACTTACAGACTGAGCATTTTATTTATGTAAATTCCTTAATTTTCAGTGTAAATACTAAGACAAACTATTTCTGTAAAAAAATTTCTGCAGATCATAATGCAGTAGATAAAGGGTTAAACTGAATAAAGAGGAATTATTTGAGCGCTTATATTTCTTTAAAATTGTCCTGTGAGTAATATTTTAATATAATGCATATTGTCCCTGTTAGTAATCTTTCAATATGCTGCATATTGTCATGTTTCTTTAACTATTCGTTAATCCAATGCGAAAATTGAAGAAATGTTGCATACAATTCAAAAGAACATGTTAAATAAAATAAAAAATAAAGAAAACTGCAACATTTTCCAAAAAAAACATTGCATTTTCGCAAAAACTGTAGATTGACATTACTTTTCAGTATCGGTTAAAATAATTTCTTGAACAATGTATAAGCAAATAAATTGATGGAGAAAATGGCCAGTGAATTGTATTAAAGCAAACATCGTAGGAGGGAAAAAGAAATACAAAAGGCACGAGAAAAGATAGTATTGAAGGCAAAAATGATTTTTGGAAGTAAATGAGGAAAGACTAAAAATGTTTTCTGAAATTGATAAATGGTTAAAACACAACACAAATTGTATGTAAAAACTACCCTTACTTTCCAATGAGCTGAATAGATTAATTGTAATGTCCTACTTAATCCGCTTTATATGGGAAAGAATAAATAACAATTTTATTTATTGCTTACAGCTGAAGTCTTTAAGGAAACTTGGATTAAATAACTGCAAAAGTTCTCTCTCTCTCTCGTTCCCTCTTTGAAATGCAATCATATGACTTAACAAGTAGTACATTACACGACTAACACCAACAGAAAATTTTTCACGCGGCTTAACTAGCCTGGATCTAAAGACAGGAAGATCTTAGTAGTTTCTGGAAAGACAAACAGCTAGCTGCTCTGAGTAATGATGGGAGCGGAAGAAGAAAATGCATTGCTCTATTACAGCAACAACGAGAGTAAATCTTCGCTTTAAGCTTTTAGCAAATTGCGGAGGCCCGTGATTTCCTTTGAAGAAGAACTAGCTGAAGCAGAGAGCGTAGTCCAAATTCGCTAAACCCAATAGTAAATTATCATTACTTATACGGCTCAAAAAAGCAAGTCTCGGGGAATGGTAATCCTCCTTGAAGATCTTTGGGGACATCTTGTGACATTAACTAATCTGGATCTAAGATACTTTTAGAATATTTAGACCACAGTAGCCTCAATTAGAGAAATATTTCACCGATAGATTAGAGATCTTTTTGTTGCGAGTTTTGATGTATGTGCGCTAAAAAGAGCAAAATATGAACAGAAAGTTTTTAAATAGCGTAATTTTAAAATATTTACTTCGAAGCTTCAAATTTTTCTTAATATTGTGTTTTACATCAGCTTTTTGTCATAAATATACGCGGTACCCATCATTAATTAAATGGCAAAAGTTAAAAAAAATCATGCATTTAAACTATAACTTCTTTATCAGATTACGGCACTGCTCACAGGCTGCATAGCCTGATGTCGTGTGAGCAATTGCCTCGCAGATTATAATAAAAAAGAAAAACTTCAGAATAGAGCTCAACCCTTCCTTTATTTTGTTATTTTTGGAGTTATTTCAAGTCAAACTTTTGAAAAATAAAAAAAATAACGAAGAAAGAAGCATTAATATATTTGTTAGATAATTGACCTAAGTTGCTGGAGTTTTTAAACGAAGCAAAGATTTAAATGCTAAATAACTGATAAAAGGTTTTTTCCCTTAATTGTTAGACATTGTTCCGACAATTCAATTGTTTGACGTATGTCATGTATGACTATGTTATAGAACTATGTTTATTTTTGAGTGTGTGTGTGTCTGTTCATTTACTTTTCATTTTATAAGTTTCATCTTAAAAACGAACATTAAATTTCGTAGATAATTGAATAAAAGGAAATTAAAATTCATATTAGCTAAAGGACAGCGATTTAATCGTTCTATTTGTTTGTTTGTTTCTTGAGGTTGAAAGCTGTCATTTTATTTTAACGTGGAAGATGAACGACGGATATCTCATTCATGTTTTCTAATTTGTATTAAAAGAGATTTCTTCTTCTTAACAGAGAAGTCTTAGGTACGCACATGATGACAGTATAGAAACATTGATTTTACCGTTTTCAGAGAGATTTGCAGCCTACCATTCTGGGATGCTGATCATCTAGGATGTTTATGGATATATAAATTAAAGGATTTTGGTAATGTCTACTAAAATGTTTAAAGGTTATATTTGATTTCTTATTACAAACCAATTAATTTTACTTCAGTGAATTTTTTTTTAAATTTGAAATGCATTAATATTTTTTAATGCACTTCAAATTAAAAAGGGGTTAGAAAAAAATGCCTAAAACTTCAAGTTATTACTTATCCAATTTGATTGCTTAAAACACAGATTCCCAATAGTTTCTACCCTTCTTTGTGTTCATAAATACCTGTGTCCTAAATAAGTTAATTTAACAGCTCAAAAAATGTGTCCACTCCACAGTACGGAAATGACCACCAATGAAATCTGTTCACGCTGGATCAATATTTTTACTAAAATTATCAAATGAAAAGTACTAAAATTATGAAAGTACCAGTACTAAAATTATTAAAATTCCAGCTTCTCTTTAAGTTCTGAGCCAAATTAGTTAGTCACATAAAAATTGACATTATATATGTCTTTGACGGTTGTTTGATCACGAACTCCAAAAAGTTGCCCAATTTGCGCCCCCAGGAATATTTTCGGTCTCAGCTCCTTGATTAGACGTATTTATTTAGTCAGTTTTTGGTAATTTCAAAATAAAAAAAAAATATCCATAAAAGGCTTATCTAAAAATTTTTTTTTCTGGGTAAATAAGTTATTTTTCCTATAATTTCAGTTAAAATAAAGAACTAATCTTAAAACATTACTTTCTTCTAGCATTTGCCACTTTAATTTTTATCATCATTTCAAACAAAATAAAAAGCTATTTTAAAAATTGTTCAAAGAATAAACATGTAATATTACGTCGTGGAACATAGGGGGAAAGAATAAAACAGACATTTGTATATAACCAAATCAAAAGTGAAACTATATCCGCCTTTTCGAATTTTGAACTTGGGTAAGAATTGAATTCCATGGAAAGTTTCTCTGTAATATTTTCCTCTTTATATGTTAAAAGAGTGAGAAATTCTTGCGTACAATCAATAAAATGAAACCTTTTGAGGAAACATTTCCGGTTTAAATTTTCTCTGAATAAATACAAGTCTAGTGTTACGCGTTTGAAATGTATCCCTTCAAACAACCTGTCTAAAGCATCTGTCTGGGAGGCAATTTGCTTTTTAAATGCTTTGTCTAAAAAACGCAGATAAAATGGTAATTCGCTTCTCTATATATTTTTTAAAGTTATTCAAGTGTAGCAAATGTATTGGGAGATAAGCATTTCAAAAGTCTAATAAGTATTTTAAAAGTACTCGAACAGACTTCATTGAACTTCAGTTTATTCTGAGCATAGTAGAGTTTCCATATAACGAAATAGCTTGGTTCCAGTTGAATAATTCGCTATGGAGAAATTTTCGTTATACGGAGATAATAGATTTGTTGTTATTGAATTAAATATTTACAAGGTTTTTAATAAGTTCGATAATTTTAGAAGTATTTGATTACGATTTTCGTTTAAAAATGAAACAATATAATTTTGCTACAATTCTACTAATTTTTATTACATAAATGAAATGCTCAAATGCAAAGACAGTTAATCAACGTAATTTTTGAGTGTCAACCAATTTAAAGTATAATCTGTACTAATATTTATTGACGCTTATTTCACATCGCTCTGTAGGCGAACTCCCCATTTCGCAAAAATTTTTAAAAACAGTAGCCCCTCGTTATATCGCACTTGTCGGGGGACAGCAAAAAAGCGCAATATATCCGAATGCACGATTATGTCAGAAATAACTCAAAAAGTACAAGTAAATTGAGTGTCAACGTAAAAAATTTAATTTAATCTTACATAATGACAACATTCTTAATAAAAATAGCAAATAAAACTAAACTTACCAATTGCTATTTTCATGCAATTGTTCTTACAATATTATATTCTTACAATATGAATTCAGAATATATTTCTATTGCTTTTTGTTGAAATAAGAGTCCTATGTCATTTTCCGTGGTTTTTCGTTTAACACTTGTTTTCCACTTAATATTAACGATCGAAAATGGACTAACTGCATTGTAGTCACGTGGTTAGACTATTCGTTCGCATTTATTGTAAGTTTTTTCCAACTTTCGAGACCTCAAACATAAAATTTTGGGAGACGTAGAAAAAGTGCGATATATCTGAATGAGCCGATATCCGAATGAGGGTTACTGAATCTTTAAAAGTGACAACGATTAACGTCTGCAAAAACTAGTTACAGGTAGACTATCACTTCGGTATATGGAGAATATTTTGAATGCTTTTTAACGTTATCATTAAACATTTCGTTATAAAAGGCTTTGCTATAGGTAGACGCTACTGTATTTATTTTGGAAATTCCATTCATACTACTATTTCGAAAGTCTACTACATAGAAATGTTGACAGCATATCTACCAGGCGGAGTAGCAACGAAGTAACAATATTTGGAACGATGAAATCCGTCCACGAGGAAGCTAAAAACATTAGGAAAAAAGTATAGTAGTTTTAGAAATATTTTCAACAAGGAAGAAAGACGCCGATATGTGCCAAGTCTTCGTTCTCGGCGCCTCGCTGTTTGTGCTGGAATGCAAGCAAAGAAAGTGACGTCTAAGAAGGGAAATTTTTTTGCAGAAATATTTGTTTAGAAAAAGAACTTAAAGACAGCAGTCATTGTTATTTTTAAATGAGAAAAATAAGTGCTTAGAATAAAGTCGGGAATCCAGGTGAAACATTCTTAAGACATTTTATGCTATGAAAATAAGTGTTAGAATAAGAGATTGTTTTTGTTAAGCTACAAGGCCTTAATTTGTAATGAAAAATCAATTTAATTAAGAACTCATAAATTTACATTAAACATATCAAACATATTTTCCGGGCTTATAGGTCGTGGTCCAACAAAGATATTTCTGTTTGACGTTTTGCCTGACACCGGCCGTGAGAGCTTAAGTTTCTATTCACATTAAACATTTCACGAGAGGAACCAAAAAAAGAAAGAAAGGGAAAAAAAAAACAACTTTAATATGTTTGGCCGCTTGTGGCATGCGTGAAAAATTCATGTACTGATTCATAATAGTCAAAACAAACTCGGAGAAAAGCTCGTTCAAGGTACTGATAAAACATACCGTTCGATAGCTGTTTTTGCAATTTTCTTTTAAATTAAGATTTTAAAATCATGAAATACATGCGTTTTAATTTTGAGAGCTTACTTATCGAATCCAAATAATCAAAGAAATCCCGAGTTTATGATTGTTAGAAAGTTGAAGAATAAAATTAATCAAATTTAATGAAGAACGATCGTAAAAATACGATGTTGCGTGAATCACCCAAGCGGTCCAGCTCTTTGGGTCCGGGGTGCAACCAAATTTTTTTTTTCCAGCTGGTTTATACATAAGCGTTTAATTAAGATTATTGGTGTTTAAATCTTATTAATTAAGTGTTTATTATTATCATTAAGAAAGAATAAAGTATATTGCGATCCTGGATTAACTTCCAATGTTCTGTGGGATTTTTGACCCATAAAAAAACCCTTCTGATTACGCTTCTGCTCTGAGCTGTTTTTTATGATTATCTATAATATATATATATATTTTATTTCTCTAGCCTGTTTCTTTGTCACTCCGCGATATCTTCCTTTTTCTTTTATCAAATTCCATGATTTACCCCACATTTTAAAGCTTATCGGGCCGGCTAATGACGCAAAATAGACCCACGGTCTAAAAATGTACCACTTCTCTTAAATCTGAGATTTAAAATCATCTAACGAGAGGTTCTTTAAAGGATGCCAAATTAGTGTTGTCTATGTGGGCGCCATCCGTGATCAAGTAAACAAACAAGAAACTCTTCTGTTTTTATGGTGTAGCAAATTGGACGGTTTTAGCTGCGTCTGTGCGTTAAACTTATTCAATCGTTAGGCTCTACACATTCATTTATATTATGAATGTGCAGAGTCTAACCAACCAACTGTAACTATATTTTAACTAGTGGAACTGTTTCGCTATGTATACTAATAAGAGAAGTAATTATTAATAATGTGATTATTTTGAATATCTAAATAATAGTGGAAAAAAAATTGTGACACCTATTTGTACTGATGTGTTCAATTACATTTCTTTTAGACCAACACCCATTTGCGTTTTTCTATTCTTCATAATGTCCAAATTAGAGAGAAATGGAATGGCACACAAAACGATTTGGTGGCAGTGCGGAATTTCGCATGGGTAGACTAGTAATTTATATTTAATATTTAATTTCCATCATTCCTAATTCAGGGTAACGAGAAATTCGAATTTTAAACAACGCAATGACGCGAACTACTTTATTAGCTCCTACCATTTTGCACATAAAAATTACCATTATATATGTCTTTGACGGTTGTTTGACCACGAACTCCAAAAAGTTGCCCAATTTACGCCCCCAGAAATATTTTCGGTCTCAGCGCCTTGATTAGACGTATTTATTTAGTCAGTTTTTGGCAATTTCAAGATCACCCGTATTCAAAATCACCCAATTTCGTAAGCCCAAAGTTTTTTTTCTTTTTTTTTAAATTTTTAATAAAGTTAAAGATGTCATTAAAAAACTAAACCGGTATGCTTTTATTTGAAAAAATACCATAAAAGGTTGTCTATGAAATACAAGAGAAATTTGAAAACTTTCACTCTTTAAAATCAAAGACAGTTGTTTAAGCATTCACTCGATAAGTAAATAATGTAATTTTATTACATAATTTACGGAAATGAAGGGCGAACCGACTGCAAATAATTTTAATTTACAAGCACAGTTTAATTAATGCATCGGTTCGAGCAAAATGCATTGCAATGAAACCCTCTGCATAATGATTAACTGCGGCAGAATGTCAAAAGCTAAATTTAAAGAATATCAGTTTACCACGTGCCATCTTTGGCAGAGCGTCAAGTAGTGTGCCGCAGTTTCATGTCAACGAATTTCATATGAGTTAAAACTTGTCACTTTGGTGGCAGAAAGTTAAATGTATGTAACAAAAATACAAAAAAGAAGCATTAAATAACTTGCTAGTTTTGAGAAGGAAGCTCGAAAAATCCTTCTTTGCTTAAATTAATCCATTAAAAACACTATTTAGTGAAAATGCAATTTCAGAGTTATTCAATAATTATCAAGCTTTTTATATCACTATAACAGTCGAAAAAGAAGCGTTTAAATAGAATAAATAACAGAACTGAAAAATTGAATTATTCCTATTTACTTGACAACTATTTAAAGTAGAATAAAATAGAAGTTATGAAACACTTCTGAACAGCATCTGGAGCATTAGATTTAAAAAGCAACTTGAAGTATGTTAGATATTGATAAGACACTGATAAAACTAAGATGCTTTCTATTTTGCCCTTTCTGAAAAAAAAAAAGATTTTATTCATTTATATTACTTACTTATTGAAAAGTAAAAATTTTAAAGACAAGTAGGTCTGAAAACAGGAAGTGAACTTTAAAGGCGAAAAAAAAAAATTCACCGAAGTTTGCTTTTTTTTCCAGAAAGTGCCAAGAAAATTATTTCTATTCATCCAGATCCGAAATAAAGAGTTCAATAAACTTCTTCGCTGATTAACCACGAACAGTCGAATCTACAAAGCAACAATAGACGGCATCACAAAAAATCTTAATTTAAGATTCTGCTTCGAATCGTAAATATTTTCAAAAGAATCCCCAAAATCAAAATTTTAAAATACATCCTGTACTTTCAAACATGGAATTAAAGTTATTGAATATTAAATCTACCTTTGATAGTAAGCTTAATAAGCATAGCTTACGAGGTATGCTTATTATTGAGAAAAATATCGCCCTTTGAAGATATTTCAGCCAACCAGTTTCTAAATCTACTTATTTGATATTTAATATTCTTTACCAAGAGTATGCCTCCAAGTACGAAGACTTCTTTTCCGGAAAGAGCACGCTTATTTATTGCCCATCGATATCGAAATAGGACTCGCGAAGCAAAGAATGCTTGGATTGAACCACTAGATGTTATGGGGCTGTCATTCCCAAATTCAAATTGCTTTCTTATTCCATTTTTCTATTCTCCCTTGTCATCAGAGATATTGAAAACTTTTGTTCAGATCAAAAGAAATATGCGGAACCAAGTATTAAGCTAAACTCTGGCCACGAAAAAATATATTGCTGTGTTTGCTTTAAAATTACTATTGAGCTTTGAAAATGATTTTTTTCCTCCCAGGAATGGAACCTATTTCTTTCAGCAAAGGATAAACTTATTTCAAGCGCTACGGAGGGAATATTTTATTGTATGGCGAAAGAATGATATATATCCAGCCAAAGCAGATACACATAACACTTTTTAAAAACTCGAAAAAGCACTGAATTTTCAGATATAGAACAAGCGGTTATTTTATTAAAACTGTTCTGCATGTGAAAACTACTTTTCAAAACGACTGCATGCTAACGAAATGAGATTTGGTCTCTAAAGTGATGTTTTTAATTGATAAGCACAAAATCATTCCGCAACGATCCAAATGTGAAGAACTGTAGTGATAAATGCAAAACTCATCTATTCGCGCTGTTTCATGTCATTTCTGTGATTTAACAACTATTTATGTAATATGTCAAACTATACGCGTGCGTGCACGCGCTGTAACATATGTTGTATCAGAAATTGCTGTGTAAAAGTAAAAATATTATTTTGGACAATATTTCTTCTGGATGCTGTCAATGAAAACACATCTCTAGCACCTCTAAACGTGGTTAAAAAGTTTTAGTTGCAGCTCTTCAGAATTTAAAGTAGCCTCGAAGCGTCTTTTCTCCTGCTACGCTACCTAGAATTTTATATAGAAATATTTGTGTAGATTCGGCTATCGACACGTAAATTCTCCACACTAACTTTCCTCAATACTCACTCAAATTTAAATGGCGGACACTGGAACTGAACCAATCTTTTTTTTATTATTATTATTTTTACAATTTACTGATTTATCTCAGTTCAACGCATTGTAAGTATAAGAATATGCATAAAGGAAACGCTTTGAATATTTCAAACGACTACTTCAAATCTAACAATTGCTTAGAAGAATGAAAAAAGAAAGCAGATAACAAAACCTCGATGCGTAATTTTTCCTTAATCAATATTTTTCACACAACGATGAATGATTGACAGAATTGACATTTATTAAAGTATATTTTGCTGACTTTGGGTGAATCGAGAAATAGGCTGATATTTTTTATGGTCTAAAGCTAGGAAAACAGAATGTTCAATAAAAACTGCTGACACGAGAGTTTCGAGGTTAACTTCATTTAGTACTAAAATGGAGCAATTTAAAGTGAATATTAAACGATGGGTGTAGGGAAAATTTACTTCAGATCACTCTTTCGTGAAATTTGATTGTAGAGCGTTTTCAGTTTCTCATAAAGGAAGAATTTACAATGTATTGTGTAAAATAACTTTAGTAAATGACAGTGAGAAAAGATTCCGTGACAAAATAGCTTTAGTTCCAACAACTCCCATTTAATTTTCTTCTCCAAATAGATTACCCTCTGATGAGTTTTTTTCCGGAATCTTCATATTTTAGCTCATTCAATTCATTAATAATACACATCAGAGGAAAAATCAGTTCGAAGAGAAAAGATTCAACTTCGCAAATAGTTTTCTCGACTGTGAAAATACATTAAAGAATGGAAGTTAACTTATGCTAGGTGAAAATTACAATCAGTAAACATTTTTAGACTCTTTTTTGGCATATTACTTGAAAATTATATTTTTTATAGTAATTATTTTCTATGATCGCTGAAATCATTGCTAACCATTATAAATAATTCATAACATCTTACTTTTTTTCAGTACTGAAAGAATCGTCCGTGATTAAAATCATTTACTACGCACTGGTACTTTTTATCAGTCATTCGATCCGAGTCAAGCAAATTTCACAGTACTTTACAGATAAATACTTTGACTTGCGTCTCCGCGCTAAGTATATGAACGAAACACTAAATTGAAGGATTTCCTAAACTCGTTTCAAAGTCTATTTATTATGTGAAAGAATTAATCGTGAAAAGAGCGAGATAAACCGGATGCAGTCATTTGCGAAACAAGCATTGTTTAAGTTCTTCGTTGATCTACCTGAAGTTCGTAATATGAATCATGCTAAAGGAACAAAACAATCTCAGCAGTTCCTTGACACAGAGACTAAGAAAATCATATTTCTTATCAAGTTCAATGACTGCAGTAATAAGGTTACCAGAATCTTTAGAGAAAACGGATAACAATAGAATGGTAAATAAGTTTCCGCAAAATAAAAAGCACTCCCTCGCTGATTATATTTGAATTTCCTAAAATTCATAGATTTTAAAGAGCACATTCAAAATACAATCTATGTAATTCTTTGACAAGTAAAGAGTTTGATAAAGTCTGCCTTATGTACATTGCCATTTAAAGATTATCACAGATTTATACGCATAATTGTTTTCCCACCAAGATTTTATGCACATTGCGTTAGTCAGCATTTGGTGAAGACTATTTCAGCCCCCCGCCCGCCACACAGTTTAGAAATTTACCAGAATATTTTTTCAAGTTCCTTAATTGGTGTTATGATCTCACAGAATATGTCAAAATTTTATGAAGGCAAAATCATTGCTCCCTTCTCAGAAAAAAGCCAATGAAAATTATGGTTAAGAAAACAGAAAAAGTTACCTTTTCCTGAAGCATATGAAATAAGGTAAAAACTGCGTAACAATTTCTGTACTTAAATACGATACGTCTTATCTTATATCTTATTTCAATGATTAAGTACACCAGCTTTTTATTGAACGTTTTCAATGTCATTGTTACATGGGACTAAGATTTTGGCACGAAATATTATATTATTTCCCTTATGCACTATCTTACAGCACATTGTATGCAACGCTTCAGTAAGAATATAATCTTATATATAAGATATAATTTTATATTGCAACTCAACAGGAATATCGGCGAGAGTGGAAGCTTTTTAGACGGTCAAGTTCGCACAATAGTCAATATCTTGTCCATTTTGGAAAAACTATGCGACAAAATTTTCGTTCAGTACGAAGCACACGTTCCGAGTAAAATTACAGCAGTTGTCGGAAATTTTCACCACATTCAGTAATAGGAAACTTTTGGGCTTAAAAACAATGACACTGCAACCGGGTTGTCAGTATTGGGGAGACATTGTGTTACATGATGTGTAAGCAACAAAAAGTGTGGTTTAACTGGAGACTGGAGTAATCCCCAATTTCCGTTCCGATAAAGGAAAATGCTTTTGCACGTAATCGGCTTTGGTGCACGATCGTGAAACTAATTTCTCTTTCACATTTGCTACCAGTGCGAAGAGTTTATGACACTAAACAATAATATTTTTTCTTTCATATAATTTCAATAGGAAAGGAAGTTGCATGCATTAAAAGCTCAAAAATACCCATTGCATGCGAATATATATATCGCCATTACAAAGTTAGATCCCGTTGTTCTCTCCGTTTCTGAAAGGAAGTGATATCTTCACTTTCCTCACCATTACAGGACTAAATAATTATTCCTACATTTGAAAAAAAAAGTCACTGCTTCCGTCTCAGAAGTAAAATCTTCCATAGAATCTCACTAATTGAAAGTAATTTTTTATGAGCTCAATCAGTGCACCATTGCAACTTTCGAAAACAAACATTTCTCATAATTTCTGATCTCCTGAAAACCTATGAAATATTTAAAAACTTTCTTTAAAAGCTTTCTTTCATATCAGTTCAAGTATTACTTAATAAAATAGTAAGATTAATGTATCTTAATATATAAAAAAGAGAAAATAACAATACGCCTATCACCAATTAGGGAGCTTTATCTCCTTTAAGAACCTCCTAAATAATGGACTTTTCTCCGAAGTTAATAAGATCAATGGAGAGACCATTTGCAGGAGCTCAAGGTCATCAAATTCCGAAGTTGCTTAAAACGCAGATTAAGAATCATTAGAATGGAGATCTGTTTAATACGCAATGTAATATATCGTAATGCGTAGTACAAGATATAATAGCATGCACTTCGTTTTTTTTTTTTTTTCCTAATCAAAAATAATGCAGCGCTTTAGGAATTGATCGATGATGTTTTGCGTACGAGTTAAAATCGACTCTAAAGGTCAAAAAATTTCAAACAAAGTTATCCTGTTCGAAGATTATTCGACGTTAAAATAGAACTCCATTTAATAGAGAACGCAATAAATCACCCAGCGTTATAAAGCGTATTTTAACACGCTTTTGGCATTTTTCCAGTTGTTCCACCCACTTTACCAGCCCGGAGCTATTTCTCCTGATATTTTCAAAAACGCAAAAGGGTCTATTTGCGATCGTCAGGAATTTGGCGAGTGCATAGGGGTTATCTGAAGTGTCCGGTAGAATGCAGCTATCGATTAGCAGGTGAACTTTTGCGCCTATTGTAATGGAATGAAATACAATCGATTTAGATGTCGTCCGCTTTAGAAAGTGAAAATGTATTTTCCAATTCCCAGGAGGCAATTTATCATTAGTGGGCAAGAAAAAAAATTCAAAAGTGAATACAGAAGTTGCATTTGTTGACGGTGATCAGTATATAGCTGACGTTCTGTTGAAACACCACTCAGTTGGTTTCCTTTGCAATAAGGTATAAACCAACAAAATATGTATGCAGTCTCGGTCATAAGAAAGCAAATTTTGCGATACATAAAACGGAACTACGAGAAAAACGTGAAACGTTAATAAAAACGTAATGATATTTATTAATTTTATTTTGATATATTAAATCTGTTTTTTTTTAAATACTTTAACAACTTTCTTTGCGCAACATTTATTAAATACATCTTCCCACTTATATCTTATATAAATGTATTTTTATAAGATATACCTAATGCGTTGTCACCTATGGCGTTTTCTTCTGACTGTAGTAAATAGCATTCACTTTGATATTACTAAGGGTGTTTTCACACCAAGTGTGTGTTCATGTTTTTTCCCCTCATCTACGCAAGCGCAAATGAGGAAAGACAGGAATATTGTCTTTGTCGCTTTTGGTGTGAAAACACCACAATACGTTTTTTATTATTACGTCTTTTAGAAAAGTGTGTCAACACGTGAGAGAAGTCTTCCTCATTTTTTGCCTGTGCAAATAGTGGGATTTCTTAACAACTATTTCCCTAAGATGCTAATGAATCCGCTTAAGAATTATGCGTCTTTTAAGAGCAAAACGAAAGCAAACTGTACGCTTGAAAATTTCACTGAATAAAATAAAATTATCCGTAATAATTAAAGAACTTATTTCACAAGATTGTAATTGTCATTTCGTAAAGGTTAAAAATAATTGAAAAATGCAGAGTGTTCAAAAATCATAATTCGAAACAAAGCGAAACAAAATTCCACATTCATAGATCTATCAAATTTAAAAAACGCATGAATCAAATAACTTAATGTTATTAACTGAAAACACTGTCCCGAAACATTTGAGTGCAAGTCAACTTATACACTTTAGGAAAGCTTAAACCACAATTCTTATGATTTACTTACAAATTTACTATAGTAAATAAATTCAGTATTAGCAAACAGTCACTGGATTCAAAGATCATGCATAAATCACTTTTCTCTCTAGTGTAAGTCCCTTTATTTGATCGAACTGAGCATTGCCTGATCTGTCATTTCAATTTTTCCAGTCGGTGGAAATGACTACAATACATAATACACTCGTTTAGCTTATGTATTTTTAAATTTCGTAAAAGTCGACGTGGGCGTCAATTACCGCTTCAAACCATTGTAACTGAAGGTCTTGTTTACAGGAAGTAAAACATTTTAATTATTATTACGCAATGTTGCATACATAATACAAAAATGCAACAGAAGGCAGCTGTGTCTAAAAATTTTTAAAAAAATAAAAATATATATAATAAAATGCAGCAAGAACCCCGTTCAAAACTAGTCCAGTCAATTGAATCTGCATTTTCATGCAAGGCAATGTTTGAGAGAGCCTTCTGTTGTAGTCTCTTCTGATTGAGCTCATGTGTATTAAATTCATTTTGTTTGTTGCTTCAAAATATGGAATTATTGTATCAATTTCATCCTTGCACGCATGGTCAAAATTATAAAATTTAATAAATTATGGAACAAAATAATAAATTTACATGCAAAGTTTCCGTCTCCAGGTCCTTATTTTGGTAGCCGTACTTATGGTTAAAAGTTTTAGAAACATCAAGTACACTACACTAGCACATTACTAAAATTTCACGCTACAAAAACATGAAATTTGGATGCAAGAAAATAAAAATTTGATCCTTCAAAACAAACATAACAGACGAAGAAATGTCAGCAAAGATTTTTTATTTAATGAAAAGGATAGTGTAAATATTAAGTCTTACATTAAAAAAACAAACAATTAAATGAACGTTTGAAAGTCAGAAGAAATTCTTTCTGAGAAAAAATGTAATCTCAGCTGAAAATATTCCAGATTTAATAAAGATGTTTCTTTCCTTAAGTAAACATTTACTTATAAATGTAAAAAAGACTGTACTTTGCGTAATAATAAGATTAAAAAAGCTAAGCAACAAAATGATAAATATTTTTGCCAGACGTAAAAATATATACAATTAGTAATTTTTTTCCGACCCCAAAATGAGCTAGCAGCAGGTAATTTATGAGAAAGTTAAATACTCATGAGGATTCATGAATTCACTTTTTCCCCGAAGTTGGTTTCATTATCAAGCGTCTTATCGGGAAAAATACAAAGAAAAATAAAAGAAAAACAGGAAAGAGTGCATTTTATTAAACGATTCGGACGTTCACAAGGAAATCTATTCTAAAAAAATGATTAAGACATAATTATACGGTTTCAGTTACATCCAAGCTGTATATATGACGGGTAAAATTGCATGCACATCGACCTGCATAATTGATTTTTTTTTGCACTATTAATGCAGATTGCTTTCCACCAACTCAGTTACTTGTGCGTGAGGCATGTTCTCATAAAAAATACTCAAAATGTTCAAACTTGATAATTGCAAGATATTTTCTTCCAAAATACAAGTTAATTCCTTAACGTATTTGCCCGTGTCTGACACGGACGAAAGTTACCGGAAAATTTGCACATGACCGTGTCTGACATGGACGAAAGGTGCCGGCAAATTTGAACATGACCGTGTCTGACATGGACGAAAGGTACCGGCAAATTTGCACATGCCCGTGTCTCACATGGGCGATCTTTTATCTCGCGTTACTTTATTTTTAATGCACGTCTGAGATCAGTTTACACTTTTTGTATAATAATTTTATTTAACTTTTACCCCACGCCCCGCTATCTAGTCACCCTACAACTGAAATGGCCAAAAACAATTTATACTATACCTATCTATTCATTTTCTGCCAAAAAAAAAAAAAGCTCGATTATTATTTACCAGTTTTTTCCAAAAAAACTCATGCTTCAAGGGATTAAAACCGTATATTGATTCAAAAAAGAAACTTATTCTTCAGAGCAAAAAAAAGGAGCTACGAGAGGAAAATAATTTTTTTTCCGCATAGTTACATTTTGCACGTGAAACTCCGTAAAACGTGTCTGCAATTCTCAACGCGAATGATGAAAATTATTTAAACAAACGTTTAATGTAGCTGCAATTAGAAAAGTATCCATGAATGTTAGTTGTTGCTGCTACGGTGTGAAAACATATCTAGTATTCTCGCGAATAATAAATACGATTTCCAATTATAAACAAGTTAATGAGTTAGTTAAACTTAAGGAACATTCAAAATTTAATAAATTATTAATGACGGAATTTACTACACTGTTGAAATTCCACAGATAGTTTCCAGTGAACTGCTTTCAGATTCAGCAGTACCGTCGTGAAATTTCACGTCACAACCTCTACATAATCTGCACATCTTTCGACGAAGCGGTGTTTCGTAAAACCCTGGTTACCAATTTCCCCAGTTTTTATTTTTAGAGGCAGTAAATCAGCTTCGAAGCATAATTAGTTCAATCTAGCTTGAAATTGTAACAGTGTATTTATTAACAATGTCAAAGGTTTCCGTGAACGGTATCCTACTTTACCAATTAATTCTGATTTTCTTTTAAAATTCGCTATTGTATTTACTCATACTATGTTATTTCTATATTTATTTGTTTAAGGGTGCACTGTTTAAGAAATAAACTTACGCCATAACATCGTTCCGATAAAGTTTGTTCCAAGCAAATCCGTCTGTTAGATCAGGATTTATGTAGGAATGAAATTTCCCCGTATGCGTAATGTTCATGTTTCTTTGAACTGTTCAAAAGTAAACAAAAATTGCTAAAATCAAAATTTCAAATAGTTCACACCGAGAGCTCCTTCCGATACGCTTGTTCATAGGAACTTGGATCCAGAGTTTACTTCATTTTTGCCCATAGGCGATAATGTTAAGATTTTTTGAACTGTCCAAAATTGGACAAAAAACTGTTCAAATTAAAAAGTAAAGCATGGAAATGAGGCGTCCTCACCGAGATCTTTCGAATACAAAAAAAAAAATCTTTTGAATCGGACAATTCCTTTAAAAGTTATTGGGAAAGGGGGTATACAGGCTGACAGACACATTCCCCCCCCCCCCCCCCATCTCACAACCCTACTTTCAACACTTTTATTTTTCGATATTTAGTTGTTTAATTTATTTTTCAATGTTTCTTATTTTTAAAGACATTTTTACGATACATTAGGCCTTCTTTCACTCTTTATTTTTACGAGAAACAGGATAAAAATACATACAGGAAAATTATGAATCATGGAAAACATATTTGAAAGAAAAGTTAGAAATTTACTGCTCGATTTAGTAAGAACAGAGGAGACAGAATTTATATTAACAATTATTTAAGAAATTACAAAGATTAAAACTAAATACGTTTAGCTAACATATTTTAATGCAACAGGGCAATTATCTACGAGAAGGAATGACATTTTTGATTAAAAACAAAAGTTTAAATGATTACAATGAAGTTATTTTCCCTAAAACTGACATTTTCTTTCTTTGCATTTCATTATTAACAGTTAAATTATGAAAACAAAACTGATAAAAATTTTTTAGTCATTTTATTTGTATGCTGTTTTTAAATTTCTGACCGATTGGCTTTATTGTTAAAAAACTTTTTGAAAAAGAAATTTTTGTGATTTATTCATATCCTCACTCGCTTAAACTGATTGGTACTTTTAAGTTACATACGTAATAAGAAAATGTTAATTTCAATATATATATATATATTTGGAATTGGAATAAAATAATTAAAATGTTGTGACGGAATGAGACAAGAGACGTAATGAGATTTTTTATGTTCATGTATTGCAACAAAAGTGCTCATACTTTAAGTTTCATAAAAATTTTATTGTGCCTAATGTAACGTTACTCAAATTTTTTAAGTTGAAAATGAAAATTGCTCACAAATGACAGATTTTCAGAAAGATAATTTCGAAAAAGTTCTCATTTTCATGGAATTGACCAACACATAAAACCAGCTTTGAAAATTTCACAACAACTTTCAAAAATGAACCAAATTCGAAACCATTATTAAGCCATAATCCGTTATTTTAACACAAGCTTTATATGCAGTCATTTGTAATCCAAACCAGAACTGCGTACAAATGATCATTTCGGTGAATTTAATCATAATTTATGTGATCAAACTTTTGGCAGCACTGCTGTCCATGAATTAACAGCATACTGACCAACAACCACTGTCATTTAAATTATTTCGTTGCTCGCAGCAATGAGGAAAAAAATAGCTACGCAATTATGAAAAAAATCTTCAAAAGTCATTTTTATTTTCTGTGATATTTTTTGTAAGCGTGAAAAACTGTGAATGAATAAGGCAAATCACATTTGCGCAACTTCAAGAACAATAAAGTTATCTGAAAGTTACTTTTCAGTTTTCTTGTTTCTCGCCTTTAAACAGGGGTCGCGCCAAAGGTGATTCAGGTCCGTTTTCGGACCCTTCACAAATTTCCAGCCAATCCGGAAAAACCCGGGATCCTTCGCAAAATTCCATTCAATCAAAGCGGATCCTTCGCAAAATTCCATTCAATCAAAGCGGACCCTTCGCAAAATTCCATTCAATCAAAGCGGACCCTTCGCAAAATTCCATTCAATCAAAGCGGACCCTTCGCAAAATTCCATTCAATCAAAGCGGACCCTTCGCAAAATTCCATTCAATCAAAGCGGACCCTTCGCAAAATTCCATTCAATCAAAGCGGACCCTTCGCAAAATTCCATTCAATCAAAGCGGACCCTTCGCAAAATTCCATTCAATCAAAGCGGACCCTTCTCAAAATTCCATTCAATCAAAACTGACCCTTCTCAAAATTCCATTCAATCAAAACTGACCCTTCTCAAAATTCCATTCAATCAAAACTGACCCTTCTCAAAATTCCATTCAATCAAAACTGACCCTTCTCAAAATTCCATTCAATAAAAACCCCTTTTTGACCCTTCTCAAAATTCCATTCAATCAAAACTGACCCTTCTCAAAATTCCATTCAATCAAAACTGACCCTTCTCAAAATTCCATTCAATCAAAACTGACCCTTCTCAAAATTCCATTCAATCAAAACGGACCCTTCAAAATCCCATTCATTAATGACATCAAAATATGAAATGCATATAACTTCTTCGAATATAAAATAAGCGATGAACACTTCAAGATTTGGTCATTAATGTAAACGGATTCTTGAAAAGCTATAAACCAAAATAAACGATTTTGCCCAACTCCACTTTAGACCTACGTAAAACTAAACTGGAAACAGCCCTTCCAATCAATCACTGTCACCCGAAAGTTTCCAAGTCTCGCTCCGTGTCAAAATGATATCGTTGGTAGCTCACATATGCCAATGTGGCTCACACTGATTTCTTGCTGTAAAGCAACAATTTAAGCAACTACGCAACATGCCTTTCAAAGCAATTGCATATTGTGCTGGCAAAATATTTATCTTTTGCGTCAGAAAGGATTAAAAAAACAGATATCACTCTTCATAATGGATTTTTATACAATCTCTCTGTAGCCTAGTATGGCACGTAGACAAATAGTTACAGGAGGTAGAAAGAAAATGGTAAACTTCTTTCAATTAGTATTTTGGTTTTTGCCGAGACTTGATTAAAGTGGTGTTTTCTAATTTATCTCTGAAGACACATTAGAAAATTGAATTGGCTCTTTTCTGAAATATCGACTTAAATACACCGACACCTTTTTGGTAGTTCATGGTACGTAAAACATTCAAAGGAATAGAAGTTTTCAGTATTGCTCGTGATAAATGTGTTTTGTATGGCGGTTTAATGCAAGTGATGTTATGAGTGAAGAAGTTTTGGGTAACATTTAAACTAAGCTTTTAAGTGTAATAAATAAACACACTCGAGAGCAAACAATTAAGCGAGAAACTAAACAAGTCACTGCCGCTACGCCGAATCATTTTTAAACTGAATATTTAAATTTAGCAAATAAACCAATTTGAAAGAGTGAAAACTTGACAGGAAATTGAGCGAAGAAAGAAAATGCTGCAATTAGAAACCCCCAATGTTTAAATAGAGGCGAAACCTTACTAGAAAATTGAAATTATTTAACGTTACCGTGCTTTTTCCTTTCTTTTAATTAAAGTACTAACATTTTTATTATTAAAAAACGCCTAGCTACGAGATTGCTTAAAATTCCAGATGTTTTACATTTAAGATGGATTATTATTATTAAAGTTTATTTTTTTTTATTGAGTTTTAACTGCACAGTTGAATTGTGTCGTGCATCTCGGTGCAATCTTTCATGTATTGTTATTATTTGAATTCTTTTTGGTGAAAATAACTGCACACTATGAAACTAAAATGAAGATAAATAAATCTTGACCATTCTCAGCCACAATACGTTTCAGAGCAATTACTTAATCATAAAAATACTTGGTCTGAATTTCACGAACAAACACGACTTCAAAGCTCAATTTGTAGCTTTGGTATTCCAAGCTTTTTTCGTTACACTAAACATGTATACACTAAAATGGATTACACAACTCACGACATTGCTGAAAAAAATATATCCTCGTCGAATTTTACCCAGAAAAGTACCAAATTAATGCTGGACTACGATCTAGAAGTTAAAGACTAATGATAAAAAGCAAAATTCAATAGATTACCAGAAACTACGTCAAAAATTCTCATTTTACCAATAACAAAAGTCACGCATGTTACTCCCATGTTCAGTATTTACTTCATACCTTAGTATAAATAGTAGACATTTTTCATGGGCAAGTGCTTCCAACTGGCTTTAGCTTTAAAATGAGCCATTCAATGACGCTAGCGGCTGAACTGGTTGAAGATGGAACGAACTCCACAAACTATCTAAGAAAATTTTAATTTAGTAGTAGCTGCTGCCGTTTCGTCAGGAGAGCCGCTTTTTTTTCTATTTTTTCAACAATGAGTAAAATTGCAGGACTTATTTAAAATTTAAATTAAACACACTAGAGTTAAACTGACGCCTGTGTGTGCGTACTACTGTGATTGTATTCACAAAAAAGGGTAGTTTGAAAATTTACACTGCAATTCGTGTAAGAAGTCAACTACACTGACCGATTTTCCAGTCAAAAAAATGTTGAAAATAGGAAAAAATTTAAAATACAGAAACTGGAAAAGAAATAAGAGAAATATGGTGATAGAAGAAAACTAAATCCAATCCCGGCCATCCGTCTTCAAATGTAAAATGTATTAAAATATCAAACAGGGAAAATGTATAAGCAGCTTTTGTTCAAGTGATAAATAAGAATATTGTTTCTGCATTTACTGCTTTAAACCTCACGCTGATTTTAAGGCCAGGGAAAAATGTGTGCAGTGCTTAAAATGCAAGAAATGGACTCTTAAAGACTATACCGAAGGAGAAGATTCAATTTTTGTTAGCGTTCACTCTGATTCAGACAATGGTGACGACTTTTTGTTACCAAAAAAATTTATCCGTCCTTGTAAAATTGTAGACAGGGTTTGAAAAATCAATTTAGATTTCAATGGGGTTTACATTACACAATCTATTATTTTCTCTTTGATTATTATTATCATTATATTTTAGTTTACTTTTTAAAAAAAGATATGTTAACAAGCAATATTAACTGTTTGTGTTTCATTATTTAAATTAGTTGTAAAATTTGCGCCTGTACATCTTTAGTACATCGGAAAACCCCTTTCCCCCCCCCCCCCCCACCCGTACAGAACTTCTTCCAACATCTATCTACTAAGAATCATACAAAAATTGAAACTATGAGAAAAATGCGCTTGTTTGTAGATAAAGATTTAGGAAAACCAATATCATGTTTTCCCATAAAAAGAGATAAAAGTAAAAATGACAAAAATAAAGTTTCAAAAGTTGGAAAACATGCCGGGCCTCTTGAGTGGAAATGAAGTCCTAGAGCAATTTATCATCGTATTGGATTTGCTTCCACACAAAAGTTACTTGCGGGAAAAAAATTCACGAGTTACCTTACTTTTCTCCCATTATTGAAAATATCAATGTAACAATGATGACGTGATTGCAAGCTAATTACTTAACTTAAAATTATATTCCTATAACCAAATCAGTTCATTCAACACAACAATATATCAACAATTAAAATAATGTTTCAACAAACTCATTTTTATTTTATTATTTTTTTTATTTTTACGAGAAATATCACACAATATTTTCGTACTTTGTTTTTCATAAAGTATTAATTCGACTTGAAATGAAAAACTGCTTCGAAAACATAAGTTTTCCTATGAATCCGTCATTTTCATATAAGAAAACCTTTCTGAAAAAATGAAGAATTACATGCATTTTTTTTATAATCCTTCGTGGACGAGAAAAAAATCCATATTTTCGTAAACCTATACATATTTTAATGTACTTGATAGACATTAAAAGAAAATTCTGTGTATCCGAAAAATTTCACATCTTTTCAGGTTTTTTGGTGAACTTTAATACCAGTCTTGCCTATAACTTAAATTTAATAATAAAAAATTGCATGGTTTTGTAAATTCTAATAAAGAACGTGTCACGTGGGAAAAAAAGCTAACTTATATGCAAATTTGACAGTAAAGACTGAAGCAATAGTTTATATACGTTAGCAATATGAGTTTTAACAATATAATCTGGGAAATAACTCCGAACAATAAAAAAAAAACTAATTCATAAAAAATATATCTCGTTTTTACAGCACGTACAAAGACGGCATTATAACGGCAAAATACCGAAATTTCGTAGATCGCATTTTCCCAGAAATCCTTTCTGTTCCTTATTTTTTTTCTTCGTAGTATTTTCTTAAAAGTAAAAATTAGAACAAAATAATGCATCATAAGGATAGATGTCCTTAAGTTATCGCTAAGAGGTCCTTAAGTCTTTAATTGAGCTCTTGTGCAAACTTCATCTCGAAAGCTCTCAATCTTTTATAAGCGAATTATGAAGTGTGAGGTTATAAAATTATTTTGTTAGACGCCACATACAATATCTTTTGCCTTCTTACGTCCTCATATTTTTCAATTAACCCAACCCCAAAAACTGTTTAAGCATGAATAATGAAATTTTCCACTTTAATTACATCGGTTATTATTTCAGATGATTAATCTAGAGAATTTTTAGTTAAATAAAAACAATGGAAAGTAAACATTAGTGTTCTGTTTTCAATTTCTGTGTTATGAAAGTAAGAAGTTTTTGAACCTGACGAAAACCAATTCGCTCACAAATAATATATTGTTACGAGCTCGCCCGGTTTCACTTGTTCTTGGAAGGACCGAAGGATTGCACATTAACAAAAAATGGTTTATATCGGTCCCTGTAAAACGCAAAGCAATCTTACACATTTACTCCTTTAGAGCTTCTAAATTCTTCAGCAATAACACAAGTAACTTAACAGGGGGGGATTCAATGGCAGTCACGTATTTGTCTCCAAATACGAATACACAAAGCACTGCTAACAGCCATACGGCTTCGCAACACAGTAAAACAAAACTTTTAATTCCTACATCGCTCTTAAACAGGAAAAGTCCAGTAAAATAGTCATCTATAATACAGTCTCAAAGTTTAGCAAGCACTCTCCGAAACGCATGCACAAAGCAGTGATAACAGCACCACGGCTTCGCAACATAGTAAAACAAACTGACAGACTTATAACTCCTACATCGCTCTTAAACAGGAAAAGTCCAGTAAAATAGACATCTATAATACAGTCTCAAAGTTTAGCGAGCACTCTCCGAAACGCATGCTCCAATCTCACGAAACTTTCGTCTTATTTGACGAAATGGCTTCGTGAAAAATTCTCCGAGTCAACCTTTCGTCAAATTGGCGAAATTTGTGTAACTTTTTAAATCACGTGATCGCGCGAGGAGAGAATCATTATAAATGACGAAATTTTCTTCACGATTGAAGAATCGTCGAAAATGAGGATTCTATTTTCGCCTCATGTATGACTTAAGGGCCTCTTAGTGATAACTTAAGGACATCTATCCTTATGATGCATTATTTAGTTCAAATTTTTACTTTTAAGAAAGTACTACGAAGGAAAAAAAAAGGAACAGAAAGGATTTCTGGGAAAATACTAATAAAAACAACTTCTAACAAGTTGAAAGAGTGAGACGTTGTTAAATTCGGCAAGAACGCCAAAACTGGAGATATTTAGACACTTTCTCTGTAAGTACGCAGAAACAAAACTAAATGCTTAGCTGGAAAGACAAGTTTCAGGTCAAGATTCGAACACTAAGCCAATTTTCAATGGAAATTGAAGAAAACAAAACTAAATTTTAGTAAATGAAAGGAAAATGAATGCAAAAACATCCATAAAATTTTGAACGATATATTTTTGAAATTGTTCATGGCAATTACTCGAAATAATACCTAAACTATTTTTTTGTGCAAAAGTACCTGCCCAGCTGGCGTTTCTAACAAACATCTTTTAAATTCTAATTTCCTTTTTGGGAAAACTTCAATTTTAGCATTCATATGCAGCTAATATTTAAAGTTAGCAATTTCAGAGCAAAGCTATTTTAATTCCGGGCTCATCGTAGAGTCTTGACGGTCGTGGAATACGTTTTCAAGGTAAATGGGTCACCATTACATGCTAGACAAACCAAGCATATCCCATGACAAAACGAATTCCGTTATTTGTTTTTGAAGACTTCTAACCTCGCTGGTCATTATTTAACGTTCTTTCAACTTCTACGACGTGCTCTTTATCAAGAATGATATGCAATATGATTTTTTTTTGGAAGTATACAAAATTCGAAACAATGAGGAGAAAATAAAGGGTAATTCAAGTAAAAATAGTTTTCTTTCAAATGTAATTACGTCACTGAACTTTTTTAAATAATTAACGCAAACGAACATAACGAAGGCGAATCAAAACTATTCAAAATATTTTCAAACTGCATCAACTCACCATTATGAACAACAACATCATGTAGGCTTAATTTCTATGTGAAAGAAAAAGAGGGGGAGCAGTACGATCTTCAGAACTGATTTTCATATATAAATATTCTGAATTCTATTAAAAATATGAAAATTTACGCAAAATACCCCTTTAGAATGGCTTTACTCTCAGAAACGCAAGCTGAAATCTCACGAAACTTTCGTCGTATTTGACGAAATGGCTTCGTGAGAAATGCTCGGAGTAAACCTTTCGTCAAATTGACGAAATTTGTGTAGTAACCTTTTTTAAGTCACGTGATCGCGTTGAAGAATCGTTGTAAATGACGAAATTGGTCCTGACGATGGAAGAATCCTCGAAAGTGAGAGATCTATTTCTGAATGTGTGCCTTAAAATCAGCAAATTTATGAGATTGCTTTAAATTGGAATTTAAAAAGAAAAATTTCGAATTTTGGGAAAAAAGACCAGTGCGTGAAATATTTTCTACGTATTTGCAAAAATTGTTTCGACACTAACCTCGAAAAATTACGAATTTTTCTTATACGTGACATGGAAAGGTCCACGTAAATAAGCACTACGTTTTAATGTTTTATACAAATACTTTTAATTTGAGCAAAAATAATTACCTCTATATAATGTGATTAGTTTAGGAAATAAACAGATCACAAAGATAACACACAGTGAAGCAAAAAGTACGCGCTTTCTCACCTGAAAGTAAATTACTATCTTGTCAAAAGTGCGCTGAAAGTTACCAGGAAGTAGGCTGGATCAACAAAGCAGTTAATCCTATTTAATTAGCTTTACACACAGAACCATTCTTTCCTCAAAGATCACTGTAGAATAAGCAATTTGTTAGAAATTTCGCTCAGCATAAAATAATCTGCAAGCGTTAATTTAACTATTTTTCGGGGAGAAGAAATAATCCCTCTGACCCAGATGGGGGTGATTAAAATTACGTGTAACTCAGCTGAGGTAACTTTCCTTGAAGACTAATTAAACATGTAACATTAACAGAGAAACAAGATTCAGCCAGTGCTCTACTTTCAAGAATTTTGGAAGAGAAAAAAGAATAATGAATGAAATAAAGTACAAAATTCTTTTGTAGGATACGCTTTTAGCTACATATGAATGCGTTTATGTAGAGAAAAGCTTGGGATGACCCAACCCATCCTTCCAGACAACGATGGCGCACTTCCTTCAAAAGCTACGTATCCCCGTTTTCCCCGAAGAACGAATGATACCCTTCCCTCCCCCCCCCCCCCAAAAAGACTAGTATGTCCCTTAAAACCCTCCTCCTCCCACAAACTGCAATGTCGCAGTCTGCGACATTTGTGTATGTTACGGTGAATGTCTGAAACCGAAAAATGTCGACATGCACCAAATAGAGAATGTCGACATACACCAAATAGAGAATGTCGACATACACCAAATAGAGAATGTCGACAATCTCCGGTGAATGTCGACATACACCAAATAGAGAATGTCGACATTCTCCAATTTCGGACATTTTCCGTAACATCTACACCCCCTTTTAATCGCTCCTGAAATTATTTTAAAACATTGCAACTCATTCATGTTAAAACGAAAAACACAAGTTTCGAATTCTAAATGAGTCATTGTTTTAAATAATATGCAGGTAGTTAAAGAAATAATCTGCATTATAGTGCAGCTTTCATCTTTACTTAATCTACGTTCATAAAAACTGCAACACCAAGAAAACTGAAGAACTTAGTGGAAAAGCAGTTTTATGCGACTAATAAGTAAATCCGAGAGAATCAGCTTTCACGTTTTGGCTTACATTTCTTCTTTGTTTCAGGCGCAGTCTTTCTTTTTTCCCCAGTACGATGTTTTTATACTGGGGTAATTTAGTTCTATTTGCTTCTCCTAGGTTTTTGTACACTTAAATATGGGCAGAAAAAAAAGTTTCTTTTTAAATCAGTAACATTTTAAAATAAAAAAAAACATCAAATTTGGAATTTACTGAAACAAAAAACCTAAAAGCTTGAAAAAATGAGTTTGACATGGTTTATATTGACTAATAGCTTTTACTTTACATAAAAGACATTTTGTTTTCAAATGAATGTTTTAAATGTTAAAAAGGTATATTTTGAAATAATTTGCTTCCTATGCCAATTGAGAGAAATATTTAGGTATAAAAACGATGTTGGGGCATTCTAAAAAGTATGCTCATTGAGTTCTGGGTTCTTGTTCCTTATGTTCAAATCCAAAGATCGTTCAAGAACAAAACCAACTCGGGAACCCGTATAATTTCCCTTTCCATTGCATGAAAATTTGGTTCGGTAAAAATATTGATGAAGTGAAATGAATACTAGTGGAAGGCGTAATCGATTCTTCGCATCTTAAAGGACAATAACGCATGCATAAGCTACTGTGAATGAAGCAAAATTGCATACAACATATTTCAACAACAAGTTTTCAAATTATTTGTTATTTATATTACTGTGCTTTTACCATTGAAAAAGACTGCCACAAATGTGTTTCATTATCTTTTTGAAATCCAAATTATGGAATAACTCTGGTTTTTTTTTTTTCAAATAGCTAAAATAGTTTGCGATGATGTAAACTTTGCTAT
This sequence comes from Octonoba sinensis, assembly GCA_038502835.1. Classification (NCBI taxonomy): domain Eukaryota; kingdom Metazoa; phylum Arthropoda; class Arachnida; order Araneae; family Uloboridae; genus Octonoba; species Octonoba sinensis. The sequence goes on along the minus strand of CM076598.1, from coordinate 199,580,039 downwards.
ATTTTTACACAGTACATTTAAATTTTATCAAAAATAAATACATAATTAGAATTAAATAAAAGTATAAACAAACTCCTTTTTTGGATAGATGTAGCGAATTCTTAAGTAACAATTGGAACCTAAAAGAACGTTATTATTCATAAATTAAATAAAGGATAAAAATTATGGGCGACAAAATAATTTAAAAATGTATTGCGCTTCGTCGTAGCTTCGTGAAACAGGGCGCTATTACGATAATGCCATTTTTGCCGCGTTGTTTAGTTGTTTAACTATCTCGAATTAAATATGTCTCCATTCTTTTGGGCTCTTAAAAAGACCAATAATGGGATACAATCTTGCTTAAAATATTTAATAGAACAAATAACAGTCTAGCGTCATAAGTCCCAAATAAATTTTTTTCAACATATTCTCAATAGTTTCATGTATTCATTTTTTAAACATAATAAAAGCGCAAATAAAATATTTAAAATAATGTATGACAAAAGCGTATGAAAATAAAAACGATAAATGTGTCGTTTAGACCTCATGTAGATGGATGCGTACCTTAATTTTATACAGAAATAGTAATAAAAACGGAGAAATTGACTGAAAGCAGAAAATAACTTCAGGTAAAAAATCATTTTTGTTACACGCAGCTACGAAGGGGATAAAACAAAAGGGAATATCTGAAGTTGAAAAAGGAAAACCAAGCTCCTGGCAATACTAGCATACATTTATCGCATTTTTAAGGAGCGAAAACTGATCCCGTTCCAAGAAACCTAGTAAAAATCTAACAGTAAAAGTTTTGTAAAGCAATCACAAGCCATACCTTCTTTTGATGGAACATTTTGTTGGACCTAAAATTTTTCACATTTTTAAACACGTTTTTCCTCCTAAACATAAAAGAGAAAAATTAAGAATTTAGAGGGGGATTCTTAAAAGTTATGTTTTGCCGTTGCACCGAAATACTTTAAAATAAGGCAATTTTCAAGCGATGAATCTTAAACATTGTTACCCTTGCATATAATCTATATACATATATTTTATTAAAAAGTAATGAAAAAATTATCTTCTAATCTAAATGTCATTACCGCGTTTTTACGTTATAAACAAAGAAAAAATATATTGAAAACACATTTTTAATATTTAATATTTATTTTACAACATAAGTTACTTTGAAATAAATGTGGAAGTATTTTTGGTTGGTTCTTTACGATTTTTCTTACTAGACCACGCATCTAGAGAGGCTAATTAATTGGTTTTAATTAGTGCAAAACGAGTTTCTAGGCAGTCATTTGGAGTTAGCTACAGAAATAATGAAATTATTTTATAAGAAGGCTTAAACAAATTGGGTGAAACTCTTTATTTTATGCCATAACTAAAAGTTTCTAAAAATTCTCATGTTCTCGGAAAATAAAAATTGAATTTTAATTTGTCGTCTTCATATTTTTGTTTCATCATATAAGTGACACAGAACTTACTTAATGAATTTTTAACATTTAATAAAATAAAAGACTTTATACGCTTGAGTTATTTCATTACTCTAAGACAGAAAAGTTAAGTCATTACCATGGACTTATTTACTATAATCATGCATGATTGAAAATATACTTAAAAAAATACTATGTCATTTAGGTTTGGATGACGGGCGTTTGTTAATTTTTACGAACAAAAGGGGGGAAAAAACATCCGTAGCAGCAAAAACTCCAAAAACCTAAATTAACATTAAAATGTTGGTTTCAAGAATGAGAAATCCTTACAAATTTAAAAGATTCTTAAACATGCTTTGCGTAAAAAAATGATTTAAAGCATGAAATAAACTTTTCAGTTAACAAAAGGCAGAAGGAACTCAACATCAATAGTACGAACAATAAATAGGTCCGTAAGAAAAAGTATAAAAGCAAATGAGTATTAAAATAAAAAATAAACAAAAGTTTTTGTGCTAAAATGTGGAAAACATGAATAACCTACGTTTAAAATGGGAAATGGTGATGGTCTACAGTTATGTGCTGAAAGTAGAACCAGAGGTCATTGTTTTAAGCTTTTCAAATCTCATGCTCTGAAACTACGAAAAATTACTACTTCAATAGGATTGTAGGTAGTCTGAAAAGTTTACCGGAGGCAACAGTTAGTTGTAGTGGGGTAAAAACTGTTAAGAAAGCTTTTGATGCTCGTTGAGGACTGTTAAATTGACTAGGACGAGCCTAGCTGGGCCCTGTGCCTATTGCTGGTCGTCACATTTGTATTTGTAAATAAAGCACAAATTATCACGAAATTGTTGCGGATAACTATTAACACTACAGCGAAATATCTAGTATTAATTCAGCTTAAAATTTATCGTTACTTTCAACCGTTCTCTCTCTACTGGCATTCCCAAGTGATAGATTATGCAGCTTTCGATTTCCCAGCAAGCTTTGGCGATATTCCTTAGTTCTTCAATATTGACTTCGAATACTCTTAAAGTAAGTTAATGTTTTTTTGAGATGTTGGCAACTAGTTTTGCCTCTGTAACATGTATCTATAGATCACATACTATGAAATGTGTTTTGCGTTACTTGTATTTGTATTTACCAGAATACAGGAAGACAATTATAACAAAGTTAATTATAACAAAAAAAAAAACATTTCCTGCACATTTTAGAGAAAGCGTAGAGCAACTTAAAAAGGCAATTGCATGATCAGTTTGACTTTTAATGAAAAAATTCCAGGTGCAAGGATTTTTTTGCGAAATCTTTCCCAAACGAAATAGCAATCCTCCCTCTAACAACGCAACCATTTTTCATATAAACTCGATTGGAAAACTCAATGTATAAACTGCTTATACATAGCTATTAATGTTTTGGGCTTGCGAATATATATAAGGAATGTACAAGGAATAAAACTTGAAGATTACTTGCAATATAAAATGTAACTGTAGTAGTTTTGAAAGTACAACTGAGCGTTCAAAATGTGCTCGCACTTATATAGAACGTTTTCGCGAATTTTAACACTTTCGAGAACAGTCCTTCCTGCATTCAAAACAATATTTTATATACACTTTTAGCTAGCATAGTTGTTTCGAGCTAAATTAAAAATATATTAACGACACTTAAAGATTAAACACGATCGCCTGCCACTGGTACTCACGTGTAGAGTATAATTGAAGAGACTGGACTAGAAGACAGTTAAGAATTTTATAAGACGTAATCAAATTTTAACTTGAATCATTTTTTATCGCACATATGGACTGCCCAGTGAGACAGCAGCAGAGCAGAAGGCTCCTGCTCCAGGACATAGATGAGCCATATAACGCCTTTCGTGGTCAAGTGCTAGTGGTTTGAATCCCAATTTAAGCTGTAGATTCCCTAGTTATCCATAGGGGAATTCGCTCTCGGCTAGTTCAGTCAAATATAAGGACACAAAATGCTTGGGTTGCAGCCTAAGTACCGAATCACTTGCTGATCAAATGCATCTATGAAGAGTTTGTATCGGTGAAATTAAAATTGTGTAATAAGAAATTTCTACAAGATATAATTAAAGGGATTGAAGAACTTTTGTAAGACATACATAATGCCGTATAATAATTTTCTTTTTGATATAATGGTTCAGTTTTCTATTAACCCCCTAACGCATTTGCCCGTGTCCGACACGGGTTAAAGCTACCGGAACGTTTGCCCATGCCCGTGCGTTATTTATTTATACTGCCCGTCAGAGATCCGTTCACACTTTGTTTGTATAATATTCTTTCTCTATGTAACTTTTACCCCACCCCCCGGCAACGTGACATTGCAAAGAATAACTTACACTATACTAGTTTTTCAGGAAAAAACTCGTGCTTTAAGGGTTTAATAAACCTGATTTAATGTTGACAATCAAGCACTTCTACAGGCTGACATTCATATTACCTATAGGATTTTAGTAAATGTTCACACCCACGAACAGATTATAAAAGTTCAAATTTCAGTAAACATTCAACAAAAAGGTTACATACTGGCATTTACTCAACGAGCTTGATTTAACATGCCTCATCATTTTCAGGATTACGGATAAAAAAATATATCTCCCCATCGACAATTTTACTATTTGAACGGCATTAAATCAAACATTAATTTAAGGAACTGGAAACAAATTACATAAATTATTCACAATTCCGTGTTATAATGCAATCACAAAACATTCTAAACAAGAATATTATCAAACAAGAAAACTTATTCCGTAATCTAATTTGCAAAAGTGAATTGAATTTCCAGATTGATTCCTGCTCCTGCAGGCATTTAAATCTTTGATGTTTCTGCCACAGCCTCTCCAATTTAATCCACGGTTTAGAGAGGAGAAGCAGTGTCCGAATGTGAAACCTTATCAGATAGGAAGATTAAAAGCGAACCTTGATAAGCAGTATTTGTAGTCTAGCTGACGCTCCTTAGATATGTCAGAGGAGTGAATATTCAAAAGCGAATTGCAAGTCGTACATGAAATATTGTTAACTAACCTTGTTTAGGTCGTGATTAATTTTTCCAGCATTAACGGATTCTTGTGCTTGTTCATTCAAACATTTTTATAAAATTTTAGTAGCATGTTTTATTTCAAATAAATATCGAGATAATTTTAAATAAATTAAAAACTCGTTACGATTTTTTCGGTCTAAAATACATTAAAAATAGCAATAATACATCATTTTATCCGTTGTTATTGTTACAATAATATTGAAACAATAAAAAATTGTTTAAATTTTGATCTCTGCTCGACTTATTTCGTTTAACAAATATTGCACAAAGCGACATTCTCCGGTGGTGGTGAGTTTTTGAACTTTTCCCTACGTGATAACATTGGATCAAAGAAAGCATTGGTTACATTTTAAGAAATTTGTAAATTAAAGTGAGAGAGTGAGAGATCTGATCATTTCAAGACACGGCTGCGTAATGAAAAATATAACAAAATTTAAAACAAATTTCAGCTATTTCCCCGAAAAGCTGAACTGGAACAACGTTCTGGCGGCCCATTACGGGGGGGGGGGGGGGGGGGAGAGTTCATCGCTGACAAACAAGACAGCTGCTATGTATGGCTTTTGCACGGTCAAATAAGGAAGTACCCAACAATGTGACCATCTGTTTTTTGTTTATGCAGAATTTTTGTCTTCCGGATATAACTTTTTTTTTTTTAATTCATGGAACAAAAAGCCAAGATTATACTTCCTCTGCACTTCTCTTAGAAATTTTCCTCGTAGAACCTAATGACTTTCTTTTCGAACTGATCAGAATTTACTAAAAAGTTGAGATCAAATATGAAAATAAACCAGGAATGAGTTGGCTTGGCGAAGACCTTTCGCAAAAAAAAAAAAAAAAAAAAAAAAAGCCGATCAACTGGCATTACTTTTAAAAGCTATAACTAAGATGAGAAGCGAATGACACATTTTTCCTATATCATTAAGCTTACTTTGTTTTTATTAATTTGTTCTCAATAAGTTGACATAGTTTATTATTCTTCGACTTTCTTTGGTTGTTAGTGAGTTTTACAAGAAACTAGGATCAAAAGGGATTTGTACATAGTATTCAATTATACATTGATATTTTGCTGTACTATGAAAGGTTGTTTATGTTTTACAAAAAATGTCCATGTCTTTTTAGAGTCTTATTTTCTTTAATCACTGCCTTAAAAATGTCTTAAATATTGCCTTCATTCTTTCGATTTCTGATTAAGTTAATAAAAAATTATCTTAGGGGTTTGTTCACAGTTTGTGTCATGCTTCAAGGAAGGTGGGGGAGGGGGTTCTAAAAATTGCGAAATTTTGTGACAAGGGGAAGGGGGCAGCAAGTTTTGTGATGAATATTTTGGTTAAAATAAAAATATTTCAGTTAAAGTAATATTATCCTATTTCTTTTGTTGTCATCGAGTTCATTCTGAATCGAAAACATCGATACGGTTAAAGGTTTAAATTACCTTCAAGTTTAAAAAGGAAATATTGAGCGTTAATACTTTTCATACAAAATAGCATTCTTAATTTTTACAAAAATATTAATTTGAACGGTTATATTTTTTACTATTATGTACTTTTCTCCACCAGACCCCTACCTGTTAGCCGAGGCCTTAGGATTGCTTACGCACGGGGAGAGGTAGTGGGGTCTACGGATTTTACATGCACATATCCCCAAGTATACATGGTGGTCTTCAGCGGGTATCGAACGCGCGACCTTCCAAGTGGAAATCCGACGTGCTAACCACTAGGCTACTACGGCCCTTTTACTATTATGTACTAATTATATTTTTTGCTGTAAACCTTAATCTCATTTCATACAAATTAACTACACATAATCATTATTGTTTTTATTGTCCTCACAAATATTATTAAAAGTTCAAGAATGAAATCGGAAATGGGATATATACACAGTGCTTTGCTTCTGAACTGTAAATGCTTATGTAATATAGCGTGACATGGGACAAAGGGATAGGGCGGTATGTTGAAGTGCGACGTTGGGGTGGATGAAGGGTCAAATATACTGAAAACAAAAAAGGGTGACCCAGCATTTATGAATGGTCAATTAGGTCCACAGTATCCAGAGAAAGAAAGACTACTACCTATTGAGTGAAAGAATTCCCGAAGCATGGTAATATTAAAAATGATGGATATAATTATGTCCCTATATTTAACCCAACAATACATAATATGAAATTTATTTATTACTAGCCGATGTACTCGGCGTTGCACGGGTTTTAAATGCAGCATGTTAATGCTAAGAGTACAAAATACAAGATCTGAATCAGCCCTTATGCTTCCCGATTTCTTCTCAGACCATGTACAAATGGCCACTTTTTCACGCGGAAAAAAAAAACACACAATAAAATAATAATTAATAGATTTTACGTGAAGATCGTTAATTTATCAAACATGTGTTTAATATTATGAAACAACATTTCATTGGAATTAAAATTTCCTTGAATCTCTCTATTATTACGATTTTAAAAAGTTCAGATTTTTTTTTTTCCGGGATGTTTATTGAATTTTGCATCTGCTTTTTTTTTTGTTATTTAGTGACATGAGTAAGTTTTTTCCAATTTTTCCGTGACATTAAAGCGGCTCGCACATTTAGAATAGTTCGCGGCAGGCGGGCGCGATCAAGGGGGATCAATTGACCCCCTCCCCCCATCCCCCGACGTTTAGAAATACATTAAATTTATACCTGCTTTTATGCATTTTGTTGTTTTTACCCTGTAATATACATTGAAAATATACCCTTCACTCTCCCCCCGGAAAATTTTTAAATGACGGGCCTGGTTCGCGATGTGAAAGCAGATTTTTAATCGTAATCGCAATTGGAGGATATATGAGCTCCTGAGTGTATGACAGAAACTTATGGTCTGTTGCATTTGCATCAGGAATGAAAATACACTTAACAATTCCAACATTGATTTAACTTATTAAGATTTTTAAAAAGCACAACTTTGATCTTCAAGTTCCCGAGTTGGTCAAATTTTCAAGCTACGTTATATATATATTAATTCTCAGATTTTTACTACCCTTAACGTTTTAGCCATTTAGAGCAGTTTCATTTTTTACCAGTATTTACATTACTCACAACTTCAACTTTATCAGTTAAATTATCAACTGATTTAGCATTTCTCCCGGTTTTATTTTTCTCCTTCCTTTTCGGCGTAATTTTGGCTTCTCATAGCGTTAACCGGCGCGTTCGGAATAGCTTTGGTTTCGATATTTTTTAGTGAAGTACAGTTTTTATCAATAGTAGCAGTAGAACAGATTTCATTTTTGGTCAAGTTGGGTTCAAGTATTCTAGTTTAAATGCCACGATTACAATTTTCTTTAATTTACTCTTTCTTAAATTAACTATTATACTAAATTTTTTCTTAAGAGCCTTTTCGCACAGTTTTATTTTTTCCAGATCTTAATTAAGAAGATATGATAAGCAGTAATGGAATGCACGATGAATTTCAAGTTAACTAAGTTATAAAGTAGATTTTTTTAACCAGGAGTTTATTCCGAATATGTATATTGCACGAACATTGTACTTTAGTATTAGTGTAGTTAGAGCTAAATTAATTCAATTCTGCTAAAATGAAACAAAAATGGAGTTTAAAAAAGAACAAAATCTAATTTCGAAAGAGTTGATCCGAGGTGCACATCCTCAGGGCCAAAAAAATATCTGTACCGAATTTGGTAACCTTTAGTCTGTTCTGTAGACCCGCGCACAAATGCACACATCCGAACATTGTACTATTAGTAGATTTTTAACGCACCCAGATGCTTACTCTAGTGTGTGTATTAATTTTTCAGGTCAGTAGGAAACGCATTTAACCACATTTGAACTTCATATGTTTTTTGTGAATTTCAAAGACTTTTTTTTTTGATAAATCAAGTAATTTTGTGAAAATTGAAAATAAATATATTCATGAAAAATGTCATTACTATTTGCAGTTTATTTTTAAATAATGGTGTAAAAAGTACGCTTTATAAGCTTGGAATTTTGTGAAGGGTCCGTTTTGATTGATTTGATTTGTGAAGTTCCCGTTTGATTAATTGGAATTCTGTGAAAGATCCGTTTGATTAATTGGAATTCTGTGAAAGATCCGTTTGATTAATTGGAATTTCAGTTTGATTAATTGGAATTTTGTCAATGTTCCGAAAACAGACCCGAATTTTCTCTGGCCTCTACGGCTCTTAACACAGGGGTTAATTTCCTGAGAAAAAAGAATGAAAGGAAAAAAAGATTTACATTTATTGCTAACATAATGTGTAAAATGCCGATGGTATTTACACATTATGTTAGAAACTATCATCACTTGAAATTTAAATACAAAGCTGAGAGAATTTATATTGGGAGCTTTATGAAATATTTCAATGGAAATCAATTATTACTGATTTCGTGCAACTCTCATGCCTTAAACTGGTATTTACCAAACCGAATGCTAACATATTTTATGCTCAAATTTTACTTTCTGTTTAATTCTAGCAATTTAAGTTTTTTTTTAAATTATTATTCTTGTAATATATATGTTAAAAATTACATGAAAAGGAACCCACTACCATTTTTACATAATATTTCTTAATCACAGAATAATACTCACGTGATCGCGATCTTTCAGACATTTATTAATATATATATATAATTTTTAAACAAATAAATCAAATTCAAAAAGAACTGTAATAAATCCACTTCGAAGATGCTTTTTGCGTATGTAAGAAGTTTTATCAAATGTATCAAACCCACAGCAAAAATTATTTTGTGATGCAAGGACGAACTTATAGACAAAACTCCTAAACACGGTAATTATGCAATTAGATTTTTCGCACACATAAAAATACAAAATATTCATAAATCATGTGAAATTATACCTCAAAAATGATGATGCACCGAATCAATCTACTAGAAGGTATTTAAACCAGTGATTAAAACCACTAAACTAAAGACTATAACTATATTTTAAGACACTAATGCAATTACAGTTAAGGGAAAAGTATGAAAAAGAAATGCGAATTAAAGAGTGGGTAATGGGAGCAATTACTCTAATAATTTGCTTATTGCCTCGATAATTAAGATACTATATACATTTTTCAATGGTTTTTATTTCGTGCAAGACACTTTTAAAACATTGCGAATTAAGCTTCGTTAAAGAAAACATCCGAATAATCTTATCTATAGCCAAAACACAATGTCTAAGCATTTAATAATGTAGTTTTTTTTCCAGGTAATTTTTTATTTTTAACACATAGTAAATACAAAATGAATCAACTACGGTTAAGGTTGTAATATTATTTGGTTATAAAAAATACTAAACTAGTAGAAACTCAAGGAGCACTTCGAACAAAATGTGTCACCATACAGAACAAACTTTCAAGCGCGCGTAAATATTCTATTCTCCCCTCCTTTCAAACGTTTGCGAAAAGTAAAAAATATGATCGGTCTTCTTAGTACATCAAAATACGGAGTTTGCGATGTGGAGCGAAGACCGCAAGCATCGTATAAAAGGACAAACACCGGCGATATTGGACTTAATTGGCTTGTTTGGGAGTATCGGTGTTTGACGGAGGTCGTTGGAATGTCCTTCTCAAACGGAATAAAAAAAGAAACTCGTTCTCTTCTCGGCAACGCGTTCGAGCTTCCGTTCACTGTTTTCTAGGTGGCGTGCTAAGGACATGAAGAGCGGTTTTTTGAATACTATTAGACCGAGGGCTAAATCGTGATAGGCAGCTTTTTCCACGGGACTCTAGTTTTGGGGCATTAACCCCGTGATCGATAGTTGGGACGTTCGAAGCACCGCGGACAGCCCCATTTGCCGAGGTTTCCAATTCAGGGCCGTGGGTCGGGTTCTGTCAGAGTGGGTTAACAATACCGAGAGTAATATATATATCTTTTATTGGCACTAAAGGTTTGAAGGCAGTCCCATTTATGTGCTCTCGCTGCTTTTTAAATAGCGTTCTAAATTTCTATTTAGCTGCATAATATAATTTTCCTTGAGCATCTATGCTCAGTCATTTATTTATTATTGCATAATTATCTAATACAAACGTGATTGTTAGAAGAACGTTTTTATCTAACTTTATTGAATGATACAATCTACCGCTTTGAATAAAATACAGAAAAACTCAGTATGTCGGACCCTATTTACTGAAAATAGTTTGAGATCTATGTGGCTACGTGTCTAAGTAGGGTATTAAAAAATAATTCTCTCTCCAGCTGTATAGGCGGCCCAATATCATTTTTAATTTTTGATTCTCTCCCCATATCGCATATCGTAGTGTAATTTATTATCAGTGCAAGTCTTTCAATCCTTCTCTTGTGCAAAGAAAGAGAGAAAGAAAAATAAATGAGGGTGAAGAGAAAAAAAAAAAAAAAATAGGAGCGGGCTTTACAAATTATTTTTTTGCATTACACTGTCACTTTTGCGGTGAACATTACATTGTTACTTCATAGTTTGAAAATGTTATGCCGATCATCCTAGATTTGGGGATTCATTTCTAAAAGTTGCGGAGCGGCAAAGACACATTTAAGTTGATGCAGAAAGAGGAGAGGCATTTTGCTAAGTGTCAACAAATGCAGGATAAGATGATTTCTCAATGGGAACTGGAAAATACATCAATTCCAAATCGCATTTGCTCATTTTCATTTCTATTTCCAAGTTTAGTTTTTCGAAGAAACATAGAATGCATCGTTTGTTTTATGACCGTCAAAATGCGCTCATTGTGCATTTTTACCGATGCATTCTGGCTGAAATTTTACTGGTTCCTATTTAGCTGTAGCATGGGAAAAGACAAGAAAGAAAAGCTCTGCTTTTTAGGTCAGGACACTTTCTAAGTTTAGTTTTTCGAAGAAACATAAAACGCATCGACTGTCTTTTTGACCGTCAAAATGCGCTCGTTGTGCATTTTTACCGATGCACTCTGGTTGAATTTCTACTGGTTTCTATTTAGCTGTAGCATGGGAAAAGGAAAGAAAAAAAAGGCTCTGCTTTTAAGGTCAGGACACTTTGATGCGACTCACCTGAGCAGAAACAAGCTTCCATGCTCGTCGTCTTCGCGCTGGATTCCGCTCTGCACCGAAGCACATGCATGAGACGTAAGGGATCATGATTCCTTCACATCCCTCGGTGTATCATACATTGATCGGAGATGCCTCAGCCATCTGTTGACGGAAGTGCTGCTGTCCTTTGTGTGTGAATGAGGAGTGAGGTTTCGGAGAGGTGCACCCGCAGTCGCCTGGCAAATCGCCAAGCCAGCTCTGCTTGCCGCTCTGCATCGATCAAAATCTACCGCTCTCGCAGGGACCAATTTCAGAAGCTACTTCCGGCCACCAGGAGGCGCTGCTCGACGCGACGCTAGCGACACCCGCGAATGAGAGAGTTAGCACTCGCAAATGCCGGATTAGGTGATTTTTTTTCCATTCTTGGCCACCAAATCGCTTCGCACTGCTTTCCAGTCAGGTAAGTTAATGGCGCTATTCGGATCATGGCGTACGGTTTAGGGGAAAACTTCTTTTTTTCCTTTTAAAATACAGTTTTCGATAACAGACATGTAAAGTTGTTACTTATCAAATAAAAAAACTTAAACAAATAAGAACATAAAGGGACAGGGAAGTTTAGATTTCTCGAAAACATCTCTAAAATAGAAAGGAAATCAAAATTGAATGTCCAAACTCATAATTTAACTTACTTTAAAAATGAAAGCTTCCTTATCAGCAGGTCCGTTGTTTCAAAGTTTTCCGGGGGGAGGGGGCAAAGGGGAACTTCATACAAGTTATGAGGAAAAACAATACATACACACATGTGTAAGTACATTGTTTCTCGAAATCGGGTGAAAGGGCGGAATGCCCCTTTCGGATCTCGCAAATGGGGGGCGCGGTTATGAGATGGGGGAAATACGTGCATATCTGTAAGCCCTAATAACGTTTAAGACGATCGTTGAAGATATATTTTGTTCATATTTGAACAGTTAAAAAATAACAAAACATTTCTCGCTTGAATGGATAAAATTCAATTCCTAAGCACGGAACAAGTATTTGGGTTTGGTTCGCAGAAGAATTATAGAAAATAACTTCAACGATGCGAGTAAAAATTTTTATTTATTTTTTATTTTTTTAATACTACCATTTCAGAGAAATCTTTTTAAACAGTAAAAAAAAAAAAAAAAAAATACATTGGCATCAACGGGGGAAATTCAAAGGATCTTATGTAAAAACTCAAAATTTCACAAATCTGTTACGTATAAAAACTGAAAAAAAAACTAGGATTTCGTAAATAGGCATTTCTTGTTCTAAAAAATGAAAAAAAGAAAGAAAAAGACACACACTGATTGTTGCATCACTTGTATGTTTAATTTATAATATTGTTTATGTTTATTTTATTAGAGATTAAAAAAAAAAAAGATTTATATTTTACAATTTTAATGGAATTATTTGACGTATTACTGCTGTCATTAAAAATGCCAGCAAATTAAATAGGATTTTTTTTCTTCCTTTTCCCTGTTTCAATATTTTTTTCTTTTTTTCGTAATTCAAAATTTTACTTAGTTTAGTTTGGAGCTCGTTTTCTTCGTTCTCATCATTTAATTTTTATATTTTTTATGAGTATTATACCAGTGGCGTTTCTAGCATAGATGTCACCCGGTGCGGAAATGTGTAGTTTTACCCTCACCTCAAAAAAATGTAGAGCTTTTTTAGTTTTAAAAAGTTTTTTTTTTTGCTGTTGAATAAACATTTCAGCATTCAGTTTCAAATTAGCTCGACACTTTTTACTCGAAAAACACTATCTACATTCAGCGCCGGGTCTTAGGTTTTTTTCGATACGGGGAAAAGATATTATTAAACTAAAAGAAAAAATGGATAAGTAAAATAATTTAAAAAAAAAAAAAAAAAAACAGAAATATAGTGAATTTAAAAAACTTAAGTTTATTCTGAGAAATCCTTTAAGCACATTTTTTAGCTTTAGTTACTATTCCTAAAAGCGACATTTTGTTTTCTTTGGCAACGCTAGGGAAATAAGGAGGGAGGGGCGGGGGTTTCCCGGAATATTTTTTGAATTTTTTTTTCCTAAGAAAAGTTTTCATTAACTTTTGAGCCGTCAGGAGAAGAGTGCCCTATCTCGAAAATTTTTCAAAACTTAAGTCCTATATTTGGTAGGGTAGAGAGGACGAGGCGGCAGTTCGTTCAAAAGAAATTTTCAAAATTTGACATCCTAAAAGGGTAAATTTTCTGTGAAACTGACGTTATTTTAGACTATCTTTGCAAAATTTGAGGTGGGAGGAACTCAGGGGCTTTCCTTTGGAAATTTCTTGAAATTGAAGTTTTAAAAGCGCAATTTTAGACGATTTTTGATGATAGGGGAGGAGGGAGGAGTTCAGGTGCTTATCCTCACTGATTTTTCAAAATTGAAATCTTAAAAACTCATATTAGGCTATCTCTTGATAAGCCACAGATTTTCGGTGCTTCCTCTTCAAATCGGTCAACTTTGATGACTTCGAAGACAGTAGGGGCGGGGGGGGGGGGGGGGTCCTCCACCACAAACTTTTTGAAATTGAAGTCCTAAACGAACAGTTTTCGGTTACTTTGGTGCCATTAGGGGGAAAGAACATGGCCTCTCGCATGGAAGATGTTTGAAACTGAAATCCAAAAGACTAAATTTTAATTCCCTCTGGTATGTTAAGAGAAAGGAGGTAAGTCAATACGTTTCTACCGTTAAAGATTGAATGTCAATTATTTGCATATTATCTTGATATCTGCTTATGTTTTCTGCATTGCAACCGAGACATATGTATTGAAATATCGCTTCAAAAAAACAATTTGCAATTAGAATCATGGAAATATTACACGTATCTAATGAAGGACGTAATATATAACGAATATTTTTTATAGTAGTTGAGCGCATTTTTTTAATACAAATGTAATGTTCTTCAATAAATTGTTAGTTTAACCGATAAAAAGGAACACATGAACTAATAAAGACATTAAGATCTGTGACAACTGCTATCACATGCTCAATGCTAGGGTAATGGTAAATAAGATGGTTTAATGTTGGATGAACGTCTTCATTAATGAAAATTAGTATATTGTTTATGGATCTTATCACCAGTTTTTCGAGGATGTTTTAGTTTTCTTAGGGTTATAGTTTTTTTAGGGAATGATTCTCTCATAAGAGAGCATCATTGACCCAATTTTTAACTTCCCGAGAATTAAAAAAGATTTCTGCGAAAAATTTTTTAATCGTATAAATGATAAATACATTGAGTGAAACAGGAGGGACAGGAACTTAGAAGAACTATAGTTTCTGCCAGAAGACTTATTACTGACCTAAAAACCGCTCAATATTGACACAATTTTGAATTATTTCTATCATAAAACAATAAAGTTGTTTTGTCCGGAATTGAAAAGTTTTATTTTTCGTAATGCGGTCTTCAGATTAGGCTTTTCTACAACTAAGTTGCTTTAACATAAACGATCTTTATTACCGAACGCAAACTCTGTTTACTGAACCAGCTTTCAATATACAGTGAAACCAGTGAAAGTTGACCACTTGTAGAGCAGCACTTTAGTGGTCAACTTAGAGAGGTAATCAACTTATTAGAGGGTGGAGGCTTTTTTTTGCTTATTTTCGTCATATCTGACACTATGCAGATACATTTGTAACTATTTAAAATATAGCTTCATGTATTAACGTTACTTTAATATAGTAATTAGCTATTTTTTCAATTATCTAAAATATAATTAGAGAAATTTAACTTGAACGATTTACAATGTATCCTATACAACTTTAAAAGTAAACTACTTAGTTAAAATAAAGATAAATAAGAGTATCTTCTTTAGTATGTAAGTTACTTATATAATGGTAAATATTTTCTAAAAATACATATTTTTTCAAAATGGCTATATCAGATAGAAGAAAAAAGAAGAAACTTATTTAAAGAACAAAAGAGTGCTCATAGTAGTTTTCAAGGAGGTTTTGGCAAACTTTATATTAATATTTCATCCATGCAGACAAATACTGGTCTAACATAAATATGCCGGAGAAGTTATTTTAGTTTTTCTTTACCTTTGCAAAAATAAACAAATATAGTAATACTTAGGCGGTCAACTTACGAAGGGGTTTTTTATAATACTCCCACCCAATTGTGACGTACATAAGTGGTCAAATTAGCTGGTCATGTTACAAAGGTTTCCCTACATTATAAATATAGGGCTAATTCCGTTCCCGACAAAAGTCGTCAATTTAAACAGGTGGTCAGCTTACAAAGGTAGTCAACTTTACATGTTTTACTGTATAAAGAAATCAAAACCAAACCATTTCTTAGTTGCCGTCTTTTACATTTTCAATCAGTAACAATAATATCAGATTTCATTTTAACTATCGTTTTCACTCATTTATTTAACAGTTTCTCTCCATGCTGTATGTATGTATATATTGTATATAGTTATGTCGTTGAGTTGCTCAACCTTGATCTTTGCGAAAGATGGGATTCCAGTTCCAAAAATTAAAAAATAAAGAAAATTGGCAAACAAAAGTCACAACATATGATAAAATCCTTCTTCAAATAAATTTTGTCAGTACTAAATGTTCAAGTTAATATTTACTACACTTATATCAATTTCCTATATGAATTATTATAATTTCATTTGTATTGATCAAATAAAAATTTAGATTTTGAAGTACTATATTTTTTTCAGTTAGTTATTAATGAAATTTGAAAGAAGCACATTATTTTACATTTGAGCTACTTATATTCGTTCAACATTTTTCACAAAACTCAGTTTTGCCACACGCGTTATATATATTTTTTTATTATACGCATAGTACTATACATGCGTATGCGTGTATTAGTTTATTATCGAGTCAAACTATATTTTAAAAAAAGGCAATACTATTTAATTTCTGAAAATTTCGTACCGTGAGCTACAAAGCATATAGAAAGATTTTAATAAAATTAGAAAACGAAAAGATGTTATACAAGAATTAAAAATGTTATACAAGAATTTATACTTTAAAAAGAAGCAAAGAGTTGCAAACAATTACGAAATTTTAATGCAAGAATTGCAAACGATATTGATAAGGCAAAAACATTTAAGAATATGATATATAAAAGGCACAGTAGTCTAGAATTTAATTGAAGGCCTTATTTGAATAATGGTCCAAATCCTTGTTTGTACCTTCACTCAATCTCAGTGTACACTCGGAAGTACAGATTGCTTTTTGGGGGGAGGTAAAATATACACGTCCCCCCAGGACGTGTGTACTTCTATTTATTACTTCTTAAATTCTAATTTTGGTGTATATACACGATGGAAAGGGAAGTCAGTAGCAATTAATGAAGTAGCGAGAAATTTTTCATGTGGGGGGTATTTACTCATAACACATACATACAGATAGGCATAGATATCCCGATATTTATTGGTAACTTTCTTTTGAAGACTTAAAAAATGTTTTATTTGGCGCTTAAATTTTATTTCTTCACCCGAGGAGTTATAACACCAATGTCCTCAGCTTGGCGACGCCACTCACGGTAACCCTGCAGAAATTATATATGAATACATAACCCGCATTTTTTTTGAATGAAGACAGAAAAATGTACTGCTTCTTTCTTTAGAACGAAGATACTTTCTACCTCTGAAATCTGGCAACTATGTTTGCGCTGGAGATGAGGGACTAATAAGCACAATTTGAGATAAAAGATGGAAAATAAATAAAGCGGTCGGAGTACTCTAGTGAACAATAAAAACTTCGATGAAAGAAATTTGAGGATGTCTGCCGAGAGAGAGATAGAAAATCTCCTTGTTTAAGGATTATTGAAAAACGGGGAAAGTTATAATGATGCTGTTTTTATGTCTTAACTCTCTCTCTTTGGGCGAAGTTTAAACAAAACATTGTATATCTAAAACCAAAAAAGTATCATGCTGTTTCAGCACTCAAGTTTCATTTATTTATATATATAGGGAAAAATAACGGTTATAAACAAAGCAAGAAATATTTTAGAATCGTGCTGTATTTTTGTTTTAGAATAGTATTTTTTGATGTATACAATATATTTTTTTATCCCTTAAATTTTTTGTTCTCTTTTCATACAGGTGAGATAAAAAGAAATATTCTGCAGATTAAATAAACCAAATCTGATATCATAAGAAAATTAAAAATCGTGAATATTAAACTTATTTCTGAAATTTAAACAAAATAAAAATAAAAAGTAAAATTTTCTTTGACTACTTTCCATTGTTTTATAGAGTACTTCTACTTTAACATTAAAATCACCCCCTTTATTATTAGTATGTCGACAGGGTGGCGTAGTGGTAAGACGCAGGTCTCGTATGCCCAAGATCGCAGGTTCAAACCTGACCCAGATGCAGAAAATCGTCTGCGTCCATGTCGTATGGTTATGCGGCATGTTCAAGATCCCTTGAGTATCCGTTTGGCATGGATATTCTCGGCTAAATTAAATTCCTAGTGCAGATTGCATCAACGAGAGCTCAGGTTCCCCATCTAGGGGACACTAAGCGTCAAAAAAAATTTGCGGCAATGGTACCACACTCATTGCGGTGCCGCTGAAAGAGTTGGTACCAATATCCGGGGACGCACTAGGTCTGCAATGGTTGATGACCAATACTGCAGCCCCATTAGAAAGAAAGCAAAAAAAAAAAACTATTATTAGTATTATTATTCAAACATGTTCCTGCTTCATTATATACGACTTAAAATAATTTCTCCTAGTTACCTGTATATTCCTAGCGAACAGTGGATACAAAAGCCAGTTGAAATGCCCGTATTGATATTTGCCTTTTTTTCTGATTAGAAGTCAATATGCCTCACCAATAATGTAATCAGAGTGCCATACGAGCAATGAACGATGCTCAAAGGATCAGCTCGTGAAATCGGATTTTCGTATAGAGAGATCGCAACCTGCATGGGGTACAACACGGTGTTCAAGAGTAGGACAATGCAGAACCAGACACTTCGAAACTCCGCTGGTGGTTCATGTGATAGTAGTAGCCATAAAGGATGGCAGACCTTTTCAACAGCAAGGGGGTCCAAAGTACAGACGTCCAGTTTGTTCAAAAATTTTAAAGGCGAGGATTTTTTTCCCCCGATATACCGTAGTATTATCTAAAAGTTATGCATTGGTAAATAAACCATGAAAATGGAAATAAATAAAACCACATCCACTGGTTTCTTATGGGCCTCCAAAATTTTACAATTCAGCCGAAATTTTACATTTTCGCGAGAGATTACTTTTATTTATTTATTTAAGGACCATCCATAAATAAGTCACGCTTTCTTCCCATATATTTGACCCCCGCCCCCCTTTGTCACAAAATGCTATACTTCAACATACCCCCTCCCCTCTTTGTCACATGTTGCATAAATCCTGAAGTAATAATGTCTCAATTTCCCGAACCTCATTGAAACGTGACATCAGTTATGAATGATCCATTATTTTTCGATCTACCCTAGTAGCGAAAGTTGTATATTGCTTGGAAAACTAACAATAAATAAAATCAAATCGATGCAAATAAAAAAGTAAGATTTCTTTAATTTTGCCTAAAATGGTAAGTACAATGGATTTGTCACACATTTTGTGTCGAGTTTAGGAATAAATATTGGAGAATCGTTTACGATTGTTTTCAATGTTTACATAATAGAAGTATGTTTTTAACGAATTCTTCAAAAAAAAAACAATAACTTGGTAATATAGATACAGAAATCCTAGATGGTATTGGAAGCAAATTGCAGTTAAATGCTCTAGAGAAGAATTATAGGAAAAATGGTTGATGAACAAAGCACTTCTAAAATATTCGTTTTCAATGTACTTGCAATAAATAAAATGTTCGATGTAAAAAATCATGATGTACAACGTGGTTTTACCCACGTTTAAGTTTCCTCTAATCAGATTTTTTTCGCGGCTCTCAGTTGCAATTGAAATTATCAAATGGAATTAAACTGAATTAAATCGAGTCTAATTAATTTAGTCAACTAATTTATCGATTGAAAATTTAGTTATTTGGCTGCTACACCAATGTTGGGCATCAAATTGAAATAACATATTTCACTTTGCCCCGTATGCACTTGACGAAGGCAACAATTGCACTCAAAATTTGAAATCAAAATAAGCATAACATTGTTATAAATTAATACTATAACTGGACACGCAGTAATCCTTAATATTAAAAATATGAGTAAGAGGAACTGTATAAGACAAATGATCAAAATACTTTGCGCTAAAATGTAAGTACAAAGATAAAACAACGTGAAAAAGCACAAATTCAGATTAAAATTAACGCAAATAGCTATTTCGAAGCTACAAATGGAGCCTCTTCATCAGTGCATAAAAGAAGAAACGCTCAACACACAAGCAAGAAAGCTGTGAGTGAACAAGGCAATAACCAGAGAGACACCGGTATTTATACCAAATGTGTCGGATTAGCGATTGACCAATCAGAGGCCAGGAACAAGGCGGGAACAGAGCCCGAAGGAAAAGGCGGGAAACGAATATGTAAATTGCAGGAGAAAACCAAAAATGGAGAGAAAAATTATAAAAATTGTTTCCAAATGTCAGGAAAATATGGAGTGCTGGAAAAATCATTTACTACAGAATGAGAATTTTTCCAAATGTGATAAGCTTCCCAAAAATCAAGTTCATAGACAGAAGAGCATTTGCTGGTAATTCTAGCAGAAGAAAATTCAAAACAATGATCTAAAGTCCAACAATGCTGGGCAATGGAAGAACGTGCAAGTTCTTTACGCTTAACATAATTTTCATGTTCTTTCAGACGGTGCTTTAAGGCACGTTTAGTCTGACCTATGTAAAACAGACCACATTTGCAAGAAATACTATAAATACCCCAGTTGTTGTGCAAATCAATGGGATACTTCAAATTTGTAAATTTTATTTTATTCACAGGGGAAAATGCAGTATCAAACCCAAACTTCAATATTTTAGCAATTTGCTGACTGATTTTTGGATAAAAAGGTAAAATAATAGTATAAGCAGGCTTGCACTTAGAAACATTGCCAGAAATTGAAGGCTTAATTAACCTGTTATAAATAGAATCAACGACCTTAGGAGAATAACCACGATCCAAAGCCACAGCCTTAATGTACGAAAGCTCAGCATCCAAAGAGTTAGAAGAGGAACATATATTCAAAGCACGGAAAACAAGAGCCTTGAAAGAGGCCAACTTTTGGTTTGGGGGGTGAGAAGAACATTTGTGAGGAGGTAGTGTAACAGCAAAGGGCTTGCGAAACACTGAAGTCATAAAATCGTCATTACTTTTAGTAATTTAAACGTCCAAGAATGAAAGAGAACTATCCACTTCCATTTCAATAGTGAATTGAATGCAAGGATCAATGGAATTAAGCTTATCAAGTAAATGATCAATATCCACTTGCTTCTGATCAAGCAATACAAAACAATCATCAACATAACGGACATAAAAAGGAAACTTTATGGTTTCGAAAAGTTTAGTCTCAAAATAGTGCATATAAATGTCACTTAAAATAGGGCTTAAAGGATTACCCATAGCTAAACCTTCAGTCATACGAAAGTACACACCATCAAATACAAACGTATTTTGCTCAAGACAAACACGAGTGAGAGAAATAAGTTCTTCAATCTCAAAACTAGAGAAATGATATTCCTGAAGTCTCAATTTAAGACAATCCAATGCGCCATTAACCGGCACATTGGTGAAAAGCGAGTTTACATCAAAAGAAGCCATAGTTAATCCAAAAGGTTTGAAATCACGAAGCTTATGAACGAAGTCGACGGAATTTTTGACAGTGAAAGAATTACCATTCAAAAGAGGAGAAAAGATGGAGACCAAGTGTTTAGCAAGTTTATAAGAAGCAGTATTAATATTGGAGACAATAGGACGGAGAGGTATACCAGGTTTGTGGACCTTAGGAAGAGCGTAAAATCTGTCACAGTGTGCGACTGAAGGAATCAGGGACCTTTTTGAAGAATCGCAAATGACAGGAGAAGACTTTACAGCCTTACTAATCAAATTTATCTCAATAGTGCTGGGGTCTTTGCGAAGTGTAACATAAGGACCAACCTTAAGTAAATCATTACATTTATCTAAGTAAGAGCTTTTATCTATAACAACAATTTGACCACCCTTATCAGCCTTAGTGATAACCAAATCAGGATCAGAACACAAGTTTTTGACGTAACTATTAGCATGCTTGCTGAAAGTATTTGAAGATAACTTCGAGTTAAAATCCACAGTATTCGCAATGAGATGCCTAATCGAATCCTTTTGAGAAGCAGTGAGAGCACTAAATCAATTGGCTTTCTAAATTTGGGAAAGCAACCAACTTAGGAAAAGAAGGTTTTGAAGAACAAGCAAAATTGTTGTTCAGTTTGAGAGCATTGAGCTGATCAGAATTTAGAGGTTTTGAAGAAAGATTAACAACAGCGTTCAGATTCACCTTCGGCAAACCATCAAGAGTATCAGCAACATTATTAATGCAAAGAGATTCAAACTTTTTCTGAAGAGTAGATCTATGTTTAAAAGTAGACTGAAGAACCCTATTCCAACTTTTTCTATCGATTGAGTCAAAGTCAAAGACCAAATTCAAAAAGTTTGATATGCAAAGCAAACAATTCTTTTTCAATGACAGCAACTTTTTTACGAGTTTCCTGAATCAGAGCTCTTAAAAGAGCCAATTTGGAACGAAAAAGCACATTGTTGATTTTAGGAGAAAACGAAAGATTACAATTTAAAGAAATAAATTTAGGAATAACTGTACACTACCTCCTCACCTGTTACACTACCTCCTCACAAATGTTCTTCTAACCCCCCAAACCAAAAGTTGGCCTCTTTCAAGGCTCTTGTTTTCCGTGCTTTGAATATATGTTCCTCTTTTAACTCTTTGGATGCTGAGCTTTCGTACATTAAGGCTGTGGCTTTGGATCGTGGTTATTCTCCTAAGGTCGTTGATTCTATTTATAACAGGTTAATTAAGCCTTCAATTTCTGGCAATGTTTCTAAGTGCAAGCCTGCTTATACTATTATTTTACCTTTTTATCCAAAAATCAGTCAGCAAATTGCTAAAATATTGAAGAAGTTTGGGTTTGATACTGCATTTTCCCCTGTGAATAAAATAAAATTTACAAATTTGAAGTATCCCATTGATTTGCACAACAACTGGGGTATTTATAGTATTTCTTGCAAATGTGGTCTGTTTTACATAGGTCAGACTAAACGTGCCTTAAAGCACCATCTGAAAGAACATGAAAATTATTTTTAAGCGTTTAAAAAACTTGCACGTTCTTCCATTGCCCAGCATTGTTGGACTTTAGATCATTGTTTTGAATTTTCTTCTGCTAGAATTATCAGCAAATGCTCTTCTGTCTATGAACTTTATTTTTAGGAAGCTTATCACATTTGGAAAAATTCTCATTCTGTAGTAAATGATTTTTCCAGCACTCCATATTTTCCTGACATTTGGAAACAATTTTTATAATTTTTCTCTCCATTTTTGGTTTTCTCCTGCAATTTACATATTAGTTTCCCGCCTTTTCCTTCGGGCTCTGTTCCCGCCTTGTTCCTGGCCTCTGATTGGTCAATCGCTAATCCGACACATTTGGTATAAATACCGGTGTCTCTCTGGTTATTGCCTTGTTCACTCACAGCTTTCTTGCTTGTGTGTTGAGCGTTTCTTCTTCTTTTATGCACTGATGAAGAGGCTCCATTTGTAGCTTCGAAATAGCTATTTGCGTTAATTTTAATCTGAATTTGTGCTTTTTCACGTTGTTTTATCTTCGTACTTAAGGCAACTGTATTATAAAATAAGAAATATTTTTGCCTTAACACACAATATTACAATATGAGCATCCAACTTTGAAAATGGCTTGTATCATAATATACCTTGATCTTTAGAGGTAGCTATGTTTTGACTAGAATCAACCGCATGTTATATAACATAGTTGCAAAATGTTATCAAATAGTTGATGCATCAAACAGTAAATATTTTACCATTTCACTCCCCTTCCCTATTCCACTATATAAATGACAAACTATAATTAGAAAAGTAATCGTTTGTGCTATTCAATAAATGAGCATTTAAAGCGCTTTTTCAAGAGGATTGGATTTACTTTTCATGAGAAAAAAAAGTTTAATGTTTCTAAAAGTGTGTCTTTCTCGAAAAAGAAATGCTTCTAAGTAACAATGGAAAGTGTCTAACAACACATCGTAGCAGATACTGAAACAGAGATTTAAAGCCGAAATAAAAATGTCCTGAACTACCTACAAGTGCCTTATTGTCAGAGAAGAGAAGCACAGTTTCTTTGAAGACACTAGAGTCCAGTTTCAAAGCTTTCAAATTAGCGACAGAAAGGAAGAAACCAAGAAAAGAAAACGACCAGGCGAAGAAAATCCTTAAAGGAAAATGTAGGGAAAAAAGGATGTTCCCTTAGAAAAACGAGAATGGGGCATACCTCATGTCAATGATAAAGAAATAAGCGCATGGTTCGAAGTTTTACTTTAGAATATATAATGAAGAAAAATAGCCTTGAAACGTGTTTTGGAGAAATTGTAAGTCAGATATGATGTGTCAACGGAGCAATTTAATGGCACAAAATGAGTTATTTCTATAAATAGGGGTAGATCGGGCAGTTGCGCTAAGAGGATAATCCCTCACACTTTATGTCTGGAAATTGAATGGACTTTCGATCACCTTTGTTACCGAAATAGCATCAAACAGTTTTGAAAAATATCCAGCAAACCAGTCAATTAAAAAAGTGCATGCGTTTTGGTTCATGAAAATTTGATTGTTTCATAGCTTTCATTCATTTTTGAAAATGTTGCTTTTAACAACAATTTTTGTAAAATGAGTACATTCAGCTCCATATTTATGTAGGGCAAAGTGGCAAACGGCAGTAAAATGAATTTTCAACTGTATCATAAAAACTACAGCATATTTTGAGCTGAAAGATTGGACTCTTATAAAAAGCTCATCCAGAGGGATTTTCCATTAAAATTTACTATGGTTTCTGAATGATAATTTTTCAAAAATTTCATAATTCATAAAACATTAGTGTAATATTTTCGACCATGAAAACAACGTTTTTTGTCGGGTCAGCTCATAATTTTTACATAAAACAACAACCTTTGCATGTTTTCTCATATTGCATATAATATCTAAACTACCCATGGTAGTTTAGATATTATATGCAATATGAGAAAACGTAACATTATGACACGTGTTTTCGTCAATTTAATTCCGTTTGCCCCGAACGGAATAACATGAATATTGGTACACAAGGTTAAATGTTGATGCTGAACACAAATGTCATAAAAAAGGGGGGGGGGGGTTGTCATTGAAAATCTTAAAGTTGATGTTTGTTTTAATACGAAGAAGACCCCTTAACACAATTCTAATAACAGAAATTTAAAGAGCACATTATTCGTGATAAAATGACATTTCATATGCCTCTCGTGTAAATAACATCCAAATACAAAAGAGTGTTTCTTTTTTTCTCCACCCCACTGTACAATTAAATTTCAAAGGCAAAACTTTCCAAAACTTATGTTTTAGATATTCTTGGGAGCAAGATATTTTTACCATCATCACTGTAATAACAAATATTACTAATATTTTCATTCGAGATTCTTTGAAGAATATTTAATTCCAGAAATCGAAGTTCATAAAATGTCAAACCGTACACAATTATTTAAGCTCTTTTGTACATTAATCTCGAAAAGAATTGCTTAATTGGGTCAATGTGTTTTTGATTCTGTAGATAATATGCCACTCAGATGTAATTTCATGAAATTTGTGTGCACCGTATTCTAATTACGACTTCAAAGAAACGTTCCAGATAAATTCACCTCAGAACTTTTAATAATCGATATTTAGATCTCTCTGAGAGGGAAGAAAGCATTTTGTGCTGTAGAGAACTGGTGAAATAAATTTTGCAACGGGAACATTAAACATAACAGCTCTTCGAAAAAAAGTATTTTTACTTCAAAGATCTTTTTTCTTATAAGTATCTAGACTTAGGGCAAGGTAAACCAATGTTAAGATTTGTTTCATGTGTAATATGAATATATGTATACAGTAAAACCTCGTTAAAGCGCGGGTGTCGGGGGACATGTTGGGCAACCGCGTTATAACATAACCGTGGTATAGTGGAACTATACCGCTGAACCATATTCACAAAATAATACTCGCTTTTGTTGCATCATTTTCAACTTTACCAATTACTCGTAACTTTTCTTCCCCCTATAGTATAATTTTTTCTTTTCTTCTTTGCTGCTATTTTATTCACTGTAATTAATGTGCAAGAAGCACATATCTCAGTTGCGTAATCAGTCTATAGAGCGATAGGGTTATAAACCAACTGTGTTCCAAGAAAAAAGGTGCTTTAAAATCTCTTTATGTTATCAACATAGGATTGTAAAGGGGGAGAGGTCTCAAGAAAAAATTAGATTTGGAAGGGGAGGAACACACTTCTCACTGGGGAATATGTTTACTTTTCAGGAATACTAAAGAATCTGGAATACAAAGGTTGATAGCGCTATGAAAGAAGATACACAGGCATAACTAGACGTCTGAAAATGGAATCGTTAAGCATTGAACTGAGCAGTCCCTGACAGATTGAGCTCCGCCCATGTCAAGAGAAACAAGTCTGAGCGATTGCACCCGATTTTGAAATCAAGCTATATGGTCTAGGGGTTGAGTGCTCTTTGGCTAGAATATTCGTGTGCTAGGGCTGACTTTTTTGCAATATTAAATAAGGAATCACCTTTAAATGGCAATGGTAAAGGGTGGTTTAACCGTCGGGGGACATTCTAATCACCGCGCTATATCCGATTCCGCGTTATACTGAGGCACGGTATAACGGGGTTTTACTGTAATAAGTTAAATGAAATAAAACATTAATGTATTACGTTTCAACCTCTGATCGCACAGTACGAAGCCCAGGCATGTGGCAAGTGCCTGATGTGTGTAGTATGTTACTACCACCTCCGCAAGCTCCGTCACTGCCGAGTGCAACACGCCATTTCGGATTGAGTTGCAATTAAGGGGGAAATATGTGTAAAACCGCATATTAAGAGCAATTTTCCTGATTTTTTTAAACACAAAGAATAAATATATTTTATTGAGATTTTGAGGTTATTTTATAAATATATTGAAGAACATTTACTGAACGTTTCAAACATTTGTCTCGCAAAATCTCGGTGATATCGGCTGCTGTGTACTGTAAGTCTCCACCCGGGTCGGCAGTTTGCGTACATCCTGGAGGTCACAATTTTTATCTGAAACCAATTTTTTTTAAAAATCTACTTTTTTTTATAAGTGTCTCTTCTAGTTGAACCAAAATAATCACAAAAAATTGAAAATTTCTATTCTTTTTTAGAATGGGAAAATTAAGTATGATTTTTAACCTTTTTTTCTCGTACTTTTTTTTTACAATAAAATAAGAAAAAATAAAGATATGTTTAAGATTCTAGTTCAACTAAAGCGTGTATATATAAAGAAAATGTGTGCTAAATTTGATAAGGATTGATGAAAAACTCTGCGAGCTAGAGTGTACGCAAATTCGAAAAAGTAGTTTCGAGAAAAACGCGTTTGAAAAAAAAAAAGAGTGGTATTGAAGGTAAATTTAAGGCAGTAATGAATCAATTTTTTTTATACTTATAGATGCTAATACTTATAAAAATTTCTATTTGAGGTCTTAATTGTTAAAATAAATAAAAGGACAGCTGCTAACGTTCTCTAATACCCTTCAGGTCATTCATGAGGGACTACCTGTTCAACTGCTCCAAAAGGGGCACTCGCTCAAATGCTTATAACTTTTAAACGGCTTGGAATTTTGCTTTGAAATTTTCAGGGTATATCATTGAATAGTTGTAGAATCGATTTATGAAGAATTTTTTTTTTTTAATTTTTTCAGACCTTTACACGTATTTCCCCCCCTTAAGTAAACATGGCTGTCTACATTGATTCTCTTGCCAAGTGTGAATTGCGAAGGGTTATTTGTTTCTTGCAGGCAGAATTACGAAAAGCTATTCAAAACAAGAGAGGCATGCTGACTTCAAGAATTATTCTGGTCCATGACACTGCTCGTGCCGAAATTTCCTATCGGAATAGTGATTTCTCTGTAACTGCATCAAAAAAGAAATTAACAGCAATCAGAGGAATTTGAGCTTCACTGTCTGAATACAGTAGCTGAGGGAAAAGCTGAAGCATAGTTTTAGCTCAAATATGTTTTTATTGAAAACAGTTATGGGCATTCCCGTAAAAGATTTCCATTTAAGCTAATGCACATGGTATCAGGTGGAGCTAACATTTGGAAAAAAAAAATGTTTCACTGAAAAATATTTTAATGCCTTAATGACGGTAAACAATTTCAAATCCTATTAATTAATCAAATTTTAATGCTCCAACCAGTTCTGTATTTAAAATTTATCAATAAATTATGCGGAAACACGTGATGGTATTAAAATAATTCTAAATTTGCTGACACAAAATATCACAAATGGGGCTCCATAACTAAACAACCTTCGCGTGCATTCTGAAGAATTATTTATGTGTTTACTAGTAGTTCCAAAATATTTTTGAAACAATTGCCGGAACCGTCAGAAACAGTTTAAAAACCAAAATTAGCCTCTGAAACATTGAATTGTGTCATAAATATAATCATCTAGAAGGAGGAGGATATTTTCATTCTTTAGCACCCGGTAAAGTTCAGGATTTGCCCATTAGCTTTCTCATCATCATAAATCGTTTCGCGCCCTTCTTTTTTGAACACCAAAATAGATTCCAATTGTGACATTGCTATGTTTGAATGAGCAGCCCAGTTTTTTTCCCTTTCCAAAAGATAATTCTATTGCAGTGAAAAATGTGCCAGTAGGAAGAATTCATATTTTAATAAATCATGCATTTAATAATAGTTTAAATAATTTTACGAGAAAAGCACACCCATCATATATGTAGTATTCAGTTCACCATAACATTCATTATTTGCGGGTAAATGAACAGATTTTAATGAGGAGGGTGGGGGGGGGGGGGTAATTTGGTAAAATTATACACTAAATCAAAACGGCAACAAATTATACGTACCTAAAATGAATCCTAAGGATTTTATTTAACCGCATTATCTTACATTATACAAATTCTTAATTTCTATAACCAACATATTTTACAAGCTAGTTCTCAAAAATTGCGTCAATTAAGATATTCATTTTATTACTTGTAGCCTCCGAGTCAATCGCTGATACACAAGGTCACAATCACTGTTTGCCGCATTAATAAATAGTTATTTTTATTTTTGTTGAAAATAATTGTGGTGCTGGGCACTTTAGCGACTGATGTAATAAAGCCACTAGAGGTAATTCCTAGACAATCAATTTTCAGTTTAAATAATTATAGTTAGTGTCCAGGAATTACCCTTAGTACTTAAAAAAAAACAATTTTCAATCAAGAAATTGAAAACTTGAAAACTTTCGTTGTGAGTACAATTGAGTGGGAAAAAAAAAATACCATAACCTAGGACACTTTTTTTTCCAGAAACAAGGAGTTTCAAAGAGTTTTTTTTTTTTTGCCAAAATAAATGGTAAACTTGTAATTGAGCAATGAATTACAAAAAAAATAAAGCAGGCCTACAGCACATACGGCCTGTCGGATTGTTGCAGCTCGCCAGCACTCCGTTTGCGGCCAGCGAAGTCCTCGAAAGTCAGCTACTAACAGATGAAATTAGCCACTTTTCCAAATGTACTTAGTATATTCCTCAGATAAAGCATATCATATTAAGCAAAAATATGCAAATCAAATCAATATATATACATATTTTTTGTTGGTTTGATGTTCGGGAATTTTAGTCTACAAGAACGGGAGATTTCATAAATTCAAATTTAACCATTATTAAGGTTCGATCAGAACTAATCGTGTCTAATTTTTTGCATGCCTACATAGATGTTCTAACATCAGCTAAATCTCTGCTTCAGATAGCTTAGACTGAAGTATTTCAAGCCCCATGACCTTTTAACATTAACCCCTTAAAGGTCGCATAAATTTCACGAAAATAAAAACAAAGCGCCTATTTGTTTTCCAGAAAAACATTTTTTAAATGTTTATTCTCTAATTATACTATAAATAGTTTGATACTATCATCTAGTATGTGAGACAATGTTTTTGGGATTAAGGAGAGGATTTTTTCAAATGTTTTGGTACGCTACTTTGGAATATTACAGCCCGTGATTTTGACGAGAACAAACAGTAAGGGGTTAAAAAACGTTCTGAAAATAAAATAGGTCTTCATGCGAGAAGAAAACTATTAGAAACTGTAATAGGTAACAGATATCAAATTATTGCATTCAAACTATAAGGAGTTTTTTATTTCAGTAAATTTCTTCTATTAGTGATTTTTTAAAAAGTTAACAATATAGTCAAAGATTTTAGTACTTTATTTAATAAAATGCTATTTGATCGCCATTTTATGGAGAATCTGCATGCTCGAATTTCCTGATGTCAATTTAAATTCCAGCATGGAAATTTTATTCTATTTCATTACTTTTCTTTCAGATAGGCCAACTTTTCTGTAAGAAGCAGCGATACAAAGCCACATCGAAATTCAAAATTCTATTAGCATCATAAATGGAAACATTGAACCAGAAAATATGGATTTAAAAGAGAAAAAGCACTCCTAATTCATCTACCTAGAAAATTATCTTTCCAGTGCACCACCCAGAGCGCTATTTTCACCATATTTCAGACTTCAGTGGCTTAAATGTCTTCAACAGTGACAAAATTTGACCCAAGAAAAGCAAAAATTTGGATTTTAGGATAATATGTTGCTTGAACTTGATATCGCTACGTATATTTTCCAGAATAAATGCACTGACTATGTATTGAGTTTTCCTTTCTCTCCAGGCACTGAAGCACTCAATATAATAGGTAAAGAGAAAAGAAAGCTGTCAAGAAAAGACTTTTAATTTTTTTTCTTTCTGAATTTGTAGGAGGCCGAGAGAGCGTTATTTGGCTAAAATATCTTGCTATTAAAGAATGTTTACTTTCAATAGAGTACAAAAATAAATGCAACTGTCACGCTGAAAAATAGGTTCCTAGTTTTTTTTTTTATTCTTTTAGATAGACAAGTAGATTTCACAAGGTCAGAGCCTCTTTGAAACGTCAGTGTTTATATATTTGTATCTTGTGATGCTCTAAGTAGAGCGTTTTTTTTCTTTTGGTCAAAAATAAATATTTTGAAATAAATCTTGCATTTAAGATTTTTTTTTACCCAAACAAAGTGTATTTTTTATGCCATTAAAATGTTTTATTAAATGTTGGTTGCGACAAGAGTGATCGAAACAATGAAAATGAACCGACTGATTATAAATATATATTTATTTATATATAAATAGGCAAAGATAAAGCAGTTAAGTACATTTTATCCTCTGTTTGTCAACCGATTTTTGTAGCTGTTGCTGAGTTTTAGTGTTATGAATTAAAAAAATGGAAGTGTTTTTTTGTTTTTTAAATATTTTCGACGTGCATTCGAATCTTTTTTTTAGAAGTGTCTATTCGTCATGCTTTCATACTACTCTCCTCTCCTCCTCTCTCCCTAAATCGACAATCTTTGTACAATACTCAATACATTTTTTACAACTTTTAATTAAAAAAAGCACAGAATAAAAGAGAAAATTTAATTATATTAAATGAATGTCAAAGAAAAATAATAACAATCTTAAAGTTTCACATAATCCATTTCCAAAATATGTATCTATGACAAGTCAGTCAGATTGTTTGTCCAGTACAATGTCAAAAAAAAAGAAAATAATAAATAAATAAATAAAATAATAATAAAATAAAATGCGATTTGAAGCTAACAATGTCTAATATAATATTAAGCGAGAAAAGTACGGTGTGCTACCTTATTTTTCTTTAAATCAACGTTTCGTAAGTTTGTTGATTTGAATCAGCGTTTTTAACTCTTGATTAAATTGAAAGCCAGTGTTTTTATTTTTATTTTATTCTATAAAAATAGGGTTGATTACAGGAGCAAGATTAGAAAAATGTAATTTATGAAAAAATGTAATGCAGATACATTAAATTAAATAATGAACTCATTGGTCTATCAGTAGCACTGATGAGAAATTATTGATAATTGAAATGTTTAAAGAGAACTGTTGTCAAACAAAGAAACAAAATGCCTAAAAATTGTTTAAACATTCGAGGCTGAACTTGAAAAACTGGTTGAATTACGGTCGAACTTCGACCGCTGGGCGAACTGTAGTTCTCCTTAATAGGCTAACCATTTTAAACCCCCAGTATATTTTTTAAATCTCAACAGTCACATGTTTTATTTGACAATACAGCAAACAGTCTTTTTTTTTTTAGAAAAAAAGGTATTTTGAATGAATTGATGCAATCGAATAGTTCTCAGGCGTATACATTGATTTTTGTTTTTTAAATACTTGTTTTTAACCTTTGTTTACCACAAGAATAAATGAAGGAACATAGCTTCCTAGCTATTATCCTTAATTAAAGCATAGATTTCACAATATCAGTGCTTCTTCATAATATTATTCACTGTTTTTTTTTTTGGGGGGGGGGGGTGCGCTTAAATGTCAAGCATTGGATTAACTCAAGTAACGCGTATTTTTACTACACTTTAAGAAATGTTTCATTCCTTAAATAAGAGCATACAATTCAACTGTCAAATCCGACTGATAAACTACTTTCTTATGCATAAATAGATTTCCCAGCGCAGAAACTTGTCTCCCAACGTCAGTGCTTCCCCCCGTTTCTAATTTACGATTCTTTGAGTAGAGTTTCTTGACTCCAAAAGAAAATTTTTGAACTAAGTAGATTTTTATTCTTCCGCGTTATTTTTTATCACAGTAAACGTTACAATTGATATATATTTTTATATACATATATATATCAATTGTAACGTTTACTGTGATAAAATATATATAAACATACATGTGGGTTGCATAGTTTAAAGTTACATGTAATAATACTTTATCTATTATTTTAGATAATATAGATATATATGAACTCTCACATACACACAGCCATCATAGACTACTCGGAAAGGGCAATGTGAACTCAATCCATGAACTGATTCCATTCTAAATGAGTACATCAAAGTTTACTACATACAAAACAAATTAAAAGTTCATATACAATCATCTAACAGTTCATTCACTTAAAGCTGAAGTTCAAAGCGATAACAGGCGCAGACTAAATTATTAGATGTATTACAGATATTTCGTAATTACACTTTAGTAATCTAATATGAAGTTCAGTTTTTACTAATGTTTTTTTTTTCTTTACAATCTTAATGCTTCGCAGTGAAAATTTAATCACGCATGCATTTAAGGGATCAACAACAAAATGGAAAAGGAAAAAAAATTTTTGATCATCGTAAAATAGCAGGAAACATGCTGTAAAATTTCACCAAATAGTTTATTTGTCATGTACACGTATTCCAAATTTTTGTAAAAAAAGTCCACGTATATTCACGAAGATATGAGATTTTCTTTCGAAAAAACATGAACTTCCTTCGAATGTTTTGGATAATAAACTCGGATTTCTCTATAAAACTTCGCCAAACTTTCAGAAAACTTAACAGCACGGAAGAGATGTATGCTAAAGTTTAAAATTAAAATACTTAAAATTTAATAAAGGACGAGCACTTCAAGGAGTCTTTTTTACTGTGCGTAAGGTTTGAATTTTCAACTTCGGTCTAATAATCTGACCAGGAACTGCATAGTACAAACGCAGTGCGAAAGCAAAACATTTAATCTAATAGAAAGCAGGTCGTCACATGTTTAAAAAAGCCAGAATTATAATAAAATGACTAATAATTTAAAAATCTCAAAATTGAAAGGTTTGGAAATTAGATATGCACACGTAATTAAGGGTCGTGAAACGCTTTGATAATGGAGAAACTTAGTTTTACTGCTTATCGGGCTCTTCGTTTCCGGCGAATAGCATAAATTCATCCTTGCCCTCAGGAGAAGTTTTATTAAAGCGTTCATTTCGTAGCGCAGTGTAGTTGTTTAAGAATTACGGTGAGAAAAGCAGCTCGTTCAGAAAGTTTTAATTTCTTAAGAAAAATTCGGTGAAAACTTTTATGTTTTATACATTAAAGACATTTTTTCCATCTTTTAAATTAATATCTTCTACTTTTCCTTAGAATGTTTGTATATATTTATTTTAATTTACAAATACCAGGACAATTCCATATCTCAGAACCAGACTAACGTAAGTCCAAAAATGGCGAGTTTGAGATATTAATTATACGAAAATTAACCCAAAAAGGGACAAAGCATACATACTTTACTATATTAACAATCTGTTTTGCAGCCTGTTTCCTATAACAGCTTTGTTACTAGAGAACGAAATCATTCTTTTCAGCTCAGTTTTCAAATCTAACTTACGTTAGTTTGGCCCGTAGGTACATAATTTACAGCTATACTTTCTAACAGGTTTCCCACTCATTTCTCCAAATACAGGGAGCTGGCGCTGTTTACTAATCTTTAGTAATTTACCCTTAAGCCATATGATCATCTAGTGACCTCTTTCAAACATACTTCCCATTAAAATAACATTTGTGAACATTTCGGTACTGTTCCGGTATATTTGGTGCAGAAGTAATACTTTCAAAATTCCGAAAATGGTTCATGTAGTGTCTTTCTATAAAGAACAACTTGATTTGAAATTCATCGAAGCCTACATGTTGTATTAAACTACTAATTCAAACAATATGGGGATTCTTCCCGCAACGCCAGTTAACACGAGCAACGACAACCAACGAAACAGCAAGTCTTACTATCAAACTACTCACCAAAAAAAAAAAAAAACTCCAAGAAAATTTTTAAGTAAAGTTTTTACACCGAAGTCCTTTGGGAGTGCTGGCACCCACGGCGAATGGAAATTCGCTAATCTAAAGCTCTGGCGTGAACAGTTCCCAAAGCATTGCGAGTTTTTAAGGGGAAGAGGACAACAACAATCTTTTGTTCAGTTCATGACTTTTTCGATCACTATTTTTTTTCTTTTCTTTTTCAAAATAAAATTCAACAACTTTGAAGCAATGTTTTTACACTTTCTGTAAAATATGTGTTCTAAGGAAGCTGTTTACCACATTATCAATTCTTTTAAAATAAAAAAGCTATATATTTCATTGAAAATCAGACCTTAAAATTTTACAGAAAATTTTTTTTTACCGAAATACTTGTTTAAAGGATACTTATTTCAAAATTCCAAGACAAAGCATCCATGACTGAAAATGTCATGAGAAAAAGTGTCTGATAACTCAGCGATCAGATCTTCAGCGACACAAGGCTGTGATTAATATGAAAAACATCAATTAGTAAATTCCATGAATATTCTATCATGTCTGTCACAACATTTTTGTTTCATTCCATGCTCTAAACATTAAAATAACTCAAATTTTAGAGTACTTACACATATTCATGACTACTTTAAAAACAGTGGAGGGATTTTAATCTAAGGGTGTTTTCACACCTTAGGCGACAAAGACAATATGCTCGCCTTTTCTCATCTACGCAAGCGCAGGACAGGAATATTGTCGTCTGATGTGAAAGCACTCCAAAAGAGAAACATTTTGAACGATAGTTTAAAAATATGTCGTGGCAGACAATGCGAAAAATTGGTCATGTCTGACACCAGCATGTTTTCACTTACTTCAAATGTTTTCGCGGTTTTTAAATTAGGCATGGAGATTTGTAAGCACACCGTTATATGTTTATTTTAATAGTTAATGCCTGAAATGAAGCAAAAAAGTTGCGTTTCGTCATGACTGTCACATATGGAACCAAGCAATTGGCCATCATTCGCAAAATTTTGTCCTAGAAGAATACAGTTCATAATGTTACTACATAATCGCTACACACGATTTTGAGGGGGGACAGGATAAAACATCAACTATTTCTTTTTTTAACGCACTGATGAATATGTATCCTTTGTTTATTTCTAGTAATACGTTTCCGGTTATGGGCTTCCAATGCATATGAAGGGTCCACTGGAAAAACGACTTCAGTCACATACTACTTGATGAACTTTGTTTTATGTTTTATTATAAATTATGTATTCTAAATGAATATAAATTATGTATTATAAATTTGAATTTGGGTGTTACGGGAAAGTAGGCTCGGATAGTTAAAATTAACATTTATGTTATAAAATGAATGAATAAAACAAATCAAAGTTCATCAAGTAGTATGTGATTGAGGTCGTTTCTTCAGTGGACCCTTCATATCTCAACTGCTCTGCTTATTAACTACGTTTTATCTAAGGCTAAATTTTCTTTTTACAAACTTCAAACGTACTTTCTATTTAAAAAAGGAGAAAAACTTTATCCGACAGCTCTTTTCTAAAATAATACTAGTGCAACAGTATGAAAAATACATCTTCATTTTTTCTACTTGATTTGTTTTTAGAACTTTGATAGATTATTTAACACCTTAAGCGGTTCTTAGTCTTCAGGAACTTTTAAGACATGATTCAAGACGATTCAATTAGTACACGAAGGTCTTCAAACTTTAGTCGTTGCTAGTAGAAACACTTGCGCGCTAATTATTTTAAGTAAGGACTTGGAATAAATTAAAATTAATCAAATCTTGAATAAGAAGATTATGCAGCACTTCAACCGTTAATTGATGAAAGTACTTCACTTTCGAGATCATTAAAGAATTTTTTACGATTCTTTCAGTTGGAAACAACAGCACTTGAAATCGCACTCAAGAATGAAAATTAATGAAAGAGTAGAAAGTAGACTCGAAAGTTGCTTTTCATGCCTCGGTTGAAAACTTGCAACGAGAAAACTCGATGCCTATAGAAAAACTCAATTTGGGAATTTGATAATTATACTAATTAGTGCTGAAGTACGAATAAAACTTCAATATTTGCTTATACATCTTAGCTATATATTTGTGATGAATTGTTTTTTTTAATTTAAATTTGTATTTGAATACATGATTTGTCTCTTTTTAGGGAAAAAACAATACTAACTTTTCACTCCGTTTAATATACATATTCCATAACTATAAAATAAAATAAAAATACATAACTAAAAATGCATTGTTTGCCCTGTACTTTATTTGAATTGCCATCGTATGTATGCGTGTACGTTCTTTTACAAGTGATTTATTTGCCTCGTTGACTGAGAGAATATAGTTCACATTTCCGCTGGTAGACGGCTACGTGACAACATAAAAATTTAGATACAAAAAAAAAAGATTTCTATCCTTAAAATGAAAATTAAGGCAAAAATTCAATCAAATCAAATTTTATGGGAAAAGTAAAAATGTTCTCAGAAAATCAAAACCAGATTTGGTGAGCATCAGTTATGCCCAGCTGTTTAATATTTTGAGGAATTTGCCAAAAGACATTTTAAAAAAAGTAAATATAATTCCGATTTTAGTTGTTTTATGCTTCTATGAATATAAGCTTGAATCAGTTATAATTACAACGCGTTATTGTAAAGGTAACTTAAACAAAAATGTGTGCTTACTTTCAGATGACTCTATATTTATCAACTCTCTTCTTCCATTACGGTGAATCCGTTATGTTATCAAATATCTAGATATTTCGTGAGATAACTCCTTGAATAATTGTTATTTTGTGACATAACTAAATTACACTGCCATTTAACTAGTACTGCCATTTTATAACGCAAAACTCTTTACGGCTTTACACAAATGCAACTTTCGAGTATTATTAAATTATATTTTTTTGGATATAGAATAAAATATAGTAACAAAATACATGCTTTCGTCGATGTGGATTAAAAATAAGCTGACATTTTGAAGTAAATCTTTAATGAATGGAGAAGGATTGTTTGGACTTATCTAAGAACGATCAGTTCTTCTGGCTTAAGCAACGCTCTTTAATTGTTCTATGCTATTTAACATTTCAATCAGCGCGTACAGTGTTGTTTGAGTTCTGATTTTTTTTTTATTGGTAAAGATTTTCGTATTATAACCTATTTGAGTTCATATATATATTTTTTTTTAATTTTTCAATATATTTGCAAAACCTAGAAACGCGAAAATGCCTTACGAACGAATGTACGCATTTGTTAAAAAGAACGTATGTGTGCTGTCTAATTTAAAAATGCGTGCAAAATTTTCACTGAAAATATCCTGAATAAAAACCAACATCTTCCTTTCAATTTAAGGATATTGCCTATTTGAGTAGGCTCGACACGAAATTATTAGCAAGGAACTCTTATATTACAAATGACATTAACAGTTCATGCACGCACTCTAAACATCCACCCTTAGGGTGGTAAAAAGCAAGCATAATCATTTAAAGCTTGGGGATATGTAAAATAGATGTCATTTATCA
Organism: Octonoba sinensis; assembly: GCA_038502835.1. Taxonomy (NCBI): domain Eukaryota; kingdom Metazoa; phylum Arthropoda; class Arachnida; order Araneae; family Uloboridae; genus Octonoba; species Octonoba sinensis. The sequence continues at coordinate 199,542,272 of CM076598.1, read as the reverse complement.
GGATAACGCTTTCCGCCGATTAGGCGCTCTTATTAAAACTGTTTAATGCAAAGCATTATTCAGTCATTCTACAATAAGCAATCTAACGATCTGATATTAGCTGACCAATATTTCAACGTTGAAATTCTCTATGAAAGGACGTTTTTTAATCGGGAAAGAAAACTAAATTTTCGGCGAGATTTGAAGGCTGTCTGGAAAGTAAGATTCTAGTATAAAGTTTTAATATTCTAACATTAAGAGAAGGTTTGAAAAGAATCTATTACGTAAATGCTGAGAAAAAAGGAGAAAACTTTAGAAATTTATACATCTGTTCAAAGCGAGGAAATTTTTTAAAAAATAAAAAAATGCTGTGTTTGCTACTTTGGGCTGTGTGAAAGTTTTTTTTTTGTTTAAAAGCCGTCCAAAAGAACTGAAGGTACAAAAATCCACAGTTGTACAAAAATATACAGAATATACTTAAGAAAATTCAAAGTTAGATAATGTTCTAAACTGTTAGTTTTTTTTTTGGTCGAAGAGACAAGTACTATCTTTTCCTTGAAATCAAATTAACGCCAGGGCTTCAGAAAAATGGCTCATTCACATAGTTCAATCAAATAAACACGGCGTAAACTCAACCGCTAGGCAGAACTTTGCTCTTATCACCCAGTTCATCCTGAAATTTGCTGATGCTCAGTCAGATCTTCTTGTGAAATAAACTGTAAGCACACTTAATAATACTCATATCGCAATTGCACAATAATGGTCTGGTCCCAATCATTCTGGATTATTTGGACTTTACAATTACAATAAAGAATTTAATTTATGAGGATTAAATGCATTGTTAGCCTCCGTATTCAGAAATAGTATGTACACTCCTACCACAGAGTTGAGGTCGTTGCCTGGCAGAGTGCGAAGAGGAATCCATTTATACTCAACGGAGAAAACTGGTAGAATGTGCCGCCATTTAAAATTTACTTTAATTGCCCCCTTTTTTAGCCTACTTTCCCGTAAAATTAAAAAAAATAATAAAGCATGAAAGAAGCTTAATGTATCGTGAAAATATCATTAGAAATCAAGAAAAATAAAAAATAAGTGAAGTAAAATCAAAAATCAGTGAAGAAATAAAGATAGAAAAATTAAAAATTTGAAAGTAAGGATTTGAGATGGGCAAAAAGTGTGTCGGTCCCCCCCCCCCCCTAATAACTTTTGAACAAATTGTCCAATCCGAAAAATTCTTTTTGCATTCGAAAGATCTCGACGAGGACATTTGATTTCCATCCTTTTTGATTTGAACAATTTTTCGTTAAATTTTGAGCTGTTCAAAAAATTTTAACATTAGCGCCTATGGGCAAAAATGAAGCAAATTATTTAAACTCTGGGCACACGATGCAAGTTCCTATGAGCAAGCTTATTGGAAGAAGCCTTGGCGTGGAATATTGATTTGAATAATTTTTGTCCATTTTTGAACATTTCAAAAAAAAAAAATAATAATAATAACAGCGCCCACGGGGAACTTTCAATCCTGATATAAATCCTGATCTAACGGACCGATTTGCTTAGAACAAACTTTATTGGAAAGCTCTTACAACGTAGAACATGTAGAGATAGAAAGTTCATCCAGAACTAATGAGCCTATTTTCATATGAAATTTTTTAATCGGGATTTAAGAATATTTTTGAATTAATGAATGATTAAAGGAACAAGTGAAAGCATTAATGAACATTTGAGTGAATAAATGAGCAAATGAATGAAAAAATTAGTAAACGAGTGAAATACATGAACGAGTGAATGGAGGACTGAATAAATAAATGAATGCATGAGTGAATGAATATGTAACTGTTGAAAAAGGAATATTTGAAGCAATTAAAAACTAAAGCTAAAACGAGAATAAGAGAGAAATATAGATATTATAAATTTGATGTAGGTGTACATGGGGAAAGTAGGCTCGTATAGTTCTAGACGGGACTTCTTGTTTTCTAATTAACAGTAGCTTAATAAAATGAAAGTCATTTCCTTTTCGATCGTCTGTTACTAAATAAAAGCTGAAAAAATAGAAGAGTTTTGCTTCGTTTGTCTTTTTTTTTAGTTTGAAGTGCAACCGCTAAATCATTAGCTCGAATCAACTTTCGCGTATGGTAGATGTCACGGGTTGCTTAGAACAGAACAGGAACATTCCTATTCGCGTCTGAGGCACGGACTTCCCAAAACTCAAATGGATTTGTCTTTTCCTGCCATGCGCAGAAGCGTCCCAGTGTCTCAACTTCGTAGTCTGACTAATCAGCAATGAACTATTTCCTATTTGTTGAACAATGGATACTCAAACTCACTTCACCCAATCTAACACAAAAGCTAAAACAGGCGAAAAACAACTTATTCAGTCATCTGATTATATGTTTTACTGTGATGCTATTATTAGTATGCGACTAAAGTTTAGCAAATATTACTCATTTTAATGATTACTGTCGCCCTTTTTATTGTGTCAAAACATTTACAAGCAAGCATTTTCATTAATTTACGTCCCCCCTCCCCCCCAAAAAAAATAACAGGACTGATTTTCACTAATATATGATCGAAACCTTATATAGCTCTTTAGACACGAATTCTGACAAGGACACTAAAAAAGGTATACTATTAAATTCTTTTCAAAACACAGCTTTGAATAACTTCACACATTCCTTTGAATAACACAAGGAATGTTAGCTTATTGAAAGCAACATACAAGACTTTTAAAAAAAAAGGCAAAGTTAATTTTAAGCCTCCTTTTTTTAATGTCTCAGATGCATTTTTATTTAACGAAAAAAGGAGTTTTTCCACGGACAATATCGTGCCACAAAAAGCTGCGTACCCTTGAGTTGTAATTACGTAAATATTCTAAAATTAATTGTCCCTTGACGCAACTTGTCAAAAGAACTTTTGTTTGGAAAGTTGGGAAATAAAGTAAAGAAAAACCTGGAGCAGCATTTAGTTAAAAAAAAGCGCAAAAATAAATCACAAAAATGTTTGTCGTTTGTTTTATTTTCCCATTTAATCCCCCCCCCCCCTTCTTTTTTCTTCCGGGAGGTGGAAGGGAGGCAGGAGAACGTCTTTCAAAGTTGTTGTTAATCACTCAAATTTCGCTGTTCGTACTTTAAATTTTTTGTACTGAGCAATTCATGAGTGATTAATTTATGGAAGCTATTTTCCCTCTAAAAAGTCCCATGTGGTGATATTTATTCCCATTTCTTTACCATTCATTTAATGATTAAACGTACAGATACTTGAAGATTGGAGATTATCTCGTTATTTGTTCCGAATTCATCTTTAAAATATAAAACACAGGAATTAAGTACTCTGTCGAAAATTTTCCAAACAAAAAATGTGCTTTTGAAATCGCGTAATTTCTTCAATAATGATAGGAAGGGGGAGGACAGATTGATATTTCATAACCTACTTTGAGAAGATTTATACTTTAATATCTGTAGGATCAATTCATTTTTAGTTTTTCTCCAGCGATATTTTAACCGGAGAAAAAGCATTTTATTTCTGTAGTTTTCTTATAACGAGGAATAGGTTTAAAAGAGCATTTTGTTAAATGATTGCTTATTACAATTTTAAAGTACCGACTCAATGTTAAAGTTTCAGATATATCTATGAAGTTACCGAAAATACGAGACACAAGCAAACACTAATTACCTTGAAGGAAAGATCTTAGATTAGTAATGCTCCACTAGAATGACGGTCATCTTAACCACAAAGCTTCTTGAAGAGCATATTTCGACTATTATTTCAGATCAATGAGTTTTCATGACTTATTTGTTTTGGCTTTTTAAGTGTATATATATTTTAATCCAATATTTCACAATATTTCCTTTAATGATGTAAGTGCTTTAATGTTTTACCTAGAATGACCAACGTACAAAAAATGATCGCTATAGAAATTTGTGCGTCATTTACCTTTGAAGTATAAGTGTTCACGCATTTCATATATTTTTTTCCAGTGACGTACGCGCACGGTTACAGCGATATTTTCGAGTTACTTTTTTATGTTTTATATTCAGCGGACACTTTTTTGTAGCGCCGCTGTAGGTGAATATGAGTGAATAACACCGACTTGTTCAGATGAGTGAAAATTATACTTATCTGTAAAAATGGGCTTTTCCCCCCGCCCTTTTAAAGTTTGCAGTCAGTCTGTTGAAACATTTGCTGGTAGTACAACTGAACGTAGTACCAGAGTAAGCCAATATGCCGCCCCATTTCGGGGGAAAACTTCTAACAATGTTTTACGGAAACCTAAAGTCCAGGAAAACGCTGGTTGAGAAATCCTGCATGAACAAGTTATACGCAACGACAATGTACTAAATATGAAAAAAATTGTTGTAATATTTAAAAGGTAAGTGTTATTGTATTAATGACTGTACACTAAATATTTATCGAGTTCCTATGTTGGGTATTTTAAGGGCCAATCATACCTTGACTTTCAATGAAATGTCTTTTACAATCAATAATCTATGGATTCACCAAGCACTTCTAACCGTTTGGTACTTGCAAGCAGCTATATCAATGGAAACGCATGCTTGAAAGTTGTTTCGTATCTTTCTCATACTGCAACATTTTTTCAAGACATTTCTTGGATGAATGGTGGTCGCTACCAGGGAAAATGCGAAGGAAGATATAATCAACTAAAGAAATTTTCCACTTAAGAATGAATTAGAAAAATACCGATATCTGCTACTCCGAGCCCTGCACGACTCTTATTATGTACTCTTTGCCAAATTATCTAAAGCAAATTTTAGAGCTTTCAAGACAAGGAACAAATAAGAACAAAAAGTTTTCAAAAACGGAAATTAAAGTCGCATCCAAAAAGAATGGGTTGCTCTACTTTGAGGACAAAATAGAACATAATATTGACATTCATGTCTGAAGGACTAATTTGAAGTCTAGTTATTTTTTGCACAATAAAGCCTGATAATTAATGAGAGTTCTGTAGGTGGTTATTTATAGTCACGTCTGAAAAATATTTTCATTAGTCTCTCTACTGCCGTCACACCTTTGATCTGTGAATCCTTCAAATGAAGTTCGTAAAATTAAATCGACGTTAACTTAAGTGGTGCTGAGTAAACGTGCTATTGAACATTATTATAACAACAATTTTTAGCACACGTTCTTTAAAAAAATAGGCAAATGTTTTGGATATGCTCTCTTTGTTAGTGGTCTACACTACATGTATTATAATTTTTAATCTGCATTGCTTGGGTCGTAAGAACACATTGCTTTAGCTCGGATGTTTTGATATGTTGCACAGAAAGTCATAATTTGTTTCATCAGAGTGTGTCAAAAACAATAAATACAATCTGAAAAAAAGCCTCAAAAAACGGGGGAAGTTACTTTTATAGATTTTCTGAAGCTTCCAGTTTGAAAGTTTCAAACCAGAGTACAATTCTTCTCTCTACAGGTTTTTGAATTAAAAAACGAAAAATAATCAGCTATTGGGAATTTAACTGTCTCGAAAAATTAAAATATATATATAATAAAATTAATAAAAATAAAAAAAAACAAATAATTAAAAAAAACCTTTTTCGCAGGAAAACACAATTTTTTTTGCATAGTAAACTATTTTCGTTTCGCTACTTAAATTACTTTCAAGTGTTATGAGAAAATTGAATGTTTTGTGCAAGGGATAAAAGAACTTACATCCTATAAACATTATTGCAACACAAAACTTTAACTAACAACAACGTCTACGACACATATTTATAGTTAAGTCACACGTGTTATTAAAGTAAAAAAGAAATTCGTTGATTTTACTCATTATAGCTCATTCATTTTAATGAGACTCATTCGGAACATTTTGAGCGCAAAATAATCTAACCTGTTCCAATCTTCCTGAAAAGTTTGTTGCCAAGTGGTTAAAGGCAACAGTTTGCTACACCAAATATCATGGGTTCGATACCTTCTTCGCTTTTTCGGACAATAATACGAAAGAGAAAACAGTCTTTTAATTTTCTAACAGCAAATAAAAATATCTAACAGCTGCAGAACATCAAAACATCCACAAAATTCAAAAATAAGCAATCCTTGATTTCTTAGTAAAAATAAATAAAGAGCTAATGAAATAATTTCGTTTATTTAAGAAAAATGTATTGAAGAAAACCGGTAAAACATGTGTGGTGCATCCCACGGTAATTGACGCAGCATTTGGAAGCAAAAAGTCAACTTTAAATAATAGTAAGTAAAGTATTAAATATAAAATAGTTTATTTTACTTTCTTATATAGCTACATTAGTAAACGATCTTATTTGGAACCTTCTTCTACTCGTAATGAGAAGAAATCATAAAAACATAACAGTAACTGACGCAACATGAAATAGACATATGTACGGCAAAATAAACATACCTTTGCTGCAGAAGGTCGCCATTTTGCTTAAGTGGTATGCAAAACTTAATGTAAAAAAGTGGTATTAAATACAGATCAAAATTAAAAAGTTTTAAGTCTCAAATCTTAACAGTTTTTTTTTTATAACCCTTCAAAAGCGGGTCATTACTTTTGCCCCACCCTGTACGTGATAAGAAAAAAAATGATATTTTGAACCATTTTGAGGTAATGTGCCCCCTTAAGAAACATTTTCATTAAGTTCCTTAAAAAAAAAGAAGACAAAAACTTCTTGCACCTCCCACATTTTTTATGCTAATCGGAGGAATATTTTTTTTACTTATATTGGTTTAAGGTCATATTTGTTAAGTACAGCATGAATATTTTGTTTTGAGCTAGCAAACATCCTGGGTTGAACTTAATCCACTATTACTTTTTTCCCAAAGTTTATTCCCTTTCTTCAGCTGTCAGCACCGTAATATATTACTAACTGGATCGCAACATGAGCGGTCCGCCGTCACGCCGTCCTTCTAGAATGAAATAATCAGTTGGACAGAAAATACTGCGATTTTAGTAGCAAATCTCTATTATTTATCTTAGTGCACGATTTATTTTGAGCATATCTGAGAAAAAAAATTGTACACCTATTTTAATTTTACGCTGTACTTTTTAAATTTTACATTAATTTTTTCACATTGTGTCATTAAAATTATTTTAGTGGCCTTAGATTTTAGCGGCCCTGAGCAATCGATCAGTTTGCCCACCCCGAAACATGGGCGAGTATGCGATATCAAAGTTTTGCTTTTAATATTTTGCATTTTACATTTGTTTCTAGCTGCCTAACATGCAGCACAAGACAAAAATAGGGAAAGAATGAAAGAGAGGAAGGGCGGGAGGACAAAAAAAAGAATAGATTTTCGAAAGCTTTGATTTGCTGTACATACTTAGGTAAATTATTATCCTTATTATTACTAAGCTCTGTTTATCAAACCACTGTATTCAGTGAATAAGTGACAAACATTTTTGTCACTGCAAAACAATGTTAGAAAAAAAAAAAAAAAAAAAATCAAGACTGCAACAAGAAAACATTGTTTTACTATTTATTTTAATGGAAATTAAAAAAAAAAAATTGAAATAAATTATTTATCTCCCATTTCTAATTTGAAAAAATACATTTAAGCAAGCAGAGAAGCAAATAGTTCACGTTTCTTGATTTAACATTTTCTGTATATTTTTTGCTACATTATGATAAAATATTGCAAAACGTATTGTTCGTTATATTCAGGAACACATACTAAGTTCAAATATTGCAGGTTTAATTTCACAAAATTTCCGGATCAGTTTCAACAAAGTCCGATACTTTTAAATTTGTATAGTTTGCATGTATGGTGCTTACTAATTTTATATAGAGGGAATTTAGAACGTCGGTTTATTCTAGCTCTGAATCTAACAAAAAACAGAGTCACCTACTTCAGTTATTGTAAACTACTGAAAAAATGTTTGGGGGGAAAAAATTGTAATCTACTTTCCTGGTATTACTTAAAACTTTTTTTTTCACTAACATTTTGAATCTGCGTCGTCATTATCATTAAAATAGCCACAGTAGCAGAAGGTCTGAAAAAATATCTATACATGAATAGGCAAAGACGAAACAGTTAAGCACGATTTTCTCCCCCGTTTGTCAATCGGTTTTCTTACTTTTATTTAGTAGCTATTGATGAGTTTTAGTGTTATAAAAATTTTTGAAATAGTTTTTTTCTCTAATACTTTCAACGTAGATTCGAAGCTTGTTTTTTCAGAAGTCTTGATTCTTCATACTTTCCTACTACTCCTTACATCTACAATATAAAACATTTAATATTTATACTATGCTAAATACATTTTTTGGTATTTATAACTCGAAGAAGAAATGTCAAGAACAAAATAAAAGAAAATGTAATATGATAAATGAATGTCAAAGCAAGTTAATAGTAATATTTAAGTATCAGTTAATCCACTTCCAAAATATAGATGATAAGTCAGATTGTTTGTCCATTACAATGTCAAACAAAACAAAATTTGAAGCCAACAATGTATAATATAATATAAAGTGAGATAAGTGCGGTGGGACGCTTTATTTTGCTTCGAATCAACATTTCATAACTTAGTTGATTTACATTAGCGTTTTGGACTCTTAATTAAATTGTACAAATCTTTGGGAGCAGCAATGGTTAAGAACCAATACATACGCAGCCCATTAGAAATAAAAAAATAAGTAACGTTTTATAGTCATATGTGAAAATGAAAATATTAACATGAAGTTAAAAATCACATAAGTTAAAAGCTAATTTACGAAAGTGTCAAACTTGAATAACGCATAATCTGCTAGTGCTCAGTTGCAGATACGACTTTCGTGCACGGCAGTATTTTTATCAACCAACCAATGTCTTATCTTCAGATATTTCAGTAACTTTCACAGTGCGGCATCTCAAAACTTTCTGAATTTATAGCTTGAATAGTTGCATTTTCAGTCAGCAGAATGTTACAATTTCCAAAGATTAAAATTTGTGGTCCAAGTCTTCACATATAAGAGTAGAAGAAACTAAAAAAAAAATTCCGTTCTAGACGACCGATTTTCTTGGCTGAAAACCAGATAGAGTAATCTTTATTGATTTCTTCTAGCAAAGATGTTTTCTGAGAAGCCGGAGGAAACGATATATAAGTCTTTTATGGATACTTCTGATTGGTAGAAACTTTAAAACTTTTTTTATATCAAAATGGATGAGTCTTCAAAGCCAAAAACAAAAGTAATCTTTGCAGATTTTATCGATATCTATTAAAAAGCTATTTTTCCCATAAGAGTACAAACGATACAGACACAAATTCGTATTTATGATAACTCCAAAGCTTGAAAAATCAGCATTCATCAAAAAAAAAAAAAATCTAAAATAGGAACAGAGCTGCAATAGAACAATCTGATTATTTCTATTGTATTACTAATGAGGAATAATGCGCTACATCCAAGCAGTCAAAAAAAAAAAAAAAAACTCGAAAACTTACTGGGTGTACACAAATTATGATTTTATTTTAGGAAAAAAATCGATGGTTTGCATAAAAAGGTGCATAATCTAGATAGGTCGGATCATACAATCAATGCATGATAGTCTAACCACTTTCAAGAAGCTCAAACAAGAAAATGATTAAATCCCCATTTATAATATTCCTTAAAATGGAGCTTACGGCTGCCTGTTGGTTAAAAAATGTATGATGCGCCCCAAATATTTCAGCTGATATAACTCTTCATCAAAAAGTGGGAAACTGTCTAAAACAGACGAGAAAAGATCGAGGCTTGGGTGTTTTCACACCAAGTGCGACAAAGACAGCAAACTTGTATTTTCTCATCTGCGCAACCACAAAGCATTTTTTACGCCAGACTATTTTCAAATCCTGCCTTGTTAGATTATTTTCAATTGCTGCAATCGATTCAATTTTAGCAGAACACATGAGTGATTAAACCTTTTCAATTAGAAAGTTATTTTCGCTTGGGCACAATTGCCGGACTATTTTGCTATTGTTGAGTAATAGATGTTACTACTAATTAAAAAAAAAACTATTTTTCTTCAAGTATCCAAAACTGCCAAATACTTATTCCGCTTCCAGAAATATTGCAAACTTGTTCCAGATTTCCTCATAAATCTCATGCAAGTCTCATGCCACAAAAATCAAAATTGCGTACACTACATATTGTAATAAACGAGTATAACGGAAGAATTATAAAACAGTTTTTGTAAAAGGTAATGACATTCAAGGTATTCATCTTTCTAAAGTGTACTCATGTCCAACAAAAGACTGCTATTTTTTATATTACAAAGGGACTTCTTCTATGTAAAAATGCAAAACTGAATGAAATATCAATATTGACTGAATTCTTTTGTCAGAAAAACGCTTAATCCCCAAACGATTCTCAATATTTCGAACCGATAGAAAAAAACGCCTTTCATCGTTTTTGATGCTCGACTTTCTGAGGGAGAAAAAATATCTTGTCAGATCGGCAAGATCATTTTTATAATTTTGTTCACGAAACCAGAAAGCAGAACAAAGGACAGTGCTTTTCATTTCAAACAGAATTTATGACTTGACAAATCAAGGCAATTTTGAAGCTGCTGTTATACATTGAGTACAGCTTTGTAAGCTAGGCGAGAAAAAATTATCAGTTTCCATGAAAGCTTTTTTCAACATTGGGAAAAAAATAAATACAACTTCTTCAAGATAATTACCATTTTTTTTTTAAAAATCATAAAAACACGCAACTAGCGTTTTTCGTAAACAAATGAGAATCTAGTCTTATGGCAGAATGCTAACTACTCATCAGCCATACGAGGATTGTCCAAAAATACTGAAAGTCGCTTGAAAAAAAAAATCCCTAGCCCTAACATTTTAAAAGAACTCAATTACGCTATTCTCTTTAGCAGAAAGCATTTTATCATTCTTTGTACAAACAGGGTATATAAACTGAAGAAAAAAGTATACTTTATTTTATTGATTCTTTTTTTAGATTAATAAAAGTAAATTTTTGTACTAAAGGCAGTTTATATCGAATCACCTACGAATTTTTCGTTTGTAATTTAACATCATTACAATAATTTTTCAAACTTGAAACATTTTTTTCTTCACTCAATTTTTGTTTCTAGTAAATAAAGTTGAAGAGAACTAATTTCTTGAAAACAGTGGCGAAATTATCTAGAAAATATTTTTCATAGAAACTATAACATTTTTGTTTCGTAAGACTGATACCAAGTATCGACTTTTCCGACCATAGTTACTTCCTCATGACAGAATCAAAGCGTCTATATTCCTCGTTTTCTTATAGATACATGTTAAGAAAAATTTTACGACGCAGACGTAAACATTCAAAATTGCTTCAACACTAATACTCCTCGTTACGATGAGATCGTTAAAATTTTGTCGAAGTTACTGCCGTATCGTGAAACTATAAGGGGAGAAGATCATAACCCGTATTTTGGTATTTATGCGTCATAAAAGGGATTTTCTTGTTTTAGTATTTTTTAATTAGCGCCAAACGTTATCATTTATTTATTATCCTGAATATTGGTAATTGAATAATTGTCAGTGTGTTTAAAATAGTATCTTCCCACCGTCACATAATTATAATGTTACATTAAAATGAAAGAAAAACAAAAATTTTCGACTTCGGATATTAATCTTTAACTTTCCCAATAAAGCCTTCCCAACATTCAAATGATATTTCATTTCATATGCACACATTATTAATATTTATAAAGTCATCAAAAATAAGTTATGAACAATCGTAATGTCATGAGAAAATCTCATGAAATAAGTATCATAAGTTGAAAATGTTCAAGTAAGAAAAACAAGTTTATTATACTCATGTAACATCATATTCTGAAAATAGACATTATAAGGTGTTGCGATCCCCCTAGTTAAAGCTACTACTCATACTCATATCTTTCTTAATACACAACATTTATTTCACTAGACAAATATACATATAAATTGAAGGAAATATGAGGAGGTACCAATCAAAACCACACATGTCCATTTTCAACAAAAATTGAGTTAGCAGCTGATTCAAATATTACAGGATGGTTCCTAATATTTGAAAGCTTTCTCTCAACAATATTAATGAGACTAAATCAATCTATATAAATACATAAATATATTTTTCCATAAAAGGTTATTTAGAAACAAGTTTTTCGTGAATTGTCAAAAATCGTTTAGAGTGGACATGTGTGGTTTTGATTGGTACCTCCTCATATTTGCAAACAATCATGAGGCGAAAACCTTCTGATAGTAAGGTTGTGTGTAGACTGTTTCTAAGGGGTCCTCCCCCTCTGTGGTGTTGTCGTTGGTCCACTCTTATTGGACAGTTCTCAGTGTTCATGTGAACAGAGTGTGGTGAACACGTGCACACGTCGTTATTCTGTATGTACAGTAAACTCCCGATTATCCGCGGAATAGGGTGGCGTGATGACCACGGATAAGCGAATTTCGCGGATAATCGGCAAAATAGCAGAAAAATGACAAACATCAACACACAAACGCATTTAAACTATTTTTAAGAATCATAATATAATAGTACGTACTTACATAGAGTTGTGACAACTGGACAAACCGCATATTCGTCTATTGCGCAGGTTTCGGTGATCTGCACTAAGACTCCTAGACATAGGTCCTAATCTGCGCAATTATGAAGGTGTAGTGGGGGAAGGGGGTTGAAAGAAAAGAGATTCATATTCGTTGATCATGAAAGAAAAACGCGTGTTGTGTTTATTTTTCTACATTCTGTAAATCGTCCCGAAATTTTTTTAAAAAAATCGTGAAAGGCCGCGCGGATAATCCGCAAAGCGGATAATCGGGAGTTTACTGTAGATGTTTTCTATTTCGAATATATGTTGTAGAAATTCAAGTGACTGCCGCTGAAAAGGTTTTAAGCTTGCATGAGACTTGCAAAAATCTACTTTATCTGATTACGACGCCTATTACAATTTTGTACTGTAGTTCGGAACACGAAATATGACATCTATCGCATCGGTTTTGGCATAGCTCGAAAAGGGCAAAACAGGTTATGCTCAAAACTACGTATTTAAGCTCCTTTTTAAGGATAAACTATTATTCGCTGTATATAATGCACGCATATCACTAAACTTTATTGCTGTCATTAATAAGTTTACCCGAGATTTTTTGCATATAAAAGGATATGCGCAATGAAATTGCTATATTTAATGTGTTGTCTTATTAGTAATTTTTCCGTAAAAATAAATATAAAAAACAAAGATTAAATATCTCGTAAAAATACATCTACAAAGTGTGGTTTTGAAATGGAGGAAATGTGTTTACCGATGTCTCCTAATCATTTGTGCGGTAATAGTTCGATTAGAACAAAACATTTTTTATTCGAGAGATCTCGGCCTCCTTATTCCTTATGTCTTAATATTTGACTAACATTTTTTTCTTCAATTTTGAACAGTTGAAAAACCAACATAACATTGATGCTTACATTATGGATATTTGAGTTTCCAAATTAATCCTACTCTACCAATACTAATTTGCTTCTAACAAACTCTTCTAAAAATCATTTCCCCTAGAACATGATTAAAAAAGGATTTTTCTTTTTGAGCGTTTTACGGTTTTTTTGAACAATGAAAACACTTAATGTTTGCACGTACGGGGGAAATTCTAGCCTCTTTATCAAAAAGAAAAACCCAGTAACATTAAAAACATTTTGTAACCCTCAATATATTGCGCCCCCACCCTCCTCCCCAAAGTAGTCTCGACTAACACAAAAATTCGAGAAAATACAGACATTCTGAATATGTTCTTAGGTTTTTGTTCCCAGAAATAGGAAGAAAAATATTTTAATAAACCCGAAATACATTTCTCCGTTGACTTTATTGATGAGGGCGAGAGAGTGATTGAGTCCAAGTAAAATAGTCTTATTTTTTTCCACAAAAAATAGCTGCAAACGATTTCATTGATATAGTGAAACCTGTCTAAGTTGACTACTTGCGGTGCAGTACTTTAGTGGTCAACTTATAAAGGGTGAACGGCTAATTCCGTTCCTGGCAAAAGTAGTCAACTTAGACAGGTGGTCAACTTTACAGGTTTTACTGTAAATGATTCTTAAGACTTAAAAAATTCCATTTTCAATCCAAATTTTTCATGTTAATATTTTTTTTTTCGTTTCAGCAAAGATTTAAGTAATTTCTCATTGTATAAAATACAATGCAGATTTGTTTAAAATTAGTAAAGTTTGTAAAGTACAGTAAAACCTGTAAAGTTCACAACTTTTGTAAGTTGACCACTAAAGTGCTGCTCCGCAAGTGGTCAACTTATACAAATTTCACTGTATTGTACGAAGTATTTTTCCTATAATCAATACTTTACTATTGATATTTGAAATTTTATATCGTGTAATACATTTATAAATACAAATACAAAAGTGACGACCAACAATAGGCTCAGGGCCCAGCTAGGCTGGTCCTAGTTAATTTAGCAGTCCCCAATGAACATCAAGAGCTTTCTTAAAAGTTTTTACCCCACTGCAATTAACAGTCGCTTCCGGTAAACTATTCCAACTGCCTACAACTCTATTGAAGTAGTAGTTTTTCCTAATTTCAAGATTAGCCTGAGATTTGAAAAGTTTAAAACAATGACCTCTGGTTCTACTTTCAGCACATAGCTGTAGTCCATCAACATTTCCCGTTTTAATGAATTTAAACAACTGAATCATGTCCCCTCTGACTCTCCTTTGCTCAAGACTATACATATTGAGCCTTTTAAGCCTAACCTCATAATCTAAGTCTGAAAGACCACTTACCAATCTTGTAGCCCTCCTTTGAATCCTTTCCAATAAGGTAATATCCTTTTTTAGGTACGGAGACCAAAACTGAACAGCATACTCCAAATGAGGTCTTAATCGAAGGTCTTAATTTATCTAAGTTATCTTAATTTCTTTTTCCTACGAAAAGCTTATTAAAAAGAAATGTGCTTTAATTTAAAATATTCCTTAGAAAAAAACAATAATAATTAATAGTAAAACGTAACATCTACCACTTTGAGAGAACGAATTTGATATCTTTGCATTAACTAATAGTATGCTTTTTAAATGATATCGATATTTTGTTTAGATAAACTGTTTTGATTGCTAAAAAGAGTATTTTTGAACTAATTAGGAAGTTCATCCAACTGAGAGAGCACGACACCGATGATCTTAGAAAATGTTTTTTCAATGAGAAAGTAGGATCGTTTGTATGAACTTGTTATAATTCATATGATTTCCTTTGTAATCAGTCAACAAAAGTCTAATACATTGTCTCTTCTTATAAAAGACAACTAACCTCAACTTATAGATGTTATGAGAGAGAAAAAAAAAGAAATGGAGTAGACAGGAAAACAATTACCTTCTCATTTAGAAAATAAACCTTAACAGAAATTTAGGCTTAAATAATTTACGGTTAAAAGTAGTCTTTGAATTGTTAAACATAAATGTTAAACAAAAATTTTAACCTGCAGTTTACATAATCCATTTCAATTCCCATGCGAAGACTATACATAATAGCAAATGATAAAATGCGAACATGGAATTCCTCTAATCTTTTGAAAAATTTTAATTTCTAAACTTGCTACACGAAAGAGCTTATTGAAATGGGTTTCATTGTGTACAAAACGTTCCGACCATCGCAAATAATCCCTAAGGAAAATTTATTGAAACAGTGTTTATTTATCAATCTTTGTCAATTAACTCAAGCTTTTTTTTTTTCTCTCACGCAGAGAGGATAAGCCCGAAGAAAAGAAACTTAATAACAAAGACCTTTATCCAAACGGTTTTTTACTTAAAAAAGTCATTAAATGTGCAGATTAATTCCCTTCCCTTCTTGCTAAACGAAACTTGATCAACTGTTGCAAGTTTTCCCGGCGGCCATAACCATTTTCAAGGAATTAATTCGAAAAATCTTTTCTAGGCTATATTCATTTTAATTTCAGAGTCACGTAAAGCGTTAATACTCTTAGTTTGCATTAATATTCTATTTGCTTCTTTATATTGAAATCAAAACCTATCTAGCATTTCATATGCAATATTTAGAAGAGAATTTTAATAAAATGTAATTAATAAAACTGTTTACGTGGTTTTAGATTGATAAACAGCATTCATCTACATCTATCGGATTTTGATTAATTGTATTTGGGTATGAAGTTAAATATTAACTTACCGAGAATAATCCCCAGCAAATTTATTTATTCACTGTTTACCGATGCATTAATTTTGTTCCTTCAAAATCTAAAATCCCCTAAACATTTTAAATATATATATATCTAAATCTGATTTCAATATAGTCATATATAAGTACAAACTTTTTAGCGCTCAACTCGAATTTTTATGAAGAATTTTATTTAGCTAAGGAAAATACAGTTAGATTTTCAATTGTGTTCAATCTGCACACCAACATTTTAACAATACAAACAGAAAATGAAAGCGGCAGAATAAAGACGAAATATCCCCGCCGTTAATAAACGCGAGCATAATACGAAAACTTCGAGGCACGCTGTTAGAAATGTGTACTTAAAAATAAGGAAAATGTACTCATTTTTGAGCATTTTGAACTTAACAGTAAAAAAGCCTCACTTTTGAAAAACATAAATACTCATTATCATACATTTATACGTGTATTTGATGCCTCATGCGGTCATTTTTGAAACAGTTTATTCTTTAAAAATGAGTATGTTAGAGTTCCTCATTTGTTTATATATATTTTTTAAATCAGTGGAGGTTCTTTGAATTTCTTTTAAATTCTTATATAAGTGTTCATTAACTGCTAAATGTGGAGGAATGGTAGGAAGGACATAGCATAGCAATAAGAAAATGAGTGTTTAAGCAGAAGGGGTTTGAAATTTCTTTCAATCTGTGGGTAGTGTGATTTTATGTTTTCTGTAGCCCCCCCTTTTTAATAGTATTTTTTTAAAGCATATGATGCCTTCTTACCCATAATTTCAGTAGCGTCCTTTTAGTAGTAATGTTATCAGAAGAATTGTTTCCCAGCATGTCCATGAAGAGGTAGTCTTAAAGAGCTCAAAATCACTATATGTTAGAAATAAATTTTCTGATAATCCGACACTCATTTGTGAATATTGTTACAGCATGAGGAGGAGTGGGCATTTTTGGTTTTCATAGGCTTTTGCTCTAAATGCAGTAGTTCACAATTTTCTTTCTTAAAGACTGGTATTTGAATGAATTTCTTGAACTACTAACATTAAGTTACTTATTTTCTTTTTTATCTTTTTATCTTCTTTTCTATCTTTTTAATAGTATTTTTTTAAAGCATATGATGCCTTCTTACCCATAATTTCAGTAGCGTCCTTTTAGTAGTAATGTTATCAGAAGAATTGTTTCCCAGCATGTCCATGAAGAGGTAGTCTTAAAGAGCTCAAAATCACTATATGTTAGAAATAAATTTTCTGATAATCCGACACTCATTTGTGAATATTGTTACAGCATGAGGAGGAGTGGGCATTTTTGGTTTTCATAGGCTTTTGCTCTAAATGCAGTAGTTCACAATTTTCTTTCTTAAAGACTGGTATTTGAATGAATTTATTGAACTACTAACATTAAGTTACTTATTTTCTTTTTTATCTTTTTATCTTCTTTTCTATCTTTTTAAAGTACACGTTTAAACGTTTAATTATGCAATATTACTCTATTTGGAAGGAGCACCTGATTCAGACCTACCAGATCCAATAAGTCCAACTGATTCAATGCTGACCCTGATTTATTATTATAAAAACCAGAATCACTAGCGTTCCTCACTTGTAACCCCAACACGGCCGAAAATTTAACGACTTTTTTCAATTTGTAACGACTCCTGCGTTTGCAGTCATGCAGCAACGACGATACGAATTCAGAAACCGTCCAACTAACACTACTCTAACTAAAGTAAACTTCAAGGTTAAATACGCTTCATATATTAACTAAAACCGTGCGCTATTCTTTCTAAATCTCAGAAGCATTATGTAGCAATTCCTCTTTCTAAATCTCAGGGAAACATTAAATAGTAATTCTTCTTTCTAACTCTCAGGGAAACATTATGTAGTATTTCTTCTTTCTAAATCTCAGGGAAGCATTATGTAGTAGAAACATTATGCCGTGGTTATTGTTTCGCCTTTCATTTATGTTATTAAAAATTGTTCAGCAACCTTAAGTCAGTCAAAGGAAATTAGTAAGCAGTTAAAAACTTATCGGCTAACATTTGCATTTCATTTCATAACATTTTGTAATGTATTTTTAATGTTCTTCACCTAGTCATTTTAACAATATTTTATGATCCTTAAAAAATCTCACTGAGCTACAATACCTTCTCCTAGCAGAAATGTACTACAAACGCAGTCGCCAGTCTTAATGGAAAAAGCGAAATATAATACGAACACCGAGTCAATTTATCGCTAGCAAATGTGTTTTCTAGAGACATTTATCTTTGACAGCTTGAAGTCGAGATGTCGAAATGTTAGTATTTCGCTTGCATGTCACTTTCAAGAGCTTGGGTTTCAGTACCATCAGTCGCAAAATGCGGGGAAAAAAAGACATGCTGTCGTGGCTGTCACGAATGTATGACAGACTGATGTGAAATGTGTTTAGGCTGAAGGTTTTTTAAAAATGATGTGGTAAACTGAAAATATTTTCGATGATATCTTCTAAATTTTAATTGGTAGATAAAAAGTAAAGCCGCTAACATTGTGCGGAAACAAGATTCAAGCGAGCGTATTTATTGCAAAATATTCATACACATGCTTTGTACTTACAGTGAACCCCTTTGTCAATGTATACAGTTGTGAGCTTTAACCCCTTAAGGAGTATTCTTGTGTAGAATTTTGAAAAAAAAAATCGAATTTTTTTTTTCATATTTCCAAAGTTTAGACATTCAAGAATATGCCATTAAAAGGATATTTCAAAATTCCTATTATTTCATAAGTTATAGCCGTTTTAGTGACGTGGCATCGGTTCTTGTCCGGCCGCTTCAAGTCAACAAAAGACGGTAGGCGTTCCCGAGTCCCTACGGTTGAATATCCTTTATAAAATCTTTATTGTATGGTAACCTTTTAAATGTATATTTAATTGAACGACATAGAACTGTTTTTGTTGGAATATTCTCCTTCTAGTAAGTTTTGAGTTTTAGCAAGTTCCTTAAGTTAGTTTGAGCCAACCTTCGCAGTTAGTATTTTTAATGAAGGTTTTATACCCATATTAAAAATCTTAGATGTTGTAGGAATCACGATTGGCCCAGAAGCTAATGCTTTTTCAGCGAGACGGGACAAAGCGCGCGTATCGAGTGTTTGGAACTCCGGACTTCAGAAGCGTCAAAGGAGGGTAGAACTGCTCGTTTTTACCAGAGAACATTGGAGAATGAGCATTTTGAAGTAGAGGAAGGTTTCTTATATGCAGCAGGAATCGCCGATTAAAAATATGCAAGTATTCTCTATCATTCTATAAGTAAAATTGTCGAAAACTTGTCTCAAAACTTTGAACGCGTTTTTCTCGAATCTACTTTTTTCGAGCTGGCGGTAAGGATATTTCGAGTTCTAATGGACCGATTTACTTCAAATTTGAAGAGGATATTCTTTAAACATCCTTTTATTGTATGAACCTTAGCAGGGTTCGCGCTAGGCCGCGCGATCCCCGCAATATTTTTTGAAATCCCACTCAAAAAAAAATTTTTTAGGCTTAAGCTTAAAAAATCCCACTTAAAATTTTGGTCAAGGAGGAAAATCCCACCTTGTATTTTTCCCCAGTGTGAACCCTGCTTAGCCAAAACTATAACTTTTCATTTAGTATTTTTAAAAATTCGGAATTGTTAAAAAATATGCAAAAAGAAATTTTTTTTTTTTTAAAACTTGTCCAAGGTTCATACGATAGCCGCATCCATAATAATTAAAATAATTAAGAATTCGTCTGTTTTTATTTTTCAGATAACCAGGAGGGTTGGAATAATGCTCGCCATGACACCCTCTTTTTTTTTGGATCCCCCACTTTGACTGCTCATAACCCTGTCAATTTAAATTTTTTTTTGGTTAATTTTTGTATGTAATAAAACATCAATAAACAAATTATGATAAAACGAATAATAAAAAATTTTTTGTTTCCTTTGTACAGCGCTTCAAAAACCAGGCGAAATTCATGCCTCTACACTAGAATACCCCCTTAACTGGTTTCCCCTTATGCCGTATGGGCTACCCAAAGTTGGTCCCAACCGGTTTGCCCGTACAGCGTACGGGCATTGAAATTTCCGCCTTTGTTTTTAGTTGCCTATAATTTGAATAGATTGAAAGAGAGTCGTTCAGGGGCATTTGTGTTTCAAAGTTATAGAATTTAAAAAATGCTTAAATTCATTATTTATGACATTTTTGAAAATACTTTCATTTTCCTTTCATACCAAGTTAGGACAAATTAATGCAATAAAAATATGCTTTTTTAGGAACATTTCTGGTAAAAAAATTAACCAGTTAATGTTTTAAGACAAAGTAGTTCTAGTGAGGCCCAATCAACATCAGATTTTTTACCAAAAATTATGCGGAAACAAGAAATTGCACTTTTTTTTTTTGGTAATTTTGTCTTATAAACACGTTGCTTTGCTCACTAACTAAGCAGTTCTTTGTTCCGTATTTTAAGGAAAATGACGCATCGCTACCCGTGTGTTGTCACAAATAATTAATATTATCTTTATAAGGTTACTGTGCATTAATTGCATAGTAAATTTATAGATTATATATATATATTTAATCTTCAAATTATTTAGTTCTAAGCAAATTAGTGAAACTTTTGCTAGACAGCCGATTCAAATACCCTTTTAGTACTTAAGAAATTGTAAACGGGAGAATGTAATTAATTGCATAGAGGCAAAATATATATTTCAACGTATTGTATTTTGAAGTTACATAATAAATGATTAAACCGACGTTTTTACAGGATAAATTGCAAATTTGATAGCTTTATTTACTACAAGTATTAAGCGAGTGCATTTCTAAAATTCATAACAGGTTGGGAGAGTTATAATGAAATAAACCCGTAAAGAACAGAAGGTAAAGGACTTTATAGTTTATATGTCAATACAAACATTTAATTTGCTTTTATACTGAATTCATTGACACAACTAAATGAAATTAATAAAACGAAGCATGAAGTCGTTAATATTTTTTGCTCAAAATACTAATCATTCAGTAACTAAGCAATGTGCTTAATTACGCATCCCCACAGTGCAAGTGTTTAAATATGTTTAGTACATAGTATCAAGAAGTTGAAAAATGTTATTAAAAACTGGGTACAAAAGTATCGAATATTATTTAAAGTATCTACAAACCCCGGGATACATATGTTCTATACAATTATTCTTTTTAGATTAAAATATATAATTCATACATAGATTCGAATCAATGTTGACCTTTTGTTTCAATCCAACAAAAATTTCGAAAGTGCAATAAATACTAATAGAATGCCATCAATGAACAACATATAACTGAAAACGGTAAAGTACAGAAAAGTATGGAGATTAAATGAATAACTAAAATTAGTAATTTTCAAGGATTAATCTATTATTTGCAATTTGCATTTGACAACATTAAATTTCTCGCGATGCATTATTAAATCTAATGGTAAAATTATGAGAAAATAAAATTGAGCCGCACACGCCTTGAATGCGGAATTAGAGACGAGTTCTATTCCATTCTTCGCCTTGAATGTAATTTCAAACTTCTTGTGTTAATAGAAAATTAACACTGACGTCAATTAGACACCAATGGCATATCCTGAAAGAAATTTTGAATTATGGAATACACTTCATTAAAAATTATTTACAGACAAAACAAAATGTTATCTGTATACTGGTTTTCCTATGTTTAATCCACACAGCTCAGACACAGCAAACAAATATTAAGGAAGCACAGAAAAGCAAATGCATATTTTAAAAAAAAGAACACTTATTCTGTTTAATTATATTTTTTCCGTTGCCAATTGGTTTTGCTTATACGTCTGGTCTGTTTCTTTATTTCAGTAGCAGACTATCGTCTAAAAATATTTTTTTAACGTTTTCTTTCGTTTTGGAAATCGTCTGCATTAAAAGCAAATTAAGCATGCTGAATTGCATTAAAATACAAATGGAACTGTAAAAGATTTCGTCCATCGTGTACTGTAATACAGGACGAGAAATCTCATTAATATTGTTATTTCTAAGAGTCATACAAATCCGCAATTTCTATCAATTTTATTTTAAAAAATAGTTTTTAATTGCTTACATTGTTTTAAAATAAAATAAGTATAAGTTGTCAGAAAAATTTCGTGAAAATATATATTAGGGCGCCTTTTATACTTGTTGCTTTAAAACAAAGCGCATTCGGGGGACACAAGAACAGGTGTCACTGGTTCTATTTTACTTTATTTAGTGTCTTTCAGAAGGTTATTGTTATAAATATATAGCAAATAAGTGTAAAGCGGTCGATCAAATTATTATTTAGGAATTGTGTTTAATTGTTTGTGCAATAACTAGCACAAACACACACAGCAAAAATTTTACAAAGAAAAAAAATGCGCTGTGTAGGATTAAGGAGAATGGAATCTGGAGAATAAGATATAACTTCGAACTACAACTAAACTTTAGAGAACATAATTTAGTAAAAGTGATTAAAGCGTCGCAGCTGGCTGGGACATCTGCAGCGATAGTGATGAAAACCCAGTTAAGAAAAAAAACTTTCATAAAGTCTGACAGAAAGGGTGGCCCACCACGTATGAGATGGCTAGATAATGTGGAAGACAAATTGGAGTCAACAGATGGAGAATTATAAGCTTGAGAAGAAGAAATATCGACATTGACGTTTTTTGCAACAGGCCACACATATGTATCCAATAAGCAATTGGAATCAGACTTTCTGAAAGGTTTAATTTATGTTTGACCTTTATTATTTATGTTTTTAATCGAATGACCTTTTCAGACTTTAAAAAAATATGCAGTTTTACGTCGTTCTTCAGTTTCACCCTCTTTATAAGGCGTATTTTCACCGCATACATGAACATTAATGCTTTAACAGTATCTATTATTACAATGTTATATTCCTGCAAAAATGTGAATTACACTGTGCAACAAATTTGAACTTTTTTTTTTTTTGTCCTTTAGATGAAACTATGTGATTCTATATAAACAAAAGGGGCTTAATTCAAATATCCAAACCAAAATGGTCCATCACGTACCGTTTTTGCTAGAGACCCACTTCTCATATTTATACAATTTGGTTATAGAAGAATAACTGCGGCTTACTTATTGAATACACAAACACAAAAAAAGATATTTTTTTTTTTTAGGCCGTTTCATCTTGTGGGCATCTGTAGGTGTGCCCTGATAACAGATTAGCAATATTCAATTCGTATACTTCTATTCTATCAACCGCTGAAACGCTTTTAAAACACAGATATCCTGATGAGACCTTTCCCCCATTCTCATCATTAATTACGTCAAGGTTTTGAGGAAAGGAGTCCATATGGGAGTCCAAAAAGTGTAGACTTTAATGAAATATAGCAACCTAATAATACAAAAGCATTTTATCATGTCAACAACAAGATTTTCGTAATTTTTAGTTCTCTCATTTCCAAGGAAACGTGAGCACACCTATTTAAAGGCCATCCAGGCAGATTTTTCGGCTTCTCACTGCTTGTTTTCATACTCTTCATCATGAAAGGACTTCCTTAAGTTGTGGGCCAATAAAAATCCTTTCTTTTAGTTTTGCCTCACATATTTTTAAAATTTTTTTCCTGAAATGCAAGAAAGTCACTCCTTCTCTGTCCAGAGCTTTTACAAATATTTCGATAAACCAAGTTTAATATACAATTGTGTTAAAAAGGCACATTGTAGATTTACAAGTGGCTAATTTAATATGCTTTTACCACTCAAAATTTTAAATTTTCCTTTGTGTTTGCGGAATATGCTACAGGAAGGAATAGGAAAAAAAACTTAGATGGAAAAGCACCAAAAACAAGCGCCACTCTGCTGAATTGTGCTCATGTCCTAATGCTTGAAACACTACATTTTACATCACAGCAGCATACTATTTTTTCTTTCTCCGCAAAATAGTCTACAAAATGCTTTTGTCGTCTTGTAAAAAACTCGAAACTTCGAGAAGTAGATAAAGCTTTTGTTGCCAAAAAATGTCGCTAAAGTAACCCAAGTTCCTTAAAAAAGTCTCTAGAATGGCAACAATTTCACTGTCAATGAGAAAGATATAATTTATAATAAATTCCGTCGATAAATTACGAAAGTATGCACATTTATCCAGAATATATGTAAAAAGCTAAAATGTGGAATTTTGGAAAAATGGTACGTGATAGGCAAAAAATAATTGCAGATTCGTAATTCTCAGCCAAAAATACATAAGAAACAGACATTTTCATCCAAAGGACATTTTTCGTGTTGCACAGTGTTATTACTTCTACCGCATTGTCTTAAATACTTATTCAAAAAGCAGAGTAGTTACTAAAAGGAAGGAAATTCCCGGATTTATCTTTTTTCAGAAGTCTTATATTGCATCTAAAACTCCTAATAGTATTATCTTTGAATACTACGAAATATTTCTATAACCCTTAAAATCCTAAGAAGATATGCAATTGGATTTCGTATTAGAAGTTCAAAGAACCGTAATAATAGATTAGAAAATGGAATAGGTCGAGCCAAAAGCAGCTTTTCGAAAATTCCAGAATTTCATATCGGTGGAGAAGTTTTTCATTTAGCTCAGACAGCGCAAAAATCTTTCAATACTCCTATACTTACTCCTACTTTTATTCCGTAAGAACATTCTATTTCCTTTTTTTCCCGTTGAAATCCATGTTATAGTCTATTAGACTCTATAAATCACTAATTTTGCATTTTTCATATTTTAGATATCGTAGATTCAAAATGATTTTAAAAATTTCTAAATTATTTGAAAAATATTCCATCGAATGCATATTGTTCTTACACAATATCTGTTGAACTTTGGTTCTGAAATTATAGAATTATATTATAATTTAAAACAGTTTTATTATTAAAAATTTAGTCCAACTAATACCAATTTATGGAAGAGTAATATTTTAAAGTATAGTATGTTAGTATATTACAACATTGTATTTTTAATGCCATCCCCTCGATTTTTTTTCTTTTGTACTTTACAATAGTTTTTAAAGTAGAAACAGGAATGTTCACACTTGTTACTAATTCTACTTCCAATTATCTTGTACTCCTGCGATTTTTTTTTAAATTTATCCTTCAATGAGAATGTTTACGTTTCAAAGACTAAGGTTTTAAAGATAGAAATCCAAAAAGCATAGAACAAAAAATGGGCTTAAAGGGCTTCGAAAATAAAATGCTTATTAGTAAAAGCCGGATAATAATATAATGAAAAGATCCCTGAACGACTGTTTGATGGTAAAACGTAACTGATGTTAACTGTTTTTAATATAAAGAATATTTCCTAAGTCATTTTCTACATTTAAAGCAGTCTTTTTTGCACTGCCTGTCGAATGAAAAAGTAAAAAAGAAATTAAAAGAAATCACATTCCTTTAAAAAATCAAACAATTTCATTTGCTTTGAAACTAAATGTTTCTTCCACACAAGTCAAGCAATGAAAGATGAGTTCAATTACAGAGATATCATTTAGATACGTTGAACTGCATTGTTGGCCAAAATGCCGAAATATGACATTACCAACCCCCGCAGCTGATGGATATCAACTAATGCATAAAAAACGCGTATTACCTCCACTGAATTTTAACAAATCGTTCTCATTCATATTAAGTAGATTATGTATAGTGCTTCAAAAAAAATACTGAAATAACCCCATGGGATTTTCATGGTGGCAAAACTGCAGCTTAAAAATAACGGACCTTTGCTGTCGTCCTGTTTGTTCATGCTGTTGTCACACGTTTATGTTTTGGGATCCTTATGTTAGGGAATATACTGAAACATGACATGAATATTTGTTATCACGCTCAAAGATAACCTAAGTCATAAGCAAGCATAGAAAATTTTCAATTACTTATCTGCAAACCCGAGAGATTAAAACTCGTGATAAACATCAAAGCAGGGCTA
Organism: Octonoba sinensis; assembly: GCA_038502835.1. Taxonomy (NCBI): domain Eukaryota; kingdom Metazoa; phylum Arthropoda; class Arachnida; order Araneae; family Uloboridae; genus Octonoba; species Octonoba sinensis. Next base: position 199,516,333 of record CM076598.1, on the reverse strand, counting down.
TATAATTTAAAACATTGAATATATTCATCTCATAAAATAGGGATGAAGCTTTTAAAAGGGAACGATAATATCTCCCAATATTAAAACAGCAAGTATGTCTGTGTGTGTCTCGCGTAGAGCCAAGACTGCTCGGTCAATTTTGCATGGAATTCGTTTCGAATATTAGGGTGTGCACGTGCACCTAGAAGAGTTTTTTCGAAAATTCGAATGTTCTCAGGTTCTTGATAACAGTTTATAAAATATTGGCAAAAGAAAATTAAATGAATTAATAATTCGTTGCAGACGATATTTTTGCCAAGGGAAACGATCAAATAACAAACATTAATAGAATTCAAATTATCGTCTGCTTTTACCGTCACGGTTAAAAATAGCATACCGCGTTTGAAAAAGCAAAAATATATAATAATTTTTAAAAAAAGCTGAAATTGATTTCAGATTTAAAATATTGTCTGTTTAGTTATAATACGCTATGCCGAAAGCTTTAATAAGGTATAATAGGTGTACTGGGATTTCCTGTTTATTAAAATATCGTCTTTTTTCTCCCATAGTTTTAATAACTATTGTAGAACACCATACATGGATAGATATCGTTCGGGAAAACTAGCGTATAATAAAATGTTAATTTTAAAGTTTTTCTAATATACACTTTTTGATTTTAATCTACAATTAATGGCTTACGGTGCAGCCTACGTGGAAAGATTGCGTCTGAACTGCTATACAAGTGGATACTGTAATATTGGTTTTTAATTTTTCAATGCGTGTTGAATAGTGCCATTAAATCTGTTGCGCGTGGTGAACGAGGACTGCTTCCAAACTGTGGCACAGCTATAAATTTTAATTTTCAAGTTGCTATTCAATAACAGCTTCAGTTATTTTTAATGTTTATTGAATAGTGTCTCTTAATCATTTGATATGTTACGAAAACGAACTTTTTGTTCATAATGTGTATGTAAATAAGAATTTAAATTTTATCATACTATTTTGTTATAACTATTTATAAATTTATTTATATTATTTTTTTCCCCAGTAAATTACCATATGTTACTTGCGTATTTGAGCTCGGATGAAAGGTTTTTTTCCGTTTTCAAAGTTTTGGTTGCTGCTGTTGGTATCTGCAAGCAACAAAATTTCGTTTCTGTTTTAATGTCTATAAATAATCGATAAACATTAATTATAATAAAAATTCCTGAATTTAAACTATTCCAACGGCTTATAACAGTCCTTTTTGTGTGGGTACTTGAACCAAACAAACAAAATGCGTTTTTTTTTAAATAGTTTCTTTTTTCTGTGGGTATCTTATGTACAACAACAACAAAAAAAATACGTTGCTTAAATGTGAAGGATCGCCGGTTTATTGCCGTGGGCAGCTAATTTTTTAATTTTTTGGAATGCTATACATTTTAATAAAATATCATTTTCACTTAAAGTTACTACTGTATAGAGTAAGACCACCAGCGCTCCGCCACCACCACTATTCAGCCACTACGACATAACACCCCTTAGAAATTGTATATATCTAGCTGAAAATACAAAATTCCACTTTTCCCGTTGTTCACTTACCTATCGCTAATCATCATCAAAAGCAGTGAGTCGCGCTTAAGTTTTATTGAATTATTATTCAGTCATTTTATTTCAAGTGTGCTGTTAAGCTTTGATTGCCAGTTATTTTTTTGCTAAGAAGCGTCATTCTAAAATGGTAAGTAAAGTTTTGTTTTTTGTTCTACTGTAATTGAAGTGATTTTTCTACTAATAGATTGTCTAAGGGAATCTGTTTTATAAAAGTATTATATTTTTAGACTAGAATATGTTTAGAGGGGAGGCCGTACATAGGGAATTGGCTTCGCTTACAGATCCAGTAGTCAGCCAAGGTAGGCCGACTGGCAACATGTCGTTTAGTTGGTTTACCTAGTACTCAGCCATTTTCTTAATGTGACCTTTTTAATGTGCAAAATAGAACTAAATTAAGGAGAGAGCATGTGAAAATTGTTCAAAATACTGATCTATAATTATTACGTATTTCGTGAGTTGAAAGTGTTTTGAAGCCTTGTGCAAAATTTCAAACTTATGAAAACAATACTTTAAACGATCTGGTTTTTGTGAATGACTTAAGTTTTTATTTTGCTTTTAAAATCTTGAAGCTCATTTTTCTATGCTTTGTATTTTTGTTTAGTGTTTGGTAGTAAAATCTCCGAGGCTCTTTTTCCTCTGTTTTTATACTACATATTGTTGTAGTTTAAAAATACTTTTTCAATGTATTAGCTAACTTTAAAATATGCTCTCATGTTTTAAAATATATTCTCAAAGCTACAATTCGATATCATGAATTCAATATGCAACTGAACGAAAAGGGGAAAGCCAAATAAATCTGGGAAGTAATTTTCACATGAGCTAAGAAGAAAGTGAATTTTTCTCGTGGTGGATGTCAGGGAAGTATAAATGACACTAAAAAACATAAATTGAGCTATATCATTAATGATTTTGATTTACCTTAATTTCCTCTGAATGCAATTGACGTAATACAAAATAAGTTTTTTAATTTCTAGTCATTTCAAAAATATTTCATTTTTAGAGCTACCGGTTCAACTCATGAAGATATTTTCATTTTCGTGCGGGAAAACTTTTCCAAAATAAATACAGCAGTAGGAGATAACTTGTTTATATCGTAAAGGTATAAATCTTCTGCAGACATTAAAATTACTGTAAAATTTACTGAAATTTTTGAATTAAATTTTTCGTTTTGCATTTCTTTTGAAAAGACTCAGTATAATATGCATGAATTTCCCCAACTTCTAAGAAAGTATTTTGATTTTATTAAGACTTATCCCTTTCTGCAATACTTTGTATTAAAAGGATAGACGTCATGAAGAAATACAAACTGCTGAAGCAACGGTAATCTCGTTCTTTATCATTCTGTTTCTCCTCTAATGTCCCAAGCACCATTTTTATTCGAATCAGCCTTTCGGGGAACGACAAATTGTCTTCCCTAACATATTGTGTGGACATTACTTCATGGAGTAAAACAAACCCATTTTCGAGGAAGGATTTTTCTTACTTTATTCGATTCTTTTCTAGAAGCCGTCTAGATACTTATTCCTTTGTTACCCTGAAATCCTCTCCAGGAAGCAGAAGTCTATAAACAAAATCTGTCAGCGACAAATTGGTGAAAATAATGAACTATTAGCTGGCGCATTATTAAACTTGTTTCTTGGAGTATACTTATTTTCTTCCCATTTTATTTATTTTTCCTTTGCATATATTGTGGAAAACACATTTATATATACACACCGTAATCTGCATTCAGATAGCTAGAACTTTTAGTACAGTTCTGGTTTTACGGGAAACAATACGTTTTGCATAGTTCTACTATAAAGGAGAAGTGAATAGAAACTTTTGCTCAGTATGCTGTCTGAACGAGGTTTACTTACCATGCAAATTTTATATATTATTTCTCTAGCCTGCTTTTCTGTCGGTCCGCGAGGTCTTCCTTATTCCTTTATCAAATTACCCCTCATTTTAAAGCTTATCGTGCCGGCGAATGACGAAAAATAGACCCACGGTCTAAAAAATATATCGGTTCTCCTAAATTTGAGATTTAAAATCTAAGAGGTTCTTTAATGGATGCGAACAATTAATAGATATCGAATACACTTCCAACATTTTATTTAAAGTGGTTTTGTAAACGCGTATATTATTGGTATGTTAGTTTTGTAAACGCGTATATTATTGGTATGATTGAATACAATACTTGTGGCAGGCCATGGTAGCCTGGTGGTTAAGACGTCGAGCTTCGGATCGGATGATCTCGGGTTCGAAACCCGAGCCGCTGAAGACCCCCCATGTACACTTGGGGATACGTGCATGTAAAATCCGTGTACCCTGAAGTCCCGAGGCAGTTCCGAGGGTACCGGAGGGTGGAGATTTTCCCTTCACTCTTAGGTCAAAAAAGGAAGGTAGCGTATTTGTGGTGTCATCCAAGTACATAATGAGCCAAGTCGTACTTCCACCGTCGTGGCGCTCATCTATAAACGTAAGGCGCTCCTTACTGCCTTAATTCCTAGTCGCTCTGCGAAGGGGAGCTTGGATATCCAAGTGACATTAGAAACAACAACTTGTGTAAAAAATTGTAACAGCTATTGGTACTGATGTTTTCAATTGCATGTCTTCTTTTGAACCAACGCTCGCTTACTTTTTCTCTTCTTCCATGATGTCCTTTCGCCCAAACTTCTAAAGAATGGAATGCCACACAAAACGATTTGGTGCGCAGTGCCCGAAATTCCGCATGGATCGACTAGTATAGTTATATTTGCGTCTGTCTAACCCACTCCCAAGTAAATTTGAAAAGACCACGCCTATGGTGTGAATGAATTTCATAGGTTCAAGGGATAGCGTATCACCTAACTTTTTGTTTCAGTCATTATTGGATCGTCGGCATAACGGACGCCGGCACTGGATTTAATTATTGATTTCGTTCTATGGGATCATCCACAAATGATGTCACGCTTCGCGAGGGAGTTCTGAACATTGTGACAGTTTATGACAAGGGGAGGGGGTAGCAAGATTTGTGACATCACAGCACTTTGATTAAAATAAAAACATTTAAAATTAGCAGGTTAAATATCTTTATACTACTTATTATTATTTTTTTTTTTTTTTTGTGTTCTCATTGATTTCATTCTATATCGAAAGCATTAATGATGATTACGGTTAAAATTAACTTTAGTTTAAATTTACATGAAATATTGCACTTTCTTCTAAATTACACTTATTTACAATTTTACGAAAAAATAGCGCGGGTAATTGTAACAGAATTTGAACAATTAAGACTTTTTACTATAATACACCAATTATGTTTTTTCCTTGTAAACCTTAATCTGGTTTTACATAAACCAAGTACACACATAATCATTGTTATGCTCACAAATGGTCATTAAAAGTTCAAAAATAGAATTGAAAATGTGACCTTTAACCTTTGCACTCTGTTTCTAAACTACAAAGTCGTATGCTTATTTAATATAGCGTGACATGTGGCAAGGGGGTATGCGGTACGTTGAAGTGTGACATTTTGTGACAAAAGGGGGAGGGCAGGTCAAATATATTGAAAAAAAAGGGACATTTATAAATAGTGTATCTGCGTAGTCACAATTCAGTATTACTCGGCTATTTCATCAGCAAATGAACTCGAGGGAAATTCACAGTACCTAATATCTGTTTCGTGTAATTATTTAATGCAATATTGTTCACGCATCTGTCATTTAGAGATAAAATGCTATTACAATTTTTTCACACCTTTCGCGACGTTCACTGTTAATTGCGTCATCTCGGTTTCGAAATAATTAAAGGAGGCATCGAATTTGGACATATGATTAGAGAAACTTTATCAAAAAATTTTAGTATCTCTACACCTCTCCCTTTTACTGTTTACATTTTTAACCATAAGCACAAAATGCAATATCCACAGTAAGAAACAAGAGGGTCGCAAGTGAGGTATGAATTGCATTTTTTCCTAGAAATAGCCAGAAATATTGTTATATGATAACCGTCAAACTTGGCACTAGATTTTTTTCATAGTTCTTTCAAAGTGATGAAATAACTAACAAAACACAATATTTCAGATTCATTTTTACACTAAATGAAAACTTAAAACTTTGTCGTATAAATAATGAGCATAAAAGCTATGCTTTTGTTCGCAAATTAAAAAGCAAATTAAATTGAACAAATACTATTTGGACAGCTTTAAAAAATTAAAATATCTTAAGTATTTATGTTGCATTTCAATTTAAAAAAAAAATACGCGATTAATTCCAGTTTTCTGAAAATCATGGCTTTTCGAAAGATGGCATGTGGACCGTTTTTTCCAGGAATCTCCCTCCCCCCCATTTGAAGCACTCGTGCAACAAAAGAAATGCACTTGTAAAAAAACTCAATTATTTCCAGAACAATTCTTAGATCTAGAAGTTCCTTTGGTCGAATCTGTGAAAGAAAGTTTCTTTCTCACACACACACACAAAACAAAAAAAAAAAAAACACATGAAGTGGTGCTGTCCTATTGAACCCTTTTATGAGGATTGATGGGAGACTACTTTTAAGTAATGATTCTGTTTGCGAAATACCATTTTTTAATTTATATGATGAATACATAAAAAATGGCAAATGCGTATTAATGCAATTAGAAATTTACGGCTGCAATGTTGAGGGAAGATTAATAAAATATTTCTTTTTCTTATGCATAACTGATAAACGGCTATACTGTCAAAACAGATCAAACATTTAAATAACTAAAGTATGTGTGTGTTTTTTTTAAGTAAAAGAAAATATATTAAAATTCCAGATTTAAGAAAGTAAAAACAAAAAAAATCGTGCAATTATCTTGCTTCTGGTTTACTAACAAGTCTACAAGTCTTAAAATATAATTTTATTTTCATTAGTAATACTGCTAAAATGAGTTTTAAATGCATTTGAGTGTGAATAAAAGAACGACAAGTTATGAATACAAATATGAAGGAAATGGTTAAATTTAAGAGAGTAAAATATTTGTCAGTTTACTTGGATAACGAGGTCCATCTATTGAAACTAAAAGGACATAGTTAACGAAGTACTACTTATAAAAACTAATAGTGGCCTATTCAACCCCCATGTTTCATTATTATACCACTACAATTCGATCTTTACCGAACTATATTATGGGTTCGTAATCGACAAAATTCCTTCATTTGAAGGATGGGATTAAAAACTATTAGATTTTCTTCGTTTAATCGACATATCATATTTTTCTATTGACAGCACATTAAGTATACTGATCTTGTTAATCTGCAGGCTATTTTTTATTTTATTTAATAAATCATACTTTAGAAGTGAACATTCATTTTTCAAACAGTAGGCATTATTATAAATATATTCAAATAAAAGCATGAAGCAATTCCCTCAATGAAGCAAAATTTATAAAGCCATGATCCGGAAAACCCAGAAAATTGTTTAAAATGATTTGTTAACTGTTATTTCAAAATAGTTTTAGTCTCTGCATCATACTTGAACTGAAATTAACTTTATTCCGTTATAATCACAAATATACAATTTTAAAACTTTGTCAATCAGGATATAAATTGCCTTTGCAAAAAGATTTACATTTGCAATTCCTGAAGTATTTTAAAGTTTCTGATTTTAAAAGGACCTACGTACTAATTAGAATGAAAACAGATAAATGAAGATACTTTATATATTGAAACTTACCCAATGATACCTCCTTCTGTAAAGACGGAAGTTTTCATATAGGGGCGTTTCCTTTCATTATTCTAATGTCCCTCCAGCACATCCAACAGTTTGGGAGCAAAAGGACATGCTTGGCACCCACAAAATTTAAGGAACTAAAGTTTTCTCCACACGAAGATTTTCAAAAGCCATACATGACGTACGCAATTCAAATGTGCAGTGCCATAAGAAATCAGCCAACCAATCAACGAATGTTCGCAATTCATTGCCAATAGTAAGTTGACACGACAGACTTTGATCGACAACGTTTCCACTTTTTCCGAAAAGTTTCGCCAGTCTTGGCATCTATGCTAGGTTCTTGTTTTTACACGTTGTTAATCCTAACGAATGTATCAGCTAAAGTAATGAATCGTAGTATATATTTTTCACAACTAATTAAACTGAAATTTCCACGCAGAATTTGAATAATTTGTAGCACGCAATCTATATTCTGACTTCAGTATTTTGAAAGTAGCAAAACGAAGACCTGAGCAAAAAATAGTTTCTTTCACGAAGCTCAAAACTGCATGGTAAAGCTTTTACGAACTTCTTAGCTCACAGATCGATAAAAGAAGGCTTATACAGAAGAAAAGAAAGGTATGTGGAAATTCTGAAAATAGTTTAGATTGCCTCTTAAAGTGAACATGTAAGGTAAATTGAAAATGACTGAAGAAATTTACGGAAGCAAAAGTAAATGTTGGTTTATTTAAACGACAGTTTTAAGAAACAATTTATGGAAGATTCCTGATATGAAATGATACATCAAACTTAACAGATTCTCTTACTTTTAAATGAAATCGATGATTACAACAAGCTAAAACAATAAAAATAGATGTCTCTTTATATAATATTATATATAAAAGAACATAAACGTTTGCATTGAAAACTTTGTTAAGTCATTTGCTTATAATGTTGTTCTAAAACTCAAACATCTTGATTTATGTAACTTTTAAGTGATTTCTAATATTATAAGGAGCCAGATATTTCCCAACCTATACATTACACTTAAATGCATTCAATTTATTTTGAATGCATTCATGCTAGCGTTAAATACAAAACATTGTATGCGCTTTTTTAAAAACTTGTTTCATTGAATTACACCATTATACATGTATATATATATATATCAATAATAGTTGCTTCAGGAAAGTCATTTTCCGAATTTTCTGGTTTGTCGTAAAAGATGATGAAATTCATAATGTTCCAGTGAATTACAATGTCCGAGTAAATTTCAAAACTTGAACCTCTAGCGAATGACACACATTTCTAATTTTGAAGTTTTGTTGTTCCTTAAAATCTTTAAAGTCATTAGACTGCATTTGTACTAAACGATATGGTTTTCTTGGATTCATTTGTTTGCAGAAAAAATGTACAAAATGTAAAATTCTCATCTCTTAAGGTTATTATTGGGAGTCGAATACCTCATTTACTGTACTCTATGAGACACTTTGTAATATTTTAAACGGAATAATGTAACTTTATAAAAAAGGGCTGACAAGTTTCTTCTAAAGTGGAAAAAAAACATGAAAAAAAGCATGCCTGAAGAAATAATTTTATTCCAATTGGTTCAAACTTATCACATTTCTTTCAGAATATTTTGTTCATAATAAGAATTCACCACATAAACTTTCGGAGATAAAATAAATGTATTTTTAAGGATACCTTTTAGGTATACATGTTAGACCTATAAACACTTCGTTTCATGTGCTAAAATTAATAATCAAACACATAAATAATGTCAGCTTCAGTTTAAATAGTGTAAATTATGATTATTTAAACTTCTTGTTATAAGTTGTACTGACAATTTTCAGCCCTTTATATACATGTTTTGTTGAGTCTGAGTACTCATTGGATAGAAACTAGGTATTAGCTAATAGGTAGAGTCAGGTGGGGTAAAGTGGTCAATGGGGTAAAGTGGACATACGGCAAATAAAAAGCTATAGCTTTGAAATAAATAAAGGAATTGATGTATTTTTTTTAATTTTAGCTTTTAATAATTAAGAATTAAATTTTACATGCAAAATTATATTAATAGCAACTCTTTAGGTGGAGAAAACACTCGATTTGTTTGTTTGTACAACACTTTGAAATTGAAAAAGCTCTTTTAACTTCTCTCTGACATTTTGTTTTAAAGAGTTTGCAGCAAATGGACGGTGCAGGTAGTTTTGCACAGATCTAAAAAATACTTCCTTACTAACTGTGAAGCTATATTTAGTTTGTATATTATTTTACAGTTGTTTAAATAAGATGGGGTAAAGTGGTCATAGTATTAGGCTTAACAAGCACCAATGTTCTAAAATTACTTTAGGTTAATTTATGCGGTAGATCAGGGATTAAATTGCATAGGAATGCACCGTAGCTCAGTTTCCATATTTATTTTCAATTTTTAACTATTAGAGGGAATTCAGGCTATTTACGCAAGAAAATAAATTGTGAAGACCACAGTGCTCGCAACTCTTTTGTTAGAATTTAAGCCACGAGGCAGATGTTAGTTACATTTTAATTTCACTAATACTGGTTTTTTTTTTTTGAAAATAACTTTTAAATTTACTTTTTAGTAAACCGGAACTAACACAACTGAGCTCTAATGCAATAGAGATTGAAGTTACTTTAATACAGTCTTCTTACAATGGTGTGTTTAGAACTGAAAATTTTTAGAAGCACTTTTGATAAAAGAATCTTCAAGTATCAATAATTCATTTATAAACAGACTTATTATTATTAAGCTGTAAATGTTCAGAACTAGCAGTGCTTCGACCAAGAACTGTACATGAAAGAGAGAGCGAATTAAAAATAGCTAGGTAAAATATGTATTTTTCTCCCATTGATTTTTAGTAAGGTATAATTATCCAGAATTCTCTTATTAGCAATGTTTTCTTAATATGTTATTCAAGTAATTTAGTCATCGATTAAAATCTATTTTAAATTTTTTTCACGGAAAATTTTGAATTTCATATTTATGTTTTATTATATGTATTGAGTTAAAGGACAGACATAAAATCTAATATTTAGGGATTAAAGCCCAAGAATACCTACTGTTACGTATCCTAACATGTTTTGGTACATAACTTCGTTTTAAGACCATATACGCAGCAGTTGAAGAGACTGAAGTACCTTACGAGACGTTACGAAGATGAGGCTAACTTTTGACCATAATAGAGGACCTAAATAAATTCAGTTGCGGGAAATAAAGTTGTTTTCGTTCTAAAATAAACCTTTGTTGAGTATTTTGAAGTATTATGGCTATTAATACTTTTATGTAGTTTTTTTTCAATTGTGACCACTTTACCCCATGCACTACTTACTTTACCACACCCCATGGGGTAAAGTGGTCATACCTACATCCCAGAAAGAAGGCGTCATAAAATTATTTTACTTAACTTTTCTACTCAAAATTTGTTGCAATCTGTTCTTTAATAATGTAATGTAAAATAACAAGCAAAAAATCTGAAGGTTTTGGACAAATTCTTATATTTATTGGTAAAAAAAGTTGAAAAACGTGGATTTCATGACCATTTTACCCCACCTGACCCTATCTCTAATTGTCGAACATGAAGATAATTTTTCAAACAGAAATTCTGGTTTGAAAAATACAGCTAATGACATGCAATTTTGAACGCTAGCAGAATTCCTACTCTTTAATTTCAAATTAAGGATATATCATACAAATATATGTATGATATATACTGTAATTTTTCTACACATGTCTACAGGCTACAGCCTAAAATTTGCATTTTGAAGACTAAAACCCAGCTCACCTCAGAATGCATTGCAAAAAAAAAAGTATTGAATAAATATTTTGGCTAAAAATAATGAACTAACTATACTACAGATACTCCATCAAGATGATAATGATATGAGATGAGTTACCTATAGAAAGTTCTAGATCAATAGTCCTTTAAAATTTGCATTCGCATATAAATCGACACTTTGGTTTAACGAGGTTCTAACCGTTTCGAAGTAAATTTCGAGAAAGTTTTTCCACTTACTAGAGTTCTCCCAGCGGTCAAAATTCGACCGTAATTCATTAACATTTTTAAGTTCAGACCGGAAACTTTAACAAACTTTTAGACATTTAAGTTTTTCTGTTTGACAAAAGTTTTTGGTTAAAAATTTAAATTAGTGATAATCTTACATATTATTACGCTAAATAACATATTAAACGCTAGTTCAAATCAAGACACTTACGAAACGTTGATTCAAAGAAAAATAACTAGTCACCGCACTTTTTATCTCACTTTGTTACACTAGATTGTCTTAGCATCAAATAGCATTCTATTTTTTTTTTACATTGTACTGTTCAAACAATCTGAATAACTTATCATAATATATGTGCAATAGAAATGAATAACTGACGCCTTAATATTAGTCTTATTTTGCTTAGACATTCATTTAATAGATTGCATTTTCTCTTTTGTTTTGTTCTGGACAATTATTCTTCTTTGAATTATAAATAGTAAAAAATGTATTGAATGTTGTGCAAATATTGTAGATCGTAGACGTAAGGAGTAATAAGGAAGTATATGAGAAATAAAGATTTGTAAAAAAAGGCTTTTAATTTACGCCGAAAGTAGGAGGGGAAAACAACGATTTCCAAAAATTTTGTATTGATAGCACTAAAACTCATCAATAGTTACTAAATAAAAAAAAAACAGAAGAAAACCGGTTGACAAACAGAGGAGGAAATAGCACTTAACTGTTTTGTCTTCGCCTATTTATATATAAATAACTTTTTTTATGTATGATAGAATTTGTTTCTATTTTTACTATTTGCATTAAAATGTATTTATTTATAGGTTGATCAGTTATTTGAAAATATATATATGTTTTCTTCTTTTATTTCTAAGAACGTCAAACTGCAGTTAGAACCTTTTTCAAAACTGGTACGGCTTTCGGGAGAGAGACACAGTTGAACTGCTTATAGAACTTCGGCAAATTAATACTTTCATAAATTGGATTGGTATTGCACAAAGTTTTAACTCAAACCAAAAATGTAACAATAAAATAAATAAATAAGAACACAATTTTGAGTAATTAAATTGAATGACACTATTAATAGGTTTAATTAAAATGTAACATAGCGTCATAATATTCCTTATTTTGTATGAAGACGTGAAGGGAAATGCCGTTTTTTATGTTTATTTTTTTTGCAACCTTTTGGATCTTAGGTGTTTAATGAAACACCATTCAAACTGCAATTTTCTGTCGTCTTTTTCTGTTTAATATGTTTTGTCATGTCCCTCATCGGTGCTTCAGCAAGCTTGATATTTACCGTATTTGCTGGCTCATATTTGTCATGTGATGCTTTCAAATCCATTGTGAAGTGTTACAACGAATTTCAAAACTGAAACTCTATCGAAGGGCACAAATTTATAATTGAGGAGTTTCGCAGTTCGTATCAAACCTTTAAAGTCGTCAGACTGCATTTGTACGGCACAATATGGTTGTCTGGGTAAATTTGTTATAAAATTTTAATCAGTTCAATTCCATAATTGAAGTCGGCTTTGTTCACGGATTTTACAATGTTGTTATGAACGCTGTCAACTTCATAATCACATGAATGACCGGGTGAGTTATTTGTCTGGATGGATGGAACATTAACCCTCTAATGCCCAAGTTTTTTATCATCTTCCGCCGCATATTAACCGATCTCACCCAGTAGTAGGCTTAAACCCCGCCTCCTACTGACTTTTTCAATGACATCATGGTCCTTAGATGGTTAAAATTCAAGAGGAAGAGAAGTAGCGTAATGGGCAACCTCACTACAAGGTAGGATCGGTCAATATGCTCGTCCGCCTTGAGGCGGAATTGGGAATTAGAGGGTTAATATAAAGTTTGCCTAAACCTCTCTGTATGTTAACCATATGGGAAAACTACTATGAGCACTATTTTATTCTTTAAATAAATAGTAATAAAGTAAAAGTTCTTCTAGTAATAAAGAAATGTTTCTTCTTTTTTCTTCTACCTGATATAGCCATTTTAAAAAATATATGTATTTTTAGGAAATCTTACCATCACATAAGTAACTTACATAATTAATAAGATATTTATTTATCTTTATTTTAACTAAGTGCTTTAATTTTAAAGTTGTATAGGATACATTTTAAGTCATTGAGGTAAAATTTATCTAATAATACTTTAGATAATTGTAAAAAAAAAGTTATTTTACTATTTTAAAATAACGTTAATACATAAAGCTATATTTTGATCAGTTGCAAATGAATAAATGCCTAGTGCAAGAAATGACACAAAGAAAAAACCTCCACCCTCTATAAGTTGACCACCTGTCTAAGTTGACCATTAAAGTGCTACACTGCAAGTGGTAAACTTACACAAGGATTACTGTATATACCTATGCGAGTTATCACTTTCAATCAGCTGATTTGCGGCCAATGTAAGGGAAAGAAAAACCGCTCAAAAACATTCAACCCATACGACCAAACAAATGTAGATTCAAAGAAATTTGAAATTCATGGGTGCCTCCGCAGTGTAGCATGTTTTACGTATCATCTTTGAAGCATCTTCTGTATTGCGTATGTAAATGCAACGACAAATACAACCTCATTTAAATTCTGTTTTTCCATCCGAATTTTAATCCCGGAGGCTTCGATTCCGCATGTGAATAGAAACTCCTAGGTGCAAATCTCCATAATTTGCTTATTACTCTCTATTGATTTCTTGGCTTTGCAATGATGAAATCGCAGAAAAGAGACCCGTTCTTATTTTCTCTTCTCCCCGACCACTTCTTTCTTATTGATTGAAAGCAAAATTTATAAGTGGTATTCCGCGGCGATTTTATTGTGAAGAAAAAGTTGCTTAAATTCGATTCATTAAACTTAATAAAATAAGAATGAATTACAGGTATAATTATTGTACAGCAATGGCGTTTCGGTAGAAATTAGCATTTCAAAATAGAATCAAGGTAAGTTAGCATAAAATTGCACTCCGATTCTTTATGTGCTTTAATTTTTAGCGTTTTATATTTTATTCTTAGCGCATAATCCTTTACTTCTAAAAATATTGTTTATTATAAACTAAAATGTGTGGTAAAATACTGACAAACCTGACATTTTTTTTAACCGAAACGGCTGCTAAACATTTTTTTTCTAATCGTTATTGGCATACAGAAAAAAAAATACGGCACCACACATACTGATAGTACATTATATTCTTTCACGCATTTATAAACATTTAGCGCAACTACTTATCTATCAGATAGTTTTACATAAAGTATCATACTATAGGTAATTTAATAAAGATATGAAACATGTTATTTTTTGGTCTATATAACTTCAACATTTATTTTTCCTAGCAGTTAATACCGCTAGAAATTATCTTTTTGCACAACAAACGTAACAGTTTATTGCTTCTGTCTATATCCTTCATTTTATCACGGCGTTTTCCAACTAGTGGTTCGCGAACCCCCGGGTGTTCGAGTGATGTAGAAAGGAACTTCGCAAAAATAATGTTGTAGTGGAGGAATTCTCGATTACTAACGTAAAAATAAACCGAAATAATAAATTTACATACGCAACTAGGCCGGAGCGTAAAAATGATTTTTTAAAATAGTTTTCCCGATAATGCGTAAAAGTTGTGGACTAGAATGGGAAGCATTCGTACAAAATTTTAAATGCACTTACTCCTACTGTTACCTGAATTCGAAATTTTGAATCTCGAAGTGGTATCGAAAAGATTCAGCAATTTATTTTAAATTTTGAACGAATGTTCCTTCTACCATTTCCCACGTTTTCCTCGCTATCGCGAAAAATAAAAATTTACTTAAGTCGGAAATATGGCGCATTTACTAAAATGTAGAATTTTATATTATTTTCAGCTAATATCTCGTACAAACCCCAAAGAGGAACCGAAAGATATTTATTCATTAATTTTAAACTTTGAATTCACATGTATCACACTTTATTTCAAAGTTTGCAATTTTTTTTATATTTTTACCCGAAAGAGGAACCGAACGATATTTATTGATTGATTCAAAATGGTGTATGTATATCTCTCATGCCATTCCATAACTTTTTCGCACTATCGGGAAAAAAGAGAGCGAGGAAAAAAAAATTCGTGCACTGAAGAAATTTGGAGATCCTTGTAACACCTTAAAACGTGTTTGTAAAATTCAATGCTCGACGCATTCAAATTGTGCATAGGTACAGCATTTTAATTTACAAATAGGATTGCTTAAGCAGTTAAGCGTCTTTCTTTGGTTGTAGACGAGAAATATAGCTAGTTGACAATTACGTCAAAAATTATATTAATGATCATCTTCGAATTTCTATTTCGTTGCCATGCAAACTATTGGCGTATAATTAGAAAACCATACAGTCCGTTTATTTCACCACTAATTTTTCTTTTGTATATATATATATATATATATATATATATAAGAAATGTGGAATATAATATAAAATAATTTCTTTCGTGGAATCCAGAAAAAGTACTTCCGATATTAAGAAGAAGCACATAAAACACACAGCGGATTCTTTAAATTTAACAAAACAATTGTCTGAAGATTAATTTTTTGAAAAATTCAATTTCTGTACTGAGAAGAATATCATTAATAAAGGCACGGGCAATCGAATCTTACACGTTGTGAAATGAAATAAGCCAGAGAACTTGTTATCTTTAAAGTTTTACAGTCGTCTAAATGCCTTGAGCACTTCAAAGTAAAAACGCTCGACTTTTCATTCGTTTTAGAAAGTGGTCTTTTTAATCTTATATAATTGCTTAAAAATTATAAACATAGGGCTAAAAACTAAGGCCGGATTCACCAGAGACTCGTTTTAGACATATACAAAGAGAACATATATACAAGCAGAATAAATTATACTACCTTGCTTTATGCTAAATTTTAATATCAATTGAATTGTTAACAAATAGCAATTTCAGAACGTCCGGTACAAAAAAGAATCTCTTATCCAATCTTTTCAGATAAAAATTAAATTTTAATCTTTTCGTGAATTGCAATCCCATTAGTTGTAGTACGTGATAATGGGACCTCAAGGAAAAGGAAACGTGTTTTTCCTAGATAAACCAGATTGAATAACTGAATCGAGACCAGAGTTGTAGAGGAATTGAGAAGAAATGCGCTCACATCTATTTTCGTAAAAGCAACGAGAAATGTTGCCATTGAACTTTCTATGTGTTTGCACGTATCGTTTAGCCATCGAAAAATTTTGAGTATTGAATCATAATGATTTCGAAAAAAATCTTCACTAAAAGGGAAAGAAATGAGTTTAGTTTACTGAAAAACTTTCACCAAATGCAAAACATGCGTTTTGTAATCGAAGACATTTACATTGAGCGAATAAATGAATACATGAAGCAGGTTCGTCGTTTCCGAGTTTCTCATGTACAGTATCGCTCCCAGGATGTTGCTTTGAAGGGAGGGACGTAGGTCGGGATTAGAGATATACCGGTTGCTGATTTTGCCGGATATACGGTATCCCGTGTTTGATATCCGGCTCTGATGTTTGAAACTTGTAAATTCTACGCATATTTCTAAACATCCCACAGCTCCCAAATATATAGTAAGCTAGTAATTCACATATATTATTCAAAACATCTTTATTAATCAAATATTGAAAATTAAACTTGACGCGCAAGTTAAGCGGATCTTTCATGCAGTGTCCCGATCTGATTCCAGATACTTAAAAATCGGTCGGGCAATGGACATTCGATGCCTTCTAAGGGGACCGGGGCAGTTATTCTTCCTTCCAGCCCTGCCGATATCAGGACATTTAATTAATTAGTATGTTTTGAAATTATATGTAAATTAAATGTTTACGACGTATTTGCAAAATATGTATAAAGTTTACAGGCATGAAACAGGACATGATATCCGTTACATATCCTTTAGATAAGGGACACCGGATACGGAGTTGGGAGGCGGAGTCTGTCATTTTGCCTTCCGACTCCACAACCCTGCGCTTAAGCACAATTTAAAAAAAATCAAATATTTTTTTAAATTGTAGCATTAGATACATGGCAGTGAAAACACTTTTACCAATATGTGTAAATATTAAAAATTGCGAGGTTTTAAATGGCACTGCTTCAAGTGTTTTTGAATGTACAAATAAAAAGTGGTACAACAAAAGTGGTAAATAACCAAAAAAAAATTCCCTTCGATAAACGTGTGAGATTTTGATTCTAACAATCATTCATTTGTCAGATAGTTTGGAATTGCATGGAAAGATACACTGTTGTCAATCCATCTAGAAAAAATATTTTCAACAAACTTACAAAATGCTGTTTCATTCAACTGATCAGTTTACCCTACCTTTAAATGTATGATGCATAATCAACATTCAGGTAAAGTCACTATGTCCAAAAATGCAGTTTTGAGACATTAATTGCCGAATCGTCATAAAAAATGATAAAATTCATTTGACACATCCCTAAACCGACAGTACGATTACTAGTGTAATTTTAAGTTGTATAGTTGCTTTATATCTGAAATAGTTAAGTGTAAAATCGACAATGGTCCATCCACTTGTTTGTTAACAACCATTTCAGGTCACATAAATATTCAAGTTTATTTGGTATTCTCAAGGATGTGCCTCAAACTCTCGTCTGATATGACAGTTCAACAGATTTACTATACAAAGAAGGAAATACACCCAGGGGAAAGTCGGAATCGAACCGACGCGTCTACACTGCGCGCAGGCAGTTAGCGGAACCAGTCGATTAGACCGCTCAGCCACTGAAGCCCCTGGTCCATCCACTTGTGAACTTCTAGTCCACAAGTATACTATTTTACTTGTACCCTAGGTTTTAAGCAAAGGTCACACTCCAAGTGGCTTGAGCTCTCATGCGCTGGAGTAAGGTTTAGAATGCGCATGTGCTCGTCAGGGTGAGACGTGCCTTTAAAATCCAGCGTGAAGTTCTTGTAAGAAAAAAAGTCTTTAATGTCTTTTGCCTGAATACCGACGCTATTTTTTAAATGTTTAAATAATGTATACTTATTTTAACTAACATATGTTTCTCATTTTCAGGATGTTGAAGCGTCAATAAATGAATCCTTTTTAAAAATCAACTGTTTTGTTTAATAATAAATTGACGCTATGGTTATAAGTTGCATTAATTTGGGAGCATAAAGTTGAGCACATGAAGCCTTAAGACGAAAACTCCTTAAATCTTCAAAGGAAGTAAGTAGTATTTCCATTTTCTTAGTCGCATCTAGTAAGATCTTAATGTATTTGAAAACGTCACGTACTTGTGTTTGTTCAATTAAATCCATGCCTTTTATTATGCGATTTCATGTGCGCCACTGATTCAACAGCTTACAAACGGACTTGTGAATAAATTTAATTTGCACGAAAGGATTGGTTAGAATGCGTTAAATCGAACTATTTTAACTGTAATAGATAAAAGATTTGTTATATGCATACAGTCGTGGGTCACAAGTATTCGTTCAATTCATTCTTCCGTTTTGTAGCTTTAGTTTTTTGAAAAAAACTAAAAGTACTAGAATAAAATAAAATATTTTGTATGCTCCATTTTATAGTTCTATTCCATATGCTACATTAATGGAAATATAGTGGTTTAACAGCCGTATTTTTGAGTTCCTCCGCTCCGACTTTCTTCTCTGGTCCGACTACTTGCTCCAGCTCCGCTTCGGGTTCTGCTTAATTTTAATAGATTGTTATTTTTTTTTTTTTTTTTAATAATTTCTATGTGATAAAAGTTAAAGTAGAAACAAAGTGGAGCAGTGGAGCACAACGAACTTTTCGGCTCTGCTCTAGTTTCGGGCAAAATTTCGTTGTTATTCGCTCCACAACACACACATTTCGTGAAACTTATCTGGTCATGCATATTTCACTTATAGAAATGAAGTGTCATACATGCAAAAAAAATCGTTTTTCTTTTTTTTTTGGTTTTTATATCGAAATTTTTCAGATTTTTTCGCTCTTTATATTGGGAATACTGACGTAAGTAAATGTTCAAAAATTAAGCCCAGAGGTCAACTGTATTTTTTTGGTGCAATACTGTAATAACTACTTCATATAGTTATTTCTAATTTGTTTGACATTAGCATCCATCATGTGAGATAAAACTAGAACAATAACCATTTTCTAAACAAAATCGATTATAATAATCATTGAAACAAATAAGGTAATTAAATAAAACAAATTGTAAAAAGTTCAAACTCCTCTTGAAAAATTTCCGTTTTGCAGATATGACACTGTTCATTTCTATAAGCGATTTGCTGCTGGTGTAATCCAGTTCATTTCCTATTATAGTACTGTAATATGGAGCAGCATGTGAAACTTGATCAAACTTGAAAGATAGTGCTGATAAATGCGTGTTAAATGGCTTTGTATCGCAAAAATACAATGGCCCTACTTATACTACTTCAAACACTAAACTTCTAATATTAAATAATGCTCTAAATTATCTGAACACCACTACAGTTGCCTCATTTGAGCCCAGTAGAATTTTTAGGGGAGAGAATTCAACAAACTCTGAAAGTAAAACTGCTGTCAAAATAAGAAAAAGGGAAATTGTGCTCTGAAATAAAATAATCTGTATTTTTACTTTTTTTCTGGCAAGCCGCTAAACGCTTTTATCTGCGGCTAGTTTACTCATTTTTGAACTTCTAATTATTTTCTCACTTTTGAGGTCTTTTAATTTGTACTTCAAATATAATTAAAAAAGCATAAAATGTCACATAAAGCATATAATTTTGTGTTTAACTTTTTTTGTTGACCTATAGTACTCTTAAAGGGAGCCAACACCCAAAAATGCTGAAAAACACCAAAAAAATTTTTTATTGGCTTAAGTAGTAAAATAGATCTTTAAAAATGTTCCCTAAAAGTTTCGGAGAAATTAAAGCAATATTTATTGATTTATCATTGATTTTATTACGGTGTGAGGTGCACCTTTTCATTCCGAAACAGTAACTGTGCTGAATATAAGCCGCATGTTTATTTTTTTAAATAAAACGAGCAAGAGGAAGCACTTACATCGTGACTGTAACTGAAAAAAAAATCTTTACTTGAGATTTTGATAAAGAAAGGATTTAGGTTTTTGCAAGCCGAAAACTTAAAATGCTGTTTTCTCTCACTTTGTTTTTTGCGCATTTCATCTCAATTAAAACGCAAAGACTTTTTAAAATTTGGATCTATAATGTGGATTTTTCCCCCACACGTTCCTGAAACTGTACATAACAAATTTATGCTCTACTTTTATGATAACTTAAGTATTTAAAAAAATCTTTTTGTAGGTTTTTGAAATTTTCGTTGCTTTATTTGCGTTACATCAGTTACTATTTTTTTTTTCAAAAAAATTTGACTTATAAAAAATTCAAAGCATAAAAGTTTTGCTTTATGAGTATGAATCAATAAAATTTTTTTTAGACTTTACGCCAATTTTTCAAAAAGATGCATTTTTAAAAATTGCTAAATTTCGTATTAAAAATTAAAATTTTCAAATTACGTTTAAGAAATCCAGTTTTTTTAATACCAAATTTCTTATGAAGTGATATAACATGACACGAGACAAAAATTGTAAATAAAAACAAAATACAGAAAAAAAGATGGTTTCATGGTACCCGCTCCCCTTAACATGAGTAAAACAAGCGAATGGTGGTCCGCTGGCTCAAGACCAGTGAAACTCGATTCGGCTACATAAAACTCATAAGTACGCAGGACCAAACATCGATCAAACCAGTTCATATTATTTACATGTGTAATTATTTTATTTGTATTTACAGTAACTTTGCATTTAGTGCTTTCCTATTTAGGTAATTTTTCTTGGATTAAAGATGTTTTGATGAATTTTAGGTAAAACAAATGACGCAGTCAGAAGCAAAGGGACGAAAGTGACCAAAAAAAGGCTCTGAGAAAAGCACATTCAAAGTTTGGATCGTATGGGAGCTTTATTCTTAATTTTTTCTAAATCATGTTGAAGCGGAGCACCTGTTAGAGCCATCACTAACATTTCTTGTCACAATATAGAATGGTGCTTTCGTTCCCTATCATTTTCACCAGTTATCTAAAATTTTTCAACCTTCTCATATCCCTTTGCTTCTCACTGCCTCAAGTTAGCAAAGTTAATTTCTAACGCAGTTTGAAACTATAAAATAGATAAAACATATTATCACTCTTGTTACTTATTGTATAAAATCACGCAGTGGTATACATTTGCATAACTTTGGCAGAGAAATATGAAAGTCATGCTTTCGCACATACTGCTATCGGAGAGAAAGAAAATCCTATCAAGGTATTCGTATAAATCTTTTAAATAGAAATCCAACTGTTAGTTAGCGTCGTACCCAACAATCGCGTGTAAAGCAGCCGTAAAAACAAGTCCATTGTTTTTTAAAATCATGAAAATAAAAACTAAAAAAAAATTTGTTTCTATTTTTGTTTCGGAATTGAACATTATTTACACCACCATATTGCCCCCCCCCCCCCTCATCTACTAGTCTAACTGGAGCATGTTTTTTAAAGATGATTATGTCTAGACGCCTCTGTTTGACCATTTTTAAATATTTCATTGTCGACTTTTAAAAAATCCGAGGTTTTTTTTTCTTTTTCAGGTCATATCGTTCACGAGATTTAAGTTAAATGCACTTTAAAATAATTAGATTTAGAACTATGTCTATATATTATAACGTTTTTTCTCGAAATATTTCCGACAAATTTCTTTACTTAAAACTGCTATACGATCTATTTCTTATCTAGCTAATGGCGGCGGGCCAAAATCTTTTCAAAGAACGGTTGTCAAAGCCCTTGGTTGTCGGAAATTGGCACACTCTATAATCTCTCAGAATGTAAACAAATTTTGCATTGCAGCTAGAGATTCTAGGGTAAATAATAAAAGCTGGTGTTGCATATACAACATGAACATCAATCATTAAAGCTTTTATGAGGGTGGGATATATTTGACCAATAATATGAACATAATACACTTGTGTGGGTAGAGGCTTTGGAGTTTAAATGCGGTTTCTTAATATTAACAGCGTTAATACAAAAGAAAATTTTTTGGTAGCCTAATTTGAAG
This sequence comes from Octonoba sinensis, assembly GCA_038502835.1. NCBI lineage: Eukaryota > Metazoa > Arthropoda > Arachnida > Araneae > Uloboridae > Octonoba > Octonoba sinensis. Next base: position 199,494,073 of record CM076598.1, on the reverse strand, counting down.
TTTTATTGTTTTTGAGTATATTTCAGAATGTTTCTATTATTTTTACCCGTTCATATTTTCGATATTTTATTCAAACCAAAATAGTATAAGTTGTTTGTCCACATCCCCTTCGACAGGTATAGAGAAAATCTAAATCATTCCAATTTCGGACGAATTGACTGCTGAAGCAATTTAATCGCTCAATGGAGGAATCTGTAAATATGAAACCGGAATTTGCTTATAAATGGCGTTAGCTGTAAATGTAGTTATCGTCAAACCACGTGATTGGCATCCTTTTTTAGCTTACTTTACCGTAAAGGTTAAAAAATGAATGAAAGAAGGCTTAATGGGGGGGGGGGGTATCTTAAAAACGAGGAAAAGTCACAAATTAGTTAAGTAATTAAATAACTATTGAGAAATTAAAAAATTGAAAGTAGGGGTTTTAAATGGGGATAATGTGTTTGTCGGTCTCTCTGCTCTCTAATAACTTTTTGAAGAAATTGTCCGATTCGAAAGATTTTTTTTTTTTTGCATTCGAAAGATCTCAGTGAGGAAATCTCATTTCCATGCTTTACTTTTTGATTTGAACAATTTTTCGTGAAGTTTTGAACAGCTGAAAAAATTTTACATTATCGCCTATGGGCAAAAATGAAGGGAATTATATAAACTTTATGCATAAAAACCAAGTTCCTTTGAGCAAGCTTATTGAAAGAATCTCTCAATTGGAAACATTTTTTGATTTGAACGATTTTTGTTCAATATTGAATAGTTCAAAAAAAAAAAAAAAAAAACATTAGCGCCTTCGGGTAAATTTCAACCCGAAATAAATCCTGTTCTAACCTGAAGGATTTGTTTGAAACAAATTTTTCGAAAAGTTATGACATCGAACATGTACAGATACAAAAATTCGTTCAGAACTAAACTAGCCTATTTTCTCACGAAACGTTTTGATCTGGATTTTAAACGTTCCGAATGAGTGAATGAGTAAATGAATATGTATAAACCGTTGAAAAAGGAATATTTGAAGTAATTAAGAGCTAAAGCTAAATGAAAAAGAGAGATATATAGCTGGAATATCAATCTGATAGTGCTGTATACGGCAAACGAGGCTCCTATAGTTCTAGCAGTGAAGTTCTTGTTTTGTTTTGATTTCTGATGAAGATTTTCAACGCACATTAATAATAATTTCAAAGAACAACATATTGTCTTGTTTAAAATTAAATGTATGAAAACCCATTTTTGTCTTTTAAAACTGGTAAAAATGTCAATTTTTAATCCTGTAACAAGCTCCGAATTATACTAACGAAATTAAAACTCCACTAGGTAATCAGAAATTCAATGCTTTGAGCAAAATACAGCACCAGCACCCCACTTAACAGAAAACTGCTGTAACCGAGTTTTACGGAAAGAAAAAATTTCCTTTTTCCGTTCTGACACAAAAATAGGTTCTAAAAGAAAAATTAAATAGCTTTCATTGTTGTTAGCTTCTTTGCCTTGTAAATACACAGAACAGTAAGAAAACTTTACAACTGCATTCCTGATGACACTAACAAAATAGTCTCGACACTGCAGCAAAGAAATGTTTAGCATCGCACAAATAAAAGACTAACCACTTTCTTAAATGAGCAAATTAATGCTCTATTTTTATATAATCCTAGGAAGTGTCTTAGCGAATGACTAAGGATCAAGAGATCACATGAAGCCGACGTTCCAGCTTTCTCCAATCGACTCCAATCGCTATAAGATGATTATTACGGCGGGAAATGTCGGTTCTAAACTTGAGACTTCATGGTTGCATGCGCTCAAGAAAGTAATAAAAAAAAGCAGATTCATTAGTAGGGCTTCACATTTAAAGAAACGTAGTTTGAAAATATATTTCGAACATTATAACTATATGGAGGAAAATGATTTTTTCTTAGAGGGGAAAAATATAAATTGAAGAAAAGAAGCAACGAACATAAGATTCCCTACGTCAAACAAATGTAATTAAATGGCAATTACAAAAAAAAAAATATATATACCTGGGATTTTAACTCAACATTGATGTGTTATATTTTGAAAATTAAATATTTAGCTTATTAAATAGTACCTGTGCAAGGATTGTCAATATTGAGTCTTCATGGTTTAATGAACGCTCAAAACTAATAAAATCAGATTGATTAGTAGGGCTACATATTAAGAAAGAAAGTAATATTTCTAACAATGAAAAACATCAAGAAAAAAAAACACTTTTGCTAATAAATATAAATTGAAGAAAAGTAACATGCGTAACGCAATAACCCGAGTTAAATACGTGTAATTGAAGAAAAAACCCTATGTTTTCTCACGTTAAATATTTTTTGAAAATGTAGCATTGTGAAGGTAAATGTAAATATGTTATTAGTAACAACAATTAATAAAAAATGGTTAAAGTTTATTCGTTTCTCTAATTCAATCGTTCGTAGCAAAGCACATTGAACTTGCTTAGCATGTGAGACGTGCAATTGTAGTAGGCGTAGAACTTGGGATAGGTAAAGTTAGCTTTTGGAGAGAAATTGTTTTCTGCTATTTATGTCGATTTTTTTGTTTGTTTGCCGATTTTCATGATTGTTCTTTTAATAGAGGGTGGTTTCCCATAGGTCCTGTACCTTTGTTTGACCATATTCTTTAATTAGAAAAAACGTTATGGGCAGAAATGAGGTAATTTTTGTTTTTTCATCCATAACCTAATTTTTTAAAAGTAAATTTTGTGTCATTTTCCTTTTAAAACTTTTATTATAAATTACTCTAGAAAACAAATTGTGTTCATTTTCTGGTGGCTGGCCTTGAGTGTTTTTTCCGAATTCTGAAAACTCGAAATTGCTAGGGTGTGCTTTGAATTCTTTAAATTTTGAGAGATTTCATAATTTCTCAAACAGTTAATTAAAAAAAGCAGAACCATTAGTAGGGCTTCCTATTAAAAAAACATTTGAATCAATGACTGCCTGAAGAAAAATGTTTATTTTCTTAGTATATTAAATATGTTATGAAAAAAAGATGGGAAAAGGGAGAAAAGAAACTCAAAAAGAACAGAAAAAAAAATTGAAAATCATATTTAAAGAAAATATATATATATTTAAATATATATATATATATAATTTTTATTAAAATTGAAAAAACGAGCTTGTGACAGATTTTCCTGCGAAGTTTTAAAAAAAAAACAAATGTCTTTTACCTCTGTTTTATTTAATACATTTCTGAAACCTAGTGTCGTGAAGTAAAAATTGTAATGATGAACTATGTGATTGCAGTTCTGTAGTTATACTAATTAGAGCTTCATTAAGAAGCACGCATGAACAGAAACTTACCGAACAATCCCTTGTGAGACTTCTAATTGCATTAGGCGTGGATCACATAAGAAAATTTTATTGTTGAAAATATGTATATTTTTAAAATAAACTAGAATTGTTAATAGATACATACAGAAAACTTGTAAAACTATTATTCTCATTATTTGAAAACAAAATCCTCCATTGTTTGGTGAGAAGTCGTGAGTGTTGTTCAAAATTCCGAAAGCTCAAAATGCTCGGCATGTGTTTTAAATTTTCTTAATATTGATACTTCATAGTTTTGAACACTCAATAAAATTATTCAAACAGCAGAATTATTTGTACGTATTCCTATCAGAAAAGAAAGAGGGGAAAAGTGGGGGAAAATATTGTGTAATGGGACTGCTTCATGGAAAATGATTTTTTCTTTGTAACTAAAATGTAAATAGAGAACAAGGGGAAGGAGGAGGAGAAATAACTTACGTAAGATAAATAACTGCCAGTTCTTCGCAACTTCACATCTTTGTTGTGAAAGTAAAAAAAATAAACGTCTTTATCTAATTTATATTTAGTAAATTTTGAAAACTGAGTGAGGTAACCCTCCTAAAATAAAAGGCTCTGAACGCGTTAATGAACACTTATTAGCCCACAAGTTCTGTTTAACCTAAAGAATCTTCCGAAAATTCGATGCGTTTGCAAAAACTGCTGTGAGAAGTATGTGTACTTTTATCTTGGAGATACGTCCTGATTAGTACTAGAGAGGCGTTATGACTTGTCCAAGAAATGCGTAAGGATTAGCCAGGTAAAAAACTAATCACGGAGTTGCGTTCTGACTATTCCGGAAGCGAATTTAGAAACACTACCAGCTACGCAGAACATGCAGATGGCGCTACGATCGATTGGCGAGAAAAAAGTTTTCGGCTGCTGCTCCGGACTGAAACTATTGTGCAACGTCCCCGTAGGCTGATTTTCACCCTGCTCGTCAGTTGTCAGTCGATAACATTCGTGATTGGGACATTACTAAATTTTGGCTGGAAATCCTTTGCATAAAAACAAAAGGATGCCATCAGAAATTGCAGAATGATTTTCAACACATTTATACACTTATTCAGTATGGAAAAAAAAGTTAATATTTCAACTTCTAAAATAATTTACTGCATTCAGAAAACTAACCTCTACTTTTCACGAAACATGCAATTTTAAACATTTTAAAGGTGTTGTTTTTTTATACATAGATACGTATCAAGATATATTGAAGGATAATACTTTATTTAAGTTTAATATTTTAACACTTAACATTTGTTCATTTCCATATAAGAAAAAAAATTTCTTTTCATATATTTTTTAATAATATTCCTGAAATTTATGTTTGTCACACTTGTCTGACAAATGCGAATCGTGACTAAGGTTATTTAGATACTAAGACTTTAAAATTCAAATTGAAATGAAATAATAAATTAAGGCAAAACATTTAAAAGAAAGGGAATAACTGAAAGCTTTCTGTAGATTTCAAATTGTTAATGTAAAAAAAAAAAAAAAATCTTCAAAATAAACCCATGATAGGCAATTAAAATGATTTTGGTTGTTTTTTAATAAATATAATTTTCTGAATGTAACATTTTTTTCAATATTTTTCATTACGCAAAATTGCAGATAGTCAATTTTTATTTTTCAATTATTTTGTTGATAAGTTTTTTTACTTGTGTAATATGTTTTTAGAAAGAACAAAAGAAGTTTATATACATTTCAGATGGATTACCATGAACATGGTCACGTCTGAGCAATGCTATACGACCACTCGGAGAAGCGATTCCCTTCTCTCCGTAGGCCGAAATCTATTGCTTCTGCTGCGCTGGCGATCAACTCGCATTATTAATCAGCTTGTTTTTGCAATCAAGCCATCAAATAACGTCCACTGAAGAGTCCACTTACAGAGCACACATTTCAGAACAAATAAATTAAGTTCTATACTAAAAATTTATAATAAAAAATTCTTACTTTCCTATACTTTAAAAAATACTTTTAATAGTATAGGAAAATATTTTTGTGTTAACTTATGACATTTTTTTTTCTCTTTTGTGTTCTCATTCATTTTGTGGCGAAAGCGTCGATGCTGATTAAAGTTTAAATTAGCTTCTAGTTAAAGGTTAAACTTAAAAGCAAATCTTCGGCATTTGCATTTTAGGACAAAATAGCGCGTTAATTTCTGCAAAATTTGGAAGATTAATGATTTTAACATTATATATTAATTATGTTTTGTTTTTGTAAACCTTAATCGCATTTTATACAAATTAAGCACACACACATAATCACTATTGTTATGCTTAGAAATATCATTAAAAATTCAAGATAAAATTGGAGATGAGATCTATAACGTAGTGCTTTGTTTCTGAACTATACAACTAAATATGCTTATGTAATATAGCATGACATGTGGCTGAGGGTACACTGAAGTGTGACATTTTGTGACAAGAGGGATCAAATACATTTAAAAACCGTGAAATAATTAATTTATAAACGATTCCAGTAACAGAGCTTTTTCGATGTTTCTGACTTCTTATATTTCGGGGGAAATTTATGAATTCCGCCAACGTAGCACGTACAAAAATAAAAGAAACAAGGCATCAACTTTTCTTTTAAAAACTTCCCAGTTTAAAGAGTTTGAAGATTATATCTTAAAAGAAAATAAGACAAAGATCCTGTACAGAAGTTTTAGAAATGGATTTAATTCTGTTCAATTTATTTTTACTTCCTTTTTTAGTTCTTTTCCAAAAAAATAGCTTAATAATTTAGTGTTGGAAATTATTTACCTCTGTAGTTCGCTTCTTGCTTCTTAGTAAATCATTAATTTTTAACTTGAACTTCGCATCACAGTCAAAAACTTAATTCCGATTTTCAATTATTTAAAACATTTCTTTTTCTCGTTACATAATTTCTTCTGTAGCCTTCAGAAAGAGAGATCATGGTGCAACACAAAGGTGCCCTTAAACCATCTTTTATTTTCTAGTAAAAGGGAATCGTCCTAATTTTTAGAATTCTGAGATGAGAGAGTGATAAAATGTCTGCTGGACAAAAGCTTCTCTTCTCAATAGCCCGCCTAAAGAATATTAAAACTGGCACTAAATTTAATGCAAATTATATTTGATAAATAAAATTGTTGCACCTAAAAGACAGAAAAATTAAAGTTCAGCCAACATTCCCATTCTAGAAGAATTGGAATGCCAAAAGGATGAAGCAGGACGACCATTAAAGTGCAATGCACACCAAAAATGCAAAGGAAAAAGAAATTTGTCCCAAAAAATATTAATTTAAATCAAGTCAATGCAAAAAGCCACAACATTTTTTTAGTGTTGATTCTTTAAATAAAAGCCTACAGATATAAATACTTGTTTCCATTTCTAGGAAAAATTATTTTTAAACCATTCAAAAGTTTTTTTTTAATGCATTATAATTTTCCTTCATTTTCTCAACTTGTAGGTAAAAACCCGAAGCAACCAGTGCTTGAGGTTTCTACTAAAAGTACCTATTTTTATTTTTAATGTTGCTATATAACTAGACACATGATTAGATAAAATTAAAAATGTTAGAAAGTAAGCTTAAATGGACTGAAATCTGTCATATGGATGCAGTATGAGTCATGACTTTGATTTAAAACTACGAAAGCCAACTTGTACGAGAGTTACTGAAGAAAAAAATGCACTTATTAATGTGATTTGGAAAATAATTTAAATTTTTTCCACTTTAAAATTAGGACATCAACTTAGATGCAAGTACATAGAGTAATAGTTTCAATATCACACATGAGGTGTATGAAAATGAGGCTGAACTACTATTCAAATAAGGCTTTTACTTAAATTTCAGACATAGATTTGAGAAGGCTATGAAAAAATTTTACATGATAGAAATTTTTCATGATGGAAACTTCTTCAGTTATTAACACTAGATTTACCAGACCAGTCATTTTGACTGGTCTGGTAAATCTATTTTGCATCATTTGTTACTAATTATAGTACAGCTTTCAATTGAATTGGCTTTTCCTAATACACGTAAGTAGGACAAGTGAATGTGACTGAAAGTTTTATTATAATTAGTAGCAACATGGTGTAAAATGAGAGTTTAGAAATGATAGAAAACGGCCTGGGAAATCTGGTGCTAAAATCTAAAATACAGCGAAACTCAATTATAATTGAAGATAAAAGGATTGCAACAATTCTGCATTAAATTCAAGTGTTCGTAATAAAATGGTTTACTATAAATTTAGATCATTAAGACGAATTTAATGAAAAAGAGTTACAAAAGACTTGCTTTTTACTTTTCACAGAATTTATTGTAGAAAGAAAAAAAAACTGGTCCGTGTTGTCCCTCTCTCCTCCCCCCCCCCTTTTTTTTGTTAATTGAGGGCATTGAAAATATAAGCATTTTTTTCTGAAATTGTAAACAGTTTGAGTTGTTGTCCAATTCCTCCAAAACTTCATTCAAGATGCTTTCATGAAATAAATGAACACTAAGTCGGAGATTTTTCTTGTAAAAATTGTAGGGTTGTTAGTATTAAGCGAACATTTTTTTTATTCCCCTCATTCTACTGTTGTTCTTGTTGAGTCTGGAGTCTCAGTAACAAAGTTAAAAGTGTATAATATATATACATTATTTATATATATATATAAATTTGAATTAATATTATTGTAATTGTACTTTGGTTTACTTCACATAAATAAAATTATACTCAAATCCTTCAAAATAACTTCTGTTAATGGAGGGATGGGATTACATTTCACAATCTGAAACTAAAATACCAAAATTTAAATGCACAAAATGTATCACTGATATTCTATAAAATGAATTCAAAAACATTAAGGGGCGAGGGAAAAAAAAATTTTTTTTGTAAGTTGCTTCTTAAGAAAAAAAATTGCAAAGTAAGACTACGTATTTTTTCACAGTATCTTTGATTTATATAGCATAGTAGCAATGGGTTTGAATTGATTCAAATCATGTTTGTTCACGCATACACCCAGTTTATGTACTTCGAGTACTGATGAAATATGCTTACAAACTACTGTATCATTTCTGTTGTCTTACAACGTAATTAGAAATGCCTCAGTGAAATTTAAATATCATTTCTTTCCAACGACAGGAACACATGAGAAAAGAAAATTAAACTGATGAATGATTAGTTCAAAAGCACAAGTTGCTTGTAACTTTTTTTAAATATAAAACACATTAATTACTTGTTTTAAAAAAGCATTTTGAACCCTCACCAACATTTATCATATCCAAATCTACTCTAGCTCTAGCAACAGTAAACAAACAGACGTGACACATGCGCAAATCGCTCAAAAGCAACAGGGCTTTGCTTGGCGCATTCGGCGAGGAGTAAAATCTTGCCAAGTGGCGGCCGATCGTAGCGCCATCTGAACTTTCTGCGTAGCTGGTAGTGTTTCTAAATTCGCATTCCGGAAAATGTTTCCCAGAAATTAAGTATTCATGCTAGCAATTATTATTGTATTGTATAAACAGTTTCATTTTCTGATAATGAGGAAAATCTACTTATTTACTCTTACCTTTAGAAAAATAGATTTTGGATAATGGAGTTAAAACATTTTAGTTTCTGTACTTTATCTTGAATATACGTCCTGATTAGTACTAGAGAGGCATTATGACTCATCCTAGAAATGAGTAAGGATCAGTCGGGTGACTAATCGCGAAATTGCGTTCTAACTATTCCGGAAAATGTTTCCGAGAAATTAAGTATTCACGTTAGCAATTATTGTATTGTGTAACAGATCAATTTGCTGACAATGTGCAAAAATCTACTTATTTACTCTTCCTTTCAGAAAAAAAAATTTTGGATAACGGAGTTAAAACATTTTAGTTATTGTACAAAGTATCTTTGTGTTTAACAATCTAGTCTAAAGACGGAAAGAAACCTAATCTTCCAGTTCTTTTATCTCCTATTGAAAGAGTGTCTTCGAAAATCATTTTCAATCCTCTTTCTCCACTTGGCTTATAGATTATCGTTTTGGGCGAAGAGAGGAAAACTTATTTTTTCGGATATTTCTTCATAATACGCAGTTGATTCACGGATGAAAAATAGCCAAGAAAAGCTCGCTAGAAATATTTAATTTGAAACGAATACCCATAAATAAGCTCTCGATGCGAACAATAGTTCAATACTAGCTTTATCTTGACATTTCCTGCTCAATAAAGAAATTTATTTTTCATTGTTCTAAAGTAGATCATAAATTATCTGGCTCAATATCGGAATATTGTTTTTGTTCTTTCGCGCTATGAATTCGCATGCGCATCATTAATCTTAGAGTTGCAGCGCTCAAGTTTGAAAAAAAACTGTCATTTGTATCTGAAATTGTAATTTTTACTTTGCAAGGCATGATAAAGCCATTTGATCCTTTTAGAGGCACTCTGAAAAAATAGATTAACTTTGGAGAATATGCAATAATACAATTTTATTTTCTAGTACTTTTAAGTTTCAGAACAAACCTTATACGTAGCAAAGAGGGAGAAAATTCTTACTTGTTCCGTGTTTTGCCTGTCGAAAAAAAAAATTGTTTATTATTTACTTCTTATTAACTTTACTTATTTCATGATACTCATTATTCGTAATTGCAGAAGTGTTTGCCTATACGGATTGTTTATACAGTAATTAGCAGATTGTTGTCCTTAATGATTTTTTATCTACTTAGTAATACTGCAAAAACCAGATTTTTTTTTTTTTATCTGGCTGAATCTTGAAGATACTGTCTTTGAGTATTCTTTGTCAATCCTGAGAGCAGTTTGAAATATTTTGTTTGTTCTCATGAAAAAAAATCGTATATTTCACGTATCTTCGAATAGCTTTGATCTGGAGTTCCCAAACTGGGTGCCGCGGCATTGGGGTGCCACAGCGAGTAATGAAAAAGAGGTGCCACACGACGTTCTTCATATCGAGCTTTTTTTTTGTTGTTGTTGCTTCTTTGAAGACAGAAAAGTGATGGAGGTGAAATTTAAGTACTTTCACAAATTTTCGACATGAGTTTTAACCATTGTTCTTATATTTTAACATAACAACTTACTTTTACTTTTTTCTCCTAAATCATATTAATGTACGCATATTATGTATATGTTTATGTATCACGGACAAATTTTGTATCACTAGGGTGCCGTGAGAAAATTCTAATTTTTTTAAAGGTGAAACGACTCAAACTTTGGGAACCCCTGGCTTAGATGGTGTAAAGTGATGTTTCTTTTTTAGCTTTCAACTAAGCATTCATTAAGCTTATGTTGCACTAAGCGGTATGGATTTGTGGTGTTGCACTATAGTGCATTACTAAGATTTACAACTAGTTCCTCCTCATTTGAAACCTATATGCGAATGAAAGTGGGACGTACATTTTCGGCGGGTTTCTTATTTTCAGCGAGATGTGAAATATGCACATGGCTCGAGGCAGTCGACTATTAACTAAAATCGTTGTTCCTTGTGGCCAAGAAATCTTAAAGCTTCCGTTGAATACAAATGTGATCATTAAAGCAGTTTGCGTTTTCTTACACGGATAGGAAAAGCAATCCTTTCCGTTTCAGCCTCTCTCAATCAAGTGAAATTTTCTGAAACATCATATGAAACTAATTGACCGTTTGAATGCGGAGGAGCGCTATGGCGCTCCTTTTATGCGTCAAAATTGCAAAAAGCGCAATAGCGCTACTATTGTCTTCTACCAAAATTTGCGGAAATGGGGATAACGCTGCAATTTTTTGTCTCAATTTCATGTGAATATTAATTGGTTGCACTAGCTTAGCGTACGATTTATATTAAATATTTGTCAGCTAACTTTTTTGATGTATACCTAAACATTTTTCGCATAGAGGTAGCCCTTCTATAAACGCGGTACATAGGTTGCTAAAAAATCTTGTTGTGAGAATCCAAACGCAACACTAAAGGGGGTGAGGGCTAGGTTCCAAAAACTCAAAAGCTTTTTTTGCAATCAGTATATGCATTTTTTAAAAATTAATGTATTGTTTTATTCAGCGCAAAAATATGCGCAACACCAACTAGTATTTTCATTTGATGTAACCTAACAATAATATAAAACTCTTCATCATTATTTTGAAAGGAGCGCCGTTTTTTATTCCAGGGGAGGAGGGGGTAAATGATACAATCTTAACTTTCTGAACCCTTTTCTTCCTTTTGATTTTCGGACTTTTTATCGTCTTTACAAAAAGCTGCAATTTTGATTTATTTTCTGGGTCTCACAAGGTCGTCGTAATTTTAATGGTATAGCTATAGACAATTTCGACGCTCCTAAATTATTTGTTCCTTTCAGTCAAAAAGGTGTGCTAGACACAGGATTAAAGACCTTTAGCAAAACGTTTAAAACATTTTGCAATTTTTTAGCGTTAAATTATTAATTTTCGCAATTTTCATCAGTGTTTTGTTGCCTACAGAATCTATTTCATTCACATGTTTGGATAAAATGTATATCAAATCCTCTTCGTGAGTCTTCTCTCACTGGGGTTAATTTTCAACCAAAAAAAATGTAAGAATTCAATTATTCTTCAGAGCTTATATTAAAGTACTGATATTCTAAAATTCCGTCCATTCTGAAAACATTCACAGTAAAAAGAAAATGCAAGAGCAGAGCTCCCTACAAATTAAGACCTGCTAATACACCTTGCACGTACTCAAAAAAAAAGAGCAATCGATCTTCATTCGCTGCAGTAAAGATACTATAGTAACGTTAAGTAGTTTGACCACGGAATTTTGACCTTTGGATGCTTCTGCGCATGGCAGAAAACAACGAATGCATTCGAGTTTTAGGGAAGTTCGTTTTGCAGGTGCGTTAGTTTAGAAAGCGAATCAGAATGTTTGCTTCGCTGCTCGTTAAAAGCAACTAAATTTATAAACTGGCACACAACTTCAGTTCAAAAGAAATTAAGTATGCTAAACGAACTAGAACGAGAAGAAAAACGGCACATTCCTTATACCAGCAGTTCTTCCCTTGAACATGAATGAATTCTTGGCACTCTGCCAAGCAGATCACTTTGGTTGATGGTAGAACTGTACTTCGTTATTGAAGATAAAACTTGGAGTTTTATGCTGTGACGGAAATGTAGTTATATTTTAAAAATTTCGTTTTGTGTATATTATGAACGACTAGCAGCAAAAAAATCTTTTTACATCTGCTAATCGGTAATGATTAGTATTAACCCATTAATGCCTGACTGTTTTTTTTTTTAGGGACAGTCTGAAAAGTTCGTCTGAAGCACCCAAAAATAAACATTTCATCAAAAAATTTTTTTTAATGTATTCCTAACCAGTTATTTTAAGGTTAGGAATACATTAAAACATTTTTTTGTAGAAATGTTTATTTTTGAGCGCTTCAGACGTGCTTTTCAGACTGTCCCTAAAAAGGGACGGTAGGCATTAACGGGTTAATAATAAGGGCGTCCAGTTTTTTTTTTTGAGTTTCTCCGCTCCATCTCAGCTCCGTGCTCCGAGTAATTTTAGTGGATTATATTATTTACCTATTTTTCAGTGAATTTATTTTTTATGTGATAACATTTTTTAAAAAGTTTTTAAAAACTTGGAGCAGGGGTGCACAAGAAATTTCTTCTCTCCAATTTCGAGCAAAATCTCATTTCTCTCCTGCTCTCCGCTCCGATCCAGATCCTGGTAGTAAATCTTACGAAAAGGTGCTCTTTAAGTTCTGTGTATAGTAATTGGTATATTATTCAATCTATGTTTTGAACAGTGCGACGAATAGCCTTCTCATTTCTTTTAAATACTACAAATATGTACTGTGCATTTCAGAAAGTTTGGACCAATCACTGAATACAAATTTGTTTCTGTTACCCGATTCTGAAATTTGAGGGGACGGGTTGTTCCCAACTTATTTCTGGTAACATGATCTACCGAAAGTGGATAACTTACGAGATTGATCAGTTGCGCTTGACTTGAACAGAAGCAGTGATCGCAATTCGTGGACTACGGTGGGTTTATAATTCAGTTTAGAAACGGATATAAAACTTATAAATTGTATTAACTAGGCAAGTAGGACCACAGATATGACCATGGTGTTGAAAACTACTTTGAGACGAAAAGACAGGCTCGTCCTTTCGAATTTTTCCATGGGACAAAGGGTACTCCAACCAAATACGTACACATTCATAAAAATAAAGAGATTGATGTTATTGAAGCCTAAGTCTTGCTATCATTCATTGAATTTCCTAATAGTTTTTCTGCATCGAGAGACAATGTGGAACAACCTCAATTCCACTTCCTTCTTTAGGTTAAAATTGGGAAAACTCCTTATGGTACCTGTAAATCAACCCTATTGAAATACAAAAATCAAAAGAAAAGTTTTATTATGCTACCTTGAACGTTTCGTATCAGACATATTCCAAGCTAATTCCTAGAACGCGAAAATTAATTTTCTAAACTAACTATGAATTCAACCATGAATTTGAAAAACAGAATTGTACGTGATTATTTTATTCTATTTAAGACACTATTTCCTAATACAATGCTTTCTGTGAAAGTGGTAGAAAAATTGCCAGAAGCAATTTCGAATTCCCAAATATTATTATATTTGGCTGTCAACAGATTTAAAGCAGTTTCCACCATTAAATCATTCCAATTTATAATAGCCTCTTCCAAAATGGGGCCCTAATTGCAGTTTAAAGCCATTCGAGTGATCATTTCACTAAGCCAGACGTGCATAAAAATAGAAAACGTACTCGACCATTACACTAATCAAGTGCTACATGACGTTAGATTAAACTGCACGTTATTCCCGTGTTGGGGACACTAATAGTTGCTGTCAATTATGATAATTGGAGAGACTTAAGCATTTCTTGTTTAAACTGACTCTCTTAACGATATCCAATCCCAGCCCTTTCTGTCATAACGCATTTAGACATCTAAGGACTTTGAGTAGCTTTCTCGTAAAATTATTAAACTGAAAATATATTTTGTTGGGTATACTTTAAATACGATCTGATATGTTTCTACCCATGCTATGTAATGATGGTCTGTAGATGTACATGGAGCAAGTTGTCTTGAATCAAAAAAGATTGTTTCAGAGAAAACCAATCCTTTTTTTTTTTTAATGCTTGTTTTCCACAAAACTTCCAAATTTCATGGTAGGATTTCATTATGAAATTTAGTCTTATTAATTTTTCTTCTATATCATTGGGAAGTTCCGAATAAAAAACCTTTTAATAAACTCATCGTCAACATTAAAATGACTAAAATATTCAGCCTTAATATAGTACCATCTCAAAGCGTTTTTTAAAAATCCCCTTTCGCAAGGGTTGTAGCTAAGTTCTGAATTCCCATTCCGGATCACATTGGTGATAATAAAATGTTTGAAAAATTCAGGATCAGTAAAATGAACATACTGAAAATAATAACTAGCTACAATTAGATATATTTTCTCGCTAACAAGGTATCTCGAAACAAAAATTTAATGCAAGAAACTTGGTGCATATTAAAAACATACATGTTATAAAACATTTTCAGTATACGACCGCAAAAAATTTGGGAATTTTCTGGTTTTCAATCTGAGCTTTGATTGCATTAAATTACTTTATTTTGAATTCATTTATTTATTAATGCTGTTTAAAAAAATAAGAAGTATTGAAGCAATATCTCGGAAAATTTTAAAAGTTAAAACATGACTAACAAAACACTCTGAACAAAGCATTAAATCCCTATTTTCTCGAAAAGGGAGGGAGGGAGGCAGAAAAAAAAATTCTTGAGCGTTAAAATATTCAATTTCTCTCGATAAATGATTAGCTTATGCTCAAAACGATACAACGAAAACATAATCTGATTTACGCAAGACTGCATTGTGGATGAAAGTAAAAGTTCTTTCAATTCACACCTCCTTAGAAATTTTTTTCCCAATCCATCTTAAGAGCAAAAATTTTCCAAAAACAACTTTTCTCCTTATTTCCATCCAGTTCGAAAGAAGGAAAGACACTAAATCTTTTTATTAATAGCCTTTTCCTTATCACAATGCTCACGATAGACGTTCAAAAGAGAAAAAAAAATCTTTAAATAGATCCTTGCGTGTAACTTCGCCGTTTTTCATTTACGTCTTAACGTTTACTTTATTCGTATTTCGTCACATCTGAAAGAAAATAAAAGGTTCAATTCGGTCGTAAAAAGAATTCAGCTCAACACTCTTGGTTTGTTATTTTTAATAAAGTTTATCTTATTCTTTCGCAAATAAATATTTAACGGCTCTCTAAAACTTAACATTTTTTCCCCTTCCTGTCACTTTTTGAAGTTTTTACAGAATATATAAAACCTCTAGGGAATGTGTAAATAGAGGTGTGTTCCAAAAAAGAAAAAAATGTTCAAAACCTTTAAGTGCTTCATGAAGCTAAATTCATACAATTATTTTTGAAAAATCTATCCTAGTTTTGTGTATGTGTGACAATGATAGTCATCTAAAGAACTTTCGCTTCAAGCTGAGCTTCTGGTTTTGATTAACTAACGCTAAA
Organism: Octonoba sinensis; assembly: GCA_038502835.1. Taxonomy (NCBI): domain Eukaryota; kingdom Metazoa; phylum Arthropoda; class Arachnida; order Araneae; family Uloboridae; genus Octonoba; species Octonoba sinensis. The sequence goes on along the minus strand of CM076598.1, from coordinate 199,478,309 downwards.
AGCATTAGCTAATAGTTTAGTTCCACTTGCGTAACTAACAGACGAGTGTTTATTTTATGCTATATTGATTAATATTTTAAAGTTTACAATTTTAGCTTACGTAAAAATTTTTACCTGAAAGATCTATCTTTTATGAGTTTAAAATTTTGAAGAATTTTGATCACGTGAAATTTGAACAGGGAAGATAAGGTTTTAAGAATGCATAGTTTTTCTGGTATTCCCATAAACGTAAAGTATATAGTACGTTCAAAATTTACAGCGACGTGAAAATGAACTTGATTCAGTAACAAGAATTCAACTCGCATGTAAACTATGCAAACAGTTTTTATCCCTATAAGTAAAAGGGCAACCTACACTAATCGCACTTAAAATGTAGTTGTAGCTCTTCTTTTGAGATTTTTTCCATGAATTTCAGTTCTTTATCTAGTGAAAAGTCAATACAGTACAAAAACTGCAAGTGCAAAAACTAACCCGCCTTTGAGGTACAACCAGAGTACTGAAGTACACAGCGGGTAAATTAGTTACCCTATTTAGACTTACACAGCGTTTGTTCTGACTGGCGTAAGTCATTGGAGCTTGGTATATATATTACGTGGAACATGGAGAATTATTCAGTAATAAAATAATGTTTCGAAGTTTTACCGCCATGTTTACCATTTTCTTGCTTACCATCAATTGCAATTTTTATCCCCAACTTGCTGCAATCGATAGAAAAATGTTTTGCATTGTTGTCGAACATGCTTTGATCATGTGATTGACACAAATGAAAATGGAGTAAATTCTGGGATAACATCGTTTTTGTTCCCAATTCGTGTTTTTAATATTCATATGCTCTCTTCTCGCGTGGTGATAAGAATTTGAAATAAAATTTTATTTTCTCGGATTTATTTTCCCCATAGTCCATATATCTTATAATCCAAATTTCATTGATATACATATAATATATATAACGAGCTCTACGTCGGTATAAACAGGGTAACTTTAATTAGGATCACTTTGTACCATGATCTCCTTTAGGATTTAAATCCATAGCCTGTAATTTCAGATTATCGGATAAGTCAGCAACAATATTTCGTTTTCCCGCAATTATTCTCATTCATCTGCTGGAATTCCGCTCTACTTAGGGTCCTGCTCTTTTCTTTTTGCTGAGTTATATAATTTCATTTGCTTTATTTCCCTTTTATGCAATGGTTTTCATTTTTAACTTTTAATTTGACCATTACTTTTTATAAAATAACTTCTGCCTTGATTCTAACTGTTAATCTTTCTTTAACAAGATGTGTCGAAATTTTGCCAGACACGTCTATCTTCCGACAAAAGGCTTAGCTTTCTTTTCATCACTAAATGGATTATTGCAATAAGAAAACTGTTTTATCTTAGAAACTAAACTTGTTTCTTTCCATTTTTAAAAATGTAAACTAATTCTAGTTAGTATTCAATTTAATAAAAAAAAAGAAGCTTTTATTTGTACGCGATTCTGACATTATTCAAAAACAAATGCACCAGAAGATACGAGTTTTTCTTTATAGCACATTTCCTTTCATGGTCAGAATTAACCGATCTAATGCAATAATTAAAAGCGTACTCTGCAAAGCATCAAAGGTAAATGTAAACAAAAAAATTCAGTTACGACATTAGTCAAAGTGCCAGAATAATGTCTGTAATTGCTCGACGTATTGTTTTGCCAAAAGTTTATACTCAACACCTGTGAAAAAGCGCTCTTTTATGCTTAACTACTAACAACCCATAGAATAAGCATGTTTCTACGGGTAAGTTTTGAATACCAAGCAACGAATTTCAGGATACAGGGATTAGACGTGTTATTATACATTCAAAAAGTCCAGTTAAGAAACAAACCTATGTTCAAGAGTTTTGTCCCTTGATAAACATAAATTATAGGGTCAGGTGAGGCAAAATGGGTCAATTTTTAGCTATTTTCATATTTAAAGTTTCATAGCAACAAAACCAGAAAAATTTAACATTTCTTTTCGATTGCATCTTAACATTGAGCTCCATTAGATCAAATTTACGTCATTTTAATATTTAGTTTTTAATCATGAAATAGTTTAACTGAGCTTATAAAGTTGTGACCTTATTTACTCCATCTTGGGGTAAAATGGGTCATAATGAAAAATAATGCTGAAAACAGTTAGTTACTCTTTTTTTTTCAATTTCAAAGTAATAAATAACATATTTAGCAACATTTTGAATTATAATTACATTGAAATGTTAAAATAATATTGTTCTCGATTGTTATATATTGGTTCACATAACACTTCAACAACATCACTTCTCTCTACCACATCAACATGATCTTTTTTAGGGAAAACATTCTAAAAAAAATTTTTAAATTTAATTTCAATAAAATAAACAAACTGTTTAAATTTAGGAATTTTCTGCAGTGAGGTGCAACAGAGTAAATTTTAAAACAATAATAGAATAGAACTATCTAAGCCAAACTACCTAAGAAGAACTATCTAAGCCAAAAAGTGGTGTAAAAAATTCAATATTTAATTTTTTTTTTACATGCTCGGCTGTAATTGTTCTCCAAAGTTTCTTTGTGCTGAAATTAATTAAATGTGGGTTGTTATTTTATAAAATATAGAGATTTTCAGAAGTTGGTAAACCATGTGTTTAGCACACTATCATCCAAAAATTACAATAATATTATTTTTGTGCTGCTATATTTAAGAACCTAACTTTTTTTGGAATGAAAAATGTTGCCAACACATTGAAATACAACATAAAAAATATTGGTTTAGAAATTTCAATTTCAAGTTCTATTATTTTGAGTTTTTTAATCAAGTGGCCCATTTTACCCCATGACCCATTTTACCCCATCCTACCCTATCATTGCAGAGCATGATTCTAAACAACTGGAAACCAGATGTCGAGACAGTGAGTTACTTCTCATATAGTATCTCATATTTTTAAGTTGAATTGACGATTTTAACAATTGACGATTAGCTAAAAAATACGGGAGTTAACTTTTGAAAAAACTTTTCGATATTATTGTTCGAAATTTTTCATACAGTCATAAATAATTATTTTATTCATTGTTGAGCCGTATGCAGACATTCTTCAGGTTATTGCATAGGCAAAGAATAAAGTACAGTTAGCCAACTGAGATAAAATTTATAACTACTTTGATGTCCATGTCATTATTATTACTGTCCTTCCGGGAAAGAATTTCTAATTATAAATTTGAATTTCATCGCTGGAGATCGACAAAAGGATCTCCAAGAGCTATAGATGCACTTTTTAAGAAACAAAATGAAATATGTTGAAATTTGAAATCAATTACTACGCCAACGCAAGGATGCTCTTTGCATTATTATTTCTAAAGTTGAACAACCAGAACTTACTTAGTTAAAAGTAGCAAAAGCAAAATTCTCAGAAACTTAAAAGACCAGAATTAACTGCCTTTCATTTAATTTTTGAGAGTAAGGTACTTGTATTCATCACGCAACGTAATCATTTATTGCTTCATTGTGAGAGTAATTAATTTCAATTGCCATCGGCAGACTTTAAATATCGATTCAGCGTCTAGACTCGTTAGTATGAAAAGCCCCATTTTTAAGCAGATTTCACAGAATGTTTATGTAATTGACTATGAAATGGTTACTTGTTTCTTTTTCAATGCGTTATGTAACATTCATTTTGGGAACTCTTTCGATATTAAACGAAGGTTAAAGAACTTACATCAAAGGTCTAAAAACGTATGCATTTTGTTCATCAATAATTTGAAACAAATTAAAATAAAACTCGTTTCTGTGGGAGTAAGAAGATGACGTAGGTCAGTATCAAAACGCTGTTAATGCTATCGATAGACCCCCGAACGGTTTTCAGTAAATTTTCTGCACGTGAAAGATGTTCAGTAAGTCTTCTTTCTTTTTTTCTTTATCCTCGCTTTCTCAGGAGGATTATCACCATAAAAAGGCAAGATTACACGCATAACCACTTAGATCATTTGGCGTGATCTTCATCGCTTTTTGGCGCTTTTCCTTTTTAATGTGTTTATTTATTTTCCTTCTTTCTTTGGATTTTGAACTCTTTAAGGGCCAACAAAAAGGAAATCATATGTTATCTTCTTTTCACGTTCAAAGTTATTTGAAATAAAAGGGAAGACGGGAGCTAGTGGTGGACAAGTTAAATTTTGAAAAATAACATATTTTTTAACTGGAGCCCCACCACATGGGGCTTGTGTCGACAACTTAAGTTTCGACAAATGCACTAAAAACCGGTTTAACTCATCAACTATATTTTTACTTTCGACTTTAATTTGGCTCTTATATTAAATTATTTCTTAATACAGATTTTAAATATTTTTTTGGCTTAAGCTCCACCACAACATCGTACTAATGTGGACAAAAGTGAAAATACTGACTTAGACAATTGATACTCTTAAAAGTGTATGTAAGCCCACAATGCAATTGATTTGAACTTAAACAGCATATTCCTTAGTAAATATTCATCTTAACAAAGTAAATCTTATCGTTATCTCTAATATATTTTTGTTATAAAGGGATGCATTCAGGCATATTTATAATCAAGTTGAAAGACAACATTACATACGTAACAAACTTGCAAAGAAAAAAAAAACACTAGTCAAACTAAAGTACAGAAATAAAATTACATCCGTATATTACAAAGACAAAACAGTTAAGTACTATTTTATTCTCTGTTTATCATCCGATTTTCTTACTTTTTCTTTTAAATTTAGTAGCTATTGCTGAGTTTTAGTGTTATCAATAAGAAATGCTTAAATATGTAGTTATTTTTTCCCTCCTACTTTCGACGTAGATTTCAAACCTTTTTTCACCGTACTTTCACACTACTTACAGCTACAATTTAAAACAATTGAAAAATACTCTATACATTTTTTGATATTTAAAGTTCAAAGAAGTGCAAAAACAAAACAAAAGAGAAAAGGTGATCTATTGAATGAATGTCAAAGCAAAATAATGCTAATCTTAAAGTGTAAGCTAATCCATTTCCAAAATATATATATGTAGTATCTAACTATCTATATATATTATTTCTCTTGCCTGTTTTTCTGTCGGTCCGCGAGGTCTTCCTTTATCAAATTGCCCCTCATTTTAAAGCTTATCGTGCCGGCTAATGACGAAAAATAGACCCACGGTCTAAAAAATAGTTTCTTTTAAATTTGAGATTTAAAATCATCTAAGAGGTTATTTCATTAATGCCAATTTGGCGTTGTGTAGGCTGGCGCCATCTATTATCAAGCAAACAAACAAGAAACTCTTCTGTTTTTATTGTGTAGAAAATTGTATCGCTATTTCAAGTCCGTTGCACTACCGAACTCAAAGAAAATAATAATGTAGTACAGTTTTTTGAGACAACAGCAGAAATCAGTTGCTGTTGAAATAAAAATAGTATAAATACGGAAAACAACAGTATACTGAAGAAAAATTTTGTTTGAAGGGTTTGTCACTATCTGTTACTACTCGTCTACTAATTGACGCATTACTTAGCTTTGAATATTGTACTACGTATCATTTTTCCTTTCTTGAAGTTATCGATCCATCTTGCTTCTTGAAAATTGATTAAATAACCGGAATTCAATTTAGTGGCTCGGAGCTTTAACGATGTAATAAAAAAGCCCGAGGAATAGAGCAATGACGACACACAGTAAAAAATAAAGGATAAATTGCTGATTATTACAAAAACCGATTGAAATACAGAGCACACTACATTACTGCACTTGAATAGTGTTTAACTATTTCGCCGCATACGTTTCGATCGTAAATTTAATTTTCTTGAAATCAATGTAACTAGAGAAGCAATTTCTCACTTGCAATATATTTTCAGATGAGTTTTGTGTAGTAGACTTGGGGGGGGGGGGGGATCATGCTAACACATTTGTGTACGAAATCTTTATTGAACAAATACTAATTCAGTGATTCACTACAGGCAAATTAAGATAGTTCTTTTAAAAAGGTAGCTGTTTTATCTCTTAAAAATTAATCACAATCGGCAATTTCCAAAAAACAGTAAGGGAGCAAATTAGTCACTATCTTTTCTTGGGTAAGTTCAGCGATTTATTCGAAAATTATTTGGAACATCTTGGCAATATCAGTTCAACTCGCACCTTTAACCATCGGAATAGTCAAGCGAGGGCTTTGAATTGAATGAAGCGATTCCTACCACTATAAATACCTCCGGACAGAAACATCAGCTTTTGGAAGAGAACGCTTCGGGGTGCCTCTTTCCATCGACATGCTTTCGAGGTAAGCTCCATTAGTCGCAATATTCCAGAAGCATTCCATCCACTTGCAGTGATTGTTGGAAATCAGACATCTGGATCAGCGACCTGGAAATTGGACATTTAGATTAGCGACCGCTGCATTTCGTATATGGGTGATTTTCAAAAAGATTGACGGTTTGATATCCGCAGTATAAAATCTGCATTTTATGTTGATAAAACTATTCTGTCATTGTAAAAACCTGTACGGTCAAAAACCACCATTTCCTGCTTAATTAAATGCATTCATTACATTTTTTCCAAGTTGTGAAATTGTAAACTTCTTCTATTACTTTAGTTGGAAAGTAATTTAAAATTGCGTGCCCGGAGCAAAATATTCACAGAACCAGTCTTTTTTTTATTATTCCAAATAACCTTTTTATTCAATAGTATTTAAAATATGAAGTAATAAGTGTTTACTTAACAAAAATGCAAGAGATTTTACTGAAATGTTTATCTAATATTTTAATATTTCCTCCTCTTCCAAATCTAATTTTTTTCTTAGAAGCTCTCCTCCTTTACAGTCCTATATTGATAACATAGCCCCGCAGTGGACCAGTCGGTAGAAGCTCGGTTCCCGCAGAGCACCGAAAGTGAAGCAACATCGACTGAGGTCAGTGTTTGGGGGGGGGGGGGGTGACAACCTCTCGCGGCTGGTTGCTGTAGTGTCCGTGTACGCTAAAAGGAGCTGATGCACGTTAAATAGGTCGTGGCTCCAATGTCCTCCAAGTGAAACGATTCCTCTGGGGGTGCCAACCCCAGGTGTCGGTCTCTCATCTAGGAGCTGGTTCAAAAATTAAGAGACCTTTCAAAGGGGCGGAAATCGGACTCCTGCTTATAAGGGCCCCGTTAGACTCAGGAGCAGCGTACCCTTTCTTCCTGGCCAGTCGCGAGGACTCAACAACATTGATAACATATAGATAAACATACTTTTACTTTTTCTCGAACACAGTTGGTTTATAACCTTTCGCTCGATAGACTGATTTCGCAGTTAAGATGCAATTACAGTTAATAAAATCGCAGCAAAGAGGAAAAGAAAAAATTATCCTTTCGAAGAAAAGTTGCAAGTAATTTATAGAGTTAAAAATGATGCCACAAAAGCAAGTTTTATTTCGTTAATATATGGCTTCGCAGTATAGTTTCACTACACCGTGGTTATGTTATAACGCGGGTGCCAAGCATGTCCCCGAAACCCGCGTTTTAACGGATTTTTACTGTACAAACACCCTGACACAAAATTTTAACGTTCGCAGATATGATTTTTGTGTTTTGTGTAAAATAAATTTTATTCTTAAGGGGTAAATAAAGAAACTCCCGTACTTGTAACCCTCCCCCCCCCCCCCAAAAAAAAAAAAAGTTAAAAAATAAACATTTGTTCGGGTATGCCAGTTGTTACTTTATGTAAATAAGAAAGTGATGCGTTGCAAACTATTATCTTCACTTTACTTAAATTAAAAATATGGTTTGCAGAATTAGCACTATTTATTTCGTTATTTTTACTGCCTATTTTAATACTGAAATTAATTGTTTATTAGTTCTGTCTAAAAGCATCTATTTCTGGATCAGAAGCAGGAGAGTAGTGATGTTTTATTACATTTTTAATGCAAGATAGAAATTAATGGGACAAAAATGTTTCAATTTTAGCCTCTCTTTTTATAGTTGTTAGTTTTATTACTATTATTATTTTTGGTGCATTATTGCAAGATGATTGGTTGTTTGTCTCATGAGTTTTACCATCTCTCATGAGTGTTACTGTAGCTAAAAATTAGATTTGTATTAATATATTTGTTAGTTAATAATTAAAAAATGGTTTGCGAATTGAGGCTATCCAGTTACACTGTTAAAAATTTCATCGTGAAATTACGGTTAAATGACCGGCAGCAGTCTGTTCATCTAATTCACCGTTAAATTTATCGTTTGGAACATATTTCTATCTTTACGGGACCTAACTATTTCCAATCAGCTTGGTTAAAAAGCCGTAAATACAACAGTTTACGGTTTTATAACCATTTAAAAATGGTTTCAAAACAAAATGTTTACCGTGTTTGAACCATTTCGAGGCGTATAATCTTCGAGGCGTAGAAACCGTAAACGAAGCTTGCAGGAATCGAACCCGCTTGTTTTGTATACCAATCTTGCTCTCTAACCATTCGGCCATCAGCACCACGCAAAGCGGTCGTTTATTTATCAATAAATCTTTCTTTTCGACAGGAAAACTGCATTAAAATTGAGATTTCAGTTTTTGATTGGGTCCAAAGCCATCTTTGGTTCAAATTTACTGTATATTGACGAAAATCATTTTATTTGCTGCAAAAATTAAAATACAAACAAGCTTCAGCAGCTCAAATTATGGGTTCGCTCATTCGCAAACAGTTTCGGGAATCCGATGTCTCAAATTTTTGATTTACGTGTGTATGTATTTCTATTTAGTAACCGCTGTTTAAACCACCTTTTTTTCTTCTTTTTTTATATACACATGCAGATTTGAACTGATAAAACTTTATTCATATTTTAACAACAACGTACGACCGGTAAGGTTTCGCATCTAAGATGGACGCCCGATTCTTTATTGAGCTCTTGAAAATTACGGTTAGTTAAACCTTCTTTAGGATAAACAGAGAATAAACAATTTTTTCACAACCAGCTGTTTGAGTACCATCTTTTTAATGGTTATTCAACTGTTGTAATTAAATATGGTAAAATAACAATCAAATAAATGGTTAATTTTACTATTTTCTTACGGAAATTTTTAACAGTGTACTTCTTATACCTGCAGTGAAAACATTTAATTTTTTATTTAAACACATTTTTATTGAAAGTTATATCCTTCATTAAGGAACAAAGTAACACTCCTGAGATAAAGTGCTGTTAAAATAGTTTTAAAATTTTAAATAAGTAAATTTTAACACAATTTTTATTTATTATAAAGTATTTAAGTTTACCTAAACAAATTTTTTTTAGATTAATTATTGATAAGGATTACTTTACGGAATGTTTAAAAACGGTAACACTCATGAGAAAAACAATCACTTGTCCAGACACTTTTTGAAATTTCTAAAATATAAATAAATTAACTCAAAAAAACCACCTGCTCAGAGTGCAGTAAATTATAAGGAATTCATACGTAGGCAAGTTTTTATGTTTCATGCAACAACAATTTTCAGATTGCGTCAAACCCAATCCGTCAACAAATTTGAAAATCACCCATATGTTTTACGTTGACCACTGTGTGAAAATACATGCTTCGTAAACATTTGGATGCATTTTGTACTCGTCGATAGTGTTTTGGAAGATTTCGTTTGAGGCAATAAGTTCCCAGCCCAAATACAGTTCTAGAAGTTATATTCATTTGAAAGTGGCACTTAAATATTACTTTTAAAAGACCTCATTCAAATCGAGACACTTTTCATAGCGGTGAACACACTTTGAATTTCCATTGTCATAAAAATCTGCCGTCTGAGACTTCAACGAGTTAAAAGTCACACCCTCTCGCAGTTGATAAGTCACAATGCTTAGTCGTCCACTTCACTTTTCATGGCGATCATTACTTTTGAAATCTAATTTTAAAACCTAACATGTCTCTGGCGCACTCCACCTTCAAGTGGTTATGTTATGTCCGTACACTTCACACAGTCGCCAATAAATATCAATCGGTTTATGATTTTTTGTCAACAGAAACTTTATTCATTTTATAATACACTTGCATTGAAATGTTATTTTTAATTTAGGCAGTAAATTTGCTCCTTAAAACAATAGTGAAAAATTGCAACATTTAATAATGAAATAGGTTTCCATGTGATAATTAACCCTTAGCATTTATTTGTTGCTTCATTGTAGTCCAAATGACATGTAATGATACATATTTACGAGTAGAGGGTTAAAGATACTTTTTATTAATGCTAGATTTATCAGGCCGTTTTCAACGATTTCTAAACTTTTATTTTACACTAAGTTGATACTCATTCTAATAAAACTTTCAGTCACCTCCACTTGTCCTACTTACCGTGTATTAGGAAAAGCCGATACAATTGAAAGTTGCACTATAATTAGTAACAAATGATTAGTAACTTCGAAACAGTCGAAATGACTGGTAAGGTAAATCGAGTGTTAAACATGAATAACTATATGAATGTATGATAAATATAATGAACGAATGAATAAATGAAGTAGCGAATGTAAAAAAAAAAAAAAAAAAAAAAAATGATTAAGTGGACGAATAAAATATCGAAATTATTTTTAAAGACGTTAAATTAATTATTTGAGCTCGTTTTAGATACATAACTGAACTTAACGCAGTGCGTGGCGCGGCACCCTATGAGGGCCCATGCCAGCTGTACCCGTCCCAGCTTTCGAGACCAAGGGCCCTGGGGGGGCAGGAACAGATATTCCTTTCAGGTAGTCAGCGTGACGCGGAACTCCCGTTGCTTGGTTTCCAAGCATTCTTAGTCCACATTTTACTTACCCACTGAAGGGCTGAGTCAACCCTGGCCAGCCCGGGGATCAAACCCCGAACCTCTAGCATGGTAACACGGAAGAATAGCATGCCATTACTAATAAAATTTGTTTTTTTTGTCCTAAAATATCATAATTCCGTAAGCATCATTGGCGTTTGATGAACACTACTCGACTAGACTTGATGACTATGCTTACATTCATTTGAAGTTCGTGTTATTTTCCTTTACGTTTTGCAATTTTAATAATAAGAGAAAATTAATGTGTCGTTAAAGAAATCTAGTTTTATTAGTCAATAAATCAGTTTATTTGGTTGATGAATGAAGAATAATCACACATTAAATGAGAAGAAGGCATTGCTGAAAGTAGTACATAAAATTGATCGTAAAATAATAATTTAGTGATAAATTAATTTTAAAATATACACATATTGATTGACATTGAAATAGAGTATATTGAATTTGGGGGGGGGGGTGAAATTATAATAGTCTTGGATAACTCATGAAAGGAAAATGTTTATTACTATCAATAAAGCTTCTATATTTTATAAATGTCAATTGATATGGTGTACTTTTATCACTTAATTGTATTGCATCATCTCTCAATGATTCAAACCGCTTTTCGGCGTACTTAATATCTATGTATCTTAATTATTCCAATTGGAAATATTCTTATTCTTGATTTAATTAATTTTCCTTTTGGATTTTATCTTTTGTCCAAATTGAGTACATTTCAAGAATTTCAGTCTTTTTAGAAAAACTAATAACCGTCCTTTTACTGAAAAGGTTAAATCATCACAGTACGAGATGATCCAAAAATAAAATCGTCTGCTAAGAGTCCTTTAGGATAATCCTTTAGAAATAAACTTTTTTTTATCTTGTGTAGGATTAATATGTATTTTTTTTTTTTACTTCAATCATTTTGCGGCAAGTAATAAGCTCATCTTCTGGGTTTAAATTGCATACTTAACTTTAGCGCTAATGCGCATCGATTTTCATATTTGAAGAGTATTATTTAACCAAAGCGTGATCGACAAATAGTTATTCAGAACGAAATCATTGTTTCCTACTAGGCTTGAGAGCAACGTATAGTTTTATCCTTATCTTATCAAACTTCTGAATGAAACTTTTCTGAAGCGATTGTTTATCACTTGCAGCTGTTGTATTCCAAATGGATGAAATAAAAAAGGTCATTTAAAAGTTCACAGGAATGCGCTAAAACTTATTATTAAATGTTTATGCAGAAATTTGATGCGAGAAACAAAATTAGGTTAACGCCTAAAGATCACTTTTTTTTTGTCCCTCCTGTTTTTTTTAATAGTGAAATGACTTTTGTTTCTTAACTTTTAGCTAATGTATTTATCGTTTTTTGCATATGCTGCATTTATTTATCTAATTTTTCGGAGAACTGTGGGGTTTTTTTTACTTGTGACTGGAAAAGAACAAAAATAATTTCCGTAATATTTAAAAGAAAACTAAATGAAAGTTAGAGAGCACGTTATAATTAAGGGAGTTTTCGTGTGGTGCTGTTTTTCTACTGGTAAGTAGGGTGTTTTAAAAATCGCATATTACGTATGTTGTTGTTGTGTCCTCGCACGTGGCGAGGAAGAATGGGTACGCTGCTCCTGAGTCGAACGGGGCCCTTGTAGGCAGGAGTCCGATTTCCGCCCCTTTGAAAGGTCTCTTAATTTTTTGAACCAGCTCCCAGATGAGAAACCGTCACCTGGCATTGGCACCTCCAGAGGTATCGTTTCACTTGGAGGACATTGGAGCCACGAACGATTTAACGTGCACCAGCTCCCTTTAGCGTGCACGGACCGCAATAACCAGCCACGAGAGGTTGTCACCCTCCCAAACACTGACCTCAGTCGATGTTGCTTCACTTTCGGTGTTCTGCAGAAACAGAGCTTCTATCGACTGGTCCACTTCGGGACCCATATAGCGTATAATTTACACAAATGCTTCTGCTGAGTACTAAACAATTCAGAACGTAGTTATATGGGATACAAAATAGTTTTATGTCTGTGAGTTAACATTTACTATGAACAAATCGTAAGGCATTAACAAAACGAATTTCAGGTTTGTTTTTAGGCACCAAAAATTCTTCTTTTAATGGAAACAATTACAATGCAAGATGTTTTTCGTGACTTAAATTCAATGACTCATATTTTGCAAAACAATGGATTCCTTATAACTGATAAACACGTGTTTTCAATTTGTGCTGCAACTGCGCGCTCAGTACTTTGTTCTGCATCAAGAAAATTTTTCACTAATGCAAGTATTAAATTTTAATATTGACTGTAAATATTTTTCTGCTGGTTAAAAAAAAAAAACTTATGTGATTAAAGGCTTGGTCGTTCAAAACGCTACGCTTATTGCACCGACACAGTTCGCACTGTGGTCACATGTACATGCCCAAGACATCGTTACGATGTCTTGGGTGTAAACTGTGTTGCGACACAGTGCAAACTGTGTCAGTGCAATGAGCGTAGCGTTTTGAAAGATCAGGCATTTTGGCAGATAACGCTTTGATATTATTGTTAATAAACTTCAATATGAAGGAATAACCAGTTTTAATTCATCGATGCACTATCCAAAGATGTGACAGAATATAAATTCTTTGAAAAACACGTGACCCAAAGTGACCAATCTAGTTAAACTCATGCCGGCAGGTTGGCGTGGTAGCAATGCGCGGGCCAAATACGCCCAAGTTCGCATCATCAAACCTGCCCAACTCGGTGGGTTTTCAAGATGCAGAGAATCATCAACGCCCATGTCGTATGATTAAGCGGCATGTTAAAGATTCCTTGAGTACCCGTTTGGCTTGGATACGTACTCTCGGCTAAATTAAATTCCTAGTGCAGTTTCGCATCATTTAGAGTTCAGGTGCCCCCCTCTAGGGGGAAACTGAGCGTCAAAATTTTCAAATGGTAATGGCATCCTCCGATAGTGGTACTACTTGAAAAAAAGGATTCCAGGTTTCTGGGGGAATGCACTAGGTCTGCGAAGGTTAGTGACCAAACGCAGCCTCATTAGAAAAAAAAAATAGTTTAACTCGTGTGTTGACGCTTAAGCACAAATTGCAACCTTTCAATAGCAACAGTACAGAACGTGTACAACCTCGATTTTTTAATCCTGTTCGAAACTGCCTTCGTTTCTATAAACACTCTCTTCGTGGTGGGAATGAGAATTACCACAAATATGTTCTTAGATTTAGTACTAGATCGCCCCTGGAAGTCACCAGTACACTATGCGCAACTGTTGCCAATGCGTTGCTTAGATACTGGAGTTAACCTCTTGAAGGACGAGTTTTTTTCTTTTTTTTTCAGAAAAACTGGTAAAAAATGATCGAGTTTTTTTTTGCCAGAAAATGAACATATAGGTATAGTATAAATTGTTTATGGCAATTTCAGTTGTAAGGGGTGACTAGAGAGAGGGGGTGGGGTAAAAGTTATATAAAAATTATTATACACACAAAGTGCGAACGGATCTCAGACGGGCATTAGAAATAAAATAACACGAGATAAAAGATAGCCCGTGTGAGGCACGGGCATGTGCAAATTTGCCGGTAACTTTCGCCCGTGTCAGAGACGGGCAAATGCCTTAAGTGGTTAAAATGCCTATTTCCGGTTAGCGGATAGCATTAAACGATAAATTGAAGGTATAAATAAAGTAATAAAAATATTTGTTTTAACAATTTTGTTTTGTGTACACATGTAGGGAGACTAATTTTATTTTGGAAATGTTCATTAGGAATTTCTATGAACTGTTTTAAAAATACGGTTTTACGGCTCAATGAAAATATGATACAACCACAAACATTTGAAAATGTGTGTTATTCTCTAATATAACATGAGTTAGCTCCACCATATGTTGAAATAAAATATTGATTTTCAACTATCATTTTTTTTACCATCCAAATTCACTTTCGTTATAATACTTTTAAGAGTCCAATAAAATGTGTGGCTGTGGAATATTTGTTCCAAATCACAGATTTTCAGGTTCAATTTACGCACAGAAATAGGGTAAGTAATACACATATGAGTTTCAGCCGATTTTTACGTTAAAATAAATTTAAAAAATTGTAAATAAAAGCATAAACGAGAACTTGATATCTACTAAAAATAATTGTTTAAAAAATAACATTAACTTGGAAAAATGAGCTGTTTCACTAAATATTTAAACATAAAAAATCTGAAACTAGGGTTATAGAATGGAACGCCGATATGGATAAAGAACCATACATATGTCGGTTTGTCTGTCCCTAATAATATTTGAAAGATTAGTCCGATTTGGACAAAAAAAATTTTGCTCAAAAACTCTTTTTGGGGACTTCTAATTCCGATGTTTATTTTTTAGTTTGAACCTTCTTTCTTCTGAAATTTGAGCAGCCCAAAAAAGCTTGTTTAGGATCAACGAAGAAACTTTGTTACTGTTCTTTTTATGTAGAAAATGTATGGAAAATGGTTTTTTGAATTTGTTCATTTAAGGGCATTCCTTGAACAACCAAAAAAACTTTGCACATGCAGAAAAAATTCAAATATTTTATCTACATAACACTAAAGCTTTTTTAGCAAGAAAAAGTCGACAAAACCAAATATTAGAAATGTCTTATGTTTCAAGAGCAAGAAAAAAGTGATCTCTGAAAATCGAAATAAATTTCTCCATAGAGTAAAGTCTTGGAGAAAGAACTGCAAATGATTTTATTTTTGATCTAATTTACTAGTTGGGTGTTTTTTTTTTTTTTTTTTTTAACTTCACTCTAAATTTGAAATAATATTTGTTTTGTTTGGCAACGATTAAAGTTTAAGCTAATTTTCTTACGAACTGATTGATGGGATGGCCCCTTTTTTTCCCACAGTAGAAAATAAGAGGTACAAGCAACTGTATTTTCGACATAGATTGTTATTGTGATGTAATTTTTTATTATTTCATTCTATATTTTTAATGTTTCTGCAATGTTTTAAAATTAAATTAATTTTCTTACGGAATCTCGCATTGTAATTTCAATATTATCTGCTAAACATTAGGTGGTTTTGTAAAACATTATTTAAAAAAATCTTTTTTAAATTGTTTTTTCCTATTCAATTTTAAAATGTTATATTGGGGGAAATTTTTGTCGTAAATCAGTTCGATACTATATTTCCCCTGAGCTTTTTCTGCTTGCATATTTTTCCAAAAATGTGCTTGAATTTATAATGTTCCTATCAAAATAATAATAATCATTACTTTTGTTGGAATTTTATGAAACATAGGTCTTAACTGTTTAAGAGAATTAACTACAAAAAATAGAATAATTTTATGTTTTTGTAGAAAATTCTTTAAGAAGGTTTAAGAGGCCTGTTTGAAATAATTTTGCACCTAAGGCAGTTAAGAGATAGAACAACAGTCATAAAGTCAATGTTTGCTTATGAAAAGATAAACTCATTTAGTTCTGGAATACTTTCTTGTTTCCTTTGTTCTCGCTAATAGCTAATAGAGCCTCAGGAGATTTCTTGGAAATTTTTCGCTATGCTCGTTAGCTGGGACATATGTTAACAAAATATTGTAAGACAAAAAAATTCAGCAAAATATGTATGATTGGTTAATATCATTAAATACATACATGTATTTTATAATTGTGAATAGACGTGAAGAGAAATTTATTGATTGAGTTTAAAATGCATTTAAATACTTCAAATGGGGGGACGGTTACGAAAGCTTTTCAATTACTATTATCATTTATTCGGCGATTTTAATTAGCTTTGAAGTTCTAATTAATCCTGTGAGAATCAAGTATTTATTTAGGACCATCGCATTTTGATCCGTTTATATGATTAACACGCCAATTTAAATATTTACCTTTTGACGGTAAAGTTAGTTCTAGTGGTAAAGTTGCGGAAGAGGTGATATATTTAACACATAAATATTCATTATTTGTTAAAAATTAAGGAGGCACAGTAAATTTTTCAAACTACCGAAAAAAATGTATTCCGTATTTCAATAGATAAAACTATTTTAAAGGTTCATTCAAAATTTCAAACTTGTGTGAGTAATGTTTTAAAGGATATTCCAGTTTTTGTAAATGACTTTAGATGCTTTCATTCCGCATTTAAAAATTTTAAACGCATTTTCCTTTGCGTTAATTTTTGACCAATGACGTGTAGTAAAATCCCTAAGATTTTTTTCAGCTAAAGGTACAGCATCGAAACTTTGTATGTATATTCCACTGAGTATGTTTGACAAAAATTAGCATGGGTTTGACTCTGAAGTTTGTAGTTTCTTTTTATTAAATTGTTAAATTTGAATTTTTTAATATTTTGTCCACTTTTCTGAGATTTTACCGAAAAAAAATATTAAATTTCAACTAAGCTTTAGATAGAATAATTAGATGCTAACTTTTATTCTGGAATGTTTGGGAAGGATTAAAAATAAAACATTTGCTGAAAAAAGTTATAATTGAGAAAGTTATAAGGATTTTAAAAAATTGAAAAGTTTTTTTTTTTTTTAATTTTAAATTGATGGTTCATTTAATGAAGTTCTACGTTCAAATTTCATTTCTAATCCTAATTGGAATTAAACGCATGCATTATTTTTTATCTGACTGTTAAAAAGAAAACTATTTGGAAAGAGGTACTGTGTTGTCTTAATTAGCTAAAGTATTTTACACTTTTGAAAAAGTAATATTAAAGAAAAGGTTATCATTCGAATTTCTAAAATTTGTCTGGATCTGAGCAGCGAGATTTTGCTCGAGCATAGCCAAAGCGGAGACATTTGCTGTGCTCCACTTCTCTGATTTTCTTAATTTGATCAGTTAAAACGCACCAACTAAAGAAAAGAGAAATAATATAATCTATTAAAATTATTCGGAGCACGGAGCGGAGCCGGAGCAAGTAGTATTTAGAAGCCTGAGCGGAGCAACTCGAAAAAGTGGCTGCTCCGGATCAGTGCTTGTCTACAAATGGCACATTTTCAAATGATATTCGATCCCTTTCTAAAACTTTCTTCCCTTGGTAAATTTCATGCACCAAATAAAGTTGCTTTGACACATGAACTGATAGCTGCAATCTTGCTGATACTCGAGTCGGAATGCTTTAGGGAGTACCATTCCCACGGTCAAACAAATTCAATTATCTTGAAGAGATAACGCTCTAGAAGACCCAAGCTTTTAACCTCACTTAGCTACTAGTTCTGCCTTGCTCATTGCCGGATAAGTAATCATTAAAAATAAAGGAATCTTAAGTCTTTGAACAGCAGGCGTTCATTCTTTCTAACCAGGGTCATCCATCTTAGATGCCTCTTTCATCTTAAAAGCTTTTGACAAAACTTGGCGCCTTCAGCTGATCTTTAAATTGATGAGGCTCAGTTTCTCACTTCAAATTATTCACCTCATTAACTCCTTGCTCACTAATCGCTCTTTCGTTGCGTCGTGATAAATTTTTCTTCTCATTGAGTACGATTTTTGAGTCATTCTTTGAGATATGCTAATGGTTTTGTATACGTCAATCGCACATCCTACGATTATTGTTGTCTTGATCAGTCGCAAAACTGTTGCTCAACATTGGTATGATAATGACAAGATTTCTATTCAGTATGGTAAAATAACTATTATGCTTTTAAATGGCCTCCCCATAAATATTCATTCCATCTAAAAACACTTAATTTATATCTTTTTTCTGTTTCTGGAGCGTTGATATGCAAATGTAGTTATTCTTTGCAATTTTATTACTGCAAGAATAGTCACTTTGTTTCACTTCCAGCTCTGTCATCGTTCTTTCTTAGTGTTATCATTTTATTTGAAATGCTAAGATATTTTTTGAATCATTCTTTGAGATATGCTAATGATTTTGTATACGTCAATCGAGCACCCTACGATTATTGTTGTCTTGATCAGCCGCAAAAATATTGCTCAACATTGGTATGATAATGACAAAAGTTCTATTCAGTATGGAAAAATAACTATTATGCTTTCAAATGGTCTCCCATAAATATTCCTTCCATATAAAAACACTTAATTTACATGTCTTTTTTTCTGTTTCTGGAGCGTTGATATGCAAATGTAGTTATTCTTTGCAATTTTATCACTGCAAGAATAGTCACTTTGTTTCACTTCCTGTTCCGTGACCGTTCTTTCTTAGTGTTAACATTTTATTTCAAATGCTAAGATGTTTGAATCCTTCTTTGATGTATGCTAAAGATTTTGTATACCAGGGTAAATTCGGGTCAGTCTTCGGACCCTCCACAAAATTTCAAGTTTCCAAATCGTACTATTCACACCATTATTTATTATAAAAGCGGCAAATAATAATACAATTCTTCACCACTATATGTTTAAAATTTCAATTTTCACAAAATTTATTTGTTTTTTCACAAAAATCTCTTTAAAGTCAACAAAAAAAAAAAAAAGAACGGACCCTGCTAAAACATGCTTTTACACGCTAGGCCTTAAGGATGCCCGGAGGAGGGGGCCAAGTAGGAGGTAGGGAGGTCCACGGATTAGCACTAGGCCTTAGGGATGCCCGAAGGAGGGGGACAAGTAGGGGAGTAGTGGGGACCACGGATTTTACAAGCACGTATCCTCAAGTGTACATGGTAGGTCTTCAGCGGGTATCGAACACGCGACCTTTCGAATGGCAGTTCGACACTAACCACAAGGCTACCGCGGCCTTTGTTAAAATATGCAGGATCAACCCCTGTATACATTAATCGCACCCTAGCATTTATTGCAGAAGTTTCAATTGAACAGGAGGAACTGCAAACTATTTTTTATAGCTTCCTATAAGAGCTCATGCCCTATAAAAACACTTAATTTTTATGCCTTTATTTCTGCTTCTGATCTGTCACATTTAAGTGTAATTAAGCCTTTCATTAATTTTATAACAAACCATTTTGGATCGGATTTCATTTTGTCTAAGATAAAAATCCAAAAAAAAAAAAAATCGGGGATTCAAATTTTGTGAACAAACAATAGCGTCTCAAAGTACTGTACAAAACACACAAAAAGGTATATGCTTTTCCCTTTCGGACTTTACTTTTTTCGAAAATCTAGGAACATTTTCACTTTTTTATTTTACAACAAAAAGATTGTTACTTTATCTTCTAAATTAACTCTGAACGTTATTATTCTAAATAATACTACAATAATTCTCCTTTTAAAAAAATCCGTAAAAAAATAAACAATAAAAAAAGCGAAGTGAAGCATTTGGTAAATGCAATTGAAAGCTACGTTTACATTTTTATTGGAAACTGTTTCTTTGAGAATTAATTAAAATGGCAAATAAATTTAAACCTTTAAGAAATAATCCGAAAGATCTTCCTGTCTAGAGCTTATTCTTTTGTGTTAAAAAAGTGAAGAAATAAAATATACTAAGAAAGACGAATTATTTTTGATCCTTTCATTTCAGGAAAAAATATTGATTTTATTTATAAAGCTTTTCCTAAAAGTTAAAGCTATTTTTCGAGATTTAATTTTTTTCATCTTATTTTCGTTTTCATTGCTTTTCTTTCTCCCCATAAAAAGTAATATCAAATTTTCAAAGATTGTAATGATGGTTGACAGTTGGTTGTTTGCTTCTAAACAATTTTTTTAGAAATAAATTGAATCATTCATTTACTTTATGCCATAGCAAGTAAATGTATAAAAGAAGCTTAGTGATAGGAAGATTGAGCCTGTAGACTAATTATTATCGATTTCCTAAGGTTTTCTTAACTTTCACTGTTTTGAATTTTTGTATTATTATTATTAAGAAATAAAACTTATATGGAAGTAGATTTAAAGGTGGAACATAACATTTGATTGATTAATTTGAATTTATTCTCGGTGTTTGAATAATTTAATGTAAAAAAACGAGCTTTGTGCACAAGTAAACTGTAAAAAATAATAATTGCACTCTTAATTAAGCACAAATGAGCATTCAAATGCAGATATATGTTTCGGGATCGCTTGGAATCCCCTTTTCAATGCAATAATGGAGTCTGTAGATGAAAAAACATGAACTATTGCATTGAAAAAGGGATTCCAAGCAATCCCGAAACATATGTCTGCATTTTAATGCTCATTTGTGCTTAAAAAAAAAGAGTGCAATTATTATTTTTTGCAGTTTAATTTAATGTATTCGGATTCAAAAAAAATTATAAGACTGAACAATTTGTAAACAACTACAAAAGGGGAAAATTAAAAGGGGAACGTCTAAAAGGAAGTACAAACACTATCAAAGCTTCTGGAAGCTCCTTCTACAGTGCGCAGCTTATAGAAATTAACTATAATTTACAAAAATTAAATGGAAGCGGCTGTTTCGACTCTTCCGAAAAACGCTATCTCCTGAGTATCGAAATTGAAGGATAAGATTAATTTTGATTAAAAAGCAACTTGGGTTAATTGCGATTGTTTTATTTCTGACTCGAGCGGGATCATTTACATATGTTTACCTCCCATTGATTTTGATGGATGGAAAAACTTTCTGCATTTGAAGAAGAAAACTTCTGTTTGTTTCTGTAATTTCTTTTCTTTCCTCCTTTTTTTTCAATCTACACAGTAAGTCCCACTGAAAAGGTGACTGATGTGAAATAAAATACGACGTCGGTTTTTGTAGTGTACATGCTTTTTTTTTGTTCAAAATAGTCTCCTTGTGAGCCAATATATAACTGGAAATGTTGGGAACATTGTTCTAAACAATTCTGATACTCAACAATTGCCTGCAGGACCGTTGTTGTAGACCTCTGGATAGTGTCTGAATAGTGTTAAAACGCCGATGTGATGCCTCAACTTAGCCTTTCTATCATCCTTTCATTCTCATTTTTAGTTTAGGAAATAGCCAGAAGTCGCACGGAGCCAAATCTGGCGGATGATCAAGCACAACGATACCTGTTTCAGCCAAGAAATGACAACATATCTCCTTTAAGTCCAAACTTTCAGCCACAATGCGATGCACAATTGTTTCAGAAATTCCAGTGAGCTCCTATATTAACCTGGTAGATGCACAACGATCATTTCGAAGAATTGCAGCCACTATTCAAACATTTTCTTTGACTCCTGGGCGTGAATCCTCTTCAATGCTCTCTCTCTGCCATCACGAGATCTCGCAAACCACTTACAAACGTTTTACGACTCATTGCTTTGCTTCCGCAAGCACGTTGCATCATTTCAAAAGTTTCTGTGGCACTCTTACCCAGTTTGAATCAAAACTTAATGCTTGCACGTTGCTCCAAAGCTCTTTTCACGACCGAGGGTCACAACATACTGTTACAGTTTTGCTTACTGCGTGCAGTCTGTAATACCAGCGCTCTTCCCTTTAAAATGGCAAGTAGTCTAAACACCACACTACTTAATTCCTGTATCAGGTCTCAGACGGCAGTAATGGTTTCGCGAATATAAAATCGATCGCCTTTTCTGTGGGACCCATTGCGTATATGTAAATTGTTTTCTAATTTGGGAAAATTTTAAAATTATTATTTCTTTTCTTTTAACCGGCTTGGCTCTTTTTTACGTTGCTTTACTTTATTTTATAGAATATAGGTATATGCTATGCAAGAAAGTGATAACTAATGATACTTTCTTTTTTCCTTGAAAAAAAAGAACGAAAACCTGTATTGAATTTATAGTTGCGACATATACATACACACACAGAGTAGCGTAATTTCTCATAGTGAAGCGGAGGGTGGAGTGTTCCACCTAAAAAATAGTGAACGCTCTTGCTAGAGAATATGAGTAAAAACGATAGGAACTATTTCAATTTTACATAGACAGACATTCATTCATGCATGCATAAAATTGCTTAGAGGAAGAAAGACAGCTTTAAACAGGAAAATATTTGTAATTTTCATTACTAGAATGCTATTTTCGGCTTCATGGGAGTTAAAATCCCGAGACCATCCACTTCTCGGTGTGTGCATATGTCAGCGTTTCTCAACCTTTCAGTATTCGTGGCCCAGTTTTCAATCATAATTTTCATCGCCCCCCCCCACTTGCAATAAAATGTATACAACAATAATGTATATTAAGTATTTATCATTGTCCAATTCCAGTCCATACTTTTTTCAAATGATACTGTTTCTCGTCAACTTGGTGATATAGCTGAACATGTACAGTGTCAACTTTTCTCGAAGTTGCGAGACAAATTGTTTTAAATACAGCTTGATGAAGCACCATATAGTAATAGAGATGCTCATTTAATTCTCTATGTTCGATTTTGTGATAATATGTCAGTAATAGAACTACTTTTCTGCAAACCAATAGACTCAAAACAACAGCAATCGCATTATTTGTTATTTTACTAAAACTTACAGAGCTGAAGAAAATATGTAAAAGAGTTGTTTTTGTAACAATTGAAAATCATTTAGCCATGCTGGCAAAGAATTTTAAGAAGTATTTTCTCGCTGACGACAAACTGATAGGAAGTTATAAGCGGGGTAGGGATCTATTTCATAGGACTCCCGAAGGACTCACAATTGATGAGGAAGAAAAACTCATAGACTTCACGAGAAGTGGCGAAACAAAAAGACAATTTAGTAATAAATCGCTATTTAAATTTTGGGCAGGAGTAGATGATGGTTTTCCTGCATTGAAAACCAAAGACATTTCGCATTCTTTTACAATTTTCAACATCCTACCTTTGTGAAACTGGATTTTCTGCTGTGGCTACTCTGAAGTCAAAACATAGATCTCGGCTAAATATAGAAGCAGAACAGAGAGTGGCTATTTCTAATATTAATCCTTCCTTCGAAAAACTTTGCTCTGCAAGAAAGGCCCAAGGAAGTCACTAATAACTATTAAATTCGTTTTTAATTTAGTATGTTTTGAGTTAGTAAGTTGTTTTTTTTTTAAATAAGTTATTAAATGTGTGGAAATGTAATTTATTTTCTATATGTATATGTGGTGCTTTCCTTTCAATCAGTTAATCAGTTTTTTTAATAACATTTTCTCTTGGATATTCTCGCGCCTCCCTTCTTGTGTAATCGCACCCCCCCCCCCTTGGGGGGCGCGCCCCACAGGTTGAGAATCGCTGGCATATGTGATATTATGCGTCATAAGGGGGGGGGGGAGAAGTCAATAATCAATTCGTCTGTAACATCATTTTAACGTGATTTTTCGTTCATTTCTTTCATATCCATGTATGATTTTGCATTCAAAGAAAATTATAATATTCGAAAAAGGATTTAGGTTTGATCCAATTCCTAATTGAAAATTAAATGCTTTATGAGCGTTCCTTGAAAGTCGTGAGGTTAGAATTTATCTGCTATTAAAATTAGAAAATAAGCATTTAAAATTTGCGTTGAATATTAATATTCAAAATTAAGCTTGAAAATAACACTTTTTTCTGAATAGCTTATATAAAATAAATCGTTTGCAGCTCATTTCTTGCTTACAAAAGAAAAAAAAAAAACCTGTTTGATTTCACTTCGATTCCACCAATCAATCTCTAACTTTCGTGAATATTACTTTTACGGAAAAACAATTTCGGTTTTGTTAATGACTTTCTTTTTTCCAGTTAAAAAAAATACATATTCAGAATTTCTGTAATCTTTTTCGGTGTTTAAAGGTTCAAAAATAACTTCTAGAGTTTTTAGAAGAAAAAAAAGGTTTGAATTTTTTCTGTATTGCTAATCTGAAGTTTTCTTTGTCAGTTTGAAACTGAACCAAAAACTTCAAATCGAAAATTAAGTTTCGGAATGAGGTTTGTATAGATTGCCAAGATTTTTCAAACATTATTCCTGACGTATTTTCAGCGGCATTATTCTGCACGCATTCTTGCATGCTTTCCTTTTTTTTTTTTTTTTTTTAACTTTTACGTAAGAATAGACCAAGACGGAGTTAGATAGCTATGACTTTGTCCTGGTTGTGAAGCGAATTGTTTTGCAAACTTGATGTGTACTTTTTTTTAGTCCTTGTAAATTTTCGGTACATTTGAAATACACTTACTTGCACTTCTTTACGAGCAAAAATTGATGTCCTCAGTAGAGTTATCTCATCAAAAATTACAAAATACTTTGATTTTTTAAAAGTAATCCATTTTTGCTTGTTATCATCGTTAATTGTTTTTCAATTTCTTTTTGTTCATAATTGCCTTTTATATATTTATGGCTGTCCTTACAAACCGTGAAAAGTGGAACAATTTAATCTGAAGTGAGTCTGAAGTATCTTCAACAATTCACGGCCAATTAGATACTAAAGGCTAGAGAACTCTATGATTACGTGACTTTTTCCAATCTTACGAGCGAAAGGAAACCTTTTTTTTACTCCTTGTTTAAGCCAAGTTAGATGACGGAAGGTGTCAACTGGCCAATCGGCTCCGACTAATTACCTAGTAGGTTGTAGACCATACGACGATGTACCTAATCATTAGGCGATGAATATTTGTTTTTCAGAATGAGGTGTTAATAAATGCTTAATGCAATAAATAAGGTATAACTCGTCTTCGAGCATAATATCAACACAGTGTAGAGCAAAATGTGGAACAAAATTTAGTTATGATTAATGAATATCTTAATTTATAAGAAAAAAATCTATACAGGTATTTTAACAATATAAAAACTTTACTGCATAACACTTATTTCGTGTGTTGTAAACCTCAAGCAGAAGTAAAACAAATCTGCAACCAAAAAAAAAATAAAACTACTTTTGCATGTTTGCATTTAGAAATATATATATATATATATACAGCATAGCCCTTTTGCTTTTTGTTGTAAGAACCTTTAGGTTTAATGATGTGTGTATTTAACATATAATTACTAACACCAATGAAATCTGATCTACAGTAGTCAATTAGAATACCATAAGTTAATTATTTTTCTTGTAAATTAAAAAGTGAACTCTATTTGCTCTTCATGCTTTTGGGAGTCTGAATTTTTACGAGTTACGAACTACTGTTACGAGTATGACATTTATAAAATTGATTTTATGACTCATTACACGCCTACTGTATATGCTTCTTTTTATTTTTTTTCTTTTGTGCTAAAAATACGTGTTAATCCTTAGTTACTCATGTATTAACGTAACTATTAGTACTGTGTTGACAGAAAACATTTTTCTGCTTTAAGTATTTTTACCTTTCTAAGTATTTATAAGCGAATATCCACTAGTGAACATAAACTCCAAAAGAAATCTCCCAGTTTCGTATCCTTTTCAGCGTATCCCACGATTATTAATTTTCTGGGAAGGGGGGAAAGCAATTCCATTTTCGTAAAATTAGTGGTCGCACGAATGAATCATGTCTGAAACTACTTCTTTGAGAGGCATTGCTGTTGGCTGAGGTAATTTTTCTGCTCTTAATAGACCGTTTTTAATAAAAGTTTTAAACAAACACGAAAACAAACAGTACAAAAGTTTGTTAGCTTAATTTTAGTTTGAACTCGCTCTCATTTAGCAATGCGCTGATAGTGTCAACAGTTTTATTTTCAAAATATTTGCATAGTCGCCTGAATGACTCGAGTCTGAACGTACTTCTTCCTGGGGCGTTGCTTTTGGTTGCGATAATCTTTTTGCTCTTGTTAATTCCAATTTAAAGAATTTGTCAACCGAATATGAAAAATAATCTCTGCTATTATTGTTTTCTGCTTGCTCTTCAGCAATTCAATCTACTTTACATAAGTTTCAATTTTAAAATATATTTCTCTGTTAGAAAAAACAAGCTCTGTATTCTTAATCACGAAAAGTCGGCTCAAAATGTTTAAGTAAAAAAAATGCATGTCAGTACGGGCTGTGTTTCCCAGAACAAAGCATATTACATTACTTAAAATATCATAAATTATGATGAAAGACGGCGAAGAAGCTACTAGCTGTAGTTTCAAAACTCGTGTTTGCAATCGCATTGCTAATTTGTGTCTTAACGGCACCTTCACGGTGCTTTCACACCCAAGTTTTAAACTTGGGTGTGAAAGCAAATTTTCGCCTTCAAAAATGGGCTCTGCGGTTGCGCAGATGAAAAAAGACATGTTTTTTTGTCTTTGTCGCATTTGGTGTGAAAGCAACCTTAAATGCATATTGTTGATTTTTGGCAACACACTGCCTAAGATGCCCTTCAAACTGAGACGAGCAAATATCGCTTTGTTGCATGAAGTATCCGTTCGGTTACGTACTGCTTAAAAAAGGTTACGAGCATTTTTTGATAAACCAAAAAATGCTTTTAAAAACAAAAAATGCTTGTAACTTTCTTTACCAAAAAAAGAGCATTATTTGGTAAACCAAAAAATGCTTGGTCAAACTGGGGATGAATACCACGCCCTGACCAAACTGAGCATCGGTCAATTATAGAAGGTAAAAAAATGAGATGCAAGCTGCTTAACTGCAAAGGATTTACCCATACCGAGTGTAAGAAGTGTGGTGTAGAATGTCTCAACAAACATAATTGTTTAAACAATTTCACATGTAATGCAATTTCATAGAATATAATCAATGCATGATGTTTCCATGTGGCTACGTGCCCGTTTTTCAAAAAATAAAATGGTTCAAAATGAATTTTTTAAAAATATTTTTCCCTGCATCAATTATGTCCAATCTTTTGAGTTTTTAATTTTTTTTATTTAAAAAAAAACAAGCGCTTAAGGGAAATATAAAAAAAAAAAATAAATGTCCAGTAAGGGGCTGTGTTTCCCAGAACAAAGCTTATTATAATTTACTTAAAATATCATAAATAATGATAAAAGACGGAGACGGAACGACTAGCTGTACTTTCAAAACTCGTGTTTGCAACCACATTGCTAATTTGTCTTAACGACACTGTTCTTAATCAAAATCTTCAGTCGAAACAAATATATTACTTTAAGCGAATGAAACCTGAAATTAGCCTGTCTATCGCTCTTAAGTAATGAAACACTGAAGCAAAACAGTTAATAAGCGTATCGCTAACACATTTATGTTCTGAAAAAAGTATTTTCTACAAAATACTAAAAAAAATCCTTCATTTAGGTCATTTTTCAACAAATGAGCAATTAATTTCAAACAGGATTTGGACGAAATTCATGGTGACTATTTACTTATCTTGTTCGACTAATGACATTTAAATAAATGTTTCCTTTAAAATACGACTACTTAAAGGATCAAAATAATAATGACAGCAAGCAATAGAAACGTACACACACACACATACTATATATATATTATACTATATATATATTATATATATATATTAGGGTGGCCCTTAACAATATGTAATTTTTTGAAGGTTAAAATTTTGCTGCTCCCAACCCCTGATCCTGTTCAAATGATGAAAAAAAAAGGGCTATGCAAAATTTCAGCTTAATCATTTAATTTTTAGGCGACCCTCAAAGAGCTTGAAGTAATGCATATTGATTAATTCCATTACAAACATGTATATTCTTCCCTAGCTCCTAGCTTGTCCGTAACTTCTTTGAGAAATGTATGTGGAATTGTCTGGTCTTCCCAGCAATTGTTTAAAAACATTTCAAATCAAATTTCTCCGAAGTAAATTATAAAAAAAAAATTCAAAACAACATGAAAAATTAAGACACATTTGATTTTAAAAATAAATTACATAACTTCGATAAGAGCAAAGCGTTTTTATTTACTATAATACTTTTGATAGAATTACAACATAATGTAAGCGAAATAACAATAAATATTTTTTTTTCATGAGTGAGGATTTAGTAGCAGTTGGGTTTCTTTTACGCTCTCCGGCAACAATTTGTAATATAAATTGTTTCTCAGCTTCATCTTTTCTAAGAATGTTATTATAATCTTAAATGAGTTTAATACCTCTTTCTGCAACGTCATTCACAACAATGATGGTCTGAAGTTTTTCAATTCCACTCTTATAACCAACATCATCTTTCCATGTTGAAGGGTCTTTGTACAGAAAATCGGAGCTGATAGAAAATCTCGTGAAGAAATGTTTTGTACTAGAAGTTACAAAAGACGAAAACTTGACTTTTGAAAATGATGAAAAATCGTTTGGGTGAAGAATGTATCGCTTAAATTTGTATCTTCCTGTTCTTCACTTCCTTCAACCAGAATAATTTGAGCCATACTTGTCTTAACATCTATTGGAACATCAAAAAAAGAAAGAGCCACAGTTTCGGGAGCTAAGTACCAGAGATGTTTTGAAAATGTCTTTGCAGTAGCCTTACTGATTTCTGTATCAATAGCCTGATAATTTAGCTATTGATACATGAAAAGAAAATCATGATAGGTTGCTTTAATTGCATCTGGTGACAAGAACCATGCTCGAACATACACTCAAGCAAGAAAAATACATATTCTTTTTAAGGAATTCTTCTCCCTATGAGATAATTTAAATTGATCTTGAAATAAGAATATTTTAAATGCATAGATTGCTTTTGAAATCCATCTAGCATGACTTACAGCTTGTGGTATATGAAAAGATATGCCATTCTTTGAAATGCCTCCAAGAAAGATCATTCTTGACTCCAACAATTCTCGATAATTATCCCGCAGTTGTTTATGAGTGGCAAGCTGATCATCAAAAAAATGAATAATGGTAGAGCGGACGTCATAAGGCACTTCATTTTTATCAGTTATGTAAACATTTTTGTCGATTTTAACCCAAGTTTCTCTAAATCTTTTGACACGTGGCATGTCTGGACCAGTAGTCGCATCCATCAGCAAGTCAAAACAACTTCTCAAAACTAATTCAAAAATGTGATGACGACAAGGGAGGTACAACAGGTCATGATTGAACAACATTTCTAGATTTATGCAGGCACCATTTATTCGACCTGTGTTGCTTGCTGTAGTATCACAGCAAAGTGCCTGAATTTTGTTAGTTATACTCCATTTCTCGACTGCACGGTAAACAGCCAACACTTGCTCTTCTCCTGAAGATTTTGGGATTTCAGGCACTCCCAGCAGTTGCTCTTTGCCTTGAAAGGTGACTGTTATTGCCAGTCTATCGACCTTTTCTACACCTGTTAGTGCTGGGAGTAACTTTGCATCCCAATGTAATACTAATTCTTGGCAGTTGTCTAATTTAAATTTGTTCTGTATTTCTGTGTATCTTGCTTCCCTAAATTTTTTTCTGAGATTTTGAAAAGAAGTACGATTTATTACTAGCTTTTCAGTATCATGCCAGAAAGCTTCTGCAGCAGCCATTAATATGAAAACTGCATTTCTATCAGTAATTTTGCACCTATCAAAAACTTCACAAAGACGGGGAGTAATAAAATGTAATGTACCTCGACGGGGCTGGATCTATGGCTGCAGTTGATACTGTTGGTGATATCTGTTGAACGATGGTAGAATTTTCCCTGTCGTCACCACTATCACTGTTTTGGTTGCTTTGGTGTTGAATCATCAGTTTTCACTACAACAGGTTGACAAGTAGCAAATTGTTGTTCCATCTCTTCATAAGTTCTATTTTTCCTGACACTTTCCATTGCAGAGCGTTTTAGTGCTCTTTCTTCCCTATATTTTAGTTTTTGATCAATAACAATCATGGAGCCCGGTCTTCCTTTTTGGCGCTGAAGAATTAAAAATTTCTTATCGTCTTCATTTTTCATCTGTTCCAAAGCATCTGAATGAGCTATGTCAAAGAAATCGTCCATTTTTTCTATGAAAAGATCTCTTTTGTCTTTATCTTTACCCGAAGTTCTTGTCAAGTTTTTCAGTAAACCTTTCCATTCATCGTATAGTTTAAGTAACTTATCAATGCAGTGCTCAGTTCTTTTAGAAGGAATTCGTGCTTTTTGCATTTCATTCCCTCTTCTCAAAAATTATTAATTTATACAGTAAATATTAAATAACAGTAATATCTTGAAAAATAACTTTACAGATGACAATTTCAAAAACTCATGGTCGATGAGGGCCACCAGAATGCAGTCCAATTAAGCTAAAATTTTACACGTATCATTTTTTTGTTGATTGGAACAAGATAGGGTGTTGGGAGCTAAGCTTTTCGAAAGTTGAAAAATAAGGGCCACGCTAATATATATATTATACTATATATATATATATATATATATTATGTATATAAATATTCGATGACTTTGCTAGTTATTCAAAGTATAATCAGGTCTCATATGAATTAAAATTTGGGTTTTTGAAATACTCCAATAAAAGTACAATGCAAACTTTGTGGATAAAAAATTATTTTTTGCTAAAATACATTATCTGAAAAAATGTAAGAATTGTAATGTATGAACTTATTTGCCTTGTAAAATAATTTTACTTCCTTATAGAGCATTTTGATAAAAATTTCATTTTTATCTGAAATTTTCATCAAGGAAAAAAAAACTCTTTAAACTCAAAAAAATTTTATTCGTCAAAAAAATTCAATTTGTTTTTTTGTACCATGCAAATAAACATAAAGAACGCACTATTGTAAACAAATGTGTTATTATTATCTTATTTTGCTGTGTTTGGTAAATGCAAATCCAGAACATAAACGGCACAAATTTCTTAATTTTGGGGTATCTTTCTAATGTGTCAGTGGCTGCTTATAATTTAATGACCCCCTTCTTATCGACTTACTGCCTACTTATGGCCTTCCGTTTAGATAAGCCCCACAAGGCTGGAAGTACGACTTGCCTCATTATATGTATTTAAATGACATCAGATGGCACGACCACAAATACACCACCTTCCGTTTTTGACCTAAGAGTGAAGGGAAGGGAAATTCTCCACCTTCCGGTACTCTCGGGACTTCAGGGTCCACGGATTTTACATGCAAGTGTACATAGTGGATTTTCCAAGGGTCGGGTATCGAACCCCAAATCTTCCAGTTAGAATTCCGAAATCCTAACCACTAGGCTCCCACAGCCCATTCTAAATATTTAATAGCATTGAAAAGAAATTATGAGTCATAAATGGAAATGAAATTAGTTACATTGCTACTTTATTTTCACATCACTACCAACTCTTGTATAAGGAAGCTTTTATGTAACAGAGATAATAACAATTTTTTACTTTTTCAAGCAAAATAGTTTTTTTTTTTTTTTTTTTTCAAATTAACATTTCAAAGATAAATATTATCAAATATTTATTAATTACAACTAATTAATATTTAAATTTATTCATTACTAATACTGCATTAAATATAAATCGATTAGATTAGACCCTTTTAGCTGTAGGACAGTTTAAGACACTTTCGGATAGTTTTGGACGGTAAAAACCACATGTCCCGTCCAAAACCCCAACCCTGGATTCAAAGTTTGGCTTTTTAATTTATTAATTATTATTTTTTTTTATGATGATGGTAAACTAGTGACTTGATATTTAGGAAAGAAAAATGGGAGGAAGGGCTCTCAATTTATTTTTTTCTTTTCTGTTTTGAACTGCTCAATAGATTTATGCACTAATAGCGAATGAATTTTAAGTAGTACAGAATGTTTGCTCTTCTGTCTTTTTTTTCTTTTTTTTGCTGAGACATGACAGTGAGAATATCTCTATGTAATTTAAGAAAACCTATAGTGCATACATAATCACAAGCACTATACCAAGATATATATACTATAAAAGCATCTTGAAGTATCGAAATTGGGAACCGATCCTCAACTAGAAAATTTATTAGAAGATGTTAAAAGAACTACTAGAAGTTTCGGGACGTTGGTACATAAATAAAAAATAATACTTTAGTATATATATATATTAGCAAATTTTAAAGGTAAAATATTTAAAAATAGCTGCAAATTAAAATAAAACACCATATAACAAATGGAACAAAAAAACAAACAAATTTAGATCAAAACGAAAAATATGTAAATTAATAAGAAGAAATGAATGAAATCCGATATATACTCGTATATTATTCCTTATTTTTTATATCAACCACTAGATTTTTTTCCAAATTGAAGATATAAAGTAAAAGAATAGACATAGTTTAAATATAAGTTAAACAATAAAAAAAGTTTTAAAAAAGGCAAATTTATTAAAGTTATGCATAAAAAAATTAGATGAATAGCATAATCAATGGAAAACTATATGAGAATATGTTGAATAAATCTATAATAAAACCGATGTTTGAAAAATATAATTTCTACAGCAAACATTTTTTAACTTTTTTTTTTTTCAAATGTATTTCTTATCTATGCTAGACGCTCCAAATGTACGGGCTTTTAATTCTTCAATGAGCTTTTCATTTATGTATTAATCACAGGAATTTCGAATCGGTCATTTTAATTCATAAAAACTGGTAATTCTTCCCAAAATTCGGCTCTCTTTTTGATCGCAGATAGCTAAAAGTACAATTCGGCCTCGGAACTGAAATACAGGGACCTCATTCCGAAGCGGTAACTTTCAGTACATTCCGGGAGCAATTACCGGAGGCAGACCGATTCCGATGTCCTCTTGGTAAGCCAGGTTTCGGAAAGATGACGTCATGAGTCACGTGAGTGCTTCAATTCCGAGAGTGAATGACTTTCCGAACCCTTCGTGGTAGAGCCCTTAGTAAGAATTTGATGGTCTTTCATCTTTGTATTTGTGAAGAGAATGGTGTCATTTTTTGTTGGCAAAACGTTTTTGCGTGAAAATTTCAAATGTGTAATTAATTTCACTTTATCTTTAAACCTTTTGGAAGATACAGCCATGGTTACACTTACCCCAACATTTTTTCACTCTGGAGCAAATTTATCCAATCTTTTGTTGCAAGTGTACCAGGGACATACACTTGACTGAACAGTATTACTCAAACAGAATTATTTATTTAACCTTGTTTTTGTCGTTCTTAATGTTTATTTTGCTTCTAAATCTAATTTAAATACAAGTGTGGAAGTGAATCTGAAAAGATGCAAATCAGTCAAGTTCCATGCCTCCGCCAGGATGCGCTAGCAAATTCCTCACTATTTAACGGGTCGCAACGGAATGAAGGGACAGCTTGGTCATCGTCTGGTCGTTTTAATGAGGCTATCAGAATGACGCGAAGTCGCGTCGACCGTCTGAGTTACTTTCCAATTTAATGTTAACTTTATTTTAGCTTGTATATAGTTTTGTTCTTTAATTAGATGTTCTTAAATTCATTCAACAAGTATCAGTTTGAGTCTTTTAACCCGTTACCTCAGTCCATATTGTGGCAGCGATGGGATCCGCTGAACTTGACTGATTTGCATCTTTTCAGATTCATTTCCACATAAATAAGTAGTTTTAATCTAATCTTGTACTGTAAACAATTTCCTTTGCATTTCCGTACTCCTTTTCATTTTGTTTCAGCCTTAATTGTAGATATAGGTAGTCCGTAAAATAGCATTAAATACATGCTGTTTACACTAGTTTATCTCCATTGGTATGAAAAACAACAAATTAGTGAGAGAACTTGCGATTTTTTATTATTATTTTAACATTAAAGGAGATATCGTATCATTTTTCTGAACTTTACAAAAAAAAAAAAAAAAACTCGTGTAATTTAGTCTGCATGTATTATAAAACTTAATTAAATCACGTAAGTCCCGATTTCTATTAATTTTCTGTTTTTTGACAATTATTTCCTTGGTTCACATGGTTCGTGTATTTCACAACATGCAGTGAAATTTGCACGAAAAAGTTTGTACTTTAAGTGGAATTTAAGATATTTTAATAATTTCGAAAAATCTCCAAATTCAGTAGAAACTGGAAAGCATGTCTCTTTTAAAATGTTTATTTGGATATAACTCGGCGAGGTTACATTTGCCCCAGACCTGGAGGCAAATTTAATCCTTAAAACACAAGATTTTGAAAAGTATGATTTGGTCACTTTTTGCACCAAAATAAAAGTGCTTATGGTTTTAAAGGCAATTCGTACAAATTACAGCTTGAGCAATTTCAGAAATATATAACAAGTTTGCAATTTTTGTCAAAGTTGAACTATGCCAAAACGGGTTTATACTTGATCTATTTCACCCCTATATGGGTTATGCATTTGAACAATGCCAAGAGCTGGAACAAACTTTGTAAGACCGTGTGAACTGACTTTCATAGAAATAGTCTGCTTCAAGTAAAAATTGCCTTTTGCCTTCAGTTTTGGAATTTTTGAAGACTAAATTTTTTTGTATCTACGATGTCTAATAATTTAAGAACTGCTGTTAGAAAAGGGGCTTCGACCGGTGTCAATTGCTTGTGATGATCTTTATTTTTCCACATGTTAAATTTTCCTGTGGATTAGAAGTTAGTCCTCATAACTTCTATAAGATTTGAAGTCTGCTGCTAGGATTACCCATTTTTACTGTTCCTAATGTGTTCTTTCAACACATATATAACATGTCCAGACACGTGATTAATTGGAAAAGAATGTTTTCTTGTTAATCAAATGACTGTATAAAAGTTGAATTTTTCTAATCCAAACTAAGTTACTACGAATATTCCAGTAATCAACTTCAATTTTTAAAAAACATGAAAACTAGAGTAAAAATTGTTAAAAGAAATACCATTAATCTTAAACGAGGGTTCTAAAACTCAACTCGTACATGAAATTTAGACTTGAACTTTTCTTACACATATAGACATGTAAAGTCGCTAAAAACAATTTTCTAGATAAACTGTAACGGTAGAAACGTGTCTAGTTGATGAAAGTGTGAAATCAAGTATTGAATGATAAACCTTTAAAAGCCATTAAATTTTAACAATAAAACAAAGCACACACGCATTAAATAAGAAGTGAGATGGGAGACGCCATTAATGAAAAGAAAAGAAAATTGTCCCATTTTCGTATAAAACGGAAAATCAAATACATCATGTCAAAGAACGTGGTATAGAACAGAAATCTTTCGCATATAATCAAGTAATTTTTTAGTAATACGTTTATCAGACAAGTTTCGTCAAAAAATTTAAATCCTTAATTCTTATACAAACACAATTTCTTGTATCGTAAACTTTTGTATACACCGAAGGCCTCGGGCATTATGGCTAATCATGAAAAACTGCATAGTTAATAAATTTTTCAGGAGCACGAAAAGTGGGAATTGCCACCGTTGCTATTCATAAGCCCATGAATGTTGTTTTTAAATATTTCTAGGAAAATGTCATATCTTCAGGGTATGTCTCAATGCATCGTTTAGTTCGTGGAAGAGTACTGAAAGAAGTTGACAAATATTTGCTTTCATCGTTTTTGCATGCTCTTTTTAAATAAATAATGGATTGTTTTGAGAAATAATTTCTACAAATAGGATAGGACTCTTGAAATTACTTTTAGTTCAGGAGGTGTAGGATCTGGCTTCACATATCCATTCATTATTTTCATTACTTTGATTTGATTTATTGCTTTCTTTTTTTCTGGTATATATAAATTATCAATTCAGTTTTTGTATTTTTTAATAATTTTAGTTTTTCACTTTTATTACTGTCATTTTTTTTCTTTCAAATGGGGCTGCAGTTTTGGTCCTCAAACATTGCAGACCTAGTGCGTTCCCAGAGATTGGTACCGACTCTTTCAGCGGCAACACAATGAGTGTGGTACCATTGCCGCAATTTCTTTGACGCTCAGTTTCCCCTAAATGGCGACACCTGAGCTCTCGTTGATGCAAACGACACTAGGATTTTAATTTAGCCGATCGCATCCAAGCCAAATGTCTACTCAAAGGGTCTTTTACACATGCCGCATAATCATACGACATGCGCGCAGACGATTTTCTGCATCTTGAAAATCCATCGACTTGGGCCAGGTTTGAACCTGCGATCTTGGGCGTACGAGGCCTGCGTCTTACCACTACGCCACCCTGTCGACTTACTGTCAAATTTTGATCAGTGCCCTTTTCGCTTCACACTTTCCGTTGTGGATTTTATGTATGAAACGCAGCAATACTCAAAGAAAAGGGGCTTTCGTACTAAAGACATATGTAAATTAAACGAACTTAACTAACAACGGGAACAATTTGACGTTGATTTTCTTTTGTTTCATGTTAATAATTCTTTTTCAGCCTACTTTCCTGTAAAAGTTTTAAAAAAGCAATAAAGCATAAAAGAAGGCTTAATGTATCGTGAAAATATCGTAAGAAATCAAGAAAAGTCAAAAATAAGCTAAGTAATTAAATAAATATTGAAAAATAAATTTGAAAGTAGGGTTTTGAGATAAGGAAAAAGTGTCTGTCAGTATGTCCCCCTCCCCCCTAATAACTTTTGAACGAATTGTCCGATTCAAAAAATTATTTTTTCATTCAAAAGATCTCGGCAAGGACATCTCATTACTTTTTGATTTGAGCAATTTTTCACTCAATTCTGAACGATTACAAAATCTTAATTCGCCCATAGGTGGTAGTGTTATGTAACTCTGGGAGAAAGATCAAAGTTCATATGAACAAGCTTATTGGAAGAAGCTCTCGGCGTGAAATATTTTTTGATTTGAACAATTTTTGTTCATTTTTGAACAGTTCAAAAAAAAAAAAAAAACATTCCGCCTACGGGGAACTTTAATCCTATATAAATCCGTACCGATTTGCTAGGAACAAGCTTTATCGGAAGGCTCTTATAACGTAGAACATGTGCAAATAGAAAGTTCATCCAGAACTAACGAGCCTATTTTCCTATGAAATTTTTTGATCGGGATTTTCAATATTTTTTTTTTAATTAATGAATGATTAAATGAATAAATGAAAGAATGAATGAACAAATGAGTGAATAAATGAGCGAATGAATGAAAAAATAAGTAAATGAGTGAAAAAATACATGAATGAGTGAGTGAATGAATGGCTGAATAAATGAAAGAATGAGTGAATGAATATGGAAGGGTCCACTGGAAAAACGACCTAAGTCACATACTACTTAATGAACTTTGCTTTATGTTTTATTCATTCATTTTATAACATAAATGTTAATTTTAACTATACTATAAATTAGGTTATAAATTTGAATTTGGGTGTTACGGGAAAGTAGGCTCGTATAGTTAAAATTAACCTTTATGTTATTAAATGAATGAATAAAACATAAAGCAATGTTGATCAAGTAGTATGTGACTTGGGTCGTTTCTCCACTGGACCCTTCATATGTATTAACCTTTGAGAAAGGTATATTCGAAGCAATTAAGAACTAACGCTAAACGAGAGAGATAGCTCGATTATAAATTTGAAGTTGGGTGTATACGGGAAAGAAGGTTCGTATAGTTTTAGACGGAACTTGCTATCATACTGGTTTTAAGATTTTATCTGTAATAAAACTGTAACTCGGTTAAATGTACACAGCAAAAACAAGTTGCTCGGGAAAGTTGGAAGAGTGGAGAAAGTAAATCAAAGATAGAAAAGAAAAACTTAACACTTGTGGTTTACCTCGTTTGTTAACCGGACATTCTATTGACTCAAGGAAATGGAATGTCAACAGAGCCCCAAGACATTATCCTGCCACATTCCGAAGAGCAGAGCAACCATTAGATAAAGTGTTCTTCCAGCACCGGCTCTCCGAATGTAGATTCCATACAGTTTTCTCCAGCGATGTTGATTCAGATTTTCAGCCTTGTCCTCCTGAGAATCCGGCAAAATTGTTTTCTCGTATCCGGCTTTATGTATGTGTCTGAGAATAAATTTCAGTTTGTTCAAGTAGGCATTGCAATATTTTTCGTATTGGGAACATTTGAGGCTGTGTGTCTGGAAAATATTAGTGTCAGACCACAGACTATTATAAAAACAATTTAACTTTGTGCAAGTAAACAATATTAATAAAATTACACGTTAATTTAAAGCACAAATGAGCAATAAAATGCAGACATATGTTTCGGGATTGCTTGGAATCCCTTTTTCAATGCGACAGGGAGCTTCTAGATGCAAAACAACCAAATGAAGCAGACAGAACAACAAAAACAAAGCTTATATAGCCTAAGAATTATCTGTAAACCAATGAGAATAAAGGCAGCGTGAAGTGGAAGTAGAAGTAGCAGGAAGACACCAATAAGAGAGCAACAAACGAATCCAGTTGAAAGTACAGGAAGTAAAAAGGAATATCAATAAAAATAAAGAAAAAAAGACGACAGCATGCATAAAAATTGCAAAAATAATAAAATAAAATACAAAGAATAAAATTGAAATAAAAATAAGTACAGAAACTACCAAAACAAAATGCAAAACAAAGTACACATGTAAAGGAGGGGGAGGGGAGGGAGGGGGGAAGGAGAAAAATAGACACAAAAAAGGAAAACAACAAGAAAACCTAGAAAGAACAACAAATTAAAGAAATTTATGCCAGACCTGTGAAAAATAAGGAGTTGAGGAAGAATCATTAACCAAATTATAACTATTCCTGTTAATATGATAAGCTTCCCAAAAGTCAAGCTCTAAAGGGGAAGAACATTTTTGAATAATTTTACCAGAATTGAAATCAAAAGAGTGGTTGGAATTCCAACAATGTTGAGCAATGCTAGACTTATTCAGCTCTTGCTTTCGTACATAACCTTTATGCTCATTTAACCGAATTTTCAGAACACGTTTTGTCTGTCCAATGTAAGAAAGGCCGCAACGGCAACTAATTTGGTAAATACCCCAAGTATTAAGTTGATCAACAGGATCTTTAAGAAAAGAGAAGGAAAGTTTGTTGCTAGGAGCAAAAACAACTTGAAATTGAAACCTTTTTAGGATTTTAGCAATACGAAAACTTACAGAATGAAAGAATGGTAACACAACCAAATCCTTTCTAGAAACCACATGATTGGGACCAGAAGTTTTCTTAGAAAGTTTGTTATGAATAGAATCAATTAAAGAGTGAGAAAATCCTCTATCAACAGCTACAGCTTTCAGATAGTTGAGTTCAATCTTGAGAAGCTCAGGAGAAGAGCAAATATTAATAGCACGATGGACCAGAGCATTAAAAGCCGAATATTTTTGGTTGGGAGGATGAGACGACAGTCTCTGAGGAGGTAAAGAAACAGCAAAAGGTTTACGATAGACAGAAGTAGTGAAACCAGACTCATTCTTAGAAATAAAGACATCAAGAAACGCGAGGCTACTATTAAGTTCTTTCTCACAAGAAAACTGGATATTAGGATCAATGGAGTTCATAATAGAAAGAGCATCATCAATACCTAACAAGTTACTGTCCGTTAGGACAAAACAATCATCCACATAACGAACATAAAATTGAAATTGCAATTTCTGGAACAGTTTTTCCTCAAAATAATGCATTTAGAAATCACTTAAAATAGGACTAAGAGGACTTCCCATAGCCAGGCCATCTACCATAGCATAGAATTTACCATTAAATACAAAAGTGCTCTGTTGCAAGCACACACGAGTAAGGAAAAC
The DNA here is from genome assembly GCA_038502835.1 of Octonoba sinensis. Taxonomy (NCBI): domain Eukaryota; kingdom Metazoa; phylum Arthropoda; class Arachnida; order Araneae; family Uloboridae; genus Octonoba; species Octonoba sinensis. Next base: position 199,438,520 of record CM076598.1, on the reverse strand, counting down.
TAATTCCTCAATTTCCACAGAAGTAAAATGGAATTCAGAAAGCCTTTTCCTGAGGCAAGTCAAAGCGCCATCAACAGGAACATTAGTAAACAAAGAATTAACATCAAAAGAGGCCATAACTGAATTATTCGGAACGAAGTTATGAAGTTTCTTAACAAAATCAGTGGAATTTTTAACAGTGAAAACATTCTGACTTCTAAGTGGAGAAAACACAGAAACTAAATACTTGGAAAGTTTATATGAAGCAGTGCCAATATTGGAAACAATTGGTCTTAAAGGAATACCTGCCTTGTGTACCTTTGGTAAAGCATAAAAACGTGCACAATTAGCAACAGAAGGAATCACAGACCGTTTAGCAATCAAAGGAATAGAATGAACAGACTTAACAGCAGAAGAAATAGCTTTTAACTCTTTGTCACTAGGATCTTTATATATTTCAGAATAAGGACCAGAAGCAATTAAGTCATCAGTTTTTTCAACATAAGATGATTTATTAAGAACAACAATCTGACCACCCTTGTCTGCTTTGGTAATGACCAAATCAGAATTGGAAACTAAATTATTGACACATCGTTTCACAGAATGGGTAAAACCAGTATTAGGAACTTTCGAATTGAAATCAACATTGGAAGCAATAATATGCCGAACCGACTCTTTTTGAGTGGAAGTTAAGGCACTAAATTTGAAAGCTTTTTCAACCGGAGCAATGAGTTCAGAAAAAGAAGGCTTTTTAGCCAAAGCAAAATTGTTATTACATTTCAGAGCATTGATTTCATTACTATTCAAAGGAAATTTCGAAAGATTTACAACCGTGTTCCTATTAACAAGAGGCAAATCCGCCGGAACAGGAACATTTGAATCGTTACACAACTTAGTAAATTTCTTATTTAAAGTAATTTTGTGACTGTCGGATGAACGAAGAGCTCTTGCCCATGACATTCTATCAATAGACTCAAAATCAAAATTAGAATTAGATACAGAAAGATGTAAATCATAAAGTTCACGTTCTATGAACGAAAGTTTTTTCCTAGTTTCTTGGATAGAAGCTCTAAGTAACGCTAATTTAGAACGAAAAATTACCTTATCAACCCTAACAGAACGCGGTAAATTACACTTCAAGGTGATAAACTTAGGAATAACTTTCTTGCGCCTGCAAGACTGGAGAAATTTTAAATGGTTCAAAAACCGAACCTTTTTAATCCGTAGATTACAAAATCTGTTAACCTGAGACATAACCAGAATCAAAACAACCAAAACATAAGGGGAAAACAATAGCTAAACCATTCAATAAATAAAAATAAACAGAAAGAACAAAACTCAAAAACAAGTGCGAAACATACACAACGTAACAATATGCGGAATGAATGTCAGAAAACAAAAAAGCGAAAACAAAAAAGCAAAAACAAACACAGTCAAGAAAGGCAATGAAGAAAAGAACAAAAAACAAACACTCACCAAGCAGCGAACAGATGGAAGAACAAAAACAAAAAAAGAAGAACAAAATTCAAGGCACACTAAGCCTAACGGATAAAAATAATTTAACTTTGTGCAAGTAAACAATAATAATAAAATTACACGTTAATTTAAAGCACAAATGAGCAATAAAATGCAGACATATGTTTCGGGATTGCTTGGAATCCCTTTTCAATGTAATTTTATTATTATTTTACCCATTCTGTGAAACGATGTGTCAATAATTTAGTTTCCAATTCTGATTTGGTCATTACCAAAGCAGACAAGGGTGGTCAGATTGTTGTTCTTAATAAATCATCTTATGTTGAAAAAACTGATGACTTAATTGCTTCTGGTCCTTATTCTGAAATATATAAAGATCCTAGTGACAAAGAGTTAAAAGCTATTTCTTCTGCTGTTAAGTCTGTTCATTCTATTCCTTTGATTGCTAAACGGTCTGTGATTCCTTCTGTTGCTAATTGTGCACGTTTTTATGCTTTACCAAAGGTACACAAGGCAGGTATTCCTTTCAGACCAATTGTTTCCAATATTGGCACTGCTTCATATAAACTTTCCAAGTATTTAGTTTCTGTGTTTTCTCCACTTAGAAGTCAGAATGTTTTCACTGTTAAAAATTCCACTGATTTTGTTAAGAAACTTCATAACTTCGTTCCGAATAATTCAGTTATGGCCTCTTTTGATGTTAATTCTTTGTTTACTAATGTTCCTGTTGATGGCGCTTTGACTTGCCTCAGGAAAAGGCTTTCTGAATTCCATTTTACTTCTGTGGAAATTGAGGAATTAGTTTTCCTTACTCGTGTGTGCTTGCAACAGAGCACTTTTGTATTTAATGGTAAATTCTATGCTATGGTAGATGGCCTGGCTATGGGAAGTCCTCTTAATCCTATTTTAAGTGATTTCTAAATGCATTATTTTGAGGAAAAACTGTTCCAGAAATTGCAATTTCAATTTTATGTTCGTTATGTGGATGATTGTTTTGTCCTAACGGACAGTAACTTGTTAGGTATTGATGATGCTCTTTCTATTATGAACTCCATTGATCCTAATATCCAGTTTTCTTGTGAGAAAGAACTTAATAGTAGCCTCGCGTTTCTTGATGTCTTTATTTCTAAGAGTGAGTCTGGTTTCACTACTTCTGTCTATCGTAAACCTTTTGCTGTTTCTTTACCTCCTCAGAGACTGTCGTCTCATCCTCCCAACCAAAAATATTCGGCTTTTAATGCTCTGGTCCATCGTGCTATTAATATTTGCTCTTCTCCTGAGCTTCTCAAGATTGAACTCAACTATCTGAAAGCTGTAGCTGTTGATAGAGGATTTTCTCACTCTTTAATTGATTCTATTCATAACAAACTTTCTAAGAAAACTTCTGGTCCCAATAATGTGGTTTCTAGAAAGAATTTGGTTGTGTTACCATTCTTTCATTCTGTCAGTTTCCGTATTGCTAAAATCCTAAAAAGGTTTCAATTTCAAGTCGTTTTTGCTCCTAGTAACAAACTTTCCTTCTCTTCTCTTAAGGATCCTGTCGATCAACTTAACACTTGGGGTATTTACCAAATTAGTTGCCGTTGCGGCCTTTCTTACATTGGGCAGACAAAACGTGCTCTGAAAATTCGCTTAAATGAGCATAAAGGTTATGTACGAAAGCAAGAGTTAAATAAGTCTAGCATTGCTCAACATTGTTGGAATTCCAACCACTCTTTTGATTTCAATTCTGGTAAAATTATTCAAAAATGTTCTTCCCCTTTAGAGCTTGACTTTTGGGAAGCTTATCATATTAACAGGAATAGTTCTAATTTGGTTAATGATTCTTCCTCAACTCCTTATTTTTCACAGGTCTGGCATAAATTTCTTAAATTTGTTGTTCTTTCTAGGTTTTCTTGTTGTTTTCCTTTTTTGTGTCTATTTTTCTCCTTCCCCCCTTCCTCCCCTCCCCCTCCTTTACATGTGTACTTTGTTTTGCATTTTGTTTTGGTAGTTTCTGTACTTATTTTTATTTCAATTTTATTCTTTGTATTTTATTTTATTATTTTTGCAATTTTTATGCATGCTGTCGTCTTTTTTGCTTTATTTTTATTGATATTCCTTTTTACTTCCTGTACTTTCAACTGGATTCGTTTGTTGCTCTCTTATTGGTGTCTTCCTGCTACTTCTACTTCCACTTCACGCTGCCTTTATTCTCATTGGTTTACAGATAATTCTTAGGCTATATAAGCTTTGTTTTTGTTGTTCTGTCTGCTTCATTTGGATGTTTTGCATCTAGAAGCTCCCTGTTGCATTGAAAAAGGGATTCCAAGCAATCCCGAAACATATGTCTGCATTTTATTGCTCATTTGTGCTTTAAATTAACGTGTAATTTTATTATTATCACAGACTATTATGTCCTCACTCTTGACACACTCATTTGAACTGAAAGGCAGTGAAATAATTTTTAACTGCAACGATTGTTTACGCTGTTCACGTGTTTCGTGTCTTTTGTTATATTATTTCAAGTCGATGAATGTTCTTTCTTATTTTACTCTCTGTTGTTACTACGATTGTATGGGATTGAATATAAAAGAAAACCTCCTAACTGGTTTTTTGGGGGGCACAGGGTATATTTTCAATGCATATTATAGGTAAAAAACAGCCGAATACATTAAGGCATGTATATATTCACGGTATTTGAGAAAGTCGGGGGGGGGTGTACCCTGATTACCCAAATGACGGGCCTGTTTGATATCGAGTTTTGTTCATTACATAATTCTGTTGTCTTTCGAGCCCAGCATTAATGGACCAGCTTCTGAAGTTCTACTGTATTGCCCCGATCAGGAAAAAGCGAAAGAGACCAGCCATGCCGGAAAAGATGAGAACTTTTCATCACTATACGTTTAAATTTTTCAACTTTCAAATTTATTTGATTTTTTTCACAAAAAACGGACCCTGTTATTTGGCGTGCACTTATGTACGCCCAAGTTGGGTGGGAGTATTATAAAGAAACTCCTTTGTAAGTTGACCACCTAATTATTACGATGTCTATTTGTTTGTCTATTTTTGCAATAGATAAAAAAAAACTAAAATAATTTCTCCAGAATATATTTTATGCTGCAATGTTTGTCTGGATGGATGAAACATCAATATGGAGTTTTCCTAAACCTCGCTGTAAGTTAACCATATGGGAACACTACTATAAGCACTCTTTTATTCTCCAAATAAATTTCTTCTTTTTTCTTCTACCTGATATAGCCGTTTTGAAACATCGTGTATTTGTAGGAAATCTTTACCATCGTTTAAGTAATTTACATAACTAATAAGATATTTATCTTTATCTTTATTTTAACTAAGCACTTTACTTTTAAAGTTGTATAGAATACATTGCAAGTCATACAGGCTAAAATTTCTAAAATGATATTTTAGATAATTGTGAAAAAAAAAGCTAATCACTAACTAACGTTAATACATGAAGCTTTATTTTAATTAATTACAGATGAATAAATGAACATTATAAGGAATAATAAAACAAATCTCCATCTTCTATAAGTTGACCTCCTGTCTAATTTGACCACTAAAGTGCTGCACCGCAAGTGGTCATTTGACACAGGTGTCACTCTACTTTGTTTAATTTAACTCATTAAGTGACCAATAATTACCACGGCTTCGGGGTAAATATTGGTCACACCTTGCTTTTACAGCAATGCATGTCAGACGGAAATGAATGCGATATGGTATTCTTATTTAGCGCATTTTGACTATAAATATTGCAACAATTATCCCTCCCCCTTCCTCTTAATAATTACTAAAAAATTAATAATGAAGAAAAGAACACTATAATGCCGTATCTCAGAACACTTTTATTGAACTAAAAGTGCTTTAACTCTACAATTCTTGACAGAATTTTTTAGACCTTTTGTAAGCAATAATAATGGCAGTAGTGTCCACAACAAAAACGTTACTCTCCTTTAAGTTTACTGGACCATAAAATTTATTAACGATTTCTAAAGTGACTTTCTTCGGCCATCGGAAATTACCTGCTTTTTTTAAAGAAATTTCATTTCAATAATCTTCTCATGCTACTATTTTTGTAATTTTCGTAATGTAAAAAGGGTATTTGTAGTATTAGGCAGCAATACATTCTTGTTTAGAAAATGCATGTTTAAGTTTAGTGCCTAACGCTATAAGACACCCAATGACAATTAAATATTTTCAGCCACATAATTTGCTTTTACGCACTTTCCATGTAGTTAAATTTCATAACAAATTCCGATGAAGCATTATAAAGTTTTACTATATAAAATGGAAGCAAGTGTTTTAAGTAGTTATTAGTTTCTGTCGTTTAATCTTTAGTGTGAACATTAATTTCACAGGCACGAATCTTTGTTTCTGTAAAGACAAATGACTGCTGCAAAATGCTTTTCGATATTGGTAAAATTATAGATTCATTTTCCTCTCTCCCTTTTCTTCGTATGGAAAATCTAATTTTACTTCAGGAACTCGGAGCGGAATGAGAAACGATCTCTTAAGATATTTAATTATAAAAAAATAAGTGATGAAAAAAACGTTGTTTCTTACGAACAAAAAGTGTATTTTGCATGCAATGCGTTAAAGTTGAAAAATATAAGTTATGTATAATTTTGCCAGTTTGAAAATATTGTGTCATATTCCTCATTTTGCTCCTGGGCAAAAGGAGATAAGATGGATTGCAATGGAAACTAAAACAAATACTTTCAGATTAATAAATGGCCGGCATGATGGTAAGGTGCTTAGTGTGTACGTCCGAGGTCTGAGGATATAACCTGGCAGTGTCGGTGGATTTTCAAGATGCAGAAAATCGTCTGCGGCCATGTCGTATGATGATGCGACATGTGAAAGATCCCTTGAGTAGACATTTGGATTGGATGCTTTCGGTTAAATTAAACACCTTGTTCAATTTCGCATCAACAGTCTGCGTGAGCGCCCTTTCAGGTGGGGAAAACGGACGTCAAAATTCCCATGCGGCGATGATACTACATTTATTGTGGTACCGCTGAAAGAGGTCGGTGTATTTTGGTGCTTTCTTGCGTATATTGCATTAAAATACAATAACATTAATCACCATAATGTGTAACCAGCAAACTGAGTCAATGTTTTCGTGCAACGTACCTCCTGTGTAACCAGTAAACTGAGTCAATGTTTTGGTGCAACGTACCACGAAATTTGATACTTTGTAAAAGCCTGAAAACTTCCCTCAGACTTGTCTATCACGTTATTACTTTTCTTTTTCACTCAACGTTCTATTGAAGGTACGTTACCTTGCTTAGATAGCATCACGTTTCCAATGTCATATAACTTTAGTTTGTACTGCCAATTCTATCTACCTAACTTCCTATGTCGTCTAAGCGTCTTTTTGGTATAACATCGTAACTGTTGCCAATCTCATTCACATTACCTAACTATATTTGACTAAATTAACTATATTGACTACTTAACTATATTTTGGTAAAAAATGTCAAATGTCTGGTAGAAACAGAAAATACTGTTTCAATAGTCATCGGAAAGATTTTTATTTATTTTAGATGTTTCATTAATAATTGTTTTCTGTGACAAATGAAAATTTTTAGTAAAAATTTTTTTTTAAATATTTTTTTCTTTGTATTACTTTTCTCCACCAGACCCCTACCTTTTAGCCGAGGCCTTAAGCACGGGGAGAGGTAGTGGGGTCTACGGATTTTACATGCACATATCCCCAAGCATACATGGGGGTCTTCAGTGGGTATCGAACGCGCGACCTTCCAGGTGGAAGTCCGACGTGCTAACCACTAGGCAACCACGGTCCATGTCTTTGTATTACTGTAATCTCTAACATAACAGAGCTTTTTTGTTTTGCAATTACTAAATCTTCAAAGCATATTTTAATGATCGCCGGACTTTTGTGAGTTGAAACACACTGCCCACGTACGCTTTAACATATTACTTTATATGGTTAGAAAATGTTTAAAATATTATTCAATCACCAGCCAGATTCCGTGTTTTTTCAAAACGTTGAATTACGCTTTAATTGAAAATTATGAGTTTTTTTTTTTTTTTTTTTAATCTTCATAAGGAATCCTTATTTTGCTTTAAAAAGTTAATTTAAATTTTAAGTATTAAAATGTTGTTGTGGATAATTAAAATATATAATTGAATGCTTTGATTAACACGTGAACACCGACGCTGATAATTGTGATTTTCGCCACGGGAACTGCGCTTGTATTCAAACGCTGTAGGCTAATTTTCATTTACACCAGTATTAAGCGATATATGATTTATTAAATTTCACTTTTAACCTGATTTTATGAAATTCCAAGCAAAATTTGAAAACTGGTTTAGGCTGATAAAAGAGAGCTACTTAATGATTTCTGATTTTATAATTTAATAAGAGTTGTACCAATTATCCATGAATCAACACTATAATTCCTATCAACAGAGGGTATTAAGCAATATGGACGCCAAAAGTGCTTAATACTTCACGCTTTTGGCTATTGTGATTATCAGTACAAAGGAGTGTTCAAGCAATAATCAAATTAGTTTTAGAAAATGATCGGCTAATTTTATTTCTCGAATCTGTCTAGAAATCTTATTAAGCGCTCGGTTTATAAATTTTAATAGTTAGAGACTCCGTTAAAGTCAAATTCCATTTCAACACATATTTTCAGAAATATGTAGTTGGGCAATCATTTAGAAAGCGGACATTATTTCCGATTCTAGAAATGAGGAATTCTCTCTAGGGAATGAATGCTTATTAACTCGAAAGCTATGCATATTTACTTGGCTTCTTCTAAATGTTTCTCAAGGTTATTCATGTTTAATCATTCGGGGAAAAATTATAAATGTTATAATACCTCCTTTGAATTTTATAGAAAATTTTACTACAGACGAGTGATTTTTGGAATATCTTTAATTAAACTGATTTTCACTCTCTTTCTAACGACATTTAAAATCTGGGTATAATTTTATATTAATGTCATATGTTATGTCATATTAAAAATAGTGTCTTATACTAGTGCTACATAGACAGTTAATTCTCCAAATTCTGAGCATTTATTTCAATTTGATGACTAATTCAAGCACATTATTAAACTGTTTTTGTCTAAATGCTAAGGATTTTTTCTGTAAACTCCCAATGGGGGGGGGGGGGATGTATAAGTAATTAAATGAGTATTGAAAAATTAAAAATTGAAAGAAGGGTTTTGAAATGGGGAAAATGTGTTTCTGTCGGTCGGTCTCGCCCTAATAACTATTGAAGGAATTGTCACCTCCCCCCTAATAACTTTTGAAGGAATTGTCCGATTTTTTTTTCTACATTCGAAATATCTTGGCAAGTACATCTCATTTCCATATTGTACTTTCAGTTAAAAAACTTTTAACATTGGCTTTATTTTCCCCCCAAAGTCGCCAATTATGTTAGTACATAAATTGAATTATTTGCCGAATTTACGGTTCGGCTTCAGCTCAATCTGGTAGGGTAGTTCAAAATTGGGCACGCGGTAAGTGGAAAAGCATCCTATTTAGCCCTCCTGGGTCCATGCACTGATAGTCAACCACAGTTTTCCGGTTTAACTTGTGAAAGAGTGTCTGCGTCTAAAATGAGCTTAGCTAGTTCGTTGCATGACGCACAAAACTCACTCAGTGCTGAATAAAAATGGCTACACTTATATAACGTATTCACTGTATGTCATATGTTTCTTTTTGTATAAAATGTGACTGTTCAGCTTAGTAGGTACTCGCATCCTTTTTTTTTGGGGGGGGGGGGCGGAGGGTTTAGAAACAACGTGTGTGCGTGTGTAATCTATCTATCTATATATATATATTATTTTTCTTGCCTGTTTTTATGTCGTTCCGCGATATCTTCCATATTCCTTTATCAAAAATTCCATGATTTACCCCTCATTTTGAAGCTTATCGCTACGGCTAATAACTAAAAATAGACCCACGGTTTAAAAATATACCGCTTCTCTTAAACTTGAGATTTCAAATCATCTGAAAAGAGGTCCTTTAATGGACGCCAAATTCGTGCTGTGTATGCTGGAGCCATCTGTTGTCAAGTAAATCAACAATGAACTCTTCTGTTTTTATTGTGTAGAAAATTGGACAGTTTCAGCTGCATCTGTGTGTTAAATTTATTAAATCGTTGGCTCTACACATTCATTTATATTAGGAATGTGTAGAGTCTAACCAACCAACATTAACTGTATTTCAAGTAATGGAACTGTTTAATTATTGTATTTTAATGCTATGTATACTAATAATAAAAATAATCATCGTGATTATTTTACTATTTCGAATATCTAAATAATAGTGGGGGGAAAATGTAACACTTCTTTGTACTGATGTGTTTAATTATATGCTTTCTTTTGTACCGACACCCGTTTACTTTTTTTCTATTCTTCTTCATAATGTCCTTTCTCCCAAATTAGTGCGGGATTCCGCACGGGTCGACTAGTTGTTAGTTAGGGATCGTTCATAAATGACACTTTTTTAACCCACATATTTGACCCCCCTCCCCCCTTTGTCACAAAGTGTCACACTTTAACGGACCCCCCTCCCCCTTTGTTATGTGGCACGCTATATTGCACAAGCAGGGATGTCACACTTCTTGTTACCCCCTCCCCTTCCCCTGTCACACTTTGTCACAATTTCACGAACCCCCCTCCCCCTCCAAGCGTGACATCATTTATGAACGATCCCTTATCATAGAACCAGTAGTCCCTTCCGGAGAAAGTAATTTTTCGTGCAATAAATGTGCATCCTAAAGGGTTAAAAACAATGCCATTTTGGTATTTTTTTAATTTTTATTTTATGTATTTATGTTTCGTTTATGAGAAATATTTTTAAAAGGGTTGAAAGGAGTTAAAATTAATATACGTTTTTATCGTATTGATAAGCGTCCCCCCCCCCCCCCCCAAATCGGTTTTCCGGTGGCCTTGTTTAGGAAGACAAAAGTTCTCTCTAATGACAGCCTAAAATTCATACGAGTCAAAAGAAGATGCTTATCATTTTGATGAAATATTTCTATTGAAACATTTTCAAATACTAGTGTAACGCCTTAAGTAGCACAAAAAATTGCTATATATCTTTTGTGTTTTTAACTTTTTTTTTTACTGTTTGTCATCTGTAATGTATAGTGTACGACATATATCTATATTCAAAAAACAGCCTATTACTTTTTTCTGATATTTCTTTGGTCGCAGCAGTATTGCTTTTCAGGATGTGGCAACATGTTTTATGACTGACAGCCCGGCAACAAGGCACTTCAAAATGGCTAAATTGAGGTTCTAGAGAAAACTTTTGTGAGAAACACATAACTTTTTAACAAGGAGAACGGATGAATAATGTGTCTTTCATAGTCTTTTTTCGAATTTTTTATTTACACATAGTTCACCGCTACTATTTTGACATAAATCATTCTTTCTTGAGGCTTTATGGTCCCCCGGATCCTCTTGTTCATCCACATCCTTTTGTTTAAAAAAAAGTATCACTTTATTTTAAAATATGTCAATATGTTTTTGACGTTGATATACATTGACTTTCTTCATAACTTTAAAATGTCCGTAAGTTTATGGAAAGTTTTTTTCTCTAAACTAGGTTAAAAATGCATTTTTATTCCTTTACTACAAGAAAAAGGATGTGACATTGTTAAAAATGGATATGGTTTCCTACTGACGCGACGAGTGAGGCAAAAATATGACACATATAGTGAATACACTATAGGATCGCTGTACCGTTTATTTTATGATTCGTTACCAGATCTAGCATTTCCACAATGTCTTGAAGTACATCCCACGTGCCCGTATGATCATGGACTAGACCAGTGATGGCAAACTTGCGACCCGCGTGTCAGACACTGACCCGCGCAAAATTTTTAACTGACTCACGATTGGTAGGCAATCATTTGTTTGTTTAGGCGGTTTCATTTAGATTTTCTAATTTGTGTGAAAAATTTATATTCTATTTATATTTTTTCAAGCACTGCACCGACACAAAAGCAATTTAAATGCTGTCTAGAACCTTCAGTTTGATCATTACAGTTCTAAAATTACGCAAATGACGACAAATGCGTTGGTAGTATTTGAAATACAGCAAAGTTGTTTACAAAATATTAAATCAAGAGTATAATTTTACTCACATTTTGTTTGTTAAAAAAAACGTCAAACCAAAGCAAATAACCATATTTAAAGCACTTTCTACAAATAAAATGTCTGTAATTTTTGTTATTCCTTGTTCCTTCAAGCACTTATTACCATTTGCACCAAACACTTAAGAATTTTTAGCCTCACTAAAAAAATTTAAATTGTCATTCTACGCCCAATTTTGTCTGTTAAGCCAATTGAATTTTAAAGATATTTAGTTTTAAAAATATGCAGTTGAATGTTTTTTAAATTAACTTTGCTGCACATGGGCATGAGTGACCCACGAGCTTGTACTAAAAAAAATATGAACAAAATGTCTCAAAAAGGTTCGCCATACCTGGACTAGACAAAGTAATGTTAGCTGTCAATTAAAAGGGCAGATCTCATACTGTGAAGTACAATTACCAAATTCCAGAACCGCTCAATCGTGGCGGTTTTTCCCATTCCACTGCAAATTTTGCTAACCCTGCAAAGTTGCACTGAAGGTCAGCCATAAAATATAGAAAAAAATTGAGCTATTAAAGGTCATGTTGTGATCACAAGAATTTCGTTGGCTTGTGCGCAATGCAGAAATAATAGAACATTAAAAGATGTTCATAAGAGAAAAATACCGGTCGGTATCTATTTTCGGAGGAAAAATAATAAGTGCCTTCTAAATTCATTAAAAGAAACAAAGATAAAAAGTGTAAGCAAAATTGGAAATGGTGCGTATAAATGACAACTTATTTTCATAAAATCGGTGTCTTGAATGGTTTGGTTAGGTCCTCTAATAAAGTAGAATTTATTTTCGGCAAAATTGCGCTTTCATCAGACAAATGTAGCTATGGTAAGATCAGATTCCGTCATAATAATTACATCTAAACGAGCCAACTCTTATTTGGTTTAGAACTAGTAGGTCTCGGGATCCAATCCACACATAGCAGTCGCCGCTTTGAGAAACGAGGAGTCAAAGTGATTGTTATTTGTTGTTTAACTCTCATTGAATTGCCTGATGGGAGTTTTCTTGTTGCTTTTCTTTTCGATATCCAAATTCAGGGCCAGTAGTGTAGTCGAGGGGGGGGGGGGCGCAAGGGGACAGCATCCTCTTACATTTTTATTTTAATAAAAGTGTCACCCACATTTTTTAAACTTTAACATTAGCGTCCCTTCCCCCTTTCTGATTTCACTAACTTATCTTCGTATGTATAAGCGTCCCCCCCCCCCTACTTTTTTTCAGGACTGCACCACCAGGGGAGTCACTTTTTAGAAGTAATTCAAGAAAACAACTTTCACTAAAGATGCTGTGTGTCTAAGATACACTAAATAACTTCGTCTGTACAATAAATCACGCTAGGACTCCTGAATCACTAAAAAAAAGCAAGCAGAACCATTGAATCATATTTTAATCATGTTTTTTTTTTTTTTTTGATAATGTTTAAGTTGTAAAATTTACAGAATAATAATGGAAAATTAGCAGAGATCGTAAATACTTGAGTATAACCAAAAAAAAATGGAGAGAATAAGTTTTATTCTTGATATCTTCAAACAGATGTTTTTGTCATTAAATATAATTGAATAAAAAACTACAAGCACTTATTAAATAAATTGAATTGCGATGTCTATTGACTAAAAACTTTCTTTGCATGTCGCATTCATTTGAGTAATAGTATGCAGGAAACCTTTCAAATCAACCACGAAAGCTCGAGCAAATGAATGGCTTTAATTTAATTAGAAGAATAATTGAAATAGTTATAGGAATTAAAGTACTCGACGTGAAATTCGCTAAACTCAATTCTAAGTTCCCCGACGAAAATAACTCCTATTCACTGATGAACTCCTTCACTCATTTCATTAATTTTAACGCTAAAGGGAAATGTCATATTGGATAGTTGGGCCAATTTGAATTGTTCGTCTTGAATTAGTACTCACTTATTACTTATCGAATTATAGTTGCTTTTATGTTCAAATGCTAGTTATATAACTAAATATGAAAGAAATATAACCTAAATAATAAGATAGAAATAATGCATTACTGTAAATAATATGAATTAATCGGTGGAATCTAATGCATAGTAGACAGGAAAATGGCCATTTTCATGATGACCCACTGTTAGCCATTTTGAAATTGGGACAAATGAGTTTTCTCAGAAACTCTTGCTTTGTTATACAGTGAAACCTGTTTAAGTTGACCACATGCGGTGCAACACATTAGTGGTCAACTTAGACCGGTGGTCAAATTAGAAACGGTGAAGTAGAGGGTGAAACAATTTTATAACGCCTCCTTTCTGGGACGTATGACCACTTACCCCGTGGGGTGGGGTAAAGTGAGTAGTGCATGAGGTAAAGTGGTCACAAATGAAAAAAAGACCATACAAACGTATTAAAAACCATAATATTCAAAGTATTCAACAAAGGTTCATTTTAGAAAGAAAACTTTCTTTCACCCAACTGAATTTATTAATGCCCACTCTTGTGGTCAAAACTTCACCTCATGTTCGTAACGTCTCGTAGAGTCTTCAGTCTCTTCAGCTGATGCATAGATGGTTTTAATACAAGGTTATGGATCAAAATATTTTAGGATGCATAACCAGCAATTATTCTTAGGTTTTAATCCCTAAATATTTGGTTGTGAGTCTGTCTTTTAATTTAATCCGTATAATAAAACATAATTTTCCGTGAAAAAATTTAAAAGTTATTAATGAATGACCAAATTTCATATTAAGAAAACATGATTGGTAAGAGTTCTGAGCATAATAGCTTATTAACAATTAAAATGGTAGGAAAGTATATGTTTTAACCTAGCTACTTTTAATCCTATTAAATATTGCATGAAAATAAATTTCAAGTAATTTAAAAAATATAAAAGTAAAATAATTGCTTATTCTTCGCCCCCTTTTCCCCAACTCCTGTAAACATAGTTGCAAAACAAACAATTTTTTGGATATCTGGACTCCAACCTTAAGGGGAGTCAGCATCCAAAAATGTCGAAAAAAAAAATTTTTATTGGCTTAAGTAGTAAATGAAGTAATATTTACTGATTTATCATTGATGTTATTACGGTGTGAATTGCCACCTTTTAATTCCGAAACCGAAACTGTACTGAATATAAGCCACATTAATTTTTTAAATAAAATAAGCGAGAAGAAGCAATTTCACCGTGGCTGTAATTGAAAAAAAAAGTTCCTTACTTGAAATTTTGATAAAGATATTGCGAGCCGAAAACTTGAAATGCTGATTTCTCTCACTTTATTTTTTGCGCATTTCATCTCGATTAAAATGCAAAGGCTTTTTTTAATTTGGATCTATAATGTGGATTTTTTTCCCACATGTTTCTGAAACTATACGTAACAAATGTATGCTTTGCTTTTATGATAACTTAAGTACTTTTTTTTTTAATTCTTTTTGAAGATTTTTGAATTTTTCGTTGTTTTTTCTGCGTTACTTCAGCTTTTATTTTTTTTTTCTTAAAGTATTTGACTTATAAAAAATTCAAAGCATCAAAGTTTTGCTTTATGAGCAATGAATCAATAAAAAATATTTGAGACTACACCAATTTTTAAAAAAGAAGATTTTCGCTTTAAAAATAAAAATTTCAAATTATATTTAAGAAATTCAATTTTCTTTTAATATTAAATTTCTTATGAAGTGATATAACATGACTTGAGACAAAAATTGTAAATAAAAACACCATAGAGAAAAAAATAGTCTCATAATGCCGACTCCCCTTCAAAAAATCCAAACCTTAGTCAATTTTCGAATTTTGTCCCGCAGTGATCCTTAAAAAATGCTCTGTCTCTAGGCTTCCTGAAGTCAAATTATAATTCAACATAATCTCTGACACAGTACATATCTGAACTTTTAAAGGACCCCAGATTTCAAATGGCTTATGTCCTCAACTAGTCTAAATCCGGCCCGGTACAAAAGTTAATATCAGTTATCCAGTAATTAAGTTCAAAATAGATATTTTTAGCTCATATTTGAATATATTAGTGAAAGTTCGCTTATATTAATAATAGTTGCGTTTAAGGAGTCTCATGTGTAAATTTCTTTCAAAAACATTCACGTATATCAATTATTCCATATACCTTGCGAATAACTAGTTTTGTGAATGACGAAAAACTCAGAATAACAGTTTCTTCTCAATTACATGCACTATTAAATTTAATGACTGAAGTAAAGTTCCAAGGGGGGTACAGCGCACGCGCTGAAAACTGACTCTTCTCCTCGATCAAAGCGAGAGATAGGTTGCAAATTGAGTTTATTTATCTCAATTACATTGTCTCAGAGCGGGGTGAGTAATGCGTTTGCGGCTAATGAAACGAAATTTGGAAAGTCAAGTTTGAGTTGAAGAATTATTTTAATCAGCGCTGAGAGGTAATTAAATTTGAACTTCACAGCTATTTCTGATTGTAATTAGCTATGTGTCACAAAGACGAATGCGGATGCTTGGCATGTCCCTAATTTATTTATGCGAAGAAATAATAGAGATTGCTAAAAACCACTTTATTTTTCGAGTGCACTTTCTAATGAATGCATCGCGTGCTTTAAACTACAGAAATGTTTTTCATGTTGTTTAAGTACCGTCAAGTGCGCGAACTTTGTGCGAGCAAGTCAGCTTTGTGCCACATATTTTCAGACACTAGGGCTACCAACTGGATGTCGAAGTGTAAATAGAGCTTCGAAACTTTTTTTACAACTCTTAAAATTTTTTCGAAGCTCTAGTTACACCTCAACAGCTTTTAGGCAGTCCTGCTGTCTAAAAGGACGTTGTGGCACAAAGTTGGCGCACTTGACGGTTGTAACTAATAAATTATCTGATAGATGTGTGTATAACAATAAAAACAAGATAATCAAAAGAAATTGAGGCAGTGAGAAACAAAGGAATGTAAGTGACCAAAACAGGAATCTGAGAAAAGCTCGCTCAAAGTTTGGATCTTATTTTAATGTTAATTTTTTTTCTAAATCACGTTCTTGTGGAGCACTTATTAGAGCTATCACCATAGTCCGACAAAAATGCGAAAATCTTAGGAGCCAGGTAAAATTTTTTAGGAGCCAGCCATAATATTTTCATTTGCGAACTAGTCGCCACCTGAAAAACTAGCCAAGGCATATTTTTTAGTCACCCGGGATTTGTCGGACCCTGGCTAACACTAATATCTCCTGCCACAATATAGAATGGTGCTTTCTAATGCTTGAGACTAAAAAAAAAATTGGTGGCCAGTGGCGAGTAAACCCAAAAAAGTTAGTCGCCACTGCGACACTATTGTTCGCCACTTAGAGCCATGTTTCAAATTAATCCCCCCTCCCCAACAGGGGCCTCATTTGCATACAAACATGTACCCCATACACATACCTTGAACACTTTGTCACAAAATTACAAAAAAGTTGTATTTAAAAAATATAATAAATTACAAACCTTTTCTAAAAAACTAAATTTTTCATCTCCGTTGTTTACTATAGCTTGAAAGTTGTCTTTTATTATTAAAAAATAATAAATTTCAAAGGGTATTTCAAATTTTTAACCTTTTCTTCGTTTAGTTAAAATTTCTGAACATTTCTTCGTTTGCGGCTTTAATTGATGGCCATTATAAATGGCCAAGTGATAACAAAAAAACTGCAAGTCGCGAGCTTTGGCGACCGACATCACATTTTGTAGTCGCCCAATAAACACTTTTAGTCGCCAATGGCGAGCGGTACTGCTAGTCCCGACCTTTAGTGCTTTCTCGATCACTTGCACTAGTTATCTCCAAATTTTCAATTTTGTCACTTACATCCCTTTGCTTCTGGGTGCGTCAATTATTAACTGTAAATGGTTTATTTCATATGAGACACATGACAAAACAAATATTTTTTGTTTCATTTGAGGCATAGTTAGACCACGGAGTTTTAACACTTGGGAGCTTCCGCGCATGGCAGAAAAGAACGCTTTCATCTGCGTTTCAGGTAAGTTTGTTATGCAGGTGCATTTATTAGCACGCGAATTACGTTGTTTGCCTGTTTGTTAAAAGAACCTAATTTATAAACTGGCATGTAACCTGAACTCGGAAGAAATCAAGTATGCTAACGAAGCTAAAACGAGAACAGATTGCTGCACATTCCTTATACCGGCAGTTTCTTCCTTGAACGTGAATGGTTTTGAAGCTCCTCTGCACCCTTAAAGTTCGGGATCATTGCAAAGAGCATACGTAAATCTAGACTATATTAATTAAACATCAAGCAATATCATAGCTAAAAATGATTCTCGATGCTTTTATCACGAAAATTGTACGAAAAATCAACCAACAGTATGTTTTCTTTTTCTTTTCAACACAAGGCAAACTAAATGAACAAGTAAAATAAATAAGCAAAAACCTTTACAAAGCAGCAAATATTTCTTATAAACATTTATCAATTTTCAAATGACTCTAAAGTAAAGAACGATGTTTGAAATAGTGAACAACCCCCAGGTTTTTTTTTCTTTCTTTTTCTACGTCCCTCTCACTCACTGTCTCTTACCTTGTCTCTTACGGTTTACTAAGTGTCTCAGCAACTTTCGATTCATAAAGAGCAATGTAAAAAATGAGTGGGGGGGGGGGTCATTTGGGCCATATGAAAGGTTTTGTGTATGATGTAGCTAAATTTATTTTTTGCAATTCACAAATTTATCATTGTAACTACACACGAACGTAAAAGTACGCAACATTGCAAGTACAGTAAAACCTGTAAAGTTGACGTTGACTACCTTTGTAAGTTGACCGCTTGTCTAAGTTAACCACTTTTGTCAGGAACGGAATTAGCCCTTCACCCTCTATAAGTTGACCGCCTGTCTAAGTTAACCACTTTTGTCAGGAACGGAATTAGCCCTTCACCCTCTATAAGTTGACCGCCTGTCTAAGTTAACCACTTTTGTCAGGAACGGAATTAGCCCTTCACTCTCTATAAGGTGACCACCTGTCTAAGTTGATCACTAAAGTGCTGCACCGCAAGTGGTCAACTTACGCAGGTTTCACTGTAATTATAAATTATTAATTAAATTATTTTCACCTTTGTTCCATTTACCAAAGTGGAAATAGAGATTACAAATAATTGCATTTATGGGGTCAACTTTACAGTGAAGGAAATGAACGTTTCTTCTGTCATAAAACCATATAGTTTTAAAAAATATCAGGAATGATGTCGATGTATCGTCAAGTAATTTAATGAACTTAGATTAGCACTGAAATAGATGGAATTCAGTCGATTGCACAATCGAAAGTATGTGTAATCAATATCAAAAATTTCTTTAACATTAAGTTTATTCAATTGTGTAATCAAAAGGATGTATAATTGCTTGAATCCAAGAAAATTGATAAAATATATCCTAAAATAAATAATCATGGAGCTTAAATTAGCTCCAGAACAGATACGAACCTATTGATTATTTTATTCGTATCTATCTTTAGAAATAGACATTAAACATTTTCCCAATTGTTATAGCTTTTTTGAATTTAATTCAAGAAATCTGTTTTTTTTTTTTTTTTCAAATTATTTCAATGTACCCATTAGTTTTAGTCTCCCCGTACATTTTGTACGTCCATGCAGAGATGTTAATATTAATCTTCTTGATGTTTACAGACTCGATAAGACATCATTACAAAATAATTTTCGCAAAAAAATTTGGCTGAGTATATCAAGTGCAGACAGCATTATTTTCACACTACTTACCATTAAGATCAGAGAAGGCTAAATGTGTACCCTCCCACACCCTTTTTCTCCTAAATTTATCTTTTAAACCAAATTTGTTAACTTAGGGAAGTATGAACAAAGGCAATGAAAAGTTAATTAACTTGAAAGTGAGATGGTATGACAATTTAGTTTCTTTAGTTAACCCCTTCCCTCTCGCTCCCGTGAAAATGACGGGGTGAGGTTTCGCTCTCCATTACTCGCTCCCGTGATATTTCCGGGCTGGAGTGTTTAAAATTTCAAAATAAAAACAAATCAAAAATTAAAAATGAATAGATATATTGTTCAACACATATTTTTATATCATTTTCATGGATAATAAAATAGGCACTTTTATGACCATTTTCTTGAAAATTAGCCGATAGTTAAGGGGTTAATATGTAATAAAAAATATTATTCAGAAGGTTTTATTTCATCCAAACATGAAACTTTTAAACTCAAATAAGAGTATAAATGAAATTATTCTTTTGAATTCTTAACTCATTGCTGACTTCCCTCAATTTGGTCTTTTTCATATCGAACATGAGACAAAACTTAAAACCCTAATTTCGTAATAATAACAAAATATGCTTGGACTTTCTTAAGATGCATGCTCTTAATTTCCACAGAAAAAATAAATAAATAAATAAAAATCTGACCCGGAGACTAGCCATTGCAGAAAAAAGGAAATGTTCATACCAAAACTGGATTGCTGATAAGGTGAAAGGTGTTTTCTGTTTGAACGAATCCGGGCGTTTTATCACAAGATTAAACACGTGAAGCATCAAAGCCGAAGAAAATGACTTTTTATTAGGAATTTAAAGGTCCCATTAAATGAATAGCACCATTTAGCTCGGCGCTTTGTATCTTGATACTGCTAGTGGAAATGAGGTTTTAGTGTATTTGCATTCGTGTTCCCCTTTCCGGAAGACGCAATAAAGCATTACTTTTTATTCTCGCGTCTAAGGCTATTGTGCAACAAAATAAACTAGTCTTCATCAGATTTATCCTCTCCTCTTTCGTATAGCCTGGCATTAATTTAGTTTAATTAAGGAATTATTTTATTGTTGTTTTTGGCAAGTTGTATAGCAATTTTTATTGCAATAATTTTCGCCTTCATGAATCGCAGATCATTTTCAAAAAGTGCACCAATGCATCTGGAATGATGCGCTTGTTGCTGATAGTGCGCAAGTTTTGAATTATTAGTGACACTTTCATCACGTTCACATTTATGTTTTTAGCGTGTGATATATTTTATTTTCTAATGGAGCTGCGTATGGTCATTAACCTTTGCAGACCTAGTACATTTCCTGGAAATCGGCAACCATTTTTTCAAGTAGCACCATTATCCGTGGATGCTATTATTACTTAATTTGGATGCTCAGTTTCCCCTAGATGGCGGCACCTGAGCTCTCGGTGAGTTTAGAGTGTAATATACATTTTAGAATAATGACATAGAATATTTTTCGAACAGAATATTTATGCACCTTTGAATTGCAGACATGTAGCGAAACACCAGGAAACACATTGTTAAACTGTGTAGTAATGTTATATAATCCTTTATACAAATTTATTATTGCCAACGTTCGGGTAAGATTCCCTAAGTGCATTTTAAAAATTGAACGAGCTGCGTTGTCCCGCAGTGGACCAGTGGGTAGAAGCAACATCGACTAAGGTCACTGTTTGGGAGGGTGACAACCTCTTGCGGCTGGTTGCTGTGGCGTCCGTGTACGCTAAAGGGAGTTGGTGCACGTTAAATAGGCCGTGGCTCCAATGTCCTCCAAGTGAAACGATACCTCTGGGGGTGCCAATCCCAGGTGACGGTCTCTCGTCTGGGAATTCGTTCAAAAATTAAGAGACCTTTCAAAGGGGCGGAAATCGGACTCCTGCCTATAAGGGCCTCGTTAGACTCAGGAGCAGCGTGTGTCGAGATTCTTCCTCGACAAACGCGGGGACTCGACAACAACAACAACAACGAGCTGCGTTGAATGAGAATTTAAAATTTTTTATTTCGTGATATAAATCATGAACACCAATCTACACAAGTTACTTAAGCATACCTACAGTACGAGTTCTATTTCCTAAGAGCATTTAAACGTGTCTGTAAATTTCTTTACATAAACATTACTTAACTTATATGTTACTGCAAAGCCAAAGCATATTTTTCAAGGAATTGTTTTTTTTTTTATTTTTAAAAGTATTTTAATCATTTTCAAACTCCTGCACAACGCTTACGTAATGATCGAATGATAATTTTGGGGAAACATGTTTAATGATGTGAAGCTCTAAGTTTTATATCTTTTAGTGTACGAAGATTGTGAATCACCTGCGTTCTTGTTTTCACTGCTGTAAGTCTCAAATTACTTAGAACATTTTAAAACTCGTGTGCTGTTTCCAAGATCTGACGAGGCATTTTACACACAGGACCTTGGTAAATTTCGCAAATCACGTATTGGAACTTGCAACAGTTTTGTTCTAATGAAAAGCAGTACTATTTTGCGAAAAAGAAGTTCTACCCTATATTAAAATAACATAAATAGTTTTCAATTCATGAATCTTTTTAAAGTAGTTATTTCATGCTTTCGATTTTTTTTCAGTGAACATACGTTCGTAAATGATCCATGCAAAAGTATTCCACAAGATTAAATTCTAAAATCTTCCAGAACCCAAAACTTCTGTCGAATATCTTTTATCCATAAGCCCGCATTTTTGCACTAAACGAAAAGGTTATTCTTGTAGCCCCAAATTTTTATTGCTATTATGTGCTTTAAACGTTGTTTATTACTTTGTGTATTATTATGGGCAGGGCTGTATTTAAGGTGTTGTGCGGCCCTGTGCTCTAAACAAATTGCCTCCCTCCACACCACGACCCCATAGCCAAAAACAAGGAAGCAAGCCCTGATTTCCAGGACAAATCAGCGCAAGTTGAGTACATTAGAACATGGACGAAAAATTAGTAATAATACGTTCATTATGTATTTTCCGGAATTTGTATTTATTTTTTTCTTCTCTTTTCTGTTTTTCCTTTTTTGCAAAAGGGCAAACGATTTTTTTTCGGAAAATTAAGTTTTTTTCTTCGTCATTTTCTCTCCTTTAGATTTACTCTTTTTTATGTATTCAGCTTTGTGTTCATGAAACACTTTTAAGTTCTTCACTATGCCCAATCTATGGTTCATATAATTCCTTGGCGGGTTATCTTTCCAGATTTCAAGAATATGGCATTCCAAAAGCAAGGCATAAATGCCATGTCATTTTCATTTAAGTCTTTAAACCTTTAGCTTTCTTTTGTTTAAACGTTTCTTCTGGTAAACTCTAAAGAGCCTGACTCGACAAAACCAGATTAAGATTAGGACAGTTTTCACATATTTTCTTGCAGCATCCTGATCAAGTAAGTTTTAAATTTTAGTCTTAAGCGAAATGGAAGCTGCAGTTAGCTTATAATATACCAAGTCTTCAGATATCTTTCACTGGAAAGGAAAGGGACAGGATTTGCATTGCTTTAAGGGAAGTCGGTGACATAAAACCTTTTTTTTTTTTCTCTATGGTGTTTTTATTTACAAATTTTGTCTCATGTCATGTTATCACTTCATAAGAAATTTAATATTAAAAAAACTGAATTTTGAAATATAATTCGAAAAACTTAATAGTTTCAAAAATATAGCAATTTTTTAAAATGCATCTTTTACAAAAATGTAAAGTCTTAAAATTTTTTTTGTTAATTCATTACTCAAAAAGCACAACTTTTATGCATTGATTTTTTTATGAGGCGAATACTTTTTGAGAAAAAAACTGAAGTAACACAGAGAAAACAACGAAAAATTTAAAAAGCCTACAGAAAGATTTTTTTAAATACTTAAGTTCTCATAAAAGTAGTGCATAAATTTTTTATGTATAGTTTCAGAAACATGTGGGGAAAAATCCACGTTATAGATACAAATTTTAAAAAGCCTTTGCATTTTAATTGAGATGAAATGCAAAAAAAAACAAAGCGACAGAAAACAGCATTTTAAGTTTTCTGCTTGCAGTATCTTTATGAAAATTTCAAGTAAGGAACAGTTTTTTTTAGTTACAGTCACGGTGAAATTGCTGCTTCTAGCTTAATTTATTTTAAAAAATAAATATGTGGCCTATGTTCAGCATAGTTTCGGTTTCGGAATGAAAAGGCACCGTCATAAAATCAAGAATAAATCAATAAATATTGCTTCAATTTTTCTGAAACTCTCAGAGAACATTTTGGAAGATTTATTTTGCTATTTAAGCCAATAATAAAAAAAATATCTGTGTTTTAGACATTTTTTTGATGCTGACTGTTGAGTTTGCCCCGGTATCCATTATCTAATCGTAATTGCACTTCAAAGCCTTCACAAAGAAAACAATTTCACTTACGTAAATATATTATAAAATGAACTGCCTTCTCCATGTAGTGAGTCACACTTGCAGAAAATATTCATGGCCTAGCAGGAATCAAGCTGATTATAACAGGCGTAACTACTAAAGTGCACTGTAAAATCAATCAATAACAGATAAAAGAAGTTTAACCAGCAAACCAGCTTAAGAAATTCTTTAATACTATAATAGTTTTATCTTGTAGTCTGAGTCACGCACGGAACTAGCCAAATCAAAAGCTCAATAGCTCTTCTTTCTCTCTCTCTCACGCATCTCTGTAAATGGCTTGTGTTAACTTCCATGATAAAGTAGTTTGATCTTCACTTCGTATAAATTGACAGTTTCATAGCTGTCCACTGTTTGAAAAACATGTGTCAAGCAATTCACTCTCTTCATCTTGAAGCAGAATTATGTCCAAGCAAGCAAAATGTGCCATTTATCTTCATTATCCTTCAGGCACACTTGCCATAAGATAGCTGTTCTTCGATAGTGGAGTAATAAAGTTTCAGTTTTCTCTGCTTTTCTTTCATCGGAACCTTTTGAACATGCCTTATTATAATGTTTAAACAATTCAATGACGATAAATTAATAGTTATTTATGTACCCGCAGACTTATATAGACATGCACAAAACAAAGAGAATTAGTGATATGCATAATATTGATAGATTCTCACAATCGAATGATGAGCAATTGAAGGAATCTCTCTAGGGCTTTCAGAATCGAATTTCGAGTAGTTTTCCTTTGGTTCCATGATAAAAAATTTTGGGTTTGAAGGGTACAAGCACTTCAAAGAAGAGATAAAAGGACCTAATTTCATTTCTCCAAATCCCAAACATTATCGAGTTTATTTCAAGCCAATTTAAAGCTATTTCTGAAAAATTTTAAAACCAGATTCTAGAAAAGTGATGCTACGTAGTAAGGTACGAAAATTACGTAACTTTGATACAAAGCAGTTTCAAATTTTTGTAATTGTCGCAGTCAGTACAGAGAAAATGATTTCGTTAGAAATTTAATTCAATATTTTTCAAACGTTGTTATTTCATTATTTTTTTTAAGAACTACAGCAAATAAATAAATAAAACGCACTAAGAAGTTTTGCGTGCGCATTCATTTCTGTTATAAAAAATAGATATATGTACTTTTTAAAACCGTTATTTTACGTCCCGATTATAATGTCTATGAATAAAGGGCATAATTCCCTAAAAGGCCTTTTATGTAAATATCTGTTGAAATATAAATTTTAATTTTCAAAAAAAATATTTCTAATGCACAACTAGACCTTATGGTCGATAATTCTTTTGCACTAAAAATCTATAAAATAAGCATAACATTGTTGTGTAAACCATATTTTAGTTTTAAAAGATTTGACAACCAGTATCGCTTTTATTACCATGTCACATTTTGAATATTTTTTTCGAAACAAATATACTTAATTTATACGTCTCGAATAAACATGCGTAATACAATAAAACAAAAAAACTTTGATCATTTATGTAATTAATATGAAAATGTATTCATTAATAAAGTTTATTCATTTGTTTGTACATTTTAAGCTATTTTCCGATTAAATATACAATTGCAAATTATAATTTTATATTTAAAGGTATTATATGAAAACTTTGGTTTCTATAAAATGTCATCATTAGATGTACTATTAAACAAACACGGTATTTGTTATTTTGATAAAATTACCCAATTGATGTTAATCGAAGTAATTGCAATATTTAGTCCGAATTTCTACCTATATTAAAGACGTATATCTGGAACCAAAAATAGTGTACAAAAATGTAGTCCCTATTAAAGAAAACTTATCGGTAACTTCAACAACTCACGCATTTTAACTGTAATATTTTTCTTTAAGGGGAGTCGGCACCCAAAAATGTCGAAAACTTCTTTATTTGCTTAAGTAGTAAAATAGATCTTTAAAAATATCCCCTGAAAGCTTCAGAAAAATTGAAGCAATATTTATTGATTTTATTACAGTGTGATTTTCCACCTTTTCATTCCGATACCGAAACTGTGCTTAATGTAAGCCACATATTAATTTTTTAAAATAAAATAAGCGAGAAGAAGCAATTTCATCGTGACTGTAGCTGAAAAAAAAGTTTCCTATTTGAAATTTTGATAAAGATATTACAAGCCGGAAACTTGATAATAAAAATCATTGATATTATTACAGTGTGGATTGCCACCTTCTCATTCTGAAATCGAAACTCTACTGAATATAAGCCACATATTTAATTTTTTTAAATAAAATAAGTAGCTGTAATTGAAAAAATAAAATTCCTTACTTGAAATTTTGATAAAGATGTTGCAAGCCGGAAACTGAAAATTCTGCTTTCTCTCGCTTTGTTTTTTGCGCATTTCATCTCGATTAAAATGCAAAGGCTTTTTTTAATGTGTATCTATAATGTGGATTTTTTCCCACATGTTCCTGACACAATACATAACAAATTTATGCTTTACTTTTATGATAGCTTAAGTACTTTTTTTTTTAATCTTTTTGTAGGTTTTTTGAATTTTTCGTTGTTTTTTCTGCGTTACTTCATTTTTTATTTTTTGCTCAAAAAGTATTTGACTTATAAAAAATTCAAAGCATAAAAGTTTTACTTTATGAGTAATGAATCAATAAAAAAAGTTTTGAGACTTTACGCCATTTTTCGAAAAGAAGATGCAATTTTAAAAATTGCTGAATTTTGTTTTAAAAATTAAAATTTTCAAATTATATATAGGAAATCTAGTTTTTTTTAATATTAAATTTCTTATGAAGTGATATAACACGACATGATACAAAAATTGCAAATAAAAACACCACAGAGAAAAAAAAATGGTCTCATGAAATATTGGAATTATTACTTCATTTCAACTCGACCATAATCTTATTACTTCAACAAAATGACATGAAATATA
Organism: Octonoba sinensis; assembly: GCA_038502835.1. Lineage (NCBI taxonomy): Eukaryota > Metazoa > Arthropoda > Arachnida > Araneae > Uloboridae > Octonoba > Octonoba sinensis. Next base: position 199,411,970 of record CM076598.1, on the reverse strand, counting down.
TGTCACCATAAGGAGATTAACTATCCTCTAATAGTATATAATAATCCTCTACACACAGAAAGCCAATTATTTTAGGATTTCCAAATAAATTCTCAGTGGACAATACTCGATATCTTCTATTATACCGCAATTAACTTTTAATTAAGATAAATTGGCAATTTCAAACTCTGATATTTCTATAATATACAATTTTGTATATTATAGAAATATCAGAGTTTCTATAATATGCAAATTTGTGCGTTAGAATTCATCGCAAAGGCTACTTTTGAAAACTGCAACCATGCTTTATTATTAAAAATGAAACCTTGTGCGGCTATTTTAGTCATATTTTCGAATTCCGAATTTGGATCACATAATTCGTTTTACAGATTTTCCTACGTGATACATTATTTTAGAAATTTGTAAAACGTAAGTACGTGGTTTCAGAATTGAAATTCTTTGTTTTTATAAGAATACTTCATTTCTAAGGTAAAAGTATATCTTCACCTCCTAAAAATTGCAGGTTAATTTTTCTTTTTTTTTTCCCCTCCCAGTTTCTTAAATTAAGGTAATTGTAAAATAAATTTTTACCGTCCAAAAACTGATAAATTTTTTACTTATAGTTTATTCATTTTCAGTAAGTGTTTTTATAAGTATATCTTCACCTCCTAAAAATTGCAGGTTAATTTTTCTTATTTTTCCCTCTCAGTTTCTTAAATTAAGTTAATTGTAAAATAAATTTTTACCGTCCAAAAACTGATAAATTTTTTACGTATAGTTATTTCATTTTCAGTAGGTGTTTTTATAAGTATATCTTCACCTCCTAAAAATTGCTGGTTAATTTTTCTTCCCCCCCCCCCCCCCAGTTTCTTAAATTAAGTTAATTGTAAAATTTGTACTGTCGAAAAACTGATAAATTTTTTCTTATAGTTTATTCATTTTCAGTAAGTATTTTTATAAGTATATCTTCACCTCCTAAAAACTGCAGGTTAATTTTTCTTTTTTTCCCTCCCAGTTTCTTAAATTAAGTTAACTGTAAAATAAATTTTTACCGTCCAAAAACTGATAAATTTTTTACTTATAGTTTATTCATTTTCAGTAAGTGTTTTTATTTTCAGTTTTGGTAGCATTGTGTGCACCTTAGTGCTTACCTCCTTATTTCCCAGTTTTAAATATCGTTGAAAGGTTTTACTAAATATTTGAAGTACCCAATTGAACTTTAACTTCTCAAGACTGAAATATTTTTCATATTAATATTATTTTGTTTCTTCTCAGTAGAATTTTTAAGCAAGTAGTACGAACACTACGCTTAAACCTTTCTTTATTTTCTTTTCCTTAGTTTTCGAAGTTGATTCGGTCTTTTTTTTTATTCATTCTCTCTATTGATATGTTTTTCATACATTTTTTACTATTTGTTTTCTTTCAGTAGGATGTTTATATGAACAGCAAAATTGCGAGTTCGATAAAAGACCAGATTTTTATTTATGTCTTTATTTATTTATTTATTTTTTAAACATTTAATATCTATCTAAAGAGTACTGAGTTTTGAAAGATTTTTAAACTTCCTTGCGATTAAATTTTTGTGCACGTTTCTTTTCTTTTTCAACTGTAGACTTCCTACCAGAATAAACAGTTTTAGAAAACAGGTTGTTTTCCGTGCAATGTTGTAAAGTCTGTGCTGCTGCGGTTTCTTGAACTTTTCGCAACCATTCGTCAAGGAGTCTTATTAAATATGTTGCACGTCAATTTTCTTCGGTGCTTTTGCAAGGTAACTATTTTTGCACGACATTTCTAAAAGAATACCTTTCTACAGAAATTTCTAGATTAAGAGCAGCAAGAGTATAATAAAGAGCAGAAGAGTAAATAAAAAGAGTAATAAAAAGCATTTTCTATATACGACAAAAAAAAAACTGTTATGGGAAAGTTATTAAGTTGTTTACTTGAGTTTAGCACTAAATTTACCAGGCCGTTTCAAACCATTTCTAAACTTTCATTTTACCCCAAGTTGCTACTAATTATAATAAAACTTTCAGTCACATTCACTTGTCCTTCTTACCGTGTATTAAGAAAAGCCAATGCAATTGAACGTTGCACTATAATTAGTAACAACTAATGCAAAATGGAAGCTTCGAAAAAGTCAAAATGACTGGTCTGGTAAATCTAGTCTTAATCTTATTCAGTTCTAATATTTTCCAATTTTTTTTCCTGTGCTGAATTTCCCTAGTTCTGTAAAAATTAATTGAATAAATGAAAGGTCGTGATTTCGTCTAACAACTTAGGTAAACTGATGATAATTACAGAACTGTTTAGGTTGCATTATAAAATTGCTTTAAAGGACGACAAAACAGCTCGCTATCCTAAGGTCAAAAATCTAAATTTGCTTTCTTGAGAAATGATCGTTTGAGACAGCATTAGCCAATTTAAAGCGTCAACAAGCGGTTTGAAATAAAATCTACGTAATCAAATGCTCATCCAATGGGAATTTTCTTTACTGACGTCACAGAAGACGTCACCACATCATCAATAGTCTCGCTTTAAATCTGAAAGCATACAGAGTTCTGAATTTCAAATTTGACACAATCATGCGCTTATGGAAAGCAAGGATCTGATCTGCGGGGAAGTAACAGCATGAGCTCAGATAATTTTTTCTCCGAAAGCTCCCTACGAGCGTAATTATGTTGGAAGAGTTCCTTTCACGGGAGTTAATATTCATAGATTCTTAAATTTCAGCCGTTGTGCAGGCGATTATTAGCAGAACTGCCGGGGAAAATGCATATAATTAAAACAATACTCAAAATATACATAAAATTGGAATGGAAATATCTAGAGTCGAATTCTTATTTGGAAACTTCCATTAAAATTATCTGCTTGAATGTCGAATTTTCCGTATTTTCCATGCTGAAATTAGATAACTCTTAGTGCAATGAAGAAATAAGTTGTAAACCTTTGTGCAGCAGGTCAAAAGGGGAAATAAAATGTGTACAAATTTTGCAAAAGATAGACAGCGTGCTCAAGATCGCAAGGAACCTATTTTTCTATGCAGAAATCTAGGTGAAAAACTTCCTTCAGTTGGGGAAGTTGAAGTTTTTCACCTGAAAACTCGCTTCTTTCGCATTGAAAAACGGTTTCCTTGCGGTCTCGAAACTCGTGTCTTCAATCGTTGGCAAAAGTTGTGTTTAATATATAATGTATTTTACTTTGTGAACTTAGCGTTATGGTAATTGTAACAGAAAAATTAGTTAACATTTCTATACGACTATCTAAAATGGACTAGGGATTTCTACGCATGTTTTGTTACACAAGTAAATATCATATAGTCGACCGCTTCGGTTATAGTGACATCGGATTACAGTATTAATGACTTTAAAACCGAGAAAACTTTATAAACAAGATAAGTATACTGATTTGAAATAAAGTTAGCTCGTAATGCAATAAAAATACCTCTCTTGAGTGACGTAAACTTTTTTTTGCTGCCAAATTGCTTGCCAGAAACTTTTTGAAACATGCTTTACGATTGTGTTTCGGTACATTTCTATACCAGATTTTTTTTTTACTAGTTGTAAATCCCTTTCTTTGGTGTCTCGTTTCGTGTTAGTCAATTTCGTGACAGTGTTTTATTTCGTGACTGATATCAGAGTCCGTTATTTCTTCAGAAGCTTCACATGTCGGTCAGTTCCTTATGCATTCGTAGCTTGCTAAACCATTAATTTTCCAGATTTCAATTTGTTGAGATCAAGGAAATGAACAATGGGCGGTACAGATAGAGGGCTCAGTCTAATCATTCTAGTTTCCATTGTTGCTGATGGGACGAAGGGAACAATTCTAGAGCATTTACGATTTTCTTCTAACTGAAACTATTAAAATTTCTCATGGAAGTTGAACACCTAGTTTCAAGTCAAATATTGAATTGCAAAATTTCGATTAAATACTACTTTGTTCCAAAAATTTCAATGATATTGATTTCCTTGAACGTTTTCAGTCTTTCAAATATTAATTTCATGTCATGTTTTTATTATGGATGCATTTTGCTTCGTTTTCACTATACTGTAAAAAAAATCTCCTGAAAATAACTGGAAAAGTAAGGCACCAGAGTTGCCGGAAATATTCACTTTCTGATAATATTTTCCTAAGTTTTCACTATACTGTAAAAAAAATCTCCTGAAAATAACTGGAAAAGTAAGGCACCAGAGTTGCCGGAAATATTCACTTTCTGATAATATTTTCCTAAGATTTGGCAGAAGTTCCATTTCTTTTTTCTCCGTTAATCCAAATCAGGTTGTGAAAATACAGTAACCGTAAAACGAAAAGCTGCGTTCTCATATTTTCAGGACGTGATATTTCCGTTTTTGGAAGGAAAAACCATGTATTGAAGCACTACGGAAATTATCCGTTAAAATCAGTCAAAAACCACTCTGAAAATTCAGGTTTTTTAACAGTGTAAGCAATTGGCCCTATGCTTGACCATGCAGTACAAACTAACAAATCTGAGCCGTTATTTATAAAGATAAACAAATGAAAACCTATGGAGTCATTCTGATTACTTCCATATGTTTAATGAACTATTTTCAGATGGTAGAAACAGACAATTTAGTTAAGGGGAGACCAACATTTAACAATTTCTTTAGCGGGTACTGAAAGAAATAACTTGGTTGCTAGCATAATCTTTCATAAGGATAATATAAGGTATTTTTTTTTTTATTTAGGGTAAAGGAGGTAAGGTGAAGAATTTGGTATTTCTACAATAGCCGCAACTGTCCAAGCACTTTTTGAGACACAGGCAAGTTCACCGCAAGGGATGTCGGAAAAGAATATTTTGCGAGCAGTAAGCAACAAGATATGTTTTTCTTGCGCATTGTAATTTTCCCACATTGCAAAGTAAGTAATTACTCGACTACGGTATGTTGTCTTTGCTTTTCTATTAATTGTGCTCAAAATCAAATTTGTAATGTAAAGAATCATGTATGGCTTTAAATTCTTACGATAAGCCTAAGGTACTTATCTCCACCAAACCCCTACCTGTTAGCCGAAGCCTTAGAGTTGCGTTCGCACGGAGTTTTACTCTCAGAAACGCATGCTCAAATCTCACGAAACGTTCGTCGTATTTGACGAAATGGCTTCCTGAAAAATGTTCCGACTAAACCTTTCGTCAAATTGGCGAAATTTGTGTAGTAACTTTTTAAGTCACGTGATCACGCGAGGAAAGAATCGTTGTAAATGACGAAATTTTCTTAACGATCGAAGAATCGTCAAAGGTGAGACCTCTATATCTGAGAGTAGTGGTATAAGCTAAGGTACTGATGGAGAGGCGGGTAAGAGGACGAGAGGGTTGCCTTTTCTCGTCTTTCCCAAAGTAAGGATAAATCCTTTACAAAAAAGGAGCACCCCTAGGAGCCAAAGATGTGGCTCATGAATCAGGATTGAGGACTGCTGAAAATTTCCTGAAGTTCTTAGACCACTTTGGTAGTCATTCGCATTCAAGCAAGAAAATTCTGGGCGTGAGCTGAGATGGGGGGCACTGTCGCACCGCTGAGTTTAGTTTTATTTTAGTTGGTCAATTTTCCCCATTGTAAAGTCAAAACTATCCTAAGAAATAGGTGAGACGTGCATCCTGTGTCATTATGCAAAGCTCATTCTTCAAGATTAGGCTTCTATTTTAAAATTTACATGTACCATAATATTTTTAACCCGGATCTGAAACTACCCACATGGAGTACTACATATAGGTCTCATAGTGATTGAATCTCTGCTTACAGAGTAATTGATTGTCAAATTTGAACGTTTCTAAAAAAATATTAACTTTAAGACCGTTTAACTACAAAAGCCAAGTGTGAACCATGCTGCTTAATGTTTCTATAAACAATATACTATGGTGTGAATTAATACAATAGTTATTTGTGTGGGTAACTTGACGCTTTAGCAGATATTCGGGTAGAAAAACGGGACAAAAACCCCCGAAAAAGAAATTTTTGAAAGACCTTTGCCCTCAAATCCACGAATGATCCACCAAATTGTTTGCACTAATATATACCTAATATCAAGTAGTATTCATATTTAAAAAAATGGCATGAGTCACTAGGGTTTTTAGAAGTAACAGGATGATATAATATGCACGATATATTCGAGACTTTGAACTGAAAACACAAAAGAAAGAAGGGAGAAAAAGCAAAAACACAATGCATGGAAAAACCAAAAACACGTAAAGAAACGAGAACTGAAACGAGAGAAATAAGATATAATAAAGGCTGAGAAAGGAAAAGCGAAGAAAATAAACGTTATATGAGGTGATTCTGAAAGTAATGAAGAATGTAACAATAGAGTAGGAAGGGTGTTTTCAATTTCTTAGTCAGCAAGGTAAATATCTCATTTTACCCGAAGAAGTTCAAAGCATCATTTGTTAAATCATCTCTGCTAGAGTATTCATGAAAGTTAGTTCTCCAAAAAGCTTATTTTATTATTGTAGATTTTCTTGGGAGGGAGGGTGATTAAGAGCTTTATATGTACCATCTAAGGTAAATACGATGGTGAAACTGACGTCATGACTCTAAAACTCGTGAGTTCATGTTTACTTTTATAAGCAACACTCGAAAAGATTAGTGTTCTTATTGAGAATCAAGTTAATGACACTTTTGCGCTTTTATTATCCTAATAAAAGGGCAATAAAGTTAAGCAAATTTTTTGAGTTTGTTAGCTTCTGACACATGAAAAATTGTAATCTTTTTCAACCAATTTTTCGATTCGGTGTGTTGGATACATAAAAACTTGTAGCACAACGGTATTTTATTTGAATATTAGCAACTGAATACATCTTATACTTTATTTATTCATTCGCATAAATAGTATTTTACTTGTTTGTATTTATAATGGGCTGCGTAGTATTGGTTCATAACCATTGCTGACCCAGAGATTGGTACCAACTCTTTCAGTGGCACCAAAATGAGTGTGGTACCGTTGTCGAAATTTTTGACTCTCAGTTTCCCCTTAAGTGGCAGCACCTGAGCTCTATTTGATGCAAATTGCACTAGGAGTTGAATTTAGCCGAGAGTATCCCCGTCAAACGGATACTCAAGGGATCTTTAACATGCCGCATAATCATACGACACGGGCGCTGTCGATTTTCTGCATCTTGAAAATCCATCGACTTGTGCCAGATTTGATCCTGCGAACTTGGGATTACGAGGCCTGCGCTTTACCACTATGTCACCCTGCTGGCGCATAAATATTTAAGCTTATGTGGGCAACTGCTTGTAGAATATTTGATTAAATTTGTGTATGCTTCGAAAGCCCACAAGTAGAGAAATTGATTTTGAAAATGTTATTAAATTGTTTGCAATACCGGGCCAAAAAGTAAAATCGGTATTCGTTTTTTTTAAACATGTTTGAGTCTTGGCTGTTTATAGTTTTATTCCTTGACATTTTTTGGTCAGCATACTATGATGCATCATTATTGAATTACTTGCATTAACATTTTTGAAAATAATGCATACTATTTTCAACTGCTGCTTTCCCTTTCATGACCGCTTATTTCTTCATTGAAAATAACGTTAGATTTGCGAAATGACGTAAATGCAACAATGATGTTTATTGCAACAATTTATGATACATCTCGATTTGAAACACTGAGGTAAAATCAATCTTGAAAACAATACATCTGTTGAAAGCAATGATATTAAACATGGGACACACAGAAAAACAACTCGTCAATAAAAGTTTACGAGTTTTAAAACAAAAGTGTAAAAAGATTTCTTGAAACTAAATTGCTTCCAATTGCGCATATTTTATTGCTTGAACAAAAGAAAATCCGGGTGATTTTTATTTCATGAAATAAAGTTCCCGAAATTTGGAATAGTACTGATTATAAGTCAAAAATTTATGGCGGGTTTTTGAGTTATCGAGGAAACAATGCAAAGAGATTGCCGAAAAGATGGGTAGGAGGAGAACTCCATTTTTATTATCCATCTTCACATCACTTCATTTCAAGTGTAGATACTTCTATTGCGTAGCACTTCAGTCATTTCATCGCAATACAAAGTTATCGCGAATGAAAAAAATCGATGCCTCATTTAAATTATTCATCTGAATGGGTCAAACACAGGATTTTATGGTCTCTTGAACATGTTTAGTTATTATTGTCGAGTCCTCGCGCGAAGCGAGGGAGAATGGGAGTCTAACGGGGCCCTTATAGGCAGGAGTCCGACTTCCGCCCCTTTGAGAGTCTCTTATATTTGAGCCAGCTCCCAGATCAGAGGTCTCCCCTCAAAAACTTTTTAAAGATTCATTATGCATAAAGCAAAGCTTTTAAGCAACGCTTTGAATTTTTTATAGGTCAAATACTTTTTGAGAAAAAAATAAATAAAAACGGAAGTAACGCTGAAAAAACAGCGAAAAATTCAAAAAACCTACAAAGAGAATTAAAAAAAAAAAATTACTTAAGTCATCATAAAAGTAGAGCATAAATTTGTTATGTACAGTTTCAAGAACATGTGGGGGGAAAAAATCCACATTATAGATACAAATTTTAAAAAGCCTTTGCATTTTAATTGAGATAAAATGTGGCAAAAACAAAACCAGTAAAATAAGCATTTTAAGTTTTCGGCTTGCAATATCTTTATCAAAATTTCAAGTAAGGAATTTTTTTTCAGTTCACAATGAAAGTGCTTCTTCTGGCTTATTTTATTTTAAAAAATAAATATTTGACTTATATTCAGAACAGTTTTGGTTTCGAAATGAAATGGGGGCAAAATCACACAGGTAATAAAATCGATGATAAATCAATAAATATTGCTTCAATTTTCTGAAACTGTCACGGAACATTTTTAAAGATTTATTTTACTACTTAAGCCAATAAAAAAACTTTCGCATTTTTTCGACATTTTTGGGTGCTGACTCCCCTTAAATTTTAACAGACCTTTTTAAAATAGGTATGTAAAAAAAGCCATAAAATAAGAATATTAACTTTTATAAATTTGAAAATACCTTCGTAACACTATTTTGATAATTTTCTCTAATTTGAATTGAATAAAATTAGTAAAATAATGCTAACGCTTACATTAAAACATGTCATTTCTATTCCACTTGTGCGTGGAATTCTCAGTTTTATTGCATTCAAAACAATATGGAAAATACATTAATTTTAGATAGTTTTAGATTAAGAAACAGACTTAAATCATACATGATAGATTAATGTGTGGAATTGGTCTTTGAATTTGTGAATACTTTTAAATTTGACAAATACTTTCTATTGCGACGATTTTCTAGAAATTTTAATATTCGGCTTAAGACATCGGCCGAAAATTCGGATTCTTCCTAAAAGAAATGGCCGAATATTCGGCTTCTCTGTAAAGGAAATGGCCGAATATTCGGTATTCGGCCAAATCACTATTCGTTACATCCCTAGATGGCACCCCCAGATGTATCGTTTCACTTGGAGGACATTGGAGCCCCCGACGGATTTAACGTGCACCAGCTCCCTTTAGCGTACACGGTTCCAAAGCAACCAACCGCTAGAAGTTGTCACCCTCCCTCACCCCACTGACCTCAGTCAATGTTGCTTCACTTTCGGTGTTCTGCGGGAACAGAGCTTCTACCGACTAGTCCACTGCGGGACATATGTTTAGTTTAACTTATAATTTGATTGAAATTTACCCAATAAGGGCTAAACTAAAAAATAATCTTGTGCACAAAGCTCCTTTATTATTATTTTTTTTTCAATAAAGGTTGTTGGTTTTGTTTTCTGTAATGCAAAACGTATTTTTGAAAGTAACCGGTCGTCATAACGATTGCGATGGATCTGTTCTGCAGTGAGGCAGAAGTCACGATAAATTGAGGAAAGACGAAGTTGTACCAATATTGGGAAGAAATGAAGTGGAACCTTTCAATAGTTACACTTCGCATTCATGTTTCATGGTTCTTCTTTACATATGTTAATAATGCCTAGAAATGCTACATTTTTGAATAGTTTGTTTTGCAAATAAAGCAATCATTAAAATTGAAAAAGAAAACTGGAAATAAATTATTTTATTTTAAAGGTAATTTTTTTTTAATAAATAACTGAGAAATAAAGTAAATAATTTAAAAAATAAAAATATATATTTTTTTTAAATTATGCATCGGTTTTATTTCTTCTTCATAACATGTTATAATAAAGTTGTAACTGCTGAGCATTAAAGACAACTGTAGTGCTAAGTCAGCGAGTAGGTTCCATAAGCAGAGATTATTTAGCAAAGCCCAAAATCTGTAAAACGTAAGTTTCCAAGTCAAAGAGTGTCAGTAAATATCGCGTAAAACAAATCTCCTCAAAACAACCATGTTGTAAAAATTTGCCCGCCAAGAAAACCTTAAACCTTATCCGCAAAAAAGAACCCTTTCATGCTAAACCCCAAAACCCTCGGCCGTAAAAAGTTATGATACCTAATATGGCCCACCATGTATCTTCCTCTTGCTCTCCAAAAAAAACACCCCTCGTCCGCAAAGACCATTAATACCTATTTGGCTTGAGAAACTAGCATCCTCCCTTTCATACCACCTATTTCCACTAGAACCTCCCCCACCGCTAACTCCTTACCAGTTTGGATAGATCCTTGAAATAATGTTTTTTAATACTGGTTTGGCTGGAAGCTTTGCATGGAGAGGTGGTCGCTTGGTGAGCAAAAAGATTTCTAACTTTTATTATTCCGGTCCTTGATGGTCCCGGGATTGAATTTTGGTATACGTCGTCAGGGTCCACTCGGAGGTTAAGTATACAATAAATCCACCCCAGGGACCTTCATGGGGCTGAGATAGAGAGGGGTGAAAAATCCCAACTTTGTTCTGTCGTGTAAACAGTGCTTGGTCGCTTTCATCATTCTTTTCGTTTTCTTTGTGTGCCGGTTGTTTCCTCCTGCGTCCCGCCCGAAAATAAAGAATATATTTTATGTTTCTTTTAGTTGTAAAAAATTTGACATTTGAAAAGATTCAAATGTCAAATTATTTACAACTAAAAGAAACATAAAATAACGTTTCTACGATTCTATAGTCGAAAGAAAAGGCATTTTCATTTGTTTGCAGAGTAGAGGTTATACAAAAATTTATGTAACACAGCTTCGTGAACGTATACAGTGATGTTCGTGTAACACAGTTTCACGAACATACAGAGATTTTCATTTCCCAAACATATACAAAAATTTCCGCATGACATAGCTTCGCAAACATATGGTAAGATTTTCCAGTAGCGCCGTTTCTCTTTCTCACAAACATTATAGTAGCTGCAAATAATCTGCTTAATCTTGAAGTGTGGGTTTTCTGAGCTGTATTTGAAATGTGTTAAGGGCAGCTTTTTATGCGATAAAATGTTTTAATATTTCACCTGAAAATTGTAACTATCAAAATCAATGAAAATTCACTGAGTGAAAAATATTTCAGTTTCTTACTGAGTAGCTTTAGAATATATTAATCAGCTAATAAAACGTTTTATCAATTTAGTAAACTATAACCCGACTTATTTAGCTCACTTGCTAAATAAGGAAATTTCGACCGCAAAAATTATTTAATTTTGACTTTTTCTTATGATATTACGTCATAAATCTTTCATTTTCAATTATATCGTTATCAAAAATTACGAAAAGTTATTTTTCATATCATATGTATTTGCCAATTTCTGTCGATGTTGGCAAATATTTCGAGGGTTTTAAATACACATTTTTAGATAAGAAGAAGCATCATTTCGAAGACTTGGACATTTTGAGAGAACAAATTTTAATCAGCATATACATACCCTTATTTATTTATATTTATTTTACTTTATTTATAATATTTTATTTATTTTCTTAGTTTTATGAATACGACATTCCATGATTCCGCGCATCACCTTTCGCAACGTTTAGTGTTTATTTTTTAATGAAATTATAAAAACCAAAGCGTTTTCCATAATTTATTTCAAAGCAACGGTTCAGCTACACACTTCATTTAAAATTAAAAAATTAGAAATTTCTAAAACTTGTTCTTATAACAAGCAAAAAACAATATAAAATGCGGCATTGTGAACAGCACTGCAGCGGGATTCTAAACGTGGAGTGACACAAAAGCTTTATTCATTTAAAGTGAAAGAATGAATAAATGAAAGAGTGAAAGAATGAATGAATGAATGAATAAATGATAAAATAAATAAATGAGTGAATGAGTAAAAAATTAAATAAATAAATGAGGGAATAACTACATGAATGAGTTAATGAATGAATAATTAAATAAATGAGTTAATGAAAGAATGAATGAGTGATTGAGTGAATATGTATTATCCGTTAAAAGTGTATATTTGAGGTAATTAAGAACTAAAGCTAAATGAGAAAAAGAGAGAGCTAGATTATAAATTTGAATTTGGTGTATACGGGAAAGTAGGCTCGTATAGTTCTAGACGAAACTTCTTGTTTTAAAATAAATTACTCCCACTGGTCTTGAAACATTATCCAATTGAAATACAGTAAAGATTTCCTGATATTTACATGGATACTGGAATATATATGTACAGCTCACCTGATCTGCAGGATACACGCAAGGGTGAGTTCACCCCAAAGGCGACAAAGACCAAAGACTCGTCTTTTCTCATCTGCGCAAGCGCAGAGCATATTTTTGAAGGTAAAAATATGCCTTGCGCTTGCGCAGCTGAGAAAAGGCAAGTTTTTTTGTCTTTGTCGCCTTTGGTGTGAAAGCACCCCAAGACGGATGTAGATTACTTGCACTTAGGCATGGACCCAAAAGATTTCAAATATAATACATAACAAGGATCGGGAGCGAAGCAAGGAGATTTTGTTTGAAACTGGAGAGAAGCGGGAGCAACAAAAAATTATTGTGCTGCACTGCTCCGTTCTTTTATCTTCTAAGAAAATTAAAAAGAGATTAATATTATGTATTAAAATTATTCGGAGCACAAAGCGGAGCAACTAAAAGAAGTGAATGCTCCAGATCCCTGATGTATAAATTAGAAGCAGGAGCAACAAAAAATTGTTGTGCTTCACTGCTCCGTTTTTTATCGTCTAAAAAATTAAAAGAGATTAATGTAATATATTAAAACTACTCGGAGCACAAAGCGGAGTAACTAAAATAAGTGAATGCTATATATCCCTGATATGTAAATCAGTTTAAAGGAATAGATTTTATCCGCTCCTATTATTTGGCATTATAAGTTTATATATTCAAGCTACTAAAAGTCAACTTTGGTATCGAAACTCTATCTCACATTCCTGTATTTTTAGACTTTCCAAGTTCCTACAAGAAAACTAAAGGTTTTTGTTTCTTCCAGCATTTCTCTGAAAGCTTTTAATGTTTCCTCTAAAAGCTTTTAATGTTTTCCTTAAAGAAAATGACTTGAGAAGTTTTGTGTTAAAGTAATGGTATTTAAATTCGATACGGACGCAATAAATCTTTCGGAAGTTCAAATGTATGTCATTTAGTTCCGAAGAACGAAGCGAGAGGAATCTTGTTTAAAAAACTATAAATGGCTTTTTGCACTTTGTGGTGGAGAAAAACGATCAAAAAAAAAATTCCTTCGGGTAGAAATGTTTGATTACTTTACTTTGAAAAGTAACGTGTGCGTCAATTATACAGCACGATTTATTCTGTCCGAGAACTGAAAATAAGTAATGTGCATATATAGTGAGAAAAAATACGAAAGCGATTCTTTTAATTCAATTTCAGTTATTACTATTCATTTTCAGTAAAATTTTGAAAAATAAATCTGATCAAACATTTTTTTTATTAGAATGAATCCGCTTAAAATGTAAAAATGCGAGAGTAAACTAACGTATGCACGTATAGGGTGCTTTTTTTAGTGGCAGAGAACTTGAAATGGAAATAAAACACAAAAAAATGTCTTTAATATTCATGTAATTTGTTTCATTGGAAGGATAATTTTATGGCATTAATGTTTAAATATGATGTCGGGCATGTGGCCATCACGGCTGGCGCGAACATTATGGAACCTGGAAAACTGAAAACTGAACCAGTTTTCACACACTTCTCGCAGTAAAGCTGATAACTGATCACCTTGTTCTTGCGATTTGACGCAATTGGATTATTTCCTCTGGGGATATGCGATGTACCTACGCTGATACACCAGGAACAATGTAGCACGTGGAAGCCAAGATTCGGCGCATTATTGACGACAGTCGGCCAAATCTACTGCTAAATACGTGTTAAAACTGGATCTCCAGGTTACGTCACGTACGCGACTGTTGATGTTATCTAATAACTGCTGTACTTATTCTTAAAATTATTTGAAAGAATAGTTATCTTTTCCTAATGGGGTTTTTTTAAAAATTTCTATAACAAAAATCGATCTGCGCCTGTATGTTTGGGTACTAACAGTAATAAATAATTTAAACCGAATTCGGGCGTTGGAGGAAAGTGCCTTACCACTACGCCACCCATTTCAGAAGCTAGACTGCGATATTTTCATATGATTACGCTGAGAAACATCCACTTAATTAAAATTTTTTCGTCATATCGCTCTCCATGCATAACTTGTGTTAGAATGTTACACTGCTATCAATAAAATTTTCGATTCAAGTAGCTTCTTCGTATTGCACTTGTTTAGCGCGTTTGCACCGGTGCTGATAATTCACCGGTGTTTCTCACCAGGGCGTTGCGGGTGTTCAAAAGCTTCACGCAACTGTCTTAATGTATTAAGCTTTTATTTTGGTGCGTAACTGGGGTGTGTTTTTTTTTTTTTACAGTTTTATTTTTCAACTATAGGGAGATTTTTTCTAGGTTTTTTTTTTTTTTCCCCCTGTCATTCGTGCCACTGACGCGTCGTCCGACAGAAGACTCGAACGGGAACCACCGGTGCTACGCGCCGTCTTTTGGGAGAATCGATCGGAAGCTACTGGTGGTACGTGCGGGATTAAACGCGTGAAAAATAATATTTTGTAATTTTACCATTAGCGTGTAAACAAATTGTTCACCATAATTTTATTTTAGAGCTTTATGCTTCAGCAATATCATCTAATGCTTGTACTCGGAAACAAAATGAAAGCTAGATTTAATGATAATAAGCACAGCACTGGTAAGAGAGAAGCAATTAGGAGAAGTCCCCTAGTCAAAGAAATTAAAAAGTTTTTTAAAAAAATCTTATAATAAAAAAAGTCAGAAGTTTAGCAAAATTGCTTTCAGAATTTAAATTGCAGAACTAAAGTAAGATAAAACTCTATATGAGGGAAGCTAAGTAAATATAAGTGAACTGTAGTTTGAAAAGTGGAAAGCGCAAAGTAGTTAACAATACTTACTATTAGGGCCGTGGTAGCCTAGTGGTTAGGATGTCGGACTTCAAACCGGAAGATTGGGTGTTCGATACCCGACAACTGAACACTCACCATGTACTCTTTGAGATACGTGCATGTAAAATCCATGGACGCTGAAGTCCCGAGGCAGTTCCGAGAGTACCGGAAGATTGGGTGTTCGATACCCGACAGCTGAATACCCACCATGTACTCTTGGGGATACGTGCATGTAAAATCCATGGACGCTAAAGTCCCGAGGCAGTTCCGAGGGTACCGGAGGGTGGAGAATTTCCCTTCCCTTAACTCTTAAGTCAAAAAAAGAAGGTCGCGAATTGTGGTGGCGTCATCTGGTGTCATCCAAATGCATAATGAGCCAAGCCGTACTTCCACCGTTGTGGTGTTTATCTATAAACGGAAGGCGCTCCTTTCTGCCTTAATTCCTGGTCGCCCTGCGAAGGGGAGCTTGGATACCCAAGTGGCTTTAGAAACAACAAATCTATTGAAAGTGAAATCACGAAACGTTGTGGTATATAATAATTCGTGTAAAAAAAGTTTTTCTACAGATTTGAGGCAACTGAAGAAATTGTCCTTCAAATTTTTTTAGTGCACTTTGTACCACCAATGGCACCTTTTCGAAACTCTGTCATCGGAAAACGTAAAAAAGTTATTTTTAGAGGCACCATTTTGTGCGAGGGAAATCGTTTAACTAAGAAATCATTCGTTTTAAATGTACCCTTATTAATATGTCAGCATACTATTGAAACAGTGAGAATAGTTTTTGCACTCGCCTTTTGTAGTGCTTTTATACATCCACCGAGATGAAAAACGCGATGAAACTAATTGAAGTGTCCACTGGAAAAACGACCTGAGACACATACTACTTTTTGAACTTTGCTTTATGTTTTATTATAAATAAATATAAATTATGTTTTTAAATATATGTATTATAGATTTGAATTAGGGTGTTACGGAAAAGTAGGCTCGTGTAGTTAAAATTAAAATTTATGTTATAAAAGAATTGAATAAAACATAAAGCAAATTTCAAAAAGTAGTACCGTAATTATTGGTAAATAGCCCGCATTGTTGTATAGTCCGCAGGAAAAAAAATTAATTCTAAAAAAATTAAGTTCGGTGTATAGCCCGCATCGTTGTATAACCCGCACCCAGAAAAAAACATGGCATACACCCCTAGAAAACAATACATTCGCCTGTAGCGCCCGAGCCCCAATCTGTTTTGGACCATTGTTTCAAAAGCTACGAGTTATTTCTCTGCATTTTGTTTTGCAAGAAAAGAGATTTCGATATTTTTGAACGGAAATTGTCTTTCTAATAATACTTTTTTTTTTTTGAATTTCATGTATTGCCCGTATCGTTATATTGCCCGCAGGTAGTAAAAAAAGGAGTTTTTTTTTTTTTTTTTTTTGTAGATAACCCGCGGGCTATACACCGATAATTACTGCGACTTAAGTCGATTTTCCAGTCGACCCTTCAATTATTTTTCAACATATTTGCAACCGTGTTATCTTTTCATCCCAACCTTTTTTACTTGATGATACTGAAATCATTACTTCGCCAAGCAAATGGCTAAAGATTTATTTAAATATATGCCAAATGTGTGCGTGCTTTGGTAATAGGAAATAAAATTAAGATTTTCTCATCGGATGAGAAATGCCTGTACTAATTACAAAACTTTAACTGTAAAAGAATGCAATTTTCTTCAGCGACGTACAATAGAAAAATCTTTGATCTCCACCAATGTTCAACAGCACTCTTTATGCGTTTTTTCTCCAATTACTTACATTCACAAAAAACTTGTCTGGTTCACTAACTTATTTTATTTCCAGCAATAAAAAATACTTTGTCTTCTTTTTTTTTTTTTTTTTTGCGAGGTATTTCGCAAACTTTCATCTCAGCTTTCAATATTAGCACATCTTAAGCAAAAAAGTTTACTTTTTGTGCGACAAATGCAGTAAATAAAAAAAAGCAACGAATTTAAGCACAAAATATTTTAATTTCGTGCTTAAAATCGTCGCTTTCTTACTTTAACATATCTAGTTTCTCCAATTAAATAGTTAATTTATCCGCAAGTTCAATTTTATTTCTGAATAAGATTAAAGAGCATCGCAAATGATGGAAAAGCAAGCAAGTTCTTTATTTTTCCTCTCATATATAAATATGAGCTTTGTAATTCGTTTTATCTGTATTCATTAGGTAAAAAAGTCATGGACTGTGAAAAGTGCACATTGAATGACTACATCTCTTAATTATAACCAAGACAAATTAAAGTAGGGGAAGTAAAGTAAGTGTAACCTCAAATTTGTGAGTAAAGTCCGGAAATTTCTTATGCATAAACGTTAACTAATGACCTTTAAAACTATACGCATGTTTATTTTAGAGAAAAAAAATATATGGTCAAAGATTATTTTACAAAATTTTGTACGTGTAGTTACACTTGCCCCAGATCCTTAGGAAAGTTTAACTTCCCCTTGTTTTTATAACCATATAAAGCATTTTAGAAGAGACATTTGAGAAGTGCTTATACTTTTCGTGTTTCACTGAATTAGAGTTTTGAAATCATTAAAATATGTTGAATTTTACTCAAGTTCAATTTTTTTTTTTTGTATATTGTCAGATACGAAGTTCAACCAGAGCTAAACGAGCCTATTTTCCTATGAAACTTTTTGATCGGGATTTTTAAGGATATTTCTGAATGAATGATTGAACGAATGAATAAATGAATGAGTGAAAGAACGAACGAATGAATAAATGAATGAGTGAAAGAACGAATGAATAAATGAATGAGTGAAAGAACGAATGAATAAATGAATGAGTGAAAGAATGAATGAATAAATGAATGAATAAATGAATGAATAAATGAATCAGTGAAAGAATGAATGAGTGAGAGAATGAATGAGTGAGATAATGAATGAATGAGTTAGAGAATGAATTAATAAATGAATGAGGGAAAGAATAAATGAAAGAATGAATGAATGAATGAGTGAAAGAATGAATTAATAAATGAATGAGTGAAAAAATGGAAAAAATATTAACTAAGTGTATAAATACATGAATGAGTAAATCAATTAACGAATGAATATGTATAAACCGTTGAAAACGGTATATTTGAAGTAGTTAAGAATCAAAGCTAAATGAGAAAGAGAGAGAGAGAGATAGTAATTTGAAGTTGGAATATACCGGAAAGTAGGCTCGTATAGTTCTGGACGGAACCTTGTTTTTTTTTCTTTCTTCAGAACGTTCAGACTCGGAACTCAGAAAGTTTTTCACCTTTAGGAAGAATGTCTAATCCTTTCCTCCCATCTCCTTCCCTCTTGTCTCCTTTATTTTTTGAATCTAAATCTTCTGCAATTTATTTTTATTCACTCCCCAATCCTAATTAGTTGATGTTAGGCTGTCTTCTCATAGCTTATTTTTACAAGTATCCTCCATTTTATTTTCTTGAATTGAACAAAAGGCTCCTTGTACGTCTGAAATATTTTTATACAACGTTTCTTTGCATTTTTGTGGATTTTTTAATATACATTAGTGAACCGCTTATGTTTGTCGTGAAACTGAAAATATTTTTGATCCTATTTGATATGCGCATGACTGGGGGACCCTGACCACACACATACATACGTAAATAAGTTAATATACATGCGTCCAAATATACATGTACATGAGGGGGGTCAGGACACGATTTGGTACTCATAAGGGGGCAACAAACCGAAAAACTGCAAAATTTATACCGTATGTTTGTTTAAAGTGTACCCAAACTTTACAGTGTAGGAATATGCAGTCAAATCACTTTCATGTAGATATGTTCTAAATTTGTCTTTTGTGTTTTAAGGGGAGTCAGCACCCAAAAATATCGAAAAAAAACAAAAAACTTTTATTGGATTAAATTGTAAAATAAAGCATCAAAAATGATCCCTGAAAGTTTTCTAAAAATTGAAGCAATATTTATTGGTTTATCATTGATTTTAGGGTGCGATTTGCTACCTTTTCGTTCTGAAACCGAAACTGTGCTGAATATAAGCCACATATTAATTTTTGAAAATAAAATAAGCGAGAAGGAGCAATTTATCCGTGACTGTAACTGAAACAAAACTAGTTCCTTACCTGATATTTTCATAAAGATGTTTATTGCAAGCCGTAAACTTAAAATGCTATTTTCCCTCGCTTTATTTTTCGTGCATTTCATCTCAATTAAAATCCAAATAGGCTTTTTAAAATTTGTATCAATAAAGTAGATTTTTCCCCTACATGTTCCTGAAACTATACGTAACAAATTAATGCATTACTTTTATGATAACTTAAGTACTTTTTTAATTCTTTTTTCTAGGCTTTTTAAATTTTTCGTTGTTTTTTCTGCGTTACTTCAGTTTTTGTTTTTTTCTCAAAAAGTATTTGAATTATAAACAATTCAATGCATAAAAGTTTTGGTTTCTGAGTAATGAATCAATAAGAAAAATTTTGAGACTTGACGCCCACTTTTGAAAAAGAAGATCCATTTTAAAATTGCAATTTTTTTTAATTAACATTTTCCAAATTATATTTTTTAAATCCAGTTTTTTTAAGGTTAAACTTCTTATCAAGGTCATATAACATGCCATGAGACAAAAGTTGTAACTAAAAACACCATAGAGAGAAAAAAAAAAATTGTCTTGCTATATTTTGCCACACAGTCCCTTGCGCTTTAAAACTTTTTCAGAAAACTATTTTCTTCTTGATTTAGCTCTTATTTCAATGCAGTTTAGTTCTTATTTCATGGAAAATTTATAAATTTAAATAATTTTCATATATGAATACGTGTAATTAATTAATATTCCTTAACTGAAATGCAGCTCTATGCTATTGACGTCAAAGGCTCTGAGGAAACGGGAGACCCCTCCTTCTCATTTAGCTGAAATAATGATATTTGCTGTAATAAATGAGATCGGGCCAATTTGGTCGGTTGATTTTCACGCTTACGCAACTTATAAGTAGGAGTAGAATTCCATTAGCAGTATGAATAATATGATCGAACTCTCTTACGCTTATGTTTATCGAATTCCACTTAAGATCCTGTGATTGATTTATTTCCCACACGTAGAGAAACTTCGGTTATTAGAGGAAATTAATTAAACTCACATTTCTAAACTTTGCCTCTCGCATAAGTCAAATTTGATTGCCGAATATGAGATAATCTGCCACGCTGCCTCTGGATCAAGTGGTAATAAATTGTGAATTTGACTTCACAACCTTGCTCTTGCAATTGTTCAAGTGTTTTGGATAGAGGGGACTTCCGCCCATTGGCCTTTGCTAAGGCCAACCGGAAATGGGAAACTGAGGAGAATATAGGGAATCAAGGCGGTAGTGACGTTTGTCATGACGTCAGTGTAAGAGAGCCTGCTTCTGCTGCTTCGCGCTTATGGCCTCTGTAAATGCAGGCAGAATATCTCCGCCATTTTGATTCACTTCGTATTGAAATGAAGATACCTTCGAATACCTATTGAGGTTTTCAAGAAGACTATAATCCAGAGACAAAGAATTTTAACACTAGATTTACCAGACTGTTTCGAAGCTTCCATTTTGCATCATTTGCAATCATATTGCAACTTTCAACTGCATGGTCTTTTCCTAACAGACGCTATGTAGGACAAGTGAATGTGACTGAAAGTTTTATTATAATTAGTAGCCACGTGGCGTAAAATGAAAGTTAAGAAATGGTTGAAAACGGCCCGGTAAATCTAGTGTCAAAATTGGCCACATATTGTATAATTATTTGTCTCAATTGTTTGTTATACATTTTAATAGTTTTTGGAATGGTCTGTGGAACTAAATTTCAAAATATGATTTAGTAAATTAATTGCGGTTTGCTTGAAATGTATTTCCGAAACATAATAATGTTCCAAAAGTTTTGCAAGCAAATGTAGTTACCGAAGTAATTGAGTGTGATAAAGTTATTTCTTTCGATAAATACGACAGCCGTGCACACATACAGTCAAATCTCGCTTAACGAGCATAATTCTTTTCGGAATCCTATTCTAATGGGAGAATACGGTAATGTTTTTCTTTTGCCAACATAAAAATCTGAAATAAACTTATAATAATGTATTTTGTTATCTATTATGCATCCGTTTGAGAAGAAAGTTTTCTAGAGACCTTTGTTTCAACCTACTTATAAAATGTTGTCTAGCGAAAATGTTTTGCTCAATTCCAATTTTAACCCTGCAATGCATGATTTTTTTAATTTCTTCTGAAAAAATTATATTTGATTTCTACAACAGAGTAAGTTTTTTTTTAAATTTCCAATGTCAAAATCTATTGGACAGTAGTTACAGCATAACAAGAAAATGGAATGCAAAAAAAGATTGCAAACAAAGTGCAGTAACTTGAGTTCATTAAGACTTAAGTTAATGGGAAAATATTTTTTTAAATTTACTTTTTTTGAGAGAGAGAGAAAACGAAACTGCCAATTGCTACACCATGCAGCAAAATGCTTTAACTGCTATTTCTTTTCTCCTTAGATATATTTTAAATATAGATGGCATTATCATAATTTTGAACTTTTTTTTTTACTTTACATACTGTAAGCTGTGGTGAAAACATTAAAAAAATAACCACATACTCTTTTAAATGTAAATTTAACTAACAGGTTAGAGTGAAAAAAAAAGCCTTGAAGTTAGAAAACGAACAGGCCATATAATAAAAAGATCCAATTTTTAAATCTAGTTTAAGTAATAAGTTTTAAAACAGTTGCTGTTCTTATTCAGGCATAGAGGAACATGATGTATTTCAGTCTTGTAAAATCTTTTCATGATGAGGCTTTGCAACGTTGCTGTTTCTCAATAGTCTTGGGCCAATGGTCAATTTTATCAGTCCAAACAATTTCGGGAGGTTTTTTTTTTTTTTGTTTTTTTTTTTGTTTTGGTGATGGCTTTCATTCTTATCTCCACTAGGAGGACGACTGCGTTTAGTGGCTCTAGTCGCATCATAAGAACATAGAGATTCAGTTAAGACGAGCCTAAACTGCACAAGTTTCATTCCGGCATGTTTGTTTCTAATTTCCTTGCTTACACGTTTAGATAATAACCAAGCATTTATGATAGTTAGATCAACTAAATGGTAAAATACACGAAAATACCCCTTTTTACTACTCATAATAATTTTGTATCGGCCAATCAAGCTGTCTGGGAGATCGGCCCCCCCCCCCCCCCGCCCCATGTGTTTGTTATATGTGTTTTTATAAGATGGGGGCATGCCATATTTTTGTGACTCTCTTCTTTTTTGACAAATATTTTAAATTCAGTTACAAGATTGGTTCTTGAAAATGTTGGGAGCATGACAACACTGTCTTTCCATGAAACATTGGGAAGTTCACAACCTTCAAAATTTGTTGTGTACTCAGTGATGATACCTCGAGGTTGCTTTTTTAATTCTTCATTAGCTGGTAGTTTACAAGCAGGGACGCGATTTTTTCTGACAGTACCTAGGGACAAAATTCCTTTTGACTTTAGATATTACAATAGTGGAATCGATGTATAATAATTGTCAAAATACTGTTTGGGGTTGACATTTTCAGGGACTGAACGAGTTAATATCACAAGTACGTTCCTACTTGCTCCTAAATCGGTTTCTTCAGCTAGACGGCTACGGTCACAATTCTCCTGACCATAGTATATCTCAAAATTATAGGCAAAACCTGATATGCCACGTAAAACAAATAATTCATAACCATATTTATGTGGTTTTGCAGGCATGTATTGTTTTGAGTGATGTCGAGCTTTAGTTGCACATATTTGTTCGTCAACACATAAACTCTTTTCCATCGGAATCGATAAAAAATAATTTGTAAATGCGTGATAATGGGTCGCAGTTTGTACAGTTTGTCATTTTCTGTATCTGATCTGGTTACGCAAGCACAATTGTCGTTGAAATGAAGATACCTTCGAATATTTTCAAAGCAATTAAGCGTCATAGTGTTTCGAACAAGTGGCATTCCCACAACAGGATGCCAATACATTCTAATATTTTTTAGATTTGTAACACTACTTATGATACAAATTCCCAAATATTTTTTTAATGTCGGAAGATATGTTAGCAGGTTTTCCAGGGTTGTGTTGTACAAGTGTATAAAACACTTGGACTGGCTATGGAATTAATTCGAACGCGAAAAAATTGAAAAGAATTCATAGGGTGATTTCAATCTTGGAACACTTTTGAGGAAGAGATTTGTTACATGAGAAAAGAATAGCTGGTTCATTAACTGTAGTCCCTTTTTGTTTCCATAGAAGTTTCAAATTCTTTTTTTTTCAATCTTAGAGCTATTTTACATGGATTTTGATAAATAAATGTTTTGCTCACTTCCATTTGAAGCACTTGCAGTAGAAGTAGATGGTAACTCTACATTTAGTCAGTTGAATTTCCTCATTTTCATTAGTGCAATCATACGATAGTTCATCATTTGAGAAATCAACAGTATCCTTTTTTTTTTTAAATTATATTAGGGTCCATCGTGGGATCTTCATCACTATCATTATGCTCTTAATCACCACTTGAAAAAAAAATTCGAAATCTCTGCAGTCAAAAGTTTATTTTTCCCCATCAACATGAGTAAAATAAACTAGATCCATAAGGCTTATTAAAACTTTCAAATTGTAAATTTAACGATATTTTATACTCTGCTATGAATTCACACGGAAATTAGAACATGTGTGGAACACACGTTGTTTTGTAGTTTTGTACCTGCTTCGTGCATGGTGTTGCCAAATGGCTACAAATGAATTTAGCTAACTGTAATTAACCATAGAATCAAATGAGACCAAATTCACCAAAAATGTAAACAAACAATCACTTTTCTTACCATTTTTTTATTGAAAAAAAATTTTTTGCTGAATGTTGTTGTTTTACTTTTACGTTTTTGGCTCTGAACTTAAATTTTTTGAACTAACAAACAGATTTGGCAAAATTTACCTTATGTCGCCATCTAGTGGCAATTTTATGAGCTAATGAGATAAATCTGGGCTAATATTATACTTCTTGCAAAAACATTTTGTTTGGAAACTTATTAAAGCTGGTATTGGAGTAAAAACATGTGTTTCCAAAAGGCTACACTATGCCCTGTAGGGTTAACTTGTTAAGCATGATTAGACTGTGTTTAGTAAAATTTATATTTGAGTATTTTAAGAGGTCGTGTTCCTGTTTTGTTTTATTTTATCCGCTCAGCTTTTAAGCTGGGTTGATATGAGGATTTTGTTTTAATCATTTTAAGTTTTTAGCACCCAAAAATTAAACAGATTACAATTAGTCACTTTCTCAGAAGCACTTGTACGTTGTGTTAAGGGTGGAAAACGTTGCTAATTCCATATATAAACTACCGCAGACTTCCTCTTAACCGGCATTCGCTTAACCAGATCTCCGCTTTAACCAACGTCTTTCTTATGGAAAAGAATGTATTTCGCTCCTTTTTAACCGACCTCACAAAGGAAGGAGGTTATTCATTCATACTTCATGTATGTCGTTTTTTTGTTTGTTTACTCATAACTTCTCACCGGATCAACCGATTTTCTTTTTTTTTTTTTTTTTTTTGTTCAATCCATCGAGGGTGGTTTCCCATAGGTCCCGTATCTTTGTTTGACCATATTCGATAATTAGAAAAACAATTATGGGCAGAAATGTGGTCAGTTTTTTTGTTTTTTTAATCCATCTTTTAACTGAATGATCCGATTTTGAAGATTTTTTTTCTTTAATCGATAGAGGATCGTCTAACTCAAATATTGGACATCAATTTGACTACATTTGTCTTTAAGAAAAAACGTCATAGGTGAAAAATTAGTATTTTTTTATTTTAATTGGAAAGGCTTGGCTTGATTTTTCTTTGTTGGGAAAATTGTTAATAAACATGAAACTCATTGTTAAAAAAACGTTTGTTGCCATTGATCTGTAATATTAAAAGCAGTTATAACAAGAGTTTGACTGAAGGCTTCTCTGAAGAAAAAAAATTAACTCCAATAAGTTTGTTTGCTCTAGTGACCTTTTGAAATCGACTTCAAAACGGAATTTATCGTACAAACGGTTAGTTTTTAGTGCCATTCCCTCATTGAAGGTTTCCCCTTTGATATGGATTTTTTAAAAGTAGAGTATTTACATAAAAATGTATTCAGACAAAAGAATAAAATAAAATAATTTTTGGAAAAAAATTGAACTGACTTCAAATTAGAAAGGCTTTTAAGTATAATTTTTGAAGTCGGTGCGAAAATATGACATTCTAATTATCATTACACCATGCGTTATTTACATTTAAATTGTTAAAAACACTAGACCATTTATATTTGTAACTGATTCATGGTTACAAAAGTAATCATGAATCAAAATAACTCTCATAATTTTGCACCGACTTCAAAAATTATGTTTAAAAGTCGTATCGATGTTTAAAGAATTAATTTATTTTTCACTTTTTTGCGCAATCTATAATTTTAAGTCGGTTCTATATTTGTGAAAAAATTATTTTATGTTTAAATCCTTTCCTTAGAAAATTAGTCTTTCACAGAAAAAAATATCACAAAATTTTCTTTAAAAAAGTATTTTTTCTTGTTTTTGGTGATGCGTAATAATTAATTTATGCAAATAATCCAAACGACTCATTTTATTAAGTATATTTCATTGTCTTAAATAAGTGACTATTAAATGGCAATTACGAAAATAAGTTAAGTAAATAAAGCGAATACGGAAGCGGAAGAACTGATAAGTTGCAGGTTAAACCACATCAGCTTCTATTCATTCTTTATCGAAATCAAAGGCAACATTTCTTATTACTATTTTTAACAATTTTTTCTTTTATTTTCTTTTTGATGTTATATTTACTACTCTTCAAAATGAGTGGGAGATTCGGCTATGAGCAATTTGGCTGTGTAATATCAACTCTAAATAATTAATTTTGACAATTCGGTTGTTCTTGCTTCAGGATATCGTCGATATACAAGAGAAGCTGACCAAGTCAAAATTTTAGGAAATTGAGTTTAACTGACCAAGAGCCGTCCAAGGCAAGTTCTTTGCAGGAAAAAATTGACCAAGTCAATGACACTACTGGATTTGTTTTTGTCCAACGGGGCTGCATATGGTTAGTAGCCTTTTTGCGGACCTAGTGCATTCCCCGGAAATCGGCTTCCATTCTTTCAAGTAGTACCACTGTCGGCAGATGCCATTACTACTATGAGAACTTTGACGTTCAGTTCCCCTAGATGGCGGAACCTGAGCTCTCATTGATGCAGATTGCACTAGGAATTTGATTTAGCCGATAGCATCCAAGAGAAATGTCTACTCAAGGGACTTTTACACATGCCGCATAATTATACGAAATGTGCGCAGACGATTTTCTGTATCTTGAAAATCCACCGACTTGGGCCAGGTTTGAACCTGCGAAATTGGGCATACGAGGCCTGCGCCTTACCACTACGCCAACATGTCGACACACTACTGGAATAGAAAGTGATGTTTTGTTACAACAAAAAAATGACTATTTTCTACAGGCACAATTATTTACATGCCAGGTCAGTTAAACTCCATTTCCTAAAATGTTGACTTGGTCAGTTTCTCTTGTATACCGACGATATGCTGAGGTATATGTTGATGCTATATGTAGAGAGAAAATGCTTGAACCAAAATGTAGGACAAGTACGAGGAATGTGTAAGCTGAGAAATTCCACTTCATGGATAGGCAAGCAAGTGACGTGAAAGAAATGACTTCATAGGCAGAGCTTTAAAAGCTTTCTCTTCTTTCGGCTGATTTCGTTCCAATAAATTGTCCCTTGGGAAGTGACAGAACACAATAGTGCAAAAGGATAAAAACGTGTTTCCTGGAGCTGACATTCCAGCGAAGGGAATATTGATCCCGTAATCTGGTAGTCCCAATCGATCATGGGAAGCTATGATTTTCATTCTCCTTTTAATAGATTTCGGAAACACCCAATTCATCATTGGATTAGGAATTGTTCGCACTCGGAATGCATTCCAATAGTTCCCAAAATGCAATCGGACTGATTTTGTGTCTATGCTTTGGAGGAACAGAGGTTCAAAAGAGAGTTTATCTGGTGTTGGAAGCGGAATTGACGATGCCCTTATGATCAATATAGAGACACGAGGCAAATGACGCAAAGCCAGAACATCTTGTTTTTAAGTTTCAATTTTTACCCAATTTGTAAATATGGAAAATAGTAAATATATCTGATTCACAATTCAAAAAAGTCGAGGTTTTTTCCCCTTGTAATAGTGAAATATAAATCATGCTATGCTCAAACAATATAATAGATTTTCTTTTTCAAATTTGCAAAGCATCCTTATGGGAAGGAGCGGGGGGGGGGGGGAGAGAGAGAGAGCTTGTGATAGGGAAATATAAAGCATGCCATGGTCAAACAATACAATAGTTTATTTTTTACAAATTTACTAAACATCCTTTTGGGAAGAGAAAGGGGGTAGTATAAAAGTCATTTGAGAAGGCAGACACGTGGCTCTTCGATATGGGTGCTAGTAAGAAGGAATTCTCCCCCTGGATTTAAAAAAAATGCTAACTTTGTTCTGCATTTTTATGGGTAAAAGCGTCTTTAATTTAAAAAAGTTTTTGTTTGCTTTTTTTCCTAATATTTTTGCAGTCCCAATTGCGCCCCCCAAGTTCTCAAAATGCACAAATTTCCCCCGGACCCCCTTCAACTGTCAGAATTTCATATCATCCTAATGTTGAGCTGAAAGAGCCATGCCATATGAACATTAACGAAAATTTTATGGGTTTATGAATGGCCCACCGAGTGAAAAATCCTCAAATTAATTGCCAGCGCATAAAAGATTTATGAAATATGAGCAATAATTGGATGGGAGCGGCATATTTACGTTTTGCCACTCCACCACAAACTCCAAGATCCGGTACTGCTTAGGAGTTTAAGTGATTGTAACCAACTGAGGTTTGGAATTCTGCTTCACTACCCTCTAAAAATTTGAACCGAATTTTGAGAGAAATTGTCTTGAAGGAGGTCACATACATTTTAAAAATTCAATTACATGTGCAACAAATCAGTGAAATTCATAAAATTTCACCATAATATGGCTCAAAATTGTTCTCAATATATTCTTTTAAAACAAGTTGAATTAGTTTTGAATTTAGGTTAGTGTACATGGGAATCTATAATTTTATTGCAAAATATGTTAATTTTGTTGCTTCTTAAAATTGAAGTATAAACGTGGCAAGAGGAAACTAAGTGCGATTAAAATCCCAATTTATAAAGCTAAAAAAGTTTTCAGAACTTACTTCAAAAGTGCCGTTTATAGAAACATTTTCCCCCCAAAAAATCCTCTTTGTAAAATCTCACTCGCAAACCTCTGAAAAGCAAACGTAAATACGTATGAGTGATAGGATAAATGTCAAGTGAATGTTCTTTGTGTCACTTCCGTGTGGAATTCTAGCTTATCCGCCGCCCAGACTAAATGTGGATGTTGGGGGTTCCCGACGACCCGGGTACAACATTCCACATTACGAGTCTCTAGCTCCCCGCCCAAAGCTCAAACATGGCTTCAGTTTATTTTTCCTTCCGTAATGGCTTCTGCAGAAGCACTTCTTCCGGAATTCATCGGATTCTGAATCCCAAGGTTTGGCTTATGGGATTAGAAAAGAAACTTTTTTCCGACTTTGAACTTTGAGAAATTTTGTTGAGACGGGATAATGTACTTAAAAAAAGGGCAGCATTTAATAAGTTTTGACACAGCTCAAAATAGAAACATCTGGACGCATGTCGAAAAAGAAATTACTAATGGCGCAAGTAAACTTAAGTATCGAAAGCATACGGATACAGATAAATTTGCTAACCCTTTAAATACGGGTAACGCCAGTAGACGATTTAGCGAACCTTTCCTGTGGTACGAGTAACGTCAATAAGCGATTTGATGAATTATGCTGAAAATGTAGGTTTCGGAATAAAAAGTTGAACAAATGGAAATGAATTCGTTCTTTACATTATAAGTTTTATTTATTCAATTGAAAATGGCAAAATTAGAGGTGCAGAAGTGGTATTGACCACTCCCTTTTGATAGTATGCCGCCGATTTGCAAGCAAAAAAAGCTACATCTCATAGGAATTTTGATTTTGAACAAAAAATTTCCAATCAACATTAGTCGTGGACGCCATAATATTTATGGTAATATGGCCATTTATGCAGTTTTTGGATACTTTTTTTTGGCGTTCAGACAAACAGATTTATGAATATATTCCGGTAGTTAAAGGGTTAAAATGACTAATTATATCGAAATATAAAAATTTTAATTTTGATGCTCTGACTTTTCGAAGGTTTAAAGTTTCTGCTAACATTTGAACACCTCATTTAGGCGATAACCCATCTCATTACAGCACACTATAGTGCTTTCATCTAATAACTGAAGAACAATCCGAGTAGAACCGGACTTAAGTCCCCGATGGGTTTAAAAGCATGTAAAATAGTAATACAACCCCTTAATATGACGTGACGGGACTCCGGAAGTCCGGGGAGTTAAAGCCGGATTACCTGGTTAAGCTTCTCTGATGGTATTTAATGTTAATTCATAGCAGCATCGACTACATACTCCATAAAATTTACATACTATACTATATATTGTGACAAAATGCTACTTTGACAATGTGTCAGCCCCTCAACTGCCGAAAGGCTCTGGCCAAGGAGACGGGGATCTTGTCCGCTCCTTCCCCTTTCTTCGAGAAAGTTCTAGTGTTATTAAAGTAGAAAGAAGAATTTGGTAGAAGAGACTCCAGACCCCCTCCCCAACCCAAAAAAAGGACAAACTGGGTTTGGCATACATTTTCAATGAAAAGAGCACAAATGGTGCGCATGAAGGGAGGTCATGGTTAAAACTGCGAGATAGAAATTTTTAATGTGGTGTTTTACCCATTTGGGGAGGAGGTGTCATCGCTATCGGGGGGCTCCATTTTTTTTTTCTTGTTAGTATTGCATGAAGTGCTGCATAAAATAACGCATAAGTGTTGTATTACGCATTTATATTTAACATAAAAGCTTCAGTTATGCAGAAATATTAAGATAATCCACTACAAAAAAATTATATATATATACACACATATCATACTATCCAATTTCTTTTTTTTTTTTTCAAATTATATGTTAAGGAATAGCTCCAAAACCTAGAATTCGGTTGGAATACATGCTTCAAAATATCTACGCATACGCGCTCCTTATTACTGGTACTTTATTATACCTTTTAAAAGTCACCGAATTATCTCAGAGACAAGGAGAAATTAATAAAAATAAACGAAATTGCCTCGCTTTATGAGGGAAATATAATACACGATTAGTCGGACAATTAAGATCATAAAAGGGAGATGGATGGCGATCGAGTGATCCGCTCTTGAAACAATATGCCTCTGAACTTTGTTGCTATTACGATCCATTTTTAGCAGCAGATAAATTTAAAATGAGCAAAAAAGTTTCTTTAGTAGAGATCATAACGCATATGAGACATTATTTTTAAAATGTATGTGCTGTTTTTAATATAAAATTTGATATAATTAACCCTAATTTGACACTCATGTCGGGTATTGTAAAATTTATAGAGTTTAGTAAGATTTGCTCCATCGTCATGTCATTTATGAAATATGTTAAACATTTATTTGCATAGAAAAAGAAGTGCGCAAATCAACCCAATAAAAACCTAAACTTTTTCGAGCTTTACAGGAAGTTATGGAATTTAATATAAAGTATTACAAAGTTTGATAACATTTGTTTTGGTAGTTTATTTTTCATGTTCATTTCAAAGTTGAATTTTGATTCTGAGAATACAAAAAAGAATTCAGTTGTAATAATGTAAGTAATCCAATGAAAGAGTAATTAGTTGTGTATTGTACTTACAGATATCACTTCATTAATAATCTTTAATTTAAAAACGGTTTGCATCTAAACAACCCAGCGCATTACATTAAGTAGTTTCAGACAAATGCGTACATTCATTAACGTAACGACGTGACATTTTGACTAATAAGGACACACACACATTTATATATGTGGCCGCATATTTTGGGCTGAAATTTTGGATACCTTCATAAAAGCTCATCTAGATTGAGTTTTCATCAAATCATAATATGATTTCAGATCATAATGTTTTCAAAAGTTAATTTATTTTTTCATAAAAATACTAAATTAAAATTTTCGACCGTGAAAATCACGTTTTTATTGTTTCGTTAGCTCACATTTTTATGTAAAAAAATAATCTTTGCCATACCCATGATAGTTTAGATATTATATACAGTAAAACCTGTAACGTTGACCACCTTTGTAAGTTTCCCACTAAAGTGCTGCACCGCAAGTGATCAACTAGCACAGGTTTCACTGAACAAAAGTATCAGAAAGCTTTTTAACATTACGAGACTTGTTTTTCTCAATTTAATTCAGAAGCGACGGGTGAGCGGAATGACACGTAAATTGGTATACAAGGTTAAATTTTAAAACTGAACAAAAATACAATGGAGCTTGTGTAACTTGACCAGTTGCGGTGCAGCACTTTAGTGGTCAACTTAGACAGGTCGTCAGCTTATGGAGGGTGAAGGATTAATTCCGTTTTTGACAAAAGTGGTCCGACAGCTGATCAACTTTACAGGTTTTAGTGTATGTTATAAAAATATGGAGGGTTGTCGTTAAAAATTTTTAAAGTTGATGTCCATTTTAATATGAAGATGACCCCTTAACAAAATTTTAATAATAGAATTTCATGGAGCACATTACTTCTGATAAAATGCAATATTGCATGTGTGTCCAGTGTAGTATGCAAATACGAAGGTGTAGTTCGTTCAATTGTTACACGGTCTAATAAAGAAATCTTCGGTAAACTAACACTACACTTATGTGCTATGAAAAACTTCTGATTGATTCTTTTTGATCAGTAAAGTGCTTATCTTGTAATAAAATACAGTGTCCGGCATTATGTGGCGGAAGGGCAGGCCGGAGGACAAAAAAGCCGGATAGGTCGAAGTTCTTTAAGCTTTTAGCACGCTTGTTAGCACGTGCAATAAAATTAACATTTTAACTAAAAATTGATAATTAGTTGATCATTAAATGCGAATAGATTAGTTAATTAACAGCCTTAATGGAAAAACATAACAAAATTTAATTACGAAAATAATAAGAAATACGTGTCTGTATAACATTATCAGACCGAACCGCGTGCACGCAAGCACAGCACAGACTACAGAGTGACTGTTGAGAATCACATATGGAGAGCTTTTTTAGACAGTCCATACAGTTACAGTTTTCTCGCCAACTGGCGCACTAGGGAAAGTTCTTTATTGCCCGCGTTGGCATAGTCAGTCGCTGCACACTCCCCCCGCAGTGTCATTCAAAATGAACATATCTACGGGGCGGAATTACACGCCGTCCTGTACGGGTTGTCCTACTCGATGGAACGGGAGTTGCTGGAATGGTTTGGCCAGCTACTCTAGGTGTGGTTGAGTCGGACTGTACATTAGTATCTGAAGCAGTTGGTACAACTGGGCGAGTTTGTCCGTCCAGAGTTGTCTGCTTTACTGGAGTAAAATCTGCGTCCATCGGTATAAAAGCTGGTTTCAGTCTATCTAGCGAGATGGTTTGTTTTTTACCCTTAACATTAACATCGAAGTTCTTTTCTCCTCTTGTCAGGACTTAATATGGTCCGTCGTAAGGCGCTTGGAGGGGAGTTCGAATTCCATCATATCGAACAAACACATGGGAACACACTCTCAACTGGGGGTGCATGAAAACTTTTCTGTAGCCATGACAGGAAGTCGGAACTGGTCTTACTGCTTCGAAGTGCCTTTTCAGGTCCGCCACTAGTTCTTTGGGTGAAACGTCAGTAGGTGATGGGTTAAAGAACTCGCCTGGTAAACGTAATGTCTTCCCATAGACAAACTCAGCTGTCGTTGTTCCAATATCTTCCTTCAGGACAGACCGGAATCCAAGGAGTAGTGTGGGTAGGACTGCGGATCACTGGTCTGTGTCGTAGGCTTTGAGAGCTGCCTTTAAGGGGAGGTGAAATTGTTCGATTAAGCCGTTTGCCTGGGGATGGTATGGAGATGTCCGGATGCGCTTGATACCAAGGAGCTGGGAGAGGGCAGTAAAAAGTGAACTCTCGAACTGCCTACCTTGGTCAGTTGTGATATGGGATGGACAGCCAAATCGGGCAATCCAATGAGTGAAAAAAATTTTTGCCACTGTCTGTGCCGTTATGTCTGGTATGGGAACAACTTCTGGCCAACGTGTATAGCGGTCGATCATTGTTAAACAATAATTGTTACCCTGAGATGGTGGAAGAGGACCGACGAGATCCAGATGTACATGGTCGAATCTTTGTGATTGGTCTGAAAATTGCCCTATAGGTGTTTTTGTGTGGCAGGTTATCTTAGATTTCTGGCAAGGGATACAATGCCTTGCCCAAGTTGTGCTATCTTTGCGAATGGATGGCCATACAAATTTGGATCTGAGTAATTTTGAAGTGCTTCGGATACTAGGATGAGCTAAGTTATGCAAAGCCTCAAAAACTTTTTTACGAAACGCTTCAGGAATATAGGGCCGAGCTGTACCTGTTGATAGGTCACAATATAGAGGAATTTCACAATTTGGAAAAGTAATTTTTTTAAATTCCAAACTCTCAGAATTGTTAATTAAAGTTTGTAGTTCTGAATCAGTTTGTTGCGCTTGAGCAATTTCGCTATAATCAATAGGATTAGGCATGGTAATCGCATTTATACGCGAGAGGGTATATGCCAAAATATTTTCGGACCCTTTTGTATGAAAAATCGCAGTGGTAAATTGGGAAATAAAGTCTAATTGTCGGGATTGTCTTGGGGTAGATTTATCTGAACGTTGTCTGAAAGCATAAGTGAGCGGCTTGTGATCGGTGAACAAGGAAAAATCTCTGGCTTCAAGCATATGCCTAAAATGTTTGATAGCAGCATATGCGGCTAATAATTCTCTGTCGTATGCGCTATAGTGCCTTTCTGTTTGGGAAAGTTTTCGGGAGAAGAAAGCCAGAGGCTGCAATTGTTCATCTACTACCTGTGATAATGTTCCCCCAATTGCAAAATCGGATGCGTCAACTTGTAAAATTAGTTTTGCGTCGGGTTTTGGATGTGCCAATAAGACTGCATGCGCAATTAATTGTTTGCAATTTTGGAACTCTTCTTCCGCCCTGTCGGACCAGTCGAGTTTGGTCTTATCGTTCTTTTTTGCCCCTTTCAAATATGACGTTAAATAAACCTGATGCTTCGCAATGTTCGGTAAAAATCTGCGAAAAAAAATTCAAAAATCCTAAAAGTCGCTGAAGATCTTTGACAGTTTCAGGACGTGGATAATTTAAAATTGGTTCGACTTTATTGGGTAAAGGTTTTGTACCACTGCTTGTAATTAAATGACCCAAGAAAGTAATTTCAGGTACGCCAAATATACATTTTGAGACATTTATGTTTAAACCGTATGCATTCAATCGCTCAAGTACAATTCGCAAATGAGCTTTATGCTCTTCCTCAGTACTACTAAATATTAAAATATCATCTAAATAAACATAAGAAAATTTGAGATCACCAAGTATTTCATTCATAAAACGTTGAAAAGTTTGTGCTGCTCCGCATAATCCAAAATTTAAATAGGGGAATTCGAACAATCCAAATGGAGTGCAGTCTACGGTTATCTGTATATGATCAGGATGCACAGGTATATGAAAATATGCCCGGACTATGTCCAGTTTAGAAAAAAGTTTCTTACCGTAAAGTGCATTGGAAAAATCCTGTATGTGGGGTATGGGATAACGATCCGGTACAGTACAAGCATTTAACCGTCTATAATCCCCAACAGGGCGAATGCTACCCGAACTTTTCGAAACAACATGAAGAGGCGATGACCACGGAGATTTAGAGGGCCGGCAAATACCCTGGTCCATCATAAATTGGAACTCTTTTTTGACTTCCTCATACAGCTCTGGGTGGAGCCTTCTGGGTTTACTATAAATTGGTGGTCCAGTTGTTTCAATATGATGCACCGTGTTATGTTTCACTGATTTTGCCCCAGATGATAATTTCGTCAATTCTGGGAATTCTGCTAAAATTTGGTGATATAAAGAGTCTTCAGAAATGAGTTTTAGAGAAAAATACTCTGTAGATTTTGGAATAAGTCCAGATTTGCTAAGTTTAGTAATATTATCTATAAGTTTGCGGCGTTTAAGGTCTATTAAAAGATCAAAATGTTGCAAAAAATCTGCTCCTATTATAGGAACAGGAATGTCAGCAATAACAAATTTCCAAGTAAAATTTCGTCTTAAACCTAAATTTACATTCATTAGTTTGGTTCCATAAGTGTGAACTTTTGAATTATTAGCCGCGAATAATTGTAGCGAATCTGGCTTGAAATGTTTTAACTTTTTGTTAATTGGGACACAAGAGACATCCGACCCAGAATCAATCAAAAATCTGAGATGGGATTTACTATCATAAACATATAAGCGACGTGATTTCGCGACTGCCGCTGACATATTTCGGTCGACAGCCGCTACTGTGAGTTTTCCTGATCGGCACTAGCGGAATAAGAACAGGGTGATCGGCATTTTGTTGCGTTTTTGCCGAATCGAGCATGATAATAACAGTTTTTATGACGTTCGCGGGAGGAATCCTTATTACGATCGTAAGAGCGCCCGCTAAAATGTTCCTGTTTGGCGAAGTTCCGTGAGGGTCCCCTACTCCTATAGCTGGATTCACACATACAACCGACGGACGGACGGACAAAATTCGTCCGTGACGGAGAAACGTGAGTTCAATTCACACTACAAAGGTTCTGCGACGGGCAGTGGGTTTCAGCCAATGGTTGCAAGGCGTAAGCTCTATACATGAGCCAATAATGGGATGCCTTCGTCATTTGACTGCTCTGTATTTAGACATCGATTTCAGAAGCAGACGATGCATTTAATAAAGTGGAATTTTCATTCGGTTTCAGCAGCGATTTCATTTCATAAAAGTGTCGCGCAGAGATAAATGTTTGTTTAATATTGATATTCATATTGCATAAAAAGAAAATTCTGTTTATTTTCAACAAACATAAATAATAACATTACTTCATCGGTCTTATCAATAAGCTTAATAAATGACAGAAAATACAGTAATTTTAAGTTTTGCACACAGCAATAAGTTTACATGTTCGCAGAAATATTAAACGTTTTACTGAAGGTAACACACATAATATGAATTCCAGGATTAGGATTAAGCAAATAGTAAAAAAACGTTCGATTCATATGCGAGCGTTGGTGCAATTAATTGTAAATAGATGCACAGAAATGCTACTGATTTTGTCAGGAGAAAATGATACACAAATCCTTTTCGTTCTTGATTTAAAATCAATGCTTAGATGAAAAGTAAATTCTCTGTTTAGGAAAAAAAATTATATAACTAACAATTAATTTTTTTTTAAAGATCAGATCTAGAAATTACAAGATAAAATTGAATTGTTTTTATTTGCGCTAGAATTAAATATTTCTTCAAAATGAGCTGTAAATCACTTTATATAATCAAGTGTGGCATTGTTATAACACTTAAATTCCCTGTTAGCTTTCCTATTTTTTTCCTAATAAATATGCAAGCATGAGACAACTTTTAGAAATCCTAAAAAAGGCAGTTTACTAAATTGTGACCCTGCTAACTGTAAAAAGCATTTCTAAAATAAGAATATTGTCCCTTGCATTTTGAAACGTGTAAACTACAAAGAGTATAACATACAGACGATACACTTTTGCCAATGCGTAAAAAAATTGTGCCTTTGACACTAAATATTAATAAGAAATGCAAAATGCTTTTATAAAAGTAATATGCTTATGCTAACAAATACAAATCTCATAAGAAAAACATTGTCTTTTTATTTTCCTCTTTCAAATAACTCAACAGTGTGCACATTAATTCTGTACTCACACATTAAAGTCACAAAACAAAATTTTGAAGGAAGAATTTATTGAAGTACTTAACCATAATACTGAAATCAAAGAACATTACAAGATTTTGATCATACATAATTACATATATCAATAATTTGAAGACAATAATGGGCAGAAGAAGTACAATTTCAATATTTCAGCCTGTACAAGTCAAACTAGTCTTTTCCATAACATCTGTAAAAAAAAATTTAATACTGTGACATAGTATTTACAAATATAATATATGCAGAAAACATTTTCCAACAAGTTGTTTTCCAGGAATTGAAAAACAGTATTGAAAATATAATTTAAATTCGGTTGCACATGAATTATTAATTTGGCCACAATTTACAACGATTGAATATGATTTGTGAATTTTACAAAAGAAAACTTTGCAAAATGTATTATTTTAAGATACAATCACTTTTACAATTCTAACTAACTGACTCAATGGCACAACAGCCCAATGGGGGCCATGACCTACTGAGCCCATGCCAGCTTTCGAGACCAAGGGCCCTAGGAGAGAGAAGCAGATGTTCCGATCAAGTGACGACCTGACACAGAATTCCCAGTGTTAATTCCCAAGTGTGCTTGGTCCCCATTTTATCGAATCCACTGGAGCGATGAAAGGCTGAGTCGATCCTGCCCAGCCCGGGAATCGAATTCCGGACCTTTGGCATGGTAGCTCAAAAGGTTACCACTCGGCCTCCATTATCATCCCAATGAACAATTTGATAATTACAAGTCGATAATAATGAGCCGGTGCTGTGTGGTCACCCGGTTTGCCCAGCCAAAGATCCGCACCTAGTTTTGACAATTTATGTTACCAATACACATGTATTATTGACACCTACATATGGAATGTATGAATTACAATAGTGTCAATTTTTTATTCTCGCTTTTGCTTTTGGTATAGTTTTGCACTTTCTTGTGTTATGTAATAAATGTGTATTATCAGTCCACAACTATATGAAATACTACAAGTGAATTTTTGTCCATGAAGCATGCAAAACTGAAGATATGTATATGTTTCAAACCGACAATATTGATCATGTGATACGTATAAGATTAAAAAATAAGTAACAATGCAAGAACATAATAAATAACATAAGCATTAAATAATTATGATTTAATGTAACTATATTAAAACTCACTCCTCCTAGTCTAGGGATAAAATTGGTTTGGATGTGAAGTTAAGGGTCAATACTCATTTAAAAATGTGCAAGCAAACATAGAACAAAGAATATTATTTTATTTCATCACAATTTCTGCAAAAACTGAACCAAAAACAATTCTCCCCAACTACAAGTCTAAAAATATACTTACATGTATAAAAATACTGAGTAGATGTACCAAATGGTCAGTTGTGCATCTTTAATCAAAAAACGGCAACCCACAGCAATGCCAGTGTCCAAAAAAGTTATTTCCCAGGTAAAAAAAGCTGCAGAAAAAAAGGCAAATGTTGAGAAAGCATGTTGATGATCGTAAGTGAAGCACCACACACAGCAATTAATTTACGAGTATTCTGGTATTTATCAGTTATATAGGCAGTAGTGCATAGTGCTGAAAAAAACTTGGGGAATGCTTATAGATACAAGCATAAATTATCGACATCAAAAGCTGTGAGGGGATGCTTGTGTTAAAATTTCAAAAAACAAGGGAGAGAAAAGGGTGTTTTAAAGTAAATATATGGGGATACACCGTCCTCCTTCGATTACACCTGTGGTTATAGAGCCCACATTGACACTGATCTACAGAATTGTTACCAACATGAATTCATTAGTTGAGGTGTTAGTTAATATTCCAATGCGATAAAACTAAATATTAATTGCACTTTAATTACATTTGATTTGGCAATGTTTTATGCATCTGGGTAGTATGGATCCTATAATTAGGTTTACCCAACAGGTCTAACCCAGAACAAAGTAGTGATCAACTTGTTTTACTATTAAATTTTGATATCGTTAAAGTTTACATTGATTTTGGAGAAGCAACTCAGGTACTCAGGCTTGCCTGCATGTAACCTCAGCTTGTTTATTGTAGGAACTAGGTTTTAATATACCAATAAAGAAACGAATATAAATTAAAACTTTTTAAACATTTAAGTAGCAAACTAAATTAAAATGCAAATTTTCTTTAGTCTGACATGAAATCACCTCAAAAAATAACAATGTTAATAAAAATGATTTGTAAACAAAACAAATCTGTTGACAGAGTGATCTTTTAACCTGTAAATTATGAACTGAAAGTGATCTTTCATGCAATGGATCCGACTTGTTGACGAAGTTATGTCAATGAATCCAACTGACAGCTAACAAGTTACGTTTATGATATTGGCGATAAGTGTTTTATATTTTTACAAAAGAAATGAATAAATAAATGCCCAGTGCAATAAGCAAAATATTAAATTCGAGCAACAAATAAATATTAATACGCAAATGTGGTACCGTAGTAGAAATGTAAAATTTTCTAAAATGAAAATGCAAATAAAGTAGCGCCGAAACATTAAATGCACTTATGAATCTTTTCAAACTCTACGCTTTGCTACTTACTATTATTACATTATTTTTCTCATATCGTGATTAATAAATCAAATTGAAAATAGAAGATGCTAAGAAACAAATTTTAAACGCAGTATTGTGTATTACAACATAAAACAGCACATTACTCTTAATGCATTAATATAAGTGCTTGTGCTGCACAGAAATAGTAATTATAAATCACTCACTTGTGCTGCGTTTCCTATTAAACACAACAGTAAACAAAACATGGCCGAAGCTCTCTCTCTTCTTGCTTCATTATGATTGGCCAAGCAATTCGTCTGTGACGGACAATATCCAATGGATTTGATATTGTCCGTCGACGGACATTCCTGTTCGGTAACCATGACAACGAGGTAACGCCACGTTTTTTCCGTCGGATTTCGTCCGTCCGTGGCGCTGTGTGAATCCAGCTTATCGCGGGGAAGCCGTTCACACAGCGCCACGACTTGTTTACTTAAAGCGGCGACTTCGTTTCGAAGCGCGCGAAAGTCATCCAATGGAGAGCCGCGCTGAATGTTATCGCTAGTAGCCGCGGCAGCCTGTCCAACGGCGAAAACGCTAGCGTCTATTGACGTAGTACGGACCTCTGCAATTTTATCAGCCATTTTGGCTAAGTTGTCTAAAGATTCAGTGCTAATGGATAAAATAGCCTGCATTTCTGTTGGTAGTCTTTGGAGCCATAAAGTTTTGAGAAAATCATCCTTAACACATGCCCCTCCTAACGCACGCATTTTCCGCAACAAATGTGACGGCTTATCATCACCCAAATGTAACTCTGAAATTAACCGACGAATTTGTTCGTTCTCAGATGCCGAAAATTCAGCCAAAAGTCTGGTTTTTAATGCAGTGATCCCTTAAAAACAATTTATCTGACGCGGGTGGGGTAAGCAAAATATCTGAGACAGCAGTTAAAGTGTCAGGGTCGATAGAAGAAACGAGGTGGTTATATTTAGTTTCATCGTTTGTGATTCTCGCGAGAGCAAAATTACTTTCAACCAGAACAAACCACAACTGGATATTAGTTTTCCACAAGGGAGGAATTTTGACTGAGATATGGGATACCTGAGTCGGCGTATTGCCGCTATCTACTTCCTGGCTTTCATTCATAATAAAAACTAAATGATGGAGAAATATACCACACTTTTAACTAGGAATACTTTTAAAATATGGCAAACACCTCAACTAAAGGGCAGACAATTGTGAGAAGAAAGCAAAGTATTTAAAATAAGACCAATCACAAAGAAAACTTCGAACACATACCTCGTTAGATGGTTAATCCAAGTGTAGATCAAGTGCAGAATTCATCTTGATAATCGATTCAAATTTTTGGAAACGAATAGAAAAGAAAGAGTTATTAAGGATGAGAGAAGCATATTTTTGAATAATTAAGGCTGGGCGTTTTGAAATATTCACGATTAAATAAGATCACGTCCGGGTCACCAGTTTAGCACGCTTGTTAGCACGTGTAATAAAATTAACATTTTAACTAAAAATTGATAATTAGTTAATCATTAAATGCGAATAGATTAGTTAATTAACAGCCTTAATGGAAAAACATAACAAAATTTAATTACAAAAATAATAAGAAGAAATACGTGTCTGTATAACATTATCAGACCGAACCGCGTGCACGCAAGCACAGCACAGACTACAGAGTGACTGTTGAGAATCACATATGGAGAGCTTTTTTAGACAGTCCATACAGTTACAGTTTTCTCGCCAACTGGCGCACTAGGGAAAGTTCTTTATTGCCCGCGTTGGCATAGTCAGTCGCTGCAAGCTCATTTCTTTGCCACGGCCTAGCCTTGAAGGCTAGGCCGTGGTAGCCTCGTGGTTAGCACGTCGGACTTCCACCTGGAGGCCTAATCTCGCATCTGTAGAACCGGTTCACTTCACCTTATCGAATCGCAGCCCTTCCGTCCGAGCTCGTGTAAAAAGCGTAATCTCCGCTCGCTAGGCCACCAAGCGAAAGCGATTTCACCTCGCGGATTCACTGTGTAACTCCGCCCCTATTTATGACGTTGTTTCGATATATCGATGGGGCCGGTAACCAATGAGCACTACGTTTTGGCTTCATCGTTTTCATAGATTGTTAACAAACAAGAATCAGAAATTTGCTACTACATCACGGGGAGCCTGGAAATGTCTACATTACCCATAGAGTTGGAAATAATTGTCTGCCACTTTTAAGATAATCCATCATTGGCTGAGAATAAATTCAGCCAATTATTTACACAACACGATACATAAAAGAAGATGGGAAGAACTTGACACCACTCTGAATGCCCTAGGAGGAGCACAAAAAACTCATCAAAAATGGCAAAAAGTAAGATAATTTTTTACTTTATGTTCATTTTTTTACTCTTAACAATAGTTTCCCTTACTTTTTTTGTTAATGTTAATATTATGATTTTAAAACCAAAGGGCAACAGTTCATCTGAATGTGTCAATAGAAATGACATGTCTTTCATTTTATTGAAAATAGTTTTACTTTTCAATAGATCTTTCCAATCCTAAACATCTAGCAATTGACATTATTTTTGTAGATGCTAAGATTAAATTACTATATGTTTATATGTGTTCTTTTTAAAAGTCTGACACAGTAACTGTTTTTAACTATATGTATATGCCAGAAATTTAAGAATCAAAATATTCGTTCAATAGTAACTTTCTAAAGTCAGAAACAATTTCTATAAACTCTTAATTTTTTATTCTAATGATCCAAACTCAATTTTTGTGATAAGAATCTCAAATGCAATAGAATATAATGTATCATATGATTTGAAATTACATGTAAATAGCCAAGGGAAGAAAAGCAAAATGTCAAACTTTCCAGTGTTCGAGGAAATCACGTTTGAAGTTTCAAAAGCTAGCAGGCCGCAAGGTGTTTCTTTCATCGTACAAACTTTAAGATGGTTTTTTACACTGATTCTTCGTTTTTCTTACTTTCCAAAATATGGAGCAAAAAATTATAATCTGCAATTACCAGGTGTTGTCATATGATATTGAACTCAACACGTAAAAAAATGGACATTTCATCTTTCTCTTGTGCACTTATGTGCTATTATATGTTAGAATGCTTAGATTAAATTACTATATGTTTATTTGTGTTTGTTTTGGTAGTATCTAATTTTAAAGATATACATAACCCTTGTAGTAGCAGACATACACGCCCTCGCCCGTACCTTTTTACATGCAACGTTAGGGGCCGTTCATAAATGACGTCACGCTTTTTTCCCATATATTTGACCCCCCTCCACCCCTTTGTCACACTTCAGTGGATCCCCCCTCAACCCTTTGTCAGGCATCACGCTGTGTTGCATAATGCATGAAGTCACACTTCTTGTTACCCCCTCCCCTCCCCTTGTCACACTCTGTCACAATTTCACGAACCCCTCTCCCCCCTTGAAGCGTGACATCATTTATGAATGATCCCTTAAAAACAATTCATTATTTTGGAAAGTCCTTGGTTACTGATCATTTAAAATCTTTCATTCATATAATTCCTTAGTATGCTTACCTGTATATCTTTTTACGATCAAAACTAATGCCATGTATTTTTCATGGACAGATAAAAAATGATGCGAGGAAAAAAACCAGGAGGATTAACTGACATAGCGGGAAAACTGGGGGCGTTCCCTCCACAGAAGAGAGACTTACACCACTAGAAGAGCGGATAATGAGTTTGGCAGGCTGAACTGCAGCTGTAGATGATGAAATTCCCGAAGCTGGTGCAATTATTTTTAAAGAAGTGAGTTGTTTCTACGTTCAAATATTCTCTCAGTGGTGCAGTTGCGGGGGGATGGCGTTACCTACGCCTACCTTTTTATTTTGAAGTAACATATTTTATTCCACCCTCCCCCCCCCTAGATTTTTAACACTAAGTCAGTGGTGCAGTCCTAAAAAAAGTGGGGGGGGGGACGCTTATGCATATGAAGATAAGTAATTGAAATCAAAAGTGAGAGGGTGCTTATGTTAAAATTTTTAAAATATGGGAGGACGCTTGTATTAAAATAAAAAGGCGAGGACGCTGCCCCCCTGCGCCCTTCTCGACTACACCACTGCATTAAGTCAGTAGCGTACATAGACCCGGATTTCAGGGGTAGGGGTCTTCGGGATAAGTGAGCTAATTTCATGGTTTTACAAGAAAAATTGGTTACATTCTAGACAATCTTCACCATTTCAGGGGGTTTTATCCCCAAAACGCCCCCTTATCTACGCCAGTGCTTTAAGTCCCTCTACTGCTATTAAACCGTCCAAAGTGTCTTAAAAGCTAAAGGGGCAGAATTCAATGTCTAATCAACTTGTAGCTAATGTAATATCAGTAATACATAAACAAAAATATTAATTAGTTGTAATTATTGAATATTTGATAGTATTTTTTTCTGAAAAGCGAATTAGAAAATATATTTTACGTGAAAAAAATTAAATAGTTTCTAATAACTGTAATATACTGGTTTGAATGAATTACTCTGCTATCGTGTCATGCAAGTTCAGCATCAATTAAGAGAGTATTCTCTAATTTTGACAGCAGTTTGGCTTCGACTC
Source organism: Octonoba sinensis (assembly GCA_038502835.1). NCBI lineage: Eukaryota > Metazoa > Arthropoda > Arachnida > Araneae > Uloboridae > Octonoba > Octonoba sinensis. The sequence goes on along the minus strand of CM076598.1, from coordinate 199,367,713 downwards.
AGACAATCTTTGACCTTTCGCACCGTCTGACCTGGCACGCATGTCTGGCTCTCGTTTCAAGGCGTAATTTGAATAAGTAAAATTTTTCTATCTGTATTTTCATGCTACATTTTGCTGTAGCTATATTATAGTTCGCTCTGTTATGCTTACTTTCCACCATTTGCCATATTTATTCTCTGTGCATTGTTTCTGCTGGAATTGTGTAGTTAAATATTGATGCAAAAATTGCACATTAGCAGGAGCCTGAAGCAAGCCAACTTGCTTGATTTTTAAGTTTGACTTTAAATTATATTTTTCTTTAATGTAAAAGTAATGATTCCTTTGAAAGTCACTGAAATGTAAAAATTTCTGAGCTGAAATTGAAAATTATATGGATTTTAAAGTGACAATTGTAGTTCGAGTAACCCTAATTTTTGTTTCTCTTTTTGTCATAGAAAAGTACTTAACTGCGGAGACTGCTCCAAAGGCACTTGAATTTATGTGGCTGCAAGGGAGCGGAAAGCTGCAGCATCAGAGAAGTTGGTCGAGGAGGCTGCTAAACAAACGGCTGCAAATAAAAGAAGAGCTGCAGCCACAGAAAAACTAGCTAAAGAAGCTAGAAAACAAACTGCTGCTTGAGCCAAGCAGCAGAAGTCGTCAAAATTACAAGTTTACTCGAGGATTTGTATGAAGCCATGGGAAAATAAAGCCAAACATTTGTACATTATTATAAAAATGAATAAATTTCTTACAAAACATTGAAAGCGTAATCTTTTTATGAGAATTTTTATTTCATTATGCAGCAAATGAGTACTTTAATATTTTTCAGGAGATATACAAAGTGCATGATTATGAAAATAAAAAATAATTCAAGTATTTTTTTTTCCTGTTTAATAATGCTTATATATATTTTTGCCTTTGAATTACAGTTGCAGAATTTTTCTCTAAATACTTGGCAATTGAGTGCTTTAAAAATAAATATGAATTGCATGTCTATTAAAAAAATATTAAGAAAAAATAGAAACTTCTTGGTAGTAGGCTTGTAGCTTGTGTTGGGTGTATGAGCCATAGAATAGTAGTATAAAATCACACGTGGTATTTCTTTCACTCGTTTCATTGTGATACATCATTATTTGGGAACAAAACATTTTTAGCTCTGATTGATGGCAACTCAATCTATTGTGACTATACTGTAAATAATTAAGTAACTGGTACAGGACATATTTTGCATGTTAACTAAATGATTTTCCTCCGAGTATGCAGAACATTAACTTTTAACATATGTCAAAAGATATTTTCACTTAAATAAAAGAATGCTGCTTCTATATGACTTTTTGGTTAAATGATATGGCATATGATGCTTAATAAAAGGAAAGAAATAAGTAATTCAAGATCTTCAGTATAGTTGGAATGTAATAAAGAGGGTAAAATATAAATAGAAAACATTTAATAACAAAACATGTACAAAAAATGTTTTTAAAGTGCATGAGGAATTTGCTTCCTCCCTAATCGAGCTCTTTCTCTTAGAGGCAGCGGAATCGTCCCCCCCCCCCCTTTCAAAACTCCTATTTCATTTTTCGACAGCACAGGATCGTGCAGATGCATGTTTGGGATTCAATCTTTCTTCTGCTTGTGATGTTAGATCAGCAAATGGGGTCATTAGCCACGGTTCTAGAGTATATCCGCTATGTCCTAAATAAAACAAAAAAGTTATCAGGAAATATAGTTAGACATTTTGGTTTTTTAAAAGTTGCGGAAAATGCAGGTATATACCAAGCACAAATAAACCATTTATATATGTTACCGACAATGTATGAAGTTTATATAATAATTTATGTATATTATTAGCAAAGTGTGAAACTCTAGCACTCGATAGAATGTCTGGTACTGTATCAAATGGCGGACTTCATACATTGTTGGTTTAAAAATGGTTTATTTGTGCTTGGCAGTATATCAGTGGCATAGCTAATTGGGGCGCCCCACCCCGGGTGAGACCCAGACATGACGGGAAAAAAAGAACCTTTATAAAAGCTGCCTTGAACACAGCAAATACCTCAAACTGGATAATTTTTTTTATCAATTTCTTTCTATTTTCAACTTGAAAAAGTGTTTCCTTTCAAAAATATATTCAACGTTGTTTTTAACTGACAATACACTATTGCTGTCAACAAATACCTTAAATATTATGACACGGATGATAAGAATGGAAATCCCTCCCCCCTATTTATTCTGTTTCAAAGTTGTGATGATTTTTTTTAATGCATTGCATCACAATGCATAATTCACGCTTACATAATTTGTTTGTTTAATCTTTTCCATAGGGTGACACCAACAATAACCGGCCCGGATGTCACCCTTGCTAGCTACGCCACTGCTGTGTACATAATATATATGCAGTTAATATCACAGAATTATATTCAAATGGTATCCCCCCCTCACCTGTGAAAGTTAATTCTTAGGATTACAATCTTGTGCTGGGGAGTAAGCAAAAGAGGAATAGTTTGGGTTCTTCAGACAGTGGTGTAGTTCTGAGAAAAAAGTTGGGGGTACGCTTATGTTAAAATGTAAAAAGTTTGGGGGGACGCTTGTATTAACGTAAAAAGGTAGGGTGACACCGTCCCACCTCGACTACACCACTGCTTCAGACATAAAATATTTTTCCTCTTTTGCACAATTTTGCAGTACATTTACTTTTATATAATTAGTTACTCCTTTTTGACTCGACATTATTCAACCACAAGCTAGAATGTAATGTTTCTATAAAATAAGATTCTCTCCTAGATTTTCATGATGATTTGAAAGAAGAAAACCAACAATTTTGCAAATAAAAGACAACAGTGCTGAATGAAACAGATTGACACAGACAAAGCGAGCTTCTGCTACTATACAGCACAATTTCAAAATTTATTATGATGTACATTTTTGCTATTACGATTATGATTTAAAGTCTTTCAATACTCGTCTCCTGGACGCACGGACAAAAATCACCTGTGACGGAAAAACGTGATTTCAATTGAGACTACAAGGGTTCTGTGATGGGCAGTGGATTTCAGCCGATGGTTGAAAAGCGTAAATATGGAATGCTTTCGTCATTCGACGGCTCTGTATTTAGACACTCGAATAAATAATAAACTCGAATTAATCGAATAATAAACTCGAATTTTCATTCATCATTTTAAAGTCATTCAATACTCGTCTTTCACAAAGCAAAAAATAAAGCAGTATTTACCAATAGACCATGCATTATCATTCCTGCTTTCATGCTCTCTTACGTGCCTCTCTTCGGCTAAAGATGAACACATCATGGACGCTGCCTAGGTATTTGGCATGAATACCTATGATAAGTATTTTGTTGAATCAGATTCTTGACAATCTGAAAATGAAAAAAGCTATCAATACAAAAGTAGTACATACATTTTCTCACAAAAGTGAAACAACATTATAATAAATACACTGTGATGTTTTATTACATACTAACCACAAGCAAATAATACTCAGCACATAGTCATGAAGTCATGTAATTCAAGTTGTTAATTGATAATACTAGAAAATCCCCAGTTATATATATATATATATATAATGTGATATTTGTTTTAAATATGATTAATAACCATGTATGAATTACAGAGTAAACTATTTATTAATAAGTGATAGTCATTAAACTAAATGTGCAGTGCTGTTTTTAATGAGTTCAACCACAGGGTCATAATGTAAAATAGTTTACATCAGATTATAAGTTTATACTGATTGTATTAATTTATATACAACATTTAGCTTTCATACGATAACGTGTACGAAATAAATTGAAAGCCATTAACACAACTATTCATATCCTTTTGAGACATAAAAAATCACAACTGACTGGAATTTTATGCTGAGCAAAGTTTACTGGCTACATATAAAAACTTAATGATCTGACTACATAATAAAAATTTAAGTAATAACTTAATTTCAGACTAATTAATTTGTAGGTACTTACTTTAAGTTCGGGTGGAAAGCCTTGTAGTGGAAGATGACATCTAATTCTGTCGGCTACGTACAGAGTAATTTCATTTGAAATCCTGAAATATTTGATTAAATGTTCATCAGGAAGCATTTTCTCTGTCTCCAATATATCTTTCAGGGATCCTTTCTTCTTCCTTTTGCTGATCAATTAGATTTAAAATAAACAAAGCCGCCATGTTGCATCCAAAACTTCGCGAACGGATCGCTTTTCACCACTAAAAACACGGCGGACAGAAATTCTACAGTGTAGGGAAATCGTCCGCGAACCAGTGCGAGAATAGCGAAGCCGAGATTACGGTTTTTTCGGATCGTGACGTCAGCATCGTATGGATCCTACACTGCGGACCCGTCCGCGGGGGGAGATTAGACCTCCTGGAAGGTCGCGCGTTCGATACCCACTGAAGACCATCATGTATACTAGGGGATATGTGCATGTAAAATCCGTAGACCCCACTACCTCTCCCCGTGCGTAAGCAATCCTAAGGCCTCGGTTAACAGGTAGGGGTCTGGTGGAGAAAAGTACTTGAAGGCAAAGTTCTTGTACCAAAACCCACTTTTATTATATACGCATTTTCTCACTTCTTATTTAGTGCAAAGCCCTCCATTTATCTCAAGCTACGTAGAATGTGAACGCTGCCGAGGCACTGAGCTGCTTTGTTGCACTTCTGTTTGTTTTTCAACTGCATTTTATTAATATCATTATTTTCTACACCTTAAAAATGACAGAGTCAAGAGCACATTAGATTACTATTTTTAAATTGTGCTTAAGCATTACTCTCCGTAGGAAAATATATAGGATAACTTGCAGTTTTGAATACATTCATGTGCAATTACAAATATGTAGCGCATTTCAAGTTTCTACTGCAGAAAAACCTCTAAGATTGTAAAACTCAAATAATTACTACATATTGAATTTCTTTCTTTTTGTCAGAGTAATGGGCAGAATAACCTAAAGTCCCAATTTTTCCGACCCTTCCCCTTTTGAGCGCACTTGTCACCATTATATTAATTGAGCCTTTAGATTTTTTTGGTAAACGTTTATTGAAATTTGCTTCAGCCACAATCCTCCCCTCCCCCCGGAAGTGCAATGGCTATTAGTAAATGAAACAATACATCTTTCTCTCTAATATTGTGTCCTGTTAGAGTCACCTGAAAGTAAGACAAGACAACTAACTTTTCTCCACCAGACCCCTACCTGTTAGCCGAAGCCTTGGGATTGCTTACGCACGGAGAGAGGTAGTGGGGTCTACGGATTTTACTTGCACACATGGAGTCTATAGGCTAAGGAGCTAGATCTCCGCTGACGGAAAGTGGCACAAAAATTTCACTTTTCCAGATGGCGCTGCCTCTGCCAGAGTAACTACCTTGTACGGAAAGCTAGGTCATTTCAGTGCTAATTTGGACGATTTTATTTTCGCCAGGAAAAATAGAAAACGTGAGAGGAAAAAAAAGCTATTTTTCACACAATTAGTAGAGATCATGTAGATTAATATGTTTCGACTCAATATGCTATGAGGCACCTAGATATTAAAATAAAAATACTTTTATATATGGTTACAAAGCCCCGCCCTCCGTCGTCTGCTACGATTTTGGTGATTCTCATTGGTTCTGCTCGTTTGGGTTTAAATTCACATTTCGGCTCGCTTTTTTCTTGCAAAAGTGCCTCTGTATTTTTGTGTGAATTACTTCAACTTCGCAGTTCGGGACTCTACGTTTTCTTTTTTGTTTATTTTGGAAGTGCCTCTGAATTTTTGTGTGAATATTTCAATACTGCTCTGATTTTTTTATTGTTTTAGTTTTTAAGACACAATTTGTTGAGGATACAATGTATCTTGATTGAAAATGCAAAATTTACTTTTAAAAATAAAATGTGTATTATTTTGAAACACGAAGAGTGCCCCACCATATTTTAAAACTTTGATTACAAGTTCGAATTTTTAAAGTTGAATTTTTCATTTTGTAATAGAAGCATTTTTAAGTATTGTTCCAAATGAACTAATTTAAACGCTTCCAGTTGTTTTTAATTTATGTGCATTGTAGTTTTCTTACTGGAACGCTTAACTGGAAGAATTTTAATAGTAGCTTTGCTTTGCTGTTCATCTAGCACGATTAAATGTTATAAATAAAATTGAAAAAAATCACTGTACATTGAAATCTTTTTAAATAATGCATCAAAAACTTGTGTATTTACTACAGTGCTATTTGTTTTTTAGCATATCTTTGCATTTGCTTTAAATATGTATAACATATCAAACTCTGAGTCTTGATTATGATTGCAATAATTACTCGAAATAAGAAATTTTACAAAAGAATGTGTCGGAATCCAAAGGAGTATGGAAAGAAAAAGCGTACAGGTAGGCCTCCTACTCTTCGTTCAATTGTCCTTCAAGCTTGCTTAACAAAACAGAGTTCTACTCAAATTAAAACAGAAATATTAATTTACCGTGCACTAGCCGAACAGTGCGTAATGTTCTGCCAAGGATTCCAATGTTAGATATACTAAACTACGGTCACGTCCGCCACTTACAAAACACTTCACAAAAAGCATAGATTGGAATTTGAAGAAATAAGTTTCTTTTGTGTCTAGATGAAAAGACGTCGTATTTTCTGATGAAAAAAAATTTAATTTGGACGGACCAGATGGTTTTTGCCATTACTGGTATGATTTGCAAAAAGACAGACGATTTTTTTCCAAACGACAGTTCGGAGGAGGTTCTGTGATGGTGTGAGCAGGTTTTGCAGCCAATTGAACAACACCAATGGTGTCCATTAGAGGGCGCTTGAATTCAGAATCATATGTTGACATGTTAGCTGAAAATTTATTACCTGAAGCACCCCTTATCACAAGTGGTGATTATTTGTTTCAACAAGACAATGCAAGTTGCCATGTGTCTCGTGCATCATGTTCATGGTGCGAGGCCAATTCAGTGAAACTTTTGGACTGGCCGGCAAGAAGCCCTGATTTAAACTCCATAGAAAATCTGTAAGGCATTTTAGCTACAAAAGTGTATAAAAATGGGACACAATATGGAAATAAAGACGAACTGATATCACCCATTAATTTGGCGTGGAAAAACATTTCTAAACAAACTTTAACTAAACTTTCTGAGTCAATGACTGGACGATTAATAAAGGCAATTGAGAAAAAAAGTGATTTTGTAAAATACTAATTTATTTCGAGACATATGTGCTAATGTCCCTATATTTTTTTCCATATTTCATATAATACATTTGTAGTAATTTGATTTTGTAATTTAATTTCATATTAACAAGTTTCTAATGTTTCCCAATTACAAGTAGTTAATTAAATTTGATTTTGTTTGCAGTTGATGATTATTTTAATATATAATACTCATTTTTCAACCGTGTCCTTATAATTTTTTCCATGGCTGTATAACACAATTGTTTAAAATTGCTATGCACTAACATATTACTTTCAAAACATCAGACTTTGAATTTTTCAATTTTTTAAACCAGACTTTAAATATTTTGGATATTTATTTATAAAAATGTGACATTTTAAACAATATATTTTAAGCTATTCTCATTTAGACAATTTTCCAATAATAATATAGATTAACAAATTTCAATTCAAATGCATGATTCATATTGAGTCTAACCTTACCAAGAATACCATCAACTACTTACCAAGGAAAAAAACCTTTATTTTACTAAATTACAAAATTTTGTGTCATGTTTTTCAAGCACTTAATGTTTTATCGAGTGCATTTATTTTATAAATAAAATAACTTATGATATTTTAAAACTTCGAACTAATTTGGAAAATAAACTACTCCGCTTACATTTTGCTTTTTGTTTTGACAATCAGACATGTATGTGATTTTAAAAACTTTCTCAATTTTCTCTAATTATGTACTGTGTTAATAAAAAAATGTTAAATGCAAATCATGCTCTTTATCACTGTAGGATTATTCTTGTATGAAGGTTTTTGAATCTTTTGATCGTGTAAAGCAAAACCGTGGTATCAAGACCGAATCCAGAAATTTTTCGGTATGGGGGGGGGGGGAGGACATGACTTTGACACATGTGTTAAGGAAAGCTTCTGGGAGGAATATAGGCCACATTGCGAAAATTTTTGGGACTTCGAGGGGAGGGGGGACTGTGGATACGGCCTTGCGTGGTATGCCACAAGTTATTCATCGTCTTGTATAAGATTATGTACCAGGATGGCAATCTGTATGCATAATATGCACATTAACCCCTCGCCGTACCATTTGGCTTGACCAAACTCGGGCGTAATCAATAGTCGTCTGATTATCCCTTCACGAGTCTGACTCGTGACATTCATGCTTGGCCCGATTATCCCTTCATGAATCTGACTTGTGATATTAATGTTTGTGTTAAAATCTTCATCACAAGTCAGACTCGTTAAAGTATGGCAAGGGGTTAAAGCAGTGGTGTAGTCGAAGGGGGATGGTATCCCCCCTACGTTTTTATTTTAATACAAGCGTCCCCCCAAACATTTTACATTTTAACATAAGCATCCCTCCACTTTTGATTTCAATTGCTTTTCGTATGTATAAGCGTCCCCCCCCCCCCAACTTTTTTTTCAGGACTACACCAGTGCATTAAAGATGCTGTATCAACACATCTATAAACCATCTTACAAATAACATGTAAAATACAGAACAATCCCACCATACAATTACTTTTTTAAAAAAATACAATTTTGAAACTAAAAAATACATGAAACCTGTCGATGGCGTAGCTCGATCCGGATTGTGGGTGAGGGGGTTCTTCGGGAGAAGTCTGCTAATTTCATTCTTTTCGAAGAAAAATTGGTCAAATTCTAAATAATCTTTACCACTTCAGGAGGGATCCCATCTCCAAAACCACCCCCTTATCTACGCCAGTGAAACCTGTGTTTTTTACGTACAGGTTTTCCCGCATTAAAAAAAGTGAAAAATTCACTTAAATTTAAATTAAATTTTGAATACAATTACGTATGTTTACACAAAAATTGAGACATTTCAGACTGTTTTGTAGAATTTTGTCTCTTGCTGCTAATAAAATCCTCAAAAATATTCATTGAAGAAACGTTTGCCTGCACAAATACATTACACGTCAAACTATGAAAAGTTTTCCTCACAAGAACGTAGTACATAGTATAAAAAATAATAAGGATAGAAAATAATGGTAATAGGCAATATAATCACATGGTATTATAGGAACGAGCAAATTTTACTGAAGCAGATGCAATTGGCTTTCAAAATGGGGGACGGGGGGATGCATATAAAATGTTAAAATGCGTAAATTTTAACAAGTATGCCATGTGATGAATGGCAGAAGAGAACTTTATTAAAAAAAGAGAAAAAAGAAGAGGAAAACTGTGGCATTGCAGAATAATCACATACCTGGATTTACTAACAAAGTGGATTATTTTTACCCTCGTATAGCAATATCAGTAATTACATCCTTTAATTTTTTCGGCAATATCAGATTATCGATTAAAAAATTTATATTTTTCTCCGAGCGTATGCGACTCGGTGTCAAGCAAGAAATCAATGACATGATTCTCTGAAGCATACATCAATTAGTTGATCACAATAAATAAACTAAAAGAATACACTAAGTAATTATTTCACAAAACTATGGCTTCCAGTTTTAATTTCATAACTAAAAATCTTGTTTTAAAAAACCTCTGTTGGTGATGGTGAGTACTTGTTGAGAGCTGCTTCTAAATTATTTAAATGATTTAGAAACTTTATGCTTGCCTTATATCAACGATTATTCAAACAAAGTTAATGTTTTAAAAATAAAAAGGAATTTTGTGTATTTACTTTGTATCAAAACTTAATAAACAGTTGAATGTTGAAATGAAAAAAAGATGTGCCTTGTGAAACATTGCAAAATGAATAGAACGCAAAAAAATTCCTTTTTATTTTAACAAAAAACAATCATAAGCGAATGTCCTCGAATCTGAAGGATTAAATTCACAGAATTCTGCTAATTAGTGGAAAAATCACATGTATGCAGTTATTGAAATAGTTCTTCATCGTTGGACCGATGAACATTAAGTTAATAAAAACTAATAGTTTTAATAAATTAGATCTAGGGTAAACTTGGCTTTTGTGAATTTATTTCTGAGCATACGCTGCAAGTTAAATTAATTTCTTCCAAGAGGCATGTAATGGAAATCACAGATGTACATAGAAGCACAAAAGTAAACTGTGCAGAAAACAAATCACTAAAAGCGTAAACATTTCGCGTCTGTTAAATTTCTGCGTCTCACTTTTTGCGCATGCGTAACGTGCTTTCTGCGCATGCGTCGAGTTACTATAATTACTGCAGCGATCCTGGCGGAAAAGTGAAATTTTTGTGCCGTTTTTAGCTGTTGCCAAACGTAGGAGATATGTCTCCTTCTTTATACTTCATGCTTGCACATATCCCCAAGTATACATGGTGGTTTTCAGTGGGTATCGAACGCGCGACCTTCCAGGTGGAAGTCCGACGTGCTAACCACTAGGCTACCACGGCCCAAGACAACTAACTGGATTTCGTGGAGACTTTAGTCATACGGGGCTATGCTTTAGTTTAATTCAAGTTGAAAAATAAAAGGAAGCCAAGGTTTTCCGTGCAGTTTTAATACATTCATTTTTAATTTATCCAGCTGCTATTGTAAATAATATATTCAGCAATCCACACTGTAAAGTTCATCCTGCTCTTTTATTGTATTTTTAACACGTTCACGCTGGCGCTGGTAATTGTGTTTCTCGCTGTGTGACGGCGCGCATGCTTTTTTTCAACTAGGAGCACTGCTTTTTTTGTTTCTCGGCATGGGGCAACCTGTGTAATCAAACGCGCTAGGCTACTTTTTAATATATTGACCTCTTATTTTAAAAGTGGAGCAAGTTTTTTTTTCCTTCTAACTAAGTGGCGATTTATTCTATTTGTTTTGTTTTTTTTTTTTTTCATTTCTGAAGCAATATTAAAGCCTCAGTACGCACCCAGCGTGAACGCCAGCACGTTGTCGTAAACGTGTTAAAATCTGATTAAAATATTTCATTTAACTGTGTTTTTTTCTGTTGTGCTGAAGCATATGCATTTAATGTAAAAATAAGAATAAAATTGTAAAATCAAGAGATAAATTATTATATTCCCTTATCTCCGTAAGGCCTTAGATTGTAAGAAAATAACACGTTCAAAAACACATTTTTTAACGACACTCAAAGCATGCGTACGGGGGTCACCAGGGGTACCGAGGTACCCACATTAGTTCATAAAAAGCATTTACCAAAAGTATACACCAGTTTGTATGACTAGAATGATTGAACTTATATATTAATCTGTGTCTACATTGTAGCTCTGTCGAGAAGATGCCTGACCTCGAGAGAGTTCATTTCCTCTTGGGGAAGGCAGACAATAAAGATGAGGATTTATTAATATTGACACAGAACTAATTGCCATGGTAATAAGTTATTGGAGAGTCAAACCTCATTTCCTTACCCCTATTTTCAAACAAATGGAATTGTTAAATACTTCTCCCATCAGATGTCTTATTCTTATAGCCAAACAGATCCAATTGTCCGCTTCCTAAGTATGAATGTATATAAAAAATATCTTTCATCTTGATATGGGTGAATGTGAAACTGTGAAAGATATTTGGCAACTAGTGAACAATGAATGAACTTATCAATCGTGAGATCAAACTTTGTCTAGAACACAACGATAAAGAGGAATCCCTGACAATGTACTTACTACAGAAGAGTTAAACACTTTAAAAATATTTTTGTAATATTTTACAAAAACAAAGTAATTCTTTTCATAATCTGCTATAAAAAATATATAAAAAATTGAAAAAAATATAGTGATGTACTAAGCAGTTTAAAAAAAAAACATAAGTTTATGATTTCTGTCATAAAGCGTGTTTTATAAAGTTTATGGCTGTATGAAAATTCTTATTCAGACACATAAAGGTATTTTTGGAGTATTACCTCATATAATTTAATTTGAAACGATAAAGCGTCACCTCGGTTTTATCGTCACAAATACTTCTGATCATTGGATATCATTATAACAGAGGTCAACTGTAAATAACTTTTATTAGACATTTATATTTTACCAATACTTATATTATTATCTTTTGTGAATTTATTACTTCAATAATTAAAACAAATATTTTTCATAAAGCTATTAACTTATTTTTTTTTAATACATGCAGCACATGTATTTTTCTTGCTTTGCTAAATCACAAATACCCAAGTTTCGTTATCAACATTTGTTGTTTTTCATGTTTGGACAGCAACGCGTTTTTATCGTTAAATAACTAAGTAAATAAATTTTGTACGCTGTAATTTGATTGCTTTGCTGTGAGTAACGCATCTACATATATTATCACTCTTTCATCGATATTTCCCTAGAGTACTATATAAATCCTTCTAGTTTCTGTGGCGTACATTGCAAAATTTTTACACCGCATAAAGCAATAATTTTTTACTTACATAAAAAACGCTTTAGCACTAATGGTGTAAGGTTTTTTTTTTTCAGCATGGTGGTTGCTCACATATGCAATACTCTCCTTTATTTCAAATTCTCTTGCCATTCTCACCAACACATATGTCTCACTGCAAGGAACATTTATTCTCCTTTGCAAGAAAAATGTACCCTGCGCCCCTTTTCTTCTTTTTCTTATAATTGAATTCATCAACTAGCAACAGTCAATTCTCAAACCTTTAAATATTTTTGCTTTTGTTTGCGCAATTTAAACTCTTATAGATCTTACATTTATGCTGAGGGCGTGGTATCCTAGTGGCTAGGATGCCGGGCTTCCAACTGAAAGATTGGGTGTTCGATACCCGACCCACTGAAGACCCACCATGTACTCTTGGGGATACGTGCATGTAAAATCCGTGGACCCTGAAGTCTCGAGGCAGTTCCGAGGGAACCGCAAGGTGGAGAATTTTCTTTCATTTCACTAGCAGGTCAAAAAAAGAAGGTGGCGTATTTGTGGTGGCGCCATCTGGTGTCATCCGAATACATAATGAGCCAAGTGGTCTTATCTATAAACTGAAGGCGCTTCCTTACTGCCATATAGCACGATTTTTTTTTTTTTTTTTCTGAAAAACTAGAATAACGTAAGTTATTCTTTGCAATTTAAGATTGTGCGTGGTAAATAAAATCAATATGAGGATTTCAGTTAATGGAAATAAAATAATTTTTAATTGTGCAATTTCTACTGAAAAATTTATCTAATTTCTTCATTGTGACTAAGCGTTAAACTATCTAAATTTAAATATAGAAAAGCCTGATATTTTAGTCACATAGCCGGCAGGGTAGCGTTGGGGTACGGCGTAGGCCTCTTACGTCCAAGTTCGCAGGGTCAAACCTGACCCAAATTTGTGGATTTTCAAGATGCAGAAAATCGACAGCGCCCTTGTCCTATGATTATGCGGCATGTTAAAAATCCCTCAAGTATCCGTTTGGCATGGATACTCTCGGAAAATTTAAATTCTTAGTGCAGTTTGCAGCAATTAGAGCTCATGTGCAGACATCTAGAGGGAAACTGAGCGTTAAAAAATTGCGGCAATGGTACCACGGTCATTGTGCTGCCGCTGAAAGAGTTGGTACCAATGTCTGGGAACACACTAAGTCTGCAATAGGTAAGAACCAATACTACGCAGCCCATCAGAAATAATAATATTTTTTTTTTTTTTATAAATGGTCACATACACAAAAATGATTTCATTTTTGTGAGAAACTTTAGCCAATCAAGCAAACCACGTGTAATGAATATTTGACATTATTTCCTACATTTAGAACTGCATGAGCCTTTTTACCACTGCATCGGAGGTACTAAAAGATAACATTTGCTCTCGATTCTGCACTTCCGTCCGCAGGAAAGTCTAACCTCGAGAAATCATTTGCAAGCTCCTTGCCTTTTCTTTTCCCCTCGCAATTACTGGTCGCGATTTCTTTTCTTCTATTGAGGAGCACCGAGAAAAGGATCGATGAAGAAAGGCATTGCTGTGTGCCAATTCTGAAGAACTCCCTAACGTTTATGAGAAATCTTTGCAGACGGGTGTCACATGATAGCGGGAGTAAAAGGCATTAGATTACCTTCGACTATTTATTTCCTTATTTCCTTTCAATGCTGTCAATCTGATCACTTTCGAGGCACAGGGGTGGGGACAGGACATTTTCTTGTTCGCTTTTCGGACACTGCCATGGGAAAAGTTTCGCTAATTTATTGTGGCTAAGTATAAGAATGTTTGTTGCACGCTGAATGTACATGAACTGTCCATTCCCCACTGGACAGTTCATCTTTATCCGTTAGGAAGGGTGGAGATGGGGGAAAAGACATTTTTGTTTTGTGAAAGGTGTAATGGGGTTAAATTTCGCAATTTGTTACATCTGAGTAAAATATAGCTACAAGGTAAATTTCAGTTCCCTTTTATGGGTAGTTGCCCATTCCCTTTCAGAGGGTGATCAGTTTGGAGAGATGGCGATGGAGAAATATTTAATAAAAATTTCTGCCGATTTATTATTTCTGACTAAAATAAAGTTGCACAGTAAAAGTGCGTGACTTGTCATTTCCCCGTTATATAGTTTAGTTTTAATCTTTTGTAAAATTTCAAAAATTGTCAGACTGTCTACGTCGCCGTGGATAAAAGGATTCTTGCTTCAGAATCCAACGCTTTTAGTTTCCCTTAGTCAGCCCCTTCAATTTCATCGTCCCGTTGAAACAGTGCACTATAAAATGCTTGGATACGTTTTCAAGATTAGGAAGACCAAATATATGTAATATTTAGTTTAAACTGTAATATTTGGTCTGTAGTTCAGTCATTTCGCTCAAAACAAAATAAAGACAAAAAAATGTAATGCAAGAAACTTCAACTGCTTGTAATACTTCAACTGCTTTCCATTAGTTAATTACCAATAATTACATGCATAAAAATTTATAAAGTGAAAATTTTATTTTTTACAACTTCAGGAAAAGAAAGAATATTTTGTCAAAAAAGGCTCCAATTTTTTCCGCATATTTTTATCAAAAGTAGCAATAAAGAGACCTTGGCCCCTCCAAGTAGTGTTCGAGACCTCCTCTCATTTGCCCACATACAAGTTGTAAAAAATTTTATTTTTTACAACTTCAGGAAAAAAAAAAAAGAATATTTTGCCAAAAAAGGCTCCAATTTTTTCCGCATATTTTTATCAAAAGTAGCAATAAAGAGACCTTAGCCCCTCCAAGTAGTGTTCGAGACCTCCTCTGATTTGCCCACATACAAAGCATTTAGCCTACTTTGGTAGCCTTAGCTTTGCTACCATTCTCGACCAGTCGCGTGATAAAATCGCATTCCATTCTCCAATCAGATATCAAATTCGTCACGTGACCGGCTTCAAAACGATTACGAAGTTAATCTAAGGTGTACGAGAATGAGGCTGATTGTCAAATTAGATAAAAATTATTAATTCAGGGGTTGTTTCAACAGAAGAGAAAACAAGTAGAAAATTTTACCTGTACCTCCACTTCATCAAGCCCTCATCATATCGAAGGGGAAGAGACATAATTTGATTAGTTTTGTTTTTATTTTCTCTTTAGGGATTTGAAAGAGATTATATATCCCAAATAAATGTCTCTCAACCCAATTTTTTTAAAAGAAATCTTTGCCTCCTTCTTTCATCGCACCCTTTAACGCCCCTAACAACCAATTTTCAGAGCCGATGTAAATCCTCTCTCTTTTCCCTTTTTTTTCGACTTTAGAAAGAAGTTTCGTAGCATTCACGCACACTACCATTAAGCGAATGTTAATGCGCTGAAAATTATATAATACTGTTATGCCCCGTGATAATACGAGTGTTAACTGATATGTTTTGTACCCGCATTATAACATAACCTCGTTACACTGTTAAAAAAAACCTGAATTTTCAGAGTGTTTTTTGACTGATTTTAAAGGAAGATTTCCATAGTGCTTCAATACATGGTTTTTCCAAACGGAAATATCACGTCCGGAAAATACGAGAACGGAACTTTTCCGTTTTACGGTTGCTGTATTTTCACAACCTGATTTGGATCCACGGATAAAAAAGAAATGGAACTTCTGTCAAATCTCGGGAAAATATTATCAGAAACTGAATATTTCCGGTAACTCTGCTGCCGTACTGTTTCCGTTAGTTTCAGGGGATTTTTTTACAATGTATACTTAAACCATTTTTTAACGAGAGTAGTAACACAAAATAAGCGAGTAAAAAGGGAATAACGGATAAATTAGAGTGATGGCAGCCACGGTATATTCAGTTCCGCGGCATAAATGCAGTTTGTGCGTCATAGTTCTTCTGTATTCAAGCTTGCCATTTCAAATATTTTCAGGGATTAAAGAAAGCCGTATACCCTCTTGTTAGTCAGAGGCGTAGCTAGGTTTTTCAGCGCCCGAGGACAACTTAAGATTTTGCGCCCCCTCACCCCCTGGGGGCTTAGGGGCTCCCCTGGTAGGGAATTAAAAAAACTTTTATGCTTCCTAAATGACAAATAGCTCTAAAAAGCAGCCCTTTTAACTTGCATTTTCATTAGCGACCATTCAATTTGAAGGGCAAAATGGGACACTTTGGCTTCGCAAAATTATTTGTTTTTTTTCTTTCTTAAGTGACCTTTCCTGGGTTCTCTTGGCGTCTGGTTCTTTATCTCTGCTGCTCAAAGAAAATGCCCCTAGCCCTCCCTAGAGAGTCATCACGGGTCCGATCCTTAGACCATAAACTAGATAGACAAGGTCTGGGGGCGTGGTCGGTAATCAGGAGTCTTTCCCCGGAAAACAGGTGACGGAGTCCTTCGGTGAGAGAGGGCTTCGTCGTGCCATGTTAATTCTCGTAGAGATTTGAAGAGTGATTTATTTTAATTTCTTATTGTATGACAGACACATTTTAGCACAATTATTTTCTATCACACGCAAGGAAACAGTTCATAGATTAATGGACAAGTGTTTTTTTATTGGTATTATCAATAATTAATTAGTAATAGTGATTTGAAAATGATCTTATATATTGAGCTCATTGAGAGTAGGAGTTAGTTTCTTGCCCCCTTTTGTGAAACTTAATGTCATACAGTAAAGCTCTTTGCAATGAATACAATTCGTATTGCTTTTACAAGGTTTTTAACTGACTTCAACCTCATTATGTCTTGCCCTTGAGATATCAATGCGAAAAGTAAAAACATTTGTAATATTACGTTAATAAGCCAAACATCAAATATACCTATTCTTTTCTTTTTCAGTTCATTGAAAAATAAGGAAGGAAAAACAAAAGCGTTTAAGCTGTTTTTCTTTTCAAAATCTGAAATAAATTTAAAGAAAGCAACAGCATGAAGAAAAAATTTTAGTTTTGAAAATAGTTTTTTAAATTTTTTAAGTTCAAAAAATTATTTTCTTTAGAAAATTGTCAGTTAAAACTTTAATGTTGCTCCGATACAGTTCGTAAATCTAAAATTAATAGTCATGTGACATTAGCCTGTAGGACTGAAAACATCGGATTGGGATCATTCATAAATGATGTCACGCTTCGAGGGGGAGGGGGGTTCGTGAAATTGTGACAAGGGCTGGGGAGGGGGTATGTTGAAGTGTGACACTTTGTGACAAAGGGGGGAGGGAGTCAAATAACTGGGAAAAAAGCGTGACATCATTTATGGACGGTCCCATTGTACCGTTAATTAAAATGCGATTGTTTTTTTAATGAATTACAGAAGATGAAGTTTGTTCTAAGATTGCAAACAAACGGAATAAATTAATTTATTATCTAAGTGTTGTGCAATACAGTCAGAAATACAATATATATGTAATATATTGGTAAGGGGGAAGCATGAAATGCATTTTAAACATAATTCTGAAAATTTAACAATTTTACTTACATTATTAAAAGTAGAGAATAAAAAATAAACTGGAGCGAACACAGACATATGTATATTTGGTGATGCAACGAACGTTCGGCCTTTCTGCGAGTATATTTCAAGCATCGTTCATGTCTTTTAAGATTTAATATTATTGAAATGTTAATTTCAACGTTGCATTTATTATTTAGGGGGCGGGCATTATTAATAAAGCAGAATGGAATTTAACTACTGGAAAAAATAGTTTAATTTCTATTGAAAATTGCTCTTGATTTTTAAATAAAATTAATTTTGTGTATTTGTTACGCATTTTTGGTATTCTTTGATGTTATTTTAGAAATGGTGTAGTCATATTTTAAAGTATTTCTCAACAATTACTTTAGTTAATTTATATATATGACTTTCTTGTTCTTCATAATCAAGAATACGATACTCCAAAAATTTAAAAATAAAATTAAAGTTTACGCTTTTCATTGTTAATATTGCTATTATGTTTAATAAATCAGGTTAGTGCTTTTGTGCACAGAATGGGTCTTGATCGTTTGCCTGAAAGCAATCTCAGCTCTTTTACAGATCAGAAGCAAGTTCAGAAATTGAGAAGACTCACCCACGTGGTATAGGACGGCGTAAAGCTTTGATCTCCGACCCCTGTCAGTCAAACTGGTCCCCACTATTCCTGCTTAGGAACTAACAATGGCGAGTGAATAGAAGGGCTCGTCTAGATACTATATGGTCTAAGGTCCGATCCATAGAAAACATCCCAACTCCAACTCAAAAGTTGTTTCACTGCCTTTTAAGGCTAAATCGCACGCACTCCTGTGCTACATTGGTCATTCCCGATATGATTTGCGATGCTCCCACTTTTTAGTCGAACACATTCACACCTTTTCAGTCCAAATAAGTTTCTTTTCGAATTTAAAAGTAAAATAAATTTACATCAATTTGGCGCCCCTTGACGCTGCGCCGGGGGACAGCTGTCCCCCCTTGCCCCCCCCCCTTAGCTACGCCTCTGGTGTTAGTCAGTTTTCATATCTACTTTTTGATATCCTTTTAAAATGTAGGAAAAGCAATTGCTCGTCCTTCCCCTTCCGAAATAGCGGGATTGTTCATGATTCTGTAAACATTATTTAGAAGTATCTTAATTTTAGAGTGATTTGATTAATACAAAAAGACTGATGAAGCATTGAGAACTTCTAATTCTGTGCTGCTCAATGTTTTACACAATGATATACAAAGAAACGGAAATTTTTCATTTTTAGCACATCAGAAAACGATATCTTTTTATTTCTTCACACTTCTGCAGCTGTGTCATGAAATGAAAGCAGACAAATCTGTCGCGTATGTTGTTTACTATGAAGACTACTAGCTTCTTAAAGTGTCATAAAGATCCTCGTAAGGATTCCTCATGCAAAAGGAATTTCGGAAACGTTGCATCAAAAGCTGAGAACTCTAAAAAGACCTTCCCAAGCAGAGATTTTAATTTTTCAAATCTCTTAGTAATGTAAGTCAGGGGTGATCATGGCGCAAGTTGCGCTATAAGAATATTTGGAAGAAATGTTTTCAGAACGATTTTTTTTTTTTTTTTTTTTCAAAATTTTCAGATGAAAAAAATTATTTAAGCATGCAAATAATTAGCTATGCATGTGTTGACCTTTTTTTCGGGGGTGGGGGGGGGGTGGGATTTTTTTCATAAAAAAGGTTTTTTTAGTCTGCGAAATTTTCGGATGAAAACAAAAGGGGAGACAGGTAAGAACGGGATCAGTCTCCCCCAGAAGGCGTCGGATATCCGATTTATTTTTAAATATCCGGAATGTGATTGGGCCATTGCACAAAATATCCGGTTATTAAAATTTAATTAGCATGTTTTGAAAACATGTGTAAGTTGCAAACTTAGTTTAGGTGTCTACGGAACACAAAAGTCACGAATTTTAAAATAGGTCACGAAAGTAACGAAAACTGCGAATAGGTCACGAATGTTTACCATTCAACGGTCCCTTATCATAAGTTATCGGATATCCGGTATACGACATATTTTTAACTATCCAGAACCTTATCCGGCCACTGCACGCAATATACGGTTTTCCGGTACGTCAAATTTAATTTTTAAAATGTAATTAACATGTTTTGAGTGCTATAGAGTAGATTCTACGGCAGACCATTTTTGAATTATGCTAGCACAAAGGGTTCCAAGGGGTTACGTAAGTTCATATATACGTCACGAGAAAACTTTTCAAAATGAATTTAGGTAGGGCAAACCGGACAGTTATTGACATTCAGGTACAGTTATTGGCACCTTAAACTTTAACTTAAAGAAATAAGTAAACAAGTCCTAATTTTAATTTAAGATATACATGAAACTAATGTTTGAGGGTCCTCTAAGAAATTTATGATGTAAGTGTTTAAGAAACTAACCACAGGGAACCCATCCACAGGGTGTCAATAACTAGTTTCTGCACTTTTTACCATAAATATTGCCATATGGTAAAAAGAATTGAACTTTTAACCCAAAAAAACCTTTGGAGTCTATATAAGGATAGATAAAGAGAAGCTATAGGAAGTTTCAGTATGATCCCTTCATAAAAAGTTTTTTTTTTTTTAAATTTCACCACAGAAATGTAGTCTTAAGGGTGTCAATAACTGTCCGGTTTACCCTATTGTACAAATGGAATTTTCTCTTTTCCGTATGCAGTACCTACGTCACGACAAGACTTCTTAAATTGAATTCAGAGATCGTCCCGGCACCATCGTGACAAGTGAGCGCTCCCTCCTTCGCGCGCGTTTTCCAAGAAAGCGCGCGCTCGTCTCGGAGGTCTCGACAGATCAGATGGATTTTCCATACGTACCTATATACGTCACGAGAAAACTTCGTAAATCGAATTCAGGGATTGTCCAAATGGATTTTTCTGATTTTCATACGTAAGTACATACGTCACGAAAAAAAAAGTCCAAATTGATTCAGGGATGGTGGAGGAGAAAGATTACGATGCGATATACGTGCGAATATTTTCAAATATAGTACTTTCTTTGCTTCGTATGAAGCGGTAAAAATGCCTGCAATTTGAAAAAATATTAACGCATCGGATATATGCTGATTTTGGGATGGAGGAGTGTGGAAAATTCCAAGAAGTAAAGCAAAATAAAAAAGTTACTTTTGAAGCAATATTCAGGATATATTAACTCAATGGAGAAAACTAATTAAAGTGGATTGCTATTAATCAAAATACGACAGAAATTATAGACAAAAAAACTTTCTACTCGTTTAAAAAAAAAAAGTAATTTGATATTTATTTATTCAAAAAAAAAGAGAGAGAGAGACATGCACACTACAGACAAATCCATTTACAGTGATGCATAATAACAATACAACAATAGAAAAAATAAGGGATTAAGATTTTAAAAGCTCACGACATTTAGACTTAGAAACGGTAAGAGACATATCAAAAATGTCCAAACCCGCAGAAAACCAGTGATATTAAATGATATGCCAGTTAAAATATATCGTTAACTGTTTCGGATTCATTCCAAGAATCTTTGATCCAACCAGCACTTTTATTTGCTCTATTGCGTATGCTAATTGAGGATCTTACTTGATAGTCCAATGCTCTACCACTGAGCTATACCCCCACCATCTTACTTGATAGTAGTATAACTTCACTTTTTACAAAATTTAGTTACTAATTTTTATGTTCAGTTTAGTCATTTCCATCTTATTTTAAAGCTTGTACGCCTCCAGCTCATTTCCGCAGCCAACAGATGTAGTAATCGCAAACTTCTCTGCCATAGAATTATATGCATTCGTCAGATTTTAATGCTATCTATCTCTGAATGAACAAAGATTTGGGCCACTATTCAAATAAGACCTTCAATTACATTCCAAACGTCTTTCTTTCTAATGGGGCTGCGTATGTCATTAACTTTTCCAGACCTACTGCCTACCCCGGAAATCGGCATCCATTTTTTCAAGTAGCACCACTGTCGGTAGATGCCATTGCCACTGAGAATTTGGACACTCAGTTTCCTCTAGATGGCGGCACCTGAGCTCTCATTTGATGCGAATTGCACTAGGTATTTAGTTTAGCCGAGAGTATCCAAGCCAAACGGATACTCAAGGGATCTTTAACATGCCTCACAATCATGCGACTTGGGCGCAGACGATTTTCTGCATCTTGAAAATTCACCGACTTGGGCCAGATTCGAACCTGCGATATTGGGCGTGCGAGCCTTGTGCCTTACCACTACGCCACCCTGTCGACTTCCGGACTGCATTTTATGCTTCAAACTCTTAATGTTTTTGCCTTATCAATATATTAAGCAATTCTTGCATTAAAAGTGGGTAATTGCTAGCAATTCTTGTCTTCTTTTGCAAGCATCGATTCCTGTACTATAGTACAGATACGAATTTATTGTTCTACGCGTAGGATAAATAATATATATAACTTGCTGCAAAACTGACGTATTCTTAATTAGTATGCTTTTTCATTAATTTAAATATTTTCTTTTTTTTCCCTAAAATGACACAGCATAATTTTAATAACTACTGTTGCATAATTTAGAGATGCACGTCTGGTTTTAATTTTTTTATCTTTAAAGCATTCAAACTTGACATTGGAGTTTTAAAAACGTTAAAAGACCAGTAAAAAATGTGCAATGAAGGCATAAAGAGGGGGGGTGCTCAATGCTAACTACAGCCGTACCGTCTATAGCATCTGGGCCTTCACGGATTACCCCCCAGTATGAGGGGGCACGACTGCAGCGCTCTCCTCCACGTCTTCCCATAAACTCTCTGACAAACTGACAAACCAGCACCAGCCATAGGGGCTGGGCTGGCAGAGCTTTACCGACCTTGGGCCATAGTCATGCTACAAAACAAGCCTTACGTCACCCGGATCGGATAATGCTATTTTAGTCGCCTCTTACGACACGCATAACTACGTCGGCGCTATTCTACTCCCACCACCGCAGGGAGGGGGAAGGGGGGTATATATATTTAATTTGATTTTTCAACTAGTTGCATGTTATTGTTTCTAATGCCACTTCGGTGTCCAAGCTCCCTCCGCAGAGCGACCAGGAATTAAGGCAGTAAAGGAGCGTCTTCCGTTTTATAGATGAGCACCTCAACGGTGGAAGTACGACTTTGCTCATTTTGAATTCAATGCGGAATTTGTGTAGTAATTTTTTTTTAAATCACGTGATCTCACGAGGAAAGAATCGTTATAAATGACGAAATTTTCTTGAGACGATTGAAGAATCGTCTAAAATGAGGATTCTATTTTTGAGAGTGAGGCAACCACAGCTCAATTATTTTTATTTTTACTTCTACTATTAGAATACCGTCATAAAAAACATTTGCATGATAATATAGGCATATACGTATAAAAAAGGAATATGATGGATTTAAAGTTTTTACTTAAAATTTCCTTAAAGCAGGGATTGCAGTAATAAGTCTCCTACTGATGTACACAATGCTGCAAAAAAAAATTCCATTGCGCTAGGAATGATGAAGCATCATTCATCACAAGAAAAAGAACAGCAAATGACGAGGTGTTGCTTGGAATTTTAAATTACGAAGTTTACCTCTCTACAGTGAAATTTTAACTAAATTAATGCACTGACCTTTATCTAAATAACCGCAGTCTCAATTTTAGAACGAAGGCTCACGGATAAATGAATTGCTAACGATGCGATGGTCCTTCATTAACCATGTTTGCTGTGTAAGCTTTAATTCTACTAACTGTGCTCTTTATATCTAGAATTAATTAAGAAGAGTTTTGTGTACCCAAAGAAAAATGCTCACTTTAAATTATGTAATTAAATTATAATAACATCATTAATCGAAGCAGAACATTAGTTATTTTCAGCATTTTGATAGAAATAACCTTCACTTTTTGAAAATTATTTTTAACTGATGTAGTTAACATAGCTGACTACATTATAGACTTCATTCTAGGGATGTAATGAATAGTGATTTGGCCGAATACCGAATATTCGGCCATTTCTTCCACTCCGAAGCCGAATGTTCGGCCAATGTCTAATACCGAATATTCGGCGGCCGAATATGAAAATTTCTAGAAAATCGTTGTAATAGAAGGTATTTGTTAAATTTAAAAATATTCGCAAAGTCTAACACCAATGACACACAATCCATGATGTATGAATTAATTATGTTTGTGAAGAATTTAAAATAATTTAAAATTAATTTATTTTCTACATCGTTTTGAATGTAATAAAACTAAGAATTTCACCCACAAGTGGAATAGAAATGACGGGTTTTATGGTAGTAAGCATTAGAATTATTTTACTAATTATTTAATTCAAATGAAAGAATTACTATTGCTCAGTGAACTTTTACCTTACTCAAAACTGTTTTATGAGTATATTTCAAAAGTTATAAAACGATATTTTAATTTTATGGGGATTTTTACATACCTATTTTTAAAATATCTATTAAAATGTAATACATTTAACTAGAATATATTTTTATTTTCAAAAATCCCAATAACTAATGCTATCTAACTATTCATGATATATTCTACTCTTTTCACATTTCTCTCTTACCCAATATTCACAATAAATCAGTCTACCCAAACAAAGTCTGACTTCCGCTTAATAATAACAAAATTAATTTATCATATCCTCCATCATAATTAACTATTGCCAGCTTTTGGGAGCAAATGCTAAATATAAAATACAATATTACAACTTTAAAATCTGCTGTTGCTCAGTCAAGATTAAAACAAGATTTAAAAAAGTATTTTTTTCTAAATTAATTTTTATTTATTAAAACTACATACTAATATATTTTCTTGCAATAATTATAATACAGTTTTAAATTTATAAAATTTACTAATTTCTTACTTTTTTGCATTTTTACTGCATGAGAACTATTCGGCCGAACGGTCAATTTTCGGCCAGGCCGAATTTGACCTTACCCATTATTCGGCCATTACGAATATTCGGCCAAGGGGCCGAATACCGAATAGTGGCCGAATATTCCTTACAGTTACTTCATTCTTCCTATTATTAAGAAGATTCTGTGCATCTTTCACACAAACAAAATTTTCCTCTAATTATTATTTACATAATGAAATGTAGCATTATTGGAGTGTGAATGTTCCCATTAACTTTGTCTATATTGATTATTTATTCTACGTTTTGAATTTTAGAAGCATAGGTCTTTACGCGTACACAAGCTAGTATTTCCACGTGATTCTTGGGATCAAAATGTCTGATGATTCGGTTCCCCTTGCTGTTGATGTTTCTAATTCCACTTGGGCATCCAAGCTCCCCTTCGCAGAACGACCAGGAATTAAAGCAGTAAGGGAAGTAAGCACAGTCCTCATCAGGGATTTCTAAAACCTAAATCGTACACAGCATACTATTTCCTTTACTTTCTTTTATCAATTTTGCAACTACATAGTGAATGACTTTAATGTTTTTCAGTCATTCAAATCTTTATTTTATTATTGAGGAATTTATTATTTTCATTAATTATGTTCATGTTAACACTAACAATTTCCTAAAATAATTTTAAGGAACTTCAAATGCAGCAGGATTTTATCTTTCTAGAAGAACTATTTAATACTTATAAACATTAGCTCAGGCGTGATAAAATTTAAAATATTTAAAAATTATTTTTAGCAACTTAAAACATAAAAGTTGCACCATAACTGCTACCTAAGTATTTCCTATATATTTTTGGCTGGAAACAACCATAACCATGCTGCTGTAAGTGATACTCAGAGTCCGACAAAAGTGCAAAAATCTTAGGAGCCAAGGAAAATATTTAGGAGCCAGCTATAATATTTTCATTTGCAAACTAGGCGCCAAACTAGTCGCCAAGGCATATTTTTTAGTCGCCCGGGCGACCAGGCACCCAGGATTTGTCGGACCCACCCTGTGGTGATACTTCATATGAATGAAAGAAATTGGATAGTCACAGATTTAAAGGGAGAATTCACAATGCCCCGGATCCCCTCTATAGGGAATAATATTAATGGACTTCAGTTTTACTGCTAGCTATACTGGCATGTTGAGCAGTGATTTAAACAGTTTGCACTACGTACATTTGAAAGCTTGTACCGTGCATCACAAAATTTGGGAATGTTTTGCATTTTAAATTAGATTACAATGACTCAGTATTAATATTTTAAAACTAAACAGCATTTATGATTAAAAATGCTTACTTTCTTATAATCAGTGAAACCTAAAATAACAGCTTTTATTGTCAAATGTAATCTTATTTATGATTTAAATTCCAAGTCCATGTAACTTCTGACATTGTATGCCAACTTTTAATATACAACTCAGTATCATTAATGAAAAATATTATAAGAAACAGAACTTACATCTTTAAAATCAAGAATCGAAGTATGAATGCCAAACACATTAAAAATAAAAGAAAACAAATCTAGGAAATTCAATTAATTAGATCACTACAAAACCTTTAAAAGGATCTTACAAGTCCTGAAAATAATAACGATAATAATGTTAACAAAACAATTTCTTAATCCAAAACAATATGTACTATATATATATAAATACATATACACACACACATATATATCTATACAGAAGAATCATAGTTGGAAATATATGCATAGTGCTATACTAGATAAAATATTTTAATGCATATTTTCTGCACACACACAGAAATATACCATCAAAAGCAAAGCAAACACTTTATTTCTACCTTCACTTTTTAAAAATATCCACCAGTTAAATTAAAACCTTGATGCAGTTTGGTATAGCTTCTGCAATAAGGCTAAAATTCACCTTAGTCAGAATTTTTTTTCGCCTGCGTTCTCTGAAAGCATAAACATAGATTATTAAGAGTAAGAGCAAATACTACTAGATAAGAACTCACACTTTAATGAGATTTTTTTTTTTTTTCATTTATGCACACATTACTACTACATCGTCAAGAGAAAGCCCTCAAATTTCCATTCAGAATACTACCAGTAAAATTAAAACCATGGTGCCGAATTTCCAAGCATCTGCATCAAGGCTAAAATTCAACTAGAACTTCATATTTCTTAATTTGCAACGGTTCTCCAGTGGTGTAGTCGAGAGGAGATTCAGGGGGACGACGTCCCCCTACCTTTTTATTTTAATACAAGCGTCCCCTCACATTTGTTAGATTTAACATAAGCTTCCCCCTACTTTTGATTTTAATTACATCTTCGGATGTATAAGCGTCCCCTCAACTGTTTTTTTTCAGGGGGCTTTTCAGGGGGGTTTTCTACTTACTGGGATTCTGACGGACCGTTTCCAAAATGTAGCTAAATCCATTAAGAGCGAATAAAATATAAAACAATTGATAAATTACTTGACAAAGTTTTGAGCGCTAGTAATCAGTATATACCAAATTACTTAGGGATTGTACAATAAAGCATAAATAAAAACGTTGTTCACTACGCACGGTTATATTGAGCTATAATTAAAGCGATAAATTTTGAAATTACATTGCTTTTAAGGCATCGTTACAAAAAGATACCTATCTAATTTTTATTAAAGTTTACCCCACACAGAATGCAAAGTATTCAAATCACAGAGCTTAAATATACATCTTTTTCAGGAGAAAATTTAAAATCACATTGCAGAAAATAATTTTGTGCAATGTGAGTGCAACAATATTTCTTTCCTTAGTGTATTTTGTCAAAATACATCAAGGAAAGAACTGTACTGTTAAAAAATATTCAAGAGAACATCATATCAAGCTTTAGTAGACAAGACACACATTTCTAAGATAGTTACGAATTGAATTATATTCCCAGTTACATATAAAAAAATCCTGGAATATAAACAGGAAGAACAAGAAACAAACTTAAGCAACAAAATGGGAAAGGAAAGAATCATGTTTAAAAACGGATCACACCTCATTGATTTAAATACACATTAATTCAACGAATGATTTTAACATCATAACCTACTTTACACAAAGGAAAACGTGCAAAGGAATAAATACTTTTTTGATTTGACGAGTTTATTCCAAGCGTATTCGCATAGCATAGGGGAAAGTTTTATGCTGAGATTTGGCAACGCTAAATTTGGTATTTTAATGGCAACAACGATAATCCACAAAAACAACATGAGCGCGATACTCGGTTGAAAAGCTGTCAATGCCGGAACAATCCTGACAGATAAATGAAAGGCAACCCTATATTTTGGCAAGAAATGATACCAGTCGGAGACTTGGCGATTAAACCAAGGATTCTTCCTGTCCTTCACTTATTATTAGCATGTCGTTTCTAGCGTGGATTCAGAAAGATTATAAAACTGGGAAATGTTTTCTAAAACAAAGAATTTTTTAATTTTTGTAAAGATTAATCGTAAGTAAAACATTTACTTATTTATTTCTGTACATAATTTAAACTATATAGTTCTTTTTGCTCAATTGAAAGAGGAAAGAGCATGTGGATCGCTGCTTGCTTAGACAAAAATCATCAAAGTCTGGATTGCTATTCTCTTTTTCGAAAAATTAACGGTATGCTGAGTTCATTGCTTTACTTAATCGATCAGTTATCATCCTCTTTAATTAAGATAATGAAATTTTCGTAGTACAATTATAGAGCCTATGACTTACAGGTTTATTTTTCTCTCCAAAACTACGTTCAATCCAATATTTGTTTAGTATATTATATGTGTTACCTTCACTTCCAAGCCATTTTTAAACTAATTTTCTTCCAAATGTAGATTTCTGTTAGACATCTCTTAACTTGAAATAATGACTTCTTTCACCGTACATGAATGTGTCTCATCTACATACATAAGAAGCATTTATTGTATGCAAAGTTTTTCTCATTTTTTTCGTCTTAAATAAGTGTCAGACTAAATTTCATCATTTTTATTGTTTGGCTTTGTCAATATAGTTCAGTAGTGTCATTTTGTAAGATAATTAACTATTATTTTGCTGTGATAAATGCTTGCTCATTTTATTAATTTAAATTGCATCTATGATATCTATACTTTCTTGGCGG
Source organism: Octonoba sinensis (assembly GCA_038502835.1). Taxonomy (NCBI): domain Eukaryota; kingdom Metazoa; phylum Arthropoda; class Arachnida; order Araneae; family Uloboridae; genus Octonoba; species Octonoba sinensis. The sequence continues at coordinate 199,338,922 of CM076598.1, read as the reverse complement.
AACAATGTTATTCTAATTGCTTGACAAAATTGGAATCTTCAAAGAAAGTGGTGGCCGAAATATAGATTTTTGCTTTTGGCTTGCATAAGATGTGTTTTTCTGATCAATGGAGCTTGTATGTATCACAAATAACGCATTTGTTAATTTTCTTCTCCTTGAATAATAAAAACTCTATTTAGCTGTTTATTTGCATTCATAAACAGATTTATAGTCGGCTTAGAACTATATTATGAAATATGACATATATGAATATGTCCGATATAATTCATTACTTTTTGTTGTTTTAATGAGTTTCATCCAGTAGTTATTGCAGGAACAATCCTTATACTTAACTTTGCACTTAATGAATTGTCTACAGTTTGGAAAAACATTCCATTCTAATGCTTGATGTGGAGCTTGAAGCACAGATTATTCCTCCTAAATATTGTCAAAGCTATTGCAGGAACAATCCTTTCTGAATTTTGTACCTAATTAATTGTCTGCATTTTTGAAAAACATTATTCCATTCTAATGCTTGATGTGGTGCATGAAGCATGGGTTATTCCTCCTAAAAATTGTCAGAGCTATTGCAGGAACAATCCTTACTGAATTTTGCATCCAACGAATTGTCTACAGTTTGGAGAAACATTGCATTCTAATGCTTGATGTGGAGCTTGAAGCACAGATTATTCCTCCTAAATATTGTCAAAGCTATTGCAGGAACAATCCTTTCTGAATTTTGTACCCCCGGGAGCAGAAAGTGCTTAAAAGTACAGTGGCTAGAATACCTAGTGTGCCGTTCGGCGCGAAAATGTTGAACACGAAACTAAGCCACCAGTAGGTGGCGCTAGCATCAACAGCGAGGTAGCTGATTAGCAGAGCGAACGTTAAAGAATCATTTACTCGCCTTAGTTTTCGCACTTATTTCAGTACTAAAAAAAAGGAGGTGCAAAAAATATGTGATTTTTTTAAAAATATTCAATCATCTGTTCTAGAGAAGAATTTGGAGCAATAAATAGACGGCTGTCGTTTAGGTGAACACAAGAATGAAAAATATTTTTATTTAGTTTTCGGATGCAGTCTTAAATGAAAACCATGTATTTTGTTAAGAGAATATTGTTATACTTTTTAAAGACAACGGTTTTTTAGTCCAATATAGTGTGAATGAGCTGTTGAAGATAATTGCATTATTATGCTTATATTACCTAAAAAAAGAAAGGCTTGTCTGTGTACTATATTTTAACATAAATAAATAAATAAAAATTAACAATAATTACTATCACATAAGTTTTTTACAAAGCACATTGCAATCTGATGTATAGTTTTTTGAAAAAATAAACACTTGCAATGTCATTTTTTAAATGAACTGCATGCTTAAAATTTTGTGTTAGATTTTTTTTTAAATATAGATTTAATTTATTTTTAAATTTACATTTATTTAAAAACACATTATAATGCACAAAGTTTTGGTCAAGTTTCAATTACATACAAAACCAAAATAGAAACAAATAATAAAAAAAATCTTGAACTAAAGCAAAAAGCTTAGCTTTAAATTTATTTAGTTGTTATGACAAGCACAATTTCATTTTGATATTACATTTCTTCTTCTTTAACGTCAATATTGTTTCATATATAAAATTTTATATTTGAGTCACATCTTTTCAAACTTTTTGTAGTTCCAGACAAATGTAGAATTTTGTTAAAAAAACTGAACCCCCCCACCCCCAAATCCCCCGCCCCCTCTTGTGGGTACCTTTGTCATATTATGATACACAAAATGTTGGTCAAGTTTCAGTTACATACTAAACCAAAATAGAAACAAATAATAAAAAAAAATCTTGAACCAAAGCAAATAGCTTAGCTTTAAATTTATTTTGTTGTTATGACAAGAACAATTTCATTTTGATATTACATTTCTTCTTCATTAACGTCAATATTGTTTCATATGTAAAATTTAATTTTTGAGTCACATCTTTTGAAACTTTTTATAGTTTCAGACAAAGGCAGAATTTTATTAAAAAACTGAACCCCCCCCCCCCCGAATCCCCCCGCCCCCTCTGGTGGGTACCTTTGTCACATTATGATACACAAATTTTTGGTCAAGTTTCAATTACATACTAAACCAAAATAGAAACAAATCATTAACAAAATCTTGAACCAAAGCAAAAAGCTTAGCTTTAAATTTATTTTGTTGTTACGACAAGTACAATTTCATTTTAATGTTACATTTCTTCTTCATTAATATAAATATTTTTTCATTGTTTTCTTTGAGGTGGTCAGAATTAAACCGATTTATCACGCATAAATTTACAAAGACCAAAAATGGGCATATGTTCCTCTTCATTTATTTATTTTATAGAATAAAAAAATGAAAGTTGTTCGTACACTATATCAAAGTACGAATGAGGGAGATATTTATTTCATTTCCTGCTTCCTTAGGGGGAAAACTAATCCGAAAGTAGTTAACAGCAATCAATTCATGTTAGTGCTTCAGTGTCACTTGTAACTTTCTAAATGACAGAAAGACTTTTGGTTCACATGGCCTTTAATCGCAGCAGCTGGCCCCAAAGCCGTCTTTCGGCGGGCTCGAACTTACCTCGCTGTCGGATAGAGCGCCATCTAGTGGAGGCTTACTTTCGGGTACAGAAAAAGCACTGGAGGACAATGGCGAACGGCACACTATCTGTTCTAGCCACTGTACTTAAAAGTGCGACGTACGTCGCAGAACAAACGCGATCTCTGCAGAACATTTCATCCTTAAAAAGAAGAGGGAAAAAAACGCGAGCACAAACACGCAAAAGAATAAAAAAAAAAAAAAAAAGATGTATTCTGCAGAATAAAGGTCAAGTTTCGCGGTCGCCACTCGTCACGTGGCGACCTTGTTTGAAAAAGTGGCGATTCAAAAAATTAGGAGCGATCACCACCTTTCCTTTTTTTAAAAATTTTCTAAAGTAAATAATCCCTCCTTTTCAAATACCTTCTATGGAATTTTCAACTTTTGCTGCTTTCATGTATGCAAGCACAATAAAAAGGCATCAATTCCGCATTCAAGTTACCGAATTTCGGCCGATAGTCTTCATTTCCTATTTCACAAGAAAAAAATGTTGAAAATTTTTCCCGATTACGCTATTTTTTTTTCTGTGAATTCCTTCTCTCTGCCATATAAATCTTTTAAATATAGTAAGAAACAATATTAATCTTGATTTTTTTTTTCATAACTTTCATTTCAAACTTACATTTCAAATCGGCCATTTTCGCTTTATAAAATCGGACTCAAGTGTCTCGTCATTTTGAAAATAGTGTGAAGGCTTTAAAAAGAGTTTTGAGTAAGAATGAAAATTAAATGTACTGAACAAAACTAGAACTGGAAATATACATTTTTTTATACTTGTGTTCGAAAATGGTTCGTATTGGTGATCGCGGTTTTTGTAAAAGGTTCGTTTCTGTGAGGGGGATTTTTGTTATTTGTTGCTTCTATGATGAAACAAGTAAAATTTTGCATTTACATCTTTTGTGATCTATAACATTAAACATGAAAAACTGTATTCATATTCCCTTAATTTACCATTGCCAAGGAAGCAAGTTTTTTCTTTTTCCAATCTGAAGTCATATACATTTTTTTTTTTTTTTGAAGACTTGATAGTTTTAACAAAATAGTATGTTTTCTTCACTGAAAATTAGACACATAAGGAATTGTAGTGCACTAATGCACCATTCATCCCCCCCCCCCCCTCCCTTTGCACTTTTGCTTTATGATGCATAGGTGGCCACCAAGTTAATCAAGTTTAGTGGCCACTGGCCACTTGCAAAATTTCTGAGTCTTGACCTTTACTTCAGAACAACTGACAAAATAATGTTTATATATTCCAATGGTGCACCACCTGCCCATAAATCCGTCAGAAAGTTGTTAAAAGCAGCCATTGTCACAATGTATGGGCCAAATTTTTATAAACATTTTGTGAACAGTACATCTGCATTAATGTCGCAGTATCCGACTTCAAAAGTCATTGACAGAATTGCAAATTCTGAATGTATGCCTTGGTTTTAAATAAATAATTTAATATGTTTTGTCAAAAATGAGTAATAAATATTCTACTAGTTAATTAATATTCTTATATTTATTTTGTGTTGTACTGTGGTCCATCAAATTTGGACGACATGCCTGCAGAACATTTGGAATTGTTTGAGGTCATGTTGCAGAACACTGAATATAATTCTGCTCCTGGGTTTGTACCTAATTAATTGTCTACATTTTTGAAAAACATTATTCCATTCTAATGCTTGATGTGATGCATGAAGCATGGGTTATTCCTCCTGTACCGATGCTTGAATTCAGTATTCAATAGCACCGGACATAATTAGAGAAGAGCAACTAAAAGTTAATTATATGAGATTATTTATTCAGTTTTATATGATCATTTAAATTCTACAATCTAGGCTGTTATCCTACAGATATTTAACATTACACAATTGATTCATCAAATGGGATTTCAAAACGCCAGAGAAACTTACCCGCAGTCCAGCCGGGGGAGAGAGAGGGTCACACCACACCAGCGTGCATCGCTGGCTCCGTGCTTTTCTCGCCCCTTCTGGGTTCGGGGTTGCCATCTGTTAATAGGCCGGGAGAATTGGGTGCAAGATTCATGTCGAATCGCCCTAGTGGCTATCGCCACGTGACATCCCTAAATATTATCAGAGCTATTGCAGGAACAATCCTTTCTGAATTTTGTACCTAATGAATTGTCTACATTTTGGAAAAAAATTATTCCTCCTAATTAGGCAGCTTTGAGTAAGAAGAAGCCTGGTGTAAATCATGTAATCAATTTTTAACACCTGGTAAGGAATCTTCCAACAAAAGAATTTTGAGTTTAATTCTAAATTCATTTGTATGTGAGCAAAGCTTTCACTTGTTAAACTAATTACTTTTGATTGGTTGACATAATCAATGAAATATACCATAATTTAAAACAATATGTAAGTATAGTATAGTGTTATAAATGTTTGAAATTACACATTCTGTATGTATACTGTTAAAAAAATTGAGTTTGTATTTTTGAGTTTTGAAGTTTTTACATAATTAATTTAACATCAATAGCAACATGGTTTTTTTTAATTTATGATTTTTCCCTTTGTTCCTCTGCCACCAAAGCTATCCTTCCTTTCGACTTATAAGAATGAATTATAAATCAACATAGTAAATGTTTATTCTCTTAATTTTGTGGTTAAAAAAATATAAAACTACTACGAAACACTGCTGTAATATCATTCAAGCTCCTGGTTTATTTGCAATGGTGTAATCAAATAATGTTAAAAGCATTCAATTGTAGAGTTCATAGATAAAAGTAAGACAATTTTCTTGACGTTATAATTGTTGAGGACTCGGCATGAGGTCACAATGGTCAAATTTAGTTAAAATTTCTCTAGATCACTAAAATTACAATTGGTATTGTAGGTAAATGAAGAATGATGACTTTATTAATTTGTTTATTTACTTTCAGGACAAATTATATCTCCATTTCCCGAGATTTAACTATTTGGGATTGAATAATGAAGGGAAATGGTTGGACAACTGCATGAAAACTTAAAGCATACTAGTTGAACTTTGACATTGCATGTCAGGTTAATACACTTACCTGCTGTAAAGTCCGAGTTTTGCTGGTAATAATGATTTAAAAGAAAATTCAAGTGTATTCTTTATTAATAACGTAATAAAACATTTATGAGGAAAACTTACATGAAGGGATAAGTGTTAAATAAAAGTTATAACTTCACACGATCTGATATGCATTGTGTTTATTTGCATATTTAATTTTCAAGTGGTTTGGATGGAAGCCTGTTTCTCTTTCTCTCTCTCTCTAATGAGCTAAGAAAGTTCATTTTCTGTCATGGTAAATAATATTTCTTAGCTGACTGATTAATTGTTAATAATTTCCTTAGTGAAAATAAAATAAAAACATTTTTATTTGAGTACTATTCCATATTCCTTTAAACAATTGATCTTTTCTTTTCACCATAAACAATAGTTGCATGTGTTCTGGAATATTAGGTTTAGCCAATTCTTTCAAAAATGAATGGATAAGCCCACAAGAGAAATGATATTTAGATAGATATTTTCTGTAGTAACACCTTTTTGATGTCTTATTTTATCTCTTTTTTTTTTTTTTGCTGACAATCAGGGTTCGTTGATTTAAATCAGCTTGATTTAAATCATGATTTAAATCAAGTGATTTTTTTTTTCAAAAAAATCATTGGTTTTACGATGTTAGAAAGTGTTGTAAAAATGAAATATGTTGCAATTACAACCACTGTTTGAAACAAAACTTCCTAGGTCCATCCGTCTGTGTGTATAACATATTTCATAAGTTTAGAACTAATTACTATTTTTTCAATTTTGCAATATTACTCTTATTCTTCAAGCATATTAACAGCAAAGCATCATTCATCCAATCATTCAAATTAGAATTCATAATAATCATGAACCATTCTGTGTTTTTTTATCTTAAAAATAGTATTTTAGATCAATTTAATAAATGGCACATAATAAATAATTCAGAATGATGGTGTTTAAAACAACAATTGATCGAATTTAGTATATGTATCCTTAAAGTTTCATCCATGTCCCCTTTTCACTTGAGGTTTTCCCTTCTAAAATTTTTATCATAGAAGTTTTCAATAAAGATATTAGATTAAAACAAAATGTTTCAGTTTTTTGTAATGGTGTGAGCATATGATTTTACTAAATGGGTAAAAATATTTCAGGCCTTTTCATTTATAAAATAGAAAAATGATTAAAGCGCACTCAATGTAAAAATTAAGTACACACAATTGTTACTTTTTTCAGCTTTCAACAGCAAAATAATTCAGATTAATTTGTTCATTTTCTCTGTACTTCTGAGAGTACTATTATTCCTGGTAGGGTTAAGTTTCACTTGAGTCATGCATTCGCATTAAAATTTGTTTATCATTATTGTTATAAATTTTTTTTATTGCTGTGAAAATAGTTTAAAGTGTGTTTTTGCATATTTATTAACATGCCATATTGTTTATATGAATGTAACATAATGAATATCCAAAATATTTAAGGTCTTTTTAAAAAAATATAAAAAATCCGATTTAAATCAAAAAAATATGATTTAAATAAAAAAAATCCGATTTTTTTTATTTTTTTAAAAAAATCAAAAAAATCACGAACCCTGCTGACAATAGGAGTCTCAGACAATTTTTTTTTCTTTTATCTATTTTTCAGTGTTTTGATGCATCACTGCTATAAACATGTAAATAAATTGATTTTTATATCAATAAGTCAAAATTACTTTCTAGCAAGTAATTTTGACTTTTTTAGCGTGCAAATAATTGTTTCTACATGTATGTGTGAACATTCTCGAAGATTTATTTGCATGTAATTAAAAAAAGGAAAGAATAAGTACTTGACACATTGTGCCCCAAGCCCCATAGTCAAAGCAATGTTTTCCCAATGTGCCTTGAATGGAGTACATTGAAATATTTTAAAGCAACTTTTTTTCATTTATTTTTAACATTGAAAGTTATTATAGTGCAAATTAAATAGTTGTGAGATCAGATCATCAGTAGTCTAACATCTAATATAAAATAAAACTTTAATTCACCAAAAAAAAGAGCTTTGTAAACATTACTATTCCAATCTGCCTTCTTATCCCCTATTCTCGGGTAAAATAAAAGCTTCTATCACATTTTTCCTGCTCAAAAGATCAGTTTATGGAGAAGGTGTGAGAAACCTGAGAAAGAGAAGTGTGGAACATTCTTTGGTTTTGGCGGGAGCTAGCCAGGAGCCCAAGGGCTCGTTTGAGGGAAAGGGGGGGGGGGGCTGGCAAAAAGGAGAAAAGAGTTGGAGGCTTGATTGGCTGGCTGGACAGCAAGGCGGTAGCTTCAAGGCAGATTGACAGTTGCTGAATGCACTCCCAACCTCAAAATAAAGGAAACTTGCATTCCCCCAGAACTATCTGTTTATTGCATTTAACATCTGCAGATCATCTGTTACTTGTTAGCATTATCTAAAAATATCCTACTTTTTCAGTACTGAATTAAAAGAGATGAATCTCGACTTTATAGAACGTATTTTCGCATATTTTCTATTTTTCATCCTGTAAAATAATAACCAAAAATTAATTTCTTTAATCTTTTTCAGAATATTCTTTTTTTATGTTTCTCTTTTTTTTTCCTTTTTAGCCTACTTTCCCGTAAACGTAAAAAAAAAAAAAAAAGAATGAAAGAATCATCAAAATCAGAAAAAAAAAAATCAGAAAAATATCGTTAAAAATAAGAAAAAGTGAAAAATAAGTGAATTAATTAAGTAAAGATTGAAAAATAAAAAATGAAAGTAGGGTTTCAAAGACGTGGAGAAAGAGCGCTCAGCGTGAAACTGTTTTTTTTTTTTTTTTTTTTAATTTGAACAATTTTTGAACGGTTAAAGAAATTAACATTAGCGCCTATACGGAGAAATTTCAATCTTATATAAATATTATCTAATAGACGGATTTGCTCAAACGTTATCGGCAAGATGCTATGACTTAGAGCACGTAAGATACGAAGCTCATTAGAACTAAACGAGCCTGTTCTTCTCCCACGAAACTTTTTATATGAATTTGTAAGGATATTTCTGAATGAATGAATGAGTGAGTGAAATGAATGAGTGAGTGAGTGAATGAATATGTATAAACCGTTGTAAAAGGTGTGTTTGAAGTAATTAAGAACTAAAGCTAAATGAGAAAGAAAGAGAGAGATAGCTAGATTATCATTTTGATATTGCTGTATAGTGTATAAGGGAAAGTAGAATCGTACAGTTCTAGACAGACTTGTTATTTATGAGTTGTTACGAATGCTCTGTATTTACGAGTCGTTCCATAATCTACTATAATAAAAAATAAATTTAATTTTCCACGACTATGTGGGACACCTTCCGTTGGTCCCTTCAGCAAGGCCAAATAGGGCTTCAATTCGAAAAAATTCCTTACGATAGCCCGAAAATCCATTTCTTTTGATGCCAGTAAATAGAGTCGGTCTGAAGCATAAAGAAGAAAAGAACAGTGTATAAGTTTAACAAAGTTACAAGCTTTCTGCATGTGTACCTCAAAATAAATTTTCAATTTTTAAAAAACAAGAAAATTACGTGTCTTTTTTAGATGCAGAGATTTCTTCATATTCTTCTGCAAAATTATGAACTCAACAAAGGAAATCCTTGGTCTTGATGACATTTCGCTAAGACTGGGAGAAGTGTACCAAAACTGTCAAATCGGGCGAGGTGCCCCACCAAAATTATTCCCAATCGAAACAAGCCCCGCAAGTCTTAAGGTCGGCTTTGGCAGTCTTAAAATTGGAAAATTCCTGGTAAACTGCCAACATCCGCGAAATTTTTGTATAGGTAATACATACATACGCATAATAATGTACCAAAGTTTTAAAAAAAGGAGATAACCAAATCGACCCCCTCCGCCCAGTTTTTTGAAGAAAGAAATAAAAAGCATAAATTTTATGGAAATGATCGACCGAGCAATAAGGCTAAAAATTAATGCATTGAACAAAGATAAAGTTTTGCTTCTCAAAGTATGTAAATCGATTACCTTGCTTGTAGATGTCAACAAATGAGGATGGATTTCAAATCTTATTTGCAAGCATGGAGGAGCCCTTTAATAATAGCAATGTTAAAAGCCTTGGGGAACATTTCATGAAGACATATGCACACAGATTTCAGGAAATCGCTGCTTGTTAGAGAAAACAACAAGGTATTGATGCAAATATATATTTAGTGTCCTTCCATCGAATTTCAAATGCTCTTTTCTTATGCTAAGCCAACAATATGATGGATTTGTGCCTTTCAAAAATTATGGATTACACAAACAAGATCAAAAGCTTGTGACAGAATTAAGCACCCTTAAATTGACCTAAGATCCTAAGAAATGAAGTTTATCTCAGACCGACATAGAAAAGTCGACGAATTACTTTCTCTAATGTCATTAAACAGGAGAATTATTTTATAGTTTTCAATTCCTCTTCTGACAAAAGATATACTGCAACTGAAAAGTGACGTGCACTTGCGAGGATTTTGTCATAGGAAATGTTTTGTGAAAAGCATTCTCATGTTGAGCCACAAAAGATGAAACTTTTAAGGAGAAAAGATGAACATTCAGTAAAAAATCATTGCTGCAAATAGTTTTTCACAAAATGAATCATTAAACGACTTGCCATGTTGTTCAAAAAATGAAATAATAATAATAATAATATGAAAGTATTACAATGATTCATGACTGTCTTAAAGCGATGGACAAAACATAATTAAACGAATATAAATTGTTATTAAAAATATATCTCAAAATTTTATAAATTGAGCATTGAAAACGAAGAGCTGTAATAAACAAGAACAAGACATGCTGCCATGTTCAGAAACATTAACGTTCTATTCACCACCGGAGGATGAATGCCCTGAAGTTTCCGACAAATGACTTAAAAGACAAATGCAGGGGCGGATCCAGGGCCAGGCGACAGCCCAGTGCCCAGAGCAAAGCTAATCCTTTTGGGCGACCAATTGATTACCCTGACTTTTGACCCCTTGCCCCCCTGAGAAGAAAAATGGAAATTATGCATGTTTTTATGTATTTTGCTGTTTTTTACCTGTAAATATGTACTGAAAATATACCAATTTGCTCCCCCACACTCAAAAATTTCAAAATGATGAGCCTGGACCACCTGCGCCGGCCCCATGAACTATTTTTTAATTACTGACTTGTAATTAAAAAAAGTTCACGAGGATGATAATAAGGGACCCGCCAAAGTATTTCGCCCAAAGTCCTGTAAAGATTAGGTTCGCCACTAGACAAATGTATGAGAACTTACTAAATCTATTTCAGATAAACTTAACCTTAGTTTAACTTAGTAGCATTATTTTTCATTAAATAAGCAAAATCGTTGAAACAAAAGATTGAGTAAAATAATAAAATCATTATGGTAATATAGCAGTAGTAGTATACAATATGTTATAAATTATAGTTTTGTTAAATAGCAACTAGGTGTATTTTGTTTAATACCATATCAACTGCATTTATTCTCGTAAACTGATGTGATTTTACCAAGGTAGATGGTTTTCTTTTGGTCTGAGTTTTGTGTTTCACTTTTGAAGTTATATTTCTATACTTGAAAAATAATGATTTCCGCTGCTACTGACTAGTAGCGGGGGGAGGGGGCAGGCCCTGACTATCGCACGGGCATCCTGGGCCTGTGCCCTGGGCAGGAACTCTCTAAGGGGCAGGAAATTTTTCCATAATATCATTTAAATTCCTTTTAAAAATTGTAACAGAAAATAATCAGTTTAATTAATAATAACTGCCAGCAATTCTTCATAATAAGAAGTTATTCTTAATAATAACCAATTTCACGTTGACCGCAGGGCACGCACACTCATGCATACATGTAAGTTAACCATTCCAAGGGGGCAGGAAAAGTTCACAGTGCCCTTGGACCAATTTGAGTCGAAAAAATCTCAATACTCAGCACTGCTTCAAAATCTGTCGCTTTGCCGTTCATGCTCAACCTGTGGCTCACACGCCGTATGAGGCCCGTTGAGCTTTTGTGATCGAAGTAGCCCAGTCAAAAGGTAGTCAACAAATTTTGCATGCCATAATATGAAACCTATTTTCACGCAAGTATGCCTAAAGAAACTTTCCGCTTTTTCATATACAGAACGTGTGGAATGTTGCTGCCCATGTGACAGAGAAAAAAATAGGTAGAGTACTTGACCTATGTGACTATGTCATACTGTTGTTATACACATTACACATGCCTTTACTTTGGAATAGAACAGTCTGTTACATACCTAATATTTTCAGTAGTATATTTATATTTGCATTTATGTTAGTACAGTAAAATACCGTTAAAACACGGGTGTCGAGAGACATGTTGGGCACCCGCGTTATAACATAACCGCACCAAACCGGAACCAAATAATACTCGTTTTTTGTTGCATCATTTTTAACTTTATCAATTACCTGTAACATTTCTTCCCCCTATAGTATATATTTCTTTCTTCTTTGCTGCCATTTTATTCCCTAATTGCTGTGCAAGAAGCACACATCTCCGTTGCGCAATCAGTCAAGAGAAACAAGTCAGGACGATTGCACCCGATTTTGAAATCCAGCTATATGTTCTAGGCTGAAAGAGAGAAAAGGCATGAAAAAGATGTACATCAAGCCTATCACAATAGGGCTTTATCCTGTTAGTGTGTCTGGTGGGGGGAGGGGGGGTTTGTGCTCTTTGGCTAGAATATTTGTGTGCTCCAGCTGGCGAGCTGGCTTTATTTACAATGGTAAATAAGGAATCACCTTTAAATGGCAATGATAAAGTGCGGTTTAAACGTATATAACGGAGTTTTACTGTATTATTATTTTGAATTTGTAAGGAGCAAAAATTTAAATTTTGATGAGGAGGCGAGACTCTTCTAAGCTTTATGTCGAGAGGAGATCATAAAATTTTAGGAGGGAGAAAACCGCAATATTTCAGTAATTCCAACTCTTCCTATTCTGAAGTTTCGCACATTTGATGTTTAGCCTATCTTCCACAACTCTCCAAGTTCCTAACGAGTCTCCTTTTCTTTCTCTAAAATTATATAAATATTCTGAAACGTAACAAATGTTTTAAGTCCTCATGCACCCATTAACAAATCTGCGGGAGGGAGACTACCACCCAACTTTTTTCAACGGAGGGGATTTACGACATTATAGCGAGAATTTTGCCCTGAAGTGACTATATAATAAAAGGTTATCAAGGGCGGATCTAGAAAATCTTCAAGGGGGGGGGGGGGCGATTTTTGAAATCTCGGGGTTCAATGTAAGGATGGATTTAGGAGATACTTCATTCCTTTTCAACAGTCCCTCCGCCCCCCCCCCCTTTTTTCAAACAGCAGGAACAACAACAACAACAAAAAAATGCTAGTGTAGTGATATTTAAAATTTTACTAGCACATTTTTTCAATGCATATACGTTTATTAAAAGCCTTTATAAAAGGAACACAAGCTGACGTTTTTTGCTTTCGCAAATCTGTCTATAATTTTTTCAACGTCCAATGTAATATCTTAACGCTAATTCAGTGAGTCTATCATCACTCATTCTGCTTCTTAGCCAAGTTTTAACCGAGTTAGGATTTCCTTCAAGCTTTCTCAAGAAGAATGTAGGCTTGTAAATACATTTTCTAAATTTGAGTTGATATGTCTAAATTACAAAATAATAGCTATTATTAGTAATATATTTTCTAAAATTTTCAAAATGTAATACTAAATATGTACTAAAAAAACCATCAACGAGTATGTGCAATTTATATAAACATCTGTAATTATGAATGTTCAATGAAATGTTTCAGACTCCAGGTTGTAGCGTAAATGCTGCAGGAATTTACACCACGTGCTAAGGGTTGGCTAGCTGTCACCAGTTCGATGGGTAGAAGAAAAGAGCAGGGAATCTCTTTCCCATTACTCCGAGGATTAGCAACTCAGCAATACTAAAGGACAAAGGGACAGGGGGAAAGCATAGAACTTGAAGGGCTATTAGGCTGGGATTCCAAGAACATAAAAAAATGGCTGGTCCCGGGGCACAAAGAGTAAAAACTCACTTAGGAGTGTCGTTGTAGTATCCACTTGAATCAGCCTAAGGAATCAGCCCAAGGGGGGGGGGGGCGATCGCCCCATCGCCCCCCCCCCCCTTAGATCCGCCGTTGAAGGTTATGGGTATATAACTACAAAAAACACTATTTAAAAAAAATTGCATGGTTACTAATTAAATCCTCTGAATATTTATTCTTAAATATTAAGAAAGAAAGAAGAAGAAGAAAAACATTAAAACCTCCTAAATGTCACCTGTTTTTTTTGAAGTTCTTGGAACTCGATTCGTATAGCATTGCACTGGTTGCCGTTAATTTACGTATTTTAGACCGGGTTTGTGATTTTTTTTTAAAAATAAAAAAAGGGGATTTTTGTATTTAATCCTTGTGGGTTCACCCCTTTTTGATTGCACTAAAGAGCCTTTTATTGTCCCCAGCGTACCTGAAGTTACTTCATTATCATATTGCATGTATTTTTCAAATTTACACACTACTGTCCGGGGTATAGGTCAACTGCACTGCTAGATGGGCGGGGCATCCCAACTGCACTGCTGTGATCTTATCTCTATGTCCGAATTGCACTGGCATGCCTCCGGAAAAAATGTCGGAATTGCACCGGAAGTTTCCCCCCTTCGATGTCTTAAAATACCAGGAAACGCCAGTCCTTATAACTTATGTGCAGCCATTTTTGGCCACTTTTTCGTAAAAGTTAAAAAAATAAGAAGAACCCTGAAGGATATCTTAAATGCATTGTAAAAATACATTGCTCAAAAATCAGAAATACGTTAAATAAATAAGTATTCAAATTAATTTGAAAGAAAAAAAAAGCTAACCCACTTGTATTAAAAATGTATTAACTACATTCGTTTTCATTGTAAAACATATTACCGCTTTTTTATTTATTATTCAGCCAAACCACTATTCGTTACATCCCTATTTGTAACATGCAAATGTATTACCTACATTCGTTTTCATTGTAAAATATATTAACGATTTTTTATGTATTTTGTTACATCTAATGCGTTGTTTAATTACGATACTTGATTGGTTAGTATAGTAACTGATATTATTTTGATAATCCATCCTTTTAAATATGAATCGCATATCTGAAAAGTTTGGGGTAAAAAATGAGTGGAATAAAAATACCTTTGTACAATAAAGTTTTATTAACAAGAGTATGTTTTATGGGTAAAAGTTGAAAACGAAAACTTATGCTTTGTTACTCTTAAACTTTCCTTAAACGTAACCTTCTTATTGCTTACTCTTGAAAGGTAACCTTCGAGAATCTAATCATATATTAATGAAACGAAGCCACAATCGTGATGAAGCAAAGCTCAGGAAATGTGGCCCAAGATGGCGGATGATCCGTCTTATTCAAGCTTGTGCCAAAGAGCAGGTGTTTCCACCTCCCTACGGACACAGCAGTGCAGATCGACCACTGATAAAAATATCGGACAGTGCAGTTCACCCCTTTTTTGATTGACAGGTATTATGGGAAGTGCGGTTGACCCTCGTCCACTGTCCGCACGGCCCGCTTTGGGATCATTCATAAATGATGTCACGCTTCGAGGGGGGGAGGGGGTTCGTGAAATTGTGACAAAGTGCGACAAGGGGAGGGGAGGGGGTAACAAGAAGTGTGACATCATGCATTATGCAACATAGCGTGACATGTGACAAAGGGGGGAGGGAGTGTCCGCTGAAGTGTGATATATTGTGACAAAGGGGGGAGGGGAGGGGTCAAATATATGGGAAAAAAGAGTTTTATTATTTATGAACTGCCCCTTAAAGGAATACCGTCTATTCCAGCATATTTTATTCGATTAAGCGGGGTATTCGATTATGCGGGGAAATTTTCTTTACCTTACAGAAACTGATAATATTGACTTGAAACGTAATAATAAATTAGTATATCTAATTAAAAGAAGTTATAAATGTTAGTGTTTAAAAGTTTTTTTAAATAAAATAAACAAAAACAAAATAAATAATTAAATACATTATTATATATTTTTAAATATTCAAAATAAAATGATGAAAAGTAAGGTGTTGCTAAAAGATCAACTTGAAAATTCAAAAATTGTTCTTATGTACTTATTTATTTTTCAAATTCAACGAAGTTTTTTATAAAAAATTCAAAAGCAGAACTGTATTTTTGGATTATCCGGGGAAATTATTCGATTAAACGGGGATCTTTAACATTGCGTCTAAGGGAAATATTAGGTTCCAGAAGGTTTTATTCTCATAAGCGGGGTATTCCTTTATCCGTTACCCGATTAAGCGGGGCTGTCAGTATTTAATGAGAAAAAAGAAAACCAACAAAGACACAATCTAAGTAAAATTTTGCTCTTGTATTAAAAATATGATAATTTTCAAAGAAAGCATAAAATAACTGAAGAGGTATTTTCAATTGTTATAGAGCTGAAACGAATGGCTTTTGCAAGTGTATTTGTAAAACTCGTAAAATTTTTCATTACATTTCCTATACAGTTATCTTACACAAAATTGTAATATCCTCTCTTTTTTTCGCTGACTTAAAAAAAAAAAAAAAAAAAAAAAACACACACACACACACACAAATTTAACACGATTAAAAAAAAAATAAAATAAAAGATGAAATATATCAAACAATTTTGTGCCATGCTGTAATAAGCACCCCCGGTTTGAAATAAAATAGATGTTGATTGGGCCCCTCAATGCTATGTTTACAAGCATACTGATATAATGAAAAACAGTTATAAACAATTATAGGCTGACGTTCAAAATTTCGCAGTCTCGACATGAAAATACTCTGAATTTCATAGAGGGTCATGAAAATAAAACAGAATCTTGGAGAGGGGGTCAAGAAATTTATTAAGAAATTGGAAGCTATCTTCAGTTCCATCCGCCGGCCGTAATAAGTGACTACTCCCTTCTTATGAAAACCTGCTTCAGGAATTCCGCAGCATTTTTTTTTGGGGGGGGGGGGGGGGAGTGCAGTTCTGTTCAACTTTCCATGTTTAAAGTAGGCTAAAAATGCCACTGGAGCAAACACACTCACGGAACAGATTTTGTGTTAGTTTGGAAATGAATTACAAGTTTTGCCTTTAAAATCCCTTCTCTCTCTTTAGAAGAATCTCTATTCTCTATAAAAATATGCTTCCCTGCACTCTTTCAGTTTCAGATAAAATTGTTCTTTCGCTACTGCTCCCTCAATATTTTTTAAGGTGCAAGTCAGTCGATTAGAGATCAATAGTAAGTTTTCCTTGGAGTCTAACCCCAAAACCCAAATCATCCTTTCTCTCCCCCCCCCCCCCTCCACAAACTGACAAAATGAACGAGCGGAGCGACTTCCTCCTGGCCTCTCATGATCCCCGATGGGCATCGAGTCGACCACAACAGTTACCCCCCCCCCCCCCTCCCCATTCCCCATCTGCTGCATGAAGCGGGAAAGCGCACTTGTGTTCCATTCCACGAAAGGGTGACATGCTTCGGGGCAACTGGTGCTGAAACTTAAATAATTCCCTTAGAACTAGCAAACAGACCCAATTAAAAGCACGAGGCATTGAAAGAAATAAGTTTTATTTTTCAAATTTTCATGTGTTAAAATTTATTTAACTTTCCCGACGAAGCGAGGAATTTCCTCCCTACAAATCGTTTCCAAATTTACCAAAAGGTCAGAGGGTCAGACATGAATTACCGAAAAAGGAAAATTTTTGGGCAACCTCCTATGAGAGTAAAAAAAAAAAAACACATTTCAAGCGCCTGAGTAAAAAATGTATACATATCCGAAATTCGAAAAATAATCCTTGAATATAAAAAGTTTTTTCACTTTTAGGTTCTTTTTTTTTTTAAATTATCGTATAATTTTTTATTTTATCTATTTATTTATTCATTGTTAATATTTCCAATATTATTACTTTTCTTGCAAACAAAAAGCAAATACAACTTTTGTTAGTATTCTTATAATTTGAAACAAACGGTTTTTTTTATTTAAAATTGCAAAAACGTATTAATTGCAGATTTGCTTCAAAGGTACAACGGTGCAATATCTACATCGGTTTGGTCTTTTTATAAGAAATCATCTCTTTGAAAATGGCAAATTTATTAAATGAAAATTTTTGCTACAGATACACTTAAAAGAATTTCCTAATCTTTCAATTCCATCAGGGCCTTATTTACCGTTAGGCCCGGGAGGCTAGGGCATCCTAATTTTGGTTATTATTATTTTTTTTTTTTTGCAGTTTAAAATTTTTTTAGAAAAATATTTTAAAATAGCATCTTTCAAAAACAAACTGTTAGTGTTATGTTGCTTCACAGAAAATTTGTATTATTAAATTATTTTAAAACCACAAGGAATTTTCACTTTGGGGGCCCCCAAATTTTGGTCTGACAATTTGAAATTTGAAAAACAAAATCATTTTGCACTTTTGGGGCTCCCAAATGTTAGTATGACTCTTTGACATTTGAAAAACAAATTAGTTTTTGCGCTTTGGGGGCCCCCAAATTTTGGTGTGACTGGCAAATTTTACAAACACATACTGAACGTTATGTTTAAAAAAAATTTGTTGCGTGTGGGGCCCCCAAACATGAGTTGTGCCTATAGTGATTCAAAATGTAAATCAGGTCCTGAATTCCATAACTCCTTATCATAGCTCTCCCAAAGCTCCTTACTTTTACTAGTTTAAGAAAAAATTATAAATTTCATAAACATAGTTTATATAAAATCAAAAGAAAAAAAAATACAGAATTAAAAGACTTCCTTGTGTTTACAATTTTACAGGTTTATACCTTTCAACCAAAATGAGAATAAAGAATCCTTATTACATGAACACATAATTACCTATAGAGGCTTCGTTTGCATCTATAAAGTGATCCTAATTATAATTTCATTAAAAAAAATAATAATGATCGTATAGGCTAAAAATATGCACAAGCAAGAGTTGTTTTTGTTTAATTTTTATACATTGCTCATTAATTAATATACTACATTACTTACTTCCGAATATGAAAAGAAATGATTTAATGTTAAAATCCTGAAAGTACTTTTTTCTTGAAGTTGGCATGAATACAAGCTTATTAACCAAAAAAATTGAAAAGAAAAATTGAATGTTCTCAAATTAGAAAATGGAAAAAAAGTTAGGTAGATGTTACAATACATCATGTTTATGAGTACAAAACCAACATCTAGAGATTTCATTTAAAATTTGCTGTCACAAAAAAAAAAAAAAAAAAAAAAAAAAAAGGTCCATCAAAAGTTGTAAAGAAATTTATTTTAACATTGAAAACTCAAAATTCATAGAGCTATTTTGCTCTTACATATTTTTCCTTTCTTTATTAAATGATTTAAATATTAAATATAAACTTTTAAAACCTAAATAATCTTAGTGAACATTTGTTGTGCCTAAAAGTAAAACATTCAATAAATTTAAAGCATATTATTCAAAACTATAACTATAAGATAAAGGATTATTTTCCTTGCAATAGGAACTGAACTACTGTCATTTAAGAAATACTAAGTAAATTAAATATAATAATTCAGTATATCTTAGTTATGTATCAAAAATAGCTCCAGCAAACTGTGTTTAAAAGTGCGTTTGATAACTTTTCTTCGCATAATAAAAATTAAAAATCAACGTAACATTAGGCACAAGTTTTGCAATGATGGCAAAATTTGTGCCTAATGTTACGCTATTTTTAATTCTTACTTTGTAGCACAAAGGTTTACTTTTTATTTTCTTTGCATATAAATAAATAAATGTGTTGAATTCCATTTGTAATTTCGGGTGGAGTTCTTTTATTTTATGGGAAAGATTCCTTGCCGAGATCCAAAGTGATCTGCTGATAAGCGCGTTTCAAAGATATGAAAGCTTTGAAGTTTGAACGAAAATGAGTGAATGAGTCAACAATAGCTTCAATGCGGAAACTCTCCTCAGGGGGTGTTGATTTTCCCGCCAAACAACTTTTTTGCTGGCTGCCGTAAAGGAAAGCGCCATGAAAGCGATGAAGATGCCAATAAGGTAACCTAGAACCCAGGATTGTTCCTGCATTGACAGCTTCGTTACTCGGTTTGTATTAATTTCTAATTAATTTGGCAAATTTTGTATTTTCTGTTTTCTAGTTGAAATTAAAAATAAACCTTCGTTAAAATGTTCTTTTCGGGCTGCAATAACATTTTCACACACTTATTCAGTATCCAGATAGATTTTATGCTGTATGTATCCGTTTGTGTTTCAGCAATTAGAATTTTAGCAGCCGGGGTAGGGAATTTACATATCCTTTGCAACATTTGGAAACTTAATTAACTTGTAAACTTTATTTATTTACAAATGTATTGATTACTTTAATCTCGTTCCTGCATAGATTCATGACTACCCTGGATCAGCTGTCGGAGGAGATCGCATTCCTTGAAAGATTTCTTAAGAAGTTAGTGTTGCCTACTTTTTTCTTTTAAATCAACTGATATCGATTTATATTGTGCTCATATTTTAAATTACGAGTTAATTACATCAGCAATTTTATTGTTGCTCGTGTATTGGTGCCAAATTAAAAATGACTAATTTTGTCCTCATACAATATTTGCTTGCTGGGCTTTTTTTTTTTTTAAGCTCAATGATAGTTAATTTAACGTATTTTTATTCCACAATTTTCAATGTCAACTCCTCAGCTGTTTTGTACATATGCAATTCGTTCTATAAATTATATATGTTAACTACATATTTAAATGCAAATTCGTACAATTTCTAAAGGTGATAGTTTTTTTATTCATTAAGTTTTCTATTTAAATTGTAGACTCTTCTGGAATTTTTAACTTTTCATTTGTGTCAAACATGTTTGTTTTTCTGTAGCGTATTGTTTAATTTTTAGTGAATTTGCCTTAGTAGTTGAATAATTACCTTTAAAAAAGGTTAAAGCTGTATATAGAATGCAACTGACTATACTGGGGCCTAGCTGTGTTGCTTAGAGTGCTCTTCAATTGATGTGCCTTCCATCTGTTGGCACTTCTGAAGAACAAAAAAAAAATGAATAAATAAAACAATTACTACAGCCTTATGAGAAATTCCGCTGTACTGTTTCTGATTTATATTCCAATTTCAGGCATGTTTTTTCTGCTTTTTGGTAGAATTCCATTTTTTAAAAATTTTAGAAAGTAAATAACTCCATTGTGAAAAATTTTCCATTTTCTACAAAAGATTATTATTTCTTTTCCATTTTTCTGTTCGTTCGTAGAAAAAAAACATTTGATCTCGAGATTCTTCCACGGAACCGCTAATTTGCACTTTTGTTTTCATACCTATTTTTTTTACTTATTTCGTTATTTTTCCGTGATTCATTTTATCCCCCAATGTTATCAGGCCTCTTGGTTCATTTCTTTTTTGTTTTTTTTATTATATCCATCTCTTTTAATTTAATTTTAATTATTTTTTTTTCCTTGTTATTATCAATCATCAATTTTTCTTGTTTTCTGTTCCATTTGCAGATATGTGTGTGAAACTTATCTTTTTGCATCCTTAACAGAAATTGAAATTTTTGAACCTCGATCCGTGCGCAAGCAATCCTAAGGCCTCGGCTAACAGGTAGGGGTCTGGTGGAGAAAAGTGTTATTTTCATTAAATCTTTTTTCTTTCTTTTGTAATTTTTAGCATGTCTGGAAGCAAGTTATATAAAAAAGTAAACTATATACTACTAATATACTTTGCAGTACTGGAATTGATGTCTTTAATACTACTCAATTAAAAATAAAATTTTGATCTGGTTGTGATTTAAACATTTTTCCCATAGTAATGATTAAACTTTGTGCAAAGTAATAGAAATAAAAATTTCACGTTCAATTAAAGCACAAATGAGCATTAAAACGCAGACATATGTTTCGGGATTGCTTGGAATCCCTTTTTCAATGCGACAGGGAGCTTCTAGATGCAAAACATCCAAATGAAGCAGACAGAACAACAAAAACAAAGCTTATATAGCCTAAGAATTAACTGTAAACCAATGAGAATAAAGGCAGTGTGAAGTGGAAGTAGAAGTAGTAGGAAAGGCACCAATAAGAGAGCAACAAACGAATGCAGTTGGAAGTACAGAAAGTAAAAAGGAATATCAATAAAAACAAAGCAAAAAAAAGACAACAGCGTGCATAAAAATGTGAAAATACATGAAAATTGCAAAAAAATAAAATAAAATACAAAGAATAAAATGGAAATAAAATAAGTACAGAAAAATACCAAAACAAAGTACACATGCAAAAGAGGGGGAGGGGGAGAGAGAAAAAAATTGACACAAAAAAGGATAACTAACAAGAAAACCAAGAAAGAACAACAAATTAAAGGAACTTATGCCAGACCTGTGAAAAATAAGGAGTTGAGGAAGAATCATTAACCAAATTAGAACTATTCCTGTTAATATGATAAGCTTCCCAAAAGTCAAGTTCTAAAGGGGAAGAACATTTTTGAATAATTTTCCCAGAATTGAAATCAAAAGAGTGGTTGGAATTCCAACAATGTTGAGCAATGCTAGACTTATTCAGCTCTTATTTTCATGTATTTTCACATTTTTATGCACGCTGTTGTCTTTTTTTGCTTTGTTTTTATTGATATTCCTTTTTACTTTCTGTACTTCCAACTGCATTCGTTTGTTGCTCTCTTATTGGTGCCTTTCCTACTACTTCTACTTCCACTTCACACTGCCTTTATTCTCATTTGTTTACAGTTAATTCTTAGGCTATATAAGCTTTGTTTTTGTTGTTCTGTCTGCTTCATTTGGATGTTTTGCATCTAGAAGCTCCCTGTCGCATTGAAAAAGGGATTCCAAGCAATCCCGAAACATATGTCTGCGTTTTAATGCTCATTTGTGCTTTAATTGAACGTTTTTATTTTTCCCATACTCAATTTTTGATGCAGTAAAGAAACATTTTTAGAAATAAAAGTGTCGGCTAGGAATTTGTTAATGGTCCAGAAATAAAGGTAAAGTGATTGAAGGGAGGGGGGGGGGACCTGATGCTCACTATCAATTCAGTATGAAAAATTGAAAGTGCCCCAAAAAATTCAAAATTGCTTGCTAAGTTGTTATTGATCTGTTTATATGAATCTAATGCTACCAACATCTTTCATCATGCTGCAGTGAACTTCTGCGCAAATATGAAAGTCATTGTAAGCGAGGGGGGTGAAAAATTTAAGAAAAAAATACTTTTTATGAGAGTTTAAGGGGGGAACTAAAAAATTCAGTTTAGGATTAAAATTTGAATTAGAAAAACATTACATTTAAATTCCTTGAATACGAAGAAATTCAAATCTGTACTCAGTTTAGGATTAAAATTTGAATTAGAAAAACATCACATTTAAATTCCTTGAATACGGAAATTCAAATCTGTACGCCAGTCGAATTTTTTTAGAAGGAAAGCTGGAAAAAAGGAATTTCAAAATATCTGACTTTTATATAATGTTACTAATGTTCAAGAACTTAAAAACTTGACTTGCCATATTTACTTTTATTAGCAGTGAACTTTTATAGTATTACAATTCATTTTCACAAAAAAAACAAAAATCAGTTTGCAGAGTTATGATGGAACATTTGCATATTCATGTTTTTTTCACATGGTTCTTTCTTCTAAATGTAATACTACAGGTATGTTTTATGGCTTAGGGCGGTAATTCATTACTGATGAACTATTTTTAATACTAATAACTTGTTATTTTAAAATGAAGTCATGGTATAAGACATTGCCAGTGAAGAAGTTTCCTTCATATCTCCTGCCCACGAATGAACACAAATGAAGTAGAAGTTCAATGTTTATTTCAACGGCGGATCTAGGGGGGGGGGGGGGCGATGGGGCGATCGTCCCCCCCTTGGGCTGATTCAAGTGGATACTACAACGACACTCCTAAGTGAGTTTTTACTCTTTGTGCCCGGGACCAGCCATTTTTTTATGTTCTTGGAATCCCAGCCTAATATCCCTTCAAGTTCTATGCTTTCCCCCTGTCCCTTTGTCCTTTAGTATTGCTGAGTTGCTAATCCTCGGAGTAATGGGAAAGAGATTCCCTGCTCTTTTCTTCTACCCATCAAACTGGTGACAGCTAGCCAACCCTTAGCACGTGGTGTAAATTCCTGCAGCATTTACGCTGAAACCTGGAGTCTGAAACAATTCCTTGAACATTCATAATTACAGATGTTTATATAAATTGCACATACTCGTTGATGGTTTTTTTAGTACATAATTAGTATTACATTTTGAAAATTTTAGAAAATATATTACTAATAATAGCTATTATTTTGTAATTTAGACATATCAACTCAAATTTAGAAAATGTATTTACAAGCCTACATTCTTCTTGAGAAAGCTTGAAGGGAAAAATCCTAACTCGGTTAAAACTTGGCTAAGAAGCAGAATGAGTGATGATAGACTCACTGAATTAGCGTTATTGCATATCCATAAAGATATTACATTGGACGTTGAAAAAATTATAGACAGATTTGCGAAAGCAGAAAAACGTCAGCTTGTTTTCCTTTTATAAGGGCTTTGAATAAACGTATATGCATTGAAAAAATGTGCCAGTAAAATGTTAAATATCACTACACTAGCATTTTTTTTTTTTGTTGTTCCTGCTGTTTGAAAAAAAGGGGGGGGGGGCGGAGGGAATGTTGAAAAGGAATGAAGAATCTCCTCCATCCATCCTTACATTGAACCCCGAGATTTCCAAAATCGCCCCCCCCCCCCTTGAAGATTTTCTAGATCCGCCCTTGGTTTATTTATGTGCTAACTTTCAGCTCCGGCTTTAAAGATCCAAAAATATACTTATTTATTTTTGCCCATCTTATCAGTAAACTCTGATATTGTTCCAAAAAATTTGCATTCCTTGAAATAAAAAAGATGCAATAGCTTAACCTAAATTCTTAATCAACCGTGTATTTACATTTGATGCCGTAAATACTTCAACCTACTTTCTTGGTACATAATTTTTTTTTAAGTGAAATATTAGTTCATTTTTTAAAAATATTTTTATTAACAGCTTATTTTGAGGAAATTTTAAATATTGCTTAAAATATGTTTTACACGTAAAGTTTGAATATTTGCTTTTTTGTTATGTTGCCAAATTTAAATTGTTTTAATTTGTAATTGATTTGAAAAACTTTGTATTTTCTGTTGTTTAGCTGATATTAAAAATAAACTTTCCTTAAAATGAATCTTTCCTAGCTTAACTTATGCGGTACCAGATATAATTTTTTTGCAGTATGTGTGTTATCTATTTATATTTTAGTAGATTAGAATTTTATTTAAGGGGGAGGGGAATCAATATATCCTTTGCATAATTTGAGAACCCAATTTGTAAACTTGATTTATTTTCAATTATATTGATTGCAGAAATCTTGTTCATTCTTAGATTAGTGAATTCCTGGAGAAACTTGTAGCTGTCCGATGGGAATTCGGGACATTAAAAAAATATATATTTTGACCAACTCTTGATTTCTCCATTTCTTGAGAGATATTAAACAACTTGATGCCTTCAGAAGTCAGCAAGAAGTCTGTGTTGCCTATTGTTTTCTTTCAAATCAACTGGTATTAATTTATATTGTGTTAATATTAAATTAAACATTAATTGCATCAATGATTTGCTTATATATTGGTCATATGGTCCCAATTTAAAAATGTAACTATCCCGGAATTCCAGGTTTTTAAACTGATGTATCCTGTGCACAGTGAAAAAAATCATGATTTAAAAAAAGAATTATTTGAATCGGCTTGTTTTTCAAACCAGTAAACGTAACTTGAGAGTGACCGTCTGAGAAATATGCAACTATGTGTAATATTTTTTAAATGCCTCCTATACATTTAAAACAAAACAAAATATATTTTGCTGAAAATTTAGAAAACAAATAAAAAGAATTAATTTTTCTTTAACTCTAATATGTATGTGTTGTTAAACAAGATAATTATTGGAAAAGTTATTTCTGTGAACATTTGAATTACTTATGGCTGTTTATCAACCATGCATTTTTTTACAGCATCTAGTTTTCCATCATTCAAAATGTTAACATATTGATTCTGAAATTTCTTTCTCGAATAAAATTCCAATTTCTTTAACAAATCTCCTGCTTTGTACTTTGGGATATAAGAGGTAGCTAAAAAATGATCACATCATATTGTTTCTTCATGCTTTTCTTACAAAGCATAAACTTGATCTTGCCGCTCTAGGTTATTTTCTCAATATTTTTTTATAACTAATTATGCCACCTTCACCTATATTATAGTTATCAGCCCACAAATTATCTAAAGCAATTGAGATTAGTTTAAAGGAATTAAGTAGATTTTCTGCATTCTGTTCGAAGGCCACATTGGAAATTTTTTATCTTTGTTTCTCTACTGAATTTCTATTTTCTTCAAAAATTTATAACAATTAGCCAAATTTTTTTTTTATGTATTTTTTTTTTTTTTTTTGCTTAAGAAATCATACTAACTTCCACTATATGAACAGTAAGCAGAAATCCCTTCCGTTACTCTCATGAAACTTTAATAATTAAATAAATTTTGTTTGTTTTGAATTGAGCAGGTGTTTATCATTGCCATATCTCACAACTTGCGTGCTAATTTAACTTTAATAATTTTTAAAACCATTCTTTTTCTATGTAAATCACCGACTACTATAGCAAATTTTTCGATTTTTATTTTAGTATTTCCTTGGTAAGTATTGATTTGTATTTTTGTAGCTGTCTTAAAAATAATTGTATTTAATTTGTTAAAAAATAGGTTAATGAGACGTTTTTTTTGTGTCGCAGTGTACAGTATCAACCCAGAGGAATGGACATTAGAAAATTATTAAATACATTTTATGTAGAAAAGTCCTAAAATATAAAAATCTGTAAGGTTTTCTGCAATGTTTTTAAATTATGGTCAAATTGAAAATAACTAAATAAATAAAAATAAAAAATAAAGTCCAAAAAGAGAAGTTTGACTTTCGCAAACATGAAATTTGCTGTTTGCTTGCATCCTTGTTACACAAGATTAGGACTTCTGTCTTTATTGCATTCACATCAAACGCCATTGCCATTAATAAGTTTATTATTGTTGAAATTTATTCCTGAAAATTTCTCAAATTTTTCTAGCTTTAACTTACAACTTAAAACTTTGTTTTTTTCATTCATTAATCTTGTGCTAATTTTCTTACATATGCCATAGGAAAAAGAAAAAAAGTGTGGAACATTTTATCTCTAATTTTTGTGATAAGAATTTACTTTTGCTGGAATGGAGGATCTTTTTATCTAAAATGGAAATCAAACACATACGGTTCTCTTGTCAAACGCCTGAGATTTGGTTCTCTTTGTACAGGGGCTATTGAAGTTTTATTTTTTATTTAAGGTACTACTGTGATATAATCCCCCCTTGGCGACATTCGAGCTAGCGCGCCAATTTGTAATGATTTTCGGTTGGCGATATCTTTTCGTTTACCCAGCGCCATCGATGTTGGCTGAGGTAATGTGTGGCAACCCTGATTATGCAATGGGTGTTTTTAGAGTGGATGGTTGGACTTTTAGAAAGTTCTCTTTAACTAATAGGTAGCTTTTTAGTAGTTAATTTCATCATTAAAGTTTGTGGAGATATTTCCTGTTGATAAAGGAAGAATGTAAAGTGTTAAAGTGAATTAATTTGGTTCAATTATGGCGAGATAAATGAATTCATATTAGTTTGTTAAGGTGCCATTTTTCGAATCTGACGGAAATGTGGTTTGTAGTTTGTGCTATCTGAAGTACGAAATTGTTTTGTTTGATAAGTGCATAAGTTTGGTTAATTGTGACTAAAAGCAAAGAAAAATAAAGTGGTAATTTTCAGACCATTTCGTCGTATTGGATTGTAAGTTTGATGCTATTTGGGATTAACATTGAAAAGCCAACTGGTTTAAAGTGAGTTCTTTATTTTTGTTAGTTTATTATCTGCTTATGTTATGAGTTTGTAAGGTTATAAAACAATGAATTTTCAATTGTTCTAAAATATTAGCTGTAGTAATTAGGGGCGTTGCTAGTTTTGATAAAGTGGGTTTCCGTTAGTTTAATGTAAAATGTATTTGAAGTTTTCCGTGGAATTGCGCGATATTTTTACTATGTTTTTTGTTGAATACTGCATGTCATTTTATGTAACGATAATTAATTGCAATAGTCATTATTGTGCATGAAATGCGTGTTCTTTCAACGAAGTGTTTTTATGATATTTTTAATGTTGGTTTCCAATAGTTTAAGACAAAATGTACTTGAAGTGATGACCGTTATTAATTTTGTTGTCTAGTTTTTATGCTAGTTTTAGTGTAGGCTTCCAATAGATTGATGTAATATGTGCTTTAATTGATCAATGTTATATATTTTCTAATGGAGTCTCTTATTTTAAAATTCCCACAGCCTTAATAAACATTCGTTTTGCGTTGAATTGCGCGATATTTTAATTATGTTTTTCATTAAAGAAAGCATATCATTTTATTCAATAATGAATCATTGCAGTAGTTATTATTGGGCATAAATTGCGTGCTCTTTTAAGAAAGAGTTTTTATTCAACTTTGAGTGTTTGTAAAGTAAATAATTCTATTTTTCGAGTAATTATCGATCCGTTAATGTATTGAATTTCTGTTGAAAAATGCTGTACGTGCTTTACAGTAGCGTTGATATTGTGTCTAAGATATAATTTGCAATTTTTGGTATTTTACTGTTTTTTAGTGATTTTTCTTGACATGTTTGCTATGTGTATGATGTAACATTGTTGGCGATATTATCATCGGCAAGAGTGTTGTATTGTGTTTGAAGTTGGCGACATAAAAATCTTGTTGTTGGCGATGGTTTCTTGGCGCCAACGAAAAAGTCGCCAAGGGGGGGTTATATCACAGTAGTTCCTTATTTAATTTATATTGCATAATTTAAGAAATTGGCAATTGTAAGAGATTCATCTAAATGGGTTTAAGGTTTGGTCAGTGAGGGTTTTGAATTAAAGAAATAAGAAATATAATAATTTTTTTCTAGATTGAGAATTGTTTTGTAGATGTTTCATTTAGATTTTAGAGATATATAAATATTTGTTTTTGTAAGTAGGACTTTGTCATGTACATGCAGTGGGGAAAAGGGCACATTAGGACAAAGGCTATAATTCCACAGTTGCAATGAAACAAAAGTTATAAAAATTCACAATTCATGGTATACAAAGTATTTGTTTGAAGCCTCCATTGAGGCTCACTTCCATATCCTTGAAATGGCTGTTTTGATCTCTCTTTTTTTATTTATATTTGTACTTGTAATCACATTGTATGATTTTACTTTTAATGTCAACTCTGTGATGCATTATTTTAAAAGTGTTGTTTACTTTTGAAAAAGCTAGCGTAGCATACTTTTTGCATACAAAAAAGGATGTTAATAAAGGTGCAACAGTTAAGAAAAAGTGCAACAGTTTCATACTTCAGTTTTTTTGGTTGGAGGTTTTAATTAACAATTTCAAAAAAAGTAACTTTGTTGTTGTTGCTACAATGAAAAAAAAAAATCTCTTCTTGATGGACATTGAGGAAAAAAACTGCCATTTATTTGTTTTGAACAATTGTCCGTTTTTAGTGTTAAAATATGATTTGTTCACACTGCCTCTATATTTTAGACAAAAAAAATACGTAGAAGAAGATTTAGCCGCCAAAGTAGCACGTATTCACTACCATGAAGTGAGGAAGTCATTCACATCCTTGAAAGAGAGAAAAGAAGGCTGAGGGGAACCATTGAAATTGCAGAATTTCATTTAGCTACTTTGGAAAAAAGAGAAAAAATTTGCTGGTAAGAAAGAAACCTCTTTAATGTAAAAATGAAATGACTTAATTTTCTACCTGTAACCATGATCTAATCAATTTTGTGTGATGCGTAGGACAATAAAATAAGCCCATATTCCTAGTAAGGTTGCTAGAGAAAAGTTCACTTAGTAAAGACGTTTTGATTGATTTTTCCTTTTCTGTCCTCATGTTTAAAATGTTCAGATATTCAGCTAAACATTCCTATTGCTGGGTCAATCCATGTGAAAAATCATCCAGAAAACGGGGGGGGGGGGGAGTTACTTGAACATTTTGATTTTTTAAAAATTTTGACAGTCAATTTATTGTTATCTTGAGACCCCAAAACAAGTGTTTAAAAAAAATTTTATTACAGCCATTTTCAAGTGACCTCTTTAGTGGTTTTTCATGAAAATACTGCTTCACATAAATCTTTATAACTTTTTTATTTCTGAATATTGCAAAATGATTTTAAAACCCTTATCTTCTGTAAGAAATGAGAAAAATGTTGCTTTTTTTATATTGTTTTTATAAAAATAAGGAAATGAAAGTGAAAATACCATTTTCAAAATAAAAACTTGCATTCTTCACATTGAAATTTATTTTTAATGGAAGAAAGTAAGACTCACCTGTACATTTTTTCTTCTGAATAGATACCTTTTAGTAGTTTCAATCAGATGCAGGATGGAACATTTGGAACCTTTCCTTTAAATTGTATAATAAGCCAAAATTGTCATTGCAGTGCCAAAATGCTAACTTTGAGACTCAACATCTAAAATTGGACTGAATGAAATTTTAGGGGGATAATCTTCTCATGGATATAAATATGCAGAAAAGTTTTTATAAGCAATATCAATGTGGTTTTTGAAATGCGGCACCTCGAAGTAAGGCAAAAATTCACATGTATTTCTGCCTCTTTTTCACATCTAAATTTCATCATATTGTCTTATTTATTTTACTCAATGCTTCAAAAGGTAATTTCCAAGGTTTATAAGTTTACTTACAGCAACACATAAGAAAAAAAATTCAATGTTAAGTTTAAAAACCCATGTCGGTTTTGTTGTAGTGAGCCAGCACATAAGCTAAGTATATCATGTCTTAACTTTTCTCCACCAGACCCCTACCTGTTAGCCGAGGTCTTAGGATTGCTTACGCACGGGGAGAGGTAGTGGGGACTACGGATTTTACATGCACATATCCCCAAGTATACATGGTGGTCTTCAGTGGGTATCGAACTCGCGACCTTCCAGGCGGAAGTCCGAAGTGCTAACCACTAGGCTACCACACGGCCCTCTATCATGTCTTAACTTGGACTCGTTTATTGTGAAGCTTGCTAAATTATTTAATGAAGAAAAATTAGCTGTATAGGAGTTCCTTTTTCTCTAATATGTCAATTTTGTGTCTGAAACTAACTTTAACTAATGCAGAGTTCAACGTGAAAACATTTTTTTTCCCGTGCTACCTTGTTTAAACACAAGCAATGCAATTTCAAAAGGAAACAATATTAATACATAAATCAACCGTAGATTCTCTTTAAAATACTCAATCTTTTTTCTTCAGTTGACAAAAAGTGACTTAGCACTTTTAATAAAAAGCTAAATGAGTTGTAGTAATTAAATTAAGACTTAATATATTAGTTCGCTTCTTTGCAAGAAGTAACTCCATGAAGAAAGCAAAGTTTTTATGTTAACTCTGCATTAGTTAGTTTCAGATAAAAAATTTGAATATTTGAAAAATATAAACATTATACTTCATGACTAATTGTTCTTCATCCAATCATTTAGTAAGTTGAGCAATAATAGAATACTAATTAAGACATGGCAGGCTTATGTGCTGTCTTACTACACAACAAAACAGACATGGACTTTGAAATTGAATTGCACATTGAGTCGGATGAATGAGACAATATAAACATTCATCTGTGCTATGTTATATGCTTCTTCCAATAAAGTTCCAAGAAAATCGGTCTGTTAAATCAAGATTAATATAGAATTCAAATTTCCCCACAGGAATCTTAATGGAGTCATCTGAAGTGCTTTTAAATAGAAACGGGGATTTTCGAGCAGTCTTTCACCGAAATATCCATCTTGAAAATCATAAGGTAAGTCTATTTCTTTGATGTGATGCATTATTATTATTATTATTTTGTTTTACCATGTGTTTTTAAAGTCATAATTAAATGTTAAGAGATCATAAAATACTCTTTCAGTTTTAAAAGCAGTAAATATTTAAATGATGACATTTAGATGTGAAAAAAAGTCGACAGGGTGGCGTAGTGGTAAGACGCAGGTCTCGTATGCCCAAGATCGCAGGTTCAAACCTGGCCCAAGTCGGTGGATTTTCAAGATGCAGAAAATCGTCTGTGTCCATGTCGTATGATTATGCGGCATGTTAAAGATCCCTTGAGTATCCGTTTGGCATGGATAATCTCGGCTAAATTAAATTCCTAGTGCATATTGCATC
The DNA here is from genome assembly GCA_038502835.1 of Octonoba sinensis. Lineage (NCBI taxonomy): Eukaryota > Metazoa > Arthropoda > Arachnida > Araneae > Uloboridae > Octonoba > Octonoba sinensis. The sequence continues at coordinate 199,307,119 of CM076598.1, read as the reverse complement.
AATGAGAGCGCTGGTACCGCCATCTAGTGGTAACTGAAAGTAAAAAAAAATGGGACAATGGTACCACACTCATTGTGGTGCCGCTGAAAGAGTTGGTACCAATCCCTGGGGATGCACTAGGTCTGCAATGGTTGATGACCAATACTGCAGCCCCATTAGAAAGAAAGAAAAAAAAATGTGAAAAAAAGGCGGAAATACACATGACTTTTTTCTTGACTTCGAGGTGCCATATTTCTAAAACCACATCGATATTGCTTATAAAAACTTTCCTGCTTACTTATGTGCATAAGAAGATAATCCCCTAAAATTTCACTCGGTCCCTTTTTAGATATTAAGTATCAAAGTTAGCATTTCACACTGAGATGATAAGTTTGGGTAGTAATACAAAATAAAGGAAAGCCAATTATCAAATGCATTTATTCAGGGGAAAAATGTACAGGTGATGTTAAAATTTTTAATGGAAGAATTACGTGAAAAATGCAAGTTTTTGTTTTCAAAATGGTATTTTCAAACTTCATTTCCGTATATTTTTTAAAAAATTATCAAAAAAGAAACCAAAGTCAAACTTTTTTTTTGTTTCTTACGGAATATAATGGTTTTTATCTCATTTTGAAACATTCGGAAATAAAAAATAACGATTTATGTAAAGTAGTATTTTCATAAAAGACCACTAAAGATGCGACTTGAAAACTGCTGTAATAAAAAATTTCAATTTTTTAAAAAATAGTAGACTTGTTATGGGGTATAATAAAAGATGATTTCACGTTAAGAAAGCACAAATAAGCATTAACGTGAAATTATCTTTTATTATGGTTTATTTGCACAAAGTTAAATTATTATTGTTATGGGGTCTCAAGATAACCCTAAATTAACTGGCAAAAAATAAAACAAATCAAAATCATTGAGCAAACTGGCCTGGATGATTTCACATGGAATGACCCTGCTTCATAAAATACAAAAAAATGAGTCGACTTCAATGGTGATGGCGGGCTCCTCGGCTACAGGAATTGTCATTCCTATAGAGGGTGGGAGTGACTTTTACAGCCATCTTTTGAAGCTCTCTAGGAAAAAATTAACTTTCTTTTTTCCTTTTCATATGATATTGCAAAAGGCAACAACATAAGTCTGCTCTGTCAAAAGACCGAGGTGGTTTTCCCACCCTGTCTCTCTGGTGTTCCCCCCACCCTGTCTCTCTGGTGTTCCCCCCACCCTGTTTTTTTAATGTTTCCTACCACTTTGTATGCAGATAAATAGATAGATCCATAGCTTTTGCTAGCAATTGGGTAGTATTTGAATGCCAGTGATTTCTAGGGACCCCCTAGAAAGACCCCCTTCCCAGGACTAATTTTTCAAGTAATTCATTTTGATTCGGACTATTCAGTTTTAAGTGTTTGCCTTACGAGAAAAATTATTTTTTAGGTACGTCTACTATTTTTTTAATAATTAGTTCTACTTTGTTAATATGTGTGTATTCATTAGTTTAAGTAATGTAACAAAAAAAAGAACAACAATGTTTCATTGACAAATTCAATCTTAATTGTTTAATTTATCGATAATTCGCTCTGATGCAACATTGAAATTGACTCTCTTATCGGAACAATTTTTTTTCCTGCTCTGTAATTGAATTGAAAGAAGTCATAACGAAAAGGGGGGATGCAGGAAAATGTATTTTCTTTATATGTAAATTACAATTAAACATTTAAAAAAAGAATTTTGCCACTAAATAGCTTCTATTCGCTTACACATTTAAACTAGAGGTGGTTCATAGTAAAGAGCAGTCTTTCACCAAGATATCCATCTTGAAAATCATGAGATAAGTCTATTTCTTTGATGTGATGCATTATTTTTTTTTTTTTACCATGTGTTTTTAAAGTCATAATTAAATGTTAAAAGATCATAAAATACTCTTTCAGTTTTAAAAGCAGTAAATATTTAAATATTTTCAGAGACTACTTTGATTAGGCATTGTTGTGTCCGAGGCTTTTTCATGCTGCTTTTAGTTTGTAAAATAGTTTGATGACCACACATCCTGTTAGGATTTCACTGTACGATAAAACTGACTCACAATCAAAATGAAAACTGCTATTTAGATATAAACAACTGATTTTTTGCCTCTGCCCCTATTTTCCCTTGTCTTATGCAGCATCCTTTTCTGAAAGGTTCTCGGCAATTTTTCAATTAAATGGATAAAATATTGCCCCCCCCCCCCCTCCTTTGAAGAAATTTTCAATCTGTTGTTTTTTATTCAATTTTTACAAAAAAAAAAAACTACATTAAGTGTTATTTAGAACCATTAATAAGCGTTAAACTGTGAGGTAAAAAAAAGAATTATAAGTTATCTGTTCTCCAGATTTTGGAATTCATCTCTCTTCAAGTTAAACATAATTATAACATCTCTTTTTTTCCCTTTAAATTGTTTTTCAATAAATTATCAACTGCATTGATTTTTTTTCCTGTGAAAAGAAATGTATTATGTACACATTAAAATTAAAATCATTTTTTCAATGTTCCTTAAAAATGGGTTAGTTTTGTAGCAGAGTAATAGAAACAGAGAAGTTTGAGAAAAACTCAAAAAGTGTTTTTAACGATGAGACATTAAATTAACTTTTATAATAAGTAAAACCCCATTTTATTTATTTTATAACCTTTCTAATTTTTCATATATATTCTACTGATCTTAGGCATTCTTCCTTCTTAGTTATACAAGTATGCATGGGAAGGATCTTATTTTTATAGTAAATGAAATAGACTTTGTAAAAATGAATAATATTAAAAATAATAATGACGTATCTTAAGGTCTGTTATAAGAGAAGTAAAAGTCCTTAGAATGCTGCATCTTTTTGCATATATATCATAGTCCTGATCCCCTCTCCCCCATAATATGTTACTTTAAAATTCAAAGTACAAATGATACTTTAATTATTATTTACATTGAGAAGTTATTAGCATGTGAGAAAAATAAGCTCTTTGTATGATTTTGTCCCTTTGTGCTGTATAAAATTGTTGACTTGCCATTTTATATTTAAATCTCATTGTCAATACTTACTGTGCTATATGATTTTTAGAATTAAATATGTTTCTAATGTTTTCCTATTTCTATCCTAATTAACTGTCTTTTGTCTTTGTTTTTATTATAATAATTTGGGTCATTCTCAGATAATGGAAAATTTTAGCTTTAAAAAAAAAAGAAAATTTTTTTGTTTCAATTCTAAATTTTTTCATACCAAAACAATTATTTATGTGCGATTATCTGAGAAAAAATCCCAGCAGAGATCATTTGCTTTAATTACACCTTTAATTAATCAATTATTTTTTATTGGTACATGATAATGAAAGTCATTAGAAGATTAGTGGAAGGATATAGGAAATTTTTATAACAACAATAATAAATTTAAATAAAACTGCTTATTAGAATCCAAAATGGCTTTCTTTATTTCATTAAGATCACTTTATATGTGAACAAATCAAAGCAAAATTTTATAATACTTCAACTTTGTCTGCAGGATAAAAGAAAGGCAATTTTTCCTCTCAGAATAATTATGAATTTATTATAAAGTCAAAGCTGTCATTACCATGTCCTTAAGACATCATTACCATGGTAATGACACCATGGTAATGACATTTTATAACGTTATGCCTACTTATGGCAAAACTGTAGCAATTAAAAATCAAATACTATATTTATCTCAAATGTAGTCCTAAAACTGTCTATAAATCATTCAAAAAATTTTACTTTAATCACTTTATATTTCAGTAACAATAGACATGGTAATGACACATAATAAACACACTGGTTAAAATTTTGGTAAAAAAATAACAAAATGAAATGGTTGTTACTTATTTGAACCAATGATGAATTGTCTGCCAGTAAGAGCATGTTGTCCTGTATTGCTACTAGTTTGATAGTGTAAAAAGTGGCATTTGGTAGTGAGCTACAGAAAAATAACTTCCACACCATGGTAATGACAATTACTTCTAGGGACAAATTTTAAGGGGGGAAAAGGAATATAATTTTCCCCCTTTATGTGAAAAGATCCAAATATATTTAAAATAGAGAAATGAAATATACCTAGTTGGTTGTTGTCTATGTTTTTAAAGCTTTCCAATTTTTACAGTAGAGATTCAAATAATAAAGTTTGGAGATAGGGACATGCCATGGTAATGACATTTACAACTTTAAAAATTTTTAAAACATTCAAATTTACCTTTTTTTAATATTTAAACTAGTGCACAAAATAGGCTTTGAATAGAAGTGTGTGTAAAAATTTTAAAATTCATGGTAGACTTAAATCAATTAGTATTTTTAAGCCAAGGACATGAAATTTACCATTATCGGAGAACGACCCATTTGTCTTTTTTAAAATTAATTTTGTCTTTCTTTAACCATAACAAATTTTTAAAAAAGTCTTATCAGAAGAAGTATTTGATTGAAAAGACAGATTTTTCAAAAATTAATAAGATTTTCATCAATAATTATTTTTTTGTTTAGCCCTATTTTGTACACGATAAATTAGTTTCTATTCAATATTTGTTAGTTAAATAGGTTGCATGTATGCTTGCTTAACTCTAAAAAAGAAAAAAAATGCATGACCTTGAAGATTTTTTGTTTCAAACTTATTATGTAAATCAGAAATTAGTTGAAGAATCACTGTAAGCAGATTTTAAATCTAGTGCACTTTACTAATGTAAAATATATGAGTCAACTTTTGCTAATTTGCAATGCTTGGGACCAAACATTTTGCAGATTAAAGAAAGAAGGTTTTGTTTATATTTCATTTTTCTGTTAATGTTACTATAAAATTTAGCATTATCACTGAAAATTGTAATAAAAATAAGCATATTCAATAAATAAAAGCATTTAACAGTTTCACTAACTTTTTTTCTTTCTTCTTTTTTTATTTAAAAAGATCTTACAATTACATATAAATTGCAACACATAACCTATTAGTATTTTTTGCTTTTGTTTTATTAAAGATTTTGCTAAATTTAAAAAGTCGTTACTTCTTAACAACCAGACTTCGGATTTTGAAAAATACTTCAATTTGTGTACTTGGCTTCATCATATTTTTATTTTAACTATTTTTGTTTGAAATAAAATTAAACTGTGATACCTTTTTTCTTCAATTATTTTGCATGTTAACAAAAATGAACTGCAATTGATTTTAATGGGGACAACCTATTAGTCTACCATTCTTCAGTTTAGCTACTAAAAACATAATTGACATAACTAACATAAAATTAAAAACATAATTCTTCTGCACTAACAGTAATGAATGTTTGAGGAGAGAGCATTTCATTTCATGATGCAAAGTAAAATTTGCTTTGTATTTTGTAGGATTATTACAAGAAAGAAGGTTTGCCTGGAAAATCAAGCACAGTTGCATTTTCTGAAACTGTAAGCTCAGTGCTGATGTATCTGCTGTGATTATGTTCAGCATGTTGAAGGTCAGGATACCTTTCTGGAAGACTTTAATAATGTCAATGAGGAGCGAGGAGCAACAGGTGTGTATCTTTATATATTTGCACATGATAGAAACTCAAGTATGATAAATTTGACTACATTGGTTCTTTCTTGAACTTGCAGTTCTTAGTTGCATATTTTTGTGCTTGCTGTCATTTTAAAAATTCAAATGCAAATATTTCATTAATAAGAATACCTTAGTTTGCAATACGTTTGGAATTTTCTGGTTAGAAAATTAATATGTGTTCTGTAATTTTCAATATTAAAATATAAAGGGTGCTTCTGAGTGCGGTAATATATGGTGTACATAAAATTTCAAAACATCATGAATTTTCTTTAATATGATTTAAATTGTGTCTGTACAATTATACATAGGTACTTGATTTTAACATGTTTCAAATTTGTTGCTTTAACATGCTTTCGATATTTTTTTGTTCTCAAAGTTTTAAAAGTGCTATAGATAAGAAATATTTTGTGGTGAAATAATTTCTGTAAATAGATAAGTTCATGTATTATCTTAATATTAATTATTATAATAAATAATTAGAGTCTAACTTCCAAATTCAGAAATGCATAAATTCAGTGGGATAATTTTCTGTTCAGTAAATATGTAGTAAAAAAGTATGTGTTCAATAGCATTATTATATAAAGTATGTAATGTTCTTTAAATATTCAGTTTAAGCTTTTGATGTATATTTTTTCTGTGGGAAGATTTTGAAAGTATTCACTTTGTACAGAATGAAAAAAAAAAAAACCATTTTATAGAGTTTCATGTTTTTGATATAAATAAAGTGTTAAATGATTGACATTTGATACACAGTTATACTTGAGACAATTGCTTCCTTACCTCAGCCATCAAATTGAATTCATAAATTTCTTGTCTCTTTAAAATGTTATTTTTTTTATTTGATGCACGTTATTCTTTTTTTATTTTATGCACATTTTAGTTTCTTCAAATTTCTGTTCCAGGATTATTTTTTTTTCTTGCAATTGTTCTTATTAAAAGATTTTTTGCAACATAAAAGGGATCTCCCTTTTATGTTTAAAGTATTTCTGAACATTTTGTTGAGTCTAGCACACAATGCATGAAAATACCTTTAAATTTACCACTAAATGAATTATTTGTTAATAAATTTCTTTTGTTTTTGAATGCACTGCAGTTACTCTTGTTATTGTAAAAAGTTTTCTCAAACGAAGCTTAATTTATTTGGTAAATTGTTTTATGATTCAAAGATAAATTACTTTTAGCTATATTTCATAACTTTATTTGAGAATTTTATCTTTTCTTTTTGTAGGTTTATATTAGGCCATTTTTTAAGCATAAAGTTTGACCCCGCAGTGGTCTATTTAGGCTCCCCCTTAGGCTACCAGATTATTTATCCAAGATGCATATTTCCTAGTAAGAAGTAAGACATTAGTTGACACCGATTATTATTCATCAGAAAGTTCATGCCATGTTTGAGATTTCAATCATTTTGTTAGTTGGAAGTTAATTTAACATAAACTACCTGAAATCAGCTTATTTTATTTGTCATGTTAATACTTTTTTAATAACTTAATTTTTTTCTTGCTATTTAATTGTTAATAGTTAAAATAGTTTACTTTTCTTTTTGGAAAAGAAAAGCTTTTAAACAAATATGCTATTAATTGTTTAATTTTTAGTTTTTTTCTTAAATAAAATAATTTTAATAGTTAAAGCAGTTTTGTTTTTTGTACTTTAACTTGATTTTGATGTCTGTTAAAGCTCATGCAGGAGTACATCTATAACATAGATTCTGAAAAAAAAAAGAAAATAAGAGTAATTCAAGATAATTTATGTAAAATTGAAATTAGTATATCAAGGTCTTTCTTTAGCTCAAAATTTTAGAGGAGCTAAAATTTAAAGATATAAAATGAGGTGAAAAATGCTTCAACAATCCATGAGTGAACCTACATTTGAGAATAAATCAAATAATAATAAAAGCCAAGTCTGGTGTTACTTTATATCTTTATACAGAATTTTTACCTTAAAAAAAATACTATACTGTGTTTTACTAGCTCATCGTATTAATAGTTATGATTATTATTGTTTTTTTTTGTTCTGTATGATTGGAAAAGACTTATCATTAACATACTGTTACACAATAAAATAGTAAATGTCTGACATTCAGTTGGAGCATATCACGAGTGTGTTGTGTCCGGCGTAGCTTGCGTTGAAGGAAAAGAGCAATTGAATGCATATTACATGTCTTTTTTACCTTGTTAACCAGATAAAATAATGAAATACCTTGTATCCTTTAAAACTTCTTGTTACAAAATTTTATTACTCCCTCTTCTCAAAATGCAAATAAATAAATAATGATAGCTTATTGGTAAGATATTTAAATTTTTTTTATGTTTTTTTTTTTTTTTTTTTTTTTTTTTTTGAACCCTTTAATGCGGCAAAGGTAGTTGAAAAACTAGAATTTCAGTTTTAAAAAATGTCCTCAGGAGAACACCTGAGCTATGCACTTAAGACAAGCGTAGTAATTCTATTAATCTCTCTACCTTCGCCATAAGATGGGGATTTTCCTTTTCCTGGAGAACTACCCTTCTCATAAAATAATAATAAAACGTACAATGAATAGAAAAAATAAAAAATGCAACTAGTACTAAATAAGCCTACTTTGTACAACAGTATTTTCATAGTTTAAGTGGAATGCTTTCAAAGAAATTTGTTTTTCACTAAAGAAAAGAAAAATATTTTTGTTTCATATATGCAACTTTGTTGGGTGTAGAAAAAAAAACTATGTTACAAGGTTTTCTTTTATTCTTCTTTTTCTTCAAGCAGCATTACTGCCAACTTATAGTTTTGATACAAAATTGTCATTGACTTGATACAAAACTGAGAGTTCTGATAAAGTTGTAAGCTGACTTGATACGTAACTGGATTTTGATGCAAAACGGGTATTTTTGCTGACACAAAGCAGATGCAATACTGAATTTTTGGTTTTCCACCCCTGTGACTAATAGCCGATACTTTATCTTCTCCACCAAAAATGGTTTCAATTAATATTTGACCATTATCCATCATTTTGTTTGGTGTGCTAGCAAAGAATATTGTTTTATAATATTGCAGTTATTGATGTTCCATTCTTCTTTGAGAAAGTTTATGGAAAATAAAACTTTATCAACTGCAGGTTAGGGGCTGCTCCTCGCGGGAAGGGACAAAAGGGAGTAGTCCCTTCCTCCTCCTAGAAGGCATCGAAGGCATTGGGTATTTGATATTTGGTAAATGACCAATTTTTAAATCTCTGGAATTCAATTCAATCACTGCACTAAGGATCCAATAACACGTGTGAGGACAATATGAAAGTGCTTCTAATGACAACCACAGGATCATTTTACGAGGGGCACGGTCTATCTTTTAGTCAACTATGTTTTTTTTCTGTTAGTTTCAATACCTTATTTATGCTCCAATTTCTCTAAAGAGAATCCCTCCCCCCCTTTTTTTTTTGTATTTTTTTTGGGGGGGGGGCAGAGCTCAGGGAAAGAAACGGCAGGGTCCCTGACCTATCTGGTTGATTGGACATCCAGTTAAGTGTGATGTATTGTATTTGTAAGTATTGTTAGAGTTTTAAATGGCACGGCTTCAGGTGAGCAAATAAAAAGTGGTCCGTAACAAGTAAATGTGCACAACATTTTCTTTGTATAAAACATTTCTTAAAAGGAAAATTTTGTGTTTTTAATTTTATTCATTTAAAAATGTTTTTAATTATTTGCAAAAATATTATTTAAAAAATGGAGGGGTTTGGAATGGTACGGAGTAAAGTGTTTTGCGATATGCAAACAAAATGTGGTTAATGACCAGTGATTGAACAACATCAAGGGTTTCGGTTCGAATCATCTTTCAAGTATCAGATAGCACGGAAGGTAACGACAGTTATCCATATATGTAGAAAAAATCTTTTGAAACTTTATTTCAGAAATAAATGACAAACTGTTCATTTACTGGTCAGGTAACTGTTTTATTCCTATTATAAATTCAAGATAAGTGCCTTCGCACTTTTATTATGAACTGCAGTTACATTTTGCCAGATTTAAATGGTAATGCATGTAATATCGTTTTTCTTATGCCATTACAAAAATTTTTGTAGTCTTTGGATATTGTATTGTATTTGTATTTATATATGTTTGCACTGGAATGTGGAACACTCAGCTGGGTTGTTGCAGAGTCGGGAACGTGCAATAGAACGGTTCCCGCTCTTTCGGCAATCCTGCTGGTATACTTTGTGGCTGGATGGCCTGTATTGCACCAACGCTCATTTCACTTTGGAGAACATTTTCTTCCAAGAGTTTTGAGGAGGAGTAAACGAGAAAAACTCCCTCCCTGAAACTGGATGTGTGTCCGACTGCATGTCACAAAAACTGTATGTTTCTCGAAGTAGCCATCCGTGTTGCCGGACTTAGTACTGTATGTTTCTTCATAACCAACCTTTTCATTAGGCTATAAATATGAAGCTTTTTTTTTTTTACTTTTAAATCAGAAATCTTATTGGCAAATTGATACATAAATTAAATATAATGAAAAATTTGCATTTTTAGGAAAAATACGCAAACTCATCCATCACTTTGAGAAGCTTTTTTTTTTTTTTTAGGGGACCTTCTCATTGCAATAAAAATCATTCTTAATCAACTTCTCCAGACATTACCTAAATGCTTTGACACCCTGATTGTAAAAATTCAAAATAGTAATCGCCATCAATGATGGCAGAGCTGCATTTAAAATAAAAAAAATTCTGCAACATGAACATAAAATTTTTTTTCACCATTATCAGTTATTCACCAATAGTAAATAGAAACACCAGTCATTTTAACATTGAATCATTTATTTTTTGCCAAAAAATTTGCTGCTCTAAAATAAGAGTTTCAGATATTATTTTGCGATACTAGTCTGTTTTTCCCGTCTTAAACGCTTTCCCTTTTGTGAAAAGAAATATAATTTATAATAGGAATATTCAGGGCATGATACCTAGCTCCATTGCTCCGAATGCCTACGATGGACAAACAATTTCTTTCTTACTCCCAATCAAAATTGTAGAAAATTAGGTTGCCATAGGCCCACTTGGAAATTTAAGATAAAGTTTCTGTAGTACAAAAATTTTTTACGACTCTTGGCGACTATAGCAGAAAAGCTGGCGTTTTCAAACGAGGAATTGAATTTTTTTCCTTGGTGAAAACATTTTTAGTATAACAAGGCATGAGAAAAGAAAATACAATGTGAAAAAATTCGCCAAGAGTCCCATTAGTTATTGAAATATCCGCAAAAGTGTTGCCACTCCAGACATCAAACTGTAAAAGTAATTTAAAGAAAGCAGACAGAGAAAAGTATAACCAGTGTTGTCACTCAAAAGAACTAAAAAATTAATTCAAACAAAAGTAAGCCTAGCCAACATGCTGCCGAAACTTACTCTTCTGAATTTTATTAAGCAGCACCTCACAGCAGTTATAAAATTCAGGAAGACCTTGCTAAAAGGGTCATTTTCCAGTGAACCTTTGTCATTATTCAGCTACAAAGAGCCATAACCTAAAAAAAAAGTTGTATATTTAACCTAGAAATAGCACAAGCAAACAAATTTTCTAGAACAGATTTGTCCAGAAAATACTCGTGCATTTAAAAAATACAACAATCGCATATTCAATTAGATTTCGAAGTGAGAAAAAAATCGGAACTCGGTGTAAGAGCAGGGGGAAATCACCGGAGACCCACCCCGGTAAAGGGCACCCTTTGACAGTTTAAATTACTTAACTGTCAAAGCCAAGTAATGAGATGTCACTTGAAGGAAAAAAAAGTAACATTTTTTTTTCAGTTTGAACTTATTTTTGTACAAAACTACGAAATGTCCCATACCATTTGGCTATCAGAGCCCACAGCTGAAGGAAAAGATCCTTTTTAGCACCATCCGATCCCTCGTTAGGAGCTCGAAATTTTCATTTTGCATCAATTTTTTTTTTAGCCCTTTCATTTCCTCCCCGTGTAATCCTCCCTATTCAATCAATGTAAATCTTCAATGACCGCTCCAGGTTATTACTGCACAAAAGAGAGATAGCCCGGTATAGCACAATCGAACACCGGTGTTGCACTAGCCCGGAATAGCATAATCGGGTGCAATCATCTGGGATGAAAGACAGAAAAAGTGTGTAGGATCGGAGGAAACAGGTGAACATCACTACAATGAGGCTTCAGTTGTGACACATGCCATACGTTGCCTGCTTGGCGCTAAGGAGCGCAATCTACACGAATAAGAAACAAAAAACTCTGACAACTAATCTTTCTTCAATATGAACGTAGTCGCAAAGAGTCAAATGTGGGAAATGTTGGCGATCTGTTTACTTCAGTTATCTCTTCTCGTTGCTGAAATCACTTGAACGGCGTTTCCCAACGGTGGTGATTCGCGAACCCCTGTTCGCGAATACTTGCATGTATTAGAGTTGGGCGAAAAAAAAATGCCACGGAAAAGTTGCGAATCGAAGAAACTTACTCATAGGGGATAACTGAAAATAGGGGGGAAAAGGAATGAAATTGATTTACATCTTCCGTACGCGCAGGAACTCTAAGGTTTCCCGACATTTTGAAAAAATAGAAGTATTGCTAATATATCAAAAAAAAAATAATAATTAATAAATAAACAATGAACAATATAAAGAACAAAAACAGGGGACTATAAGTCAAACCTAAAATGTAAAGAAGAATTTTAAAAAAGAAGAAATCATTTTTAACTTATGAGCAGCGTTTGTTTTTTCGAACTTTAATGATGTCAAACTTAATTTTTACAGAGGAAAAACTTTCAGAAAATTTAAATCAAGTACATGTTTTTTAACCCATTGGTAATCGAGATTCACCCTTCCCGTCGTACGACTTTCCCCCCTTTCTCGATGAGAAAAAGCGAGATCTTTCTCCCTTTTCGGGCCCCTCGGTCAGGTTCATTTTAAGAAATATTCGATTTTCGAACATTTTTACGTTGGAATTCTATTTTTTGTCGTGTTGTGTGCAGTAGCGTGGTAAATTGAATTCCCGCTTCTCGTCAAAAGGAATTTGCTGAATTAAGTTTAATTTGACGTTTTACTTTGCTGAAACTGATTTGGGGGCAGCGCCCCCCAGATTCGGCCACTGCCCCCAAATGAGTGACCAAGATGGGGCAGTGGGCCCCGTCTTAAAAAGCATGTATCTTGACGTTAATTATTATTATTTTAGAAATAACACTTCATAAAAAAGCTTCCATTTTTTACGACATTATCTCACTAAAAAAGTATGATATTCATAAAAGCATGTTGATTTTACAATTTTTATAAAATTCAGAGGAGGCGGGGAGGGGTGAGGGCACTTCCTTTAACAGTCCTAGAGAAACCTACAAATTTTTAATTATATCTGACATCGTGCATTCCTCATCAAAATCATTTATAAAAACATTCTAACTAAAAAAACAAAAAATCAAAATCATTTTTCCCATAAATGTTACTCAAATATTTTTTATCTCGCGGTATTTAAATGGCAAAAGAAGAAAACGTTTTTTGCAAATTTTTGCAGGAAGGGTAATAACCTCATGAAAGCTTGGAGAGCAAGCAAGTCATTTCGAAATTTTCCTGGGGAGGAGACATGGCTATATAACCCTTATAATTTGTATTTAAAAAACAACAAAATGCCTTGTCCCGCAGTGCACCAGTCAGCAGAACTCCGAAACTGAAGCAACATTGACTGATGTCCGTGGCTTGGGAGGGGGACAACCTCTCGCGGCTGGCTGCTGGAGGACCGTCTACGCTAAAGCGGGCTGGTGCACGTCAAAATTGTCGTGTCTCCAATGTCCTCCAATTGAAGCGATACCTCTGGGGGTGCCAACACCAGGTGACGGTCTCTCAGCGCACCAATCAGTCCTCGCTTCGCGCGAAATTTGCCCCATCCCCCTAAATGATGGATTTATCAGAGAAAGGGCATGCAAGTCTTTCATTCCATTTTTTAGAAGGGAGAAGGGCGGGGGCAAAGGATATGCAGTCGGAACGTATTATATAGAAACAACTACAAAATACTTCAAACATAAAAAAAAAAGTTTTTTATTTCTTTAGCTCAGGCGGGCAATGGCTCCTGACCCCCTAAATGAGGGACCTGGAAGCAAGTGCCCTTCTCCAGTGTACGCTTTTGAAAAGGGGTAAATGAATGGAGGTGAAAAAACAGTTTGGGTTGTGATGCGAAAATGTTTTTGATTTGATTTTGCAGACTGGAAATCTGGAGCGTGGAGAACGAGATTTTGCTACGAAATGAGAGGAGGAGCAGGAGCAAAAAAATTTGTTTGCTCCGCTTTTTTTACTTTTTCAATTTGTTATTATATAAGAGAATAAATTAACTAAAAATAAGAAATAAAGAATATTATATATTAAAATTATTCGGAGTACGGAGAACGAGATTTCTTTTCAGTTAGCGCCGTAGGTTCGGCGGCAAAATCACTAAATTACCTCTAGGCCCGTCGTTTCGCAATTTGCCGGAAGGTGTCAAAAGGTATGTTTGCCTTGTGTTTCAAAAAAAGAAAATCTCGCTCACTCAAAAAAAAGAGCATAGTATTCTCAAAGCCAGATCGGGCGATCTTCATTTTTGCATGTTTTTGTACCGGTCCCTTGGAAATCTATAATTATTCTTAAAGCACCTAGAGCCGAGGTTCTTTAAGCTCTTAGATAACAAAATGAGGGAGCTTATGACGGTAAACGATTAGTAAAAGTCGAAAATAAATAAATAAATTGAAGCAAAATTTCGGGTGAAGGATTGAATGATCTAATTTGGTGAGAGATGAAATGAAGATTTCGCCAAGAGTCGGCTTGATCAAACGTCATTCGATCCGGGTTCTAATGAATCACCGCGCATGACTGAAAAAGCTTCTAGGCGCGCAAAGACAAAAATAATTTGCGCGAGCGGTGCATGTTCTAATTTTTAATTTAGAATTGTGACTAAATATTAATTTCTTAGGAATAATGTGGTGAGAGCTTGTATCCTATGTACTTTTAGCAGAGCGGAGAACTTCCTCCGCAAGATGCGTTGTCTTAAAAAATGTCGAACAAACTAAGAGTTGTACAATGGCGGAAGCCTATGTATCATTTGGACTTTTAACATGCTGCGAACTAGGAATGTTCTGAAAGTTTTTAGACATACTGAAATAGCTGGATTTAAGTGAGAAAGTCAGTTTTAAAGGTATGTACGTCTTTCTTTGTTCAAGATGAGTTTGTGCTTTTTAATCGAAAATGTTGCGCTAGTACGGGATCTTTCTGGTGGCGATAATGGTACTTTCAAAGTTTAGTTTATTGTTTCGATCTTGCCAGGAGGAAAATGTTTCATTCTTTGATTAAAAGCAAACTTAATATACAAAAACTAGGTTTCATTTCTAGTTAATTATACTGTCAACTGAAAAGATTTGTTTAGGTCTGTAGTAAATTCAACTATTAAATTGACTGTAAAGAAAATTAAACAATATAGATCGTAATAGAAATAAAATTTCACGTTAATTTAAAGCACAATTATTATTAATATAGATCGTATTCAATTTTTCCCAGTTGATAAGAGTGTGGCTGATGATTAACAGACTAGAAATATTAATTAGTTGGGAATCGAGGACTGATTTAAGTAAGGCTTCCACTATAGTCAAAGCCAGTCATTTAAGGGGTGATGTAGGCTCAACTATCTCCCCCCCCCCCCCTCCGGCATGGTAACTTTGGCAGAAAAGGAAAAAAAATACACAAATACTGACAAAGAAGGATGCTTCAAACGAAAAGATAGTTGAATTAATGTTATTGTTTATACTTTTATTTATTTCTTTTTATTGAAATACTTAAGATATTACACAACAAAATAATTTGCGTTTTGATGATGGATAACCGAAAATTTCATTGCAGTTAAAACAGTGATTAAATTTAAAACTGAGCATTTGGTTTTTTATTCAATTTTGGGGACTCCCGAAAATAGGGGCCCAAGTCTATACATTCAAGCTCGTATTCAGAGGGGAGCCCACGGGCCCGCACCCCCACCCCCGAACTTTTTCTTAAAGTAGCATATATTCTTCCCTGAAACTTTCCTTAACGTAAGTGGGTCAAATTCAGCCCCCCCCCCCCCCAAATTTTTTTTTGGATGCGGCCTTGTAATAGATCTACTAGATAGTTAGTTCATTGGAGCTTGATGATATAGAGAAGAAGCAGGAAGGGACGATGTTTTTGGAAAAAAATTTAAATTTTCAAACGTGTATTCAAATGTTCAATTATGTGAATCTATTTTTGTGGGACGGTGATGGATTATTTGGAGTTATTTTCTGCTTGATAATTAGTTTGCTTTTAAAGAATTTAGTCATGTTTTACCTGACCATTTAGGGGTCAGGAAAAGGACAGTTGCTCTCCCTCTCCCCTCCCGTTTTTTAATTCGCTTACCCCTTCCCTCTCGCTCCCGTGACATTTCCGGGCTGGAGTGTTTAAAATTTCAAAATAAAAACAAATTAAAAATGAATATATATATTGTTCATACACATAATTTTATATCATTTTCAGGGATAAAAAATAGGCACCTTTATGACTGTTTTCTTGAAAATGACCCGACCGTTAAGGGGTTAATCGGCGTTGGCGGATGTATATCACTTGATATATATATGCAACCACAAGTTAATATTTAATGTTGAACGCTTAAAATCCATCTTAGATTACCACATAGATTCGTCACTAAGTTAATGAAATAATGAGAAAATATAACTATTTAAGAAGCATAGTCGAACTAAATTTAGGATATTTTAAAAAACGTTTCTAAGTGTCTCAATTTGTTTTGTAACTAAATTTTAATGACACAGCTTGAAGCTCAAACTTCTTTGGTTCATTTAATGAATGACAGCGCGGAACGTAAATGAGGCATTTTTCCCAACACAACATGTCTTAGTATTGAACTAAGGCAGCATACTACATTAATATTTTTCATAAATACATGCAAATTTATACTGAGTAAGTGAGGTTTAATTAGTAATTAACTTACTTAATAATAATCCGGTTATCACATGAGTAAATAAACAGTTTTTAAATAATTTGCATGAAAACACCTGTGATATTTATCATTGATAAATATCCGATTATATCATTAAAATATCCGATATTTTGAGATTTATATAAATATGATAATTTCCAACGCTGTCGCTTATAATTATGTGTGTATGTTCTGTGTATATAGATGTATGTTCTGTTGTGTGCCTTTCGGAAAAGGTTAGAAATGCTCGGTCTAACTCAGGGTTTCTCAACAGGAGCCATATGACCCCCTTGGGGGCCACAGGAGAAAATATGACAATAGGGGAGCCCTGAACCATGTGAAGGGTGCCATTGATATTATTATTTTATTTTTTTTGTATTCGGTTTTCTTCCGGAAATAATTATAGTATATATATAAAAACAAAATTTTTTAAATAGATTTAACATTGACTGTCTGATTCAATTAAGAAATTCAAATGCATTATTTGCTTCGGAAAATACAAAGTAGCACGTGATATTGTAATTGATACAGTAAATGATTATAGAAACATAGATTCTTAATTTTGATTTTTAATTCATATTTTACCTATTCAGTTTTGGAGTTTTATAATGAGAATATTTTTTTTAAAATTCAGTTCTACATTTTCCCCCAACTGTTATATGTTTACATATCGAAAATATCCACTTAATTTTAAATATTTCTTTATTAGTCGAGTATCTACTATTTATGTTACTTGTTCTCCAAGGTTACAAATGTTTCTTTTTTTTTTCTTTTTCAATTTTAGTGCTCCCTATTTTACGTATGATCACACACAAATAAAATGATAATGTACAGGGGTGCATCGAAAGAGAGGGTGATACAGTGTCCGAACGCTTTTTAAATATCGGTGACCAATCCCACCCCAGTACGAAAGATTCGGTTATCCGGCATGCCAAATTTGATTTTTAAAATTAATTGGCATGTCCTTAGAAAAAAATATACATCGCTAGAAAACTAACAACGGAGTTTTTTGATTTTTAAAAATGTGAATGGAATTTATGGGTCTCTGGAATCAAATGAGAGCCGATGCGGATCCGTCAGGACATGGGGCACTGCATCCCTCATCTTGACTTTGCCCTCCCGCACCCCGCAAAGAAAAATCCCAGGGGCGCTACTGCAGGGGAGCCAAGGAAGAATTTGTGGCTTCTAAGGGGGGCACAGGTCGAAAAAGGTTGAGAAACCCTGGTCTAACCCAGACTTGCTCTTCAAAGAGTTGATACTAAACCAATTTATGGGAGACCACGTGCATCCAGCTTAACGTGAAATTAAAGCGATCAAATTACATAGTTTGGACTCCCGCGTTTATCGTTTTTATCCGACTTTTGCGTAGAAGTTTAAAGAAAGAGAAAAGAAGGCTTAATGCGTTGTAAAAATATCGTTAGCTTATTTTTCACTTTTAAGTAATTAAATAAATGTTGTAAAATAAAAAAAAATTGAAAGTAGGGTTTTCAGATTTGGAAAACGTGTGTCGGTCTGTCTGCCCCCCCCCCCCCCCCCCACCCCGAGTTGTCCGATTCGAAAGATTTTTTTTTACATTCGAAAGATCCCGACGCGGACATCTCATTTCTGTATTTTATTTTTTGATTTGAACAATTTTTCTTTCAATTTTCAGCAGTTCAAAAATTGAGCGCCTGTGGGGAAAAATGAAGCAAATTATGTCAACTCTAGGCATAAGATTAAAGTACCTTTTGAACAAGCTTATTGGAAGAGAAACTCTGAACGGGAAACAGTTTTTGATTTGAACAGTTCAAAAGGAATTTAACATTAGCGCCTACATCAGCGATTCTCAACCTGTGGGGCGCGCCCCCTTACTGGGGTGCGAGCACTCGAGAAGGGGGGCGCGAGAATATCCAAGAGAAAACATTACTTCAAAAAATTGATTAACTGACTGAAAGGAAAGCATACATACACATAGAAAACAAAGTACATTTCGACATATTTAATAACTTATTAAAGTAAAACAAATTACTAAATTAAAACTTTCTCAATCAAAACATACTAAATTAAAAACAAATTTAATAATTATTAGTAACTTCCTCGGGCATGTCTTTCAAAGCAAAGTTTTTCGAAGGAAGGCTTAATATTAGAAATAACCACCCTCAGTTGTTTCTATATTTAGCCGAGATCTATAGTTTGTCATCAAAGAAGCCACAGCAGAAAATCCAGTTTTACAAAAGTAGTTGGGAATGTTGAAAATGGTAATATAGAATGCAAAATGTCCTTGTTTTTAGTGCAGAAAAATCATCCTCTACTCCTGCCCGAAATTCAAATAGTGATTTATTACAAAATTAATTTTACAACTAAAATTACTTGTTTTTACTATTGTTTTGGCAGCTAGTTAAAAATAATTCAAAAACAGAATCCGAAGTACTCAAAATACATTATTGTTGTATACATTTATGGTAAGGGGGGCGCGATGTAAATTATTATAGAAAAATGGGCCGCGAATACTGAAAGGTTGAGAAACGCTGGCCTACATGGAAATTTCAATCCTTTATAAATCCTGTTCTAAAAGACGGATTTGCTTGAAGGTACATTTGAAGTAGTTAAGAACTAAAGGCTAAATGAGAAAGAAAGAGAGAGAGAGAGATAGCTAGATTAATGAATTTGATATTGGTGTGTATGGGAAAATAGGCTCGCATAGTTCTAGACGAAGCTTCTTGTTTTGCACTAATAATTTTAAGCTAATAAAAGATATGTGAGCCCTTCCAATTTCTACTGATTCTAATAAAACTTTCAGTCACATTCACCTGTCCTACTTACCGTGTATTAAGAAAAGCCAATGCAATTGAAAGTTGCACTATAATTAGTAACAAATGATGCAAAATGGAAGCTTTCGAAACAGTAAAAATGACTGATCTGGTAAAGCTAGTGTTAAATTTAAAGCGACTATTTGCCAAATATTTTCCTAAGCATTCAACAGTTTTGTAAGAAGTAGAGTTCGGAAGGATTCATAAAATGTTTTTAGTACACAGAAACATCCATGAACTTTGCACGAAAGTTCATTGTCATATGTTCATTACTCCTTAATTAGTTCTACGTAGTTAGTGTGGTTATGATTTTAGGAATTACTAATGTTGCTTTCATTCGTTACATAGTTCCAATTCATTATTGCTGCTTTGTGATTAGCCTCAGTGTGACGGCTGATATCACTTGAAATGGGGGGGGGGGGGAGAGGAGATCTTACGATTGGATAAATTTATGATTTCTGATTGCAGTCTTAGATTCAGCAAAATTTATGTAATTAATCTCGGCAAATATTTTTCTGCCTTTCAGTGATGTACATCCACTTAGAATTTCATTCTTACTATGGGAATTTCTTTCTGCGCGCAGGCTCAAATTAATGTCAGCTGTTTTGATTTACTGATTCTCGTCCACAGCCGCTAACGCTTGAAACTTCTAATCTTATTCTGGGGGGGGAGACGGGGTTGAAAGGTGGAAATTCTGAGAAATGAAGTAAGTTTCAAATTATTATTTGTTAACAGGAGTTCGTTCTATAAACCATGGCTGCCTGCGATCATATAGCGGCTGTCCAGACGCGGCGCCAGACCAAAGGAATAAGCGTTCAAACGATAGTTATTTTTTTCCTCACTGGTGCGCTGCAAGCATGTACTAGTTTTGTATGGAAATACATTACAAAAGCATTGTTTTTGCCGATTTTGCAGCATGCATCATGAAGATTTCTTTTTGGTAAATTTTTAGTTCATGCATTACTGATCGGAAATATGTCTCCCGATGTTTAATTGTGTCTAACCTATATATATTTATTTTAAAGAAATTTTTCATCGTGAACGAAAGAAAACGACAGAAAGCATTAGAGTGTTTTTTCTAAGCATTAAATTAGAGAATGCATACATTTTATAATTTTAGGGATTTACTAAATTCAGGTTCGTTTATATGCATATATTTTATTTGCTTTTTCACTCCATGTCATCTATTCAAGTATTCTGCAAATAGAAATCGGGAGTTTGATGCTTAGCTGATACTTTTAACCAGTGAGAGCTGACATTTGCATTTTCCCCTTATGTCTCGAACAGGTTTTATTTATTTATGCAATGGTTTTATTTATTTGTACTTCAGGTTATTAATAAGAAAACAAACGTCATTATAGCCCAAATTTCAGAAAACATATTTCGGGACAAGAGGAATCCTTTTATTAATGAATAGAGTTGTACGCATCTGGATGCAAGTAATTCGAGTGATTTACACTTACTTGGATTACATTTTTTAGGTCAAATCTTTACGCATTGATAAGGGGGTTCCTTTTAATTCCAAAATATGTGTATTTAGTAATTTTTGCACCTTGCGCTATAAGAACGTTGGTCCGCTCATTAATTTTTTACCACTCAAAAGTAAACGTTGAACTTCATATTATGTCTAGATTATGCTTTTAAATATATATATATTTTTTTTGTTCTGAGACGTTTAAATTTCTTATGCTTGTATACAATGATAAAGTTAAAAGTGAAATGAGTGAGAGAGAATCTATATTATAAATCTAGTAATGTACGTTTTTAAAATTAAACTCGCGCCACATGAACAATTGTTACATTTGAAATACCTAAAAGGAAGGGAGATTTCCCTCTAAGATTTGTTGTTGATTCTCCACGCGTTCATGAGTACACCCCTATGTTTTAAGACCATAGTCTTAAAACATAGAAAAGTAAAACTATCTAAGGGACCGTTCATAAATGATGTCACGCTCTTTTCCGATACATTTGAGCCCCCCCCCCCCTTTGTCACAAAATGTCGCAATTCAACGGAACCCCTTCCCCCCTTTGTCACATGTCACGCTATGTTGTATAAGCCTGATGTCACACTTCTTGTTACCCCCCTCCCCTTATCACACTTTGTCACAATTTCACGAACCCCCCTCCCCCCTCGAAGCTTGACATCATTTATGAATGCCCCCTAAAGCGTATTTCTGATTTAAAAGTGGGGAAACACTAATTTAAGAAAGGATTTAAGGAAAATCAGGTTACAGAAAATCAGAGAATCCGAAAGCTTTTGGTAGATTTCATCGAAGAAATGTCGGTTGCAAAGTCTTAGTATTAAAAATTGAGAATATTCAGTGTAGTCCAGAAAAAAAGAAAAAAGAGGTGAGAGGGGGGAGGCTTACAGATAAGAGCATACGTTATTGTAATGAAATAGTGGTGGGGGAGGGGGCTTTTGAAAAGTGGAGGGACGATCGTGTAAAATAAAAAAGTTTACGTAGGGTCCTGCCCCCCACCCCCCCGACTGAGAATACTCATTGCTTTTTGTTGTCAAGGAGTATGTCATCTAAATAAAAATGTTTAAAGGGATATTTAAAGAAAAATTGCTCTTATCCAGGGGTGTCCACGAGGGAAGTTCATGGCGTAGACTGCGCCATTAAATCTTTTGATGAAATTTTTTACACCCCTTGGACAGGGGGCATGCTTTCATCGAGTTTTAGCCCTTTTGGGGAGTTGTCTTTTTTGTTGGACTTCGTACCTATTAGTATGCACCATCTTGCTTAGGGGGTTGGCACCCATGTATTGTCAGTTACAAGTTTTAAAAATAATTTTGACAACTCTGAACTGCATATGGTGAAGTGTTTTAAGTAAGAATTTTTAATTTCTCATTTATTGTACTTAATTGTAATATTTGAAAATATTTCCCCTTGATTGTTTATTTTATTGAATCGTTTCCTTTTACAAAGGCCTTATCTTTGACCTTTCTTTCTTAATATTTTAGGATTTTATTCTAAATATTTAACTAGTGTAATTGCTTTAGATGAGACCAGCAAAGAAAAAAGTCGCTACTTTTATATGATAATCCATCTGTTGAAGTTAACTGAAGTCAGCTATACTATACAATTCAATATTAGTTATTCGTATTATGCTATTAGTCTGTCAATAATAATAATAAATTGTTGCATTAATCATTTACTTAATTACATAATTGTTCAACTAATCTTTATTTGTTAAGTCACTTCACAACCTAACTGCTCCACTTTCCTGTAATAATTAAATTTACAATAAATGGAATTGAAATAATTCAATTAACACAAATATTAAAAATAACTTTATTAATCATACTCTATGTCATTTTTCTTTTAACTGCTGTTGTTTAGTAGTATTAACATGAATGTATTCAAAATTGCTTAATAATAAAGTAACTAATAACCATTTAAAGACTATTCAATACGGCTTTCAAAAACCTGCTAGCCAATTTATTTGTTCTACACAATGTGAAAGGATAAAAGTATTTCAGAAAATTATGCGCAATTATTGTCGTTCAAAATAAAAATAAATCTGAATACATAATATGATCAGCCAATTGCGAAGAAAATTTTCTGTGTTTATTATGTATAATAGTATACGTATGTATGAAAAGTTCTATCTTAACGAGCAGCTTCAAAGTCTGCATGTGTTACTACCAAAAAAAAACTATTTTTTAAATTTTTCCTCTGTATTAAAAACGTTTTAATGGCAAATACATAACCCTGCAACGTATTTTCTTAGTTACTTTTGCCCTCAACACTTAAATGTTTGTCTTTCTTGAAATTCAAGCTTTTAACGCGATGATATTGCAATGGTTAGACCTTTAAATCCTCGCTTTTAAGTACATGCTAACAGCGCCAATTGACTGAAGTGGCAGAAAATGTAAGTTCTGCTTGCACGCACTTTTTCGCCCGTTTGGACAGCCGCTAATATGATCGCAGGCAGCCATGTATAAACTAACTTTTCAATCACATCGCAATTGCTGTAATTTTTGTTAATTTATAGATAGTAGTAAATTTGCTGATTGTTATTTCTAACTTCGGATTTGAAGTAATTTTACCATTACTATGCGTAAAAGTAACGCTTAATTTCGGAAGAATTTGCAAAATATTTTTGGTACACATACACGAATTTTATGCTCAATTGCCTGCTGCAGATGATTCAGTTTTCATTTTAATTTCTGATGCAGTTTCTAAACTAATGTTAGTTCTATTATAATGAAGCAATTGTTAATATTAGTTTATCTAATTAAATAGCTTAATTGTAGTGTTAACTCCTTTCAAATTAGTTTAACTATATAAAAACTTCAGAAGAGAATTTCGACTGATTAATGGCCCTCCCGCCCCGCCGGTTTTGAATCTTGTTTCTTCTGAGGTAAGTGCAAAATCTTTTCTTGGACGCGAGCAGTACTTTTCAAAAATAACTTTGACTTTCTTGATCAAAGATTCTTGGGTTTTATTTTAGAAGTGGCCGAGAGGTTTTATTGCTGAACAATTTAAGTAAAATACTTAAACACGTCCTTATTTTTTTGCAAATGAAAAATATTTTTTTCTCATACATCATCAAATTTCTTTAATCAGGAAAAAATTTAACTGAAATTATTTAAGACTTACTTTCTGTGCCCCCCCCCCCCCCTCTGACACGCAGTTTTGCTGCTTGCTTGAAAACTTTTACGATTTTTTCGTAATTCTCAAGAACATTGGTCCGTTTTTACATGGTTTTATTTAACTTGACTTGTGGCGGAATTTTGTAAGGCGGTGTTCGACAACTATTATTTCATAAATTATCTTCAAATTTTGCACACACGCTTATCTTCGATGGCAATACAATAATCCATCCATTTTATAATTTATTATAACGTTAGTTAGGAAAAAAAATTAATAATTTTGGCTCTGAGGAAATGATCAGCATTATCATTTGCCGTTTGGCAACAATAGTTTTGTTTGGATAATGCAACGATGTTTTGAATTTAAATAAAACCATGTAACTTAAAACATTTTTGGCGATTTAATTACAATTTACCATTGGGTTTAATTTTTTACGATTTTCCTTTCTTTGCAATCAATTTTAGATTTTGTCGATTAACATTGAAATTTTCTAGCTGATTTTTTTTACCAAACTAGATTTTTGCTAAACTTAAAACCGTGCAAAAATTTTTAATGCATAAGTTATTTTGACTTTAATGACCATGACTGAAATATTTAAACTTTTATACGGAATTAAAAATAAGTGCACTGTTTTTTTTTTCTTGTCAGAAATTTTCCGCTTTTTTCTGAATTCGGATATTTTATAAAAACCTTCTGAGTTCTTTTCTTTACATGTTGGTAGGAATTCCTTACTCCTGTGCAACGGGATATTCAGCTACATAAATTTAGAATTTTATTCAGTATTTGATAAGTGAGAAATGCGAAAAATTAAATCGTAAAAAAAATCCAAATGTTCAATAAATTTAATTGCTATAGTTTAAGGGCATTTTTTATTACACCAATCACATTGTGAGTTGACGTAAATTCGAAGCAAAAGTTTGAAGGGGAAAATTTATTGTCCTTATTTCGGTAATTTATTACTTTCATGTTCTATAATTAAATATATTGTTGATAAATATGAAAGGAAATATTAAATTTTATCTCGCTGTTTTGAATCACTTGAAATTGCAGATATTTCTTTTTTATGATTTATCAAGAATTTAAGATAAAGATTCCTTCAACGGAAACCAACATTCGATTACTAATGTTGTTTTATCCTGTTTGTAGATCATTGTTTACATTGATCCCCTTTTCCTATTTTTTTTAAATGAGTAATTTAAGATAACTTATTCGGTAGTGGCTCAATCAGAATTTTGCCTGGGGGCGGCGTACGGGTTTCTTATATGTATCTATATTACAATTCTAAGATAAGCAATATTGTTAAAACGGAAAATCATGGGTTATGAGAAAGAGGGGTGTGGGTTAACTCCCGAAACTATCCCCTGCATGGGCCGCTAAGAGTCTAGGCTTATCAGGGCCATCCCTTACAGGGCCTCCCTAGCGATATCGTCCACTCGGCAAAATCAACTGAAGTCGACCCGTTTAGTGCTTTGAAATGTTAAAGTCTGTAACTAAAAGAATAAAATGAGTCAACAGACTAGTATAAATTTACATTTCTTCTTTCTTTATAGTGAATTTCAGGGACTCCAATTTCGCAGTCACAACCGGTGATTTCGTTCACTCAGGAAATTCAGATAAAATCGGCATTTTTGGCTTTTGCAATTGATTTTAGATTCATAAATTATCGAGTAAAAAAGTTAAGTGCATAGTACACAGATATTTATGGGTCTGTCAATGTGTGTAAAAAATTGAAAAAGGAAAAAAAAATGAATACGTGTTTTGACATGTGTGCAGTAGCACTTCATATAACTCATCAAATGTTATGTAAATTCAAATCGCTTTCCAAAAATAATCTTTTTATAAATTTTTCGATTTAGGTTAGATTTGCGTTAAATTAATTTTTATTTCTTTGATTGTTTATATCAATTCCCTTGACTTGGATTCACGCCTGATTTGTTTGAATTTCACACAAAGAACTGGTATTGATCTTTTCACTCACACACGTACAGTAGAGTAGGAGTAATGTCTTCTCCCTCCCCCCTTTGTGCCATTTTATACGAAGACGAATTTTATTGAAAACATTTAACAAACTCGCAATCAAATTGTCTAGAGATTGCTCACTCTGCTATGGATAAGTACAATCGACCTTCGGGCCGTGGTAGCCTAGTAGTTAGGATGTCGGACTTCTAATTGTTTCGAATCCCGACCCACCATGTACACTTGGGGATACGTGCATGTAAAATCCGTGGACCCTGAAGTCTCGAGGGTACCGGAGGGTGGAAAGGTTCCCTTTCCTTCCCTTCATTCTTTGGTCAAAAAAGGGAGGTGGCGTATTTGTGGTAGCGCCATCTCGTGTCATCCAAATGCATAATGAGCCGAGTCGTACAACCACCGTTGTGGTGCTCACCTATAAACGGAAGGCGCTTCTTACTGCCTTAATTCCTTTTCGCTGCGTGAAGAGGACCTTGTATGGGCCCAAGTGGTATTAGAAGCAACCGCAACAACAAATTGGATAGCGCACAAAATAAAAATTTAAATTTTCAAAGTATGCCGTATGTTCATGTACCGTTTCAACGACAACAATTATGCAAAAATGGAAACAAAATTCTTAGTAACACTGACCTTTTTTCCCAGTTGTATAACAAATGATGAAATATAAAAAATAAATCCCTGTTGAGCAACCAGCTTTATTAAATTCATTTTTACCAGAAAAATTTAACTCATTACAAACTCAATTATTAAAGCTGATATTAACGAGCAAATTGTATCAGTCCCATCATTCTCGTTATAACAGAGTTCTACTGTATTCGGTATAAGAAAAAGAAAACAGAATCCTCGAGCATTGTGTACATTTATAGAGTACTACTTTATTGTATAACAAAATGTAAGCTCTTTCAAAATTAACTGCTTAATAGGTGTCGATTCTCTTATATTACGTCTTGATAAAGGAATGAGTTTTGAGTTTGATCAAATTATCTGATTACTTTCAGCCGAAGATGCGAGTTTTCATGTGAGGGGTCGATTTAATTAATTAAAAGTTTCGTTTAAATGCGTCTAAAACTGAAATTTTGAAAATGGGGGAAAGTGGAGGCAAGTTACATGAGTAACAAATGCGTTGTATTGTGAAAATATCAATGTGTGTAATAATCATAATACTTCTGTGCGTTTTAATCTAGCATGATTCTTATTTTTAATCCGGTTCACGGAGTAAAATAGTGGATAATTGATCTATGATTTTCGGGTAAGATGTCATAGATTTTCAAATCTCGTTTCACTTGTTGCTGCTTCTCGATACCACAAATATAAGAAAACAAATTGTATCAGAAGATTTTTCTTGCTGCCTCATTCCCCTGAGCTTCGGTTACACCCTATCAGGAAAGCGACCAGATTTCTCTGTACCTTCACTTAATATTGATCAATTGTTTTTAATCACTTCACAAATTTTGTTCTATTTATTTCAGGTGGCTGCATCATGGGCTATGGTGTTTACGTTTAGAAGTGAAGTGAGTACCATTTTCATACATTTAGAAATTAGATCAGTGTATATGTAGAAATAGCGAAAGCCTTTTTATATTCGAAAATATGATCGTGTAGCTTATAAATTACTTTTGCATTTTTACAAAAGTTGCGTAAAAATACTCTGTAAAGTCGATGAAATATGTATTTAAACGATGATTTCGCGATTACGAAAAAAGGATAAGTAAATTTTCCCCATTTTTCAAATATGTTTCACTCTTATGTGTTGAGTCATTTCTCATGTGTCCAACCTTCCAAGCCTAAAAATAAACTTTCTGCAGGCACTCATAGCGTTTTGTAAAACTTAATAAATTTTTAACGCCTCTCATAAATGACATATGTTTGTAGTCGAAAGGTTAGCTCATGAAACCCTCACGTTTTAAAAGAAGTGTTCCCAAATTTGAAAAAAAAAAAAAAAAAAGTCCTGGGCAGAAAGACTGACTTTTTGTATTGTTTTATTTATTTATAATATTTAACTTATTCATTGTGGTCGGAAGGGCATATAATGGATGAGAGCAGATTATTAAGTGATTGGCCTTACAAATCTGATTTTCATGAAATGAATGAAAATAAATGTTGTTTAATGACATTATAAGCAATAAAAAATTTACTGATTTTTTTTTCTCAAAAATAATAAAGCGTATAAAAAGTGAAATTTTCCACTCTTGGGCAGAAGCCATGTCAGTTTATTTAAAAGTGTAATCTGTCTTTGTTGCTGCTTTACTTTGAAATTTTTTTAAACGGCAGTACGAGCTGAATTTCTCCTCCGAAACCTTCTTTAAAATTGCGCATGCGTCAAGTCTATTTTGATTTCATCGAAATAGGGAGAGGGAGAAGAAATAAAATTGAGGAAATGGATACTTTTTGCAACTTCGGAAATTGTCCATCTCAGGGTTTCACACCTTTACTGTATAGAATCGTTCGCAAAGTTCTAGTCACAGCTTTCGTAAATGAACAGTACTTAAAAACTCGGGGTAAGTTTTATAAGAAGATGATCGACTCGGTCTGATAAATAGTTTTAGACTTTCAGAAATGGCTTGAGAGGTATTGCTCATGCAATTGGTATCAGAAACAGATTAATTTTGTAAGTTATTTTACTTCTTATTTGCTATTATTAGGGTGAGAAAGGAGCTATTTTTCATTGAATCAAATAAATCTTGGAAACAAAATCTTGTAAAAAGTGAAATTTCGAAACGAGGTATTGCAAAAACAATTAAATGATTGCTTATATTGGCTTTATGGGTAAGAATGCATCTGGAAGCGTGTTTTAATTCATTTGATATCTTTATTGTAAGTGTCGAGTCATTGCTATAAGTTTTTAAGGTTTCAATTTATTGTAACTAAAATTCTGGCGTTTAGCGTACTAATTTGTTTTAATACAAATGTCTTTTGGGCTCCGTGTATTTTCAAAACTTGGATAAACAGCTTATAAGTCAACATTTGATAAATAAAATAACCGGTTTAGCAGCTTTTACAGTTTTAAGAAAGAGCTAATTTAATGCGGAGGATTTTACTTCTCAGAAATCTTTAATATTTCTTTGCGACAAGTTTTTTTCCTACATTCTTCAGTTGAGACTACAATTTAGACACTAGGTCTGAAAATTTACTGGATCAGATATTAGCTAATTTTATCATGATTATTAAAACTGCCCTTCCTTATAAAATTGTTCTAATTTATTTTGCTAGTCTTCATATGAGAATACAGTTTAGACACTAACCGCCATATTCACCGTCAACCTAACTCCACGCGTGAAACCACGAGATCCGTTAACTCGGAGTTGGGGCTCAGCGCTGCGAAGTTAAAAATCGGTATTCACGGAGGAAAATCAACCTGGGGTTTTCCAACCACGAAGTTAGTCAACTCGACGCCATGTGGGAACGTACGCAGGCTCGTTATTGGTCAAAACTATCACATGATTTTCTTCATGCTTTTTCGCCGCGCAGTGTACATTTCGTTTCCCGTTTTTTAAAATTCTCGTTCTCTGCGATATAGCGATGAATAAAACACGAGTGGTTTTTAGCCCGTTTGAGAAGGTATTACTTCTAGCACTCGTGGAAAAAATTTAAAAATATTGAAAAGTAAAGAATCCAATAAAATTTCTCTCGGAAAATGAAAGTATATATATATTTAACGAGGAGGAAATTATAACTAACTTTACCGTAATATATCTCTTTCTGACATTAGAAATGTACCATTCACAAACGATATATATATACTATAATATAGAAATGTATCATTATGAACTAAGCAGTAGTGTATTATTGTATCTTTTAAATTTTTATTTGAATATTCTTTCAATGCCCACGGACCCCCCCCCCCCCGAAAATTTTCGCAATGTAGCATATATTCCTCCCTGAAACTTTCCTCAACATAACTGTTTCAAAGCACCCCCCCCCCCCAAAAAAAAAAAAAAAAAAAATCTGGCTATGGCCTTGCATTAAATTCATCAGAGTATTTAAAAAATGGATTTGATTTCAATTATAACTATTGTAAATATTTTATTCTTACAATCACTTCGCATTGGCAAAGTACAGTAAAAATTTGGTTTAAGTCTTACAACTGCATGAAACGGCAATTCAAAATTATGTGATTTGGGGTTAACAAGAACCCTTTTTCTAATGCAAATATGATTTCATTAATACAAATACATATGGCGAATATTTTGACTTTTTCAAAAACCTTGCAGTTTACCTTTAAATACAAAACTGCCATTAGCATTATGGATTCATTTCATATGTCTTTTTTTTTTTTTAAAGAAGCTTTTCACATATTAAAAACCTTTGTTAAATTAAAAAAAAAAAAAGAAAATGTACAAGCAAATGTAAATTGGTCAATGACATAAAACACATGGTAAAGGTCAACAAGTTTATTTTATTCGACATACATAAATCAAAATATTCCTCATGAACTTCGCAGGCCCAGAAGTAACCTTGGCAAAAAAAATCAGGACGCATGTTAAATGTTCAGTATATACATGTACACTTTAAAGTAGAATAAAATTATATCAAAAAGCAACAAGGAGAGAGAAAAATAAATAATTAAATAAAAATACTAAAGATATATTACCCCCCATTGTTTGGTATTTCTGTTCAACTATGAATCATGATAAAGTTTCAAAATCTTTAATGAAGTAATAGCTCCCGAGAGAAAAACATTATCGGAAACACACAAAAGTGACAAAGAAATCATTGAACAATACTAGTTAACAAAATTAAAACAACTCTAAAGTTGTATTTTTTGTAAGGCCTCTTCAGAAATTCAAGATCGTGTAAGGCGAAGAAAGCTCTAAAAACTCAACATATTCAATTTTCGCAACATCCAGTCCGCCATTGCTAATGTTTACATGTACTGCGCATGCGCTCAAACCTTAACTTTGCTCTGGAGCTTGGTTGAGTTACTCGATGTGGCATGGTTTCGGAAACCTGTTTGCGCGTAGTCAAAGTTGATGGTGAATAGGAAATCCGCGGTAACTCCAGGTTGGAGACCGGTTGCGCGTCAAACCATGAGGTTAGAGTTGACGGTGAATACGGCGGTAAGACTGTAAATTACTAGATCAGGTATTCGCTAATCTTATGCTAAACTAAAATTGCTTTTTCTTGTCAATGTCTTCGGATTTATTTTCTTGCATTCTTTATTTGAGACTGCATTTTGAACACCACGAATGCAATTTTACTAGACAAGCCACTCGCAAATTTTATCATGAAAAATTAAAACCGCTTTTTCCTTTAAAAGTCTTCAAATTTATTTTCTTACACTATTGATTTGAGAATACGTTTTTAACACTACGAATGTAATTTACTGGATAGGTCACCAGCTAATTCTATCATGATAAATTAAAGCTGTATTTTTTATTGAATGTCTTCGGATTTATTTTCTTGCATTCTTCATTTGAGCAGTTTAGGGCATAGACCTTGTAAAATCGTACACACCACTTGGGGGCGTTCTAGTGGCACAAGGGCGGGAATCGATCCGGCTCACTTGTTGAAGAGGAAAAGTCAATCTCTGTTTAGAAGGCGTTGCTCCTGCCGATAAGCGAGCATTTCGAATTCCACTTGGATTGGGGTCTTCGCGCCCTGGGGAGAAATTAAGGCGAAAGCAGATAAGGCGAAACGAGATAAGACAAGATACGCTAATAGGTTGGAACTAGATCGTCTAATTCATGTGACCTGTTTGCATATCGGTCACTTGCAAAGCGAAGGAAAAGCCAGCGTTACTCCGTCTATGCTAATATGTGTATAGCTTAGATACTATGGATGAAATTTACATGAGACATTCGCCAATTTTATATTAATTAAAACTGAAATTTCATTTAAATGTCTTCGATTATTTACTTGATGCTTTTTTTTTTTTTTTTTGAAAAATGAAACCACTTAATTGCGATTTAATTAGTTCTTTTATTCCAGTTTTAAGATTTGTTCAGCAATTACAAAAAAAAAAATCATTTTCTAAAGTTTTATATTCTGTTGAAGATGATCAAAAAGCGCGTCAGACATAATTTGTTAGAAAACTAGAATAATTAGAAAGTGGGTCATTTCCCAGAGTCTTACGCTTTCTGCAACCAGGTTGCATACTGTGTTTAACTTATATATTGCATATATTTTCTCAATATTTTAGCGGGCAACGCTGGGTATTTTTCTTACAAAAAAGTTTTGATTGGTGTTATTTATCACTTTGTTATGGCAACATATATAGCTAATCATAAAAACACACACACACACGCATATTTATATATATAAAAAAATAACTCGCAGACAAATCAAATTACATATTGATAAATTAAATATGATTTCGTGCATGTTATTTTTTTTTCTCTATAGCTTTGTTTCTTTTTTCTAACGGAAATAAATGTTTATTTGATAACAGATTACTTGTTTTCTATGAGTGGAAATAAGTCAAGGGCTCAATTTTCATTTGATTTTGAAAGTACCATCCAACCTAACTGCAATTAGTGATTGCTCCATTTGTGGAGCCACTAAGTATATAGTCTAGAGCCGTCCTTTTGCTTGCTACGTAAATTCTTAATTTTATTCATACAAAGCAAGCCTAAAAAAAAAATGGAATTTCTCGAAAAATATTGTATTTAATTCTCAACAAAGAGATAATTAAAATTGATTCGTTGATTTGCTCTTACTTGAGAACTGCATAATTGGGTATTCTTATTTAAAAAATCTGAAGGAACTTCCATTGCAAGACAAGTGTTGTAAGGGGGGAAATATAGTACTCCGCTGCATTGAATTATTTTGAATATAAAGTATACTAGAAAATATTAAGCCCTCTATCATTCCTAATTGTTGCATGCACTCAAACAGTAAAATGTTTCAGATAATCATGGAAGAGTGTAAACAGAATTGTCTTGGATAAATATTTCTTTTGCATTTATATCACAGGAAAAATGAGTGGAGGTAATATAAATGTTGGTCGTTCGAAACATGAGGTCATTGATAATGAATTATAAGATAAATTGATCTCATTTCCATATAACATTAAAACAAGGAAATATGAATGTTCCGCTTCTGCAATTTAGATAGACGCGTTAGAAATTGTAATAATACAAAATTTAAATGTTTATTACTTCGATTTTCTCAAATTTATAATTAATGTTTAAAATTATATAAATATTTAAAGTTATTTGGTTTGAAAGTATTAGGATATTGTTTTCCACCTACGTTACTTATGTCTGGATAAGAAATTTAGATTTTAGTGACTTCAACAAGGTGCTGTAATAAGAGAAAATCATGACTTCAAATATTTTAACACGATCAAATATCTGTCCTAAAAAAGCAAAAAGAAGATTTCTATAAAAGCGATTAAATGATAATAATAAAAATATTTTTCAATAAAATTTTCAGGGAGAAAGAGTACTAATTACGTGTATGCTAAAAGACGCTCAAAAATGTTGAGTATTCAAATAATTAACGTTATTCAAAAATTGAATATTTTTATTGCAATTCATATTGTTCAAAAATAAGGGTTGGACACTCAAACCTCAGTTGAGTATCCTTCCGCGAGACGTGTTATTTAAGCATCCGTGGAATAGTCGACCCGTTCGATGTGAAAGTCTTGTAAAAAGACGACACAGGCCTGAAAAAAGCATATTTTTTACTTTATATAAATCATTTCAAAAATTATTTTGACAAATTCATATATTCAGTGTTTAATGTCTTCTGGGGGACAGACATTCAAAATTTCCTAGTTTGAAATAGTTAGGTGTTTGCTTTTCCAGCTGTGTCGCTATTGAGATAGGTTTAGAAAAACTGTTCTCAATCTCTTAAACGCTGCAGTTATTAAAGAGAAAATCATTTCATTAGGGAACTTTCTTTTAAAGAATCGCATCACTGATGTATTCAATGAAAAGTCTGTCCTAATTAAGCAAATAAATTTCTCCTCTAAAAAAATCAAATTAAATTGTAAAAAAATGAGAAAAAACATTTTAAAAAATGCAAATAAAAAAAAGAAGCTATGTATGATCTTAATTTAATTTTAAGCTTAAAGGTAAAATTTTGAGTACTGGATTGCAAAATTTTTATGTAAATTATTTTAAGATGTTTATGATACCTTATTCAAAATGTAAAACATGGTCGAGCAATCCTCTGTGAGACGATTATTGCACTAACCGTAAATCAGGTTGTCGACCGATGTGAAAACCATTCAATGGTGGAGGCAAGCCTGATAAACATAAAAGCATACATTGTAAATGTAACTTCTAAAAAACTAACTTCTAAAACTTAATAACTTCTAAAAAAAAAATAGTTCCTAATTTTATACCTTTATTGTTTATTAGCTTCCTTCTGACAGACAGGTTCAAAATTGCCTAGTTTGAAATTGTTAGGTGTTTGCATTTCCAGCTGTGTCACTATTGAGATAGCGAACACAGCTTTCAATAAAGAAAAACTGTTCTCAAACGCTTGAAAACTGCGCTGTTATTAAAGAGAAAATCATTTCGTTAGGGAACTTTCTTTTAAAGAGTTGCATCTCTGATGTATTGAATAAAAAGTCTGTCCTAAGGAAGCAAATAAATTGCTCCTCTGAAAAAGTCACAATAAAAAAAAAGGGGAAAATAAAGATATAAGAAATAAGAAAAAGAAAAGGAGCAATGTATGATCTTAATCTAATTTTAAGATTAAAAAAGGTAGAATTTTGAGTACTTGATTGTAAAATTTTTATGTAAATTATTTTAAGATGTGTATGATGCATTATTCTAAACATAAAACATGGTCGAGCAACCCTCTGTGAGACGATTATTGCACTAACCGTGGATCAGGGGTCGACCGATGTGAAAACCATTCAATGGTTGATACAAGCCTGATAAACAAAAAAGCATACATTGTAAATGTGTGCATAACTTCTAAAAAAAAAAATAGTTCCTAATTTCATACCTTTCTTTAATAGCTTCCTTCTGACAGACATATTCAAAATTGCCTAGTTTGAAATTATTAGGTGTTTGCATTTCCAGCTGTGTCACTATTGAGATAGGTTTAGAAAACTGTTCTCAATCGCTTGAACGCTACTGTTATTAAAGAGAAAATTATTTTGATAGGGAAATTTCTTTTAAAGAGTTGCATCTCTGGTGTATTGAATGAAAAGTCTGTCCTAAGGAAGCAAATAAAATGCTCCTCGAAAAAAGTCACAATAAAAAAAAAAAAGAAAGAAAATATGATATGAGAAAAAAAAGAAAAGAAAAGGAGCAATGTATGATTTCAACCTTATTTTAAGATTAAAAAATGTAGAATTTTGTGTACTTGATTGTAAAAGTTTATGTAAATTATTTTTAAGATGTTTATGATACTTTATTCTAAGTATAAAACATGGTGGAGCAACCCTCTGTGAGACGATTATTGCACTAACCGTGGATCAGGGGGTCTACCGATGTGAAAACCATTCAATGGTTGATACAAGCCTGATAAACAAAAAAGCGTACATTGTAAATGTATGCCTACCTTCTAAAAAAAATAGTTCCTAATTTTATACCTTTATTGTTTAATAGCTTTCTTCTGACAGACATATTCAAAATTGCCTAGTTTGAAATTGTTAGGTGTTTGCATTTCCAGCTGTGTCACTATTGAGATAGGTTTAGAAAAACTGTTCTCAATAGCTTGAACACTGTGCTGTTATTAAAGAGAAAATCATTTCGTTAGGGAACTTTCTTTTAAAGAGTTGCATCTCTGATGTATTGAATGAAAAGTCTGTCCTAAGGAAGCAATTAAATTGCTCCTCGGAAAAAGTCACAATAAAAAAAAGAAAGAAAATAAAGATATGAGAAATAAGAAAAAGAAAAGGAGCAATGTATGATCCTAATCTAATTTTAAGATTAAAAAATGTACAGTTTTGAGTACTTGATTGTAAAATTTTTATGTAAATTATTTTAAGATGTTTATGATACATTATTCTAAACATAAAACATGGTCGAGCAACCCTCTGTGAGACGATTATTGCACTAACCGTGGATCAGGGGGTCGACCGATGTGAAAACCATTCAATGGTTGATACAAGCCTGATAAACAAAAAAGCGTACATTGTAAATGTATGCTTACTTTCTAAAAAAAATAGTTCCTAATTTTATACCTTTATTGTTTAATAGCTTTCTTCTGACAGACATATTCAAAATTGCCTGGTTTGAAATTGTTAGGTGTTTGCATTTCCAGCTGTGTCACTATTGAGATAGGTTTAGAAAAACTGTTCTCAATAGCTTGAACACAAAGAGAAAATCATTTCATTAGGGAACTTTCTTTTAAAGAGTTGCATCTCTGATGTATTGAATGAAAAGTCTGTCTTAAGGAAGCAAATTTCTTCTCCAAAAAAGTCAAAATAAATATAAAAAAAAAGAAAGAAAATAAGATATGAGAAAGAAAAGAAAAGGAGCAATGTATGATTTCAACCTTATTTTAAGATTAAAAAATGTAGAATTTTGTGTACTTGATTGTAAAAGTTTTATGTAAATTATTTTTAAGATATTTATGATACTTTATTCTAAGTATAAAACATGGTGGAGCAACCCTCTGTGAGACGATTATTGCACTAACCGTGGATCAGGGGGTCTACCGATGTGAAAACCATTCAATGGTTGATACAAGCCTGATAAACAAAAAAGCGTACATTGTAAATGTATGCTTACCTTCTAGAAAAAAATAGTTCCTAATTTTATACCTTTATTGTTTAATAGCTTTCTTCTGACAGACATATTCAAAATTGCCTAGTTTGAAATTGTTAGGTGTTTGCATTTCCAGCTGTGTCACTATTGAGATAGGTTTAGAAAAACTGTTCTCAATAGCTTGAACACTGTGCTGTTATTAAAGAGAAAATCATTTCGTTAGGGAACTTTCTTTTAAAGAGTTGCATCTCTGATGTATTGAATGAAAAGTCTGTCCTAAGGAAGCAATTAAATTGCTCCTCGGAAAAAGTCACAATAAAAAAAAAGAAAGAAAATAAAGATATGAGAAATAAGAAAAAGAAAAGGAGCAATGTATGATCTTAATCTAATTTTAAGATTAAAAAAGGTAGAATTTTGAGTACTTGATTGTAAAATTTTTATGTAAATTATTTTTAAGATGTTTATGATACCTTATTCAAAATGTAAAACATGGTCGAGCAATCCTCTGTGAGACGATTATTGCACTAACCGTAAATCAGGTTGTCGACCGATGTGAAAACCATTATATGGTTGGTACAACCCTGATAAACAAAAAAGCGTACATTGTAAATGTATTGCTTACCTTCTAAAAAAAAATAGTTCCTAATTTCATACCTTTATTGTTTAATAGCTTTCTTCTGACAGACATATTCAAAATTGCCTGGTTTGAAATTGTTAGGTGTTTGCATTTCCAGCTGTGTCACTGTTGAGATAGGTTTAGAAAAACTGTTCTCAATAGCTTGAACACTGTGCTGTTATTAAAGAGAAAATCATTTCGTTAGGGAACTTTCTTTTAAAGAGTTGCATCTCCGATGTATTGAATGA
Organism: Octonoba sinensis; assembly: GCA_038502835.1. Classification (NCBI taxonomy): domain Eukaryota; kingdom Metazoa; phylum Arthropoda; class Arachnida; order Araneae; family Uloboridae; genus Octonoba; species Octonoba sinensis. The sequence goes on along the minus strand of CM076598.1, from coordinate 199,269,827 downwards.
AAAGTCTGTCCTAAGGAAGCAAATAAATTGCTCCTCGGAAAAAGTCACAATAAAAAAAAAGAAAGAAAATAAAGATATGAGAAATAAGAAAAAGAAAAGGAGCAATGTATGATTTTAAACTAATTTTAAGATTAAAAAATGTAGAATTTTGAGTACTTGATTGTAAAAGTTTTATGTAAATTATTTTTAAGATGTTTATGATACTTTATTCTAAGTATAAGACATGGTGGAGCAACCCTCTGTGAGACGATTATTGCACTAACCGTGGATCAGGGGGTCGACCAATGTGAAAACCATTCAATGGTTGATACAAGCCTGATAAACAAAAAAGCGTACATTGTAAATGTATGCTTACCTTCTAAAAAAAAATAGTTCCTAATTTTATACCTTTATTGTTTAATAGCTTTCTTCTGACAGACATATTCAAAATTGCCTAGTTTGAAATTGTTAGGGATTTGCATTTCCAGCTGTGTCGCTATTGAGATAGGTTGAGAAACTGTTCTCAATCGCTTGAACGCTACTGTTATTAAAGAGATAATCATTTCGTTAGGGAACTTTCTTTTAATGAGTTGCATCTCTGATGTATTGAATGAAAAATCAAATTAAATTTTAAAAAATAAAAGAAAATGAGAAAAGAACATTTAAAAAAATGGAAATAAAAAAGGAGCTATGTATGATCTTAATATAATTTTAAGCTACTAGTTCGATTTTCTTATTAAAAACCTAAAATAACAAGTAAATAAAATGAATAACAAAAGAAAAATAAAAGTAAACATTTCTCAGATTTTTAAAATTTAGTTTTAAATTTTCCATGAAAAACTTACCGGATCAATTGTGTATTAAATTGCTTATAGTTTCTAAATTATTGTTTTAAACGAAGGATGTAAAAGAGCTATCATTTGAAAAAAATATAGTTATGTATTTTCCACGACCTGAACGAAAGTATAAGAACGTAAATAAGACTATCCTTTTCACAGTGCTTCAATTCTTTATATTTTCTTCGGAAGAAATATTCTTTATTTCTTTTCCCGAAATTTGTTACTCATTGAATTTGTTTCGCATTTTGACAAAATTCTGTTTTCCGTGAAATACGTTATCTTTGTGGAGTTATGTTCGCTAAGATAAAAGTTCAGAACCTACATTAGCATAATTTTGAATGGTAGGCTCTTTAGCTTTTACTGAAACTATCAATAAAATAAAAAAGCTAATGAGACAGCTCCAATCAACATCACTTAAAAGGCAAACAACACATAACGGGATTGTGGTTGTTGCATTATCTCATGATGGGGGAAAACATGCTTTTCGGCTGCTAAACTACAAGCTTTTTCTGCTTTGAAAAGATGTTTCTTTTAATTCTAGAACACGTGGAAGCATTTTCTTGCAAATTGAGCTTTCGGAATCTGTGAATTACCGACTTTTAACGATTCATTTATTGGATACTGATCCATTGTAATTGGATTTCACGTGTGCGCGACCGCCGAAAGTGAGGACGCGAATGGTCGGGAGCTTCTGCATGATTGCACAGACGCGCAGGGCTTGAGGGAATAATAGTTGAGGGCATCAAATATGTGTGAAATTGTTCCAAATGCATTCTTACCCATAAACCAACAGATACACGTAATTATTTTTTCAATAACTAGCTACGCATTTCATTTTTATAATAATTGTGAGCAAAGATACCAAAACTTCAAGTTTATAACTTGTTACAGAGATATTTATTTGATTCAAATAAAAGGATTTACCTTCCCGCTAACTCTATGGTTATAAAGGAACTCATTTGTACATTACGTTTGTTGAAATTTGCTACATACTTTCTGTGTGGAGTTACGGATTTCTGTTATTATCTCTTAACCCTGTATTTAAAATATTATCCCGCTGTTTCATCCTTAAAACATCAGCAATGCAATTTATCAAGTATTTGGACATTAATTCAGGTTTTATTCTAGAGATGGCTTAGTAATTTTCTTTGCAATCTAGGTTTATATTTTTCTTACCGCCATAGCTTTGATGACATTTAAATTTTAAAATAATGAAGTAGTGAATTTTATTGTCTATGAATTCATATTTTTCGACTTAAGTTTAGCTAATTAGTTTCTTTTTTCCCCGAATTCGTCTCAGTTAAGGTTAGGTAACTATTAAAATTAATTTTTATTGATTGACAAAAAAATATATATATGTCCTGATAGTTTTTTTTTTCTATTTGATTATTTTAGTATGAATTATTATTTGAGCTGCTCAGAAGTTGGAGTAAGTCAGTAATTGGAGGTTTTTGTTATCTATTTATTTATTTATTTATTTTGAATTCTAATATTAGCCTAACACTATTTTTAGAATAAAAGTGTAGAAAATACTTATGTGTAATAAGTTGTAATAATATTAATTAATAATATTTTGCTGTCATTTATTAAACCCCTTAAATATCTCATCATCAATGAAATGGGTCTTAAAGGGTTACTTACATTTTTTGACTTCTGAAAGGGTTAGTTACACTGTTTAACTTCTGAGCAGCTCATTTATTAATATGAATGCACTCAATCCGGCCATTTTTTTAAAGTGCAGTTGTTTTCTGATACATACATGACGACAAATAATTGTTCTGTTTTTTATATAAATGCTGTTGCTCCGAGCTACAGAACCATGAAGAGAGCGGATATGATGGAGTAACTTATCAAAACATAAGGTAAGTTCTTTTATTTTGTAGCTACTACTTCCTGCCATGACACTGGCATGACCATGAACTTGTCTCCTACTATGAACTAAGTTTTCAATTGTAATACTAAGTGAAACATAACCTGTTAATAAATTTTAAAAAAAGTAATGTTAAAAAGAATGAGTAAATAAATCTTTTATTATCGGCAGATAAAATGAAAATGTAAAGCATGCTTTAAATAAATTCAGTTGAACAACTAAAATACAGTTTTCTAAATACAGTTTTTGGGTTAGATATTATTTTTAAAAAATCATTTCAAGCTACTGTAAATTAGCTTTAACGTTTTGCTAAATAATATTTAAAAAAAAAAGTGTTCTATTCTCAACCCGTCCAAATTATTATTCCATTTACTGTACAGCAAAACCTGTTTTTGTGCGGTGGATAGGGACCGCATAAAAGAAATCGTACAAAAAAATATTCGGAAATTTTATAAATTCTTACATATAATAAACAATTTTGTCCGATATACTACCTAAAATTTTTTTTATGCGGTGGATAAGGACCGCATAAAAAAAGTCGGAATTAGAAAATGCATCAATGATTTATGAAATAGATGAGAGAATGCTTTCAATTAAATTAAATAATTAACCTAAAGAAATTGTAAAAATATTGAATTCTTCATTGTACATATACATGGAGAAGTTTTCAAATTATACATTAAATAGTTTGCTTCTACTCATCGTATCTCCTTGTGACGAACTGGTTGAAAATCGCTTTCGTCCTTGAAGATAGGATTTCAATTATTTCTTTTTTGGTACCATGAAGTCAGTGATCAGTTTTTGTGACGACGGTCGACTGGTCAATTGCTTGTAAACGTCACGATAGTGAGACATGCATGATCTCAGTTCTTTTTGGAATTTTAAGCGTCTTTCCGCATTGGTATCTATTTTAAGAAAATGCGTTTCCAATTTTTTAGAAATATGGATCCCTGCATATATTTTATCTGCTGTAATAGATTCCGGTTCTTCTAGTCCATTTTCATAATCTATCAAACTATTGAAAATGTCACTATCATCGATAGATTGGTCCTCAATCATCTCGTCAAGGTCATTTTCGCCGAAATTATCAAAGCCTTCTCCTATAATTTTTATTTCTACAGTAAACACATGGGCACTTACCATGTGCTTAATGTATAAATAAAAATTATAATTAGTTGTCATTTTTAAATATGTATATGTACATTGATAGGAAACATTAAACTGGAGCTAATGCCGCTAAGATTCATATACCGCATAAAAATAAATCGCATGAAAAAAATCGCACAAAACTAAAATCGCACAAAACATTCTTATCACGGAGCGAAGCTGTCACCACCCCATTGCTTTGTGAGAATGAAAAAAAATTCTCGGTGCTTTTCCTTTTCGGGGGCCCCCAAAAGAGTCAAGCAAGCAACTCAAAATAATGTCTTTTCCAGTTCCCTGGTTATAATCTTATTAAATTTGTAAAAATAAGAATAAATGATAGATATATCGCCTGATAGGATTTTAAAAAAAGTGCAGTTATGGTGTAAAACTTTTTTTTTAAAGGTCTCATAGCTGAAACTTTTTAAATAAGACTTTCTTGTTTAGGAGGACTACAGTAGTCAGGCGTACCGAAATTATTGTTCGATAGTCCCATTACCTTTGGAGCTCTTGGCGCAAAAAAGTAATTGGTATCCGTTGCCATCGGATTCCACCTGTGTACCAAAATCCGTTCGATTCTTTGAGCTGCTTTTTGCCGAGGTGTAGACCGAAGATAAAACGAGATTGAGCGTAAGGTGTTGTAACTTCGAATGTTATCCAGGATAAATTGAGGTCGTGCGGTATGAAAAAAAAAGCACTGTAGTTAGGTTTCACTTCAAACTTGTGAAATGTAAAATATCCGAATCGTAAAACATGAGGCCATTTTAGTTTAAAACTAATTATGAAACAATTACTAGTTACAAAAGAAGATATAAACTTAAAACTTACAGGTTTCCGTGCCTCACATTGTGAATCTATAATCCTTCTCTGCTTCTTTCAGTACGTGCTTTCATTGCGCGGCCTATATCAGCGGCTCGCAATCTTTTTTTTTTTTTCGCGTACCACCCTTTTTTGCAAACTATTTGCGTACCACTGCGAGTATAGCTTTATTATATACAATAGAATACCAATAGATTATAGAAAAATACTAGAACGACTTGGCAATATAAATTGTACAATTTTCGATAGTTATTAAGGGGACTTGGCATCTTTTGACAATTTTTTTTATTTAATAACTTTTACCTATTTCATTTGTATATTATGAAGTGCTATTGTTCAACAAAACGATTTTCACGTGAAAAATCCAAATTCAACTAACAGAAAATTTTAAAATTTAATTTTTTAAAAATAATTTAACGATTTTAAATTTCCTTCCTCTTCTTCAGTTCTTCATTTTTTTAACCAAATTTTTTAAAAGTACTTATTATAGTATGGTTTACAATTTTAGGGATGGGTTTTTTATTAATTAATAAGTTTTTGAGGAAAAAGTTTTTAAAGTTACATCGATGATAAAACACAAAAAAAGCGACTTTTGTTACATTTTCATTTAAAAATTTTTTTTTAGAAATATATAGCAAAATCTATCCTTAATTTTATCAAGCACATCATATTGAACGCACACAAAACATTTCAAGTTGCTACATGAATATATGTAGAAGATTTAGCATTTTAAGTACTACAATATTGCGAAAAAACACAAACCGAGAAAACGCAGTTTAAAGAATTCACAAACCCTACTAAAACATCAGAAATATTTGAATTCTCTTACTTCTTAACTACATTTCTATTAGTTGTTTCGATTCAAAACTTCGCTCAGATATACTAGAAGAGTCGAACCACATTTTAAGCAAAAAATTGAAAAATCGGTATTTTCATCAATTTCTACATTTGAAAGGTGCCAAGTCCCCTTAAGGCAGAGAAAAGCGTTCATTAAAATAAAGTTGTATATAAAATAAAATGTGTGCATAAAATGTATTTCATAATGTATAAAATGTATAAACTATATTTCCTCTTGGGAAAGACATGTTTGCCTGTAATGGGGTTGTAACCTTCAGTCGCAAACTTGATCAGAAAGCATTGGAATCGTGAATAGGAACATAAAAACAATATTACCGTTGAAAAAAATGTTTTACTTAAAATACTTTTTAAACCAGAGAGGTTTGAAAAAGCCCTTCGTTCAAAATAAGGCGTGGTATCGTATGACGTCACAACTGACTTCGCACGTTTTCTCCTCGGCGCGCAAGGCAGAAATTAGTGCATTTTCATAAGGTCGCGTTGCTTCTAAAAGTTTTACAGCCGGATTATCTGAGAAATTATTGTGGTTTTTAGGAATACCATACGTATTATAAAGATTTTCTACAATTAGGTGATGAGGGAAAAATTGCCTATCATAAAATCAGCATATATTATGATCAGATAAATTTCGAAAGATATTTAATATTTTTTTCTATTATTTGTTAATGTGCTTGCGGAAAAGTAGTTTTTATTAATTGAATCAAATAAATACATCCTATGCTTCGCGATAATTATTGTAAAAAATAAAATTGCGAAACAGGAAATTGCAAAAATAACTGCAATTACATATTTCTATGGATTTTGAGATAAAAATTCTTTTGCATGATATATATGCGTACTTTTAAAGTCTACACCACTGAAATTTTATGTTATTAATGCATGGTGAAAATTTTTCATTATTTAAATTATTTATAACTATAAGACATTTTTTTGAATGAATAACTTTTAAACAACTTCTTTAATAGAAGTAAATGCCGTTTTGGTTCTGCATACTTTTTTGTAATTCAGCATTTCGAAACTAAAAGAACCAGCTTAGTATATTTCGCAAATAATTGCCAAAAAACGCGAATTTGAACACGATGCGAACGAATTAACTTTTCAGAAACACATACCTATTTTTATTTTATTTTTTTTTTCTTCACGAAAGCAGTTTTCTTACGTTTTCGTTTGAGACTAATTCAGACATTATGATTAATTTACTTCACCACTAATTTTATCGTTGAAATTAAAAATGCATTATCCTTTGAATTTTCGACGGATTATTTACTTATTAATCTGTTCTTTAAAAATGAAGAAGTATTTCATTAGTTTCAAGAAAACGTTTTCTTGATTGCTTTTACGCACCCGAGAAAAGAATGATTTCTTAACTTTCAGGCGAAGCTTATCAGTAGCAAACTGATATAGATATTAGGGATTATTCAAAAATGATGTCACGCTTCGAGGGGGGGGGGGTTCGTGAAATTGTGACAAGGGGAGGGGTAACAAGAAGTATGACATCATGCTTATACAACATAGCGGGATGCGTGACAAAGGAGGGGAGGGGGTATGTTGAAGTGTGACATATTGTGACAAAGGGGGGAGGGAGGTCAAATATATAGGAAAAAAGCGTGACATCATTTACGAACAGTCCCTTAGCATCTTAATCTAATATTTCAAATTATTTTTTCTATATAATTCTCCAATATAATCAAATCAATATTACAACGATTTTTATAGCACAATTGAAATCGACTGGAAAATACCTTAGGGGTCAATCATAAGAATGATGTCACCCTTCGAGGGGGAGGGGGCTCAAGAAAGTGTGACAGTTTGAGACATGGGGAGGGTGTGACAAGAAGTGACATCGTACATTTTGATTCCTATAAAAACATTTAAATCAGCAAATTTAACTTATGTTATATGTAAATGTAATATAGCGTGACATGGTGAAAAAGGGGGGGGGGGTATGTTGAAGTGTGGCACTTAGTACCTCAAATATATTGAAAAAAGTGTGACATAATTTATGAACGGTCCCTTAGCCAGTCAATTTTAAATACGTTAACCTAAGAAACAGTGTTATTTAACAGTATATCTTAGGTTAACGTTGGCCGCTAACCATTACCATATGAAAATGTATTCTAAGCACTTACAAATGTTTAAAATGAAATATAGAGGTCACGTAAAGGGACATAAATGTGTCCAGTTCAGTAGAAGGGCCTATCAAGAATATCATTCTTGTAACGAATTGTGTTTTAAATTGTCCTCCGAAAATCAGTATCTTTTGAACTAACTATGCAATTTCTGAATCATTGAGGCATTGTAATACAACATGTGCAATGCTTATGAGCTATTATTTGCTTTAAATAACCAAATTAGTTGCTAAAATTGGAAGGATGGCAAAAATAAACCCTGAAATAGAGCGGTGTCAGTTCTGATGTAATGCGCAATAGCGGCGAAAACCGAGGCAGCTACTGCGCATTGTTTAAAATCCTTTTTTAAAAAATAAAATAAATCATAAATTTTAAAAAAAAGTGTCGCACACCATGTTTTCAACCAGGCTCTTTCAAGAAAAAATATTTTTGAAAAATAGTCAACAACCCCATTGCCTGAGCACCATCAGAACAGAAAGCTACGCAATGCTTCCCAGTCCAGTCTTTCTCTGCATTTTTTGACCTGCACGCGTACCACCTGGAGAAGCCATTGCCATTCGGAAGGTTCAAAAGCAGTTGACTCATTCGGCGATCCTTAACGCCAAGATTGAGGCTGGACCGCACCCGCCCTTTTGAGTTAACAATCAACCAAAGCCGCGAAGGGGATACATGCACCAAATGCAAAACCCACTTCCGCCCCTTTTTTTCTGCAAGATTCACTGTTACAATGATATCCGGTTTCAACCTTGCGCACAAAGGAAGGCATTGTGCCTTCATTATTGGTCTACGGTTAGAGAGTTCATATAAAAGTGTTAACCCGCATACAGGCATATATACAAACACACACACACATAGGTGAAACCAAAATTTTCTCCTGTGTTGGATTTAAGCAATGGGTCAAACTTGCTCATTTAAATTTATTACGTAGTTCTAATACGGGTTGACATCGGTAAATTAATTTTTGCCATTATTTTCAACCCTTATAGAGTAGAGTCCCACAGACTGTGCGCTCGATAACCCGTAATCTGAATTACTCCATCGCCTCCTGCAAGGCAAAAAAATTCTTGACAACTTTTTTTTCTACATATTTCTTTCAATAAAAGTGTTATGCGTGAATTGAAAAATGGCAAATCATGTTACCAAAAAACACAAAAAAGAAAATTTAATAAACAATAAACCTATAAAAAGGCATTACATATTTAAAAGCAGGGTAATTCCATGGTGACTAACATAACAGGAGCACAAATATTTTAATATCATTTTCTGTCTCCTAGCTTAATCTTTTTCATAATACCATAAACAGGGTGTTTATCTTCTTTGCACCGATAGGTAGTTCAAGAAAATACAAAAAACATGATATTATTATTTTTATTTTTCAGATTTAGAGGGCATTTTTATCAATATGACTAACATAACATAATTGCAACCTTAAAGATTTTTTGCAACATTCACAGACACAATTCTCTGAACCTAAAACAATAAACTAATTATTTTCCTCTGATATTATCTATGTGAAAGGTTATTGTTACATTATTAAGTGCAAAATGGACACTTATTTTAAATACATTGCATGAAACTGTTTTAATAAAACTTACCTGTGACTAACATAACATTCAAATACACATTTAACTTTAATATGTTATAGGCAAAATAACCCAAATATAAGTATTGTTATAGGAGTGCCCATCCCCCTAAAAAGCTACAGAACGCCCCAAATCAGCTAAACAGTCGTCCAAGTCACCCCCAAATGCCCCCTGCCCCCCCCCCCCGAAATTATAAATTTCAATGATGCAGTCTGCGCCATGCCCCCTTCCTGGTTGACACCCCTGAGTATGCAAATATGATATTATTAAAGGTTGCCATGTGTATGACATGTATGTTGACTTGTAAACAAAATTTATATTTCAACTTTATAATTGAATCGATAGTCCGCTTAAAACTGCTCTATCAGTGTGCTTTATAATAACACCTACTCCATTGTGTGGGCCCTTTTCATTATATAGGACACTAAAATTACATGACCTGTAGATTCCATCGTGTGGCCCTTTTCTACGATGTAGGACATTAGAATTCTAATTATTTAACACCTGCCCAATGCAAGTGAAGGTCATCAAGGAACATCCACTTTGAAAACGAGTAGCAACTTCATCTGTCCATACAATCATAGATTTCACAGTAATTCCGTTAATTGCAGTAAAATCATTCCCAATAAATGGGAGAAATTATTTATTAATAAGAAATTAAATGTATTTCTTTGTTCTTAAAGTAATTTTAATGTTTCTTTAAAATTTGTTTATTTCACTTATGCTCATGTTATGTTAGTCACAAGTACTACTACCAGAAAATAAGAAAATTATTTATGTTCAGTCTCATCAATCTAACTGTACCCATCACATAGAAGACATCAGGGGAAAAACTTTTTAAAATATAATTGTTTTAAGCGAATAGATAATTTAATTCATGTTTTTTGACTAACATAACAAGTAAATAAGGTTAAACACTAATTACCTTTGAAGCATTAGTTTAATGTCAATGACAAAAACATAAGTTTTGTTGTAAAGAAAAAGACCATGCTACAATGACAAAAAGGAAATTAAATTGTTATTTGCAGTTTTACTGATAAAATATGAATATGAAAAGTGAGAAAAATGTGGCACATTTTGAGTAATTGCATATGTTGTATTGACAGCTATTTTTTATAGGTTTTGAGTAAGATTTTACAAAAACTGAAGTTAAATTCTAAAAATTTGAGAAATTACCTTTAAAATGATGTATAACTTAACACATATATTTAAAGCTGAAAACATCATGTCTGGGTTGACACTTGCATGGAATTACCCAGCACACGCTATCGAAAATTCAACTTTTTATCTTTTCATTTAAAAACAATATATGACATCACGAGATGCATGTACATTAAAATCAAAGTTAAAGTTATTATTGTCTGCAATAAAATTGTTTTCTTCTCCTCATGAGAAAATATGAACGTATTCCTCCTTTCGCACGACGAGAAAAATGACTCCAAGCTTCTGCAGATGCGTACGTATCTTCACTTGGCTCACTTCTTTAGTCATCACATCAGCATCCATTTCAGTACTTGCTGTATGATGCATGTCAAATTCTTTATTTTCCCCTTCTCCTTTTATAAAATGGTATTTTCTTGATATATGTTTATTTCTAGTATTTAATCTTGAACTATTTATCGAATTTATTGCTGGTTCACTGTCTGTATCTATCTTTATTGGACGATGTGCTAATAAGTCTTGTCTCAACTCTTCTAATAAATCTACCAACCACCTTCCTTCACATACTGCATCTCATGAACTAACCAATTCGGATTCCTTGGCTGACAAAGTTACGATCTTCTGCTTGTTACTCTTCCGTCCAATTAACCCCTTAACCTACGATTTATGTTCGATAATTTTGGGCCGGAAACGTAAACAAGTTCGCGCAACTTTCGAGCCATTCGGGAGTGGTGGCCCGATCATCGTACATGGGCTATGCCCGTAATATCTACGTGTGGTCCGATCATCGTACACGGGCTATGCCCGTAGTTGTAGGTTAAGGGGTTAATGAGTTTCGTTATATATCTTAACGTTATGATCACTGAATGATTCTGAATCTTTACTGGTACACCAGCTTGCATCAGTTAATGTATACATTTTTTTGTACATTTATCCACTTTTAACTTGAATCCTTTAGTACCTTGTAGATAACGCAATACTCTCTTCGAAGCTTGTAAATGAATTTATCTACGATCTTTTGAATATTGAGGTAATTTACTGACACTGTATGCCAAATCTTGTTTTCTCTCAGTAGCTAGATACATTGTACTACCTAACAGCTCCTGGTACAATTTCATGTCAACAGATTTGGAGTTTTCATATTCATCTAAATTCACTCCAACAACTGCTGTTTTCACGGAGTTACAGTTGCATATCGAAACGTTCTAAAATTTCTGTTACGTATTCTTTTTGGGTGAGCGGAATCCCTTCGTCGCAAATTTTTTTGTAGATTCCAAGAAAGGTGATTTTATTCTTTATTTCTTTAATCTTAATTTCCTTTTTTAATGTTTGCGTGTACATTTCGTGCCGGAACTGTGCCGGGCTGGGGGTTTTGCGCTCAAATTTAGTTATTCAGTTAAATCTCAATAAGTCGAAAATTATTTAATTTTTTTAGCCTAAACTTTTCGTATTTATTGGAATATACGAGGTGTGATTATAAAGTTTTAAGAATGAGCTTGTAATTTCACAATGGCGGTACTTACATGCTACTGTGGTGCATATAATTCAAAATAGTCCCCTTCTGACTGAACACACTGACTCCAACGGTGTTTCCGCTTTTGGAAACATTTCTGGATTTTTTTTTCCACAAGTGTGTTAAGGAAGCTCGCCGGATTCGCCTGGATGTCTTCAATCAAGTCAAATCGCTTTCCTTTCAGTGAAATTTTCAATTTAGGAGACATGTAGGAGTCCGCAGGGGCTATATCAGAGGAATAGGGTGGTTGTGGAAGCACAGGAATGTTAAATTTGGTCAAAAAGGAGGCGATTTGACTCGATTGAAGACATCCAGGCGAATACGGCGAGCGTCCTTAACACAGACCAAATTTAACATTCTTGTGTTTCCACAATCGCCCTGTTCCCATGATATAGCTCCTTCGGACTTCTTCCTGTTTCCTAAACTGAAATTTTCACTGAAAGGAAAGCAATTTGACTCGATTGAAGACATCCAGGCGAATCCGGCAAGCGTCCTTAACACACTTGAGAGAAAAAAATCCCAGGAATGTTTCCAAAAGTGGAAACACCATTGGAGTCGGTGTGTTCAGTCAGAAGGGGAGTATTTTGAAGGAGATGCATCACAGTAGCCTGTAAGTACCGCCATTGAAATTACAAGCTCATTCTTAAAACTTTCCAATCACACCTCGTATAATATTATGATTGTTGTTAACAAAAAATAAGATTTTTAGTGGATAAATTTATAATAATAAAAATCAAATAGAAATATATAGTTTTTTTTCCGAATTATATTATTTACAATCATTCTTACATTATAAAAAAATGAAAATAGCAATCATAGAACTAATTAGCGCTATGGGCCGCCTGCTGTGATTTTGTATATCACTGCAAAGGTGGTTTGACATGCTCTGTTCCATTTCATTTTGTACAAAGAATAGCAAAAAATGTGTTTACCAGCCTACTCCTTCTTTCTCTAAAAGCGATACAAAGAAACCATGCCGTTACACTAACTCGTACTAGTACGTGTCCCGCTCTCAAGAATCAATCGTCAGAAAACGTACTAGTACGTGTTTCCGCACACAATGTGTTAAATTCCTCAGAAAATCATCAATGAGTTCTTCGGATTCTCCAATAATGACACCATCATTAACATACATTTCAAAAGCAATATATTTTTCGGTATCTTGGCCGAGAAATACAGATGGATCAGATTTGCATTCTTCATTCCTACTTTGTTCAATATTTTCTTTAGTTTTTCATACCAGCGTCTTCCTAATTCTGGGAGTCCATACAAACTTCTAGTGGCTAATAATGCTCTTCCGCTTTTAATATCAAAACCATCAGGAGTATTTATATAAACATATCTTTTTAACTTACTATTTAAATAAGCAATTTCCACCCACATCAAAATTCTAAATTTGTAGTCATTTATAGCTGATGTTTTAAATAACGTTCGAAAGGAATCTGGTTTCATTGCAGGAACATGTGATTCTTTGAAATCTCGACCTATTCTTTCTCTTTGATCCGTCAATAACTAATCGAGATTTTTATCTTTTATTCTCCCCCTCCTTTTTCTGTGTAAAAACGATTTTACTTCTGAGAATTTTCGTATTTTTAGGTCTTTCAACGATCTTCCAAACATTATGTTGTGCTATTGATTTCAGTTCCTCTTCTATATTTTGGATGCATTTTTGTTTCTCGTTAGAATTTAATATATCTTGATAAGTCTTTGGAATATCTTCCAAAGTGACGTTTGCTGAGTATCTTGTGATAGTTTTTTTTTTCTTTTCTTTTTTTTCTAGATGATCGTCTATTCCCTCGATCTAATAATGGTGTCTACGTCTTCATTTCTTCCCTGTTTAATACTTTCGTTTGATTTACCAGGTAGACTTCATCTTTATAGAATCTGATCTTTCGAATCTTTCATTACGTTTTGATTATATTCATTATCTTCATCTTTCGGAATACCTATTTCAAAATTATTTTTCATTCCTGAAAACATGCTTTTGACAGTCATTTACGTCGGTTGATTGAATTGCTCAACAGTCAAGTTCTTTTAAATTATAATCACAATCATTTTCCTTTACGTATCCCATTTCAATTTTTATAATAATAACGTATCTTCTCTCTTCGATTTAATTGTCTTCCAAATCATAAACCCGGTACGCTTGGCGAACCTCTGAAATATCCTATGAACATGCCTGGTCTCTCTTACATCGAACTTCTTCCTGTTCACTTCATCATTCCTATGAACAATTTGCATCCAAATGCTTTCAGATGTCGTACTGTAGGTTTTTTATTATTCCATAATTCCATGGAAGTTTTCTCTTTCAGCTGTTGGCGTAAAATTATTCAGATATACTGTTGCCCAGACCGCTTCTGCCCAAAAACATAAAGGTAAAACTGCATCAACTAATAAATTTCTTACAATTTCAATTATAGCTCTATTTGCTCTTTCAGCTATACCGTTGCTCTATGGGGAATAAGCTGTAGTTCTTTCAACTTTGATGCCTTTGTTTTTGTAAAATTCAAGTAATGTTTCGTTTATGAATTCAGTTACATGATCTAAACGAATAGATTTCACTTTCTTCATTGTCCAGTCCATCTCCTTTCAATCAAATCAATAATTTTTCTCGATACTTCACTCTTTCTTTGCTAAAAATTCGACAACATATCTCCTAAATTCATCACTAATAAACAGCAGATATTTACATTCGTTTAAAGATTGAAGATTCATAGGTCCAGATAAATCAACATGCAATCTGTACAGAATTTATTTCGATTTCTCTTCGGTTACTTGCTGAAATTGAGATCTAGTTTATTTAGCTTGAATGCAAGCTTTACAAGTTTTCTCAGCACCTTTTATATTTTCAATTCCTGACAAGATTTATATTCACCATTTTGTCTAAATATTTATAATGCACGTGTCCTTATCTTTTATGCGAAAGCTCTTTGGTTATTTCTTCTGTTGTATAGCATTTTTCATTCATGTTTTCCCTCGCATCAAGTTTGATCAAAAATGCATCATCTTCAAATGTTCCTCTAGCAATTCGTTCTCCACTTTGTTTTGCAAAAATAATAGCACTTTTCTGATCCAAAACAAACTTTCTTCCTTTTTGTCGTCAGGCTTGGAACTGACATCAAATTTCCACTGAAAATCGGAACTGATAGTGCATCACCTAATTTAATGTTTGCATCTTTATATTCATTGTGGGAAATAGCTTTCACATCACCTCTAAATCTTCACTGTATGCTTCTATTTTGTTCTGCTGTTGCAAATTTTACTTCTCCGACTTTTGGATTACTTTGGATTCTTTCTTGATGAGTCCTATGAGATGAACATGTAAAATCTAACATTCATGTTGTCTCTTTATTATTTTTTATAAATATCTGATTTAACCTTAATGTAATGTTTTGTTCGGAGAGCAAATCCTTTTGAAAAACAAGAGTGTTCTTTCTTTCTTTATGAATACAGCTACCTTGCTTGCCATTGAATTTCTTATTCTTAAATCCTCTGTTTCTAATCATTTGTCCTTTAGCATTTGCTCTGCTTCCATTTCCTTCATATTTCGAAATTTTCTTCAGATTGTTCCAACATTCAAATGATTTGTACCCAAATTTTCCACATGAATACCAGCATCATTTTTCCTGTTAAATTAGATTTAAATGCTTTAATTTCAGTTTCAACTTTGTCATATTTTCCTTTATATGTCAACGAAGTTTCTTTCATCAATTCATAAGATATATCAAGATTTGAAGATACAGAAGTAACAACTTCGCTATATTTCTTTGGTAAACCATCTATAAAATATCCAATCAATTCGATATCTTCTATATGAAATCCCAGATCAGAATTTAATCCGTTTAATCCGTTATCCATTAAACATACTTAGGTGATCCTGCTCTTATGCTCCATTAAGCATACTTAAGTGATCCTGCTCTTGTGCTCCATTAAGCATAATTTTTGCTATTTAGACGTTCAATCCTCTAAATTCCAACACTAGAGTCGGCCATATTGCAAATCTGAATTAGCGGTTAGTCTAATTTGCATGAAATATAAATATTTATTTCATTTACTTGCATAAGAAAGCTAACACTAATGAGGAAATACCAAACTGTATTTACTTTACTACATAAAAACCATTAAACAAACCATTCATTCACTAAACCACGCTCCGCTACCATTTTGTTATGCGAGAATCAAAATGCGGCCAATTATGTTATCAAAAATACACTTTTAATAAATAATACACATACTTAAAAAATACATTACATATCTAAGAGCACATAACTATCGAAAATCCATTTTCTTATCTTTTCATTTAAAAACAATATATGATATCACGAGATGCATGTTCATTACAATCAGTTATTGTTGTCAATAATAAAATATTTTTCGGCTCGTGAGAAAATATTAACAGCTGGTAATGTAAAGAATCTTAAAAAAACAGGTAAATTATTTCATACTTACATTAATAATTTTTTATTTCATTTTAGGAAAGAGTTGTAGTTAAAAATAGTACTAAAATCTTATTTTTCATGCTTTATTTAATCCGTTGCCTTGCACCGTTTAATTTCTTTGTTTGTTAAAAGAGCATTTTGTATTAACTTGCGAAAAAAAAAAAAAAGGAAATTGATTTACTTCGAATTAACGACAATTATCACTGGATAGCAATACTAAAAACGTTTTTGAAGTTTTTTGTCTGTTTTAAAACTAGTTGCTAGTCTAAAAACAGGTAAAGTTATCGAAATTCATTCTTTTGCTGTAGAGCTGGGAATAAAATAGTTCAATAAAAAGTAGTTTTGTTCTCCTCTTGAACATGTACATGAAAACCAGAAATTTGCTTTGGAAAATCTAAATCCTGTCGTATTACTACCAGACCTGGTACGCATGCACGTGGTCTCTCCCGCCATCCACTTCCCATTGGTCCCGCAATCCCACGTAACGCAGAAATGTCATTCAATATTTTCCAATATAGTGGCTTCTAATATGCAAAGGTCTAATGTGCCCTATGTCGAAATGAAGCAAATAATATCGCTGAAATTATATATGAACTGCAAATAGGCAAATATTTTTATTAATTTAAAATCGCCTCGATTTTACCTTTCTAGGAAACTATTTAGTATTTATAGACATTAGTTCCGTCCTGTTAAATTTTAAAACATTTCAAGATGGAAAAATTGCTTTTAACTGCTCAAAGCATAAAAATTGCACAAAACGGGTACCTAAGTATTTCTCGTATGATATTTGTGGCTGTAAACACAACCATAAACGTGCACCATCTACGAGACTTCAATATGAATAAGAGGAATGCGAAAGTATGAGTTTTAAAGGGAGTAGTCCACTGTGGACGTAATCCCCTGTGCCCCCCGCTCTCCCTATGTATGTATATATATTTCACAGGAAATACCTATTCTCTCGTCTTTCATTTATGATTAACATCATGTGTCGCGACAAAAAAACAAAAAAACAGAACGTGGTTGAAATACCTATGCAGAAGCCGACTAGGTGCATAGTCGATTCATAGATGGCAAACTAAAAAATATATAAAAAATAATTCAAGCATAGTTTTCGTTTTGCCATCTAGAAAAGAAGTATCAAACTTTAAAAATAAGTTTGCTTAGTACATTTACAGAACTCGAATGGAAAAGCCTAATTCACTTTCTCATTGAACCATGTCCATATTGAGCATTAATCCTTTCGCTGCTTAGATGATTTCAAAGCCTCTAATTAAAACATCTCATTTTCGCCAGTTTCAAAAAAAAAAAAAAAAAATCTCAGTTTCGCTGGTTAAAACAAATATATGTTTCGCCCCAGTGAGACCCTAGGAAGTGACAAAACAGTAGCAGCGAAAGGGTTAAATTATTGTAAGCACCTTTTAAACTTGACCCGAAAATATTTTAACAATTTAATAATTTTATGATTTCAAAAAAAATGTATGTCATCATTCTTACCAGTTTCTTCTAGTAGCTATAGATATGAAAATATGAAATTTGAATCTGCCATAAAAAATAGGTTGTTTCGTTGAGTTTCGAATATGCGGAAGTGAACAGATATTAGGCTTCTGCAGCATGAAAAATCTAATACAACGTTTCTTAAATTGTGTTCCGCGGAACCTGGGGTTCCGCAGAGAGCACAGAAGGGCTCCATAGAACTTGCAGGCTTTCCATTCATAACATTCAAGGAGATTTAAAAATCAGTCAAATTTTGATCAGGCATTATGCCTAATACAAATTTAACTTATATCATAGGTCATATTTTCAGACATATTTTTTATCAGGTTTTTCCAAATTTACGCCAATTTAAAAGCACATGAGCGACCGGAAGATCTTCCCCGATTTGATTTCTTCGAACAGTCATAAGTAGCTTTTATGTCATTCCTTTCATTAACTGCTGTAATTCGTCGTTGCATTCAGTAAATGTTGGCTACTGCTTTAAGCTTATAAATTATGCTAAACTATATGAATAACTCATTAAGTAAAAACTCATTATATGGACCTTTTATGCATATGATGAAATAAAAACTTTAATGTATTAATTTCTCATTTTCTTTTTGTAGAGCTTTGAGAATTGTATTAGAGGTGGATTGTGGAAGAGCATGTAGAAGCCAGCTTTGAGAGGTAAAAACATTACACAATTACTTTCTTTATGTTCGAGCTTATGTTTTGTCACTTTGTTCGTTGAGTAGAAGTTGAGTTCTGATCTATCTTAGGTTATCAACAGTGTCCGAGAAGAAGATATAAAGTCCATTTCAATAACCGAAAGAGTTCAAAATGATATAATAACTCCGAAAGATATGTTTTATTTTAACATCTCGTGATAACTCAATTTAACATTGCATGCGTTTCATAAATATTTAGCAAACATGCATTTTGTCTGGCCTTGAGCTGCATTCTCTTTAATAATTTCAACTCCCAGTTTTTTTTGGGGGGGGCGGGGGGCGAGGGAGACACCTTTATATAGATATATCTTAAGCCTTCATATAATAGAAAGAATAAGTGGAGGCATCTGAAGACATCCATCAAGTTCTTCTTAACCCTTTATCTACTGCATTATGATCAGCAGCATTTTTTATTACATAGATAATTTGTCTGGGTATTTGCACTGAAAATTAAGGGATTTACATAAATAAAATGATCAATCTATAAGAATTTATTTCTTTACAGCTAATAAGTGCCACAAAGTATTTTAAATGTGAAATTAATCACATACATTTTTTATTCAAAATATTTCGTCAAATAGTTTTCTAAGTTCCTAACTAGCACATTGAAAAAATTAGTGACTTAATTCTTGAATTTTACCACTTTTCTGGAGCAAAACTCTAAAAAGGGCAGCAATCTGAACAAAATGACAGTTCAAAACACAGCGTCGGTTTCAAAACTATCTTCCTTTCCTCGCTAAAATACTCTTTATAGAACCATTGCTGATATGTGTCCTGAAATTCAAAGAGTGTTCCTGCAAAGTACCATAAGAATATTGGTAGAAATGGTTTCTGGATGGAAGAGATATAGAGAATGGTAATAAGTACCGTCGCACACACACACACCCGATCAACCCCATACCTACGGCGGGAGCAGTATACCGGTTGGATTGGGTCATGGTAGAATAGTGGTTAGCACGTCGGACTTCCATCTGGAAGGTCGCACGTTCGATACCCACTGAAGACCACCATGTACACTTGGGGATACGTGCATGTAAAATCCGTGGACCCCACTACCTCTCCCCGTGCGTAAGCAATCCTAAGGCCTCGGCTAACAGGTAGGGGTCTGGTGGAGAAAAGTCTACCGGTTGGATGGATCACGGGAGAAGTTCAGCCAGCGACCTCCTGAACTCCTCTGAACGCCCCGTCCTCTGCCTGTGCTCGTCCGTAGACTTATTTAATCAAAGTAAAGTATTACGTAGCTGGTACCATATGGTATTACATAGTTATGACATTGTTCTGATACTTACTGGCTACGGCCTTGTCTGCAGGCAGTGTAAATGCAAAGCGAAACAATACAAAACAATACGACACACACATACACAATACCAAATCTAAACATTAAACAAATACAGTAAAAACCAAATGAATACAAAATTACATACAAGAAGTAATGACATCACAAATACTTAAGACGTGAAATGCTATAAATGCCACCAATCCCCCGTAAAAAGAAAGCCACGTGGCGTCCGGACAGCCGAGAGGCGAGGGGGGGGGGGAGAAAACTGAGACCGCCCGACGACAACGCCCAAGGAAGTGTAAAAAAATATAAAAAAGGGGAAGATGAAGAAACGAGAAAAATGAGAAACAAACGGCTCAGAACTCGTGACCCACGTAACCCTCCCGTGAGAAGTAGAGAAAGAGAGTTGAGGAGCCGTCGACTATGTGGGTGTGAGAAGGCAGCAAGCAATGCCTGGCTGTGTGAAAACTGGGGATTCCACCGGATAGGAAACTCAGAAGTTATGGAGCACTCGAACACATAGTGATCGACATAGCCCACTCCTCCGCAGCGGCACGGGGGGAATCCGAGAGAGTAGATCAAGAGTTAAAACTCCGTTACAAGGCCATATTGACAATAAATTGAACCTAGCCTTAGAAGCAATACTTGTTCTCCCCGATTTTTACAATGAGTAAACAAACGTGTTGTCTAAGGAAGAAATTGCCGACATTGATTGAATGCCTAAATATACTGCTTCGGAAAATAGTAAATTTTATTAGAAATGTCAGCTTGTGTGAGATGTAATTGTAGAAAAAATCCAGAAACTTATAACACACTTTAGCAGAAAAGGAATCTACGTTTAACTCCGAGGGACAAGACCACTCTTCAACTTTCATCAGAAAGCGGTCACAGCTCAAAGGAGGTTTGCACAGATCAATCATTTTCAGTTATTTTTAGAAAAATAAGCAAACTTTTATGAATTTCACGCAGTGTGAAATGCTGAAATATGGAGTTTTCAACAAGCTTAGTACTTTAAAAATAATCACACATTTTCTTTTTCTAAAAGATCTATCTAATAATACTTTAACCCATTTGCATCACACGGAAAAGTTGAAAATTCGTTCTTATCGGCAAAATGCGCTTCGGTGATAGGAGCCTAATTAAAATGCACGCACATATGCGCTCTGGAGATAATGGCCCAGCTAAATGCGCTCATATATGAGCTTATGATGCAAAATGGATTAAACCGTTGGAACAATCCAATTTACTTTTCATCACAAAAAATGACATTTTATTTTACTGCCGCGCATTGCTATTTTCTTCTCTCAATACTGTAAGCGCAACACAGAATAAAATTAGACTTTAGTAGTGTTATGTAAATCTTTGTCGAAAAATGTAAAGTTTACTTAACTCTGCTAGAAGTAACAAGAAGTAGTACTTTTCCACTAATTCCCTTGGAACTGCGGTCAGTTTTTGATCAAAGAATCTCTATTTTTCTCCTTCGTAGTTAAATGAGGATTAACTTTTAAAGTGTTTGCTACAAATTGCTGGACCGTTTCTATAATTATCTCTCTCACCAACTGATCTTTTAATTAACTTACTCTTTCCTCAACTGCATTTGCTACGATTTGTATCGATATTGGCTCTTTTGTCCTTAAACAACACTACTTGTTTACCCATTGGGAAAAATGCTACTGAAAAGTCTTGCTTTCAATGTTTAATGGCTTTCTTTCCACTGCGGATGTCACGTTACTTTGCCTTAAAAAAATTCAGGTCAGCCAATAAAGAGAGATTTTATAATTTAATTTCCGTGTTTGCATATTACCAAAATTTAACTTTTGATACTTCTTCATTTTCTCAAACAGTAAATTGCTGTGAAAACGTTCAGAAAATCATAGTGCAGAATGCATAAGCTCGATTTTGCGTATACCAACTGTGAGCAAGTTTATATAGTTTTAGTTCAATTATTATGCACATATCACAAAGAAAAATATTTTTATGTATTTTTTTTTCAATACTTTTGAGTGCCGGCAAACGTGTTTTATACGCCAAACTGACAAGTTTTTGCATTAGTAAAAAGATCCCTACCTTTTACTCATTTTATCTCTACTTTACCCAAAACATGTGTCAGTTCTTTCATTATTATTTATGTGTTATTAACGTCATATTAACTTGCGCTTATTTTTCTCGCGTTTAGTAAGTTAATACGCCGATGGGGCAAAAAACACTTGAATAAATTAGAGCAAAATTCGTCTTGTACTAATGAGTCTATGTTTATGCACACCAACATCGGATTTGTACCCTCTCGTTTATATTACACTCTAAATTATTTGAAATACTGTACCCTTTTAACTGCTAAAACGGTATAAAAATTATGTAAATTTTTTAGAGGCATTAACCCCTTAATGATCAATTTATTTTCAAGAAAACGGTCATAAAAGTGCTTTTTTTTATCTCTGAAAAGTATAAAAAATGTGTTGAACAATATATATATTCATTTTTGATTTGTTTTTATTTTTAAATTTTAAACACTCCAGCCCGGAAATATCACGGGAGCGAGAAAGAGAAGGTGAAACCTCAGTCCGTCAATTTCAGAAACCTCAGTCCGTCGAGAGGGAATGGGTTAACTATGAAACAAGAAGTTCCGTCTAGAACTATACGAGCCTACTTTCCCGTATACACCAAATTCAAATTTATAATCTAGCTATCTCTTTCTCTCTCTTTCTTATTTATCTTTAGTTCTAATTATTGAAAATATACCTTTTTCAACGGATAATACATATTCATTCACTCACTCATTCATTCTTTCATTTATTCAGCCATGCATTTATTCATTCATTCGTTACCTCATTCAAGTGTTTATTCATTCATTTACGCATTCATGTATTTATTCACTCATTTATTTATATTTTCATTTATTCAATAATTTATTCATTCATTCTTTTCCTCATTCATTTATTCATTGATTTATTCTTTCACTCTTTAATTTATTCATTCATTCATTATTTCACTCATTGAGTCACTGAGAAATATCCTTGAAAATCCCGATCAAAAAATTTCATAGCAAAATAGGCTCGAAAGTTCTGGATAAACTTTCTATTTCTACATGTTCTACGTTATAAGAGCTTTCCGATAAAGTTTGTTCCAAGCAAATCGGTCCGTTAGATCAGGATTTATATAGGGTTGAAATTTCCCCGTAAGATCTGTGTTAATTTTTTGAACTGTTCAAAAATGAACAAAAACTGTTCAAATCAATATTTCACGCCGAGAACTCCTTTCAATTAACTTTCAATAGGAACTTGGCTCTTGTGCCCAGAGTTTACAGAATTTGCTTCAATTTTGTCCATAGGCGTTAATGTTAAAATTTTTTGAACTGTTCAAAATTGAACAAAAAATTTTTCAAATCAATAAGTAAAATATAGAAATGAGATGTCCTCGCCGAGATCTTTCGAATGCAAAAAGAATTTTTCCAATCGGACAATTCGTTCAAAAGTTATTAGGGGAGGACAGACCGGCAGACCGACAGACAGACAGACCGACAGACAGACAGACCGACAGACCGGCAGACACACTTTTTCCCCATCTCAATACCCTACTTTCAAATTTTTTATTTTTCAATCTTTATTTAATTACTTCACTTATTTTTGACTTTTCTTGATTTTTAACGATATTTTCACGATACATTAAGCCTTCTTTCATGCTTTATTATTATTTTTTTTACTTTTACGGTAAAGTAGGCTAAAAAGGAATGTTCAAATTCTTCCTCTCTTCAGCTCTTGTGTCGGTGGATTATTGCAGAAGCTAATGAACTGTTACTGACAATAATTTTCATTCAGAATTAAACAGTCCCCCAAATTCCTTTTTATTATGTTCAAGGCATAATTACCGAGTTAACCAACTCAATTTTTAGATAAATACTTGCGTAAGAGTTGTCAAAACTCACTATAACGATGACTAAAATAGTATTAAAAAAATTGTCATTTTAGCCAATGTCTCATTAAAGTCAAATTTTACTGGAACAATCATCGTTATTAATTCTTGATAGCTTTAGTTTTGTATTAACACTAAATGCATTAAAATCCATCTAAATGGACTGCCTGGAAAAGCTGAGTACTAATTTACTTTCGGGCATGTTGCTGCAAAAATGAATCACCCTATATATTAAAGGATTCTAAACAGGACAGCTTGCCTTAGAAGGGAACAGTAATCAATGATTTACCTAAATGGTCCTCACAATGTTGCAGATAATCAGATACATGAATAGTCATTACCAAAAAGTGTGTGAATATGGTATCCCCGAATGAGAATTAAAAATCCTGTAATAACCAGACTTGATTCTTTGAATATTAAAAATGGGAGTTTTAAATGAAAAGAAACCTTACATATAGGATTTTAAAAGAAAATATTTGCAGCTTTCCATGGAAATGGCTTGATTATACTTTTTCGGTCAAAAATTAAATGTTTTCTTAAAACCTATTTTTAAAAAATCCTTTATATCACCGATGATGCATTAACTCTGTTTGATCTAAATATCACGTAGTAGAAAATTCGAGCTCGAGAAATTATGCCCATATTTAGAAGAGTTTCTGTAAAGGAGTAACTTTTCCAGGAGAGAAAATAAAGACTTCTTGTCATACCATTAATCTGTGGAGTTTAGCTCCGATGGTGCAGAATTTACAACTTAAACAATTAGGGGGCAGGGGAGCGGTGCTCCGAAGAAATTTCTGAATTTTTCATGTTTCCTGAGGCCATGGAACCATTCAGTTTTAGATTGTACATTTCTACCAAGAAAAAATTACAATAATTAGAACTATAAAGCTAATACATTTTCTTTTTATCAATCGTTTTAAAGACAAATGTAGATAACCTCTAATACTAAGGACGTTTTTTGTGTGTGTGTAAGGCAAAGAAAAGTGTGGGAACTTTTGGCCAATGGATCAATTTCGGTTACACATGATCTAATCAAATCCGGAATCAATCAGTTAAGTTAATATTAACCTATAATAAAATACCTCTTAAACACATTCGGAAAGTCATAATATATGATTGAGAATTTTGTTGATTCAATTTTTCATATTATGTGAATAATTGATGTGTCCAAAAATGGTACTACAGTGGCATAAGCTTTAACATTTACCCTAATTTCCACATTATGTGGTATTTTAGTCGTCTTATGCCTAAGTGTTTCTATATTTCACTTATAGCATGTTTCATACGTCTCGCCCTTTGTTTATATTGAGTTAATATTGCAATTTTTTTTCTTTGTTTATATGCTAATTTTAAAATTAGAGTAACTAGCTCTATGTATCTAATCTTTCCAAAAATCCGACTAGTTTATTTCGTAAATATATATATTAACTCTTAAAGTCCAAAATAGTATTCTTTATAAACGTGTCTTGATGATATATAATTATTGAATTTTAAAAAAATACTTAATTTGTTTTATTTTAAAGATAAAATTATGTAATGACTTCAAAATTGCAGCTATGGCAACTATCAAAATAGAAAAGCTTAAATTAGCTTTCACAGGTTTCAACGTCCACTGATAAAAAGCTATTGAGCTGCTCCTACATCCTTTCTTTCTCAGTAGAACAATTATCTAGGATTCGGGGTTTGGTACCCCCTGTCAACTTTATCTAAGAAGGAAAAGCCCTCACTCGTGAATTCTGCTGCTTGTCTGTGAAGCAAAGGTTAGGACATACTTCGCTGCTTGAAAAGGAAAGAAAAACATTCTAAATTAAATTTGTATGAAAAGCATTGACACCGTATTTGAAGTCGTTTTGAATATTTATTATGTTTAGTGTATGGTAATTTTATGTATTAATATTTTAGGTGATGTTGTTACAACAGGACGTAGAGACCCATTTTTTTATTTATGTGTCTTGAATCAAGATTTTAAATAACTGGCCATCAAAAGGGATGTTACAGGTAATGATAAAGTAATGGCATTTCATTTTCTGTGCATTTGCATGAAAATTTTTTATTAATGTTAAAACCGTATTAAATGGTGTTATTGAATTTAACTCGACTATTGATATAATGGAACTTTTTACATAATTTGTATTTTATTCATGTTTGATCAATTATAGCCATGCACTTTTATGCATGTAATACATGATTATAACTTTACATTCGTCTATTATAGTGTTAAAAACACACATTGTAATTTTTTTTCGAAACATCATGCTCCATATGAGACAATAATATGGCTTGTGATTTTTAAACGACCTCCCGGACGTCTCATGCGCATGCTGTATACATCGTTACGATGTTTGGAAGATGTGTACTAGAGAATGTGTGACTGCCTAATCCTCATGAGATGGAGCGTGACCGGCGCTTAAAAATCAGACCTTTTCGACAATGTCCAAGTTATAGGGCCCTAACCTCAGTGTACTAATGTACCTTTGAAATGTTTTGCTTTGAGTCAGGGCCGGCGCTAGCACAAATGGCGCCCTGGGGCAAAAAACTTTTTCCCGCCCCTACTATATATTATGAAGAAATAGATTAAAAATGATCGATACAAACTTTAATAACACTTATTTTAACTTTCAAAAAGCTGAAGGAAAGCAATCGCTGATCAAAATGGACTGAATAAGAGAAAATAAAAAACAGAAAAAGAGAAAAAGCAATAAATTGCGTTTTGCTCGTTATAAAATAGATAGGTTTGACTACCACTAACTTTGAAGCCCAGCTGGGGCGGCTATATATTGAGTTGGAGAGTTAACCAATCCTACTGTTCAATTACAGTATAGTTTAATTACTTAGAAAAACCATTGTTAGAAGATTCGGAAGTGTGTATATAGAGAACCCATCCACCACGACAAGGTGGTACAAGGATGAGAAAAATCGGTTTTTAACTGTCCAGAGGATAAAAACCGAATAAAAAACAAACGTAGTATCGGTTTTTAATTTTTTTGAGATAAAAACTGTTGTTTTTTACTTATTAAAGATGCCGTCAATATTTATGGCCAATGCGCCCCTAAGAACGGCGGGTGCCTCACCGCCTCAGCCTAGCGCCGGCCCTGCTTTGAGTCAATACTTACGACTGTGTTAAATCATAACGAATACAAAAAGAATCATTTCAAAAAATGTCGAAGTTTTACTTTTGACTGCGAAGTAGAATAACTTAACAAAACACTGGTTATTTGTGCAAAACTAGCTGCCTAAATGCTTCAATAGCTAATAAAAAAAATATGCCGTTTAAAATATGACACTAGAGTGTAGATTCCAATTGCAGGGTCCGTGCGCAGATTGAAGAAAAAGTAGGGACAAAAGTAGGAATTTTTCTTTAAAAAAGTAGGAAAAAGTAGGATTTCAAAATACAGACGAAAACACCTACAAATGTACTTACCAAGTTTGTTTACAGAATAAACACACACAGAAAAAAAAAGAGACAATTGAAATATAAACCACGAAAAATATCAATTTTCTTGAAATATTAAAGTTATGGGAAAACATTAGAGCTTTAAAGTGTGCATAATTCTTCCAATTTCTACACCCTTCTTGACAAGTAGAAGGTATTAACACAGTAATAAAAAAGCTCATCTTAATTGCATTCATGTTACCATTCACTTAAAAAAAAAGAAAATTTGATTGCCCGCAATACACAGCTTGGATTCGCCCATTCATTACACGATTTCTTCTTCCAACTAAATAAATCATTAAAAAAAATAATAATTGCATGAAACAACTTTTTTGCAAACTTTTGCAGCTAAAGAGATTTTGCGAGAAATGCGTAAATATATGTATATATATATTTGATTCCTCCTCTTCCATCTTGGACTTTGCTTTCTTCCTTGAATTGTTGAATGTCATGTGAATAATGAATAATGGATCCCTTGGTTTTGAAGAAGACTTTCACACCTAGCTCTTTTTATATTTTTGATAACTCATTCATTTCAGATTGAATAGTTTCATTTGAACTTTAAAATTTGCAAACTATTTAGAGCCTAAATGTCTTGGCCATTTTCAGGGATGTTAGTGTCTAAAAAGGGAAAAAGCTGAAATTCAATGGGAATCAATAGCACATCAATACGCTTCTAAAAACACACGTTTATCGAAATCTAAGCATTTTCAGGTAGTACACTTATTTTAATATAATATCAATTGCATTAATTTTCAGTTCCTCAACGAGAATATTAGCTTGCAATCTTTGGGGTTTTTTTTCTCAAGATGGATATCTCTGATCTAGCAACAAAATAAATCTTGCAAGGTTAAAAACTAGTTTTTTGACCTTTTTAAAAATTAACCTTAATTTTTACCCAATCTTTATTTTTATGTTTAGTGCTTTGTTTTAACTCTAACAACTGTGACTATAAAACTAATAAAATGGACACATATAGAAACTGATTCAATATTTAATTTTATAGGATTCGACAGACCATCTTAAACAATCTCGGAATTGCGTTTATATTTTTAAACTAAAGTTTTAATGAAAATAACTATAATCTTTGTTTATTTACCATATCAAAAAACATAGCAAATATCTGAAGAGAAAAAAAAATCGATCTATGCAAAGGATGCATGCAGAAAGATTGCGCAAAGAAAGGTAAGTGTGCGTTCATTCGCGTGCACGTAGAAAGTAGGCTTAAGTAATGAAAAATCATTGCAGAACTTAAGTAGCAATCTTTTAGCATCTGTTACTGGTTTTGCAAATTACTTATTTTTTAAACAGTTGACTACTACAATACAAATCAGACTAAAAAAAAAAAAAACATTTTTTTCCAAAAAGCACATCGTAAAAATCGTTGCTTTTCTGGGACTTCAGGGATCGTTTTTCAATTTTGTGTCTTTTCGGGGCAAGCAGAAACATTATGTGCGGAAATATTTTGTAATAAATGTATGATTCGGTGCAATATTGAGGAAAAAAATGTCGTTTATGAGCGATACTGCGCATATTATGTTTTGGTACAAAATAGACACCACTTGAAACTCTTTTTAATTATTTCTTGCATTGCGCGTGTACTAATCGACACTTTTAAATTCGTTAATTAAGCTAAACAATGTAACAAGTTTGCGGCGAATTTACAACTGCTTTTAAAAATCTTAAGTTATTTTTTCTTTAAAACAAGATATTTTTAAGAAAAAAAAACGACTTTCAAAAAAATTCAAACTTTCGAGCAAAGTGAAATTTTCCGTGAAAAATAGAGAAAAGCGAATATTGAGTAAAAATTAAAAACGCGGAAATCCGCCGAGCGGCGGAAAATTGGCATCCCTGCATTTTTAACATGCGTTGTTTTAAAATAGCGGTAGAATTATAAATAAGCAGTTTAAAAAGAAAAAAACAAAATGTAATAAACAAATTAAAGATCAAAAGTGCTCATTTTCGTACTATTATTCGTATTTTCGATCGCGATTTTTCTAAAAGAGTGTTTTTGTGTTAGCAATTTTTGTTAGCTTTTGTTCTTAGTTATAATTCCACTAAGAATCGATTTTGAGATTGGCACTTATTCGATCTAGGTAACTTGTTTAGTATCTTACAGTATATACTCAATTATTTAATAAATTAAATTTTGGGCTTATTAATATTATTTATAGAAATTCGGGGTTTCATTCATTTTCCGACCCTACACACCACGTTTTTTTATTTATAAGTGAAAGATAAAAATAAAATTGCTGTACATACTCGAATTTAAGTAGAAAAATTTAGTAAAGAAAAAAAACGAAGCTTAAAATGGGACGGGGTGGTGCCGTGTACGCGCAGGAATACACTAAAAAGTGTTTTGGAGCAACTTGAAAATCTGAACATTCTCCCGGATTTAAGTTCAACTCTTTTAACTAAACACCAATAATCAATACTTGGCAAGCATCTAGTACAATTTTAAATCAAATAGCCTTTAATTACGGAGTTTAATTACTGTAAAAAAATCCATTTCCCAGAAAGTGTCAGAAGAGCCGGAATTCTGGGTTTTCATGGAGTTGATGGAATAAATATTAGAAATAAAATTCTGAGTTTTTTAATTAAAAGAAAACATTGAAAAATTTTTATAAAAGGTTCATTTTGCGATATTTTTTTTAATTAATTGATAAAAAATTTGTCACCGCAAAAACGAACCCTTCACAAAAAACGCAAAAATGAAATTTTTTCCCTACAAACGCGCCGAAAAGAGGAATCGCTTTATATGCAATTGTACGATATTTTAAGTTTTCTTCTTTTTTTCCCTCTAAACGACGGGAAAGGTGGCATCTGTATTCGGGAGAACACGGGTCCCATCATCACGGAACACATGTCGCCGGATCAGCTTCAGATTGGGAGGAAGGAAAGTCTAGACACTTGTTCTTTTTAAAAAATGCAAAAATAATAAAAATACGCCGGGAAAATTAGGAAAATATTTTTAAAAATAAGGAAGCATTTGAAAAAGTAGGAAGCGTCGAACCCTGCAATTGAATCATTTCTTCCAAAATCCCGTTAAGTGAGCTTTTTGAAGCTTTTGGGGAAGTCGAAAAACACTTGTCTTTCATATTAAAGCGCTTTGATTAAGCTAGATAAACGCTTTTATATTAAATTCACTCGACGAAATTTGTAGCATTAGTTAACCTGTTCTCAGATATATTACTCGTTAATTAGGTAATAGACATTACCTATTTACAGATTTTAGATAGATTGAGAAATGTGTTTTGGTTTTGAATCGCTTAAAAGCGAAGTGAACTCAGTTGCTATTATTATCTGCGACAATGTTTTCTTTTTATTGGCGAAATGACAATGAACTGAAGACAAATGATTCAATTTCAAATCGGTAATAATTTCTAAAAATGCAGCTTCATCGTAATTCAGGCTTAGTGAATCCCTACCAGTTATTTTAACGCTTGTCTTTTTTACCTCTATAATCATTAATTTGCAATTGAATCGCGATAATACGAATTTTGGTAATCCGAAAATTTGCTTAGTCAGAAACCGAAATATATATCTTTGCATCATAATTTTCGAGTTAAAATAATTGAAACTACAGTATACCCAGCTTTAGGCGTAAGATGTATTTAAACATTTGATTCGCTCTTGGAGTTTACCTTAAAACTTTACGATAAATATCGCTACTTAGTACTCACGTATCATCAATATCCAGGCCAAAAAAAAAAACTCGCCAATTGTAGCAATCACACCAGCAGGGCCGGCCCCATAAGTGTGCAAAGTGTGCAAAGTACAAGGGCGCCAGTGCCTTGGGGGCGCCTTTGCGAAAAAATGTATAAATAAATAGTTAAAAATAAGTAAATAAATGAAATCATTTTCCCAGCTAATATTGTAAAAACCGTTCCCTTTTTTTTTTTTTTTTTGGAAGGCACTTTCAAAAAGGTTAAAAAATTTAAAAACATTTCCCGTCACCTTCCTATCTCTTATTTCCTGTATTGTATTGTGGATAATTTCTCGATACTTGTCCTTGGCGGCCAGATTGGTGGATTTTATATAATTTTTTTTATATTGAACATTTGAAACAGTCTTAAAATACCTTAGGTAAGTTTTACCGCAAGCATTCAGCGGGGGTGACTGTATTTCGTAAAATTGCTAGTTTCGATTTTTTATATTTTTTTCAGTTTTTCGTGACTATATTTACAATGCATTACGTACTACAGCTGGAACCTAGTCGTATAATATTCTTCGAATTTCATAAATTTTTGTATTAAAAGAAAAGGTTTTAAAATTATTTTTGGATTGTTTATTAAAAGTCTTTATACTAAAATTATTTTTGATTTCTGTCATTTGATTACATTGGAGCAAACCTTAACATTACAGTGTCAAACATCTGAGTTGTTAATATCTTTTGACATAAAAGAATTTCTCAATTTTTTGAATATTTCAATTCTGATTATTTTTGGAATATTTGCGATTATAATTAAGTAATATGCTAGTAGAGGTGATTGTGTGCTAGTTATATAGCAGAATTTCGGTCTTTATTCGTTTTGTACCGGAATCCTGGCATCGTTGGTTTATCTTCCCATCTTCGTAAAAAAATCGCTAATTTTTACTTATTCCAAATTTTTGGCGATCATGTAGTTAAATGTTAATATTGGTGTTTTAATATAAAAATCGGTGACTGCATGTTTCATCAAAGTTTCAAGGACACAGTCACCCCCGCGCTGCATATTACGGTTTCAGTCACCCTAATTATGTAATTAAAATTATTTAATGGTATATGTATTTGCAAATTTCGGGGGCAACTAGTGAATATGAGTTAATTATTTTTATTTGAATATGTCGGTGCACAGCATATGTGTCGGGTGGTTAATTTTTTTAGAGATTAAGGGGACACAGAACCTTTGAAATAAGAATGTTCCTTTTTTAATTTTCCACTATAGTTAGACTTATTTTAACATTTATTATGCAAATCTTGGTTAAATTTTAAATATTAAGACAAGTAAAAATATTTTTGACTGACAAATTTTCAAAATAATAGAAAAATTATGAAAAATATGAAAAACACAAAAATTGACCCTTGCGTCTGAATTTTTGAGCAATTAACTTACAACTTTTTATGCAGTTTCGTATGGGTGTTAAAGCTTTTTGGCGTTACTTTTTATGAAGCAATTATTTAAAAACTTTTTGTACTGATATAATTGTAGAGAAAAGAAACAATATTTGAAAAACTATGCTGAAAGTTAAAAAAAAGAAAAATCAAAATCTTATACGATTAAATAGCCACTGTTCCCCAGAAAAAATATATATTATTCTTACGTATCTATTTATGCAGTTTGGATGAAATTTCTGAAGCAAGACTCATACTTTGTGTTTTTCATATTTTCTCCTATTTTTTTAATATTTATTTGTTTTTCTTTTAGTTGCTAAAATTTTTTGTTGGTGTAATATTTCAAATTTAGCCAAAATATTTATAACTAATGCTAAAATAAGTCCAACTGCAGTGAAAACAAATATTTTTTTAATTTTAAAAGAAAAAATAAAAATCAAGAGGAAAAGGCCTTTTATCACTAAGGTCCTGTGTCCCCTTAAAAGCTATACTAACAAAGAAACTATTATTTATTCATTGCTATGTGTCAGGCTGCAGAAAGCTTGTGATTCGAAGGAATATAATTTGCTTTTTAAGTTAGGAACTTAACTTAAAAAGGAACTTAGGAATTTGCTCCTTCAAGTTAGGAACTGTTTCGTAATATTGCGACTCTGAAATAAAAACTTTGAATTTTTTGGTTCACCCTTATGTTTGTATTTTGTGTTATTAAAATCTTTAAAAAAAATTGTAATATTTATATTTAACACCCCCACCCTTGATTTAGGAAAAATCTGTCACGTAAATTTAGTAATCTGGAATTAACCAAAACTACTCACGAAATAAACACAAACGTACTGCGATGAAAACGTTTATGATAATAGTTTTGCTTTAAACTATTTTAAAACCACAACTCACTTCTTAACTTTGTAGGCGCCTAAATGCCTCAGAAGATCAAATTAAGGTCAGTTTCCTAAGTTATTTTTTCTGCATAGTTAATAATGGTAAAATGTCGTTAAATAATTAAAGTTCCATAAATTAAGTAAAATTAAAGCACATAATGAAATTCTTTAATATTTTAAAATACATGTTCCGAAAGCGTAAGGAAATTAAATTGTAATTTGAGTTTCGGATTTTTGTTTTCGATGTAATTTTTATTATTGATACGTGTTTTAATGTTTTTATATGTAAAACATTGAAACATATGTAAATGTTTCTATAATTAATGATTATGCAATAATTAATAATAATATTATATTAATAATAATTAATAATAATATATTAATAATATATATATTAATATAGTTAGAGCAATAATCTCTAACTTTGCGTGTGGTGAAGAGGAGGTTTGTGGCGCTAATTTGATTTGTCCAAGGGCCCCGTATACCATCGGGCCGGCCCTGCACACCAGTTAAAACCACTTTTCTTTATTAGTTTTAACGAAAGCAACAACTTTAAAATATTCGTATGTACTGAATATGGAAAATGATCTGTTGATCTGTATTAGTGTCCGCATCTATTTGCGTCCCCCCCCTCTAGAAATGAACGACAGAAATGCTGATCCCTTTGTAGAAATTCAACAAATCCCTGCGCTTGACGTAAATGTTTCTTGTTATGTTATCGATGAGATGAACAAAATGAAAGTAGTTCCAGAAACAGGCTCACCAATTCACCCGAATTGGCGTCACAGGAACATTCTTCAAAAGTGGCAAAAATTGAAAAGTTACATTGGGGTGGAGGTGGGGGAGAATATTTTTAGTGTTACTTAACTATAGGGAGAAATTCGGTGTAGGGAGACTCTACTGTATTTTAAAAATAAAATTTGCAATTGGGATACTGAAATAGAAGAAATGTCCTTCTGTCCTTCTCTCTCTCTCTCTCGCTCGATAATTTTTCAAAGAATAGTTCGAAAATTCTAACATTTGGCTTTATGGGTAAATAATTTTTAACACCAAAAAAAAAATAATAAAAAAGATAAAACGCAGAATTTAAAATCTCTTTAGACTTTGTTTTAAAAGGAAGCAGAAAAAAAAGTGAATGATAAAAATTGAAATACTATTCCATGTAGACTTAACATTGGCAAAAATATGGATTTAGGGATTCATTTTGTGAGTTTAAAGTGGCCTTATTGCACGAAAAAAACATCTGCAAAGGATTTTTGTTCTTCGTATAAATTATAATTGTGACACAAAATTTTTACTTTAAATCAAATTCAGATTTATAAATTTAGCTGAACTGATATCGATGTTAGTGTGCACGAAGAGTAGGCTTGATTAGTTCTCGTGGAACTTCTTGTCGCAAAATAGTTCCAAATAAAACATAACTGCGAAATAGAGGAAACGTTTGGATGTGCAAAGCCTGAGTAAAGATTTCTGTGCAACCCGAGTGGCTAAACAAAGATCCAGTTTTTGCCCGAACCGACATTAAACCTGAAAGTTGTCTTCTTTGCATCGTCATTATAGTAATAAGAAAACGAGATTTACAAAGGTTTTATTAATTTTGTATTTTTGACATAAAAATAACATTATCTTATAAATGAAGTAAAAAATAAGGCAAACAATCGGACTGAGATGTCTTTTGTGCTAAAAATGAATTTGATGTATTATTACAGTATCCTTTTTTTTTTTTTTTTTTTCCGAATTTCCTAATTTCCACTGAATCATTTCACACGTTTAAATTGTACCGCTGATATGAAACACATATAACTGAAGGAGCATTAATTCATTGCTAAACCAGTACAATGAATATATGGAACAAAATAGAACTGGATCAGTAAATTTCCGCTGCAAAATGCTTATTCAATTTTGAATATTTCGAGTTTCCATATTATAGAAAGTAAACTTCTGGACATTTTACGAATGATAAAAAATTTCACTGCTTACCTTCTTCTAAAGAAGGAATGACGAAATTAAGTTTACCTTGTCGAGACTTAAAAAATATTTATAAGTGTAGTAATAGTGAAACACATAATAAAATCCACGTTAAATGAGTTCGTAAATAATGGATTAAATCAGAGATTTATTTGTTATTTTTCTAATCGACCACTCGGATTTCTGAAGCCATACATGAGTCATGGGGATCAAAAATTGACAGAAGCTGTTCTAAAGCGAAACAAATGCACGTGAGGAATCGCAAATAAAAGATCGTTAGTTTAGTATAATGAACTTTCAGCAGAAAATAAATCTTTTCGAAAACTACTAAAAACCTGCCTTGATATAGCTTGATAGATAGTATGTATTGAACTTTCAAAAACATTTCTTCAACAAAAGCAGTATGCTCAGAATTTATACGTTTAAATAGTTGATACATAATTTTCTGTTGGGGTTCTGGTTTGTACCGGTATATAATTAAGATGTGAATTTCTGCTTTCTGGTGTGTACGTGCTTTGCATTTCTCTTGATAAATTCTTCAACTTATGTAAAGATTTTTTTATTATTATTAATCTTTTATAATGTACATCAAAGTATTTCAAAACGTTACCGTTTCCGGATATATCCGGAAGAAAATTTTCAACCACCTAAAAATCCTTCGAAGAACACTGCAAAATGTTCTGCTGTGGGGATCGAATTGCTCCCATTTTATGATGTCACGTGCGGTTGTTTTATTATTATTATTATTATTTTATTTTTCTTCTCCACTTCCGCATTTGGAATTTTCTTCTAGAGGGAAGCTTACTTCATTAAAATCTTTACAAAGATTACCGTGCTAGGATTCACTCCCCCCCCCCCTTCCCTCTCTCTGCGGACCTGTTTTTCGTTATTCATACACATTTCCTCTTTTTTCGAATAATCATAGGAAAATCACTCGCGGTGCGAGAAAAAAAGCAGTAAACATTTCTTTGATTTTTCTAACATTCAAAACATAAACATTTTCTTAGATATCGCTCATGAATCACTAAAATCGTTTTTCTGAATGAGTGAGTATCCCTCTAAGAACACAAATGCAATTTTCAAGCTAGGGAAATGGTGCACGTATGACGTAGTGCATTGCAGCAAAATGATTGGATAGTAATCTCGGCAATCCTAAGGCCCCTATAACTAGGGGCTAACTCCTATTAAAGGGGCTGTAGGCAATCCCACCGTCGGAGACTGGTTTGGTATCCCGTGCCTCGCCCTGTCGACCCGCCGCAAGTTGCGCCTTACGCGCTACTGTTTTAACTCTTTGCACGGGTAACGTCGTTGCGGGTGCCGCTAGTAACTTATAAAAAATATTTTCAACCTTAAAAAACGTGTTTTTTTTTCTTGCTTGGTTTGTTCATAGTTTCATTTTAAAAGAAGGGCTCAGCCCAAGAAAAGAAAAGCTCCGAACATAACCAGTTAGTTAAGATATTATAAGCAGAAATGTCAAAAAACGTTTTAATATTACGAGATGAAATTGTCTTATAATTATGCAGCAACGGCTGGATCAAATGACACGAAAATTTGTATACAAAGTTCATTTTTAATGCCGATTATAAAAGTGTGATAACAAATGTGCATTACTAATTAACATCTATTAAATTAGTGTTCATTTTAATATGAAGGCAAATTACTTAACGAAATTTCACGTACCATATGTTATGTGATCTCTAGTGCAACTAGTGTTCAAATGAGAGGAAATGTTTTGGTTTTTTCGGTACTACTTCATCGAAATAACCTGTTCTTTTCATACCTATTTCTCAGCTTGTACAATGTACCCGTCTGGTACTTCAACGGCAGCGAAAAACCGGTCAGTCGTTCCGAAATCCTCTACGAAGTTCTTGCTCTAAGAATTTTAGAGTTATCGTTCGCATTCCAATTTCGCAGTTACATAGAGAGTTAGTCGTAGGATTTACCTAGTAATTAAATCCTTGAAAATCTAGTTAGTGAAGGAAAATTTATCGAGCGATTTCTACTTTTAACGATGAAGCATCATCTTTCTCTTTTGTTTTTTCTCTATCGTTTTCTTCAACCTCAGCATTACAATCGTCAAATGTTTTGAATTTCTTGAGAGTTCTTATTCTTGTCTTCCCTATTCTTTTCACTCAGTATCTTTCTACATAAGTGCTTAATCGTTTTCTTGAGTGGCTATGTGTTCATACAGTTCTTTTCTCTGCATTGAATTTTGAAGTACTAATACTTATCTTGTTATTTTCTCCATTACATTCATCAACAGAACTATATAGTCTGTGTAATTAAAATCGACGTGTCAAGGTCACACAACTCTACCTTTTTCCCTTCTGGTCGCCATGGTTTCCGTGCTAGAAACTTTTTCCCCACGTTAGTTTGGTGAACATAAGTAAGTTTGATTTGTTGTTTTAGTTATAATAATAATAGACGAACTCAAATCAGATTCATTTCTCGATGGCAAAAATAGATTGCGTTTTCGTCAGATAAAGTACTCTAATATTTTGAACCAATCTGTCTTATTTTAATATTTTCATGTGTTTCGGAAAGCTACCTAAACACATGAAAATATTACCTAATTTATCGTATTTTATATTTTGCAAATGTTAAAATCTTATCTAAGCATTTAAGATTTAATTTATGAGAAATTTAATTGCATTTACTTAGTATCAAAAATAAATAAATGGAAAATAAATTCTTTCTTATTACTTTTTGCAAATTATTCTAACATTTTGAATCGGAGGTGTCGTAATGCAACTGCCTTAACTGCAGTGCAAAAATACACGCGTCATATGTTTTGAGCTGTTTTTTTTGGGGGGGGGGGGGGATAGGCTTTCGAGAGAATTTTTCGTACTCTCAGCCGTATCATCATCCCACAGTATCTGAATAGGTGCGTCTTTAAATTTTTTTCCCGGCTGAATTTTCATCTGGTGAGTTTTTATTTAGTTAGCTTTCTAGTAGTTTTGAATCTGAAGAGTCTTGTTCTTAATTTACGCCATAGGACTCTTAACCAGCATCAATACACTCGTCAGATGTTTCGAACTCTCTTACCATTTTATTGTGGCGAGAATTCTTATCGCAATCTTTTGCAATCTTCTCCAGGGGTATCGCACTGATTAACACATTATGAGCGGGAGACGTAGCACGCGCAACTATGTTGCGTTGCGGGCTAAGTTGACTAAGATAAAAAATGTTCTAATAAAATACAACAATTCATACATTGTATGAAACATTTTTTCCCTTGTGTGACTTAAAAGTGATGATTTTAAACGGGTACTAGTAAATGCCGCCCGCTCATAATGTGTTAACTATTTTTTTTTTTTACATGCCCGGGTTTCATCAAGTTGTTTTGCATTAAATTTTGAAGCACTAGTATCTTTCTAGTGTTTTTCTCCCCGACTTGTTAATTTCAAATTCAACTCTAGCTTGCTTCCTTTTCAAATAACGTGAGCCTGACCCTTTTCAGCTGTACGTACTTCGTCCAAAGAATCTGTTCTTGTCCCATCTATTTCTCAACTTGTACAATTTATCCGTCAGGTTCTTCAACAACAGCAAAACACTAGTCAGTCCTTCCGAAGTCATGTAACGGGAATCCTGCTGTAAATCTTAACGCTGTGAGTCTTCATGCAGTTAATTTTTCGTGCTCTCAATCTTGGTGTGAATCTTCATGCTGTCAATCTTAATAGCTATCTTCCGCATTCCCCTCTTGAAGTGTCTTACTACTTTAGTCTTTCAAAACTTAGTCACTGAAGGAAATTGTATCAAAACATTTTTTTAACGTTGTAACTCTAGAATCTTTCTCCATCTCTCTCCAATGTTCTTCACTAGCAGATGTTCTTCAGTTTTTATGAACTTCTTATGATTTTTTTTTCTCCTGAGAATTTTTTTTGCTGTCTTTTGTTTTCTTTCATTTCAAGCTATCACCGCTAGTTGAGTCCTTAACGTCTACTTAAGTGGCTAGGTTTTAATCTACGAATTTTGCATTAAATTACGACACACTAATATCTTTCTCAACTTTTTGTTCAATAACTTGCTTTTCATGTACGAATTTTTCATTTAATGTTAAGGTATCTTGCTCTCGTGCTATTTTGTTGGTCCCTTTCTTTTTGTTTAGTTACGAAGGATGAAAAAGAATGCTAATCTTGCGTGTTCAATCAGTGATTTTTCTGATATAAACCTTCCGTTCTTTTTTCACTTTTTTAAAAATTTTAAGTTTCTCATCGACTCCAGCTTCAAATTCATTATACTTCACCCAAATGAATTGAACCTTTTTCAACAATATGTTCAACAGAGAGATTATTTTTAACAGTCTTGACACGCAGTCGGATCAGTAGGACCATGCGTTGGTTTCCGAGTTGTCGATATTACCAAAGATAGCTGACACTAAAACCGCCACCCATATTTTATATTTGCTACTTGTTCTGACTACACTTTGCCGTTGTTCTTACGCGTCGGCATAATTAGCTTCATGGTCCCAATAACCGATCTGTCTCCCTTTTTAGCCTACTGTCTCATTAAAAGTAATATATATCACGAAAGAAGGCTTAATGAATCACAAAAATATTGATAAATAATGAAAACTAAAAAATAAGCGGGGAGTAATTATATAAAGTTTGAAAAATTAAAAAGTAAGGTTTTAAGATGGGGAAGGTGTGTTTGTTGGTCTGCCCCCCCCCCCCCCCACTCTCTCCAGCTAATAACTTTCGAGGGAAATGTGCGATTCGATAGACTTTTTTTTTTTTGCATTCGAAAAGAAAAACCAGGGACATTTCATTTACGTGTTTTATTTTTTGATTTGAGCAATTTTTCGTTCAATATTTAACAGTTAAAAACTCTGGACGTAAGATTAAAGTTTCTTTGAAAAATCTTATTGGAAGAAGCTCTCGACATTATTTTTTTTATTTGAACAACTTTTGCTCAATTTTGAGCAATTGAAAGTAGTTTAACATATCGCCTACAGTAAATTTCAATCCTCTATAAATCCTGATCTAACAGACGGATTTGCTTGGAATAAACTTTATCGTTAGATCTTATGACGTAGAATACGTGCAAATACGACGCTCATCCAGAAATAAACAGGCATATTTTCCATAACTTTAATATTTCAAGAAAACTAATATTTTTCGTGGTTTTTTTTTTCCATTGCCTCTTTTTGTGTGTGTTCCATTTTGTAAACAAACCTGGTAAATATATTTTACGTGTTTTCATCTGTATTTCGGATTCCTACTTTTTTAAAGAAAAATTCCTAATTTTTTTCTTAAACCTTAGTATCCCTGTAATCGTTTCGGTGCTTTTGAGCAAGAATATTGAAAAACGAATGTCGCGTTTGTTCGCTTCTTCATTGTCTTGTCCTCTATGTATGGCACATGAAGATTATGAAGAGTCTTTTGTAAGCGGTTTTCATCAAAAAGTGGTTCATCCTGCAACCAGTCAAGCTGTATCACTTCTCAATTTTTATTTACTGTTGTCAGTGGATAAAATTTCCAATTTACTTCTTTTAACTTTTAATTAAAATGCTAATTTAAAATGTCCTATGTTTTTATGTGACGGCTGGCGTTTTATGTATATCGCCCAGCTATTCAATCTCCCAATGGGGGCGAGCGTTGATAAACTTCACTTACCCGTGCCCGCGGGAGGGCAGCCCTCAGGCCACGAGCTAACAGGGTAGGGGGTGAAGTAGAAAGGTGCTTTATGTATCGTTATAGGCTAATTTTCGACCCACAGTTTTTAGAAAACGAACTTCCCTTGCTTTTGACCAGTTAACCCATTCGAAACAATTATTTTCGAACACGGTCCCCAGGAGGAAATTTGTTTCTTCTTTATATTGTTCCTTTTTAGTAATAAAAATATGTTTACTATGGAAATCACCTAATTCATAAGTGAATTCACATAAATAAGATCACTGAACACCGTACAATTTTCCTCTACTTTACAGATTTGATTAATTCAAGAAAAATCTTATTTCGACGACTAGTTTACACAGAATAACTGATAATTGCACATTACTGTTATTGCACACACTGTGTGCGATCAGTCTTCGAATGGGTTAAGTGATCAGATTCAAATTCGTGACGTGAGCGGGTTGAAAACGTTGGTTAATTTAACCAGGTTTGAGCTCCACACTATCGGATTAACCACCCTCTAATTTAAAAGAAAAACAGTTTTTTTATTCAACTTAAGAGGAAATATGAAAAATGTTATTTGTATTACAGCGTTTGTTTCTAATTTAACGCGTTGAGGACGGCACAGATTTTGGCTACCTGGTAAAATAATCTTTTCAATTTTTCAGTAAAAATATTGTTTTTTTTTTTTTTCATCTAACAAAACCGTCTTATAAGACTATAGCTGATATAAGCCACCAGTGGTACATGCTGCTAGATGAATCATTCGTGTGTGAGCCACCAGTGGTACAGGCCGCCAGATGAACCATTCGTGTGTGAGCCTCCAGTGAGTGGTACGTGGCGCTAGATAAACTATTCGCATATGAGCCACCGGTGGTACACGCCGTCCTCATTGTGTTAAGATATTTACCTTTTAATTCTCTTCTCTTTAAACTAAATTCGCATTTCTAAAATTTAAATTTTTCTTTTGTTGCTAAAACACATTTTGTTAAAATCGTAAATGGTTCAAATATATCTCATGCAGTATGAATTTTGTGAGGTTCATCTAATGACATCAAGCTGCATTATATTACGACTTAAACGTTTATTTCTTTTTTCAGAACCCAACAAATCCGGAAAATGAAGAATTTGGTAGCACTGTTGCGCTGATTACATGGTCGGCACGGCACTATGATTGGCAAAGGTTGTCTAATATCTAAAGTGGATTTCAGTTGTGAGATGGAGTTCAGGAAAAGTAAGTTCAATTTATTGAGAAAAACAATGAATGTACGAGGGTCATTCTAAAAGTAAATAACGTTTTTTATTCTCTCGGGACATGCTTATTTAAGATAATGAAACAAAACTTTTTGCAACACGCTTTGATGTCATCACTCGGATTGAAACATTTATCGTAGCATTCTACCAGTTTTTCTATGCCTTCTGACGCCAAGGTTTCGAGTCAGTCACTGAGTTCCTCTTCGAGTTATTAATCCATGACTCATTGGAGTCGGTTTAATTCGTCGTCATTGCCATTATGATTTTCGATTGAAAAAAATCCTCAAGCTTAAAAAAAGAGAGAAAAAGGAAGTAATCGCACGGGGTCTCTGAGTCGGATATCCAACAGCTTTTCAGTTGATTCCTGAAGCAATTCTTTCGTCAACTGAGTTGGTAGAAGGCATAGGAAAACTGGTAGAACGCTATTATAAATGTTTCAATCTGAATGAGACTGCGTAAAAAAATAGATAAGACTTCAAAGTATGTTGTAACGAGTGTTTTTTCATTATCTTGAATAAACATGTTTTAGAGATAAAAACGTTCTTTACTTTTTGAATGACCCTCGTATTTTAAAGCGAAAGCGCTTTTAGTTTCTGTATGATACTTTGGGCAAACAATAGTACATTATAGGCAACTGAAGTCAACGAGTATTTCGCAGACTCTTAGTCTCAAACCGTACCTAATACAATGTTCAAGTAAAATATCAAGCACGCTACGTGTGAGTAGTAAATAACAGATTTACTTCTTTTCTCATCTGTGGAGTGACAAAAATGTATTGACCATAATAAATCAAAATAAGACAAGTCTCACACTTGGTGGTCAATTCCTGAACCGCTAACGGTCAAATTACGAAACTCGGCGCGGATTTTTACACCACGCGGGGTTTCACCGCCGCGCCGCCTACCTGCACTTTTGTGCGTCAAGCTACGTATATTCCCAGGGCTCGAAAATTATACTGCCCGACATGCCCAGGGGCATGTAGAAATTCCGATCAGGCATGTCTTTTTTACCCTTACAATGAATTTTTAATAAAATATTTCTTTCCAAAACTTTCTGATTTTATTGAAAAATCATCACATCCTTACCAGAGCTCACAATTGACATGTTGACTGACATGCATGTCAACAGAAAAATTGGTATTACAATTTAAATTTTGCAAATTTTGACTTGTAACGGCTTATTATAAAATATTTTGTTTGTGATGTAACCTTTGAATGATTTAGATTAATGTTAAAGTAATTCTTGATTCAGATATAAAGTTCCTAATTTAATTTTTGTCTGATTAATGATGTATGAGAAACTCAAACGTTACTATTAATACGCATTAAAACAACTTCTGGGCATGTAAAAATTTTGTTCGGGCATGTAAACTATTAAAGATGTTCGAGCCCTGTTATATACCCGTTAACCCCTTGAAGCACCGGGTTTTTTCAGAAAAACTGGTAAAAAATTTTTTTTTTTTTTTAAACAGAAAATGAATAAATTGATTGTATAGTATAAATTGATTTTGGAAATTTCAGTTGTAGGGGGTGACTAAAGAGCGGGGGATGGGGTAAAAGATATATAAAAAATTATTATAAAAACAAAGTGCAACGGATCTCAGAGAGGCATTAGAAATAAAACATCGCGAGATACAAGATCGCCCTTGTGAGTCACGGGCACGTGCAAATTTGCCGGTAACTTTAGCCCGTGTCAGACACGGGCAAATGCGTTAAGTGGTTAAAATACCAAGAATGTACATCACGAAAGTACGAATTTGGAGGATCTTCTGGGGCCCCCGCATTTTCTTATAGATCCCCACGCCAGCTATTATACAGCCTCCTGCAACCTCCTTCCCTGTTAGCGCTATTCCTTAGGGATGCCCTCCCCTGGGCGGATTCCACGGATTTTACATGCACGTATCCCCAAGTGTACATGGTGGGTCATTAGCGGATCGGGTATCGAACACCCGACCTTCCGGTTGGAAGTCCGACATCCTAACCACTAGGCTATCACTGCACTTCCAGCTGTTATACTTTTCTCCACCAGACCCCTACCTGCTAGCCGAGGCCTTAGGATTGCTTGCGCATGGGGCGAGGCAGTGAGGTCCGCTGATTTTACATGCACGTATCCCCAAATGTACATGGTGGGTCTTCAGCGGGTATTGAACGCTCGACCTTCCAGGTGGAAGTCCGACGCTCTAACCACTAGGCTATGCCAGCTGTTATACTGGCCAGACAGCGGTATAACTTATACTCTAACAATACAGCTACACTACTTGGACTCCAACATGGACTCCTGTAGTCAAAAAAAAGAGTGGGAGGGGGGTCCGTCTTTGCCACATTTATCGCCATTGCGTGACATTGAAAACACAACTGTTGACAAGCCAATTGACTGGAAGGTAATTCGTTCAGCCGGGACCGCTGCGAGTAGAAAAGAGAGGTCTCTTCTCTCCGCTGGGGTCCCGGTTCAGCTCAAAAAATGCTCACTTGATTGTATTCAGAAACTCTTTTGAGTTAACAGTCTAAACATTACCCCGATGCTCAATCTAGTTTTATTTTCACTCTAGCTCAGTGTCACGTTGCGTTGTTTCAGTTTCATTCCTCGTTTGACGTACTCTAGACCAACGGTCGGCAACTAGCGGACCGCAGTCTAAATCCGAACCGCGGAAGGTCGAAAACTGGACTCCAAAACTTTTTTGGAAGAAATCCAAGAAAATCCCCCCCCCCCCCTATTGTATTCAAATTTCAAGTCTTCCAAAATGTAGTCTGGCTCCTTAATGGATTTTCAGTTT
Source organism: Octonoba sinensis (assembly GCA_038502835.1). Classification (NCBI taxonomy): domain Eukaryota; kingdom Metazoa; phylum Arthropoda; class Arachnida; order Araneae; family Uloboridae; genus Octonoba; species Octonoba sinensis. The sequence goes on along the minus strand of CM076598.1, from coordinate 199,225,092 downwards.
GCCCCATAAGGCAAAAAGTAGCAGAACTGGCTATTTTGCGCCTAGTCTGGCAACGCTGCATGAGCTCAAAATAAACTGGAAGAAGGATTCCATTTTCCTGGCTACTAAGTTTGGCCCCACACATGTTTGTGAGGCTTCATTTTCAAAACTTATTTTTCGGAAGATTAAATATCATTCAAGATTAAAGGCCGCTTACCTTGAAGACTCTCCTATCATAAGCTGCTTCCCAAGTGCACGTTAACTTTAGAAAACTTGATTAAGAGCGAAAAAGGAATATCTACCAATGATTTTTGAATTTAAAAAAAATGCCTAGCTATTGCATTTCATTTTATTTTGTGAACAAAAATTAAAATAAAAGTTTTGCAGGGAAAATATCTTTTTTTCTGGTCCAAACCTAAAAATTTTGTAAAATGTCTGGATCCCGCCTAAAATTACTTGCTGACCTCTAGACCACCCACTCTTATTGCTCATAAAGTGTCGGAATAAACTAACAGTAATAACCTGTCTTAAAGGTCAGCGCTGGCAAAACAAATAGTCAATAACATATTGTTTTGTCGGTTACATTTTGACCATAATGCTTAGAGTACTTCTGAAGCCTTGTTTACCAAAGTGGATTCAGCGACAATTGGTAGCTGAGGTAAATAAAGAACGTGACCTTTGGCGATTCCGTTTTCTGCTTGGCGGTGAGAAAACTGGAAACAGCACAAATCAGACAAGCAAATGTTCACACACTTTTTTTTTCCTAAATTAAAATTGAGGCTTAGAACTTAACGTTTCATTTATTATTATTAATTTCAATTCAATGCGCGTTGCTTATTTCCATAAAATGAGTGAAGATTTCTAAGGTTCTCAAGTTTATTTTGCTGTAGTTCTTTTTGTAAAACTCCCCTAAGAAAATTGGAGATGGTATCGGATCTTTCAATATACTATTTTTGATCTCAATAAGTAAAACCTCCCAGTAAAAGTAAGAAATTACTTAGAGTTCGGTATTTTCAAATTATTATTATTTGATATTCTAGGTATGCGTATAGTTCAAAACAATTTATGCGTTTGTAAGACGAAAAGTGCCAAAAATACTTGAGCTTAAATATTTTTGTGACGATTAAAAAAATTCAAAACTAAAATTTCTCCAATGAGGACCTTTCCCGGGGGGGAAATTGTATCGAACAGAAAAATAATAACAATAGCAAAATTTTGGAGAGATTTCTAACTTTTTTTTGGTGAAGATTTTTTTTTTTTTTAAATATCAAATCACTCCCTTCCCCCTATCTCACCCGGACTTCCCAAAGAGGGGAGTGGAGGACGTCTAAATCATGTGTCTTGAATGAAACCTTTTGGAGACTAAATTTTCAGTGCAAGTATTTACTTTGATTTAAAAAAAGGAGAAACATTTTTCCTCTAAAAAATAAATAAATAAAACCTTTTTTTTCTTTTTTTGGTATTATGGATTTCATCTTTTGGGGAGCTATGGCTGAAGCGCAATAGATATGGGAGGGAACGGGGAGCCTAACTAACCTTTGACTAACGAGAACAGAATCGCCAATTCAGCAAGAAAATCATAAAAAGGCTACATAACAGCCACCTACTCTGCTTATTTCGATTGATCCCTTCTCCCTGAAAGAAATGAAATCATATTTAATATATGTGAACGATGCGAGGTAAAAATTACTTACAAAAGTTTACCTTATAAGTTGTAATCTTAGTAAGGCTTCAGTTTCATAAAGAAAATTCAATTCAGGAGTTTCGTTGTTACGAGAAATTTCTTCTTCAATGTAAGAAAATTTCAGCTACGGGAATTTTCTATTTATTTTTTTTTTCACGGCAGGGAGAGAAGCACGGATTGAAAACGTCTCTGAAAATTCTGATCTTGTTAGAAAAACGGCTGGAGATAATAAACGTTTAACCCCTTGAAGCGCGAGTTTTTTTCGGAAAAACTGGTACAAAATGATCGAGTTTTTTAAAACAAAACTAATATATAGGTATAAATTATTTTTGGAAATTTGAGTTGTAGCGGGTGACTAAAAGTTACATAAAAAAATTATTATACAAAGTGCAAACGGATCTCAGACGGCATTAGAAATAAAATAACACAAGACACAAGATCTCCTGTGTGCAAATTTGCCGGTAACTTTCGCCCGTGTTAAACACGAGCAAAATGCGCTAAGTGGTTAAAAGACAGCAACACTGTTGTACATAAAATAAATTTTTTTTAACTGCCGGGGGAAATATAGCTGTTCAAAATGTCAACGAAATTGCTCAAATTGGTAACTTCCTCTATAACCAGCTGTATAAATGCACTGAAATTAATGTTGGAGATCAGAGTTTTTTTAAAGTTCCGTTCTGCGGAACTCAGGAGTTCCGTAGAGATTACCTCTAGGCGTTCACAAAACTTTCAGTCTTTTCTTTCACAACATTCATAAACGTCAATAAAATTTTTGAAGCGACGTCCCAAGTTCACTCATGAGGATAGTGAACTGAGGAGATACTGGAGAGTCCTATACACAGGAATCAAAGAGTGCTTACTAAGTTTGTGCCATTAAAGAGATGAGCTGATTGAGCTTTAACACATTGAGGGCGGCGCAGATTTTTACTACCTGTATAAATAAGCTTTTCAATTTTTCAGTAAAAAAGTTATTTTTAACACATGAATTTTTTTCTCATCTAACAAAACTGGGTTATAAGACTATAGCTGATATAAGCCACCAGTGGTACACGCCGCCAGATGAACCATTCGTGTGTGAGCCCCCAGTGGTACACGCTGCCAGATGAACCGTTCTTGTGTTAATCACAAGTGGTACACGCCACTTGATAAACTTTTCGCATGTGAGCCACCGGGGGTACACGATGTCCTCAACGTGTTAAAACATAAGAATTTACATGAATAACTGGTTTGTACTTTTTATTCCGCTCCGCTGTTAACAAGTTGAGAAACGAGCCTTTTCTCCAAGGATTGGTTCACAATAGTCCTTACCTGTGTGTATAAACATAGTAAGATTAGCAACATGACTCAAAAACAAGAGTTCTGCTGGGTTACTGGGGGACGCGCCCCAGTTGAAATAATGTCACTATTTATTATATTAAAATCGTTTTGGAAATTTTGTCACAGAAGGAATGGGTGTCTAACAGCTAACAAACTTGCAGTTTTGAGTTCAGGCAGCAGGTAACCTAGTGGTTAGAATGTTGGGCTCCCAACCGGAAGATTGGGAGGTCGATACCGACCCGCTGAAGACCCACCATGTACACTTGGGGATACGTGCATAATAAAGGGGTACATTTTCTTCTTAAATAACTTAATTAGAAATTTATATAAATCATGTTGGAATATCTCGTTAATGACTATACTAAGTTTAAAAGGGGCGTGGCAGCCTAGTCGGGTATCGAACACCCAATCTTCCAACCGGAATATTGGGTGTTCGATACCGACCCGCTGAAGACACACCATGTACACTTGGGGATGCGTGCATGAAATACGGGCATAACAAAGGGGTATATTTTCTTCTTAAATAACTTAATTAGCAGTTTATATAAATCGTGTTGAAATATCTCGTTAATGACTATACTAAGTTTAATAAGGCGTGGCAGCCTAGTCGGGTATCGAACACCCAATCTTCCAACCGGAAGATTGGGTGTGCGGTACCCGACCCGCTGAAGACCCACCATGTACACTTAGAGATTCGTGCGTGTAAAATCATGGACCTTGAAGTCCCGAGGGCACCGTAGGGCGGAGAATTTCCCTTTTCTTCACTCATAGGTCAAAAAAGGAAGGTGGCGTTTTTTTTGTTGCGCCATCTTGTGTGATCCAGATACATAGTGAGTCAAGTCGTTCTTCCACCGTTGTGGTGCTCATCTATAAAGGGAAGGCGCTCCTTACTGCCTTGATTGCTCATCAAAGAAATGGAAATGGAGTACACTATTTATAAATAATGCAACGTTATTTGTACGTTAGAGAGACTATGATAGAAAAATGAATGTAAAAGCTTTGAAGTAGCAATTTTTTTTATTTTTGAATGATCTGATATCTGAGATTTCTAAAAATTAATGAAGTGATGAGGGGAAAAGATGGTCGTTTTCGGAATTAACGCTGAAAAATACGCAGGAGTCGATAATATAAAGTTGAAACACATTTAAAAACGCAATTTTCACAGGCTTTGTAATTTTTCAGCTTTTGATGCAAGGCGTAGGGAGTAACGAACTATTTTTATAGTTCTACCGTCTACTTGAAGACGAAACTGTTGCTATTAATTTTGTAGTGCTGCTGGATACGGGAAAAATTAACTAATGAAGCTCTCTGAGTTTTGAGCTGCTTCCATCTAGTAACTAGAACTGCCATCTTCTCACGGTAAAAATAAATCTTGTAGACGCTGACTTTTTTGATGCCAATTCCTTATCTCTACTCCATTAAATTAGGCGGGCTTTATTAGGTCATTTTTGTACAATCTGTGTGTTATCTTTTGTTTGAAAAGTTTTCCATGATTGAATGAAGGTATTTAGAATGTCTCCCTTTTTCATTTAACCTCCAGTTTTGTTGCTCAGCCAGGTAGCCCTGTTTTCTCTGCATCATACAAAAGATTCTCTATTTCTGAAGCGTGTGCACACTCATTGCAATTTTTTGTTTTTCATTCAAAATATATCAGTATGACAACAATTATTATTACTGCGGACTAGACATCTATTAGGTATTAGGACTTGACATCTTCAATCCGTACGCTTCTCCCTTCCATGCAAAAAATGAGTGAATGAAAGGAAGCAGCTCTTAACTCGGTTTTTCTTACGTTGAAGGTAAGGTTTCTACGAAACTCGTGTCTGAAGTTTTCTTTAAGCAACTGTGTGCCTTATTAAGATTAGAACTTATAAAGTCTGTTATTATAAATAGTTTTTACTCTGCATCAGGCTTGGATTAATCGTGATTACGTAATCATAATCTGCTATAATCGATTGCAGTCTGGCAAAATCGAAATCGTAATCGGACAATGGCATATTCTTATAATCATAATCGAAATTGGGTAATCCCTTTTATCGCGTAATTTTAATCGTAATCTAAAGGAAAAAATCTGTAATCTGGTCTTGTAATCGTGTAATCTTGACCAGCTGAAAGCTAAAATTTTTAGTTCACTTTTCTACTATTGAATGGAAAAGATAGAATTGGAATACTAAAATAGAAAAAGCATTCAAGCTGTTTACAAGGGCTGGTATGTATTCAAATTTGTTCTAAGGCGAAAAGAAAAAAAAAACAATAGCTTAAAAAAAATCTAGGAAAATAAACGCGCTTTTGTAGCAGTATGATCGAAAATTTTTAAAATATTTTTTGAATATAAAGATATGTTCATTATCAGTGAAATGTCACATTACTAAGTATGTATTACTGTATGGAGTTATTGTTTGACTTCAATTCTTTTGATAGAGGTGGTGCGGGCGTCCTTTTTGTCCACCCTTCTGGTGTTAAGACGAAACTCAAAATTCCTGCTGGCATAGTCGCATCAAATTTTGCCAGTGAATTGATTGCAATTAAAGACGTCCTCTCCTTTTACATCTCTCACTACCCTGACAATTCAGCTGAAGGCCTTGTTGTTTTCTCAGATTCAAAATCCGCACTTGAAGCCATCTGTAATGAGAATTCAAACATAACGCAAGAAATCAATATTTTCCTCAGACAAATTAGAAAACAATGTACACTTATGTGGATCCCCGCCCACGTGGGTATCGAGGGTAACAAGTGTGCTGCCACTTGCTAAGGAGGCCCGGGACTTGGATCAGCTTCTCGTCGTCACGTCTGAAGATGCAAATGCGGTTGCCAAGCGTAGAGTTTTTGATCAACCTTTTAAAAAGCCCACCATACCTGATTTAAACTGCCCTAGAAATCTATCATCTATAATAGCAAGACTTCGTACAGGATATTTTAAAGGCATGAAAGTATCTCCAGATAAATCAAGATCTTACCCGTTCTGCAGAAATTGCTCAGACACCCAATTAACTCCCGATCATCTATTTGACTGCCAAGCAATTGCTGCTTCTCTTTTTGGGCTTGGCGCACCACCTCGAGACATAATATACAGACCCAATGCAGATGAACTGGCATCTCTCATCTTAAATAGCTTTGGCCCTATATGATTTCCTTTTCATGAACGCAACAACAACAACATTGTTTGACTTGGAGTTATTTTTTGAATGAGCTAAAGTGCTCGGAAAATCGATGACTAAATTATTAATTTCTATATTAAGTGCTTCTCTAATTAATTTTGATAATGATTCTACATTCACGAATAGCTTTCAAAAAGAAATCTTAAAACAACGTATCAAGCATCCCCCTTTTTAAAAATTAAAGTTAATAGTTTGGTTAATGAATTTATACTGATTACACTGGTTTACAAAAAAAAACTTTTTTTCTGCCCCAAAGACTTTGTTAACTGATCTTAGAAGTATGTTTCACGCTGAACTCGAAAATGAAAACCATTTTTCTCTATCACATAAGGATTTTCCGTGCAAGGTGCTGTAATAGTTGACATTAATATCATTTACCCTAAATTATTGCAGTACCTTACAAGCTCCCCTTAAATGATAAGGAAAATGGTTTTCATTTTCGAATTCAACTTTTAAAATACTTCTAAGATCAGTCAATAAAGTCCTTAGGACCCCCCCCCCCCCTTTTTTTTAAGGGAATTGTAATTTTTACATTAGAAGCATTTCCACCAAAAAACCAAGTAATTTTCTATTTTCCTTAAAAGGGTTCATTTTGACATGTTATGACATACTTTGCTTCAGGAATGTTCCTTTTTAACGTCCAGCAGTAATCTGCTAACATAGTTGCACTCCACTTCCCTTGATTTCTCTTTTCGATAACTGAAATGTCCTGACGGAACCGCTCTCCATGTTCATCGGTTATACAGCTCCCATGTTTTCAGGGGATATTTTTACACACAACAGGAGACTTCTATGATAAAAAATAGTAGCTCATGCTCTTAAACGTGTCGTACAGTATCAATCTTTTGCCTATTTGCCTTTGTATCCCAATTCTCGCGAAATTCTTACCGAGAACCGCACCCAGTGCAGAAATTTGATACGCACTTCCGTTCGGGGTCTGCGGGGGCTGTTTGCGATACTCCACTAAGTTTTTCCCAGAAAAATAAAGTCACCACTGATTTAACAGTTGACATTTAAGCTCTTTTGAGAACTTTATCTCAATAAAAACGATGCTGCATGATCGGAAAAACACTGAAAAAACGTAAAAATCGAACATTTCCTTCCTCATAACTAAAAAACTATACGTGGTGGAAAAATTTTGATGCCAGATATGGATTCCTCGTGCAAAACTACATCAGGAAAGAGGAAATTCATTCTTGGGGCAAAACACCTGTTGACCAGTGTTATTTGAAGCTTATTTATAAGCTATTCTTAGGTGTGGGACATCTAACGCTACTGTACGCACTCTCAAAAACGCATGCTCAAATTTCACGAAGCTTTCGTCGTATTTGACGAAATGGCTTCGTGAAAAATGCTCTGAGTAAAACTTTCGTCAAATTGACGAAATTTGTGTAATAACTTTTTTAAATCACGTGATTGCGCGAGGAAAGAATCGTTATAAATGACGAAATTTTTTTCACGATTGAATAATCGTCAAGAGAGAGAGCGCCATTTCTGAGAGTGCGTATCTTCGTATTCATGAGTTGTTTCAATGCATTTTAGTTCATACTGCTGCAAAAGCGTATTTTTTGTTTTATCATACTACGATTTTATTAATAGCTCATGTGAACCAGGTGGATGCTTTGAAAACCTTGTAGCATGCCTCCCGATGGACGATGGATTTTTTTATGGACCCTGCAATCGGATTTCCAAGGATCGATCCTTCATAACGGTTGAAATATACAGCGATGTCACACTCAGCTACATGTGGATAATGTAGGAAAATTCCATTCCTACCTCGTACGCCCCTGGTACAGGCATGGAGGGTAAAAGTCGGTGTGTGGAATCGTTTGTGGAAGAATTGACAGACGCGTGAAGCGCGTTGCAAGCGCCTCTCTCACCGCGGAACCAGTAAGAAAAGAAAGACGGAAGAATTCATATAACATCTCCTATGCTGGGACTTATAACACTTTGAGGGACGGCGTAGATTTTTGCTACCTGTAAAAATAAGCATTTCCATTTTTCAGTAGAAAAGTTGTTTTTAACTACATGAAGTTTTTTCATCTAACAAACTGTTATAAGACTATAACTGATGTAAGCCACCAGTGGTACACGCCACCAGATGAACCATTCGTGTGTCAGCCACCAGTGGTACACGCCGCCAGATGAACCATTCGTGTGTGAGCCACAGTGTTACACACCGCCAGAAGAACCATTCGTGTATGAGCCACCAGTGGTACACGCCGCCAGATGAACCGTTCGTGTGTGAGCCACCAGTGTTACACGAAGCCAGATAAACTATTTGCATGTGTGCCACCGGTGGTAAATGTCCTCAACGTGTTGAGCTCTGGTCGTCACGTTATCGTGTTTGTCATATGTCCATAAAGGAATAATTCAGACTTTTTAAAAGCAAGTATGGTAATCATTGAATTAAAAATTGTCATGAAACGTTGTAACTATATCATCTAGAGGTCTTATGTATTATGTTGTAAAAAAGCTGTGAATGTAATTTCTTTCTTAATAAAAATGATGCCGGCAGCAAGAACTTCAGAGAAGAGAGAACGAGGATCAAGTGTCCTCTACCCTTAGCCTTGGTAAGTAAAAGGTAAGTGAATTTGAAGTTTACTGCTTATGAATAAAAACACGAGAGTAATGCGGATAACTTATATAGTAAACAACTGAAATCCAACCACAAATCAAAACTAAGTTTTAAGCAAGAACTGCACATGAAATTTTAACTTTCTCTTTCTCCCTTGCGAGACCTCCGTTATAATAAGGACTTGCCGATATGATAATATTGCTTATAACCGCTAGAGGTCGTTGCGCTTAGTGCCTCATAGCGTGCAATTTACTCAAAGCGGCGCTTTTCATTCAAAGCGGCTGTTTTGCAATCGTTGTTTCATTTTTAACGATTTTAAATTTCATTTAACGGATAGTAAAAAAAATACTGCTTAGTTACTGAAGGTTTTTGTTTCAGTTGCGTTTATAAACCAAAATAATCATTTGATAAGTTAAGGGAAAGCTAACTGGAGGAAAATATTTTTCTTAATAGTTCTTATAAGTATAGCTTTAAAGTTCAGCTCCTTATTGAGTTAAAAAAAAATTGTGAGATTTATAAAATTTATCAAAGTAGCTTTTCCTCAAAATCATTATAGAAACTTACGGAAGAAAAAAAAAACTTTAATAACGGAGCGATGCATCGAGCAAAAATTACGGACAATTACTTCGAAGGAAAATCGTTAAACGGTTTGTACCATAACGGATGTCTCGCTTCCTTGATTTGATTATTAACAAATCAAGGAAAGCGAAACAATCAAACTTGAGGCTTAATGTGAACAAACTCGAGTGTTGCCGCTCCAAAATACTGGAATTTAAAAATGTCAGTATCGTATCGTACCTCAAAATTTAATCGTAACTGGTCCACGTTAGGTGAAATATATATATAGAAAGTTCAACAATACAACGGGAGAATGATCGCTTAATGTATACAAACTAAGATGTTGCCACACCAAAAATCCGAAATATGAAAATGTCGGTATGGTATTGCACCGCAAAATTTAATCGTAACTGGTGCACGTTATGTGAGATATATAACGCTACGTTGGAATAAAACCGGCACGACTCAAAAACTACTAGTTTAGGGAAAATCCCATTTAATGATTATACCAAAGTTGAACGTTATGTCACTTATCTCCATAAAATCATAGTAACAAAATCTTTTACTTTGTTTAAAGCACATAATTAGAGGTAAATTTTGTATAGTTTTGTTTTCTTTTAACCGAAATATTAACCCTAAGGGTTCCAACTTGTGACACTTTTTTAAAAAAAAAATATTCAATTTTGTCTAAAGGTTTTAGACTTGTGATACTTAAAAAATTAATTATAGCTTTAATATAAGGGCAATTAAATGAAATAGTAATAAGTAATTATAAAAACGAAATTTATTTTATAAATAACATAACACAAAATTATTTGAACCAAAATAAATCAGTCTTCGAAATTCTTTATTTTGATTTTTTATAGTGTATGGTTCCTTGAACCATTGAAAACATTACCGTAATCTTAATACCATAACAATACTCTAATAGTATGGTTGCATAAAAATAGTAAACTTAAAAGAATAGAATAGCAATTAAACAGAAAAATTACCCTACAAGTTATTATAAAAATCAAATTAATATTTTGGAATTACATTCTTATGTATTTAACTTCATCAATCCGGCCTTTTTAGCCTCTGCTATACTTTTCTTAGCATTATAAGCTTTGGCATCTTCTGTTAATTTCTTTCGAGTATTTCTAAGATTACTAGTTATTAATACTACTTTAAAATCTCTACTTCAGCATAAGAATTCTTGTACCTTAGCTCGTTTGGTTTATCTTGATCAATTCTAAATATCTTAACTTCAGAAATCTTGAAGGTTTCCTTGTCAATTTTCTTTTTACTAATCTCGATACTTTAATTTTGGAAATTATAAAAATTGTCATAACAAAGCTCGTGCACAGTATATGGCTTGCCAGTTCTTTTTTGCCGACCTTATAAGGCTCACATATTGATCAGGGACATACATTGGACCAGATTTTCGAGTTTTTTTAATCTGCTTATCAGTATTAGAGTGTGCACTGCCTCCCTCCTTTTGACTATGCCCAGATATTAAATATTTGTGCGTTATAGATTTAATCCACTCGAACGTCTAAATAGCTTTACGGTACATAGTAATAATTTTTTGTCCGACACGATTGTCGGAATGAAAAATGACTTCTGTTTTGTTTTTCGATACGCGACTCATTTCGTCTTTCGTGATGCAGTTCGAAGTTACGCTATACACAGGAAGTGTTTTCAACAGAACCTCGGTTTGCCTGCACTTCGTGCCATGCGTAGCAATGAACACTAAACCTACCGACTGTTCATGTATACCTATTCCTACCGCACTCGGTCAAATGGACCGGTAATTTAAAAAGCTATCGATTTTAATATCCAATGAAGATAATGGTTGATTTATTGCTAAATGTATATAAAATGAAGCAGCTTCATGAAATGTCGTCCAAAGTAACTCGAGTGCCTTACTTGAGACTACTCAATACTACTCTGTTCAATCGCAACCAACTCTGAGGTACATTGCTCGCTCGAAGAGTGAAACTGTGTGCGCTTTTCGAATGTTTGTAGGAACGCGTGAACGCTCGTTTTTGCTAGTCATGGCTCCTCTGGGTGTGGTTTTACTCTTCGAAGTTTCACTCTTCGAGCGATTAAGTATTGTCTCATATCGACGGTCCGGCATATTGACCGACGCGGTAGGTAGGATACATGAGATATTTTTCTTGAAAAAAAGACAAAATTACCTAAAAGAACAGTGAAAAAAAAAATCTATCCATGTTCTAAGAATTGTCATGTAGTTTGATAACGGTATTATAACGTTTAAAGTGTGTAACTCTAATAGAAAGTTTGAAAACGGTCAATTTGACCGGTACGGTAGGTTTAGTGTAAACGAAATTGTAAAATTAAAAACATTCAATTTGGAGATGTAATAAAACATTGATGCATCACCCTGAGAGCTTGTTAATATGGCTTGTAAGCTGACTTTGCTACTATATTGGTAGACATTTTATCATTCTCTTTTGCAATTGGTGATAGATCCTTCTCTTTTAAATATGTTTCAATATTGTACTGAAAAGTTTTCCCTTTCTTCGTTAGATGCATTCTGAAACTTGTTGCAGATCTCGCATATCCTTCTTCGGTATAAAAAATGCCCGATTAAATTCATGGTTAAAAATTTTATAATACATGAGGTAATTACCATACTTCAAGTTTTCTTATTCGCACGTCTTTTTATAATCTCTATGAAGGTCGCTTACTGTTTTATCTCCTTGATTGTGTTCTTTAGAAGTTCAGGCACAGCAATATTGACTCTCAACCTTCGGAATTAAGTTAATATGTTCTCTAATGCTCTTTTATTGCTGCTGATACAGTAGCATGATTGCAATGTTTTCCCCTTAAATCAATAGACATAACTCCTCCCTTCAGTAGATTTTCTCTTTTCTTCAACAGTTCGAACCATTCGTTGACTTCTGCCTAAAGAAGCACAAAAAAAAAAAATGTTTAAAAACCCTCGATTTTTTTCACCCTTATGGTAAAAATAAAAAATGTAAAGAAACTAAGGTGTTGCCACTCAAAAAACCGGAATTTAAAAATGTCAGTATCGTATTGAACAGCAAAATTCAATCGTAACTGGTCCACATTAAGTGAAATACATATATACTGAGTTCAACAATCAAACTTGAGAATAATCGCTCGATGTATTCAATTTAAAATGCTGCCACTCTATAAAACCGAAATTTAAAAATGTCAGAATCGTCTCGTGCTGCAAAATTTCGTTGTAACTGTTCCCCGTAAAGTGAAATACATATATAGAAGGTTAAACATTCAAACTTGAGAATGATCGCTCATATTAAGCAAACTAAGGTATTGCCACTCCGAAAATCGGAATTTTAAAATGTAAGTATTGTATTGTACCGCAAAATTAAAAAAAAACTGGTCAACGTCAAGTGAAAAAATATATATCTATACATATATATAGTATGTTACGCAATCAAACTTGATAATGATCGCGCAATGTAAACAAACTAAGATGTTGCGGCTCCAAACAATCTTAATTTTAAAATGTCAGTATCGTTTCGTACCATTAGATTTATTCGTAACTAATCCACGTTGAGTGAAATATATATATATATATATAAATATATATATATATATATAGATAGTTAAACACTCAAACTTGAGAATGATCGCTCAATATACACAAAGGTGTTGTTACTCAAAAAAACCGGAATTTAAGAATGTCAGTATCGTTTCGTACCGCAAAGTTTAATCGTAACTGGTCTACGTTTCAAAAGTTCAACAATTCAACTTGATAATTATCCCTCAATGTAAACAAACTAAGATGTTGCCACTGGAAAAATTTGGAATTTAAAATTGTCAGTATCGTATCGTTCCGCAAAATTTCAACGTAACTTTTCCACGTTAAGTGAAATAAGTATATAGAAATTTCAACAATCAAACTGCTAAATGATCGCTCAATGTGAGCAAACTAACGTGTTGCACTCTAAAAATCGGAATTTAAAAATCAGTATCGTGTCGCACCGCCAAATTTAATCGTAACTTGACCACGTTTAGAAAAGTGAACAATTAAACTTGGGAATGCTCGCGATGTGTAAACGAACTAAGGTATTGCCATTATAAAAATCATTATTTAAAAATATCAGTATCGTATCGTACCGAAATATTTAATCGTAACTGGTCCCCGTTGGGTGAAATATATATATATATATATGACGATAAACAATCAAACTTGATAATGATCGCTCAATGTACACAAGGGTGTTGCCACTACAAAAAAATGGAAATTTATAGATATCAGTATCGTATTGTACCGCAAAATTAAATCGTAACTGTTCCACGTTTAGAAAGCTCAGCAATCAAACTTGATAATGATCGCTCAATGTAAACAAACTAAGATGTTGCCTCTTCAAAAATCTGGAATTTAAAAATGTCAGTATCGTAGCGCACCGAAAAATTTATTTCAGTTAACGTGTAGAAGTTACGATTAAGTATATAGAATGTTCAACAATCAAACTGGTGAATGATCGCTGCAATGTAAGCAAACTCCCGTGTTACACTCTAAAAATCGGAATTTAGAAATCAGTATCGTATCGTATCGCACCGCAAAATTTAATCGTAACTTGACCACGTTTAGAAAGTTGAACAATTAAACTTGAGAATGATCGTTCAATGTAAACAAACTAAGGTATTGCCATTATAAAAATCATTATTTAAAAATGTCAGTATCGCATCGTACCGCAAAATTTAATTGAAATTGGTCCACGTTTAGAATGTTCAACAGACAAACTTGAGAATGATCGCTCAACGTAAGCAAATTAAATTGTTGCCACTCAAAATAACCGGAATTTAAAAATGTCAATATCGTATCGTACCGAAATTTTTAAATCGTTACTCGTGCACTTTGGGTGAAATATATATGAAAATAAATATATATAATATATATTGAAAGTTAAACAATCAAACTTGAGAATGATCGCCAATTACACAAGGGTGTTGCCACTGCAGAAAAATGGAAATTTTCAAAGGGCAATGTCTTATCGTACCGCAAAATTTAATTGTAACTGGTCCACGTTTCGAAAGTTCAAAAAATCAAACTTGATAGTAATCGCTCAATGTAAACAAACTAAGATGTTGCCTTTTTTTTTTTTTTTTTTTTTTTTTTTTTTTTTTTTTTTTTTTTTTTTTTTTTTTTTTTTTTTTTTTTTTTTTTTTTTTTTTTTTTTTTTTTTTTTTTTTTTTTTTTTTTTTTTTTTTTTTTTTTTTTTTTTTTTTTTTTTTTTTTTTTTTTTTTTTTTTTTTTTTTTTTTTTTTTTTTTTTTTTTTTTTTTTTTTTTTTTTTTTTTTTTTTTTTTTTTTTTTTTTTTTTTTTTTTTTTTTTTTTTTTTTTTTTTTTTTTTTTTTTTTTTTTTTTTTTTTTTTTTTTTTTTTTTTTTTTTTTTTTTTTTTTTTTTTTTTTTTTTTTTTTTTTTTTTTTTTTTTTTTTTTTTTTTTTTTTTTTTTTTTTTTTTTTTTTTTTTTTTTTTTTTTTTTTTTTTTACCTGTCTGAACTCTCAAATGCTTCTTTAGCTCTGAAGCTTGAGAGTATGTCTTTGAACAACACTCACAGGGAGAGGGTTTTTCGCATGTATGAACTCTCAAATGTCTCTTTAGGTCTGAAATCGAGAGAACGTCTCTAAACAATACTCACAGGAACAGGGTTTTTCGCCTGTATGAACTCTCAAATGCTTCTTTAGTTCTGAAGCTTGAGAGAACGTCTTTGAGCAACAAACACAGGAATAGGGGTTTTCGCCTGTATGGACTCTCAAATGCTTCTTTAGGTTTGAAGCTTCAGAAACTGACCCTTCACAAAATACCAACGAATGAAAACGTACCCTTCACAAGATACCAACCAATGAAAATGTACCCTTCACAAAATACCAACCAATGAAAACGAATGCTTCACAAAATGCCAACCAATCAAAATGGACCCTTCACAAAATTGCAAGCGACCAAATCGTCTTAGAGTTACCATTATTTATTAAATAAACGACAGTTAACAAAAATTTTTTATATCACTACACGTTTCAATTTTTAATTTTCCCAAAATATTTATTTTTCAAAAATATTTTTTAAATTAATGAAAAACTGACCCTGTTAAAAATGTTGGATTTCCCCCTGGTGAAGGTGTTCTCTAGGCTTTTTCTATGCTACAATATTCAGATTTTGATTTTGAACCAGTTCTAAAAAACTCACTCAACTCGGACTGTGCTATGGGTACCACACTAGCAGCGATAATTAATCTATTCCACATTTAATCAGAACACAATGACCAAATCATGGTCTCCTTGGCAAAAATCACTTTTAAGCAGAGAGGTCATATTTGTTCAATTTGGTTTAACAGTGCGCCAATGACCAGGTACATGAGTGAGTCAAAAATTTTCTTAATTTTACATAATTCTTTCATTAACAACGATTCAAATGCCTGTTCCAGCTCACATTGGGGGACTGCCTCCAAAGCTCACGCTGAAGTTGTATGTACACAATGCTTTAAAGAATTTTTAAAACTACAGCTCGGAATTAAGCTCACAGTGGCACTATCTGTGTTATCCAGCATTCGTGAGACTCCTTAACTATCAGCTGATCCACTGCCAAAACCTCAGTTCATTTCATTACTACTTTTTTTTATTACTTTGATGACATTGACACTATACAGACAGACGGCTTCGACGGCAGTCCCACAATGCGAGCTGGAAGAGGCATTCAAATCGTTGTTAAGCCGCTGTCAGGGCTCCCACTGCCTTAACACAATTTGTAGCAGCTTTCGGAACAGGTAAAATATCCTTTTAGTATCAGTTTGGAGCAGAAGAATTTTAACTTTTGTATCAGTTTGGAGCAAAAGAAATCGACTTTTGTATCAGTTTAGGAGCTGAAAATATCAACTTTGTACCATTTTTGGAGGATTGTTTCCTTTATTTTTAAAATATTAAATGGCTGTTTTAAAGCAATATCATTTTCATACATCAAGGGTAAAAGCGTAAAAGCAGTTTCAAGTCTTCCTTTTCGTATCAGTTTGGAGCAGAATTTTAACTTTTGTATCAGTTTGGAGCAAAAGAAATCGACTTTTGTATCAGTTTAGGAGCTAAAAATATCAATTTTGTACCACTTTTGGAGGATTTTTTCCTTTATTTTTAAAATATTAAATGGCTGTTTCAAAGCAATATCATTTTCATACATCAAGGGTAAAAGCAGTTTCAAGTCTTCAAAATGATAGGAAATGTAAACGTCAGTCATCCTTCTAAAACTGGATTATTTTTATATTTCTTAAGAAATTATTCATAACCTATTCAAAAAGTAAGACTAATTAAACCTATAACCCTTATAAGGGTATTTTTCAATACTTTTCTCAAGAAACAGATTATTTTAAAAAATGTTTTGTTGTTTTTTCTTCTTCTAATAGTTAAGAATAGCTGGAAGAAAGCTTAAAATTTTCTTCTTTTCAAAAATCATTGCACTCTTTTTTGTTTAATAGCTAAAACACTATTCTTTCAAGAAAATAAGCAAAAACAAACTAATATGAAAGGTTCAACTATTTTAAACTATTTATCATTAATTAAAATTTGTTTTTTAAATGGTACTTATGTAGGTATAATCATTGTGATTATAGTAACAGTAAAATTTTGAATGAATTAAATATAATTTTATATTTTATCAAAAAATATATTTGAAGTTAATCCTATTTTCTACCAGCAGTAATATTTATTATTTTTCTCATTAAAAAATATTTCTTTAAATTTCAATCCTAAATGCTCCCTTGGATGCTTTGGAAGTAATTAATGTTTAATTTTACAGCGTTTGAAAGTCTACCTCTAAACACTTTCGGGAACAAATATATATTTTCAAACAATGTTTTTATTAAAAATAAATATACATTTTATTTATTTACTATCAGAAGAAATATTATAAATTGTTGAAACGGAAAAAATCCGATTTTTGTAGGGGATGCAAAAGGATTGTAGAACGTATGCGCTCCTTTGCTTGCACGTGAAAAGTAGGCTTAAGGAATTTGAAAAAAAAATGTTATAATGGAGCAGCAATCTTTTTAACATCTGATCTGTTATTGATTTTTCACATTGATTAGTATTTCCTAAACATTAGACGGTAAATTTATTTTCTTCACGTTCCATGAAATTAAACTTTTTTATCTATTTCAGGAAAAACTTACTAAATAAAATGTTCAACATAAATAGTAATGAGAGGAATGATTTTTCTCTCTAAAACACTACAAAATATTAGAAATCGTCTCACTGTTTCTTCTACAAGCGTGGGATACATCACACAATCTGCTCAATTTTCTCATCCATATTTGATGTTCTTAAGAGAGGGTAGAGCTAATATTAATTAATAAACTGCTTCAAAGGTAAAAAATTAATTGACTAAAGGAAAAATGTATCGAATGATTTCGATTTTAAGGTTAAAAATATATAATATCTAAAAATTTTTTGATTTTTTTTTTCAAAAATCGCTATTTGGCGCAAATTTCACGAAAAAACGTACTTTGTAGCAGCATGTAGCAGAAAAAACGTTTTGGCGCAGTTTTACGCAACTGGCGCAGCCGTGGGAAAACCTGCGCTGTAACAAATGTATTGAAATTTTAAATGGATTTTACAAACCACACATCAGGCTTACAGACATATGTAAAAATTCAACGGCAATTTTAAAGGCTGTCAAAAATGCAAGTATGGCTGTGAGTAGACAAAAAAAAAAAAAAAAAAAAACCAATGAACCCTTTTATGTCTTCGAGAATTCTAAAGAAATTCTTCAACTTCAAATGAAAGAGCAAGTTTTTTTAAAGTCTGCTTATTGCATCGAGGATATTTTAAACAATGCCTGCCCCTTTGGGGATTATATAGGAAAAGCTTTTAATGCAAAAATTGAAATAAATAAATAAAATTAGAGCCAAAAGTTTGAGTCTTGCACGTATTCACGTACGCACATTGGAAATTTATGCTTCTTAAAATTCAATAATATTTAGGCATGAATACCTGAACGCACGAATGTACGGCATGAGTGAACCGGAACGCACGAATGAAACTGTGCACAAAATATAAGATGAGATGAAGTTAGTTCTTATCCGGAATTTCTGCCCAGGTGAAAGTTCTATCATAAAATGCAAGAACAGACACTTTAGTTGTCATTTCATTTTTGGAACAAAATTTTGCTGTTCCTTGCCAAGTTGTCAGCAAAGTATCCAAGAACTCTTTACGCCACTTTGATTTTGCATTTTTCAAAAACCAGTTTGGATAACATTACAGTGGATTTTGCCAATAATAAAAGGAACGGGTAACCCGCTTAAAAAAAATGCAAACTCATACTCTTTTTGTGCAGAGGCGTAGCTAGGGTTTTCAGCGCCTGGGACAACTGAAGATTTTTCGCCCCCCTGTGCCCCTGGGGGCGCCCCTAAAGGGAATTAAAAAAACTTTTATGCTTCCTAAATGATAAATAGCTCTAAAAAGAAGCCCTTTTAACTTTCATTTTTATTAGCGACCATTCACTTCTAAGGGAAAAATGGGGACACTTTGGCTTCGCAAAATTATGTCTGATTTTCCACGCAATCCTGTGCTACATTGGTCATTCCCAATATGATTTGCAGTGCTCCCACGTTTTTGTCGAACATATTCACACCTCTTCAGCTCAAATAATTTTCTTTTCGCATTTAAAAGTAAAATAAAGTAATACTAATTTGGCGCCCCTTGACGCTGCCCCCACCTAGCTAGGCCTGTTTTTCTGTTTGGAATGCTTAATAAACAACTAGCTCCATTTATATCTTATTTTTATTTAAACTTTACATTAAATACCATCATTGTTGCTGTATTGAAAGTTCAATGTAACTCATTAGATTTCGCCATTTGCGTTACACATTTGCTAATGGTGACTCATGAGAACGAGTATTTAAGTGTCTTTTCAGCTCTCCCACACGACAAAATTTTTTAGAGCAAATTTCGCAGGAATATGGTTTTTCCCCAGTATGGGTTCTCAAGTGTCTTTTCATATTTCCTAGATGAGAAAGTTTCTTAGAGCAAACTTCGCAGGAATAGGGTTTTTCTCCAGCATGGCTTCTCAAGTGCTGTTTCAAGCTTGAGAGCTGCGCAAATTTCTTAGAGCAAACTTCACAGGAATATGGTTTTTCGCCACTGTGAGTTCTCAAATGTTGTTTCAGGTGTGAAGACACTACAAATTTCTTAGAGCAAATTTCACAGGAATATGGCTTTTCCCCAGAATGGATTCTCAAATGTTTCTTCAGGGTTTCTGCACGAGCAAATTTCACAGGAATAGGGCTTTTCACCACTATGAATTTTCAAATGTTCCTTCAGGTGTGAATACAATCTAAATTTCTTAGAGCAAACTTCACAGGAATATGGCTTTTCACCACTATGAATTCTCAAATGTTCCTTCAGGTTTTTTGTACGAGAAAATTTCTCAGAGCACACTTCACAGGAATAGGGTTTTTTCCCCGAATGGATTCTTAAGTGTATTTGCAGGTTTCTTATTTGAGAAAATTTTTTAGAGCAAACTTCACAGGAATATTGCTTTTCACCAGTATGAACTCTGAGGTGCTTTTTCATCTGTGTCGAATTAGAAAATTTCCGAAAACAAACATCACAGGAATGCGGTTTTTCACCAGTATGGATTCTCAAATGTC
Source organism: Octonoba sinensis (assembly GCA_038502835.1). Taxonomy (NCBI): domain Eukaryota; kingdom Metazoa; phylum Arthropoda; class Arachnida; order Araneae; family Uloboridae; genus Octonoba; species Octonoba sinensis. The sequence continues at coordinate 199,205,182 of CM076598.1, read as the reverse complement.
TCTTTAGGTCTTCTGCACCAACAAATTTCTTAGAGCAAACTTCACAGGAATATGGTTTTTCGCCACTATGAGTTCTCAAATGTTGTTTCAGGTGTGAAGACACTGTAAATTTCTTAGAGCAAATTTCACAGGAATATGGCTTTTCACCACTATGAAATCTCAAATGTTGCTTTAGATTTGAATGCACTGTAAATTTCTTAGAGCAAACTTCACAGGAATATGGCTTTTCACCACTATGAATTCTCAAATCTTCCTTCAGGTTTTTTGTACGAGAAAATTTCTCAGAGCACACTTCACAGGAATAGGGTTTTTTCCCCGAATGGATTCTTAAGTGTATTTGCAGGTTTCTTATTTGAGAAAATTTTTTAGAGCAAACTTCACAGGAATATTGCTTTTCACCAGTATGAACTCTGAGGTGCTTTTTCATCTGTGTCGAATTAGAAAATTTCCGAAAACAAACTTCACAGGAATGCGGTTTTTCACCAGTATGGATTCTCAAATGTCTCTTTAGGTCTTCTGCACCAACAAATTTCTTAGAGCAAACTTCACAGGAATATGGTTTTTCGCCACTATGAGTTCTCAAATGTTGTTTCAGGTGTGAAGACACTGTAAATTTCTTAGAGCAAATTTCACAGGAATATGGCTTTTCACCACTATGAAATCTCAAATGTTGCTTTAGATTTGAATGCACTGTAAATTTCTTAGAGCAAACTTCACAGGAATATGGCTTTTCACCACTATGAATTCTCAAATGTTGCTTCAGGTTTCCTATACGAGAAAATTTCTTAGAGCAAGCATCACAGGAATAGGGTTTTTCTCCTGAATGGATTCTGAGGTGAATTTTCATCTGTGTCAAATTAGAAAATTTCCGAAAACAAACTTCACAGGAATACGGTTTTTCACCACTATGAATTCTCAGATGATTCTTCAGGTTTTTTGTTTGAGAAAATTTCTTAGAACAAACTTCACAGGAATATGGTTTTTCACCACTATGGATTTGCAAGTGTTCTTTCAACCATGAAGCAAAAGAAAATCCTTTCGAGCAAACTTCGCAGAAGTATGATTTTTTACCTGTATGGACATTCATTCTTTGCCAACAAATTTTTGAAAGTACATATTATTTTGTGTTTCTAGGTTTGCAGAAGATGCCTATCATTATAATTGACATGAATAGTGCGTTTGGCTGGTTCTGATCCTCCCTTTGTAGTGTAGGGTTAGTGATACCAAAAAAAAAAAAAAAAATCCTTACAACATAAAGCAGAGTAAAATGGTCTTCGGCCTCTGTAATGTCTCATATGGCATTCCAACTTGCCACCTTAGAAGCACAGAAAAATACTTTCGTACAGGATTCACGAGAATAGCAGATTCGACCAAAGAGAATTCCTCACTGCCGCTGCTATGCATGGAAAAACTCTTTTTGACGAGTTCACCTGAATATGATTTAGCAGAAACAAACAGATCAGTAAAATAACAATTTTTTTTGAAACACAGAAGTCAAATTTCTCGGTAGTTACTGCATTTCTGGTTCGAAAAGAAAACTTTGGCTCTCCACAAAACAATAAAACAAACTAAGGCCAACAGAGCTTTTTATCACCACTATTTCAGTGTCTCTTCTGTGACTCTTTAATGACACAAAATATCGTGTGTCATTAAAGTTGTTTACCAATAGAACACCTTGATAAAAGTTAATTTTAATAGTATTAAAAGATATATTTCTTTCTAAGCAAACAATCGAATTTAAATTTTTAAAATATCACAAGTTCTTCACATGTTTTAAAAGCTGCGAGAAAGATAAGAACTGAATGTTTTATAAAAAAAATACTAGCTTTCAGATTACAAAGAAATCAAAGAGCAATTTTATGTTTGGTGAGGACTTCACCCTATCACATTCTCCAAGTCGATCCCATTCTGCTGCATAGTTTGATCATCTTCATTAAGGAACGCACAACCAGTTCATTTTATCTTCAAATTTAAAAAGGAAGAAATTTACTTCGGTTGCATTCATCCAAAAACTTCTCTTATTAAGATGCAAGCTTTGAGCTGGATTGCCGCCATCTTGCATAACAAAATATCACGTGTGTTTGACGACTGCTGTAAATAAATAAAAAGAATTAGAAGAAATGAAACAAGCAGCTATTAATTAGACCACAAAAAAAAAAAAAAAAAATATTTTGCAGTTCAAAGGTAGAGAGATAAATGGGAAAATATATATAAAGCCCATCAAGTATCTGTTGTGAAAAAGTACTAACATACACTTGGAGTTTTTCATTTCAATCTATTCACCAAAAAAGAAAAAAAAAATCAAAACTAAAACTCATGAGAAATACTATGCATCATTTCAATGGTCTTTGGGGAATTTTGAGCCTTTGTGACTTGGTTTAAATGGCAATGGTAGATGATTTGAAAATTATATGTTGCCAGTCTTGACTTCTAACGACAGCAAGAGAATGGATACCATATCTTCTATGGTAGATCTCGAACAAGGAAGGGCTACCCATATCTGGCTGCGCACTTTAGAGATCTACTTTTGGAGTAACCCTAGACCTTTCTCGACATTAGAAATGCCCTCACGGGTATGTCCAAAATATTTCTCCTTTGAAAGATGATACATTTTATTAATATATGCATTTTATTGATATAATTACTTTTCTCATAAAATGAAAGAAAAGACTACACAATTGTTGGTATATTTTCACACAGAAATCAAATTTTTAAAAAATATCGAAAAATTTAATTAAAATGCTTTCTTAAAACAGAATGTTTCAGAGTGTTTGACAGACCTTCAGGTGATTGAAAATGTTCTGCAACATAAGGTAAACCGATGAGAGAATGAACATGCTCCAGTAAATGAACAGTTTGTAATTTTTCTCAAAAAAAAAAAAAAAAAAAGAAAAGAAAAAGAAAGAAAAAACGATTTAGAAGATTTTTTCTAGACAATCTTAGTTGTTTCTTGAAGAGACTTTTGCGTTAATTCACTACTCTTTATTTGCTTACCAAAGGCACCTGAACCAGGACCATTTAACCTCCCCCAACCTTTTTGCAATATTTACACACATGAGTAAAAATACTTTCTGCTCACATCAAGGGTTCTACACGTTTCAATTAACACAATTTTATGCTTACTCATTGAATGCCGCTGATTCTTGCGTTAAAAATTACTTTCACTCCGATAATCAAGAGTCGTTGTTTGTACTATGATGTGAAAAGGTACTGGAAAGTCGTCACAATACACGGGCGGCAGCATCTTCGGGGCACTTCAGCGCCGAGAATAAAAAATTTAAAAATTAATAAATAATATAATCTATATTTCACAAAATTAATTCAACAATTCGATGTTATGTTATGTTTTAACATAGGCAGACCCAATGATAGTGGCACCTATTTAGTGCTGACCTTAAGCGTTTTTTGTTAGGGTGCAGTACACTGCTTCACTTTACACCCATTGTGGAGCCGCTGAAAGAGCTTCCTGTGAAACGCACTAGATCTGCAATTGGCAGAAAGCAAACAGCAGCCCATTAGAAAGAAAGAAAAAATTACGTATTTATTTTATATATGTACAGTAGAGCCGCGGTTATCCGAGCCCCGACTAACAGAGTTCCGGTTTAACCGAGGTACATAAGTCCTTGAAAAAACGCTCTTTCAACGTGGGCCATTTATTTGGCGGGCCAATGGGCGCCCCTCCTAAACAGAAAACTCTTATGAAACTTCTTCAAGAAATATAACCCTTTAAACTGGAACATCTACTCGACGTTTTTATAATAAGTTGAAAATGCAATAAAATTATACACAATTGAATTGATAGTATTTTAGTTGGTAGGCTAGAGGCGCTATTTCGATAATGTCCAACGGATCATTCCTAAATGATGTCATGCATCAAGGGGGGGAGGGGGGTTCATAAAAGTGTGACAAGGGGAGGGGGTAACAAGAAGTGTGACATCCTACTTATGCAACATAACGTGACATGTTACAAAGGGGGGAGGGGGTCCGTCGAAGTGTGACATTTTGTGACAAGGGGGGGAGGGGGTCAAACATGCGGGGAAAAAGTGTGACATCATTTATGAATAGTCCCCAAGGGACAACAAAAAATCACAAATGTGTTTCAATCATCATTTCTTTTAAAACAGTGTTAATATATCAAAAAACATTTTTTAAAACCATTTGTATGCTTAAATCTATGTGTATTTTAACAATGCAACTTATAAAATAAGACACAAAACCTGTTTTTTTTTTTTTTTTGTACAGAATTTTGGAAGAAACAAACTTTAAGAATAAAATGTTTTGTGATATACCTATGGTAGTTGTATTTTCCTAAAAATATAGGTTTTATGCACTTTTAAAAATTCTTATACATGTAGTTATTTGCTTAAAATATTTTAATGTGAATTTCAAAAACCAGAAAATAAAAGTGTAATTTCGTACTTTTTAATTACTATTAGCTTTATAAATCATATAATAGTTTATATTGAGTCAAATCATTTTATACCTACAGATGACGTAGGAAAAAAAATAATAGCAAGAAAATTAAGTAAAAATAACTTTTGTTACTAACTCATCTTTCATTGCTTGGTTTTGTAACGGTGCAAAACAAAATTTTGTATCACGTATTGAAAATCTTCAAATTAAAAATTTTGCCATAAATTTCTTCTAACATAGAACGAAAATCTAAAAACAGGATTATATATTATTTAGAAAAATGAATAAACTCATACTTTAACAAGTCACTTCAAATTTTATTCTAGAAATTAAAAGCATAAATTTTTAGATGTAAAATATGATCTTAAATTCATCATGAGTAATTAATATTTAGGGATACTCTTATGCTATTCAGGGAACATTTGAAGATTTTTCAAGTGTGTAAAATTAATAAAATAAGATGTGCCTTCATGCAATTGAATGATAAAGCAAATATTTTTAAAAAAATGATTTAATATGGTTAAGAAATTTCTAAGAATTTTAGCAGGAAAGCTTAAAAACATAAAAGAAACACATTCTTGAAGTGAATCACAACTAAAATTTTGAATCTGAATGAAGTTAAAAAAAAGAAACAAAATAATATCTTTTTGCAATACCTCACAAGTGCTCCTAATTTCAAGTGCATAATGTTGAAATTTGAAATTACAATATTTTATGCTGTACGAAAAGTATTTAACCTTTTAATTGTTGCCAAACAAAAACAATAACAAGAAATTTTAAATGAAGTAAAATAATGACATCATAATCTATAATAAACAGAAAAATATGCAAGATATTGAGGCAGATAAACCTTCATTGCTGCGGGAAATAATAAACTGAAGCATGCAAAATGAAACACTTGTAAATAATTTTAATAATGGTTCTTCTTCCTTCTGGTGATTGTTTAGAGAGCTGTAATTCAATTATATCTTTCAATAGCCACACATTTTAATACATTACATCCTTTTTTCTCTAAAATTGTTTCTCTGTTCTATATTTTGAATAAAACATTGCTATGTTTCATTCTCTCACAGAGCCCTTGAATTTGTTCCAATGATTGCAGCCTCTTTTCTGAGAAATTCTCAAAAGATTTAAAGTCCCGGAATTATGAAGATTTTGCAAAATTTAATTATTTTAGCGAGGTGCTATTTCGCTCGCTGACTTAGCATGTTCAATGTTCTTAAGAGAATATAAATAAATCAATTCATATCGTTTATTTCAACATACACTGTAAAAAATTCTGGTTCAACCTTTCACTAAAAATTGGTGAAATGCAACTGCAACCAACGGTTGGTACTAATTTGAACCATTATGATGGTTCACTAGTTTCACCATGAATGTGATTCAGCACTGAACCATGATTACGGATTTTTTTCTGACCAGTACTGTGCGGTTCAACTTTGAACCATAATTACGGATTTTTTTCTAACTAGTATTACGGTTCAACTTTGAACCATGATATCGATTTCTTTCTAACCAGTTTTATGGTTCAACTTTGAACCATAACCATAGATTTTATTTTAACTGCTATCTTGGTTCAACCCGGAACCATAATGATGGACTTTCTACTAACTACTGTCATGGCTCAGAGTTGTACCATGAAAGTGAAGTTTGAGCTGCACCATTTTATGTTGCAATGGTGAATTAACATAAATAATTTTAATTTTTAATGTTCAAGCGTAAAACAGGACTTAAGTTTATTACCAAGTTTAATTTGCAAAGCGAATTTTCTATTTTTAATCAGCAAATTTAACTTACGTTTTTGCTAATTATTAGATTTAATTATAAGAATATATTCGTGCGTTTCTATAATTGATTCAGTGTTCCTTATATATAAATATATTTATTTATATATTTATATATATATATCAACATCCCAATGCACTGTATCAGAAACTTATAGTATTGTTAAGTAACTATGTTACTTAGTTATATATTCCGCAAAATTGCAATATTAGTCCCTGTTAAAATTTTTAAGGCCAACTCCCCTCCCCCCTCCCCCCCCCACACACAAGGAAGAGGCTTTTACAATATATGTACACTTTTTTTTTTGTTCTTCAACAGGTAGTTTTAACAAAAATGGCATTTGAATTTTTGTTTATAAATGCAATTGATTTTATTTAGCATCAAAAATATTAAATTTATTTATATGCATACAAAGATGACTGAAAACATATGCCTAGAAGTGAAATGGAAAAACCATGATATGCACAAATAATAATAATAACAATAGTAGAACATTATTGGGGGGTTCTGGCACAGATGTTACTCCAAGGCTAAAACGAGCAGTAGTTCGAGGTACTTCAGGACTAGGACCGCCCCAGATGAGTCGAAGACTTCACCCTGCAAAGATATAAAAGAACTGACAGTACAGCGTATCTGATTTGTATGCTGTCTATTCAATGTTCTGTTGACATTAACCGTTTAGTGCAATGCACCATCTTTGTTGATAAAGCATCTATTTTGCATTTGGAGATCTGAAATCTCTGACAGCAACTATTTCCCTAATTTCTGAAATTCTATTATTGAAATAGATGTTTGTTAGAATGAGTGGGACGAAATTTCAGAAGGAATTATAGGTGAAAATTCTGCAAAATGTCAATCGTGGTCGAAAACTGAAAGTTTAATTATTTTAAAAACACAGCAGTAGTCAGGGTCGGATATAGAAATAATTTCTTGAGGGAGCACCTGAAAGTAAAAAGTAGTTCTCCCTCGTCAATATTTTTTATAATAAAGTTCATTTAAGAATTTTAATGTTTTTTGGGATGCCTTAAAACTAAGTAATGTAGTTAAAAGCGTAGAAAATGAGTAAAAAATATTTAATGGAATAATTAAATTTCTTTCTTTTTGGATGAGACACATGCTCCTTGTGCCCTTCCTGAAATCCGCCACTGGTGGTAGTTAATTTAAAAAATAGATATAAAGAGCAGAAAAGAAAAAGGTAACTGCTTGGAAAAGTGGTTTGGTAGTAACGAGGGAAAAAAATAACGATTTAGAATAAAAATCCTGAGAAAACATGCAATTTTCAGTACCTAAACAAACCAGTGTTATAACTGTAAGTGTAGAGCAAAATGTAAAATACAAGGGGGAAAGTATTAAATCTGGTAAGAAGCAAGCATATATCGAAGCAAAATAAAGTAAACATGCACAGGTTGAAAATTTTGAAAAAAATTTAATTTAACGTTAAAGGCAACAAAACTGCTATTTTGAAAATCATGCAAAATTAACCCAATTTCTCGAAGAATAATAGTAGGCACATTTTGAATACAAAACTTTTTTTATCTGCTCTTGGTAGAATAGCTAATTTGAGTGATTGGGAAGTAATAATCATTATAATAAAAGCCATAGCCAGGATTGTTTTTCGAGGGGGGGGGGGGGGCGGAGGTCAAGTTGAAGATAGTTTCTTTTTCTATCAGAATATTTTTAATTTTTAAATTATCATTCAGATCGTATCGCAATATCATGTAAACCTTCAAAAAATTACAGGGCGGGAGGAATTCCCCCCCCCCTTACCTTCCTGGTATGGTATTGGAATCAAACCACAACTAACTAAATTTATACAAATGAGTGTTTTCTTGTCAGACTATTTTTTACTCTAATTTTCAAATTTTCATTTATAGCATGTAAAATTTTAAAAATTTTCACCCCTTCGGCTACATGTTTGGAATTCAACAGAAGAACTGAATTTTAAACAAATGAGTTTTTCTTATCAGATTTCTTTTTTTTTTAATTTTTAAATTTTTATTTATAGCATGTGAAACTTTCGTGAGTGGAGGTAGGTTTGAACCATCGCCCACCCCCCTCCCCCGGCTAGGCCCTTGATAAAAACTACAGGTAAAAATTGCGCAAAATCGGTCGAACGACGAACAAGTTTAATCAATATCAAAAAGACAGCAACAGGCAATTAAAGAAAAAATAATAGGTGGAGCTAGAAAGGTAACGCCTTAGGGGAAAAACAGTCTTGGTAATAAAAATGGAAAAAATAAATGATTTAGAGTAAAAATCCCGAGAATAGGTGCAATTTTAAAAATGTAAACAAGTCAGCGTTACAATTTTAAATGCAGATCAGGGGAGCCAAAAGTAAATTGAATGGGGGTGAATGATAAATCAAGTTAAAAAATGATTAAATATTGAAGCAAAATTAAATAAATATGAACAGGTTTAAAATTTTGAATAAAGTTAATTAGTCAATTTAACGTTAAAATGTGACAAGATCGGTATATAATAAAATTTTGAAATAAGCTTTACAACCTATTTTGTGAGTATTATGACTAAGAAACACAGAGAACAAGAAATATAAAACAAAAAATTATACATATGCATCGAAGTTTACTTACCTTTTACTGTTGTGAAAAATAAATCATTCAAGTCACAGCTTGACAAGATGGCGGCTTTGTGTTTTCAACCGGGTGCCGGGTTCGTCTTCTTGGTTCAAGGTTGAACCAAAATTATGGTTAAAGGTGTAACTTTAGATTTCGCATTCCTGCTTGAACCATGATTTTGGTTCAATCATCAGCAGCCCTTCAGGTTTCACCATATTTATGGTGCAACGTTGAACTGTTTTTTTTTTTTTTTTACAGTGTAGTTTATTACTACAGCACGGAGCCATTTTTACTGCTTAGTTCTGTAGATTTTATTTTCCGACTCTTTATGACTGAGTGTTATCACTAAAGACAAACTCTTAAATAATTAATATTATTATGGCTCGCTACATTATCATATACTAGAGGTTGTGAGCTTTTCATAAGCTATTAATGATCTGTTTCATTTTTCTTCTTTTTAAAGTAAACAGGATTAAATAATTAGCATAGAATGATGGCTTGTAAGCCTGTTTCTAACTAGAATGTTGAAACATAATAATGAATGAATAAAAAACCAGAGCAACGAATTTAAATTTATTTGACAAAAACATGAATTAACTCTTTAAATATCAAGATATTCTGATGATTTGGGTACCTAAACTGTCAATTTATTGCAAAAATCAAATGTTTAGCACAAAATAAAATATAACTTACAGTTAAAAATTGATATTTTGAATTACATGCATAAAAATTTTAAGGTTTCGTAGGCAACGCAAATTCGCTTGCAGCTCCCAATGCCACAGGGTGCACTTTACTCTTATTTGACTAAAGGCAGGATGAGCGTAAAGTGTCCTTATAGATTGCTGGAGGAGCTACAGTTTAAAGTGAAGCACTGAGACATGATTACAAATGTTATAATGATCAGTAACATATATGTCTTGCATGGGATTTAAAACCCTTTTCTATGGCACGGGAGTCTTGTGCATCACGGCTTTGGACACCGGGCAGCCCCGTGTCATGAAGAAGCAGAATTAATGTACGAAGAAAGTAGAATTTAAAAACAAGGTAATTGATCTTAAAGCAAAGAATAGAAAGCTTTCTAGATCACAATTTACTGTTGTTTACGAGGAAAAGTCTGAGCTACTAGTGATGCCTGATGTAAACTCATTACTTTTTCTCACCTAGTCACAGGGTTTGTTGATTTAAATCAGCTTGATTTAAATCATGATTTAAATCGCGATTTAAATCAAATGATTTTAAAAAAAAATCATTGATTTAAATCAAGTGATTTTTTCAAACAAAATCATTGATTTTACAATGTTAGAAAGTGTTGTAAAAATGAAATATGTTGCATTACAACCACAGCTTCTAAGAAAAGTTTTTAGGTCCATCTGTCTGTGTGCATAATATATTTCATAAGTTTAGAATTAATTACTTTTTTTTAAATTTTACAATATTTCTCTTATTCTTCAAGCATCTTAACAGCAAAGCATAATTCATTCAATCATTTAAATTAGAATTCATAATAATCATGAACCATTTTGTGTTTTTTATTTTAAAAATAGTATTTTAGATTAATTTAATAAATGCTGCACAATAAATAAGTCAGAATGATAGTATTTAAAACAACAATTGTTAGAATTTAGAATATGCATCCTTAAAGTTTCATCCATGTCCCCTAATAGCTTAAGATTTTTTTCTTTCTAAAATATTTTTTTTATCATAGAAGTATTCAATGAAGATATTTGATTAAAAGAAAATGTTTCAGTTTTTAGTAATGGTGTGAGCATATGATTTTACTAAATGGGTAAGAATATTTCATGTTTTTTCATTTATAAAACAGAAAAATGATTAAAGTACACTTGATTTAAAAATTAAGTACACACAATTGTTACTTTTTTTCAGCTTTCAACAGCAAAATAATTCAGATTAAATATGTTCATTTTCTCCATACTTATGAGTGTACTATTATTCCGGGTAGGGTTAAGTTTCATTTGAGTCATGCATTTGTATTAAAATTTGTTTATCATCATTATTATTATTATGAAATATTTAGTGCTGTGAAAATAGCTTAAAGTGTGTTTTTGTAAACTGATTAACATGCCATATTGTTTCTATGAATGTAACATAATAAATATCCAAAATATTTAAGGTCTTTTTTTAAAAAAATCCGATTTAAATTTTAAAAAATCTGATTTAAATTAAAAAAATTTGATTTTTTTGAATTTTTTTAAAAAAACCACGAAGTCTGCCTAGCCAGGGAAAAAGCCTATTCATTTTCTATGAGTGATCTTTTATTATCTAAATTGGGAAATTGATCATTATTATTTAAAATGATGCAATGCACAAAAATTAAGTAAAACTAAGTCAAAATTTATTCTATAAATGCTCAGTACAAAGTTGAAGTTACAACTTGTAATTTTTGCTTGAAAAGCTGAAACTGATTAATTAAAGGAAATATCAAAAGTCTTATGTAATGCAAAAAATGTTGCATAAAATTAGTTTTATTTGGCACTGAAAATTTTCTGGAAAGATATAATGTAAAATGTTCCTCCCCAAATTACTGCCGGATATTTGGATATTTACTGCAGTGCCGGATTGAATAACGGATAATTTAGTCAGCGGCCGGATCGAACATCCGGTTGGATAGGATAGTTAAAAATCAGTTGGAACACAGGTATACGTTTCATCCTGGCTTTATAGAAATCATGCCGTTGCACTTAAATATTTCAGAGCTAACTCCATCAAATATGTTTTCTTTCCCTGATTTCTATCATAAAAATTGATTTCCATCTTTATGTTAAAATAGATTTGAATAACGTTTTGTAAGATCACTCGAAAAATAATACGTGGAAATGGAGAAAAATAAACTACCACTCACAGAAATAGGCAAATTTTTAATTAGTTCTGAAAAGTTAAACTTTGTAAACAAAAATAATGGTGATGGAGAAAAAGGACTTAAAATCACTACTATTATTTGGCTGACTACCTTGGAAGAAACTTTTAAAAAGGATTTAAATTTATAGAACCTGTATTAGTAAAAGAACCTGTGTTACTATTAGGAGTATTAGAGAAAATGCTATATGAACAATAGAGGAAATGGCACAAGAAAATACATATGCAGTGAAAGCTCTCTAAACGACCAAAAATTGCTGGGACTGAATTTCTCAGCATTAATTCAAGGTACTACTGTGATATAATCCCCCCCCCCCCCCCCTTGGCGACATTCAAGTTAGCGTGCCAATTTGTAACGATTTTCGGTTGGCGATAGTTTCAGTGGCAACCCTCAGTGCATGATGCGGAAGGGAAGGGTGTTGTGTCGGTGTGATTGTTGAACTTTTAGAAATTTTTTTTTTTTTTTGCGAATAAGTAGCTTTTTAGTAGTTTATTTTATGGTTAAAGTTTGTGGAGATCTTTCCTGTTGCTAAAGGAAGAATGTAAAGTGTTAAGGTGCATTAATTTGGTTCAATTGTTTTCTATTGTGGCCAGATGAATGATTCTATATTACAATAGTTTGTTAAGGCGCCATGTTTTTGAAATGTGTTAAAATGGACGGAAACGTGATTTGGTGTTTTTGCTATCTGAATTATGAAATTGTTTTGATTGATAAGTGCATAAGTTTGGTTAATTGTGACTAAAAGCAATGAAAAATTGAGTGGTACTTTTCGGACCATTTCGTCATATTGGATAACAAGTTTGTAGTGATTTGGGATTAATATTGAAAAGCCAACTGGTTTAAAGTGAGTTCTTTATTTTTCTAAATTTATTATTTGCTTATTTTATGTGTTTGTAAGGTTATAAAACTATGAATTTTCAATTGCTCTAAAATATTAGCTGTAGTAATTAGTGGCGTTGCTGGTTTTGATAAAGTGTATTTCCGTTAGTTTGATGTAAAATGTACTTAAAGTTTTGCTTGGAATTGCGCGATATTTTTGCTATGTTTTTCGTTGAGTAATGCATATCATTTTATGTTATGATAATTAATTGCAATAGTCATTATTGTGCCTAAAATGCGTGTTTTTTCAATGAATGGTTTTATAGTATTTTTAATGGTAGGCTTCCAATAGTTTAATTCAAAATGCACTTGAAGTGATGACCGTTATTAATTTTGTTATCTAGGGTGGTATTTTAAAATTTGGATAGCTTTATTAAACATTGCTTTTTCTTTGCGGTAGTAATTATTGGGCATAAATTGCATGTTCTTTTAACGAAGGGTTTTTATTCAAGTTTGAGTGATTTGGTAAAGTAAATAGTAATTCTATTTTTCGAGTAATTATTAATCCGTTAATGTATTGAATTGTTGTTGAAAAATGCTGTACGTGCTTTACATAGTAGCGTCGATATTGTGTGTAATATATAATTTGCAATTTTTGGTATTTTACTGTTTTTTAGTGATTTTTCTTGACATGTTTGCGTGACATTGTTGGCGATAAAATCATCGCCAAGTGTGTTGTATTCTATTTGAAGTTGGCGACATAAAAATCTTGTTGTTGGCCACGGTTTCTTGGCGCCAACGAAAACGTCGCCAAGGGGGGATTATATCACAGTAGTTCCTAATTCAATACTAACTTGACCTCCATTAAGCGACCACACTCAAACAGTCTCCCTCTCAAAATGACCACATTTTCTTCCAGAAAAAAAATCCGCCACTTTTATTTCTGAATTATTCCATTGATACAATCAGTAAAAAACGGTGCTTTATGTTTGTGTAGTTGTCTACACGCCTGGGGGTACATGTACCTCTCCAATTGTCTCCGTTGTCAATTGGCCCTCTTTCCGGAAATTCCTTGAGGAAGTTAGCTTCTTCTTCTGTGTCCGTTGAATAACTCCTTCTGGGAAGAAACACATTAGCCCAGACAAGCAGCCCTGCCACATTGCCCCCTTGATGAGAAGGTTAGTGGCATCCCCATTTTTTACCGACACCCCTCGGGGTGTGTTTTTTTACCCCCAAGAACATCTCCTTCCCTCTCATCAGAGCCTTTAGGTGTTTCGCTTTTGTAAACAATTAAGAAACTGAGCAACTGATGTCGACAGAATGGTGGGAATACGGGCCTTTTCTTTCAGTAGAGAATTAATTTTGATAACCAACAACCGATATTGAAAGAACATTTTTTCAACGATTTTATAAATGGCATCTAACAAAAGAGCGATACTTTACTTACAAAGATAGGAGTACGAAAATGGTAAGCCCAAAAGAAAATCGGCAGAAAAATGTAAATGTGGGAAAACTCAAATCCATGACAATTTAAAAAACTAAAAAATGCTCACCAAAGAGTGGGAAGAACACGGTCAAAAAAAGTCGAGATCAGAAAACTTTTCTTATGTGAATGAAGTTTCAAAGGATTGGTTCGGGACACGAGGTCAAAGAAAATTCCTATTTTAGTGGAACGCTGATAAAAGAAAAAGAAACTCAAATTGCTAAGGCCATTGGAATCAACAGATTTTGCTGCGAGCAAATGGCTGTCTTGAAACAATATTGTTTTCAAAACATTTCCTGGAGAAAGTGCTGACGTGGATGAACACTTATGCCAGGACTGGAATATGCACAAGCAGTAGGTGTCTTTTTGCAGGTTATGATGAAAAAATCATTTATAATCTTGATGAATTCGGAATATTTTCTCATGCTTTCACGAAGGATTAGTTTAACAGGAAAGTCGGAGGATGCAAAAAGGGGGCGGGGGATCGAAAAAACGCTCAACTGTAGTTTTTGCCAGTTAGGAGAAAAAGAAAATGCTCTTGTCATCACAAAATCTTTAAAACCGAGGTTATGTTTATGTGATTAATTAATTATTATTTATTTTGTTCACTTCTGCACATGTTTAACATTATTGAATATTTTCAAACAACCTTCCAGCACCGAATCTTGGAGATTTCTGAGGCTGGGCAAAACTTAAAAATGCCACCCCCCTCTCCATCCAATTATTGTTAATATTTCATATAACTTATAGACGCTGACCTTTGTTATTTATTTTTGACAATTTTTTCACTTTCGGCAACCGATAAACAGACAGAAATTTTGTTAATGTTCCCACAGCATGGCCTTTTCAGCTCAATATTGGGGGGAGGAGCTCGAATGATATGAAATGCCCCCCTTAATGAGAGATATGCAATTCTGACAGTCAAAGGAGGTCCGGGATATTCTCCCCTGGGAAAATTTTATAAACTATATGCAAACTGGTGTATTTTGAGGCCTTAAGAGACGCATTTGGGACTTCAAAAACTTTAGGAAAAAAAGCAAACAAAAATTCTTTAAATTTAAATGCTTTTACTCATAAAAATTAGCATTTTCTTTATATCCAGGGCTAAACCCCTCCTCTCTTTTCTCCTTCCTACTAACACCCATATCTAAGAACCACGTATTTGCCTTCTCAAATAGCACTTTACAAGCTTCTTACCCCTCTTCCCAAAAGAATGCTTTGAGAGCTTGTGAAAGGAAAACTATAGTCTATTGTTTGATCATAGCATAATTTATACATATTTCACTATTATAAGGGAAAGAAACCTTGAATTTTTAAAATTTGAAGTTTTAAATTTTCACATTGCGAAATTTGCCGCCAACTCACCTCAATTTTAGAGTTTCCAATAGTTATACAAATAAATAATTATATTAATCGGTTTTAATAATTAGCAAAATACTGATCAATGATAAAATGGGAGCGTTGAACTAGTTTTTTAATTCTCTTCCAAAAGTTAAATTTTCTTAATCAAATATTTTTTCTTAATGAAACATTTTTTTCTTTTCTTTCTTCTTTTTTTTTTTGCATCATAGTTGAATTTGCTGCCACCCAGAAATGCCCAGAAATGGGCATGGGCCTCGGCTTGCCACACCCTAGTTCCGGCACTGCAACCTCCATTAAGCAAAGACCTACCTGAACGACCGCTTTTCGCCGGAACGAGAGGTGGTCGTTTTAGAGGTTTCACCGTGTATGTGTACACGTAATATTAAAAATAAGAAAAGAACACGAAAAGCTAGAACTTACATGTTTTGATGATGAAGGGAAGACTGGCGGGTGAATGGAAAGATCACCGTCACCAATATTCTTCCTTCCGCGCTCAAATATATACAACAGAATTATTACCTCTCAGAAAAATATCAGAATCCATTCATTTTTCATTATTTCTTTACCAAAAATGAGAAATGAGCCTTCAACGCAAAACTCCGTTTTCAATATATAATGATGAACATCAAGCTTCAAGATAACTTCTTCCCACGCTTTCCGCTTTCAGATTGTTTATTGTTTTTGGATTCAAATTTCGTTGCATTTCATTCCATTTGGCGCGTTCGCTCATCGATTCTTTGAAAGGTATGGAAACTCGGTTTCTACTCTCCAATTTGTGTACTAGAAGAGTGGTACGCAAACTATTTTCATTTGAGACCCCCTATTTTGTGTAAAATTTTGTCGCGACCCCTGGATAGACAGTAGAAATTTTTTCAAAACGTCAACGCAGTTACATTGAAATTCTGTCTACGATTTGCTCTTACAATGTGTTTTTAAAAGAGTGTCGTGTCGTTTAAAATAACGCCTTTTAAAAGTAGCTCACTGCTTCAACTTTGTTTTTTTTATAACAATATGTAGAGACAATCCATCGCAAAATATTTAAACTAGAACAGAAAGAGTTGTTAAATTTAATTTCTAGTTGAAACATAAAATACCAGCGGTTGTGCTTTCTGAAAATAACTGTGTTACCTTATTTATTAGGGATCGTTCATAAATGATGTCACGCTTTTTTCCGATATATTTGACAACCCCTCTCCCCTCTGTCACAAAATGTCACACTTCAAGGGGCATTTATTTCCGTTGACTCCCTCCTTTGTCACATGTCACGCTTTGTTGTATAAGCCTGATGTCACAGTTCTTGTTACCCCCTCCCCTTGTCACACTTTGTCACAATTGCACGAACCCCTCTCCCCTCGTGTGACATCATTTATGAATGATCCCTTACAATATTCAAAATGAAATTTACAAATACAAAAATTATGACCAACAACAGGCTCTGAGACCAGCAAAGCTAGTCCTAGTCAATTTCAATTGCTAAAGATGGATTTGCTATATTAAAGATTTTTAAAAGAATAGATAACATGTCAAAGAAAAAAAAATGGAACTGCATGTTGAAGAATACAGTGATCCCTCGTTTTTCGCGGGTAATGGGGACCAGAACCTACCGCGAAAGCTGAAAAACCGCGAAGTAGGGTTTGCCCCTAGGAACTTTTGTGTATGCGTGCACACGAATGTTTTAAATATGTAAACAGTATTTACAGCTTCTATTTTTACAATTCTGTTATTACGTGGAGTTACCGCACGTTTCACTTCTTTATTGAAGGTTATTGAAGCAGTTTTGCGGATGTTTGCTTCCTCTTTCTTGATTGTACCGCACTGTAGATTCATTCCCCCTTAATGGCGTGCCACAGATGCATAAGTTCTGCCTTCTTTGATCATATCTAAAAGTTTCCCTTTTTCGATGATGGTCATCATATTCTTCCTCTTGGGTGCCCTGGAGGAAGCTTTCGCAGGGGCACAGCGCTTAGGCGGCATTATAGGGCGTAATTAATAAAAAATATTATCGCTAACGCAATACTAAAATACAGCATGCGAGACAGTCATCGTCATGGACAAGACTAGCGAGATACAACAAGAGAAGATGCTAGGTGACGCTGCGATTATGCGCAGATCCTTCTCTTTCGCGCACCAACGTGAAACAACGCTCCTTTCCGCAATGTGGCTGCCGACATGGTTGTATTTTTTCATTTTTATTTTTTGATGAATATTTTGGAAAAACCAGCGAAGCACTGAAGCCGCGAAACATGAAGCGCGAAGTGGCGAGGGAACACTGTAGGTATTATAAAACATATTTCACAAAATCTGAATTTTGACCCTTTTTCTCTACTACACATGATCAACACTGTAGATGGTTAGTTGGATGGATTATAATTAAATGGACTATTAAATAAAAATCTTTATTTTTTCATACCATCGAGTTTTTTTGACAATAAATGCCCACAAAAGTGAAAAAAATCTGGTTCATTAACATTTTCTCATTTGGCAGAAAACAGGGACTTGGCAAAAAAATAAAAATAAAAAATAAATAAATCAATAAGGACATTCGGCCAAAAGTGCGACATTTGGTCACTGCAGCATTTTGTTGAAAGTTGAAAAAAGTGTCACAAGTTTCTACTAAATAAAGCATCTTACATTATGTTTTCTTCCATGAAATAAAAAGACTATTTAATAATAAAGCAAACAAATCTAATGAATATATTTTAACATGTGTCTCATATTGAGATTAATACCTCACTAATACAGCGGTGATAGGTGGTCAGTTTCCCTTCGCCTCGTTTCCCTTGCATCGTCCCCCGTGCGACGGCGACCTTGGAGTCTGACCCCCTTGTGTTCCGGAGGGGTGTAGATCCTTCGAGAAGCGAACTTTCTGGAAGGAGGAGAAAGTGATAAAGCGGGGATGTTCAGAGAAAGATGGGGAAGAGCTTGCGTGGCCGGCGGAGAGAAGGTTGCGGTCATCTTCTGTTTTCGGGGAGTTCCCGAGTTCGAATTTCTCAGTGTGGATTATTCAATTTTTAGTGTGGTGTCTCGACTGCAAGGAGGATTTCCCGGAGAATAACAATTAAGGAGAACACACCACCACGAGTCCAGTAGAATTTATGGATAATGAATGAGATGTAAATGCTGCTGAAAAATTAACTTTCTCTGACTCCCAAAAATATTACCATCGATGTACTTCGTGTTGCAGAAAAGTCTACTGAATCCAAATGTCCGCAGTAGCTAATGATCTGGACTTTTAAAGTCATCAATGAACATTTTTGTCAATGAACTGTTTAGAGTCGCATCTCTGACCACCCAGCCCGTTGTATCAGGATGAGGAACAAGAACTGTGCCTGATAGAGCAGTGTGTGTGATCGTTCAAAGATCAAATAAACATTTAATTTGTCAACTTATGTGTCGTCAATTGGGTGAGTGACATCTTCATTTTCCCTATTGCACGCTAACATCGGCCGAGATACTGTGAAACGCATTCCTTTATTTTAGGATCGTTCCTGGGGAAATTGAGAATAGTTATTTCGTTCACTATTTTCATATTTTTATACATCCGGCCTTCTCAATATAACATGTGGTGCCTTGACCAGGACCCAGGTAATTGACGCGAATTTTGCCTTTGAAGAGAACTGTGTGCCGCTTTATATGTTTCTTTAAGATCACTTTGTAATTGCTTCACATAATGTGACTTGTCTAAATTTATAATTTCTTGTTGTTCGCTGTATGTGTCAAAAAAGAGTGATAGTTCCCTTCCAAAATGAAGTAAATTAGGGGAAAACCCAGTACTTGAATTGACTGTCCCATTGTATGATGATTGGTGAATTAGTACTGCATTCTGCAACGAAACACCCTTATCACGTAAACATAGTATGGATGATTTAATTGCGGTATTTACTCTTTCAGATACAGCGTTGCATTCTGGATGTTGTGAGGAGGTAAACTGAAGCTTTATTCCAAGCGTTTTATTGACGTTTTGAAAAACTTCGGAATTAAATTGTGTCCCAAGGTCTGATAGAAGAAATGCCATTCTACCATGTTGTGAAATATAATTAATAAGATGTTTAGTGACCGTATTAGCGGAGAGATTCTTTAACGGGTATAATGTAAGATGCTTTGAAAAGTGGTCAATAAAAGATAAAAGGTGTCCACAGTCTTTAATCGGACCTACAATGTCACAAGAAACAAAATCTGATGGCTTTTGAGGTAGCCACATTGATTTAAATGGAGCTGGTTTTGCTGAATATGGCTTATTCATTATGCAGCTGTCACAGCTCAATACGTAGTTCACGGTATCTGAGTAACATTGTTTCCAGAAGAATCTTTTGGACAATATCTCATATGTCTTCTGAATTCCGTTGTGACAAGCGTGGGCAATTGACATAGCCTTTGCCTTTAATGATTCAGGAACCACTATTGTTTTAAAATTCCCATTTTTATTATGGTGCATTAGTAAATTTGTCTTTGGACATATGAAAAAGTCCTGCACTTTTTTGTGGTTAATTAAAGACTTCGAATTCAAGAGTGCTACAACTTCCTGTATGACAGAGTCTTTGCTTTGTTCTAGTTTAAATGTTTCATGAGAAATTTCAAATTCAGGATCAGTCACTATATTGTATACTTGTTCATCCTGAATGCTAGTGGTCTCCACGAATGGCAAAATTAGGTCGTTATTTTCATGGGACAGTGCCGATTCTCTCACATCTGGACAGCGTGAGATATAGTCGGCTAACACGTTTAAACGGCCAGGACAAAACTGGATATCGAAAGTATACTGGCTTAGTTCAAGCAGCCAACGCGTTATGATGTTCGCAGGAGACACAATCTTTTTGTAATTAAGCAGCGGCTTACTATCTGTAATTAAAGTAAAATTCCTATTAAATAAATAGGTTTTAAATGAAGTAATGCCTTTGTAAACGGCATAAAGCTCTAACTTGATTCCCGGATATTTCTTTTCTGTGGGAGTTAACGCTTTACTGTAATATGAAACCGGTTTGAGCTTTCCATTGTGCTTCTGCAAAAGTACAGCAGCAATACCTAAGGCACTAGCATCAGTGTTTACGTAAAAATGCTCCGACCAGTTTGGGAGGGTAACAAATGGTGTAGTGAAAAAAGTATTTTGTAACTCCTCAAACGCTTCCTGATGTTCACTCGTCCATTTAAATTTCGAGTTTTTCGCAGTTAGTTGAGACAAAATATATATTTTCTGGGCATAATTTGGAATTAATGTCCGATAAAAACCGCAAAGACCAAGAAATTTCCTCACCTGCCTGACA
Source organism: Octonoba sinensis (assembly GCA_038502835.1). Classification (NCBI taxonomy): domain Eukaryota; kingdom Metazoa; phylum Arthropoda; class Arachnida; order Araneae; family Uloboridae; genus Octonoba; species Octonoba sinensis. The sequence goes on along the minus strand of CM076598.1, from coordinate 199,184,608 downwards.
TTCGCAGGAGGAGAAAAACGGGTAATCTTTGCGATATTGGACGAAATGGGTTGAATTGTATTATGTGATAAACGAAACCCTAAGTAATCAATTTCTTCTTTAAATATTTCACATTTGGAAGGAGATAAGGTAAGATTGTGTTTGGTTAAAATTTTTAGTACAGATTCAATTTCCAAGACATTTCATCAAAGTCATTTGAGCCTATTAAAATGTCGTCCTGATACGCGAACACACCAGTAACATTTTGGGTTCTTAAATCATCAATCAGACAGTCCATAATCGCTTGGAAACAACCAGAGGCGCTCTTAATCCCGAAGCATAAGCGCTTGTAACTGAAGGAGCCAAAAGATATTACAAAAGTTAGTATATTTTGAAATTCCTCAGGAAGCAAAACTTGCCAGTACGCATTTTTCAAGTCCAACAAAGAGTAATACTTAAAAGCTGATACTTCGTGGACTAATGACGAAATTTTGGGGAGAGGATACGTTGAATTAACAATAACTGAATTCAAAAGTCTTAAATCAAGAGCCATTCTGTATTTTTGCTCATTAGAACTGTCATTTAATTCTTTTTTCTTTTTGACCATTACTAACGGAAAACCCCAATGACTCACATTACGAAATATTGTACCAGTCTCTATTAATTCCTCTAACTCTTGTTTGACCTGATTTCTCAGTGCATGTGGGATTTCGAACGGCAATGTCTTAATTGGATTATGATTCGTTAACGTAATCAGGGGCTTTTTAAGATCGCAGCACCCCAAAGTACCCAACTGTTTTGAAAATGCAGCGTAGTTGTCTGTGAGAATTTTTATCATTGAACGTTTTTGAGCGGGCGTCAAATGATCTAAAGAAAAATCACGCTCACTGAGTGTAACAAGATGCTTGTTACATCTCGTGATCACAATAACTTTAACCAAATACTTTGGTTATTTACTTAGTCCTTGGTGACAAGCCTTAGCATTTTACTCACGGTTCCTTCGGATTAACCGCTGGGCGTAAACCAACACTTGTCACTTCTTTTTTAATTGCCTACGCCGGCAAAAATTTTATACCATTTTATTTTTTAGAAACAACATTTTAAATTATTTTTTCAATTAGCTTTTTCACTGGGTATTTACCTTTCAACCATTTTTTAATTTTAATTTAATTCCGTCGCATTTCAACATCACAAATTTGAATTATTTTAAATATGCGACGGGAACTATGTACTCTCTCGGAGTAATACTCCCCTCTTTCGCGCCTTTGCCAATTGTTCCGGGACTGAATCTGTGTGTTTTCCCCTCATTCCTACTGAAAGTCGAATACGGAAAAGACGCGCCCGGCGTCTGGGCAATTTGGCCTAGTCGTCGGGCAAGGAAATGTTTTGAAATATGCTAACTACCACCTCCTATATTACTACTGCATTGGTTGTATCATAAAAAATGATTTACTAAATGGTTTTTAGTCGCTGAATCGAGTTTGTACATATTAGTTTGCTGGAAGCGATCGGAGTGATCGAAAGTCTTCGGGTGATGCCGTTTTCCGGTTAATCAGAATCATTTAGCCAAGAATTAGTTGAACTGTAATATTCTAAGGTTTTATTAAATTTAACATCTGCAACACATATGGTGGAGATGCTGACCGATCCATATATCTGAAGATTACCTGCCAACACAAAGTTGTAAAAGACTTTCTTTTTTTTGTGACCGTTACCACCCACAATGACCAAGATAACCAGCATTGAGGAATCCGTCCTCGGAACAACTAACGCTCCTAAATGAACATTATTGAGAACTGATAAACAGCCACCAAATGAAGGAGCAACAGTACGTTTCATTTTTTCGGATGGATCAATCAATTTCTGTACTCTTCAATAATCAGGTGGTCATCTTCAAATATCAGGTGATACAATCTTTTACATAAATTTCTAACGCCAGCTATGTCACAACCATAAAAGAGAAAGGTAAAATTCTCCTGTGTAAACTATTTTAAATAACGAGTTGTACTATTGTGTTACATGCTAGTTAAATTTTTAATCTTTTTAAAGAGCTCTTTAATTTTTCATATGCAGTGTGTTTATATACAACAAATCCTTACAGTCAACGATTAATAATTTCGTAGTTATTTTTAGTATGTATTTTTAAATATTTTAATTTACATAATTTTTTGCTTAAACTTTTTGATTTCTAAATGCTCTAACATATTCTGATCTTACACAACGCAATGTACCTAAAGTGCTAATTCCAAATATACCATTACACCATCACACTGAGGTCAGCTTTTCTTTTCTGTAATGTTTCTTCATTAGCAGCTATAGCATTGCATAAAGCACTATGATTATTAATGTTTTCATCGGAAGAAGCTGTACTTTGATTGCTCTCATCAATATCAAATTCGGAATAAACCAATCCCACCTTCTGATTTTTGTTTAAGTGAACGGTACTGTCTCCAATATTTTTAAATAACGTAGAAAATTTTCCCGCCTGAACACAATGGATAGAGGGATTTATTTCAATGTGTTTGTTTTTAATATCAGGAGCAAATAGAATGTTCTTATTCGCTTCAATAGTTCCTTTCAAAACCGAAACTTCTACCCAAACAGCCTCATGCGGTGGAATCACTACTTTTTGCGATAAAGCAGCAAAACATTGTTCGGGAGTCAACTGATGTTTATCATGCTTAGAGTCCAAATTTTTCTCCCCATTAATCAACGGAACTGTAAAATTTTGAAAAGTCGCGACTTGCTTACTGGTATCAATAATAATGTTATTAGCAGAAATGAAATCGAAACCTAAGATGCCATCAAAAGCACTTAATGAAAAGTCCGCTTAATGAAAGTCCGGAGTTTACTGTACGAATTTTTACTGCACGTGAAAGATAACGAGGTTTAGTGTGTGTTTTTATTTGTTCAAAAATATATTTTGGCATTAAACTTACGCTAGATCCGCTGTCAAGAAGAAACAAAAGCATTTGGGAGCCGAAACTCATTTGAATAACAGGTAAACATGCATTTAACATATAAATATTTGCAATGCATTCTTCATTTTTATTTTCAACAGTTGAAAACGTTTTGAGAAATTCTCCTATAGTTTGATCTTTGTTCTGAGTGTCAACGGAGTTATTGCCTGCCATTTTACTATTTAAGTATTCACTTAATGCTTTATTTTTACGTGTAAATGACGGGGAACCAGAAATGTTTAGGTTTTGAGAGGACATTACTTCCCCAATTAATGGCCTCTTCTGGAGTCTAAAAATTCTGATTGCTTAGGCCGAGTTTGATTGTAATCATTATAAGGTCTAAAAGGGGTATTTTGCCTCTTTATTTGTTCCGTGCTATTTCTATTTTGTCTTACGGAAAAATGGGGTGTCGTAAATCTAGTAGAGTTGGATGGAAAATTTCCCTGTCGCTGCATAGCAAGATATGCTCTACACTCCGCAAAACTGTGTCCCAGTTTATGACAAAAAAAGCAAGGAAGTTTAATATCATGAAAATTAGGAATAGTTTGTTTATTAAAGTGGGAATTGGGTTCTGCACTAAAATTATTTACACTATCATGATTTTGACAATTAATTCCAGTACTTGAATGAAATTTATTGTTGTACTCAAAGTCATTTCTCCCAGTACCTTGACTATTTATACTTATATTTTTGTTCTTTGCATTATATATACATTCACTAATTACATGTGATGAATCACCACATAATTGGCACACAGATTGTGCAGTTGCAAATGCGACAGTCAACTGCTCTATTTTGTTGGCTAAGGTTTCAACAACCTGTTCTAAATTATTTTGCTTGTTATCAGTCTGTTTCGGTACATATTCAATTGGGCTTGAAAAATATACACTTTCCTGAATGGTGTGAAATTTATGTGCTTTTTGAACAATGTCATGAAAGTTTACAGTATCTTCGTGAATTAACTTTTCCCTCAATACCACAGGGATTGCAGCTAAAAATTGTAATGATTTAATGTGACTCAGAGCATTTTCATCAGTAATAAAAGGATATGCCTTAACGGCTGCAAGATCAATGCGATGAGCCAAATTTTTCATTGATTCACCTTGCTGTAGCTTAATTAATTGAAATTGATTTAAATAATTTGAAGGTGTTGCTTGTATTGAAAAAAAATCTCTTAATTTCTCCAGTGCGTCCGCTAAAGTTGTTACATTTTGGCACGCAGGAGATTTTGAAAAGAATTCTTGGGCAGACCCAACTAACTTAGTTTTTAGAAAAAATACAGCAGTCTTTTCTGACCAATTATTTAATATCTTGTATTCTTTTATTTGCTGCGCAAACCAACTAAATTTCTCAGGGTCGCCATTAAAGGATTCAATTGAAAAATTATACTGACAGTTTTGACGAGAGTGCTCCGGCCCATTTTGTGCAACATTATTTGTTGAGGTTTGTGATTCAGTAGACATAGCTCTTGTTAAAACGGGCATTAATTATTATAAACTCATACAATAAATAACAAATTTTCAACTCATATGCATCAGATAATTTCTAAGTGATTAATTTAAATGTGCAACTCATGTACTACTCACACACACATATATATAATGTATCTATATATATATATATATATATACCAGTATAACACTTATCATTTATACATTTATCATAGACAAAAATTTTGCGCGCTCTACTAATGTTTGTACATTAATTGTAGTCGTCTATAAAATTTAAAATAAACTACTTTTTGATTCTTTGGTTATCAATGCAAATAACACATTATCAAATAGGTTGCACAATTAAATTAACAACAAAATAACTTCCATCAACAGAGGTACTGTGAACGCAAAAAGCGGGCATAAATATTGCCGCTGGTCACGGGAAACCGCATGTTATATTGAGAAGGCCGGATGTATAAAAATATGAAAATAGTGAACGAAATAACTATTCTCAATTTCCCCAGGAACGATCCTAAAATAAAGGAATGCGCTTCACAGTATCTCGGCCGATGTTAGCGTGCAATAGGGAAAATGGAGATGTCACTCACCCAATTGACGACACATAAGTTGACAAATTAAATGTTTATTTGATCTTTGAACGATCACACACACTGCTCTATCAGGCACAGTTCTTGTTCCTCATCCTGATACAACGGGCTGGGTGGTCAGAGATGCGACTCTAAACAGTTCATTGACAAAAATGTTCATTGATGACTTTAAAAGTCCAGATCATTAGCTACTGCGGAACTTTGGATTCAGTAGACTTTTCTGCAACACGAAGTACATCGATGGTAATATTTTTGGGAGTCAGAGAAACTTAATTTTTCAGCAGCATTTACATCTCATTCATTATCGATCAACTCTACTGGACTCGTGGTGGTGTGTTTTCCTTAATTGTTATTCTCCGGGAAATCCTCCTTGCAGTCGAGACACCACACTAAAAATTGATTAATCCACACTGAGAAATTCGAACTCGGGAACTCCCCGAAAACAGAAGATGACCGCTACCTTCTCTCCGCCGGCCACGCAAGCTCTTCCCCATCTTTCTCTGAACATCCCCGCTTTATCACTTTCTCCTCCTTCCAGAAAGTTTGCTTCTCGAAGGATCTACACCCCTCCGGAACACAAGGGGGTCAGACTCCAAGGTCGCCGTCGCACGGGGGACGATGCAAGGGAAACGAGGCGAAGGGAAACTGACCACCTAACACCGCTGTATTAGTGAGGTATTAATCTTAATATGAGAATGTGGATGGTTAAATTGTACAGTTTTATCAAAAGCAAAAATAAAATCTGAGCATATGCCCGTGATTTTATTATTTCATGGTATGAACTCAACATATATTGCATTAAAAAAAATGAAATAAATATACACACATCAGTTCCGCATGTGCTATAAGCGCGGGGTGTTTTTTTTTTTTTTTTTTTTTTTTTTTTTTTTTTTTTTTTTTTTTTTTTTTTTTTTTTTTTTTTTTTTTTTTTTTTTTTTTTTTTTTTTTTTTTTTTTTTTTTTTTTTTTTTTTTTTTTTTTTTTTTTTTTTTTTTTTTTTTTTTTTTTTTTTTTTTTTTTTTTTTTTTTTTTTTTTTTTTTTTTTTTTTTTTTTTTTTTTTTTTTTTTTTTTTTTTTTTTTTTTTTTTTTTTTTTTTTTTTTTTTTTTTTTTTTTTTTTTTTTTTTTTTTTTTTTTTTTTTTTTTTTTTTTTTTTTTTTTTTTTTTTTTTTTTTTTTTTTTTTTTTTTTTTTTTTTTTTTTTTTTTTTTTTTTTTTTTTTTTTTTTTTTTTTTTTTTTTTTTTTTTTTTTTTTTTTTTTTTTTTTTTTTTTTTTTTTTTTTTTTTTTTTTTTTTTTTTTTTTTTTTTTTGTGTAGCACTGGCTGCGCTTTTATTTTTAATGGGACAAAACTTTAAATGATTTACATGCTTACATACTTTTAATGTATCCACATTATTATAATTACCAAAATTATTTCTTACATGGGGTGGCATATATTTTTCTCTCGACTGATCTCTAAATCCGTTTTCGGTTTGGTTATGAGATCTTGTTGATTTATCATATACAGTCGAACCTCCATTTAACGAACCTCTATTTTGGGAATTTCTCCATTTTACGAATTTTCTTCTTGGCCGTAACAATATTTAAGGTTTTCCATGTAAAAAAACCTCCAAATAACGAAGCGCATTCTCTATTTAACGAACTTTTTTCTAATAATCTAAAAAAATTTCCACCCTATTTTTCAAGTATTTCTTGAAACTTTTTCTCAAGTTTCTGCACACTATGTGTTAAAATAAATGTAAACATTTTTTTTTTAGAGTAGTGAATAAGTTTAATTTTTGATGATAATGGTTATTCTTTTTGTTTTATCCTTTCTTAAGTGAAAGAATAAAAGTAAACTGCTATAATTATTATTACATGATATGTAGAGCTTTTATTAGTTTAAAATGAGTTCTCATGTAGCCAAAGTATTATAAAAAATGTAAATCTCTATTTAACGAATTTCTCCATTTAACGAACTCTTTCGCTGGATTTAGCGACTTCGTTAAATAGAGGTCCGACTGTAATTCGGAAAATGTTCTACTCTTAGAAGTAAACCAATTATCACAAAGTTCTGCCATTCCTCTTGGTCTTAACCACGTATCTAATTGTTTGATTTTAATGTAACTACTCATTTCTGGATCTAAAGCATTTAATAACCTGTCGCTAACTATTAATTCATTTAGCGTTTCAAAATCTGTTACTTTTCTAAGCTGACAATAGAAATCCCAATTTGCTCTAATTCTACTCGCGAACTGCATGTGATTTTCGTTTTTCGATCTTTTCGCTGAGAGGAAATTATCCAAACAAGCTTCTGAGGTCGGTTGAAATTCTTTTAAAATTATATTTTTAACCTTTTGATAATCCTTCATCTCCTCTGCGTCTACATAAACTAGTAAATTTGCCGCTCTTTCACCTAACAAATTAAATAAAATTTATCTTTTAAACTGTTCAGCTACATTTTTTATTTCAAACGCCTTTTCCAAAGAAGTAAAAAATAAATTCCACGTATCGCATTTAGTCGGTACTGCAACAGTTAACGTTCTAACACTTCTTATTAAACTTTCTAAAGAATTACCACTCGCTATTTGTTCACCCACACCAGTATTAGCACTCCTGCTTTCTGCCTGAAACTTGGCAATTTCCAACTGTGTTTTAGCTAGTTCTAATCTCGTTTTCTCTAATTTTAAAGCATTTCCTTGGTCTTCTTTTGAACGCGCTTTACTTTCGTTTTCTCTCTCAATACGCTCATTAACCGTTGAATTCAAAAATTCTTTCACAAAATCAAAATCATCCGTATACTGAGGACTATTTTCAATCATTGCTTTTATGTCTACTACTCTATGTTCTGCTTCAACTTTCTGGCCTAACTCTTTAGCCACAAGGACTAAATCTTCCTTTTTTAATCCTTTTATACTAAACATTTTCTTCAATACAACTCTTCAATGCAATAGTAAATAAAGCAATTCTTCTTACCTTTGTACAGTCTCTGGTTCTCGAAAAGGAGCGTGTGATGTTTCTCTTTACCCGACGACTCCCAACAACTCTCCACGACTCGAAATAATACATCTTCGATTCACGAACACAACACATTTATTACGTACAAAACTATTTACACAGGAACATATAACTAAAGACACAACACATCGTTGCTTCCGCTCTTGACAAAAGCATCTCACCAACTCCCTCTCTTTTCCATCCGTTCCCCGAGTCGCCCCCTGCGACGATGCTCTGACGTCATACGCCCCCTACTCTGACGTCACAGCCAGAATATACTCCCCCTCCCTCTCTCCTCCAAGCAGTAAACTTCTCATGCAAAAAGGAAGTAGACTGCCCTCAAGCCAAATTCCAAAACTTTCCCCTCTCCGCTCCCTTCTTCACCACCGCCGACTGATTGAAATGGGGGTCATCTCCACGCTATTTTCCAAAACTTATTTCCGTGGATCAGTCAGTCGTTGGTTATGAAGTTGTATACATGTGTTTCAATGGGCTAATAAACCCCTATATGGAAAAAGGAATTCCTTGTTACCTTGAAACATCTGTATACTGAATACATTTTTTTGGTTCCTTCTCCTGAGCTGTAAACATTGTTTTTCTATTTTGTATAAAAGCATAGTTCACTTACAAAAGAACTAAGAGCTACGTAATATAAAAAAGATCATTCGAAATTCAGTATATTTAAAGTCCATGAATTTATAAACCATGAATTACTACTGCAGCATTTTACTCTAAATTTGCTGTAAAACTTCCGCAGAGAAAATGAAGCAAACAAATGTTCTAACAAACAATGAGCTGTACACATAATTAATTAATACATAGTTTCAAGCAAGAACATTGCACTTAAAAATAAAAAAAAAAAAGCTATCTAGACATCTCCCTCTTGCCCAGGGAGGTAATCCCCCCCCCCCCCGATTTATTATGATTAAGCTTCTTAACAGTAGACTAATGATTTATCACTTGTATATACTATAAATGCATATTAAAACTGAAATGTTTCTACATGCATTTATAGAAACATTTAAGTTTAGCTCAGAAAACTAGTTAATGCTTCTTTTAAAAAGTTAAATTATTTCTTATGTAATTTTGAAAAATTTTTAATGTTGTTTTGGTATATTTCATTCAACATTCAACAAAAGAAAAAAAATGTTTTCATCAGAAACTTTTCATTACGCGAAATCCAGTGTCCCCTCCCCCCCTAAAATCCGATACTGTGGCAGACCTATTACAGACTGCGCCATTGATTTTTTTTTTTTGGGGGGGGGGGCGATGTGCTTTCTTGGGAGGTGTGTGCCACCGTGCTTTAGGGGGGGGGGGCACTAATGCAAAAGTTGCTTTTCATTTCCCAATTTTGTACAAAAGAATGGTTTACCAATTACGAGTTAGTACATAATATAAGAAGTTCATTCGATCTCAGTATATTTATTAGATAAAAAATGTGAAACCATTATTTATTTATTAGCAGATTACTATATTTTATTTCAAATTCGCTGTAGATTCTCTCAGATGAACTAAAATAAACAGATGTGTAAAATAAACAACGTAGCTATAAAACTTTTAATAATATATTAATAGTATAGATAATTACAAGAACATTATGTTAAAAAAAAGGTTCTCTAGCCATTACCCCCTCTCCCCCCCTGCAGCCTGGATTATGATTTAGATTTTAATAATATATATTTGGAAGAAGAACATTATGTTAAAAAGAAAGGCTCTCTAGCCATTACCTCCTCCCCCCTGCAGCCTTTATTATGATTTAGATTTTTAATTATGTATTATAAAAACATATTTAAAATATGTTTTGATTTAAAAGTTAAAAGATAAATTAATTCATTTCATGAGTTATCATAAATGATAATATTTCAATGTTGTTCAGTAGTTATATTTTATGTAAAATTTACGTGTAAAATTAATTGTTTTCGCCACCAACTTTTCATTAAGATTAAGTGAACTCTTCTATTGAAGTACGCATGCATTTAACTTTTAGCTGTCTTCAACTGCAGCAGCGCGAAAAAACGTGAATTGCCATAGCAAAAGGGGGAAGGATAAAAAAAATATACCATATACATGTTTTTTAAAATCGCTTTTAGTTTAACGTTCGTCGATAAAAGAGCCAACATAGTAACTCCCATGCAAAGCTGATCATCCAATCAGATGTGTAGTATCAGTGGATTTTTCCTGCATTGAAAGTCGCGTTCGATTGTTTAAGTTCACATTTTCTCGCGTTGTTTGACACCACGTTTTAACGATTTATCTCTTCGATTGCGCGCTTTGAAAATTTCAAAGTTGAAAGTTTTGAATTTTTAAAGTTTGAAAGACTTTGCATGCAGTTTAAATTCTTATTTAATTATAAGACATATTTAATTATGCCACGATCGAAAAGAGTGTTCAAAAAGAGGAAAGGAGCGTATTATAAAGAAAATAAAATATTAAAAATGCATTTGATTAAGAACATAATTATTGTCATTTCTAAAAAAAGATTGAAGCTTACAATGGATATAAAATTTTTAAAAAAATGGACATTCCAAATAAAAGAGGGCGGTTCATTAAGCTTCAATTCAGTTATTGAGAAGTAAAACAGCCAGCACGGACGAAGTTAACCATGTCGCTGTCAGTTAAGCAGATCAAGACGACTTTCATGCACGTCCTGGGCAGGAGAAGCGACAGGAAGGAGAAGCATCGTTCTATCCAGACTCAGGGCTAGATAAGAGAGAAGGGCTAGTTCACTCCTTTGAAGTATCCCTCGCCGCTCTGAGTCTTCCGGTTTCTGCTCTGACGTCACTGCGCTGACCGGGGAGAAAGGGAGAAAGACCCAGAAAGGCGGGAGCAGAAATTAACACTCGTTCTGTGGGTTGATTACTTAGTTTTCTGGCGATTTTTAATTTTTTTCTTGTTATTCTAATTGTTTATCTTCATTTTACTCAAGTTATTATTATTGATTTGTGTTCAGTTTCATCTGAAATGTCAGTGTGCGCAATAGCAACTTGCAAGAACACTCACAGAAACTGCAAGGGAAAAAACATTGTTTTCCACGTGTTCCCCAAAGGAAATAGCGAACTATGCAAAGAATGGCTACAGAAATGCCGTCGAAATGATCCTGTAAACATAAAATATGCAAGGATCTGTAGTGAGCATTTTGTTGAAGAGGATTATGAAGATGATATGAAGAACAGATTGCTTGGATTGCCTATTCGAAAAATTTTGAAGCCCAATGCTACACCAAAAACAAATATTCCAGCAGCCTGTAATTTGCAATCAAATTCTCCTCGTCAAGAAAGGCAGAAGAAGCGGGAAATCATTGTGAGTGCGTTGCATAATTTAAAAACACTCAGTCCGAAAAAAGATAAATTAAAAGAAAATTTAAATGCCGATGGGTTACGTTCACTCTCTAATATTTGCAATAATTGTGCTATACTGGATGAAAATGCGCAACTCTTAAAACAAAAATGTGATACCCTGAAAAAAAATTTATAAGAAAGCAAAGCAGAGAATGTAAAATTAAAAAGAATATCGCTTCAAAGAATAAAAAGATGGCAGATCTGCAGGAAAAAAATTTCCAAAAAAATTCGAGAGCAAGGAAAGGAAATTTTAAAATTAAAATCCAATTTAAAAAAGCTGGGCAACTTGCATAGGACAGTTGAAAAAATTTTCACAAAATCACAAATAAAAGTTTTAATGACAGGTTGTCAAACTTTTAAGTGGAAAGCTGAAGATATTTCTCGATGCATTGCGTTGAAATCCCTTTCTACGAAAGCATATGACTTTTGGAAGTCCAAGATAGGAATTCCCTTACCAAGTGCTACTCATACAGCACACGACGACCTCCGGACGTCCTAATTTGATCCTGAGGGTCCTGCTAGATCCTCAGGATCATCAGGACTGAGCTAGGATATCCCCAGGTTGTTATGAAATGACAATCCACGGAATGTTCTAATCCAACATACTCAGGATGTCCTCGTCCAGGACGTCTCGTTTTTCGAGACATTAAACCTTTGTTTGGGAAATAAGGAGTCTGGGCTTCCTCGTATGGCTTCTTAAAGTTACTATCATGCCAAAAGCATTATATCAATCATAAAAAAGATTTTCTCTAGTTTTAAAAATATATGAATCTTAATTGCACAGAAAAATATAAAATAGGCTTGTAACTACACATGTGGAAATGGACGATAAAATGCAACAGGAAAAATAATAATTTCCTGGAAAAAAAGAAAGAAAAAAACCACCGAAATTTTAAAAAGAAAGTCTAGAAGAAATAAAGAAAGAAGCAAAACGACAGACTCCGAGCGCACTTTGCCTAGAATTCTTCCCTCCCCCCCCCCCCCCCCCCAACCGAAGAAAGGCGATTGCCTGAGGCAATAATAGAAAGGCGGGAACGCGGAACGGAGTTGGTGATGAGATGGAAGCTTGTTAATGGCGTCAAGTGGGTCTGACCTCCATGGTTTGCTTATGTCTTTTTACGAATGGTAACGGTAAGTGTATTTTGTGTAATTCTTATTGATGCGAATATCTCTCCTTTATAGTCTATGAGATCTATCTCACAGCTTTTTTAAGTTAAATTATGTGAAATGAAATAAGGCTACGATAATTTAGCTATACCAAGCCATTATGATTGATTAATTGTTACGCAAAGCATCAAAATTTGTTGAAATTTCAGGATTTGTTTAGATTGTTTTCATACTAATTTTAAGTTAAACTCTTGTGTTCCCCCCCCCCCTTTTTTTGCTATATAACGAACATGTTTGATTTTTCTTGTCACAAGCAATACTGATTACTTCTGCAATTTTCTGGAAATTTAATTTTTGCTTAGTCACTGTTAACTACCCTTATTTCTTTATGGTAAATTTCAAACCATTTTTATAAAACGTTTCTAGTAGCTGAAAATTAAATTGAACAAGCTGCCACACATTTATTTTATTTTTATTTATATATTTATTTCTTCTGATGAAACTGAAATGTGAAATTACTAACACTAAAATAGATTGTCAGCGTTATTATTTTGTAAGCATTTGTTTACATAAATTTTTAATCACAAATATTGATACACTGAAGTATTTTATTATTATTTTTTTTTTTTTTTTTTGGGTGTAAGATATTTTTTTCATCTAGCAGTGATAAATTAAATCTGGAGAGATTTGACAGCATTTCTTTGATAATTTTTTTATAGCCATTTAATTTTAGAAGCTTAAATATTGTAGAACAGCTTTTACATAAGAACTGAACATGTTGCTTTAAATTAAAATTTATTAATAGTGTTTGCAATTTGTTACTTGCAATTATAACATTTCAAAGGCAAAACTGAACTCTGAGTAATATGCTATTTTTTTTATGTAAATTATTTGATAAATGATTGCATCTAACATTAATTTTTCTCTTTTAAGCTGGAATTAAGATGAAGATTGACGTAGCTCCAGTTTTAACATGTTTGAAGATTCTTATCAAAAAGGAGGTAAACATGTTTTATGTATTTCATTAAGTAGTGATTGTTGGGAAAATATGCTCTTTATGGGGGGGGGGGGATGTTAAATTTATCTTAAATTAAAATGATATGTTTCGAAGTTGTATGAGTAAAGTTGGGCATGTAGCGAGAAGAGAAGAGGGGTTTATTCGAAGCATGTTTTCAGTGCATATATTTATATTTCTAAACTTGTTGCACCTGTATAACTTTAAGCAAGGTGTCATCTCTGTTTGAATTTTCTTATTTGTAAAATATCTATATATATTTTTTCTTTCAGCTGACATTTTAAAAGCCTTTTGCGCTGCCTACATCTATAATGAAATGATGCATGGGTTTCTCACAAAAATGCTGGTATTAATTGAGCAACTATATTTACTTTTATTATTATTTTTTCTCTCACCTATCAATTGCAGCATAAACATTATTATTTTTGCTATTTCTTGTTATGGGTGATTTTCTAATTTATTGATAGTTTGGTATTACACAATCTGAAAATTATTGCTGAATCAAACATAAAAACTTGTCTAGATTGTCTAGATTCCTTATAATTTACTGCATTGTTAACAGGTAATTATTCTCAAATTAATTTATTAATATTTTAGATATTTCAAAAAGTGTCTTAACAAATGATAGTTTTCCTCATGGGTGGTACCATCATTAAACATTCTGTAAATTAATCCTTATCAATAATAAATTTAATAAATCCTGTATAATTTATCTTAAATGCTCTGTAATAAGCGATAGTGCTATTAATATTAATATTTATGTATTTTTTAAAGTATTTGAATAGCTGTTTATCTCGGGAGTGTTGTTTCTTAAATAAAGGATATAACTTTAAATAAAAATGTTTTTTCTTAGAAGTTAAATGTCGCCACTGCAGGTATAAGAAATAACGGGGAAGGTTTAATTAGGGAACCGTTTCTTTTATTATTAGCTAACAAATATATTAATACAATTCTAAGTTTTAGCTACAGTAGCACTCATGAGGCAAACAAACAATCCTGCTGCAATAATGCACTAAAAAAAATAATAAAAATAACAATAATTGTAAAAAGAAACCAAGTTGGACTTTTTTTTTTACCCCATTAACTTAGGTTACATTGTAATTATCAAATTGTTCATTGGGATGATAATGGAGGCTGAGTGGTAACCTTTTGAGCTACCATGCCAGAGATCCAGAATTCGATTCCCGGGCTGGGCAGGATCGACTCAGCCTTTCATCGCTCCAGTGGGAGCGATGAAAGCACTTGGAACACACACTTGGGAACTAACACTAGGAATTCTGTGTCAGGTCGTCACTTGATCGAAACATCTGCTTCTCCCTCCTAGGGCCCTTAGTCTCTAAAGCTGGGATGGGCGCAGTAGGTCATGGCCCCCATTGGGCTGTTGTGCCATTGAGTTAGTTAGAATTGTAAAAGTGATTGTATCTTAAAACAAAACATTTTGCAGAGTTTTCTTTTGTAAAATTCACAAATCATATTCAATCATTGTAAATTGTGGCCAAATTAATAATTCATGGGCAACCGAATTTAAATTATATTTTTAATACTGTTTTTTAATTCCTGGAAAACAACTTGTTGGAAAATGTTTTCTGCATATGTTATATTTGTAAAGACTATGTCACAGTATTAAATTTTTTTTTACAGATGTTATGGAAAAGACTGGTTTGACTTGTACACGCTGAAATATTGAAATTGTACTTCTTCTGCCCATTATTGTCTTCAAATTATTGATATATGTAATTATGTATGATCAAAATCTTGTAATGTTCTTTTATTTCAGTATTATGATTATGTACTTCAATAAATTCTTCCTTCAAAATTTTGTTTTGTGACTTTAATGTGTGGGGTACAGAATTAATGTGCGCACTGTTATTTGAAAGAGGAAAATAAAAAGACAATGTTTTGCTTATGAGATTTGTATTTATTAGCATAAGCATATTACTTTTATAAAAGCATTTTGCATTTCTTATTAATATTTAGTGTCAAAGGCACAATTTTTTACGCATTGGCAAAAGTGTATCGTCTGTATGTTATACTCTTTGTAGTTAGTGTACAGGTTTCAAAATGCAAGGTAAATATTCTTATTTTAGAAATGCTTTTTACAGTTAGCAGGGTCACAATTTAGTAAACTGCCTTTTTTAGGATTTCTAAAAGTTGTCTCATGCTTGCATATTTATTAGGAAAAAAATAGGAAAGCTAACAGGGAGTTTAAGTGTTATAGCAATGCCACACTTGATTATATAAAGTGATTTACAGCTCATTTTGAAGAAATATTTTAACTCTTGTGCAAATAAAAACAATTCAATTTTATCTTGTAATTTCTAGATCTGATCTTTTTTAAAAAATTAATTGTTGGATATATAATTTTTTTTCCTAAACAGAGAATTTACATTTCGTCTAAGCATTGATTTTAAATCAAGAACGAAAAGGATTTGCGTATCATTTTCGCCTGACAAAATCAGTAGCATTTCTGTGCATCTATTTACAATTAATTGCACTAACGCTCGCATATGAATCGAACGTTTTTTACTATCTGCTTAATCCTAATCCTGGAATTCATATTATGTGTGTTACCTTCAGTAAAACGCTTAATATTTCTGCGAACATGTAAACTTATTGCTGTGTGCAAAACTTAAAATTACTGTATTTTCTGTCATTTATTAAGCTCATTGATAAGACCGATGAAGTAATGATATTATTTGTTTGTTGAAAATAAACTGAATTTTCTTTTTATGCAATATGAATATCAATATTAAACAAACATTTATCTCTGCCCGACACTTTTATGAAATGAAATCGCTGCTGAAACCGAATGAAAATTCCACTTTATTAAATGCATCGTCTGCTTCTGAAATCGATATCTAAATACAGAGCAGTCAAATGACGAAACCATCCCATTATTGGCTCATGTACAGAGCTTACGCGTACGGTTGTATGCATGGAGCTACCTCCATGGTTGTATGTGTGAATCCAGCTTAATGGAAAGTTCCGACGGGCACGATCGGAACGCGAACCTCCTAGGACACTCTGGATCCGGAGACGAGGCGCCACCCAACCGACGTGTCACGTGACGAGGGAGAAGTCGGAGATAGAGGATGCCGGTACTTGCCTTTGCTTCATGATCTGAAGATCTGCTTCACATCGAGAGAATTCTTCCACGCAGAAAATCAGGTCCTCTGCCTCAAGCTCCCACTCTATGCAAATGCCTTTCAAGGCGTACATGGAAAGTAGCATTTTCAGAATGTTTTCATTCCCCCTCCTTCTCAGAGCCATCTGAAGGAGATATTTCCCTGCTCTATTCTTAACATGTGGATTCGACAAAATTTATACGAACTTTCACACCCCTTCTCTGCTGCATAATGGAGCGGTGTGCTCCCGTATACATCTTCAATGTTATTAGTACTATCTGTTTCGGTTGGATCTTAGGCGAGCCCACCCCATTGGCGTAATTGGCGATAAGTACGCAATCTTGGTAACCCAAATCCGATAGAAACCCAGCTTCTATCGTTCTGCGAAATGGACGCAAAATTGGCGATTTTGAAAAGCGGTGGGCTCTCCTAGGAGTTTACCTCTGTTTCTGCCAAGAGTGCCGTTGCATCGTGGTTCTCACAGTACAGAGCACGGTGCAGTGGTGTCATACCCTGTTTATCATGGACCCGTGTTCTTGAGTCGCCAGCGAGGAGTTTTATTACTAGATTTTGATATCCTCTACATGCAGCAGGGTGCAGGGGTGTCATTCCATCTCCGTCTTTGCTATCGATGCTCGCGTCTGTTTCTACCAAGACTTCCGCTACTTCTTCTTTTTTCATCCAGAGGGTGTTATGGAGGGGTGTCGTGTCATCATGATCTGGGAGACGTGTGTCTGCGCCTCTCCGGGGAGCAACGCTCAGACTCTTGACACATTTCCCCGGAAGGCTGCGCTGTGCATTAGACTCCACCCACTCCTATCAGTTAGGCACCTCCACGGTAGCTGTTACTCCAGCACGACGGTTTTCCCCGGAAAGGGAAACCAATGTGTCATGCACACATTGTCAACACATGCAGGAGTGGACAATCAAAAGTTCAGTTTTGCTTCAACTTTATATCAGTAAAAATATGAGTTTTGTATCAGAATTAATACTAAATTTAGTATTTTTAGTAGTGAATTTAACATTAAATATTGAGCTAAAATAAAAATCCTCCAAAATTAGTTCACTGTTGATGTTAGATGGAGAGAAAACATAAAACAAATTAACAATTAAACGAGATTTAATTTGAAAGAATAAAAATCAAAACATCTTACATGTTTTGACGTCAAAAAGTAATTTTTGACATAAGAGTATTAATTCTGGTTTAAACTATCAAAACCGTCCTTAGTCAAAAAGTGTTGCATTACTTTTATTCAGCCAATTTTAAACAAGAGTTGTTGATAGATGGCGATATGTGTGAAATGCCCGCCTCGGGAGGAGAAGTTTTGTATTTTATGGGTTTTTGACTTTATATACATTTTCGCCCAGATTTATAAAACAATAATTCACAGTGCTGGATCTAGGGTGGGACAAGCCAGGGCCCATGCACCAGGCAGCACTTCTGGGGGGCGTCAAATTTAACCAACTGTGATGCACATAAAAAAGAAGAAAGTTAGAAAAGAAAAAAATGCTTAATTAAGAAAATTTAACTTTTGGAAGAGAATTAAACTCTTAGTTCGGGGCTCCGATTTGATCATTGATCAGCTATTTCACTAACGATTAAAACCGATTAATAGAATTATTTATTTGAATAAACAGTTGGAAACTCTAAAATTGAAGTTAAGGGTTTCGCAAGGTTTAATCCCTTGTAGTAGTGAAAGACTTAAAAATCATGGTATTCTCAAACAGTGCTTAAATCATGCTAGGCTCAAACAATACCAATAGAGGTTTTCTTTCACAAACTTCAAAGCATCTTTTTAGGAAGAGATGAGACTTTTAACTGTCGTTTGAAAAAACAGATACGTGGCTCTTCAATATGGGAGTTAGTAAGAAGGAGGAAGGGGGGAAAAACGCCAATTTTGTTTGGCATTTTTATGAGTAAAAGCGCTTAAATTTTAAGAAGAATTTTTTTCAGTCCCAAATGCAGCTCTTAAGGCCTCAAAATGCACCAGTTTGCACATAGTTTTCAAAATTTTCCCGGACTCCTTCAACTGTCGGAGTTTCATATCCACATGAGGGGGGACCTTTCATATGGCTCTACCCCCTTTAATGTTGAGCTAAAAGGTAATGCTGTGAGAATATTAACAAAAGTTTTATGGGTTTATCAGTGATCCCAAAGTGAAAAATCATCAGAAAAGAAAAAACTGGCCAATGCATAAAAATTATATGAAATATCAACAATGATCGGGATGGAAGGGGGGCGGCATTTTTAAGTTTTTCCCTGCCTCAAAAAACTCAAAGATCCAATACTGATAATTCAAAATGTATATTAGTATCAGAATAAGTAAAATATAATGAGTATAAGCACACAAGATAAAACTTTATTATCATTTACCAATAAATATGCTTCACAATCAGAAATAAGGTCAGTATCTTGTGCATTTGCATGCTGCATGATTTACATAGCTGCTATTAAAGACAATTGAAGTAGAATTTAAATAATTAGATGAAAATCTGACCACACAACATGCGTATATATACATACATAGGGTTTTAAAAAATAAAACTAGAAAAAAGAAAGATCAAGTGATTAAATAAAATTTAATATTAATACCATAAGTCATTTTTTCCAGAAACACTAGTGTAAGTGTTTTAAATTACTAAATATTTTGCTTGGCTCAAGGTAGAAAGCACAGATATCATTCGTGAAAAAAAAATCTTAAAATTATTAAATTCAAATTAATTTTCTGGAAACCATTTTTTTTTAAATTTTCAGAACAGGTTCTCTAAAATCTTTGGATTAGAATCGCCCATGAACCCAACAAAATATAGAAAAAAAACCACCTTAAACCTATGTACACTCAGGGCCAGCCCGATGGTATACGGCGCCCTTGAACAAATCAAGTTAGCTTCCCAAACCTCTTCACCACATGCAAAGTTAGAGATTATTGCTCCAACTATATTAATATATATATATTAATATACTATTATTAATAATTATTAATTTATTATTATTAATTATTGCGTAATCATTAATTACAGAAACATTATGTAAAAACATTAAAACACGTATCAATAAGAAAAATTACATCGAAAATAAAAACCGAAACTCAAATTACAATTTAATTTCCTTACACTTTCGAAACATGTATTTTAAAATATTAAAGAATTTCATTATGTGCTTTAACTTTACTTAATTTATGGAATTTTAATTATTTAATAACATTTTACCATTAGTAACTATGCAGAAAAAATAACTTAGGAAACTGACATTAATTTGATCTTCTGAGGCATTTATAGGCACCTATAAAGTTAAGAAAGGAGTTGTGGTTTTAAAATAGCGTAAAGTAAAACTATTATCATAAACGTTTTCATCGCAGTACGATAGTGTTTATTTCGTGAGTAGTTTTGACTAATTCTAGATTACTAAATTTATGTGACAGACTTTTCCTAAATCAAGGTGGGGGTTAAAAATATAAATATTAATTTTTTTAAAGATTTTAACACAAAATGCAAATAAAGGGTGGGCCAAAAAATTCAAAGTTTTTATTTAAGAGTCGCAATATTACGGTTCCTAATTTGAAGGATAAAAAGCAAATTTAATTCTTCTTTCAACCCCATAGTCCCTCGAATCGCAAGCTTTCTGCTGCCTGACACATAGCAATGAATAAATAATGAAGAGTTTCTTTGTTAGTATAGCGTTTAAGGGGACACAGGACCTTAGAGATAAAAGGTCCTTTTCCCCTTGATTTTTCTTTTTTCTTTTAAAATTTAAAAAAAAAAATTTTTTTCACTGCAGTTGGACTTATTTTAGCATTAGTTATAAATATTTTGGCTAAAATTGAAATATTATACCAACAAAAAATTTTAGCGACTAAAAGAAAAAAATTTAACTATTAAAAAATAGGAGAAAATATGAAAAACACAAAGTATGAGTCTTGCATCAGAAATTTCATCCAAACTGCATAAATAGATAGTACGTAAAAACAATATATATATTTTCTGGCGAACGGTTGCTGTTTAATCTTATAAGTTTTTGATTTTTTTCTTTTTTTTAACTTCAAGCATAGTTTTTCAAAAATTGTTTCTTTTCTCTACAATTAAACCAGTACAAAAAGTTGTTAAATAATTGCGTCATAAAAAGTAATGCCAAAAAAAATTTAACATCCATATGAAACTGCATAAAAAGTTGTAAGTAAATTGCACAAAAATTCAGACGCAAGGGTCAATTTTTGTGTTTTTCATATTTTTCATAATTTTTCTATTTTGAAAATTTGTCAGTCAAAAATATTTTTACTTGTCTTAATATTTAAAATTTACCCAAGATGTGCATAATAAATGTTAAAATAAGTCCAACTACAGTGAAAAATTAAAAAAAAGAACATTCTTATTTCGAAGGTTCTGTGTCCCCTTATTCTCTAAAAGAATTAACCGCCCGACATATATGCTTCGCACTGACATATTCAAAAAAAAAAAAAATAATTAACTCATATTCACTAGTTGCCCCCAAATTTGCAAATACATATTCCATTTAAATAATTTTAATTACATAATTAGGGTGACTGAAACCGTAAAATGCAGCGCGGGGGTGACTGTGTCCTTGAAACTTTGATGAAACATGCAGTCACCGATTTTTACATTAAAACACCAATATTAACATTTAACTACATGATCGCCAAAAATTTGGAATAGTAAAAATTAACGATTTTTTTACGAAGATGGGAAGATAAACCAATAATGCCAGGATTCCAGTACAAAACGAATAAAGACTGAAATTCTGCTATATAACTAGAACACAATCACCTCTACTAGCATATCACTTAATTATAATGGCAAATACTCAAAAAATAAACAGAATTGAAATATTCAAAAAATTGAGAAATTCTTTTATGTCAAAAGATATTAACAACTCAGATGTTTGACACTGTAATGTTAAGGTTTGCTCCAATGTAATCAAATGACAGAAATCAAAAATAATTTTAGTATAAAGACTTTTAATAAACAATCCAAAAATAATTTTAAACCTTTTTCTTTTTATATAAAAATATATGAAATTTGAAGAATATTATACGACTTGTTTCCAGCTCTAGTACGTAATGCATTGTAAATATTGGCATGGAAAACTGAAAAAAATATAAAAAATCGAAACTAGCAATTTTACGAAATAGTCACCCCCGCTGAATGCTTGCGGTAAAACTTACCTAAGGTATTTTAAGACTTTCAAATGTTCAACATAAAAAAATATTGTATAAAATCCACCAATCTGCCGCCAAGGACAAGTATCGGGGAAATTATCCACAATACAGGAAATAACAGAGATAGGAAGGTTACGGAAATGTCGTTAAAATTTTTATCCTTTTAGAAAGTGCCCTCCAAAAAAAAAAAAAAAAAAGGAACGGTTTTACAATTTTTGCTGGAAAAATGATTTTATTTATTTATTTTTTACTATTTATTTATATATTTTTTCGCAAAGGCGCCCCCAAGGTGCTGGCGCCCTTGTACTTCGCACACTTATGGGGCCGGCCCTGTGTACACTGTTTAAAAAATAAATGAACGGCTAATTTGCAACCCTGTTAGAGTTACAGTGAAAAATAGTACAATCAATCAAAATAAATCCTTCCTGGGAATTTTCAGAGGGATGCTTCCTATTGGCAGTCTCCTAGAGCAAAGTGATTCATTTCACAAAGGTGGTTTACATGAAGCGTAATTTAGTACATTTTATCATGCAACAAGTTATTAAGTTGTTTTTCTCTGCAAAATCACTGCAGCTCCCCAAGAAAATAAATCCTAGTCGAAAATACAGGTTAACAGAAAATGGCGCCATTTTTTGTAATAATTTTATTTTATTAACCCATTTTTTATTCACATGATTCAAGTAAATGCTGAACAATAGGGCCTTTGATTACTTTTTAGAGCTTTTATCTACTGAACATGGCCATTAGAAGGGCCATAAACCAATCTCAAAAATAGGGCCCGTGGGAACCCTGTTTATGTTGTTTAATACTGAAAACGTAGTGAAATATGGTATTTAACTACAGAAAACAACAATTTTCTTTCACAGTGTGCTTTTCTTTAACTCAAACGAACATCACTCGTAATAAAAGGAAAGCATTGTAATCTTCACTGTATACATTTATGAATTTGGGTGCACAGTGGTTGAGAATCAGTTTTAAAATAATGTACTATTATGTCAGCAGATAAGTACGTGTAATAAATTTTTATGTGTAATGAATTTGCTGCAAATCTTAACTTCTTAAATGTACTTCCACAAAAATTATTTCATAGTCTTTAAGTGACCTCTGGAGCAGTTCCTAATACATTTTTCCCAGTTAGTCAGGCTAAAAAACTTGAGCAATCAAAGTTCCTGTGTGGTGCTTAGCAATTTCTTAGCTTGGAAGTCTTCTATTTTATCTTTTAAAATCTTACAATCACTCAACAGAATCGAGAAAAATTTTAGTTTTGGTTATTTTTAAATGTTTAAAATGGTTATTTAGAGGTTATAAAAAGCATTGCAATTAAACTCTGTGCTTGACCACGAGCTTCAATTAGGTTTGCCTCATGAAACATCCCTCTGAGGCAAAAATATTTTATCCATGCAGCACTATAGTCAGCCTGTCCTGTACTAACTGCTACATCTGTAACAAAATATGCATTGGACTTTTAAGATTTGATCGTAAAATATTTACTTATTCATCTGTTATACAGTATGGGACCCCAATTTCGGAATCCCGAAATCAGGAAAACCCAAAGTCCGGAACTTTTTCAAAAAAAAAAAAAGTCGGCCGCTGAAAAAAAAAAAACACAGCTTTTGTTTTTTGGGGAAAAAAAAATCGGGAAATGTTTTGCACTCTTTTTTTTGGAAATAGGCGTTTTAAAGAGAAGGAAAATAAACTGTAACGAACATGTTTAAAATCGGAAATGTGCTGTTTTCAAAAAAAAAAAAAATATTTCGCCATTTTCTGAAAAGGATTCGTTTTTGCGATTAGTTTCTATTAATTGTTGCTTTGAAAAAAAATCGGGAAATGTTTTGCACCGTTTTTTTGCAAATAGGCGCTTTAAAGAAAAGGAAAATAAAATGTGATGAATATGTTTAAGATAGGAAACGTGCTTTTTTTCAAAAATATTATTTCGCGATTTTCTGAAAAGGTTTCGTTTTTGCGATTAGTTTTTCTTTATTGTTGCTTTTTTTATTTCTTGTAGTTTTCTTATATTTATTTTTAAAAATGAGCTCTAAATTTCGCGCGATATGGAACATTCGGGAAATTGAAAATTCCGCGTTTCTCGCATTTTCCCGATGGTCTGCTGATCGGTTACTACAATTTAGTGGCTAGAGAATATAAAATCATATCAAAATTTAACAGAATTCTTTTCTTTTATTGTTTAAATAAAGAGATTAAAATAACATCGGGAAAAGTCTAGATGTTTCGATGCTTCGCCTCGAATGTAAGCGTACCCATAAACTTCGTTTTTTTTCCTCTAAATTTCGCGACTTATAGGCGGGTATATACGATAATAAAAATTCTATAAATGATCAAAATGCTAATAAAAACTTCCAGAGCAAATTATATGGGCTCCGATCCGATGCTACTTACAAAGTTTTTTGAATTAGGACCCAAAATCCGGAAAGATCGCGGCCCCGAGCGTTCCAGATTTGAGGTCCCATACTGTACATAAAAAGTGTTGCCCTATGTACAATTCATGTTATGCGGTATATGAAACTTATAAAAAACTCAATTGTTCATAAACCATGAATACAAAACAGATCCCTTAATATTTTGTGGTTGTGCCTGAGGCTGTGCAGTAGGCTGAGCTTGAGGCATTTCGCCTGGTTGAGGTTAAGAAAAAGCATTTGAACAGCAAAATTAAAAAATATGTCCGATAAGTTGACTTCAAACTCACAAAATAAAATGCATTTAAGAGAAAATTTAAGTCATTCTACATGGCTATAAAAAAAAAGCAAGTGAAAAACATTAATCATAGGGGGTTGGAGGGACTACTTTTTAAAGGATTGCTGAAATTATCTTTTACTAATGCAAAAAGGACAACCCTTGGTTTTGATTTCATAGCTGCCAGTTTCCATTTTAAAATTTTAATTTTTTCTAACATTTTTCAGTACAAGAGTTATACAATTAATCATCTTTTCCTTTGCCAGGAACAATTGTGAGCAGGGTTCAAAAATTCAGGAAATTGCTGTTGTAAGACTTTAACATTATTACACATGTGATTCATTTTCTTCCCTAGTTGTTTACAAAAAAAAATTCCCTACTCAGCTCAACTGCCTTTTTCTTTCTAAAAGCATCATCAAAAAAGAAGTAAAGTTGCATTATATTACTACCCCTCCCCCTTTTTGAAACTAAATAAATTTAAATCTGAATTGTGATTCATACTCGTAAAAGGTCTCTGATATTTTGAATTTGGGCCCATGAATTGCAAAAACTAAACTTTCTTTGGAGGACAATCACCACTCCCTTGGTATTGCTCAACTTTTTGCATTAAAAAAAAGAGGGAACATTTTTATAAGTATATTTACACTTGAATTCAATAATATAAGGTCGATTTAAATATAATGATTTATATTTAAATCTACAATGGGTCAACCACAAAAATACTAGGCGGGCTAGATTTGTCTGCGGGCCATGGTTATTACCAGGTTTTTTGCTCTTATTGTTTACAGATTACAGTTTCACAGTATTTGTTGTTAAGATAAGAGTTAAATCTCCTCCACTTGCATTTTTTTGTGAATAAGAGTCGTTATATTGATGCTGTTCTCTGAAACTTCTTTAAGAGGTTTGTAACTTAAATTCATAAAATACTTATTTATGAGTAAATAAGGAGAACAAACCTAAAAATCAGGGTCGCCTCTCCTGTTGGAAAAAGCATTTTTTAGACCTGCCGCACAGATCATTCGCTATTGAAATATTTGCCGCATATCGAGGAGGAGAAAATTGCAAAGTTTCCGCAACTTTCGGGAGAATCTCGATAAATCGATTGTTTACAATCGCATTTGTGTAAACATTGTTTCAACAGAATCAGGCCGCTTGCTTTCTGTCAGGTCGTCCAAATGTAACTAGTATAGCAGATGTCGCTCCAGTTTATGTTTACTCCAGTTTACTTTGATGACGGTCCTAAAGGCTTGTGCTTGTGTGCTTGTTTCATAATAAAGTGTTACATTTTGTTAAAAGTAAAAGCTGTTTGGCATTGGTGTTATGCTACGATGAGGGAATAATTCTTGTTGTTTTGTAATAAAATTTCATAATGGCGGAGGTAGGTGTTATTTTTCAAAATAAATAGAGTCTTATCAAACACATCGTGGATTCAAATTTATGACGTACAAATAGAATTATTTGTCCAGAATGCTTTCTGTCTTTTTTTAAAATGTATCTTCTGGTCAACAGACATTTTAAATTGAGCCAAACTGATTGATCTTTTTTTTAAATAATTATTTAAATAAATCATTAAATAAATATTTATTACCTAATATGCTAACTAAATGTGGGGAAATTACTTCCGGTAAATATTAATGAACTAATTTTTTATTTATTGCTATGTTTTATATCGTACGTTATTTCAACAATCAATTGTTTAATTGTCAATAATTATTTATTAATCTTTTTGAATGCATTTTTATTTTTTCTTCTAAGATTCATCATTTATTGTAATATTAAAAAATTGCGACTATTTTGGGGTTTTTATGCAGATGCTTATGATTGTAGCGCGGGAAAATCGCCAAAAGTGCGATTACGGAATATCCGACGAAATATCGACATTGATCCAAAATGACTTGAATTTGTGATAAAATTAAATAAATTAGATTGTATGGCTGTTAATACGTTTCATTGTCACTCACGCACCGTACGTATAAGTGTTCAAACGTTTTGTCATTTTAAATTTGTAAGCAGCAGTCCTATTAAAATTTTTCCTGTATGTGTGGGGGGGGGGGGGGGGATGTCCTTCTTATATATAAAATTGTATGCATCTATCGAATTAAATGCATTATATTCTGAGAGATAGGCAGGGACGTAACTAGAGGGTGCAGACGGAGCGTATGCCCCAGACGCCAGATTATTTTAGGGGCGCTAAATTGACTAAATGTGTGTTTACAAATATATATAGTGTATTTGTGTATATAAGAAGGGGGAGCTAAAGCCTGGTCTTGTCCCAGTTGGAAAAGGAGCTAGTTACGTCTCTGGAAATAGGGCAGTAGGCTGGTAGGACCCCAGAGGTGCAGAGAGCCAAGGATATAGGAGGTCTTTCACAGATCGAACAAAATGTATTTATCTTCTAAGAGAAATTATTTCAAATACTCATTACTAAAAAAATTTATTATTAAGGAAATAAAAATATATTAATCATGAAAACCAAACGACCAGCGAAAAAAACGGAAAAAAAAATTGGTGAATGTGGATTTACAAGAGAGAACAAGTTGGGTTTTTCACCCCTCTCCCCCCCAGTATCTCAGCCAATGAAGGTTCCTGGGGTAGATTTTTTTTTATACTCAATCTCTAGTGGTCCCTGACGACGTATGCCAAAATTCAATCTCCAGGACCATCAGGGACCAGAGTAATAAAATTTAGAAAATCACTATTTTTTCAGGTTTTTCGTCTTGTTGTTTTTCTTTGACAGGGCCACAGCTGAGACGAAACAACGGATTGAGCTGACATTTCACACATATTCCTTATGCACCAAGGGTGCCATTTGCCCCCTCCCCCTCAACTTCACTCCCAATAATATGATTTTTACCTCTCGTATCTCAGTCCTGGGGGGTATGGTGTTGATATTTTCTATAACTATTCTCTGGGGGTCCTTGAGTACGTATGCCAAAATTCAACCCCCGGGCACTTAACGAGCCGGAGTTACTAAAGTTTGAAAATGATTAATTTTAAGATTTGTTGTGTTATTTTTGTTCGCCTTTGACCAGGCTACAGAAGAAAAAGCAAATCAATCTGAAATTTCGCACATACATTTATGCACCAGGGGTATGCCTTTTTTGGGAACTCAAGTGAATTA
Source organism: Octonoba sinensis (assembly GCA_038502835.1). Classification (NCBI taxonomy): domain Eukaryota; kingdom Metazoa; phylum Arthropoda; class Arachnida; order Araneae; family Uloboridae; genus Octonoba; species Octonoba sinensis. Next base: position 199,157,082 of record CM076598.1, on the reverse strand, counting down.
ATCCTCTCTTGGCCACTTTTACGTTGGCGCCAAGAAACTATTGCCAACAATGGGATTTTTATGTTGCCAACTGCAAATTGAATACATCACTCTTGGTAATGATTTTTATCGACAACAATGTCACAACATACACGTAACACCAATGACAAGAAAATTGCTAAGAAACTCTACAATACTAAAAGTTACAAATTATATCTTATACAAAATAGCAACACTACTATCTAAAGCACATATTGCGTTTTTCAACAGCAATTCAATACATTAACGGATTGAAAATTACTTGAAAAACATTGGTATTTACATTACAAACACTAAAACTAGAATAAAAACCCTTTGTTGAAAAAAACGCGCATTTTATGCACAATAATGACAATTGCAATTAATTATCATTACTGATATGATATGCAATAATGCAATGCAAAACCAATGCCTAATGAAGCTATCCCAATTTTAAAAGACTAGACTCCATTGCAAAATTTATAGCATTCATCAATTCATGTATATTTTACATTAAACTAATGGATGCCTACTTTAACAAAACGAGCAATGCTCCTAATTACAAGAGCAAATATTTTAGAATATTTGAAAACTCATTTTTTTTTAAACTTTACAAAAACATAAAATAACCAAATGATAAAATTTAGAAAATTAAGGAACTCGCTTTACATGAATTTTAATCTTCAATAGTAATCCCAAATCGCTGCAAACTTACAGTCCAATGTCACAGACTGCTCCAAAAAGAAACTTAAGTTTGCATTCCTTTTAGCCACAGCTAACCAAGCTTATGCACTTCTCAACCTATCATATTACTTGCATTTCCTTTAGCATTTTTGCCCGCCCTGTATCATTGGATCAGATTCTATGATAAAGAATAAAAACCTATTAGGTTTGGACAGAGGTGGGCTAATGTATCCTCTACTAGAATTTGTCGGCATTGTTCATTTATTGGATAAATGTGTGAAAACAATTTTTGAAAAATTCACCACAAAAAGTATGGTTGCTTTGCAGTTATTATCAATTTTTCTTATTACATTTATGTAAAAATTCCATTTTTGAGCATCCCAGTGACACTGAATGCTTACATCCTAAAAAGGTATGTGCATTAATATTAAAAAAAATTCCTTCTTCCAGACATTAGAAACTATGGATACAAATGTAGTGAAAAAGCTAAAATTACAGCAGTAAGGTCTTCAAAGAAAAAGCCATTAAATTGAAAAATATTAAAATTGTAATATCTGGACTTTTTTAAGGAAATTTGGAGTGCTATTTGGTACTACTGTGATATAATCCCCCCTTGGCGACATTCGAGCTAGCACGCCAATTTGTAATGATTTTCGGTTGGCGATATCTTTTCGTTTACCCAGCGCCATCGATGTTGGCTGAGGTAATGTGTGGCAACCCTGATTATGCAATGGGTGTTTTTAGAGTGTGATGGTTGGACCTTTAGAAAGTTCTCTTTAACTAATAGGTAGCTTTTTAGTAGTTAATTTCATCGTTAAAGTTTGTGGAGATATTTTCTGTTGATAAAGGAAGAATGTAAAGTGTTAAAGTGAATTGATTTAGTTCAATTGTTTTGTATTATGGCGAGATAAATGAATTCATATTAGTTTGTTAAGGCGCCATTTTTCGAATCTGAGGGAAACGTGGTTTGTAGTTTGTGCTATCTGAAGTACGAAATTGTTTTGGTTGATAAGTGCATAAGTTTGGTTAATTGTGACTAAAAGCAAAGAAAAATAAAGTGGTAATTTTCGGACCATTTCGTCGTATTGGATTGTAAGTTTGATGCTATTTGGGATTAACATTGAAAAGCCAACTGGTTTAAAGTGAGTTCTTTATTTTTGTTAGTTTATTATCTGCTTATGTTATGTGTTTGTAAGGTTATAAAACAATGAATTTTCAATTGTTCTAAAATATTAGCTGTAGTAATTAGGGGCGTTGCTAGTTTTGATAAAGTGGGTTTCCGTTAGTTTAATGTAAAATGTATTTGAAGTTTTCCGTGCAATTGCGCGATATTTTTACTATGTTTTTCGTTGAATAATGCATGTCATTTTATGTAATGATAATTAATTGCAATAGTCATTATTGTGCATGAAATGCATGTTCTTTCAACGAAGTGTTTTTATGGTATTTTTAATGTTGGTTTCCAATAGTTTAAGACAAAATGTACTTGAAGTGATGACCGTTATTAATTTTGTCTAGTTTTTATGCTAGTTTTAGTGTAGGCTTCCAATAGATTGATGTAATATGTGCTTTAATTGATCAATGTTATATATTTTCTAATGGAGTCTCTTATTTTAAAATTCCCACAGCTTTAATAAACATTCGTTTTGCGTTGAATTGCGCGATATTTTAATTATGTTTTTCATTAAAGAGTGCATATCATTTTATCCAATAATGAATCATTGCAGTAGTTATTATTGGGCATAAATTGCGTGTTCTTTTAAGAAAGGGTTTTTATTCAACTTTGAGTGTTTGTAAAGTAAATAATTCTATTTTTCGAGTAATTATCGATCCGTTAATGTATTGAATTGCTGTTGAAAAATGCTGTACGTGCTTTACATAGTAGCGTTGATATTGTGTCTAAGATATAATTTGCAATTTTTGGTATTTTACTGTTTAGTGATTTTTCTTGACATGTTTGCTATGTGTATGATGTAACATTGTTGGCGATATAATCATCGCCAAGAGTTGTATTGTGTTTGAAGTTGGCGACATAAAAATCTTGTTGTTGGCGACGGTTTCTTGGCGCCAACGGGGGGTTATATCACAGTAGTTCCTGCTATTTTTAAATTTGTAACGAGATTATGTATAAAAAATTGATATTTTACGAGGTGGAATACTCTAATAGATGTATTCAAACAGACGACTTCATATCTACTCGAATATATATCACACGGCTGTTAAATCGTTCATGAAAGTTACACATTACATCTTCTCAAAAATTTTCAAAATGCTCCAACTAAATCTTTAATTATTTTATCTATAGCATTGTTCTCAAACAAATATGAAAATTAAAAGTTTTAATCAAGAACTGGATTTTTATTTATTTTCTTACATTGGTAAAAATGCTCAATTTAAATTATGTTTATCATTTTTTTTAATATATGAATTGCATAAATAATTATCTTTTTTGACTGCTTTATTTATTTATTTTAAACATTTTATACTGTACTAGTTTAAATGTTATGATCAAATACATAATTCAGTTGCAATAGAACTTTCGATTGTAACAAAAATTTAAATTTTGCAAGTTTGATTTCACTTTAAAATATGAAAGTATTCGAAATAATCATAATCGAAATTTGACGTATTGTCTGTGGTATAGGTTGGCTGAGTATGCGAGTCTTCTCAACTTTTGCAACTGGTCTTATAGAAAAAATGCCAAAGTATTTTTTTAATAGAAATGCTTAAAATTTCTTCTTTTAACACTTCTTTTTAACTTCATTATATATATATTCCATTAAACTCGAAAATAATAATACAAATAAAAATAAGTAATGACATGCAATTATAATTTTAAGTGCATTTATAGATTACAAAAACAATGTTTTATTTTCTCGTAGTTGAATGAAAGTGATGCAGATTTTTATTATGTAGCTATTAAAGGATGTTGCTGAACAGCATGTTTGCAAATCGGGGGGAAAATTTTTTTTCCTAAGCGAAATTTCGTTTTGCAGGCTAAAAGAATTAAATCATTACTTTAAATGAAAATTCTGTTCATTTGTGTAACGAAATTTTTCTTTTGAAATACCATGCAGTTTGGAGAAAACCACTTTAATAAAATAAACGTTTTAAGTTGATGCTCTGTTAAAATGTTCCTAGACTAACGAGATATCAAAAGTAAATAATTCACTTAGTTTCCTACTGTTTTACTGCACCATAAAGTTAGAGGGAAAAAATGTAATAAATGAGTCATGTGATTAAATACAGTCATGGGTCAAAAATCCGCACAACTTGGGAGAAGTGGTTGTGCGGACTTCAGGCCACTTTAGTTAACTGTGTTAAAAAAAGTTCACAAGTTTCCCAGGTGTGAATTATACGCGAATAATGTGATATCTCTTTGTTTCCCCCCACCATTAAACATGTTTAAGAACACTATATTTTTTAACCACAAGGTAGCTGTAGTCCTTATTTCGGAATTTTCCGAATTTCGGAGCCGGACCCAAAATGGCAGATTTACGTAAACATCAGCGTTGATGTGCGCATTTTACTTCAAATTGTAGTTTTCTCAACGGGTTGATAAATAGGTAACTTTTTTTTTTTGAAAAGGAAATATGAGTGAATCCTTGTGTTAATATATTTTACTAAACAAAAAAAAAAACTTATTCATGGATTTTAGTAAAACACTCCAAATTACAACACACAATTCAGTAAAAATAAACCATACCCACATGGTAGTTCACCATTTCACTATCACCTGCAATTGCATGAAAAAGAAAGTAGGAGCTGCATCAACATCTAAAAAATATTAACAGAGAAATGGAATCAAAACGCCAGCCATTTGTACAAAATACAAAGTTACTGGTCGCCATTTATGACCACAGAGAAACAAATAGAGCAAGTTCCTTTATCTTTCTTACTCTCTCTTTTTTTAAAGGGAATAAAACTTGAAAAACGGACTTTTAAGAACTTAATGAAAATAATAATCAATTTTTTATAGGGAAAAATGATATTAGACTGAGCTCAAGAAATCAATTTTTATCTTTCAACATAGTAGGGTTTTCTGGTTTTATCTTGGTTTCCCGAGTTTAGTTCATGTAAATCAGAAACATATGTACAATATTGCTTCTATTTGAATCAAAAGTTACTGGTATTTATTAATTTAACAGCTTTTTAGATTAATATTTTTCTGAATTAGCAAAAAAAAAAAAATCGAAAATTATCGGGAAAAGTGCTGAATCTTACAATTTTCCGAATTTTGGGATTCTGAATTTGCGGTTCAGTACTAATAATGTTGGGAGAGCATCTTTTTACTCCATTGTTGAGGATTTACATGCCTAAATTCGTCATCAGCAGATTATGGCCCAAAAATATATTAGTTTTACTTTTGCAAAAGTGACTTTTCTGCAAAACCAATTTGGGACAAAATCAACGGGGTTTCGGACGTTGGCGGATTTGTGGCACTCGACTGTATTAAAAAAAAATTCAAATGATTTTTTTAAAAGAAGAACTTCTACCACTTTTTGCCGCAATTTACAAGCGTTTGCAATTGAAACAGTTTTCCAATAGCAAGTAGGTAGTGCCCTTTATTGGTGCTTTTCTTATCAGCCGGAGAAACTGGTTGCCAGTGTGGTAATGGATTTTACTCCATTTTGAGAGGCATCTAGTAAGAAGGCTATGGTTTCTGCAAAATAGTGATTTTCTAACTTTTATTACTCCGGCTCCTGATGGTCCCGGGGAATTGAATTTTGGTATACGTTGACAAGGGGCCACTCGAGATTAAATATACAAAAAAATCAATCTTAGGGTCCTCCATGGGGCTGAGATACGGGGGGGGGGGGGATAAAAACCTAACTTGTTCTGTCCTGTAAACTATGTATTATACTATAACTGTTTGTCGCTTTCACCATTTTTTGTTTCATTTTTCTTGAGGGGGTGGGGGGGGTGGGGAGGTGGCATTCTTTTGGATTTCTTGGCAGGTGGGATGCTCCTGCATCCCTATATAATTTGTAAAGTGCCTTTTTTGTGATCAAATATTATGAAGTAGCATTCCTTTTTTGAATCCTAAAAATGCCTGCCCCTTGCTTATGATTTTATATCATCGTAAATTTGTATTTAGAAACTAAAAACTAATTATTGTGCATGTTTCTTATAACTGTATTCTCTTTAATTATGTTAATCTTGTACATATATATTTGTAGATATATATACATATAGTATAATACATTTTTAATCTTTCTGCGACTTATTACAAAAGAACTTTTTTTTTCTTTTTTAGCCAAGTGCAAGCGAGTCTAGTGCTGGTAAGTTGTTTTTCCTTTTCATGTAAAAGTAACATTGCAGTTATTTTACTATTTTTAGTGTCTTCATATTTTCTATAAAATGTTTGTCGGAATTCTTAGTTTTTCAATAAATAAAACTGTTTGTATCTTCTTTGCATTAGACATTAAGGAAAGTTTTCAAAACATATTAAACATTATTTAAATCTAATCTATTGACATGTTTACCATAATTTTTGTCATGATACCATAAACGGTGTTATTATTCTTTGCACAGCTAGGTTGTTCATGTAAATGCAAATAATTATTTTTATTTTTTAGATTTTGAGGACATTTTGATCAATGCAACTAAAATAGATTTACAACCCTAAAGATTTGGTGTAGCATTCACCAACACAATTCTCTGAAACTAAAACAATAAACTAATTATTTTCTTCTGATAGCATCTATGTGAAACTGAAAAGTTAGTTATATTATTAAGTGCAAATTTGACACATATTTTAAATACACTCCAAAAAAGTAGTTTTTTAATAAAATTTGTTTGTGATTAACATAACATGCAAATACACATTTAACTTAAAAATGCTACAGGTAATATTCCAGGGTGGCGACAAAACAGGGAGATCAGGGAATTCTATAGTTCTTGAAAAAGCAGGGAAATTTGCAAAAATTGCCGAAAATCAGGGAATTCGTTCTTTGTTTTTCATTTACTCGAAGTTCCAACGATCTGTAATCAATAATATTTATTTAATGTTCTCTTACTAAAATTCAATTCTAAAATTATTTTACTCAAAAAAGTTTTTTTATTTGCCGCTTTGCATACAGTAGTTGCTCACATATCGAAAAATGCGATCTTTTTCATCTGTTATGAGAACTGGACTTCTCAAATTTTCGATGCTTCTTATGCTTTGTTTAAAGGCAAACAAATAAAATTTCTTTTTATTTTTCTTAAAACATTGATTTGAAATTTTTATTCGAAATTTCGTAAACCATGATCGTAAAGGCGAACTTTCAAATGCCCAAGATAATATCTGTAGTTTTATTTTTTATTTCAATGTATTAATGCATATGTAATACTTCAGATTGTTTAAAATGCTTGAATTCAAGAATGAAACTGTTAAATAATGTTTAAATTTGAAAAAGTCTGAAAGCAAAAATCATTAACTATGAACAAGTTTTTTTCTATTTCATGGCGATAAATGTTTTTCTGTTACACACATTCATACATCATTTAAAATGATTTTGCACAGGTAGAACATGTTAAATATCAGCAATTAAACACAAATAAGTAAATAAATAATAAAATTAATTTAAAAAGTCATTTATTTAATTTCTTATTCAGTACGTGTGTAGAATCTTGTAATAAATTTTCATGCTGTAGATTAAGAGATTTACCTATTTCATGTGCACAGTGATTAATTGTCATACATACTATAAAATTTGGATATTACAATCAAATTGCTGCGTGAAACCTTTTAGCTAAAGTACATATATTGTAGCATCAGTTATATAAGTCATGTTGCTTGAATAAATATTAATCAAACTGAAATACTCAAATAACGGCCTATGTGCAGATCAAAATATATATTCACAGATATGAAGAAAATTTCTATTTACAAAATAATAAAACATACATATTTGAATAATTATCATACATACTATAAATTTTCAAATTAACAGTTTAAGTAAGTGCAGTGTAAAAAGTTTAGCTAAAAAGCTTAAAATTAATTAAATACTTAGAATTCATTAAATAAAATCTATTCCAGGTGAGTGACTGGTTAAAATCACAGCTTCAATGACATTTGATATGATTCTTCACAATTAATCTCGTTCCATTGAACAAAGCTGGAGGGTCTAGATTTCTCAAAAACATTACACAAGTACCAATTTTTAACTCTAACTTCTGAGAAGGTACGCCTTAAGGTTACAAGGAATTCAAAAATTTTATCTGATAGTTAACCGCTTGGTTTGTTTCAATAGTGGCATATGCGGGTTTGTATGTATGACTTGTACTTGGCAATTTCTTTAAGAGTTGATTATTAATGATTGCCACTCCATCATTGGTTGAAGAAAGAATAGCGCTTTCACACAGCCATTTCTTTTATCGTGAAAATTATTTTCAATATTTGTCAGTACTCTTAATCTTTAAGTTCTTCTATTGTTGTTATAACTTTAACTATATTTTCCTAAGAGATGAATCCATCATTATGAATTTCCATTTCTCCGTTTCCAAGATGAAGCAAACTCCGGGAAAATTGCTAAGCAGATGTGTCACCTGTAAGATGAACTCTCATATTTGTTTTTAATCCTTACCTTTGAAAATGTTTCCAACTATGTGACAATTTTATTGATACATCCAATTCATTTGCCTTTGTGCCACGCAGAATGACTAATGAGGTTTGTCAAAAGTCCTCTGACCATTTTGAGAAATATTTTTCATAGTTGCATCTAAAGCTTCAAGAGCAAATTTATGTGCCATAAGATACTCATCCCCACAATAACTTTATACCACTTAAGAGCACTTTTGCCTTGTGAGAATTTCTTGATATATTGCAAACAAGATTTTCAATGCATGATGGATTTAATGGCAATTTAAGTACTGAATGGGCTGTTTTGCCTTCCGGTTAATAGGGTAAAGAGCAATCATGTTTTTTGTGTAACTTTTGTTAGTAAAAGAGTAATCAGGTATGTTTTACTTGTTCCACCAGGAGCATCTAAGAAGAATATTCTCCCAGTTTCTGTAAAAATAGCAGATATAATGTGTTTGAGAGTAAATCTTGGATCTTCAACTAAATAAGGCTCACTTGTTTCAATATGTTCTGAAAGCTCTTGTATATCGTAACTCATTGCTCTCGGAATCTCATAATTCATGCTATTATTTACATCAGGCTGTACTTCTCTAAGACCAAACGCATATAAATTAGTGCCATCCAGTGCTTTAATCTTATCTTCACAAAGTAAATCAAGATTTTATTGAACATCTCATCTGTACACGTCAAATCCATGTTACTGATTTTCTTTCATGCTCCATGCAAAGTATCTTCTGTCATATTCTGTAATTTCCATAGCCCTTAAGGGATTTGATATAGAACACATCTGAAGCATAACAGTCAAAAAATCTCGAAGCACTCATGCTGAATGAGTTGTAAATGCTTCGTCTAATGTACTTTTCCAGTGCAAATCATCTTCAAGAAGCCCTCTGAATTTGCAATCTTCTTCGAAAGTTTCATAGAATTCCGTTGGCTGTCTTTAAACCCCAAAAAATCATGTTGATCCTAATAAATAGTGGACTAATAGTGGTGGTAATAATAGTGGTGGTCCTAATAAAAACCTCATAAATAGTGGTGTAGTCCTGGAAAAAGTGGGGGGGGGGGGGACCCTGACATATATGATCAAAAAGTGGTAGTATGCTTATGTTAAAATTCAAAACAAGTTTGGGGCATGAATTGTACTTTCTGATGTGATCTTGAGAATGTAATGCATCTGGTGAATCACATGTAAGAAGTGTGTATAGAGGTTCCAGAGGTATCTGCAAGAACGGAAGTTGGAATTTTACCACATTGCTACAATACATTCACCTTTCCATTTTAGAGCTTTCCAATACTGAACTCAAATGTCATTCAGTTTCATAGGAAATGTTAGAAGCGTAATTAAAATCAGAATTTTTCTTTTGCCTCCAAACTGTATGTCATACTTTGAGTATTTGCTGCTTATCATGTAAACTTTTCATCTTCAGTTTCAAACGCTCTAGGAGCATCTAATCTGCAAACATTGCAGTTTATTATCAATAGAGATAAGTGACAAAGAACCACCTGGTAGAAATATTTCACCAAAATGGAAAAAAGAACAAAATTGAATTTTCGAAAAAGTATCTCTGAGGTGCGCATCTTCAGTGTCTAGCTGTAGAATATCTCAAATTTGGTAGTTTTAGGTTCAACGTTTCGTTCTCTAGACCGCAAACAGATGCACACATAACCGAACATTGTACCAGGCCTGTAGTCAGACTCTAACTCCAATCGGGGAAAACGTTTGGAGAGGAGGGGCAGACTAGTTTATTAAGGTCTAATACATAGATTATTTAGGTCATATTGATCACGCTAGGATGGGCAAAACATTTTCCCGGTCGGGTATTGCCCTTCCTGGCCCCTCCCTGGCTACGGCCTGCATTGTACTTTAATATTAGTAGAGCTTGCTTACGAAATATTTTTTAAAAATGTATTGTGTTTTCCATGCATTTGTTGCACTGATCTTTTTCATTAATTTTCATCACAATGCATCTTGATATGGAAATTTTAGACTTAATCTTGCTTTCAAATGTAATGTAAGTTGTGAACTCATTGTCTTTTTTCTGTGCACCTTCTTTATACATATGCTTTCCACCCTCTTTCCTAGAGTATTTTTTAGTTAATTAACTATATTTTTATTGTTTTTGTAGATAGCGATCAAGATTTTGACCCCACAGCTGAAATGCTGGTAAATGATTTTGATGATGAACATACATTAGAGGAAGAAGAAGCAATAGAGAGTGCTGAAAGTGTTACAAATGAGCTTGATGATTTACAGCGGGTATGCTTTTGCTTAAGAATAGCTATTTTTTAATGCTTCATTCTTAGAGTGCTGTTTTACACAGTGCCTACACTACTAGTCTTAAAAATCTGTGTGACAAAACAAAGCGAGTCAATTTTGATTTTTTAAGTACATATATTTTTTAAAAAGTCATTTGGAGACATTGTCTTATCCTAGATGCTTTAAACTAAATGCTTCACACTTATGAATACCAAAGTAATTATCTTCAACATGGCAAAACATGTTTTGTAACCTTCTCATACATAGCAAGAACGGTGGTGCTAAGGTAAGACGTGGGACTCTTATGTCCAGTTCATAAAATCCAGCCTGGCAGTGTTGGTGGATTTTCAAGATGCAGAAAATCATGTGCATCCATGTTGTATGATTGTGCTGCATGCAATGCCTACAGTAGACACTTGGCCATTGTTGATGCCATTAAACAGAAAAAGAAAATTCCAATTGACATATGACTATGGGGCATATACAAGATTCCTCGAGTAGACATTTGGCTTGGATGCTCCCGGCTAAATTAAATTCCTTGTGAAATTTTGCATCAACAGAGTCCGAGCACACACCTTCCAGGTGAAGAAGTCAAAGTTGTCATGTGGCGATGGTACCACACTCATTGTGGTGCTGCTGAAAGAGTTGGTACCAATCTCCAGGAACATACTAGGTCTGCAATGATTAAGAACCAATATATATATGCAGCCCATTAGAAATTTTTTTTCATGCAAATAAGTAAATATTTAATTAAATCGATTTAAAAGGTTGAATCCTAAACATTTAAAACTTTTATAATTAAAAATAATTCTTTGATGTATTATTCTTTCAAATATTTTGATAAGAAAGTAATGATGATTGGTTTAGAATCAACCATTATAATGAGGACAGGGAAAAAAATAAAGTGCCACCATTTCGTGAAAAATTGAATTCTTAAACTCTTAATAATAAAAGTTTCCCTTTTTTTCCTTTAATTCAGGGTTCCCACGGCCTTAAAAAGTCCCTAAAAAGGCCTTAAATTTGGAAATTGATTTAGGGGCACCTAAAAGGCCTTATTTTATTCCAAAAACTCTCAAAAGGCTCTAATTTTTATTTAAGAGGCCTTAAATTTATTTCCCCTCTTCCTTTTCCAACTCAGAATTCATAGTCATGGAACACTAATGATTCATTCATGACATGGATTTTTTAAAACTGGTAAATGGGATGAAAATCTACATGTATTGATATATATTTATGTATATTTTTACATCTGCACAGTGGCAAACTTGTATGGATTTTCTATTCTAAGTGAATTTTCATTTGATTTTACGATCGTTCTGGAATTTTACAAATCATCTCAGAAGCTAAGTGGTCACAGAGAAATCAAGGATACCTTGAAATTGCTTGAGAAATCTTATGTTATGGGGAAAATAAAAAAGAATGTGAAGAAACATACTTACAGTCAGCATTTTCCCCCTTATCTTTAACTTAACCCAAACTTTGGACGATCATGTTGATAATTATTAGTATTCATTATTGTAGCCTTATTAAAATGCAATCCTTAAATTATTTAAAAAATAATCTGCCTTCAGAAAGAACATTGATTTAAGACATTGCTATTGCTTGCTTTATAATGGTTTAAAAGCTCGTTTTTATGAAGAAAAAGACACATTTATTTTAAGTCATACTTCTGAGCAGATAAAGTGTGATTTTTAAGGCAATAAATGGATACATCTTCAGTTGGATGCTTTTACCTAGAAGTGCACTTCTGCATTGAAAAAGGGGTTCGTTGCGGCCTCAAAATCTTTTGCAAAATTTGCGTAATATACGTTGTTTTTACTCTTTCAAAATTTTTAGTTGCATGGATTTACATGTATAAAAGGCATAATCATAAGACATATCATATTATTTGGATTACACTGCGGCACTGCAGATTATGTGCTGAGAAATGTTGTTGGAGGCAAAATAAAATCTGGTTGTGGTTTATAGATTGAAAAGTTAGCTAAGCATAATATTTGTAACTATGAAGGAAATATAACTATTAAAGGAATAAATCTTTAAATTTAAGATAAAATTTGAAAAAGTTGATTTTTCTAAAAGATTTAATTCGTTGAGATGCTCATGTTGCTGCTTCATCATTCTGAGGAAAGCATTTATTCATAACTAGCGGTACCCGCAACGGCATTGCCCGTGCAAAGGGCTAAAATAGCGGCGCCTGCGGCGCAACTTGTTTTTTTTTTTTCTCAAGCAAAATGCCGAAGGCGACCTTTTAAGTTGGTTTTGAGCTGATAAAAAACTTATTTCAGCCTATGCCTTTTTCCATAAATGTATACCTACCTTGACTTAAGTATAAAATTATTTCAATCTATCACTAATAACCTATATTTATTGATCTATATATCCTGTGGCATATTTATCTTTATCACATCATCAAATCTATTACATAACTTTTTTTTACTCTGATAGATATCAGTACATTCTTTCTGAGGCTGAATTTTAAAATATAAATATTATTTCATAAAGGTTTATTTAAACCAATCAAAAGAGTAAATTGTGATACAAAAAATAAAAAATAAAGTGTATTATTAGCTTTATACATAAACATACATTTTGAAATCAAATAGGAGAAATGAACTTGTTTCAAAATATGAAATTTTAATTGTCACCAATTAAAGTAATCTGGGGAGATTGATCAGAAAATGTGGAATTGATAAATTGATCAGACAAAGTTTAGTAAAGATTTTCTGAAAAATCTAAGTTACTGATCATCCTTAGCCTATTCAAGAAAAGCAAAAGCTGCGGCAAAGAGATGCTGGACTATATATATGTAATCAATTTGATGAAGTATAAAAAAAAACAATGGCGTAGCTAGCATGGGTAACACCCTGGGTGGGTAGTAATAGTGTCGCCCCATGGAAAAGATTACGCTCTCCCCATCTAAAAAAAAAATGTAAGCACTGAAGTATGCGTTTTAATGAAATATAATGAATTTTTTTTTTTTTTAAATTGCAGCATTGAAAAAGAACACCATTTGCATCAAATATTTAAAGTATTTCTTGAGGGCAATGGTTATGATTAGCGGTTAAAAAACATTGTGAATATATTTTGTAAAGGAAACACTTTGCTCAGATCAAAATAGAAGTTAAATTGGATATTTTTTTCTCTCATTTTTAAGTATTTTTTATTCTATGGAGCTTTTAAAGGTTCATTCTTTTTCTCCATCGTGGCACACCTATATGGGTGACAACCGGGGCGGACCGCCCCCATTCAGCTATGCCACTGATGGAATAAAGAACAGTGGACAAATAGAAATTTCTTTGGTAGCAGATAATGGAATATCCTGCTTATAAGATACCACATTATATATGCTCACCTTCTAAAACTAAAATTTTTCCCACAGGCACTCTTCACTCCCCGTTTGATAATAGAATAGCCCCATATTCTGAACATGCGCAACGAAAGGAAATTCCGCAAACGAAACTCAAGCCACTTGCCGGTTTGGATATTGAAAACTATAATTTTCCCTGATATTTCAGAAAACTTTAAATATCCCCTAATATTTTCCAGAATATAAATTTCCCTGGTTTCCTGGTTGTGCTTCCACGCTGTGTAATTCTTGAAAATGTGTGACTTTTATTTGTAAATTGATTTCAGTCGTTACAGATTTTCCGTGCAGGAAAGATGAAAATTTTGTGTTATTCTTAAAAATGTAGAATATTCATTTGTAAATCGATTTTTGCGTCACCCACATTTTCTGTGCTACAGAGATTAAGATTTTGAGTAATTCTTGAAAATGTAAGACATTGTAGATTGCTCTTTGTGCATTATGCACTTTTTCTATGCAGTGAGGATAAAGATTTGATGTAATTTGAAATTGCCAGCTTGCTTTTTCAAATTTGCTTTTGGAGTATCACGCCAATTTCTGATATAAATCGCTTAAGAGAGATATCTTGACAAAAGCAAATTCTAAAGTGCATGTGAATGCTGAAAAGGGAAATTTTATGGTTCAAAGCTGAAAAAGAATGTGTTACTAAATTAATACGCTAAAAATGCAAGGAAAACTCAATTCTTATCGCGGAATCCTACCTACAGTTCCTAATGTGAATGGGATGGATAGGATTCTTAGTTATGAGCAGAACGCGGAATATTGCTTTTTTTACAGCATTCAATGCCACAAAAATGGTAATCGGGGTGATGTTCTGACTCAAACATACGTTTTTTTCCTGAAAAGATTCTCCGACACTCAAGTTGTATTTGTTTTTCTAGTGGTGTCTCTCAGCTAATTCAGTGGTGAAAGTTTTCTCACTGGCTCTGATTTCGACTCTGTAAACAACACCTCCTTATAGGTGGGCGAGGCATTTTCAGTGGAACTGTAGCAATTTAATTGTTACAAATTATGAATTCTTGAAATTGTCGTTAACATTATCCTTTTATGTAACAAATGATGAATGACAGATTTGAACTCTTTTAAAAAGTATAATATCTATATTTTCGAAAAGAAAATTACATACCATTTTAACGCATTTAATTACGAATCCGAGCATTTAGTTTGAAAATAATCCATAACAGTGGATTGTTTTTTAGTCGTGGAGTTCAAAGTGAATGCTGCATCTTCAGGATTGAAATACATAGTAAGCGTTTTCCCTAGCCCTTATGGGAAAGAAAATAGCTTTCCACTATTTGTAAAATGTCCACTATACGTAAGCTGTTCTGTCCAATAAGAGTACAGTGTAGCACATAATAGTGACTGCTAACAAAATATTTTTTAGACTCAAAGTGTTGGAGCTTTGTTGGTTTATAAAATGGCAAAAAGAACAAACTTCTCTAGTTCAATACTGGAAACAAACTTTCTCATGCCTTGATAAACTTGAATAGCCCCTTTTTGAAAATTCTCGAAAACAAAAACAATCCTTGATCATAATTTGTTTTGTGAGAGAGTAATAATTAACCTTTAGCAATATGCATAAAGCTTTTAAAAAAAAAGCACAAAAGGAAAAATATGGCTAATTTTAGAACACTTTTTTCTTTTTTCATTTTCGAGGGAAAACATAAAATACGGGGAATTCGATAAATAACAAACTTAGAATCCGGGATATTTTAACATCAATTAGGATGGATACAGAAAAACTGGGACCTGATAATAAAAACTTAACGTGCGGGAAAACGTAGAGTGGTGGGATGTTAAATCGGGGTTTCACTGTAGATATGAAAACTTTTCACATATAATATGATAGAATAACAATAAATTATGAATGGCAAATTCTTAAAAATTATGTGAACGATACACCTTTATTTAAGTGAGTGAGTATATTTAGAAATAATAATGAATATTTAAGTAATCACAAAATATTAAGCAAACATTACAAATTTACATAATTAAAATGCCTGAAGTATTTTTTAAATTCTTTATTTAAAAACAACATACTTATTTTATTTTGAACATGTATATCATGGGAAGTTGCAACCAACCGCCCCTATAAATTCGTCACTGAAGCAATGCCCCGTCAACATGTTCAAAAGGAAATAAAATTCTTCATCGATTGAGTGAAAGTTGTTGAGTAGTACTTATTTTTTGTAGTTAATGAATATTATTTTTATGAATAGATACTATGTTACTAATAAGTTTAATAACCTGTTAACAGCTTAAATTTTTTGCCCAGTTGAATTAAACTGTTTGGGCGAGTCACTTAATTGCATAATAACAGTTGAAATCAATATATATTGTATAAGTAGACCCAGCAGCGTTCTAAAAAAGAAAATCAAATTTTTCACCTCTCCACTAAACCATGGGTGATTCTAAGCAAAAAAAAAAGAAGTTGGTTTATAAAATGGCAAAAAGAACGAACTTCTCCAGTTCAATACTGGAAGCAAACGAACTTTCTCGCAACCTTGATAAACTCGAATAGCTCCTTTTTAAAAACTCTTGAAAACAAAAACAATCCTTGATTGTAATTTATTTTGTGAGAGAGTAATAATTAACTTTTAACAATATGCATAAAGCTTTAAAAAAAGCACAAAAGGAAAAATATGGCTAATTTTAGAACACTTTTCTTTTTTAATTTTCGAGGGAAAACATAAAACACGTGGAATTCGGTAAATATAACAACATTAGAATTCGGGATATTTTAACATCAATTAGGATACAGAAAAACTGGAACCTGATGAAAAAAACATAAAATGCAGGTAAAACGTAGATTGGTGGGATGTTACATCGGGGTTTTACTTTAGATATGAAAACTTTTCACATATAATATGCTAGAATAACGATAAATGATGAATTCTTGAAATTGTTGTAAAGTTATACTTTTTGAATACAAATGATGAAAGGCGAAGTCTTAAAAATTATGTGAACGCTGCACATTTATTCGAGTGAGTATATTTGGAAATAATAATGAATATTTAAGTAATCAAAAAACATTAAGCAAACATTACAAATTTACATAATGCCTCAACTATTTTTAAAATTCTTTATTCAAAAACAATGTGCTTATTTTATTTTGAATGTGTGTATCATGGGAGGTTGCAACCCTCTGTCCCTATAAATTCATCACTGAAGCAATGCGCTGTCAACATGTTCAAAAGGAAAATTAAATTCTTCATCAATCGAGTGAAAGTTGTTTGCTAATTGTTTTTTGTATTTAATGAATATTATTTTTATGAATGGATACTATGATACTAATAAGTTCGATAATCTGTTAATATATTAAATTTTTTAGCCTAGTTGAATTAAACTGGTTGGGCGAGTCACTTAATTGAATAATAACAGTTGAAATCGATATATAGTTTAAGTAGGCCCAACAACCATTCTAAGAAAGAAAATCACCTCTCAAAAAGAAATTTTTCGCCTCTCCAGTAAACCATGGGTGATTCTAAGCAAAAAAAAAATCGGAACTTCAGACAAAATTTTGGGAAAAAGTATGCAACATCAATTTAAAACAAAGTATATAGGTTAATAATCCCCTCCCCTCTCAACACAACAGTACATATGCATATATATATAAGCTCAAAAATTATTCTTCAAGTAATTAAATGAAAACTCAGTTCCAAAAGCTTTTTTTTTTCTGGAAAAAATTGTATTGAAATTTTTTAAAAGTAGTACAAACTATTTTGCTTGTCTGAAGGTAGAAAGAAAAGCAGATATTAATTGTAAAAGAATTTTAAGATTAATACAATAAAATTTTTTCGGAAAACCGTTATTCACCCGAATTTCGGATCAGAATCATCCATGGACTGCATGGATGCAGCAAACATTATTTGCTACTGATGGAAACCTTTGGTAACTGCAATTTTTATGGATTGTACTATTCATCATTAAAAAATAAATTTCATTAAAATAATTGATCAAATCTCAAAATACTTTTCAAAAATGGGTCAGTTAAAACACCGATTTTCTTTACATGCAGGGCACTCGCCCTCGCCTCGGCCTCATGGCTCAGGTGGACGCTAGTTCGCCCATGGCTCAAGTGATGTTTACATTCAACCGCGGAATTTCTAATCCATTTCACTTCAATTCTTCGAACAACTCGTAAGGAGTGAAGAAAATACTGGAAGATTAAGTTTAATTATTAAATTAAAAAATATTAGGTCGAATTTTAAAAAAAAACAGCTTTGTCTTGCAAAGCGTCAGGCTATAATAGAATTTTGTGCAAATTTTTGTAATCGTACGTTGCTAAGATTTTGCTGTAGAGCACGCAGCCACAACGTCAAAAGTTCATTTTATATATATAGACAGTTAATTGATCGTGCATGAAGATGCATTCAATATACATTAAAATCCATTATAGGAAAAGTTAATAGTTCATTAGTTGTGATAGCAAAGTTTTAATGTCATTTCCAGAATTGTTTTTATTTTTTTCAAAAGTTAATTTCAGTGTTGAACATTTGACTATATTCACACGACATACGATATCATTCTTATTTCTTCAAAGAAAAGTCATTCTAAATGTTATATGTGGCCCTAAAAAAGTTACACGAGGCCTTGAAAAGGCCCTAAAAAGGCCTTAAATTTGACTTAGAGATGAGAGTGGGAACCCTGTAATTATTTTCTTACATTAAAATATAATGTTCAAAGTCTTTGACATTGTGTCTTTATTTGCTGTAAACTTTGTAACTTTACTTTTAGCTTATGTTATATGTTTCTTTGATGCCACCTGGTTAGGCAAAATATTAGTGTTTGCTGCAATTGCACAGCAATCTTTTTTCCAGTCATTTACAATATATTTTGTTATTTTTTAATTATTTACAATGTAAAGCATATTGAGCAAAGACACAAATCAATTTTTCAGTAGGAGTATTTTTCTTTTGTAGTCAAAATTTTTCCAGTTTGACTCTTATCTTGCTGAATAGTCAATGTTTTCAAACAATATGGATTTACACGTCAAACGAAAATGCGTGCAAGACCTGGTTTTACAAGATTAAAGATTCTCAAGATTGCTGAGATTAAAATTTAAGCTCTGTACTATTGAAATATTGAGTTTTAATAGTATTTTTCAAGAAAATTGTACTTGAGATTTTTTTTTTGAATCTCTGATAATGCTGGTACATTCTGCTTGTGCAGATTAGTACAGTAGGTAAAAGTTTCCATATTTAACGAAAGTTAGGGCTAGGGTTGGTGCTAAACTAATTTTCTTGTTATTGTGACCTTTGTGTTTCTCAATTGCAACATTCTCTTCCCCCCACCCATGAAAGCTATATTTTAGGGTAATTTGGGGCAGATTGGTAATGTTTGCCTAAAGACAGCTGGTGTTGCCATAAAAATGTCAAAATTGTAGCATGAAGGTATTAAGAATATACTTTACCCTTTTCCCTAGAAATTAGCCATTTTTTTAAAAAAATCATGTATTTGTTATCTTTATATGTTTTGTTGAAAAAAAGGAAATTTCAAATTGGATACACGGTAGGGGTGTTTTAGACAAAAGCTATATTCACTGTATCAAAGGTATATTATTTAAAAAACAATGGATAAACATTATAATTCTTTGCTTTATAACCAAGCATATAAAAATATGAGGATATAATAAATTTTATCACAATATCATTATAAAACGTTCACAGAAACAATGTATTACCCATTTTCCTCAACAGATGATGGCGCAAGTACCATTTTAACTTACAGGCGTCACTGAACGGTTTCTACATGTTGCCTGTTTAGCATAAAAAAATTTCAGGTCTTAAAGGGATAATATGAGCAGGTGTATTAGTAGTTGTAAGACTTTGGACAGCTTTTAAAGCAGAGTGGACATTCTCGAAAGTGCCCCAAGGCTTACTGTCCAAACTGCCCTATAGGCATGAACTGGGATAAAATGTCAAATGTCTTTTGGTATTGGGCAAATTTGAATACATTCATTTAAAAGCACTCACACAGCACCACAAAATTGTATACATTGGGTCCAAACAAAGAAATAATTAATACATTGAGAACATGTACTGAAACAATAAAATATGACATTAGGAAAACTTACCACATCCCACATATTTAGTTATAGAAATACTGACCTAACGTACATAGACAGAGGAAATTTGCTTATCGTTCCAAAATTTTGTTATCAACTCATCTTCCGTTCCCACAACAAACCTGGGTTATTTTAAGTAATGGTTTACAAAGGGTATCAAATATGCCCCAATGTCAAATGGGCCCCATCTTCCCCTACTTATATTTTGTTTGCAAAAGAAATGGTGTTTGAAATATTTGTAGCCTATACGAATTTAGAGAGAGATTTAACTGATGCTAGAAAATATTTATTTTTGGTACAATTAAGTCGGTTTTTGAGTTAAATTCTTGGTGAATTGTATGATACTTCTCTTCTCTGAAATAGTAACATTTAAATTTTTCTTTTAAATTTTGTTTGTATAACATTAAATATTTTTTAATGAATTTAAACTTTGATGTGCTCAGTTGTTTGCAAGATTTGTGTATCCAGAATTTCACACTTTCCTGATAATCAAACTGTAGATATTTTGTAGCAGTTACACTTGTAAGAGTTTAAATTTTATTGTCCTAATTTTTTTCATTAATCAAGAGATTTTTTCCCCAAGTAGATTTCTGCTGTATTATATAACTTAAAATCTTCTCCATATTTGAATGTTCTTTCTTATTGCAAGAAATTTTTTTGTTGATTACTGAAACTGGTTTTGAAATCTGGACAAATTTGAAAATCACTTTCCTTTCTGTATGTAATGTAAATGGTTTTTTGTCTAAACGATAACAAAATGTAAGTAAACTGGATTATTTAATGGTTTGGAAATGCATTTTCATGCAAAAGCAAACTGAATTGATGCTTCAATTTTTTAAAATTTGAACAGGGTGAATTAACCACAAAATATTTATTTATAAATTGCCTATTGCACTTCTTTTTATAAAAGAGTAATGTTGTAAATATGTGAGTAGAGAATGCTTTCAAAAATGGTACAGCATGAGTCATTCTTAATTTTAAATCAAGTTTACCAATATTCTCAAAAAAAAAAGATATTAAAATTTTCCTTTTGTGTATAGGAAGGAGAAATGCCTTTAAATGAAGTTCTTGCAATGTATGGCTATGAATCTAGTGTAGAATACGAAGATAACAATCATGAAGCCCATGATCGTGACAGTGATTCATCACTTTTGGACTCTCCACATGAACTGTCAGAAAATCCTGAATCACCTCATTCTGTAGGGAACCAAATGATTCCTTCACAAACTTCTGACAGTTCTACGACAGATGAAAGAAAAGTGGACGATATTATAGAGCTTGTTTTTACTGATGCTCCGGATGTGCCCATGGGCTCATCTAGACCACTTCTACGATGTAATTTTGTTTTATATTCTAAAAAATGTTTCATTTAAAATTTATTGTTTATTTTGTTGGTTAAAATTTGGAAATATTAATGGCGCTTTCAAAAATTAGTTAAAGATAAGCAGTTTTATTGATATATACATGTATATATTACAGTAAAACTTCTCTGGAGCAACCACCCAGGGTTCTGAGAAAAATTGTGTGATCGCTCTGAGAAGTGACATCTTATTGGACAGTTTAAAAAACTTTAAAACCTCTACACACTATTATAACTATTGTTAGTAACCTGTAGTAAAATTTTTTTTATGCTTTTTTTAAATGTTACTTATTAAATACTGCTTTTATAGGAACAAACACATGCATTTTAAAAACATTTTTTAAAGCACTTTTAAAGTGTGAGGAAATTTGGCTATTCCGTTTTCTCCCGAATGTAGTACTTGCTCTATTGCTTATTCTTTTTCTTTTTTCAAGTTCCGGAAAACCAGTTAATATCTTGCATACTCTTTGAATTTATTTGACATTATTAGTCTTTGTTTCAAAGTTTGCTAGGCTGTCACATAAGTTTGATGTCTTAAATAAGGTGAGGGCGACTTTCCTAATCTGAAGCAGAATTATAATACTTACTGAAATGGTATAATATTCTAAATCAATCATTCAAACAATTTTAAGCAAAATGTTCAAAGAGAATAAATGAAAAAAGTTTTGTAATGAGAGATTACAGTGGTTTATAATAGAGGGTTTCCTGGATGCTTGGTCTCTCCCAGAAGCTTTGGAATATGAAGTTGATGAGGGGCAAAACCCCTGCCTTAAAAATGTTTGTTTAACAGAATTTGTCTCTTAACAGAGGTGGTCACTTGTAGAAGTTTCACTGTATATATACTTATACATTCAACTTTTTGTCCAACCCTTTTCTTCTGTTTCTGCTATGTTAAAGTAACTTGTAGCTATAAAATTAAAAAAACTAGTGTTTAGCTGCATCACGTAATTGAATTCAGAAGAGAGAACGAGAAGAAGTGTTCTGCATTTTGCGTGTATATTGCTGTCCTTGATGCAAATGATCTCTGTTTAACTTCATTTATGAAAATTGTCTGTGCCCATGTCGTGTGATTGGACGGCATGTAAAGGATCCTTGGAGCAGATGTTTGGTCTTGGGGGTACTGTTGGCTAAATTAAATTCCCAGTGCAATTTTGCATTAGAGTCCAGTTGCCGCTGTCTAGGAGGAACTGGACATATAAATTGTACCACACCCATGGTAGTGCTACTGGTACCAATTCCTGTCGAACGCACTAGGTTTGCAAATGGCAGACGCCAACTACATCCCTTTAGAGGGAGAAAAAAACTAATTTTACAAAAAATACCATTGTTGAAAAACTGCTCAGCGGAGAGGTAGATTGTTTAGCTTGCGAAATGGTCACGCAGTAGTGTTCAGAAATACTTTCACGTTGACAACGTAAAAATAATTTAAATGCTCCTTCTAAATGTTTCTTTGATCTTCCACTTTGTTTTGATAGAATGTTTTATGCAAAGGTTTGCTATCACAAAAGGATTAATTAGAACTGATCTCTACTCTTGTCTGATACTTTTTCAGAGGCATCTATCTGAATTGGACCAACATCCTTTGGAGGTGTGCAATGGAACAATACCTAAATTTCAGTGCGCATCCTCAACTTTTAGTTCATTGATCTTGATTTTTTGCTTTGCATCATTAACATTGATCATGATGCTTTTTAATTAATACAAAGCTTTTTTTCAAATTTACTGGATTTTTCACTGGATTCATCTAGAGTAGGGGTTTTCAACCCGTGTCCCTCGGGCCACTAGTGGCCCGCCAAGCCTTTGTCATAAGTTAAAAACGAAAATGCTAAGAAAAGAATACTGGGAAGATTGCCTTAGAGTTGTTTTTTCTTTTTCAATTTGTGGTGTATTAATTTTTTGGGAAATTTTGTGTGAAGTTCAGAATTTTTTTAAACTGAGCTAATGGATGTGGCCCTCAGACGTAAAAGTTTGAAGACCCCTAATCTAGAAGTTGAAATTCAACCGTAATTCATTACATTTTTCAAGTTCAGTCTCAAACATTTAAACAACTATTAGACATTTTGGTTTTTCTGTTTGACAACAGTTTGTTTTGTTTAAATATTTCAATTAGTGATAATCTGTCCTCAGTACGACTGATTGAGCATCGAGTAGGCTCTTAATTTAATGCATCTGTAACACATATTATACATAGATTTTATTTTTATTCTCTTGTAAAGAAAATAGAAATAAAATTTTCATGCCACCCTATTGTTTTTTGAATTAATTAACATTTCAAACCACTCACTTTAAATTTAATCAAGAAATCAAAATGCTAATGCAAAACAATAAACTTACGAAACATCAATTCAGAGCAAAATAACGTGTCACCACACTTATCACACTTTATGTTGTATTAGACATTGTTAGCTTCAAATTGTATTTTTTCAAATTGATAAATAGTACTAAATGTATTGTGTCTTATATAAATATTGTAGATTATAAATGCTAGGAGTTGTACGAAAGTATGAGGAAAAAAGGCTTCAAATCTTCGTCGAATGTAGAAGGGGAAAAAATAACTATTTGCAGAATTTTTTATTGATAACACTAAAACTCATCAATAGCTACTAAATAAATATAAAAGTAAGAAAATCAGTTAACAAGCAGAATAGAAAATGGTTCCTAACTGTTTTGTCTTTGCCTATTTATATATAGATTTAGAATTATAATATTGGCCATTCTCATAAATACAGCCGAACCTCGTTATAACGACACCCTGCGGACTTTCTCAAAGTGTCGTCATAAGCGGAGCGACGTCTTAAACGGAATTACTTCAAAACACAATTTAAAGAACATATAATGTAATAATGCATTTAAGTGTTTATATTAATTATTTTCCATTTTAAATTAGATTCAATTACCGTCATTTTGTATTGTCTCATAAAATCAATGAAAAAACATTAAGAAAAGATAACTTGCTTTTTATTTCGCAAGAAAACATTCTTCAATAAGGGTTTGCTTACTTTTTGATTTACATTTTAAAATTTTTCTTTGTAGTTTGTACAAAAAGTCAAAATATTCCTGTTTAGCTTTTTCCATCGAAGAAAGGTATTTTTCTACGACGTTAATGCAATGCAACGCTTCTGTTTTATTTGGAAGTTTTTGAACAAAGAAAGATAGTTTCTAAGAAATTGCCAGTCTAAAAGAGGGATTGTGGCACGCATTTTTAAAAGCTCATTTACAATGACCATTCAACTTCAACTGCAGTTGAATAGTCATAGTGATTCTCCGCTGCCTTGTTTTCCTATACTCTTTCTGACTGGAAATTAAAATCTGTGTACGTTCCTGAAATTTCAGAAACAAAAGTCGAGTTTCAAAATGGAGGCTTTCTTTCTCCTTGTCCCTTTATCCTTTTCTGAAGTACTGCTGAGTAGAGATTTAATCCTACGAGCAATGCAAATGAAACTTATCATACTTTTCTTGTGACTGTCAATGTTTACAATTGTAAAAATCTTTCTGTACTTAAAATCCCTAATTCGAAGAAGATCAAGTAAACAAGCAGCTCAACTTTATCTTATCGACTGGGTCGCTTTCAAACCTTCTGTGCACGCCTTGCTGGCTCACGAATGAAGGGGCTGGGATTTTTCTCGGCTATAGGTAGATAACAGTTGTCGTTGTCACTAATCCATTTTCTGGTATTTTAGGAAAAACGTTTCGTGAAATCTTCATTATTTTTCTGAGGTTTCGGTTAAAAAAATTCAATTGAGCCCGTTTTAACAATTTGAAATGTCGTCATAAACGGAGTGGCACAATAAAGTAGTGTCATGAATTGCGGAGTTATTTAGCATTAAAATTATAGGTTGCAAGTTCGGGACTTTGAAAAAGTGACGTGACATCTGGAGTGACGTGTCATCCGGGTGTCGTGAAAACGAGGTTCGACTGTATTTAATCAATATTCTACTATGACTTCATACTCTAAAAAATAAATAAACCTTCCTTCCAAATGTCACAATGTGCTCCATTCATTCAGCACGTTGGAACAGCATCAATTCAACTATAATTTTCAGTGGAAGGCAAAGTTCAATTGTTTACAAGAATAATGAATATTGCTCCAATAGAATTTTGTTTTTCTGCTAAGGAAATTATTTATTACTAGGCAGCTAAGAAATATTACTTATCATAACAAAAAAAAACTAACTTTCTTAGCTCATAAGAAATGAATTTAATCAAATCACTTAAAATTATTGCTGCTGAGAAATGTTATCAGGGTCTAAAATTCCGGACGGGATTGTGAGAATTCCACATAAATTTCTCGGATCTCGCCTGAAAACAGACCAGGCAAATAATTCCTGCCTGCAGAAAATTCGAAAAATTTGGATGAAGACACAAAAATGTGCATTTTTCTTTACTGGTATGTTACATTACCAATATTATTTAGTGAGGTATATGTAAATATACCCTTTTTCTCTGCCTACAAAAGATTGCAATCCCCTCCATATATATAAGAGCTTAGAGGGGAGTCTCCCCTCCATTTAAAAATTTGAATTTTAGTCCCCGACTATGTTTATCATCTAGTGTGAATTTTTATAACTTTTGTTTTTTTGCACTATAAAACTTCAGCACTCTGTCAGGCTATATACCATTTATTGAATTATCTTCATATAATAGTCTTCTAAGATGGAGCGAGCAAGTCGACGTTTTTGATAAATTTGGTTAATATGGCAACATATTGACCGTGATTTGGGGCATGAAAGAGAGCTAGCTCACTACCTCATTTAAAGGGATTTTCAATTTTTAGTCTGAATCTTTTAACATCAGCATACATTTTGTTTAACTATTTTGTATTTGTTGTTAATTTCTGCACTATATATCTATTACATTCTGTGTAATTATAGATATACTTATTTCAGCTGTACATCAGGCTAGTGAATCTTCAGATACAGGAACTGATTATGACTACTCTCCTGATGATGATTGGCGGAAGGTAAAGTAGTTCTCATCTCAAAAATTATTGATAAGAATAATGCAAACATTTTAAAAATCAAATGCACAAGTTTTAAGGTTTTTAAATATGATACCACAATTGATATCTGTAATCCACCAGTCAGGCTTGATGTTTCAACTTCTCCAGGTAAAAGGTATGAACTTTGTATAATAAATGGTATAATAATATAAAAGTATAATAATAAAATAGTGTAATATAATAATATAAAAACAATGCATAAATATTACATTTATTTCTCAAATCCTATATGATCAGGTTTATTAATTAGGAAGTGAAATGCTGAAAGAGCCCAGACATAAAAAATAAAATAAATAAACTTGGTGTTTTACCACTCTGTTTTTGCAATGATTCCTGTCACATGAAAGACTTCTATCATATTGTAGTAGATAAAACAAGATAGTGAGCTTTTTCAAGTTTGGCCCAGTTTGTTAACTCTACCTATTTCTTTTAGCTGTTGCTACCATGTTCTAATCAACTTGTAGGGTTTTATGATGGTTGATATGTATTTATTTATGTTTTTTAAGTCTCATAACTCTTTATTTACGACACTCTCGGGCGTACAATTCTGTTGGGATCCAGATACATTTACAATCTTTATGTACTTGAAGTGTTTTGTGTACGTGCAAATAGAATTGCCAACGTTCTTAGCGCCATCTGATGGCTTTTTTAACTTGACACATCGACAATCTCCCAGGAAAGATGACGGAAGAATGTATGTGTGTCAAGTTAATCTCTAATTCTGTTCCGTCAGAAATTCTTGCTCTATTTCATTTTCTCCCCTGTAATTCTCAAGTGTTATTTTTGTTATGAATATTTGGTTATTTTAATTATAAATTTCTTTGTTTTGTTATTTTGTTTCTGTTCTTAGCCGTTGTAAAATTTATCTCTTTTCTGTTTTCTTTTTTTTCCAACTCTTATTCTGTTTTCCTTTCATGCAGACAATTCAAGTGGGCTCAGATTTTCAAGCTGTAATTCCAGAAGGTCTCTCAAAATATGATGATGCACCAGGTGTGTATATTAATTTTTTTTTTTGTAAAATGTCACATGTATAAAATAATGTGTGTGAAAACACAGGTATAATATATATAGATATTAATATAACTTAAGTAATTGGTGTTTTTAAAAACAAAAAACATTCCAGTTGAATGCATTAAATTTTAATAGATCTTTTTAAAAGTAAGTTTGTATAAAAATATCCCATAAAATAAAAATATTAACTTTTATAACTTTTAAAATATCTTCATATAAAAATAAGGATTAATAAAACTATTTAGAGCAAGAAAAAAGTTCGCTGAGCCAGCGATTCCCAAACTTTTTTGACTTTTAGCGGAACTCTTAACAATTCACTTTTACTGCGAGGAACCACATTGATTTTCTTATTGAAAATCACAAATTAATGATCTGGACAAGGCTAGTTTAAAAAGGCACCCCCTCCCCCGGTTGGAAATAAATTGAAATTTACCTATTTTGTATTAAAGGCATTAATATTGTAAAGATCTAATTTGGAAAGCTCCCTTCATATTTCTCTCGCTCCTCTGCATCAATATTAATTCTTATGAATGCCCTTGGATTTAGAAGTCAACTAAAATTCTGAAAACTGGTGACCGATGGTCATCCTTCTGAATTAAATACCTTTGCAACTTATTTTTAAGTTATCAGGCTGTCAATGAAAAATATTATTGCAATTGAAAATATGAAGAAATAGCAGAATTTTTGTAACCTATCACACCTGTTACAATTTTAAAATAAGTTCCATCAACTTGAATAATGAAATTGTTTCCCTGTATTGTTTATAAGAGCTGTAAAGGTAGATTTTATCTTAGATATTTGAATGCATACACCTGGAGTAGTGTCCAATTTAGATCTGAATTTGTGTTTTAGTACGCCTAGGCCCAAAAATCTTGACATTTTGCATTGACATTTTTTTCTCCAAAGAGGAGAAGGATTAATACAGCTTGCTTACTTAAATACGGGTTTTCGTCTTTTTAAAACTCATTTCGTGAAACTTTGCAATATAATGAAAATGTTGTATCAAATAAGATGAACTCTAAAAATCTAACAGTAATTCCTACTATTCAGCATGGAGAGCTTTCTTGTATTTATGACTGCAGCCACTTTAAGTTATTACCTTGAGTGTAAAAAGTTAAGGCTCAATAATTTGTTAAGATGAAAGTTTAAGTTATTACCTTGAGTGTAAAAAGTTAAGGCTCAATATCTTGTTAAAATGAAAGTTATCCTAGTGATTCTATGATTTTAATAACTTTCATCCATGCTAAAAATTGCAGTAAAAAACTTAAAATCTTAATTGTAAATCAACAGTTTTAACTAAGGGTAAAAAATACTAATTGTTTTTTATTCATACTAACGATTAGTTATTTAAAGTTAATGTTCCCATTGCATATAATAACAATCATTCAATTGTCTAATTAATAAATTCAACTTAATAAAGTGAAATACTATGTTTCACCAATAAAATCATAGTAGAGTTCACTCTGTGGACCGTAATTCATTAATCTTTTCACTGATCATTTAAACAACTTTAAACATTTTAGTTTTTCTGTTTGACCACAGTTTGTTTTGTTGTTTTTCAATTAGCACTAACCTCTCTTCAGTATGACTGATTGACCACCAAGTTTGCTATTTCTTTTTGAGCATTTGCAGCACATATTATACATAAATTTCACCTTTCTGCACTCCTTCTCTTGTAAAGAAAATAGAAATAAAAATTTTCATGCCACACTATTAATATTGAATAAATTATAAATCCAAACACTAATTTTCAATTTAATCAAGAGAGAAAAACGGTAATAAAAATCAACAAACTCGCGAACCATTGATTTAAAGTCAAATAACTCATCACTGCATGTATTACCTTACTTTATATTATGTTAGACATTGTTAGATTCAAATTGTTTTTATTTTGTTTTATATTGTACTGGACAAACAATGAGCAACTTATGTATATACTTCGGAAATGGATTAACCGACTCCTTAAGATTAGTATTATTTTACTTTGAAATTACTTTAATCGATTACATTTTTGTCTTTAAAAAGACTTTGAATCTACGTCAAACATAGAAGGGGGAAAAATTAACTACTTTCAAAATTTTTTGACAACACTAAAACTCCTCAATAGCTACCAAATATCAAAAGGAAGAAAAGGTTGATAAACAAGGGAAAAAGTGGTACTTAACTGTTTTGCCTTGCCTATTTATATATAGATTTTGCATATCATTTCTGGTCCAAATTGAGTGTTCTGCATGACCAGGTTTATTTCCCTAATTGACTTTTTGCCATTTCGATAAAATTATTGTTTAAGAATGCCCTGCTTTTCTCTACATTATTTATATCAGATTGAAAACGAAAAATTCAAAGCTGTTCGAGCAATGTCATTGAAGCAATCAGCTGAAACTTTCACTTCAAATTCGTTGATCTTTTATATATTTTTTTACAAATTCATTGCATGATCGGGAAATCCTGTTCTGGGGGCCATATGCATAATAAAAATTTTTATTTTTGTGTAAACAAAGGCATTATTTTGCTTTTCTGTAGTTTCTGGGGTGCAGAATGCAAGTGCTATGTCAGTTGAGATGTGGAAGTACTTTTACAACTTTCAAAACATGAGAGGGTGGGGCAGTGCCCAATACAGGCTGAGCTTACTGCCATTTATCTGTAAAAATAATTTAATAAAAACGGCACCTTCACACAAAAAAAGAAGAAAAATCAGCATATTCAAATATATTTACTTGTAATACATTATTTTATTGATAAAACTATTGTTTGTGTTAAATTATTTTTAATATTTTGCAATAAATAAAAGGCACCATGCCAACAATATCTCCTTCTGTCCGTCTTGTGTGAAAAAGTTAAATTAAACAAATAAAAATTAGGGAACAATAGGTTTCTCTCCACTACAAATTTGAATTTTAGCCTATGACACATATTATATCATGTCATTCTGCAAAAGATTTTACGGGGAAAAACATAAATCTTGATAGTTAAAATATTTAATATCTCTGTAGATGGATTTTTTTTTTTTTTTTACTTTCATTTCTTTTCTTGAATAAACAACAGAACTCCTATAAACAGTCTGAACTATAAAATGAAAACCCGCCTTTGCACTTCTCTACATGTTATAAGCTTAATTAATTGCATAAGTTAAAAAAAAATACACTTAATTACAATTATGCTGAGCTATTTTTTAAGCATCAGTAATTTCCATTTTAAATCAAAAGAATAAAGGCTTGATGTTTTGCAAGTTTTATTATTCTTTAGTGAAATAATCTATTTATTTTTGTGTTCAAGTTCTTTTAGGATGTGTCAACTACACTTTATGATAGAAATATTTGTATAAAATAAATAGCATTTCATTCTATTATAATGCTTCATTGTAACTTTTCAGTTTTTTTTTTTTTTGAGATAATGACAGTAACACTAATTATGTGTTGAAAGACTAATAAATGTCAAAATACATTTCGTAATTAATAAAACGCTTCAATATTAATTACTGATATTTCTATATAGCATATGAAAATGAGGATCGCTTACTTTGGGATCCTACAGTATTGCCAGACCATGAAGGTATGTATTTTGTGTTCTTTGATACTAGAAATCTCAAATACTTATTTAAAATATTGATTAGTTTTTATTTCCAGTTGAGGATTACCTCAGACAATGTAGGATGCCTAAGCCTGGAAGTGGGGTCACTACTTTACCAACTGGAAAGCATGTTAAAGATGATGAGCAGGTATTTATTCATTTATTGTTTTCAAAAATTTTACTTGCGATAAAAAGACAGCTGGACTTGTAGTGTATGATTTGAAATATTTTTTTCTTCTCTTGAGCAATTATCTTTCCACAGGGCAGCCACAGAACCGTTAGGGAGATCAGGGAATTCTAATGTTCTGGAAAAATCGGGGCTTGGAAATTTGCATCTGAAAATCAAGGAATGTTTTCTTTGGTTTTGGTTTATCCCAAAGTTCCAACAATATTATCTAATCATAAAAAATAATTAACGTTCCTTTGTTACAATTCAATTCTAAAATTTTTTTACTCGAAAATGTTACATTTACAGTTTTTCACAAATTTGTTGCCCACATATTGAAAAATGCGATATTTTTGCTTCTGCAATGGGAACTGCACTTCTCTAATTTTTTATGTTTCTTATGCTTTATTATAGGTAACCAAATGAATTTTTTTTTGTTTTTATTTTCATCATACCTTTAATTCGAAATTTTTAATCAAAATCTCGTGGATTGTGATCGCAAGGGCAACCTTTCAAATGTCGATGATAACCATATCTAGTTTCACTTTTTTTTCTATTTTTAATTTATGCGTAATTCTTCAGATCGTTTAAAATACCTGAAATAGTTTCAGCGAAACTGTTAAATTATATGTTTAAATTAGAGTCATTCACTATGCACATGTTTTGGCTTCATCATGGCGATATTTTTTTTATATTGCACACATTCATTCATCATATAAATTGATTTGGCCCATTAAGAATGTGAAAAACATCAGCAATTAATCACAAATAAATAAATAAAAAATAAATTTAAGAAATCATTTAATTTCTTATTCAGAATGCACTTTTAAATCTTGAAACGAATTCTCATGCTGTAGATTAAGAGATTTATCTATTTCATATGCAATTTTTTGACATAATATCATTAATTCTAAAATTTTTAATTTTTGATCAAAAGCCTTTTCTGGAATTTGGTATTTCTTAATAGAATTAAATGCTTTTTTAATCTATAGAAAAAGGAAAACTTTCTTATTAATATTAGGTATTTCAAAAAAGAAGTTTGAAAGTTATGCATGTTCGTTTTTCTTTCAAGCAATTACTCTATCACCTGTCAAATATTTATTAATTATTGATGTTGAATGGCATAAAATTAAATAAAATAGAAGCAAAATTAAAAGAAATGTGCTTTGTTTGTTTAACATTAAATTGCTAGCAAGTAACAAGTAGTTTTCTAACCGCTTGTTGCATTTGGTCTTACCCTGCAACAACTATAAAACTAATTTGATACTTTATTTTTGTGATGCAATTTTTTTTTTTGCTGTAACTATGCTTCTTTCTTCTTCCAAATAAAAACATTAATTTTCGGATAATCCTACCTACTGTAAATTTTGTTGTCTAATGTTTTAATGTAGCATTCATTTGTGTTTTGAATAAATCAGCTTTTTATCTTTTGTGTGTATATATGTATATATATTAAATATTTTGTATAGAGTGAAACCCCTCAAATCTGAACTAACTGGGGCTGTAGCCTGTTCGGATTTCAATTTGTTTGGAATAGCCGAAAACTCTTCATAACATAATAACAAACCTTTGTCACTCCGACAATTGAAGATAACTTATTTTAAGTGAAATATTAAGTGATATTTTGTGAGTTTCTATTGCTAATTTCATTGTTCTTGCAAAGTGATTAACCTAAAAAATTCCAATAACCTACTCTTACTGTTTTCAATCCTGCATGACATAAGTAAGTAGATTAGACACATTTACAGTTTGTTAGTTATGCTCAATGTCCTTCTTTGTTAATTTTTCAACTAATTAGGGGGTTTTTGATGTCGAAAAGTGGTTTTTGACATGACATAGGTATAATACCGGTTTAAACTGTCAAAAACCCATCAAAAACTTTAATTTGTCAAAAACCTATTTCAATCTTCAGTTGATCTAAATTTTACAAGAAATTACATAAATTTAAAAAAATTTTGCTAACAAATGTTGAACTTTATATCAAATTATGATTAATGTAACAACAATTGAGACATTTTTAGATAATAACTAATAAAAAAATTTTAGGGATTATTTATTTTGACTCTCAGAAAAAATATGGCAAAATGAATGTTTAAAATAAACATTTTCTTGAGTTAAAAGGTAATAATACATCTATGCCATTAGGCATTGAATTTTAATTATGACATATATTATTTTTCCAGTCAGTCCTTTCAAATTAGGTACTGAAATTTCAAAACCAAGGAAGCACAAAAAAAAAAAAAAAAAAACAATGTTCGCAGTGTTTGGATATTTGACAGAATTGAATAACTTTAACATAAACCGATTATCCCAGTATTCAGCTAAGTTACTAGATAGAGTAAATATTGTGAATAAACTAGATGACATATTTAGAATATTGCTAGAAAAAATTAGTGCTGTCTAATATGAATCATGAATTAGAAAAATAATTATAAATTATTTCAAGGTTAAGAATTATTTTTTTAAAGCTAATAGTAGCAGAATCAAATGGTTTTTTAGTTCTTTGGTTTTGGGTAAAATAATTTGTTTCAAAAAAATTTGATTTGCATTTTTGTATTTAATTATAAATAGGTTAACAGCTCTACCAACAGCATCTATACTGAAAATATTTATGAATTATTACATGTTTTATGATTAACACCGACAAATGTACAAATGTGTAATTAGCACTAATTTTAGTCCCTGTTGTACTCTTACTAATGAAACATATATTATAAATTAACTACTGTTATTTATAAGCAGTAATTCTTATTGAAATTATCGAAATGTGAAGGAAAATATGTTTTCATAATTGGCCACATTTTGGGCTCATAAAAAATGCTTTGCGGAAATTCAGTGGGCTTTTGTCCTACCCACATCGCTAATATGAAGCACAAAACAACATATTTTTTTCATACAAGGTTAAAACCACTTAAGTGGTGACAAATTAATTTTTTCTGCAATATCTTTCGAGCACTACTGTATTAATAATAAATTTTAGTTAATAAATTTCACATACAAATATGGGTTTTTGACATTTTTGATGAGGTTTTTGACATGACAGTTTAAACCATGGTTTAAACTGTCAAAAACCTGCCAACCCTGAATTATGTAAAATAAGGCAAAGTAAGTGTTTTATGGCAAAATAAACAAGTTTCTCTTTTTTTGCGGTTGTTTTTCAAACTTAAATTTGTTAAGAAAAACTCTCTTGGGATTTCCCGGGATTTCAAATTTTTGGGGTTCGGATTTGAAGGGTTTCACTGAATAAACATATATACAAAATATTCAATCGGGGAAACTTGCTGAGAAATCTCTGGAAATCAGAGAAGTCGAGGAATTTTTGCATCAGATTCTGTAGCTACCCTGTCCCACTAGAGAAACATAAAATAAATATGATCTTTTTGTGAACCATTGCAATTGGTAACGGATGTTTCCAGCTTTGCTCTGCAATAAAAGCATGTTATATAGAGAAAAGTAATAAAGAAAATAAAGATTGCAGAGTCTGCCGATACTTTTAGTTTATTTTTTAACTTTTAAACATTTTTTTTGCAGAGTAGATTCGTTATTTGTTTCTTGAAAATCTTTTTTTCTTTTGTTAAATATCATCACACTAATTCATTCTAAGCTTGTCAGAGCAATCGTTTGAGGAAGGGAGGCAAGAAGGAACAAATTGCTATCTGGTTTTGACAAAGTTATATGTATTTACATGTGTATGTGTATTGTTCGTTTTTGAATGTAATCTGTACTGAGTATTTTTTTAAAGCATTTAACGAAATTCTCAAACAACTTTTTTGTACTTTTGCAGGCTTTATTCTTATTATTACAATGTGGCCATAATAAAGATGAAGCATTAAGGCGCCGCCGCATGCAACCTCTTCCTCCAGCAGGTATTAGATAATTTAATCATTCAGATAATTTTAGCATTCTTAGTATATATTTCCTGAGCTGTTAGGAAAGAGATGACGCTGGCCGGGATTACATCTCAATATCTGGCATGTCAAACTTTTTTTCTCCTTTTTTTTAAATTTAATTAATGAGTAGGTTTTGAAAATATATGTCGATTAGAAACTTACGTCACATTTGGAAGCTGAGCAATTTTTTAAAATGTGTATTGAATTTACTTATTTCAAACATCAGAGCCGGATATTTGCTGGATATTCATCAGACTATGGATATCGCATTAATGTCCAGCAAAATCTGTTTTCAACTTACTGTTTTCTTTTCATTTTAATTAATGCCACCAATTAAGATATTTGTTTTGCACCAGTAGTTCCAGAAAAGTAGATATTTCTATTTTTTATTGCAAATAAGTAATATGAAGCATTATTTGGAATATCAAAAGCATGTTCTGTGATCAAGTTGATTTTTATAACAATCAATGCACAGGGGTTGGACAAAAATATGGAAACACCTCTTGAAATGCATGTTTGAAAAGAAAGATTGATTTTAATGAACTATGTAGATGGCCCTGGCGTTTTCGCCTACTGACGCCACCTATACAACTTCTTAAATGCGCTGAACCGCTCAGTCGTTGTCGGAGCAGTGTTATGTGAGGTTGTCATTGCATTATGTTAGAGTTAACAGACTTCGAACGTGGCCAAATTGTTGGCACGCATATGGTGGGTACTTCCGTAAGCAAGGTAGCTGAGGTTTTTAGTGTTTCAAGAGGTACTGTATCGAAGATTTATTCCGCATATTTGAAACGCTGAAAAGCATCATCCGCTGAATCACAGCGCGGACGAAAGTGTGTGCTGAGTGATCGTGACAGACGATCATTAAGGAGGATTATCTCGAAAAAATAGAAGACCACAGCTGCAAAAGTTACTGCTGAAATGAATGTTGTGTTACCAAACCCTGTGAGTACAAAAACAATTAGAAGGGAGCTTCATAAACAGGGAATTGCTGGTCGTGCTGCAATTGAAAAGCCATTCATCAGTGATGCTAATGCCTGTAACAGGAAAAATTGGTGTTTAAGTCATAAAGCCTGGACTATAGAGCAGTGGAGGAGAGTAATATGGTCTGATGAGTCTTCTTTCACATTGTTTCCCACTTGTGGCCGAGTTTACGTCTGGAGAACGCCATCTCAAGCCTATAATACAGACTGCTTGTTGCCAAGAGTGAAACATGGCGGGGGTTCAGTGATGGTTTGGGCAGCCATATCGTGGTTCTCTGCTGGCCCCATGATAACTCTGTCAGGGCAATTACTGCTAAGACTTATGTGAACATTTTGGCCGATCAAGTCCATCCCATGGTACAAACTTTGTTCCCCAATAGTGATGGTGTCTTCCAAGACGACAAAGCCCCTGTTCACACAACCTACTTTGTCCAGGACTGGTTTTCTGAGCACGAGGATGATTTGTCGCATCTCCCCTGGCCACCACAGTCACCAGACCTGATATTATCGAACCTTTGTGGTCTACATTGGAGCGGAAACTGCGTTCTCGCTATCCACCGCCAACATCGTTATCTGAACTTGCCACTGGTTTGCAGGAAGAATGGTACAATATTCCCTTGGCAAACATACAGGAACTGTATTTATCCATTCCGAGAAGACTGCAAGCTGTTTTGAATGCCAACGGGTTTCCTACACCATATTAGGCAATTAAACGTGTTTTTTTTTAAGGTGTTTCCATATTTTGTCCAACCCCAGTATGATCAAATATTAAATCACAGAGCAATCTAACCAGAAATTAACTACGATTGATATTGTGTCTTAAGATATTTACCCATCCTTTATGAAAAGCATGAATTTGTAAGAGATATTTGAGGGGTGAATTTGTAAAAGATGCTTGATGCATCCATTTGAACCAAAAAGTTTTGAACCAAAAAGTGCTTATTTGTTTCTGTTTTTTAATATAGATACTATGAGTTTATGGTCTGAAGATGAATGTAGAAGCTTTGAAACTGGTTTGAAATCATATGGAAAAGATTTTCACTTAATTCAAATCAATAAAGTGAGTTATTTTTTATTATTTTTTGGGTGTGCATGATGATAGTAATTGATGTATCAGAATATCTAAAAATGTGTAAAATTCTATTAGAAATAGTAATTTTATGTTTGTAATGCAGTAACATTAGTTTTAACGTAAATTCCCTTTTTAAGTAAATTCTTCCCTCATTCTTGTTTGTCCTAATGCATGTGATATTTATTTCCTCAGTATTTGCTTACATTTTCTTTAAGTAAATGGCAAGTAATCATCTGCCTTTTGACAAGCTTTTAAGCAGTTTTTAAAACATATAATTAATATTTAATTAAAAGAATGCTAATTTTGATTTCTGTTCATTTGCAAAGTAAAATGTTGATAAGACTTAGCTTTATTTTGCATGATTTTAAATGTATTAAATACTGGTGGATTAGAGCTTGTGTTTTTTCTCTTTGATATTTTTTGCTAGTGTAGAATTTTTCAACACATTTCTAAGTTCTTTTTAAATTGTCCTTGTTTTAAAATTTTCATTTTCCTCATAGTTACATTATTAAAAATCATATTTGAGAAATTCAATGCCTCTATAAATTCATGCATTTATTTAGAAATTTGTTTCATGTTCTTGGGAGCTAAAAAAGAATCTAATTAAAAAGATTAAGCTTAGTTCCAAAAGGGCATGTCTAATTTGTATTCCTTTCTTTTCTTCCTTTTTTTTGTTGCTATAATTGTTTTTTTATTTATTATTTTTTTAATATCTACAGCATGAATTCATATTTTTTTCATCTGATTGATTATTTTATCTCATATCTATCATATAGAATACCCATGAACATGTATATATTTTTATATATTTCTTTCCTTTTTAAAATTTTTGTTTTTGAAAGGTAGTTTTTTGTAAATTTATTGAGCCGTATATATTATTACTATTGTTTTGAACTATTTTCCTATAGGTTAAAACTTTTCTCTTTGAAAAAAAGCGGGGAGGGCGGGGGTTGCTTAATATATTATTATTTTTTTTTTGAATTGCTGCAGCTTTTCTTTTAATGGCAATTTTTTAAAATAATCCATCTGAAGTACTGGAAAGAATTAATGCAATAAAATACAAATGTGCCTTAGTTCTATAATAAAATGCTACACCAAAATAAATAACTCTATATATTTTGAGTACTAAATGTATCATTTAATTGTGTGTTACTATTGAAAGTTTTGATAATGTTATTTATTTTAAAATAAAGATAGGTAGTTTCTTATTAAAAAAATGTGCATTTATCTTGCTGTAAGTAAAAAAATCTTAATCACTTGATATTTTTTATTACTATATTACAAACTATGTTCAAGAATTGAAGGGCAAAGCTATACCAGTGGATATTATTACTCACTACTTGTGTATACCAGTACAGTTGGTTCTCTATTTAACGCTTTTCAAGAGCCTGCAAAACATTGTCCTGAAGTTGAATGTGTCATTAAAAAATTTTTAATACAAATTCTAAAGAAAAACAGTTCCCTTCACAGTTTTCTAGCTTAGAACGCTCAATAAATTAAAAAATATATATTGAGGTGTTTGGAAAAAAATTTTTTTTTTTTGGAAATTTTTATTTTATATTTTACGCATTAAATTATATTGTTAGATAGAATAATAAAGATATATTTTGTTATACAGAAATTAATAAAGCAAGTATCTATGTAATAAATGTGGAAATAATTACAATGAAATTAACTTTTGAAAAAATCATGGAGTGTTGGTTGCTTCATTCGTGGTCTTGTTTTTATTACTTTTTCTTCCACCTTTTCAAAAAGGCTAATTGCACCTTCCATACTCAATGAAACAATGTATCGCAGCAGAGTGTCAAGAGCCCCAACAGCATCTCTGTAATGAGGTGGTTTTCAGATAAATTGTTTAAAGTTCCCTAATTAAGAACTATCTGTATGAATCTTTTGCATTATAAATCACTCCTAAATCAATTGGCTGTAACTTGGTAGTGCAATTAGTTGGCAGAAAATGTTCTTTCAAATTTGTTAGCCCATGAATATATGGGGTGGGCAATGGTCTATCAAAAGTAGAGCTTTTCTCTTTTTGCATGAAACTTTTTAATCCAGTCAGTAAATATAGCCAATGTCGTACGTGCTTTACAATTATTCTGGTATTCACAAGGCTTCTTAGTGATCTAGTGGCATAGTTCCCACAGTTCTTGAAAAACTTTGAAAGTCCTTGAATTTCATTTAAACAACTCGGGGCCACCAAAAGTCCTTGAAAACATCCATAGGGTATTTGAAAAGTCCTTGATTTTCTTTAAAAATCCAGTTCGTAAAAGTAGGTAAAAATATCCGTGAAAAAAATCAGCTTGCAAAATTCCAATCCCCCTTTAGAAAAGCAAAAGTGTTTCCTGGATCCTTTTAGTGTTGTGATTCCTGACTTCCGAGTGCAATTCTTTGGAGCTCAAAATCTTGCTTAATTTTCTTATAGTTCTGTGGGAATCAGAGTTCAACCAGCATTACTAGTTTGACCGCACTGATTATTAATTTTTCAACTGGGCTCATATTATCATTACTTGTCTTTTCATTTACGGCTTGAAAGGTCGGGAAAATTCGTATATAACCCAGCATGAATTGAAAAAGATTATTATAAGGTTTGTCTTTTTTCCGAATGATTGCTCAAGTTCGTTTGCTTATTATCTGTTTAATACAAAAATCATAAAAAAGAAATTGAAGCTGCAACTTGAACTTTCATTGTTAAGTTCTGTAGCTTTTTTTTTCTTTTGAAACACACATGCGCTGAAGAATAAACATCAAAATAGGTCCGTGAAAGCCCTTGAATTTTTTTGTGATAAAATGAGTGTGAACCCTGTATTAGGTGATCTTGCTTCATTGAACCATTCAAGCAGGGCTTTGTAAAATTCTTGTAATTGGACTCCTTGAATTTTCTGTCATTTGGATGCACAACCATATTTCTTCGCTGCTTTTATTATTTTTTTAGTTAGTCATTTTTTTAAATGTAGATTTAGGCAATTGGAACTGTTTCGATAATTGAACTTTGGATGTTCCAGGACTTTTTTCTCATTCTACAATGATTTTTCTTTTTTCTTGTAGCACCAAATGCTTCCGTTTTCTCCGCTGTACTAGCATCTGGGATTCTTAATAAAGTGAGCTTTCAGGCACACAACTGTACATTTTGGATCTGGCATGCAGCTGCCACTAGCGGAATTCTTCTAGTTTTAAAACTGGAATTTCAAAGATCCGGGGGGGGGGGGGGAGGGGTAGAAATCCCTTGGATAATAACTAACTAGGAAAGGGGCAAGAAATGAGAGATGGACCCCAACGAACAGATGCATTCCGCTCCCCCTCCAAGCTTCCTTTCTCAGAACTTCCTTCTATTCCCCAATATAACCATATGTGTTTTTCCCCACAGGAGGTCCCTTGTTGAGGTAAAACTGAGATAAGAAGAAACAAGAAACTTTTATAGGAAAAGAAAATCCTCATTAAACAGAATGCTTCCATTCTCATATAGGAACTTTTCTGTGATCTAGGGTCTGGGACCGGTAAAAATTGTCTTTAAATAGAGAGCTTGTTGAATAGAGTACCAACTGTATTTCCTAATTTCTATAGCATGTTCATTTAAATCGATTATGTTTGAAAGAGTAGTTATTTTACGTTCTCTGTTTACTTAAAATAATTTGTAAAAAGAAAAAACATTTTAAACGCACATTCTTGTATTATTTCTAATGTAATGTATAATTTAATTAAATATGTTTCATACTAAATGATAGCTGTTTACTTTATCCCTCTGGTTGATAAGTTTGCTAAATTATCCACATTATTTTAGTGACAATGTTGTATAAATGTTTTGTTTTATTTGTTCTTCAGTTTTTTATTTGAGATTTAATGTATGACATACATGGGTGTGTCCCAAAAGTCATGAAATACATCCCCCCCCCTCCCCTGTGCTTTGGCTGTTAAGGTGGCCCTTGAACACAGTTGGTTTAGGTTGGGGAAACATTCAGCTTCTCAGTGTTTGTACTAAGTCTGCTCTGAGTATCAGAGGTATCTGTATTGCTTATTAGGTGTACTTGTGTTTTGTGACACTGTCACAAAACAGAGACTATTCATGATTGCAGATGTTTTCAAACATTGTTTGGCCATCAAGAAAGGGTCATTCGTGTGCAAAAATACATATTGTTACTCGACAGCTGCATTGGGAAGCCATGGTCTATGTAAATTCACAAGAAAATAGCGAATCACACCATGGCAACGTTGCTCTATCCAGCCTAGACCTATCTCTCACTCTGGCTGACTTCATTACTTTCACAGGGTGCGTAGCGGTTTTTAAAAGTGCTTAATAGTGCTTGTTTTTGTTTTTAAAAGCTTTTAAAAGTCTTTATTTTTCCTACATGCTTGTAAGAAATTCCTGTTTCCTCTTATGCAAAAAGATTTTTTTCTTTCAACCACCGAATGTCGCCATGAATTTCGCAAGAAGTGAAGGAGGGTGGCTTCCACTTACATTAAAAACTGATTTAATCAACCTTCTTTTGAATGAGGGAGGAAATGTGTTTGTGTTGCAGAAGGGTTGCCTTACCGTAAAGTATCGAATAAGAGCCCCCCTGAATTTTTGCGAAAATACCAGTGGGGCGCTTAAATGGTACAAGTGAAGAAAAGTACCAAATACAAGCCCCCTTCTCGGATAGTACAAGGAAAGTAGCCTCAGCGATGCCGCAGACGTGCTGCGTCAAATGTGCAAAAATCGGAGGTGGGGACGCAAAAAAAAAAAAAAAAAGCTCCTAACCCCGGGCGCGTAATTTTAATTGCAGAAAAAAGTCAAGTAAAATCTATAAAAATCAATATGCAAAAATATTTTTGCATGTCCATTTTTCTTTCAGCTTTTTTAGACAAAGAGCGAGTAGGGAAACGCTCCAGCTCCCATTGATGCCCATTTCCTTTCCTAAACTTCCCTGTTGCGGCTCTGAACAGAACTTTTTTCTTTTGAACAATACGTAGATTCAGTTCCCCTAACATTTCGTTAAGGATACAATCAACTTGATGTTTAATTAGGTCGGAAATATAAGGTTTTTTTTTTAATATTGTGGTGTGAAAAGGTTTCATTTTTGGGACCACGAATTTTTGTAAAGCCTTCGTTTTCGCGATTAAGATTTCTTCTTAGCTTTTATTTTGAATTAAAACAATAAATAATATTTTCCCATTTAATTTGTTATAGCCTTACTGAATCCTCTATACTGTGCATGTAATCGAATTGCGAAAAATTCGCGAATCTGACATTTGGCCAAGAGTGAAATCATTTGGTTTTTAGCTTTCAAGTATGGGATTTTGGTTTTAATTCTTTGTTGAAATCAAATTGTTGTTGAACCAATTGTTAATTGCATTGAAAAAAAAATCTTGCCATAAAAGGTTTATTTTTCATTGGTGGCTTGTAGAATAAAAAATTGAGCATAAACCAGTTTTTTTTCTTTATATTAATATTATGCAGGTATATAATTTATATATTATGCAGGTATATAATTTATATATTATGCAGGTATATAATTTATATATTATGCAGGTATACTTATATTATGCAGGTATATAATAACATTTTTATGATTTTTTTTTTGCTGTTATGTTGTAACATAAATTTTATAATATTTGTATTGAGAAGTTTTAGCAATTTGGGGAGGGGGATGTAATGTGCAAGTGCATAGCTTAAAATGATCTTTTTTTGAGTGCGAAATTTTTTTTTTTCTGAGTGCTTAAAAAGTGCTTATTTTTCGTTGAAAGAATTTGCTACACACCCTGTTTCATGTTTGAGGATCAAGCCTGCAATCAAATTATGTTGCTCTGAAAGTGTCCCAATTATCCAAATTAGTTGTCAGCCACTTTTAAAAAGTGCACCATAAAGGCCTTCAAGGAGACCAACTAGGCATGACAGAGTTGCTGAAAAAAATGTGGAGGCCAATGGATAGTACTTTGAAGAATATTACTTTTTACCAATACATCTATGAACTTGTACAAAAAATATAATTTCAAGACTTTTGGGACACTCCTTGTATGTTACATGCAGGGATCAAAGTGCTCTTGTAGTTTGTGCAAAACCTTGATATATTTTCTGCATTTTACTTTGTATGGAAATCATTTAAAATATTATAATTTTTAATGTAACTCCATTTTTTATATACATAGGTTTTATACACTAAAAGTTTTTCTCTAATATTACTTTTGTAGTTCAGGAAAAATATGAAATTTTCTTACAAAGTACAATAATCCAAATTGAAAGATTTTGATCCGTTTTCTGAAAATAATATTGCATACATTTTCATCACTTGTCGACCTTCTTTCATTGGGAAAAATGTATACAGTCAACGCTCTTTATAATGACCACACATTATAAAGACCATTCCATTATGATGATGAGTGGAAAACTTCCCAACTATTTCCCTATGAACTCTATGTAAATTTGCTTTCCGTATAGCGACCTTTCTGAATCGTCTAATCCAATACAGCGACCGTACCAGGTGTCTTGTCGGCTGAGTTCTGGTTCCGGAAATGTGAATGTAATTTTCCCACTATATTCTCTACTTTAAAATCTGTTTAATATTTTGCACTGATAATTTTTTTAAATTCCAGTGATAAAAAGTAATTTAGTTGGAATCTTATAAAAACTACCAATTTTTATGGAAATACTGAACATGCATGATGCATGTATATTTTTAAAGAAAATTCCACCTCTTATAGTGATCACTCGTTATAAAGACCTTTTTTTGTGGGAAGCAGATGGTCGTTATATCGAGCGTCGACTGTATGTGAGTAGATTTTTCCTGTTTTAGGTGTTCATTTGTACAGCTGCTTTTTGGTGTACTTTGACTTCTGATTTTAAGATTGTCAAATGATAAATTAGAGTGATCAAAATTAATCCAAAGCTTATTATTTTTTTTCAGTCTTCTAATTCAACAGAAACTAATTCAACAGAAAAGTAAAGAATAAGCTTTTTGAAAGAGGGGAGGGAGAAGTAGATCATTCCGAAATGTGTAAAAAGTGAAAAATATTTAAAAAGCATGCACTTCATGAAAGTCTTCCGCAAGAGCCCTGCAATAAACTTTTATATTTTAAAAACTATCACTAGTTCCTAAAATGTAATGAAATTTTAAGGGTATGCATGTGCGTAGTTTCATCAATATGTACTTAAACCCTTAATACTTCAGATTAATTTGTATAGTGTAAATTGAGGAGGTGTGGTAAACATTATTGAAAAATGAGCCATATCTATACAATGTGTGTATGTTTGTGTGTGTGTAAGTGGTATAAGAAATGTTTCGATTTAATTTCATCTCTGAAAGTATACAAAATATCAGAAGGGGTGTTTAAGGGGGTAATCTAGTGTAGAGTCATGAATTTCGCCCGGTATTTGAAGCGCTGTACAAAGGAAACAAAAAATATTTTTACAATCCATTTTTTTATCATTTGTTTATTGATTTTTTATTATTACATACAAACAGACGGATTCTTTATTATAGATGCCGCTATCGTATGACCCTTGGACAAATTAAAAAAAAATTTTTTTGCATATTTTTTTAACAATTCCGAATTTTTAAAAAATACTAAATGAAAAGTTACAGTTTTGGGCAAGGTCCACACGATAAAGGAATGTATAAAGAACATCCTCTCCAAATTTGAAGTAAATTGGTCCATTAGAACTTGAGATATCTTTACCGCCAGGTCGAAAAAAGTAGTTTTGAGACAAGTTTTCGGCAGTTTTACTTATAGAATAGTACAGAATACTTGCA
Source organism: Octonoba sinensis (assembly GCA_038502835.1). Lineage (NCBI taxonomy): Eukaryota > Metazoa > Arthropoda > Arachnida > Araneae > Uloboridae > Octonoba > Octonoba sinensis. The sequence continues at coordinate 199,112,371 of CM076598.1, read as the reverse complement.
TATTTTTAATCGTTGATTCCTGCTCCATGTAAGAAACCTTCCTCTACTTCAAAATGCTCATTCTCCGATGTTCACTGCAAAAACATTAGATTCTGAGCCAATCGTGATTCCCGTAACATCTAAGATTTTTAAAATGGGTATAAAACCTTCACTAAAAATTCTAACTGCGAAGGTTGGTACGAAAGTTGGCTCAAAACTAACTTAAAATAAAAGTACGTAAAAGGAGAATATTACAATAAAACAAGTTTCTAATGTCGTTCAATTAAATATAGATTTAAAAGGGATACTATACAATAATTTTTTTTTCATCAAAATTCTACACTAGAATATCCCCTTAAGGACAGAGTATATCAGTCTTCTGTTTTTAATTTCACACTTCACCTTTTGCCTTGCTTTAACTGCTTTTATTTTCTTGTTTCATAATTATTTAAACACTTGGCCTTTTATTTATTTATTTATTTTTTTCATGTGAGCACTTAGTAAATCTCCTCCCTTTACCTTTAGCATTTCCACTTTTTCTGATAGTCCCTTTTCTTAGCCTTTAAATATCAATCATTTTTTTCAAACCAAATTTCATTAATAAAATTAATAAATAACATAAACAATAAATTTGAACTCGGATTTAAAGTGAAAAGATTTATTTATAGAAAATACGTGGAACTTGGAACCGTGTTTTCTTTGCATACTTATATTGTTGTTGAACAAATTTGCATTATTTTCACATTAGAAAAAAAGTTTTTAATTTCTGTTAATTTTCTCACAGAATAATATTTAAAATTGGTGTCCTGTTTTTTTTTGTAATAACTCATTTTGAAAAATGAACACTTACTGTAACTTATTACAGTGTGTACATCATTTTAAGCATCTAATTATTAAAGAGGTTTTGTACCTTTTATAGCTAACAGTGTCTGTTATGCGGACATTTGTTTTTGCATTGCTTCATTATAACAAATGAAAAAATAGAACTTGGTTATCAGTTCTCCAATAAAAAAGTGATCAAACATTCAGTTAGTTATTCAGTTAACTGATAGCTCAAAATATAATAGTTTTATTTTTATTACCATGTAAACTTTACTGATCATTATATTTGTTTAAGACATAAGGAAAAATGCTTGCTGATATCTTCTACTTTTCATCCATAACCATGCTTTGTTTAACTTCCAGTTGCTTCTGTATTTTATTGAACACTATTAACTGGAAGGATTTTTCTTTCTTCTTTGGTCTTCTGCATTATTTTCAGTTCTCAGGCATAGAATTTGGATCCTGATATATGTTTACGCTAGAACACTTTTGAAACATTTATTCTGCCAAGTGCTATTCACAAGTAGCTTTTTTTAGTAGCACTCTTCATTACTGTATAAGGTATTATTAAAAAATGTAAATAAGCCAATATTTTACTCACTATGAATGAAGGCAAATATATAATACATAAACATATAATTAACTACAAAGCAAATGTGATAATGAAACAAGCAACATTCTAGTGTACATTGAGTTTCATAACTCATTGACAGAAACATTTTTTCATGTTGCCATTCAACTTTTATAATGAGCTACATATAAACTATACCTTACAACTGTAAGCTTATATAAAATCATTCCTATGTTTTATTTCCTTTTGCATGCTTGAATTTTCATGTAATTTTTTAAGCTGCATATGTTTTCCTCTCTTTACAATTTGTCTATATTTTGCAAAAGTCTTTACTTTTTAAACTATCGAAAAATCACTTAGATCCCTGCAAATGCTTATACACTCTATATGATAAAAGCTTGTGTTTTGAATTGTTTACTTTTTGCACTTCAATTCTCATTTGCATTTTTCCCCATACATGTGTAAGCTATATTAGTTTTATTTAGTTGTTTTTACTAAAATTATGTAAAATTAGTGTCATTATTTTTTTGTGTATATAAAAGTTAATAAACAAATAAAATAAAACAACTGAAAACTTATTTTATTTATTTGTATTGTAGTGCTTTCTTTATTATTTTTAGTAGAATGAAAATTGATATAATAAATAAATGAATGTAAAGTAGAATTTCCTTTACCATAATTTTTAATAGAAAAACCACAGGAAATGAAAGCTAAGTTTTGAAAAATAAAACCAACTTAATTGCAAAATATTCACTTTTGGAATTTTGGAATAAAAATACTTTGGAAAATGATGAAGTGCTCCATAAAATGTTTTTCTAGAATTCAATATTTTCTTCTGTGTTGCTTTCAAGCAAAACTTTGCTATGTGGCATTGAGGACATTTTCTTATATCTTCAGTTTTTATATACCATTTTAAAATAAATAAGAAAAACCATGGAAAGTTATTCCTAGTTTCTTTAATAGCAGAATATTTAAAGTATTTTTTTAAGCTTAAAATCAAAGGCTTACTTAGATTTTAGAGGATAAGCAAAATAGTTTATTAAAATAAATATCGAACAGAAAAATGCGTGAAATTTAAATGAGTTTTGCTGTTAAAAAAAATATCGTTTGGTTTTATTGTCATAGTAAAAATCACATAAATAATTAAAATCTTTCCACAAAATATGAAACAGTTGAATCTATTCAAAATGTAAGAATGCTTCAAAATATTTTTCCATGTTGAGTAAAATTGCCTTTTTTCTTTTAAACTTTAATATAACATTTAATTGTTCTAAGAGTTCTATACTGTAGAAAGTTGAAAATCTAAAATCCACTGCACTTCAAAAATTCCACATTTTCGACTTTCTGAACTTTATAATCAAAAGTTTTGCTTGTCAATGTGTCCTTGTTATTTTTATCTAAAACTTGTTTAAAATACTAAAAAAAACTGGCATTTTAGTAAGATTGTTTTTAAAGGTTGAAATAATCTTTTATCACAATGCCATAAAAAAGGTTCATACAAAGTTTTAGAGTATTTAAACATCGTTTGAAAAAAATACTTGCATCTCTTCATCAATTTGTTTTTTTGTTGTAATTGCATTATTTTTATTTTGTAAACAGACATCAGTTGTTATCCTATAAAAATTTCCACTGTTTGATTCCTTTTACGAATTATGAATTTTTTCTAATGGCATCTTCAAAAAATGAAAAAAGTTGTCACATTGAGAGAATCCATTGTAATAGTTGAGAGAATCCATAGGATAAGACCTTAAAGAAGAAAAGGTAGCACGTTTGTGTGTTTAATAAATAGTGCTGAGAAATAGTTTATAACGCACAAAGAAAACATGTACTATTTTGTGATAGAACAGGGGTGTCCACGGGGGGGGGGGGGGGGGATCATTGCACTAGTTGTGCCATCAGAAATTTTGGGAGGAATGTTTCTTAAAGGTTTTGATTTTTTTTTTCAAATGAAAAAAAAAAGTATACTTACACATGTATGTATACATGTATACTACAGTTCGCCCAGCTATGGAAATTCAACCTAACTCATTAAATTTTTCAATTTCAGTTTTGAATGTTTAAACAACTTTTAGTTTTTCTATTTGACAATAGTTTGTTTTGTTTAAATACTTCACTTAACAACTATCTCTACTCAGCACAACTGATTCACATCTGAGTCAGTTATTTAATTTAATGCATTTGTAACTTGTATTAAACAAAAATTTTATTTTTCTGCACTCCTTCACCTGTAAAGAAAATAGAAGTAAAGATTTTCATTCCACCTTATTTTTATTGAACAAATTAGAAATACCAACACCCACTTTCAATTTAATCAAGAGTTCATAATGCTAGTGCAAATCAACAAACTTACAATTGTTGATTCGAAGCAAAATAATGCGTTGCACTGCACTCATTGTCTCACTTTGTTACCCTCAAGTTGTATTTTATTTTGTTTGACCTTGTACTAGACAAACAATCTGACTGACTTATCATATTACATTATACTACATTATTATATCGTATTACTTATTATATATTTTGGAAATAGATTAACCTACACCTCAAGATTGGTCTTATTTAGCTTTGACATTCATTTAACCCTCTCATGCACGCATTTATTTATCTGTGTTATAACCAAAAGTTTCACATGCTACAAACTAATTTAGTATCTCAGAATTATTGCGTAATAATTTAGTTTCGGAAATTTTGTCCTGTATAGTCAAAAATCCGTGTTCTTGTATGAGGAGGTTTTATGCTTTTTTGCCACATTGATTCAATATAATAACAAACATGGCGGAACTGAATATTCAAACTTCATTCATAAGGAATAAGAAGCTGTAAAATAATACCAAACTTCCCAGTAATATAATACACGCTTCAAAATAAATAGAATTGGGTTTGAAACGGAGATTTTCTCTTCTTTCTTGAATCCTCCATGGACTCCCAAAGATATCTTAATCTTTTAACTATTTTGAATACCCTATGAAACTTTTTGTGGTTTCCAGGAACTGATTAGAATCTCCAGATGAGGACTACATTGCAGAACAAAAATGAATCTGCATAAAAATTTGAAGCAAAAATTTGTCACCTCATATGAGGCTTTCATGCATGAGAGGGTTAATAGATTACATTTTCACTTTTGTTTAGTTTTTAACAATTCTTTTTTTAATTATAAATTGTGAAAAATGTATTGAGGTATTGTACCAATATCGCAGATTGGTAGATGTAAGGAATAGTATGAAAGTATGACAAAGACTTTTAGTTGACAAACAGATGAGGTTTGGGTTTGCCTATTTATATATCGAATACAATTTTCGGTTTGTTCTTGACATTTCTTCTCTGAATTATTAATAGTAAAAAATGTATTGAGTATTATACAAATATTGTAGCTTGTAGATGTAAGGAGTAGCATGAAAGTATGACAAATGAAGACTTCTAAAGACAGGCTTTGAATCTATGCCGAAAGTAGGAGGGGGGAAAAATTAATGTATTTCCAAAAATTTTTTATTGACAACACTAAAACTTTTCGATAGCTACGAAATTAAATAAAAAGTAAGAAAGTCTTTTGGCAAACAGGACAAAATGGTACTTAACTGTTTTGTCCTTCCCTATATATATATATATGCATATATATTTATGCATATGCAATATGCATATGTAGATGGATAGGTAGGTAGATAAATTGTGCGTGTAGAATGTTTTCTGTGTGGGAGGGGGGGGGGGTGTTTACGCGAAGGGTTTTTTTAAGGATGAGTTGGGGAATCATTCCCCCTCCCCTCTAGACGGTATTAGCATATCTGGTATCCAATTAATTTTTAAATATTCGATATCATGAAATAGTTGGTTATCCGGCATGTAAAATTTGATTGTTAAGTTTTAATTGGCACGTTTTGAAAAAATATGCAAATTACAAACATACTACTTATTTTTGTAAGCTGTGAAGAGTTTAAAATTATGTATAGAATTTACAGGTTTTGACCATTAAAGCCAGATATCCACTATCCAGGAAAATAATTGCATTAGTGCCATTGCACTTGGGGGGGGGGGGGAGGGGGAGGGTTGCCCCTGTGATGAAATCTATAGGTGTAAAAAAAATTTGAATACTGGATTGTCAGAACATCCAGATTTTGGAAAATTCTCCCCCAGATTTGACTTTCTACTGTGTTACTTATTTTCACTGTTGTAAAAATGTCATTAGTGTGAAATTAAATGAATTTTTTAACAAAAAGAAATGAAGATTTAATGGTTTTGCTATAGATTGGGATAGAATGAAATAATTCAAAACGAAGCAAATGTTGTATTGTGCATGAAAATATATTTGCCATTGTGAAAAATACTTTCAAAGTTTGATATCATGTGTCTTTTGCCATGTTTCTCACACATTTTTTGTTTCGTTTCCAATGCGTAATATTAAATAACTTAATACATGCTGCTGTGCTTACACATCTGCTTGCTTTCTTTTAAAACAGTGAAAGAATTTTAGTGTATGAAATAAATTTCTGATTTATTAAGCAAAAGCATGCTGTGATAGACATGACAAAAATTGGTCATGATTTTCAATGCATGTTTTTACATATTAATTCAATTTCTTAGACTAAAATTCTTTCCCTATTTTCAAAGTTAGCATAAAAATGTGAAGGACTCTGAAATCTATTAAGTTGTTTTGATATTTAGTACCTGAAATAAAACAAAAAAGAATGTTTTCTCATGTCTGTCACATGGTATGGAATGAACCTGAAGTATTAACCCTTTCTCTGCTGATGAGTGCTGCTTTGGTGCTGATGAACAGTTGGCACAAGCTCATGATCACTGTGCTGCTGATTGCTATACGTCATTTTCGATGGATTTTTTTATTGAAGCTATAGACCTACAGTGGTGAAACTTTACAGGCATCTGCTGCCATTCCTTGGGAATAGATTAAACTAACATTATATTTTTTACCTGCTCCGACTCTGTATTAAGCAATGAAATGGTTAGTGGAATTTTATAGTGTATGTTGAGTGACATTAGAGATCAGAAGTTACTAATGTGATTGTTAAAAAGTGGTAAAAGGGAAATATTCTATGAAAACTGAAATCTAATTTTATATTGTTTAACAAAGTTTTGTGAAATAAAGAAATTAATTCTAAAAAATCTTATGAATCAGATTTCCAAAACAGAAAGATATAAGTAAAAAAGAGATAGGAGCACACCAATCTCATTAAGTGGATCCAAAGGAGAGTCATAAGGGGTTGATCACATCTCCTCCTCCTGGTTAACGTGATTAAAGTTGGCCGTAAATTGCATTTTTAAAACTTCAACACTCATAGCCTAAACTGTGACGGTGATGGCATTTCCTATAATTTGATTGAATTTCCTGATTGGCTTTATTTTTTCCTTTATAAAAAGTAGCAGGTTATCAGTTTATATGTATTTTTGGTTACTGTTCATTGAATGAGACAATTTGGCTGATCCTTTTATAATTAATTGAACATTAACACATTATATACTGTTTACATAGATATTGATAATTTGTTATTCAATGTAATGTATTCTTAAAATCTGATTGATACAAAACAAATTCTTATTCCATGTTTTGAGGACTTTTGTACCTTGGCTGAAAAGAAATATTTGGTTATAATTACGATAATGGCAAGAAGTCTCTAGTATATTCTGAATATATAACTGAACTTCTTTTTTTGAAACCTTACTACTTTCATAAAAGAGAAATGTGAACACATTTAAAAATCTTGCTATTAAAACTTACGTTAATGATGTTTTGTGCTTCAGACAGTTTCCATACATGTGGTTTTTCTGCTAGTAAGTGGAATTCCATGAATTTTAATTCTTCAGATTTGCTTAATTCCACTCCTGTGATTATTTTTTGTTAAAATAGAAGGCAACCCATGCGTTCTATTAATTGTATTTAGTTACGTTACAAAGCAAATAGGTAAAATTTGTTTTTATCGTGAAAAATCTCTGATAATTAATTATAAACTTTATTTTTAAAATTAGTTTGAAAATGTGAAGGCCCACATCAAGTTACTAAATCATCTAAGCAATTATTATTAAATCGAGTAGAAACAGCCACAAACAAGTAATAAGTAAAAGAAAATAATTTCTTAAAAAACAAATTGTTTTAAATGTTAAAAATGTTAAATTGTATGCATATATACATGCATATATAATGCATATATATATACCCACACATACAATGCAAAATTGTGTTCAATAAAACAGGTGTTCACTTTGAAGAATCATGTCGTTGATTCCTTGCTCAATAAGACATATATAAAATTAATAAACAAGTCAGCAAAATAGTTTACTACTCGGCTTTTTTTTTTTGCATTTGACCAATCACATGTATGGAAGACTAAATCTTTCAAAACTCCTCTAAAATTAAGTGAGCATCATTTATGTCAATTTCTAAAGTTAAATGAAAAAGACAACTTGAAATGCTTCATATGAATTTGTGCTGACCTTTTCTGTTGAAATTGGATAGCCTTGTAGCATTTATTCTCAAAAAAAAATTTTACTTTATAGCAAATTTAAAATGCTTGAGGAGTTCAAAAAATTTCTGAAATTCTACTCCAATAACTTTAATAAAATAATTATTTTTAAAATTAGCACGACAGTAGATTGGAAGAGTGTTTTTTTTACATGAGCAAAGGTGTAATTATCTCCTTTCCTCTGGCTCTCATGAAAATCATGGGGCAAATTTTCAGCATCTATTTCTCTTGCAAGTTAAAATTCCGGGCTGGATTTTTCAAAACTAGTTGAACAAAACATAAAAACATTCCATTTTTTATGGTAGAAATTTTTTAAATTTCTTTTTTTACATGCCAGAGTCTTTGCATGCCAGAGACACCAGTACCGGACTATTAATTTGAAATTGATGGTTTACTTTAGTTTACACATTATGTTTTTGTGAGAATAAAGAAAATGCTTATGGTTAGTTTTTTTAAAGGAAAGTTATGCGATTGTTAAGGGGGTTAATTAATTAAATAGCTGTACTTTGCATTAAAGCATAACTTCATTCCAGTTGACTTTCATAAAAAATTTTGCATTACATTATTTTACAAACTTTCAATTTGATGCCTCATTTCAAATACGTAACATGTAAACCAAAGGTAAGAAACATGTAAAACCAAATTTGAATTTTTTCAGTTGTAAAGCTCCTTTAAAAGTGTGCTTCACCAAAGACGATTGCAGTAGTTCTTTTTTTTTCCCCTTAGCCATTGCTCTTAGCTGCAGATAATGGGGGATGCCCTGGAAACTGGCCAGAGATGGAAAATCTGTGCCAAATTGCGCCAATTTTTAATACCTGATACATCTGATTCAAAAAGACTTACTTTCGCGATTTCTGCACAAACTGCACCAAAATTTTGATTTTAATACTCTAAAATGTTTTTTAAAAGGGAATGAATATCAGTTAATTGCACCTTTTATCAAGCTGTATAAAATTCTGAAAGCTATATTAAAAAATGAAATTTAATAAAGCAAGATTTTTTTAATGATTTTATGAACTTCAGGACTATCAATTGTTGAGGTATCATGACAAAAATTATTCAAATGTCATTTAGTTTTAAGCTTCTTTCTATTAGTGCACATGTGCATTCTCTATTGCTTTAATTGCGTTTTCATTAATTTAAATTTAACAAACTGTCATTAGAACCTATTTTTTTTTTTTTTAGAAATGCAAACACCAAACACGTACGTGCCTTGCCGAAAATATCATGCCGTGTTTGAAAATTCAATCTCTATGCATCCTATAAGCGTTTCAATTATTTTGTAAGTTGGAAATTGATTTAAACGCTTGCACTATAAAGACGTGCCATGCACGTCGAGATGCTTTTGTTCCAAAACTGCCACGACCCGTGTCCCACCTCGATCAGCATTTGTAGCAGAAACAAATACGATGTTTTCGCCTGGTCGGTAGTGTTTTTTTCTAATATCTGCGATTTGCTCTGTCGACAATCGTATTTGTATGTGTTTGTACCTTCATTTTGTTAGTATTTTATTATTTCTACACATTTACTTCCTTTTATTACATCTTATCTCGATTTTCAACTGTTGTTTTGGTCTTTCATTTTTCCCTGTTTGTGTTTCCTCTATACATAAGAACGTTGTCTTTATTATTTGAAATTGCATTTTCGGTAGCGAAAAACCGCGATCCCATGCTGAAGAGCAACATTTTACAAATGCGGGATTAACTTGTAGTGAAGTTTGGATTGATGCCTATGGTTATCATTCTCTTTTATTTTGAGGTGGTTTATTTTACCCGGTCATTAAAAATTACATAAAAAGCCGAGAAATTTTTTGTAAAGGATTTTAAAAATCGAGCAGAGTTGCATTCTAATGAACGTAAGTGCTAAAAGAACTTTTTTTTTTTCTGATTAGGAGCAGCATGCTATAAAATAATGCATGGAAGGGGGTGGGGATGTTTAAATACATTTATTTTATGGGTTATTCAGGTAATGTTTCATCATTAATAGTTATTGTATTTGTTTATCTTAGAGCACGGCACGGCTACCGAAAGTTAAATCCTAACGCAAGTAGTTAACATAGGCTACCTTAAATCGTTTTATTTTATTTTTTTATTTCAGAATTATTTTGTAGCTTGATTTTTATTTAACTGTTAATAGCTGCTAATTTTTTGGAAAAATAATAGTTCTTAAACAAATATGCAATTAATTGTTTCATTTTTAATCATTATAATTAATTTTTTAAAGGAATACTTTTTATATAATTGAAGCATTAATTTTGTATTTTAACTTGATTTTAATATCTGCTAAACTTCATTCAGTAGTAAGTCTAACTTCCAAAAAAGGAGAAAATAAGCAGGTTTAGTAGAAGAAAGTAATGTAAAATGCATAAATATTGTCATACTAAATATTCAAAATTTATCCTTGTTGCCTTGAAAACTTCACTATTAATTAACATTAAAAGGTAAAAAAAAGGCATATTTGAAAAGAAATTATTCTATGGGCTATTGGCTGGCTTTTCCCGTCCCAGAGCGGCTGTAACAAGTGACAAACTGCATCCCATTAGCTGTCTATGAGCTCCCATAGCACGACAGCTTCAAAGGAATCGATAGTTTTTTGAGCAATCATCTCTGAAAATGAGCACTTTTCTTCATAGACATCCTTTTTTCCCAGTTTCTTTTTTGAACTCAACTAAACTCTCTTAGTATCAAAAACTTTAAACTTTTGTGTTCTTTAGAAACAAAGCGGCAGCAATTTGTAGTTTTCTGCATGATAAAATGATGAAGTACGAATAGGAATTATATTGATCAGAAACCAACATGAAGTTATTTCTCAATTGACAACTTTCATGTCATTGGTAATCACTTGTAAAGGGATTAGAATATATGAACATGAACTATGAGAGGTAAACGTGTTTGTTGTTTCAATGGGGCTGTGATTGACTCCTCAGCCAAATGCATCCCCTAGAGACTTAACAATTCTTTCATGTGGCACCACTTTTGACAGACACCTTTATTACTTGAGAATTTTCATGCGCGTATTACCACTAAACGGAGGCACCTGGGCTTTCATGATGTAAATTGCAGTACGAATTTAGTTTAGCTAAGTTCACTAGTCAAATAGATACTCGAGCCATCTTTAACATACTGCATAATCATACAACATGGACGCTCACGATTTTCTGCATCTCATAAATCCACCAACTTGGGGCAGTTTTTGAACCTGCATATGAGGCCTTTCCACTTTGCCACACTCTCATTTTAGGAGCTGAAATCCAAAGTAACCTGAAAATTTTAACTAACTGTAACTGAGTCAAACATACATTTGTAAACAAATACAGTATGGGACCTCAAATCCTGACTTTGAAACACTTATGTTGAGGTAAGTTTCAGGGAGGAGTATATGATACTCTGCGAAAAAATTCGGTGCCCCCCCCCCCCCCCCTTGGTTTGAGATGAATGAATTTCTACATGCAAAGGAAATTGTGTGTACAATATATGACAATTTTTAACCATTGTTTCTATTCAGAGAAATATTCAGTAGTAAGATGAAAGAACATGTTTAGAGCAAGACAACCAGCAGTCACTATCTAAATTAACTCCCTGACATTACAGCCCATGATGGATCATGGCCTCTCTAACAATTTTCCTCCAAAGCCTTCTGTCTTTCGCTTTTTTCTTCCAGTTTCAGACATTTAGATTTTTCAGGTCTTTCTCCACCTCGTCTACACATCTTTGAACTGTCCTTCCTCTTTTCCTCTGGCCCTGGCAATGTCCCTTGAAAATGTTCTTAGTGCCTCTGTTTTCCTCCATCCTCTTAAGGTGTCCCAGCCATTGTAGTTTTTGTTTTTACATAGTTGATTATATCTTTTTCCTTAAATAATCTTTCAATTTGGAAATTATAACGCTTCCTCCAAAGATCACCCTCTTTGACTGGTCCAAAAATAGCTCTTAGAATGTTCCTTTCCCCGGTGATTAGCATGCTCTCTTGTTTTTGAGTTCAAGTCCATGTCTCTGACCCATAGGTAACTGTTGATCTGATTATAGTTTTATAAACCTGGACCTTTGTTTTCCTTGTTACTGCTTTAGATGTTAATAATTTAAGTGCAAAAAAAGCAGCAGTTATTTTTTGTTTAGCCTCTGGCATAATGTTGTTTTCGGGGATAACAGAACCCAAACATTTGAATTCTGTAACCCTTTCAAATGGTGTTTCTTCATTTATCTTAAGTTCTGTGTTTGAATCAGCAGTCACAGCTCTTGCATTGAAAGTAAGAAAATGGGTGCTTTAATCGGTGGTGTACTCCTTGGAAGAAAGTGGGACATACTTAAAGATGTGAACATAAAAAAGTGGGAAACATTTGAGCATAATTTAACAAAAGGTAGGGAGGGGGTGCTTACGTTAAAATTAAGAAGTCGAGGCGCAGCATCCCCTTTGTCTCCCTTGAAGGGTCACGGTAGCCTAGTGGTGGGGGTACGTGCATGTAAAATCTGAACCCCACTACCTCGCACCCGGGGAGGCATCCCTAAGGCCTAGTGCTAACAGGGAAGGAGGTTGGAAGAGAAAAGCGTCTCCCTTGATTACAGCTGGTTTTAATAAATGAAACATGAAATTTTGCTTGGTGACACTTGTAAATAAGTGATTTCTTAAAATAGAGATAAAATATAATAAAATCTTGCCTCAGAAAGTTGAGGGATCTATTTGAGTGCATGTATTAGCTAATTTAAAAGTATAGTGTATTAGGTGTAAAGAATGATACTTACCTACACACCTGTGAATATAGAGCAGTGTTTCTCGAAGTGTGATACACGTATCCTCGGGAGTACAGGCGAGCTTGGTGGAGGTACAGTCAGTCACAAAAATCTATATACACTGATCAAAATAAAGGTTTCTCAAAAAGCAATTAAATTTTTATTTTAAAAATCATATCACTCCTTCAGTTTTCTCTAAAAAATTTGTTTTCCATAATAAAAATATTCAGAAATAACAATTTCTAGGTAATTTTGTGATTTGTATAGTAATTTTCAAGTCGCAAAAGTCTGCATACACCTGATTGTCGGACGGGAAAAAAATTGCATACGAAGTTATTTTGGAAGATTGTCTTAGTTTGAGGTTACACGTTTCGTTATCTATTCTAATCTTCCTTTCCCGAGATTTTTTGACATTGTAACTTCAACAAAATGAGTCAGGGAAAGGAAACATCTTTAGAACTTCGAAATATGATAGTAAGAATGAAATGTGCAAAGAAATCTTATGCAGAAATTGCAAATATTGTAAAAAAAAGTTGGTCAACTGTTCAAACAATCTACAGAAATAATGTTATGCGTGGAAATGTGCTTAACAAATATCCATGTGGTCGTCCAAGGAAGCTTAATGATCTTGATACAAGAACCATAGTAAGAAAAGTGAAAAAAAATCCGAAAATTAGTGCTCCAAAATTAGCGAATCAAATTGCAACAGCTAGTGGAATGAAAGTGCATCCAGAAACTGTTCGTAGAATTCTTCGATCAGCCGGTTACAATGGTAGAGTTTCTAGACAAAAGCTGTTCATTTCATCTACTAACAAACAAAAGAGACTTGATTTTGCTTCTGCACATATTGACCAAGATTTTAATTTTTGCAAAACAGTTGTTTTTACAGACGAGAGTAAGTTCAACGTGTTCAGGAGTGATGGCCGCGGAAAAATCTGGAGGAAAAAAAACACAGAAATGAATCCTGAGAATTTGACTCCAACCGTGAAACACGGTGGAGGCTTTGTTATGGTTTGGGGAGCAATGGCGGCCGCTGGAGTGGGCAATTTAGTGTTTATCGATGGCATAATGAATTGAATACCTGAAGATTTTGCAAGACAATCTACTTCCATCGGTTCGAAAATTGGGACTTGGGAACAACTTTGTCTTCCAGCAAGACCACGATCCAAAACATACAGCTAAGATTGTTAAGGAATGGCTACTCTATAAAACGCCTAAACACCTCCATTCGCCGCCACAGTCCCCAGACCTTAATCCCATCGAGCACCTTTGGGAGGAATTTGATAGGAGAGTTCGGGAGCAATCGGTAACAAGCAAGGAAACCCTAAAGAAGGCAATAGAGCTTGCATGGTCTCAAATTACACCTGAGGCGACAAAAAATCTGGTTATGTCGATGCCAAACCAAATTCAGGCAGTTGTTACTTCAAAGGGAGGTCCTACAAAGTATTAATGTTACATTTTTGGGCATTTAATTCTGAAAGTTTGTATTGTTCTGTCTCTGTATGTAGACTTTTGTGACTATATAATTTAATATGTTGTTAATTTTTGTTATATTTTAACGAATTTGTTCATAATTTTTTTTGTTAGATATGAGTTATTATCCAAGATGTTAACGAAAATAAAGTTGTATATTCAAAAATATAAGTAAAGTGCTAGATCTGCGAATATTAGCGGGTGTATGTAGACTTTTGTGACTGACTGTATGTGTCACACTGGGCTGATAGAACGTTGAATAACCATGTTTTAAACTGTCTCCACTAATCGATACAATACAAAGAAACTTCATTGTTTCACATTCGGGATAAAGAAGACTTGGGTTGATTTCAGGCAGATTTTAAAAAACATTTTAGTTGTGTTTGGTGCTCAATCTTATCGCTTCATTGTATTTTGTTGCAGTACTTTACTGTTCTCCTTTCACTAATCACTGCAGTAATCAGAAATTGCTTTTTAAGCCAGTAGTATAAGGGAGAAATGAACTTTTAACGCATTACAAATTAATTTTTAATGAATAGCATGTTTTACTGTAAATTGTTTCTTTTGTTAATACGTTTCGCAATACAAAATTGTGTTTTGAATATGGGAATTCTTTTCGTGAAATTCGAAATATATTTATATTAATATCGAATATTGGATATTTATGATACCAACATATATCTTAAATGTCCGCACTCAAAGCAGAAATACTTTGTTCATATAAACCAAAATATCGTCAGATGAGCTAATTATTAACTAAACTTTATTTAGTTGGTGCAGATCTGCTTGTATTTATAAAACATAACAATATAATCTATGAACAATATTTCATAAGCAACAAAGGAATTTTCCTTTCACTCGAAACAAAATCAACATTGAAATTAATCTCTCCTTCTATTGTCTACAGTACATTTTATTTTTGCAGTTACATGTTATGTAATCAATGTAGGTTTATTCAAAATTATGAGAAAGTATCAATTAACCGTTAACCTGCAAATGTTCCAAAAATGGAACATGATATTTGAGTAAACAATTTCCCTAAAAATAATGTTTAGATCACTTACTTTTTCTAAGCTTGTAAATCATGTTTTGAACTATTTTTTTTATTTTAATTTGAATCTTTAATTAAGTGTTTGAATGATTTTTCAAAATTAACGAATTTTTTAGAGTTTTGTCGCTTTTTACACACAAATTTACCAAAAATCGGCTTTTTCACAAAATGATATAATATTCATTTTACATATAAAGAGTATTTCAATGTACAATGCTGAAATACTAGTAAATAACTAGGCTGATATTTCAAAAAGCTACGCATTTTCAAAAAAGATTGTTCCAATTTTGGAACAATGGCGGTTTTACGGAGTCTGACTACATGGAAATGTGTCACTCGGTTTTACAGGGGGAATTTCGTGTGCTCTCATTTTCTTATCTTTCTGTTTACAATGTATTCATGCAGATGCTTTAAAAACAGATGTTTAAGTTTATACTTTGAAAGGGTGTGGAGTATCAGGACCATATAATACTGTGACTGTGGAGTATGAGTCGAAAAGAAAACAATAAAAGAAAGGGGACCGGAACGCAACAAGGAATTTGCTGTGCACCTGTCCTCTGACTATTGACTAAAATAATTAAGTTTAAAGTAAGTACACCTAAATAAACCTAGTTTAATTCGCTAAATGGTACTGACTGACAGTTACCAAGTCATGTGATACTAACTGTATAAGGAATCTGAAAGAGCAGTTATCAAGGGGACTTTCATATTTTTTACGTTTTCTGAGCACTTAGTGGCAATTATTGTTTTGCAATTTCATTTGGCGCTTACCAAGCTTAAGAAAATGCTAAAAAAAAAAGTCGGAAAGAATCCTAACTGTTGAGCAAGCTGTGTCATCATTTAGAAACCTTATTCGATTCGGATCTATCCGATACTAATATATGCCAGTTCCTGATGAACCAGGTAATATAACTGAAGAAAAGACATTATATAACATGATTTAGAACTAATTATGCCAACTGACGTGTGAGGAATGGTAGACATTCTTTCAATCAACTCTGATGAAATTTTTGCAACAAAATTAGGGGGAAAAAGAAGTAATGCGCATTAGGAAATGAAAGTAAAAAGAAAAGGAAAGCAAATGTCATGTAGCGGAAAGAACTTTCAATGAACTACTTTCAATGAACAGATCAAAACAGAGGATATTAAAACTCTAACGCATACATTTCCCAATATGATGAATTTTTCACCAATTCATTTCTTTTTCAAAATTTTGCCTTTGGAGCTCATAGAATACTGGGTGCATATGACTAACTGATATGCATTACAAAAAAGAGAAACACTTAATGTTGACAGTAATGACATGCTACAGTTTTTTTGGATTGCTCCTTTTGAGTAGCTATCATTCTGTTCCATCTGAAGAGATGTACTAGGAGCAGTGCAGAAGACGCATCAGTACCCAGTTATACCAGGAAATCAATTTACAAAATAAAAAATAATTTTCATTTACGCAACAACAATAAATTAAAGATGACAAACTTGGAAAAGTAACCCTATTTACGAAGAGTTGTGGAAAAATTTACAGCAATTCAGAGTATTTCACGAGAAACTGAGCATTAGTGAATCAATGGTCCCGTATTATGGCAGGCATTCATGTAAAATGTCCAGCAGGGGAAAGTCTATAAAATTCGAATTTAAAATTTGGATGTTATGCTCTTTAAATGGTTATCCGTATTCTATGGAAATTTATTAGGGGAAAAGGAAGGCTCACCTGCTGTGGAGTTATGATCAAGAGTGGGGAATGTGATCTCTTATCAGTTTTGTCTAACACATCTAAGCATGAAGTTTACTTTGATAGTTTTTAATATCCCAGTTGTCAGAAAAAGGTGCGTGAGCAACAGGAACAATCCGTGACTGCACACGGTCCACTGAAATCGGAAAAAGTACTTGTTAAAGAAAAATGCAGAAATTTTGATTATCGTTCTGACGGATCAGTTTACATATGTAGTTGGAATGACAGTGCAGTGCCTAGGAGGTATAGCATCAAACTGTTATATGGATGAGCCCCTTGGACTTGGAAACAGTATTCAAATTCGAAAAAATGCAAGGTAGATGTACTGCAACATCATATTATCTAAAAATACAACAAAGGAATGGGAGGTGTAGATGTTTTGGACAAACTTTTAGGGAGTTATAGACCTATGCTGAGAAGTAAAAAATGATGGTCAAACCTTTTCAACAATGCCTTGAATATTTCAGTTGTTGCTAATTGGCTGCTTTATTGTGAGATACATGAAGTGAAAATGACATACTTAGAGTTCTGGAGATAAGTAGCTTCTTATCTTCTAAGAAGGAAAGAGCAACTAATATGCCAGCAAGGACCTTGTTGTAATGTACTGAAGCAAACCAGAATGTCAGATGGGCATTATATTGTACCTACTACTCAAGGACAATGTAGTTTGTAAAAAAAAATACCACAAAAGAATGTTTTCACTGTGGAAACGAATTCACCAACAATGCTTTATTTCTTATCGACAATGAATTTTCAGAAAATTGAAAATGTATGTTGTGGATTCTGTAATGTAGGTATGTGTCAAAATATCACATACCTTAAAATAAGTAATTTTCTGAAATAAAATGTGCAAAAAATCATTTAGTATAAAAAAACTTTGATTTCTGGCAAAAAAAAAAAGGCATCCAAAATGCCATTATTCTAGAAATGGAACACTAAAGAACCAGGTGATTTTTTTTTTTTTTTTTGAGAATTCCATATTTATTAATTATAAAAATAAACAGCTTCAAAAATTTATACATATTTGGTTATCCAGTAATAGTTCGGCATGGAAACGGATAAGCAAAAGTAGATCAGTGCTCTAGTTCAATATTGAGACATCTTCAACAAAAAAAAAAAAAGCTCTAAGTACTTCATTTTGTAACTAAATTCTAATTATAAAGCTTAAAACAGCAGTATGAGATTAGTATGATGCTCAAATTTCATTTTCCTTGGTACATTTCCTGCACTATAGCACAGCAAAACAAAAACATTATGCATTTATTTCAAAACAGCAGTTTTAACATGTCTTAGTATTGAAATAGGGTAGCGATATATACTTCTAATTTTGATGTATCATAATTATATAAACGTAGCAGTAAACTTTTCCACTGAAATTGATTAATGTCATGTTTGATGTTAAAAAATTAATTTATTGAGACTACCATTAGTATTGCTGAATCAAAATCACTAAAATAAAGAATTACTATTACCTTTTTTCTGAGTCTCATCATTATCCTTCTTGTCACTCTTAATCCAGTTAACTTTTGCTTCTCTTTCACGATATATATTTCATCATTTCATTAACTGAGAAGGAGTCTAGATAATCTGAGATGAATTTAAAGTGCTTTAAACCTTAAATAATGTAAACTTGGGGATTGGATGTATATCATGATATATATCACAATATTTATCATGATATATATCTGCCAATGCTGGTGGCCACATAATCTAATAGTCACTGAGCTGAAATAATATATTAGGAGCTATGTCTAAAAGGGTTGTGGAACTCTGCTCCCTGTAAAATATCCAAATTTTTATTATCATTGAAGTTTCATTTTAGCCGCTTTACTAGTTTGCCCATACAGTGTAAGCGTACTAATAATAGTCCACATCTGGTTTGGTCGTATGATGTGATATTTTCTCTGGTTTTGATCTGCCGATATTGTTAATTGATTAACAATCTTGAGTATTAAACCCTTTAACTGGTCAATTTTTTTTACCAGAAATGTTCATAAAAAAGCATTTTTTTAAGTTTTGTTTAATTAAACTCCAAATGTGGTATACTTTTTGTAATACTTTTTGAAGTTTTATTTTCATATTTCAGAAGTCATTATTTTCATTTTTTTAAATTTTTAAAGTTTTGAGCACAAATGCCCTTCAATTTCTGATTTTACAGTCACAGAGTATAATATACAATGAAGACTATTTCAGATGTCCAAACTATTTAAAAGCAGGGTAAGGGTTTTTAAGGTAGATGTTTGTAAGGTCTGTAATACAGAATGTTTGTAAAATGCAATGTTTTTCTACGTAGTACTTGATTATTTGTGTATAGGGAAAAGTGAGTGCAGAAACTCAGAAAACCTGAAGTTTTGTAGCTTCTTGAAAGTAGTGGATGATTTTGAGACATTATTTTTCTTCATATTGAAATTTTTTTTTTCAGGTTCGAACCAGAGCTGTTGGTGAACTTGTACAGTTTTATTACTTATGGAAAAAAACTGAACGTCATGATGTTTTTGCAAGTAAAAATAGAATAGAAAAGAAAAAATATGCTTTGCATCCTGGAACAACGTAAGTTATTTGTCTATGTTAAGTGCAGAATTTGTCATATTTGTTTTATTTTTATTATTATTTCTCCATTTTCTGGTTATTTATTATTTTTTTAAAGTATGGTACTTGTAGAATTTCATTTACATATTTTTTTTTTCTCAAAAAGGCTTCATGCTTAGTAAAATGTAGGAAAACAGTAATACATATTGTACGGATTAGAGTATTGCAAATGAAATATTTAGATGCATTTAATTCATCTTGTTTAATGTAGGGTTCTGACCCTACAGTAAATTGGAAGTAGGAACAAGTATTTCAACAAGGAGGGTTGCCAGATCATATTTGATTCTTTTTCATATTTTGTGTGTGAAGTAGTTCATCCATTTGCAAAGAAATTCTATTTAAATATTTTTGTGAGGTTAAAGGGCTTCTTAAGTCTTATTTTCATCTGAACAAAGAGTTGATGAAAAAATTTCAAACATATTTAAAATATGTAGCTTTTTGAAATATTTCTGAAAATGTCAGTTTATGAAAATAATTGTTAGAAAGAGTTACTGGGTACGGAATTTTTATGTGTTTTTAATATTTACAAACATATTCCTTAAAGAAAATAAATAAATATATAACAATAATAAGCTACCACACTTCATTTATTGTTCTTTTTAAATCATTAGTACCAATTTAGATTTTGAAATGTTTCAGAAATGAGTATTTTCTGCCGGGTTTATCCTTAAAAAAAAAGTAGCCAAATTAAATTTTCTGCACATTATACAAATACAAAAGTGACAATGTTATTTTCTTTTTCTGCAAATATTTTTTCTGTTATCCTAATTGATTTATAACGTACCAAGTCCTAAAATTGGAGAAATGGCAGTTAGCTGCCATCTGCTTTGTTGGGTTTACCCTAATTTTGTAGGGGACAAGTATTGAAAACAAATAATTTATTTTATTTTTTACTGCTTTCATGTCATTTTCAATCTTAAAAAAAAAACCTCGGGAATTGAAGATTTTAGTTGTGAATTAATCTGCCAATCAACAACTTGTAAAACAATCAATGTTTAACATTTCTATTTTCTAATATATTTAAAAAAAAAAACAGATATATAGGATATTGAGGTTGTGGCTGGAGAATTGTTTAGATGATTAATACTTGGCATCTTAATAGATAAATACTTGGTAGGTCGTATAAGAAAGCAATTGTTCATGTTTGGCAGTTAAAAAATGCATTTTATTGAGCATTTGAGTGCAAAGGAAAAAAAAAAAAAAAACAATTTGTGATAAAATAAGAAAAAAGAATTTAAAATGCTTTTTCTTAAAAGGAAAATTATTCCTAGTAGTAGGTATGGTTTACTCAGATGGGGCCAGCAATGTTGAACACCTTTGAGGCATGAAATCAATGAGGTTAATAATAAGGAACTAGGGTATTCTATCCACTTCTCTTTCCAGTTCTTGGAGTGCTTGTAGTGTATGTAGTTGGTCCTTAATTCATATACTTAGATTGCCTTAAACAAGTTCTATTGGATTCCTGTCTGGAGAATACACTGGGCATTACCTTTCAGTGATTCCTTCCTCGAAAAAAAAAATCATTCTGTGAGTTGGGACGATGTGGCATAAAATCGTCTTCCATTAAACCTAAGCCATATCTAATTGCATGTAAGGAGACTACAATAGGTTCAGGATCTCATCCATATCTCTGTGACAGGTCAAAACTTCATTTTAAATGATGTGGAGATCGGTGTGGCCATCAATGGAGATGCCTGCCTAGACACCATCCCCTACCACCAAATCTGACATTTCTGTGCACCAACGCAGAATTATCTCTAGTGCCATGTTACCTTCACGTGAAAATATGCCTGTTATGAGGATGAACAACAGTAAAATGGGATTCATCACAGAAAAGAATATTACATCATTAATTTCTCCTTCACTTTACATGCTTTGTTGCCCACTCCCTGCAGACGCAATGATGCCTTGCTGTTAACGTAACAAATAGCATTTGTTAGCGAGCATACAAACGTACAAAGTGGAACTGGTTTCGAACACTTTGAGTTGAAACTGTAGAGCCAGTAGCGAGTAAAGGTCTCGTTGAATATAATTGGCATTCATGATTCGTTGTCTCCGAGCCGTTAGTGTTAAATACCAATCTTTATCTAGTGTTGTTGTATGTCTGTGACTTTGCCCTGCATTTCCAGTCTCTAAAAATGGGTTCCAATTTGACATACACCGGTATGTTTCTCACCATCTCGTATATTTCTGATTGATAATAATTATTATTTAGTTACATCATTAATGCTTCAATAACAGCTGTATTTTAAAATTATTCTCATGTGCAAATATATTTGTATATTCCAAATATCATTCAGTTGATCCAAGAAATCATCTATATATAATACCAAAATCTAGAAAACATTGCTTTGGTGCCAATGTGTGCATTGCAAAAAATCTACAGTGTATTTAAAATCTTGTTTTTATTTAGAACATGTAGGGCTTGAATGTTAGCAAAATAAAAATGTCAACTATCACAAGTTACCTCGCTTACAGAAAATCACTTGTAATGTTTATTCATAAGTAATAGATTGTTTCTAAAATATTCTATATTGTTTCTATATATAGATATTTGAAATTTTATGTCTCTATAGGGATTACATGGACAGATTCCTGGAGGAACAAGAAAATCCTACCTGTATGAGGGACCGATCATCAAGCCCAAATTCCAGTTTGCCTATATTTGAAGAACACAAAAAGAGAACACCTCTGAATAGTCCTGATACTAATGCAGATAGTTCAACACCCGAGTTTAGTATCCAAAGTTTTGATATTATGGATGGTCCATCTAGCACAAGCACATTCAGCACTGGTACAGTGAGTACCAGTTTTGAAAGGGAACATATATCGAATCGAAATCAACCTAATAATTGTAATGACTATTGTGGGGAATATATGAATGGCGAAGATCGCGTAACCAGCACAACCCCTACTTCTCCAAATGAAAATCTTATTTGCTTAAACATGGATGCGCTAACTGATGTTAGTGAGAACATGGCAAATCAGTCTGACTCTAGTAAAAATATGCAAATAAATCCGCCCAATGATGTGGTTAGCTGTTCTCACATCTTAAGTGATGTGCCTAGATTTCATGAAGGTTGCAACTTTAGGTTTGACTATGATAAAGATAGTGTACCTATTGAATAGTTGCAATTTAAGAAATGACATTTTATAAATAAAACTCCATGAATATTGTAAGAAGGCATTTCCGACTTATGAAATGCATTTTAACTTTTTTCATTCATGTTCAGGAAAATGTCTTGAATATTGATGCGAGAACATTCACATCATTTGAAAATTATGCAAAAATTGAACTTTTCTTTACGTCAGCAATAATGAGTACAAAATTTTCTTAGACCAATATTTTCACGGATTGCTATGCAAACATAATTCATGTTCATATTTCATATCAGCATTTTCATTATCTTTTACTATGCAAAAACCGGTATATAGCCTTTAAAATGAAAATATTTTTTGAAAGTTAAATTATGTCATAGTAGTATACCATGCATATTTTTTTAAATATTGATATAATTTATTGCAAAATTGAGTAACTGTACTATGCAAACATACAGCCAATGCAATATCTATTAATTGGTATGAATTTTAAAGAGCACTAGTCCAAACATCTGATTTGCATTACTCAACATGCTCATTGTTTTTATTTTGTTTATTCATTTAAGGTTTATTGAGTGTTGAATATTTATTTTTAATGTTAATATTAAATTTCTCTTGTAATATCATATTTCATATATTGTTAAAATATGTCTTTTTAGATATTTATTTATTCTTTTATTATTATTGAATAAGATTAAAATGTAACAAATATATGAAGGGATATGTATATTTTTTCTCTGTGTGTAAAACTGGCTGTTGCAACTCACAATGAAAATTTTAGTGTTTTTTGACTTAAATTAGTTACTGATTTTCAAAATTTCAAGGAAATTGAAAAATATTTCCTTATAGGGCTAAAGTTTTCAAATTAAAAAAAAAACAAGATTTTTAGGAATAATCCTTAAAGAATCCTTAGATCATCAGTCATGTGCTTTTACAGGAAAGATTTCTCAAAGAAAGGAGTTTTTGCATGTTTCTAAGAGTTCTAATCTGCATTGGCTTTACTGCTTTTATGTCTACTAGGCCAATTCTGACTCAATTCTTGACTTTTCTCACTGTTTCCTGTTTCTAAAAATTTCTGTCAGGCCTGTTGAAAAGCAAATTGAATAGTGACTGGTGTAACATTCTGCCAGGCATCATATAATTACATATCTCTTCAATAATGTAATGTTTACATTTTCAGGGGTCTCGCCAGAGGAAATTCAAGTCCATTTTCGGACCCTTCACAAAATTCCAATCAATCAAACAACCCTTTACAAATTTCAGTCAATCAAAGTGGACCTTTCACAAAATTCTGATTTACCAGATCATACTTTTTACAATATTATTTATTAAATAAGCTGGCAAAAAATAACAAAAATCCTTTATCACTGTTTGTTTAAATTTTGAATTTCCACAAAAGTATATTATTTTTCAAAAAAATGTGTTAAAGTTCAATGATATTCAATCAATTTTTGCAAATTAGTCATGGATTTTAAAGGCCGCGTATTTGAATTGATAAATGTTATATTTCCCCTGTATAACAACGTCCCTCAATTTAATGATAGAGATTAACAGTCCGTAAACAATTGTTAAATTGTGGCTATACCACATTTTTCAGACCGGTGATTACAGTATGGACTGAGCAGTTGTTCAGGAAAAGACAATTAGGCAGTATTTTTTCTTCAATTCCATATCCCATTTCAAAATCAATTTTAGTAACATTCAGTCGTCTAAGCTTTAGTGCTACTCACATAATCAGTAAGCAGATTTCTGACATTTTGAATCATTTAGGGTGCTTGAACTTCCCAGTAATGAATAGTTTATCTTATGGTCATATTTGGGTGACATTTTTAGAAAATTTGCTCCAATGCCTTTCTGTCCTTTGAATTTTAGTGTGTGTTGAGCTGTAATATTGTATAAAACAGCAGTTTCATCAGTGCTATAAATATCTTTGTCAGCATGATGTTTTTTGTATCTTTACACTTTTCTTCTTACCATTTTTTAATGTTCACCAAACTATCTGATTTTGTTTTGCTGCTGATATAGCCAATTTTTTTTAAAAATTTGTTTCAAAGCAGTTATATTTGAACATAAAAGCTAGAATAAACCGATTGTCTAGCCAACTTCTCCACTTTATATTTCAAAATTGGACTTACTGCAAATTTCAATGTTTCTGTGTCATTATCTAATTATCATAAATTTTTCATCAAAATTTCAAAGTAATTTCATCAAACCTATGTGCAGTTTTGAAGATGTTATCATGAAAAGAAAAAAAAAAGTGCTTGGTAAATCCGAGTCATGATTGTAATCACTGTTTTTTGTAAAGATCTTTTCTTAATATTAAAACAACGATTTATTGTGATTTTCCCTTGTTAAACCAAGGTTATCATTAAGTCAAGTTTACAATAACCAAGTGCTAGAGGAAATTTGGGTCTGCTTACAGACCATTCACGAAATTCCAGTTGATCAACTTCACAAAATTCTAGTGATTGAACATGGACCCATCACAAAAATCCAATCAGTCTAAACGGACCCTTTACAAAATTCCAATTTACCAAATCAGACCTTTCTCAAAATAATTTATTAAATAAGCAGCAAAAACAAATCCAAAATAAAATTAGTCCTTCCAAAATTTCCATTCCTATTGAAATATTGAATAATTTTCCCAAAATTACTTGATTTTTCATAGAAATCTTTTTAAAATTTTCAAAAATATGACCCTGTGAAATATGCTGAATCAACTCCTGCCAAGTTCAAGTGTATTATGATTTGCTAACATATGAACTAGACAAAATTAAGAAAAGTATGCTTATTTGTATGGAATTATTTTACTATAAAATATTAAATGTTGAATTCAGATATTTATGTATGTGTTAAAAACCTTATTGTTGTCATTAAAAAATAAGGGGAAAAATGAGAAAAATAGTTTTGAAATACAAGTTATAGCATGTAAAGTTCGTTTTTCCTGATGCATTATAAGGCATTATTAACACAACGGTTTTCATTCTTAATGTGGAAAGTAAACATGTTGTTTAGTGCCTAAAAGGTGACTAGTGCAAATTGTTAAATTGTATACTTTAATTTTACTAATGTTGAGTTTCATAATGTTATGCTCAAAAAAAGAAAAACTACATATTATGCAATTTTTACCTTAGTATAAGTTTTTAAAAAAACCTAAATGGTACAAATAAGTTGTTAAGAACTTATATTTGGTGTGTATCTCTTCATATGTAATTAAACTTTGGGCAGAGCTTCAATGAAAAAAATAGATTTCTTAACAAGATTCTAAAGTTTTGTTATTGACAAAAAAAACAAAACAGTTGTAAATGATTAAAATATGCATATTAGGCTCAATATATTTTCAAAGCATATGTATTCTAGCCAGGATAAATAATATTTGCCCCCAATTGGCATTTTCATCAAATGGGGTGACCATATTTCTTGTCTATACATATATACATCCATAATGTTGTACATGATTGTAGACAATTGTGATACAAAAGCATAACAAGCAAATTGCAACACTGAACTTTCCTCATTGTGATATGCCAGCAATTAGCAGCTAATTAGTTATATATTTTTTACTGAAGTATACTTGGTTTAACATAACAAGTGGGGATACATATGATATCCTTATTGATATTAGTACTATGCCGAAGGATTATGTTACATGAATGAAGAGCAAAGCTGGACTTATCCAGATAAGATAAAATATCCAACTTTAAATTAATATAACTGCTGTTTATCAGGATATGTAATCAAAAATTAGTGATGCTATAAATATTAAATAAAACCCCTAAATTTATTTTAGTTGATTGTGTTCAGACATCACCAAATATATCATTTTTCCTTTAAAATTATAGTGAAAATGGTTGCCGAGATGAATGCATTGTTTAGTAAAAGCTGAAGCAGTTGAAGTAGAAGTAAAGATAACCGAAATAGAAACATAACTTGAATTGTTTTATTCCAGATTTTTCTTTTACAAATGCAAAAGTGACAATCAGCAACAGTCTCTGGGCCCAGCCAGTCTGGTCCTAGTGAATTTACCAATCTGCTGTAAACATCAAGAGCCATCTTAAAATTATTTACTCCACTGCCAGTGACAGTCGCTTCCAGTAAACTATTTCAACTCTATTTTCTCTAATGTCAAGATTAGCTTGAGATTTGAAAAGCTTAAAACAATGACCTCTGGTTCTACCGAGGTTTTATACGGGTCCCAAAAAGTGCTTAAAGGTGTTTAATTTTACCTGACAAAATTTAAACACTCATAAAAGTGCTTAAGGGTGCAAAGTGCTTAAAAGTCCTTATTTTTCACAATGCAATAATATGCATACTTGCCAACTCTTCCAATTTCGATAAAAAATTTCTGAATTTCAGAATATATAATGGCAATATGACAGAAATAGTCCTATTTTGATAAACCATTGCATTCTGTTAGCTTTGTTACTTACTATGCTGCACTGCTAACTAAACTTGAAGTCATGACTAATTTTCCTAGATCAACAACTGCTTCTGCTTCACTAATAACGGATCCTTGTAATAGTTTACACGTTTATTCCCATGATCAAAATGGAGCACTTGACATTTTTTATATCAAAAGACGTACCACACTTAATTGCCCACCTAGAAACTTGATTTAAATCTTTTTTAAGTTGCTTGACTTGTTCTTCAGTGTCAGCAATTCCCATGACTTTGACATCATCAGCAAAGATATTGATATTCCCAGAAATACTCTGAGTATCTCATTAATAAAAATAATAAATAATATTGGTCCTAAAACAACCTTGTAGAACACCACTCACAACATCAATCTACTGAGAATAATTGCCCTTCACTACTACTATTTGGTTCCTTCCAGTTAGCCAATTTTTAACCCAAATTCAAGTTTTTCCACTAATACCAATATAAGCGAGTTTGCTAAGAAGCTGATACTCTCCAAACTGGCAATATCCCCTCCCCGCCAAAGAAAAACCAATTTTCCACCAATTTTGTTTTCAAAATACAATCTAAAAGTTCTAAATTGCAAACAAAGCAGCACATTTATAAATTTGACAACCAAAAATTTTACATTTTTGGACTTTTGATGCCTTAAGCACTAATACTATACTTTAGAGATGTTTGTCAAAACAATTCTAATTTAAGGACTAACAGAACTTTGAGGATGTATGGTCACCCTAGCTTATGCCACTAATGATCATTGGCCATGTAATAAATATCAATCTCTTAAGTTCACATCCTATTTAGGCATTGTCATCAGGTTGTGTACTAGCATTTGTAAAGGTGTTGCATTTTCTACAATTAATTGGACTGGTTGATTGGATACAAATTTGGATTTTCAAAATATAATTTGCAGCTCATAAATTTTTCTTTCCTTGTAAAGTCCATGTCATGCGCTTGATCACTTGAAATTCATTCTTTATATACACATGTTTAAACATATATTTCAAATAATGAAAATGATGAGTATAAAGAATATGTTTATTGTACATTAATGTATTAAAGAAGTAGAAATATTTTGTAGAATGTTAAAAGAAAAGTAATGAAACTTGTCATTATTTACAATCTTGGTCACATTGTTTTTTCTGAAAATATTGAATTATAAATGGTTATTTCCATGCAAAGTTAACCATAAGGGACCTGAAAAAACTTCGTAAATCTATGAATAGTTAAAACTTGTGTCGGATATCTGTTCTTCCATTCGCTCACATCTTATAAATAGTAAACAGGGTTTATGTAGCCCCAAAACATGTCTATGCAATTTTTTACTGTTATTGTGTGCTTTAAATGATGTTTTTACTATTGTTATGGGTTAAGAATTTGATATTGATGTCATTTTTCTAGTTTATATTATGCAAAGGTTATCTCAAAGTTGTTGTCTTACCTTTCAAAAGCAAATAATGAAAATTTTAAGTAAGACTACACTTCAAGTTATATCGCAATAAGAAATAAGTCATCATCAGGCCCATCATTTCAAAATTTTACGGGGGGGGGGAGGGAAGGGCACAAAGGGAATATATACAGTGCATATTATAGGTAAAAAGCAAAAAAAAAACATGAACACATGTATAAATACAATGCATTTCTAGAAGTGGGGGAATGTACCCTACCAACCCCCTCTGATCTCCCAAATGATGGGCCTGGTCATCCTGTCAGTTACATTAAAAATTGTTTGTACCATTGTTCAGAAATTACATTTTAACCTTTTTTTCCTCAAAATTTTGTTAATTAGTAACCATAATTAGATTTAAAAAGTTTGATATGTGTTCAATAGAAAAAAAATTCATGTATGAATATATTATAAAATTAACCTTCTTTTCAATGTAGTGTTAGAGTTACACATGTGTAGCAATATGATAACATGAATCACATTGATTATTACTAGTGTAAAATATTAAAAGTACAAAAGTGGCAACAGGCACAGGGTCATGCTAGGCTGGTCCTAGTCAGTTTAACAATGTGGAATGAACATCAAGAGCCTTCTTAAAAGTTTTATACCACTGATCGTTTCCGGTAAACTATTCCAACTGCCTACAACCCTACTGAAGTAGTAACTTTTCCTAGTTTCAAGATTTGTTTGAAATTTGAAAAAAATAAAACAATGACCTCTGGTTCTGTCTTCTGTGCATAAATGTAGCCCGTCAACACTTTTCATTTTAATGAATTTAAACAACTGAATCATGTCCCCTCTAACTCTCCTTTCCTCTAGACTACACATATTGTGCCTTTTAAGCCTAACCTCATGATCTAAGACTGAGAGACCTCTTACACACCTTCTTTGAATCCTTTCGAACAAGGTAATATCCTTCTTTAGATAAGGAGTCCAAGACTGAACAGCACACTCCGAATGAGGTTTTACAAAACTTCCGTATAATGGCAATACAACTTCCTTAGACTTGTTCAAAGTAGCCTTATTCATAAATTAAAGCTTCCTGTTAGCTTTACTGCTTACTATGCTGCACTGCTAACTAAACTTGAAGTCATGACAAATTAATACTCCTAGATCAGCAACTGCTTCTGCTTCACTAATAGCAGATCCTTGTAAATAGTAGCTTGCATGTTTGTTCCCATGACCAAAAAGAAGCACTTGACGTTTCCCTATATTAGAAGACATACCTCATTTATTTGCCCTTACAGAAACTTGATTTAAATCCCCTTGAAACTGATTGGCATTCTTCTGTGTCAACAGTTCCCATGACTTTGACATCATCAGCAAAAATATTATATGTTCCCAGAAATACTCTCACCAATACCATTAATAAAAATAATGAATAATACAGTCCTAAAAGTGAACTTTGAGGAACATCATTTAATACATCTATCCACTAAGAATAATTGCCCTTAACTACTATTTGTTTCCTCCCAGTCAGCCAATTTCTAACCCAAATTAAAGTTTTTACACCAATACCAATATAAGCAAGTTTGTTTGAGCTTTGTGCAATACTTTATCAAACGCTTTCTGGAAGTCGATCTAAACGACATCTATGCACTTTTTGTTATCTAAAGTCATAGAAATGCAACAAATTAGTTGTACAGGATCCACCCTTCCTAAAACCATACTGCAAACCAGTCAACACTGTTTGTCTGCAGGAATTCACAATCTTGATTTTGATTAGGGTTTCAAAAATTTTACAAATGACTGAAGTACAGCTCACAGGCCTACAATACCAGATTATTATTTAAATACAAGAGTGAAATCACTCCTAAGTGGATTATTGGAGACATTTTGAGAATATTATTGGAGAATAAAGATATTCTTTTTTAAGTTAAGATTAAGTATTATCATTTGTAATTATCATTGTAAAAACATGTAAATAACATTAGTTTTGGTGATATTTTCCTCATAATGATAAAATTTATTTAAGATTTTTTTCCTGAGTAATGCTATGGTCAGTTAAGAAAATTCTTTGTAATATAATAGCTGAGTAAATCCTTACCAAATAAAGGTACGTTAAAGTATTTTTTTTTAATGCTTAATAATGAGAAAATATGTTTAAAGATATTGCTTAAAAACATTATTGTTAATATTGATCTTTCTGTTCAAATTAAACTGAAATACAATTATAATGATAAACATAGTTAGTTTTTAGTAATATTCATCTAAAAAGCTGCAGTTGCACCTGAGTAGTACTTAAAAACTCCCAGAATGGTTTCTAAGAGCAATGTATATTATTTTTGAGAACAGTTTGTGCACTCAAATTTGTTTAAGAGCAATTCTCAGTGATCGTAGATAAAAATGCTATTTTTAATTGTTTGAATAGCTTCTTTTGATTTCAGAAAAATCTTAAAAGCATCTCTTATAAAAATAATACATTTAGAATAAGTTATTACTTGTTCTCTAAATTAAGAAAGTATTTTTTAAGTTACTCATTTGCATCTAAAATATGGTCATAATATTTTAACTAAACTTTAGGAGAATTTTTGAAAAGATTATTGTCAGCAATTTTACATCTCTACAGTTCATAAATACACGTTTGAAAGTTTGTGAAACAGAACTGGTGATCTGATATATTGGCCAACTTTGGACGGTATGCTTCATTAGAGTACATGAATACTTGTTATTTTTGATAGAAATTTGATTTTCTTATTTCTTATATTATTTATTTGTTGTTGGGAATTTTTATCGCTTGCATATAGTTATTTATTTCTTTTTTTTGCAAAGTGAAGCATTTAAGGGGGGAAATATGTGTAAAAAGGGCGTATTAAGAGCAATTTTCATGAATTTTTTTAACGTATAAAGAATAAATATATTCTATTGAGATTTTGTGGTTATTTTAGATATATTGAAGAACATTTACTGAAATTTTCAGACATTCTTTTTGAAAAGTCCCGGAGCTATCAGCAGTTGCACACTGTAAGTCGCCACCAGGGTTGGCAGTTTGCGTTCATCCGGGATTGAAAATTTCTATTTTTTTTTTCAGAATGGGAAAATTAAGTACAATTTTTGACCGTTTTTTTTTTTCTTTTTTTTACAATAATAAAAGTAAAAATAAAGGTATGCTTGTGATTCTAGTTCAACTAGAGCATATACATATAAAGAAAATGTGTGCGAAATTTGATAATGATTGATCCAAAACTCTGCAATCTAAAATGTACGCAAATTCAAAAAAAAGTAGTTTGGAGAAAAACGCGTTTGAAAAAAAGAGTGGTAGTGAAGGTAAATTTAAGGCAGTAATGAATAAAATTTTTAAATACTTATAGATACTAATACTTATAGAAATTTCTATCCGAGGTCTCAATTGTTAAAAGCAATAAAAGGACATCTGCTAAGTTTCCCTAATGCCCTTCAGCATTCATGAGGGACTACCAGCTCAACTGCTCCAAAAGGGGCTCTCGCTCAAATGCTTATAACTTTTAGGCAACTTGGAATTTTGCTTTGAAATTTTCAGCGTATATTATTGAATAGTTGTAGAATCGATTTATATGAAGAAACTTTTTTGATACCTTTACACGTATTTCCCCCCTTAATTAGAATTCAATTTCTTATCGGAAGAAGTTTGTTCTTTTTGTTCAAGTTTCCTCAGCCCAGTTCTTGTTAAATTTCATTTTTAGCACAGTACTGAAATCCTTTTTAGTCATATAAAATATTGAAAAGATTCTCCCCCTAAAGCATTGAATTCTTTTTGTGTTCTTAAGTTAGCATTTAGTGCTGACTCGTATTTCTAAGAAATTCTTAAATCAGTTTTAGGTATTTGTTTTAAAATGCCTAAATTTGACTCGGGATTCAAGTATCGGTGAATAACTTTTCTGAAAAACTTCTAACATTTTGTGCTTTCTATGTGTCCAGTTCAATTTAAAATTATATTTATCAAAAGTACAAATGATTGTTAGATGAAAAGTTAAATTTTCAAAATGAAAAAACCTGGTAGGATATTGTTTTTCCAACATCAGTATTTCTTATAGTGAGTGATGTATTAGTACAAATGTGTTAGTTTTTAAATATTTATTATCTGTGTTTAATTCTTAGGATTCTGAAATATATTTTATTCTGAAATCGCAGACTTGTTATAAAATCTTGTAAATTTTGTATTCTTAAGTTAAATATCACCTAGTCACTTTAATGAGTTTGCCTTTATTATGTATATAAAATTAAAATGCACAATTTTAATTTCAAGAAGTATTTATCTTAAACAACAACGAAACAGTTTATAAATTTGTTTTCATTGCATATAACAGGGTGATAGTCTTTCGGTTATGCACCAGAATTCCGGTATTTTTCTGCAACTTAATACCGGAAATTCGGTATTTTCAAAATTTCGAAAATTTTAAATTACCGAAAATCGGCGACAATTTTTTTTTCATTTACTCCAAATTTCCGATGATAATGCCGTTAATTATCACTATTGATCATTATAATCTTATTAAAATGCAATCGTAAGGTTATTCTACTTATGGAAATTCTTTTATTTTCCGTCTATATATTTTAATGCCTTCATTTTAAAAAGATGCGATCTTTTTGCATCCAAATTCAGATTTTTTTTGACTAGTGATGTTTATTAAGCTTTATTTAATAGCAAATAAATAAAATTTGCTTTTATTTTCAGTAAAATCTTGATTTGAAAATTTTTTAACAAAATTCGGTGTTTGTTATGATTGATTTCTCAAATGTAAAACAGTTAACTGCTGAATTCAGGTTTAGTTTTGTGTGAATTATTTAAACTTTTGTAATACATACATAAAATATATCCGATCGTTCTAGAAATAAAAATTTAAATAAGGAATAAAATTGAAAAAAAAAAATTAATAGCATTTTAAAAAATCAGAAAATAAAAATCGGCAACTCCACGCATGGCAATTTCATCACATAGCAATAAACTTTTTTTTTTTTTAAATCATATATTCATCACAATGTATGAATAGATCATTTAAAGTAAATATAATTATCTTAAACTCGTGTCAAAACAAAAAGTTTCATGTAATACAATTCTTTATTAATAAGAATTTTAAATCTTAAAATCAATTCTCAATTGTATAGTTCATGAAATTTGTTTAGTGCATCCTATTAAATTCTTTTTCATGTTTAGTAGCAAATGTACTTTGCATTTATTTCAAAATGCTCAGTTTTTGAGAGCACTCTTTTTTTTTTTTTAAATTAGACAAATCAGATTTTTGGAACCTGCTGTTAATAATGACAGAGGGTTTTAGGGCTATAAACAAGGCTAAGAAATTTATATCAGTTAATGAAAAGTAATAAAGGTGGCTCTTTCCATTTTGCTCTTAAAAAGTTAAAGAACTATCACCCCTGATATAATTGCATTCTGAATTTTATTTATATTTAGCTAAACTATCTTCCACTTTTCTAAAAGCATAATGGTAGAACTACATGTTTTGCTATAATTGGTTTTTTTCTTTCTACGTTAAATGTTATTTTTGACCATTGATTCAGTAGTATGTAGCTCTAAAAAAAAAAGAAAACTCTTCGGTTTAACAGCACAAATCTTGCACATTTCAAATATACTGCAACTGTTGATTTTATAAAAACATACTGAAAAATACCTCTAACTTATAACTTCATAGCATTTCTTTACATCAAATAAAGATAAACATAATATTTTAATGTTCATTAAATTTGAATTTTTAAAGACTTTGTATATGGTTTCCTCTTTGTTTATTGTATTTGCTCAAAATGTAAATACAAAATGAGAATTTTATTTATGTATTTATTACCATTATTATTCGCCTTCCCCCACTATTTTTAATAATAATGGTTTATTTAATGTAATGAACTCATTTAAAAGATAGAAAGTGGTGTTAAATAAGAATTATGCTGTCCAAATGTTGAGAAGTATTTTTATTTTTGAACACAAAGAAAATTCAATCATGTGGTATGCAATTTTGAGCTTATAAATGTTAGATTGAAAAATTAGAATAAGAAATGTTATTTTCAATAGCTTTTTTTTTTTAATCCCCAAATACATTTGAAAAATAGCACTACATTTTTTATTTGTGTTACATTATAGTTAGTATATTACAAATGACAATTATTTATGCTATAAAAGATTTTACATAGTGCACCTGTACGGTTAGTTATATTTTTTAAAAAATTATTAGTAATGTTATTGACGTGTCATTTCAATTAGTTCAATCAGTGTTTAAAAATCTCACACTTAAATACATTTACTATTAAATTTATGCTACATTCATGTTAAAAAATTTTTTAGTTGATGCACTTGGGAGTGTAAAAGTCATTATAAATATGCATTGTTTTCATACGGTTTTGTTTAGTAATTACATTAATTTTCTCGATTAAATGTTAATTCTAAATATGTACCTGACCAATTTACACAAGATGTTTGAAGAACCAACTCATTTGGTAGATCAAGTGTTTACTCATGAACATTTAATATTTAGTTTAGTTATTTTCATTTGTATATCTGTGATAGCCAAAGAATACTGTAAATATTTTACTTCTTTTTTGTAAGTTTTTATCATCAAACTGAGTAGAGGTTTTTGTATGTCTACAGTTTAAATGTTTGCTCATTTATTGGACCATTAAAATTACATTTTTTTTTTTTTTGAGTGAAGGGAGTTATTTATTCATCAAATTGCCAAATGCAAAATGATTTTCGCATTAGGCATTTTTAGTATCATATTTTCTAACATCATGTATTTATAAATTTTTTTGAGGTTTTAAAACTGTACAGTTCATCTAATATTTGTTAAAGTAATTAAATAATTTCTATTAACCTATGGTCCAGGAAAATATTTTTCAAGATTTATTTATTTATTTTTCTGTCTTTCTTTCCATTTGTATTCTGCAGTACTGCTGATGAAACAATTATAAGCACAAGTAAATCTCTTACAGACAACTAGTACAACTATGCAATATTTTTAAATCAACATGTTTGTGTATAAAACGGATTCTTGTTAAGACTGATCCATTTTCCAAAGCCAATAATATTAATACATGTATGCATTAAAGGTCAGTACATCCTTTCCTATTAAAAAAAAAAGTTTTGTCACTATTTTTGTGTAATAAAAGAATGTATTCTAAACTTTGCTTTCAGTAATGATTTTGGTATTGTCTTTCTCAATCTTCAGCGTTGAATGGCTGTGAGACAGTGCTAAGTATTTAGTTATTTTCTGCCTAGAAATGTAGACATAAATTTTATTAAAGTGGTTTTTTGCTTATTCATAGTTTTTTAAAGTGCCGATGACAGTTAAAATACTACACTGAGTTTTTCATCTCCTAAATTATTTGAAAATTTAGTTTTCATTACATACATTATTTAACCCTCTAATTCCCAACTCCGCCTGCGGGTGGACGACGATAAAAACAGGGTTAACCCATCCTCGTGTTGACTGATTGGTACTTTTACTGACGCAGTAGAAATCGCCAATCCGTCAGTACAAAGGCGGAGTTACTGAGTTTTTAAGAGCCAATTAGGTTAACAACAGGTTTCGCCAATCCATGGTCTCGCCCATGAATGAAAGGGGTGGGCGTAGAGGATTAACCCTCTAATTCCCAACTCCACCTCAAGGCGTACGACGATAACGATACTTCGGCATAAGAGGTTTAAGCATAATTAAACAGAGTGTCTGCTTTTCGCGAAAATTTTCTAACCAATTCTTTGTCTAACCGATTCTTTTTAACAATGTAGACTCAATAATACTGTTACGGATATGAGATCAAAATACAACCCCTAAGTCCCTATATATTTTTTCTTTTTTAAAACGCTCTTCTTGTTTTGAATGTATGATCATCACGTTAAAGTACCTAAGTCAGCAATTCTCTAAATCTGTAGATCTGCAAATTTATTTTCAAGCACCATGAAGCTGGAAGTCTGCGCACCCATTGAAACAAAAGTCTATGTTGTTGTTGCTTTTGCCACTTGGATATCCGTCACAGAACGACCTGGAATTAAGGCAGAAGGGTGCGCCTTCCATTTCAATATGAGCACCAACGGTGGAAGTACGACTTGGCTCATGATGTACTTGGATGACACCAGATGGCGCCACTACAAATACGCCACCTTCTTTTTTAGACGTATGGGTGAAGGGAAAATCTCCACCACAGGGTCCACGGATCCCCAAGTATACATGGTGGGTCTTCAGCAGCTCGGGTATTAAACCCGAGATCCTCCGATCCGACGCTCGATATCCTAACCACTAGGCTACCACGGTCCAAGTCTACCTATTTTTAAAACTAATACAAAATAAAAAGGCATGGAAATTCATACAGTACCTTGTTTCTTATTTATAAGCCGGATAAGTTACTTTTGTGTTATAATATTTCTTAGCTGACTAAGTGAATCCTGTATTTTGGAAAGGAGGTCAAGTCTTTTTTAATTTATGTTTTGATTAAGAAAGATATGTGGTGTCCTTCCTTTTCCAAAAACAGTTCTCTAAACAAGTCGCACATGTATGAGCAGCAGTCGATGCTTTGTCTAACACTATGAAACTTCTTGTGCGATTAGTTTTACTCTGTGCGTGCTAAAGCTAATATTTCCAGATTTAATAAATCTTATTTGAAATAATTTCAGGGACTTTTAAGTCATTGTGAATGTTCCTTTAAGCTAGAAGAGAAAGCTGGGCTTTAAAAGTATGAAAAATGCTTCATAAAATGAATTCATAAAACTCGTAACTGTTTCATATTGAGAAATTGCGGCGGAGATGAACAATGACATAAAATTAAATCACACGCATTTTTTCGTTAGTGTGTTCACATAGACGTGAGCTTTTTCTGATTCAAAATCAGTGCGTGATTAGTTGATTATAATTTTAATATTAGCTAGAATTAATAGTATGAGATTTTATGTTTTCATGTGAAAAATTATATTGGGCTGTTTCCTGTGTCAAATGATTGTGGGGACGACAATTTGGCAGGTCATATGTGCATGAGCAATACAGCAACTGTAATAGAGTATAAATGACCTCAAACTTTTTTTTTTCTTTCTTCTGCAAATATAATTTCGTTTCTGGGGGGTAGCCAAAACTAACTAAACTAATGAAGCAAGAGAACTGATTGTTGACGTGACACATTTCGTTCGACAAGTTGCTGTAAAACGCTGAGAAAAAAGCTGACAGAACAATAAGTACTCTGACTTTTAGAATCTAGATGTCCGTGGGAATCGCCCGTTTTACTGAAGTTATAGTTATTTTGAATGCACTAATAACGTTTCGAAAGGTGTGAAGTGAAATGAAAACTCAAATTCCATCTAGCACCATAGTGGTCATATGGATACTTTATTAACGGATCATACAGTAAACATTTTTCGTCTGTCTTTGCATAAAGGGGAGGAAAGGGCACAGGCACACCAATATAGTTCTGCTCTCTCGGGAAATCTGCTTCTAGAAAGAACAAAAAAGAACAACCAGCTTTTGCACCGAAACCGGTGGCTGCTACCCGTGGGAAGAACAGAGCACCGAGTCCATGTCTTATACATATTTACAAACTAAAAACGTATCAGCACCAGAAATCTCGAATCTAAATGAACATTCTGCTGAGTCTATTCAACACAGTTTCAGGTTTGTGAGACTTTCTACGTATGATATGCACTTTCACTCGAGCAGAATGATACAAGTCTATCAAAAAATAAACCCAATCTTTTCACACTTTATTTTTTTGTGTGTGTGTGTGTGTCTTAGAGCAGCAAATGATATTTGCATTTCATTTGATGAGTTACAGCAATCTACGCTCTACAATTAAATATCCAAATTCGTATTACGCTTCCCACTCAATAGATTAATATACATCTGCAAGTTGAAAAAAATATTGAAATGGAATGATTGGGCGTATTAAAATGATTTTTATATAAAAGATGTAAAGCGATAATCACGATTTGTTTTCCACAATGCAAAGTACCTTTGCCCTCTAGATTGTGCATCACTAATCTAAGTTTTCAAGACATAACGTAGACTGCGATAGTCACAATACCTCCGAATAATAACATTTAAACTAAAGTTTTGAAATAGGTACCATGGACTAATATCAAACTTTGTTCTTCCCACCATTAATGCTCATTTAAACTCGCAATTCTTGGTTAAAGTTTTCTCCAACATTATAATTTATCTGGGATTAATCACATTTTAGTCTTGAGCTCTTCGTCAGCAAGAAGACTCTGGAAGGGGTCGCTGCCCAACCCAAGCCATAGGTTTCTTTGGAGGGGCTCCTCTTCCTCCTCCGCTCTGTGCTCGGTCTTCAGGAACTCCGTTCGAGCCACTCGAGTTGCTGCTGCCACTCCCCGGTGGAATTACTGGCAAAAACCAATGTGTAAGGTTATTTTTGTGAAAAACAGCACATTCAAAACATTTATTTGAAAGTAATTCCTACTTAAAAGGAAAGACATCCAAACACTCATTAAAGCAAGCTTTACTATTAGGAAAGACATCCAAACACTCATTAAAGCAAGCTTTACTATTGAACTAAATGATTTTGAGTCAATCGCCCTCAAAATGTTTTAGCTCCAATCAGTAGTTCATTCTCGTGCATCTAAACATACAGCGATATCTAGAGCATGTTCAGCACACTCACTAGAGATCATGTGGCGACGGAGAGCCAGTCTGAGACAGCGAAATGGAAAATGACCTTCTTTCAAAAACTGAAGATTTCAGTCTAGCCTTGTCTCGTTTTCTAAAAGTGAACAGGAAAATATCCCGCAATTCCAGCTAGAGTTGGCAGTTCAAAATAATTTATAGATTCCGAGATCTTCTAAATCAGTGGCCACTGATTTGCTTGTTTGTTTGTTAACGACCATTTCAGGTCACATAAATATTCGAGTTTATTTGCTATTCTCAAGGATATGATTGAAACTCTCGTATAATATGACAGATAGAACAAGACAGTACAACAGATTTACTATACAAAGAAGGAAATACACCCAGGGGAAAGTCGTAATCGAACCGACGCCTCTGACTGTGCGCAGGCAGGTACCGGAACCAGTGGCCACTGATTTCATCACAAGTTTACCAATACAGTGGGAGAACCCTAGCGCTCTCTGCTTTTGCATCGTTTTTCGCCATTGAAACAACGGCAAATCAACACTATCTCTTCTTGGATTCTACTTATCTACCAAAATCTGAATATAAACGTAATTCCATGGTTACGGCTTGTTTACTGCAAAGGCGGCAAGAGTGAAATGAACAGGAGTTCGTATTTTGCAAAGACAACGTCCTCAAGGAAAAAAGTGAGTTTACTATTAAAAATATACCTTTAAAACAAATGATTACCTAATGTATTGCGAGTCTGTGTGAAACGTTTTAATGTGCCTTCTATTCGTCCAAAAAATGGCGTTTCACAGTTGTCAAATTATTACGATTACTAACATATTGTTCTTTGCTTTTATTTTGAGTTCGTACTAACAAAACGAAAAGTTAACGCAAACAATATATTTGATTTGAAAACAAATATAAATTAATAAAATGACCTATTATTTTATTTTTTATTGAAGTGGTAGAAGGAAGAAAATGGCTTATGTACTGAGCAGGGTTGCCAAATTTAAATATAGCAAATATGAGACGAGGGACCCCAACAGGGAGAAGATAATGGGTTCCTCCCTCTCCCCAGGCCTCGATATTCGGTATCGGACCAGTTTTTTAATATCCGGAATCAGATCCTGCCACTCCACGAAAGATCTGGTTATCCAGCATGTAAGTGTTGATTTTTTAAACTTAATTAATCAGCATATTTGGAAAATACTGTATATGTATTAAAAGTTTATTACATATTGAGAAGCGGTGGGGAGTTTAAAAATAGTCTAAAATTTACAGGTTTCAAATATCAAAGCCGGATATCTGGTATGGATGCGTCACAAAAGGTCACCGGATATCCGATATCTGGCAAAATCAATATC
This sequence comes from Octonoba sinensis, assembly GCA_038502835.1. NCBI lineage: Eukaryota > Metazoa > Arthropoda > Arachnida > Araneae > Uloboridae > Octonoba > Octonoba sinensis. The sequence goes on along the minus strand of CM076598.1, from coordinate 199,072,096 downwards.
CTGGCGAGAAATCGGGACTTTTGCCATCCCGTATTGAAGTTCCTCGGTAGGCGGGACAATTTCTCAAAATACCGGACTGTCCCGGAAAAGCCGGGAAGTTTCGCAATGAATCAAAAGTGTTATCAATAATAACTAAATTCCACGTCTCTTCATTTTTAATAATTTATGCGACATTCAATATTTTTCATAGTGCAGCTTGATAATTTGAACTTAAATAGGGTCAGTTGGGGTAATTGTAAACATGGAGTAATTGTAAACAAGCTTCATAACTACAGTTGTGGTGGTTTTGAAAACATAACTGCTTGTGAGTGATAAACTGGCGGCATGGGGAAGACATCGAAGCAGTTTGGTAAGTTTTGAAACAACTGTGGAGGGGTCACTATTGTTTGAAAATTGCACTGCGAAAAAAGTTGTTTAACAAAATTTAGTGATCTTACATTTTCCTCTCCAGCTCATCTACAAAAGCGATGTAAGCAGTTTCAACCATTTTTATCTGTCATATGGAATGCTGCTAAAGACATTTAGTTATGAATTTAATCCTCACTGTTATTTTTCATGTGTAAGTTAGGTGTTTACAACTACCCCATATATTTCGTACTCTGGGGTAATTGTAAACACTTAAATGTATCCTATTTCCAATATTTTGAAGGGACAATAAGTATTATATTTTGATGTAAATGACACTTTTGTGTCTATTTTACATAACTGTTGTTGTTGTTGCTAATGCCTCTTGGAAATCCGAGCCTCCCTTGCAGGGTGAGCATGAGTTAAGGAAGCGCGTACTGATTATTAATGAGCTCCGCTGGAATGAAGTACACTTGGCTCAGAAGGGCTTAATGATTTTGAACCAGCTCCCAGTTGAGAGACCGTCGCCTAGGTTGGTCCCTCAGCGGAAATTATTTCTAACTTGGGTGGACATTTGGAGCGACGATGTATTTTACGTGCACTCGGTCTCAGAGTATTCAGTCACGGGAGGTGGTCACCCTCTCAAGAGTTAACTATTGCCAGTTGTGCTTCACTTTCTGTGTTCTGTGGGACCCAAGCTTAACCGACTGATCCACTGCGGGACAAATTTTACATAAATTTGTCGCATTACTTATTTTTTTGCAATATATTTCTCGTTAAATGATCTCAGCCGACTAATAACATAACTCAGCGGACCACAGGCGGCCTGTTGGACGCAGATTGAGAACCATTGCTCCAGAACTTCTTAAGCGTTCAAGCAGACTGTGTATGAAACAATTTTCCATTTGCATCAACCTTATTCGGAAATAAATCACTGTTTACAATTACCCCAGATCTCTGGGGTAATTGTAAACACGAGCTCGTTCGCTAACAAATAGTCATAAAGTCAATATTTTTGCACACATTTACTCACAAGAAGTACAGTAGTGGCTACAATGCTCACAATTTTCTCTGAATTCATTCAATAGGTAGGGAAGGATCAAAAGTTAAAACATTGAAAAAGCGTTTACAATTACCCCAACTGACCCTACTATGTTACAGAAGTTAGTTTAATTTGGTGAGATAAGTTTTTATGGCAAGTTTTGAATACCCAGTGGAAGTTCAGACATCTAAACTAATTGCGTCTGAGATCTGTTCGAGTTCCGGAAAGTTCGGATTTACCGGTTGGTCTAATTTAACTCTTGTAATTAACTCGATAGTGATCTCAGCTCCGAAACTCTTTGTTATAAGGCAATAATGAAATAATTTTACCCCTAATAAAGCATGAGTAATTACTACGCCATCTACGTAATACTAATTTGCACATTGACAATTTTTCACAAGTTGAACCGCCTTTTACGATCCCCTTTTTAAACACAGAGGGTGATCTAACTTAGGTCCTGTACTTTTGTTTGTACATGCTGGTTCATTAGAAAGTTTTGGCTTTAAAATTGATAATATTCACATACATTTGCGAGGTTTGATTAGATACTTTACTAATTAAAACTCGTGTGTTAAAATCAATAAATAATGAATACAAAACTCATTGATTAAAAAATAAGTAATTAAATAAAGAGTTTGGAGGCGAAGAGGTTTTTCTAAAACGGGCACAAAATTCATTCGGCCTCAGTTAAATATACTATTGGATAAATTACAATGAAAGATTGTAATTTATCCATTCAAAATGATATATTCGAAATAAGTGATGTAGTGGGAGCAAGTTTTAATAGCATGTTTAGCACATAAAATCATGTGATTTATGAATAATTGCAAAGCAATTTTGAATAGAAAAGAAATTATGTATTTGTGGGTTTGGAGACCACATAGTAGCTAATTCAAGCGTTATTTCTAGCTGGTGTAGATTAATTTTTAAGATTTGATACAATATTGCCCGACTTTCATTTTATGCTCTTAGTAATAAAATTTAGCGATCAGATGGCTAGATATTTTGTGCGGTTAGTTATTATAGAAACTTATTTCCGTCATTCCGTCCATGCTTTGCATAATATAAACGTCAAAAATAAAGAAATTAAAATTCAATCTGAATTGAAAAGAATACTCAAATTTTAGTTCAAAATATAAAAGAAATAAATAAAATAAAAAAAAAGCCTGATGCAGCTTAAAAATTGTATCGATATTTGGAACGACTAATATAGTGCTCCACGCAATGATATATTTTTATTTTTTGTTTTCAAATTACTATTATGATGTGGCCTGACTAATTGCAACGAAACTTTTTATTTTCAAAAATGTTAATGCGAGAAAACTTTTTTTTGTACACAGTAGAACATTTTATAATTAAAAAATTACCCCAATGTGTTTATGCAATTAGAACGCCTATATTACTTCTTACAATGACCCCTCACTTGCACACCCTATCATTCATAGAAAGGGCTTTGAGTTTCACCGTGGCCTTTGATTTTGTTGTATTTTTATTGATGAAGCATGTAATCGATACAATTCATCGTATTTTATTTAATTAAAGTGGCAAAACTTCTACATTTTAAACTATATTTTATTTTCTTGACATCAGAGGTTGCATTTTATGATTATTAAAAGTCGACTGATATCGATTGAGGAAAATAAAGTCCGATATTCTTCTGTAAATGTGAGGCAAATTTATCCCCCATTCGTAATTTATCCCATAGGAACGAATATGATTTCCCGACGAAAAAGTTTTTTCTCCCCGATCGGCCCGGGGGGGGGGGGGGGCAAGGGTTTCTCTACAGGGGGCAATTGCCTCCCCTGCCCCCTAGCTGGCACCGCTCTTGTTAAAAAAACTAAACTAACTTAGCTTTTGAACCGTAGTTATTGATTTCTCCTTTTTTTCAAATCTAATTTTATGCCTTCCAAGCTGTTTGGATTGTCCGTAATTTCAGATTTCCGGGGGACGGATTTCTGAGGTTCCGCTGGATTTTAATTTATTTTTCTGTATTTAATTTATATTTCCTGAGTGAAGCATGAAAGTTTTAAAATGCTTCCCCCCAATGTTACGATTAAAATTATGCTTATACATGCACATCCTCTTCTTAGGGAAAATAATCTATTGTTTACCAGCATTGTGCGCATTATAGTTGATTTTTTTAAAGTATAAAAAAATGAATGCTTTATCGAATCAACCGTATCTGTTTGATATTTGTTTATGATCGCAGCTATTTCATGTATTTTAGAATTTGGCACATTACAATTAAGTAGGGGCAAGCATGTAGTTTAGGGGGGGGGGTCAGGAGGGGCAAATGCCCCCCACCTGACTTTTAGAATATTAAGGTATTAGATATATGTATATATTCTGTCGTTTATTCATGTAATGTATATTTAGTATACATATCCCACTCCTGGAAAATTTTGAACTGACGGGGCTGCGGGAAAATTTAAAAATTTTGAGATTTTTACGCTATTTGAATTGTACTACATGCTTAAAGTATCAAACCATCTGTGTATCTTTTTACCAATTTTACATCAATGTAATAAAAATACCGAAGAGCTGCTTTATGTTGCAGAGGTTAGGGGTATCCGCATTATGATGTAGCTGCGGTGTAACGATTGAAACATATTTTTACATAACGTAAATGAAAGACATTTTTACATTAATGTAATAAAAATACCGAAGAGCTGCTTTATGTTGCAGAGGTTAGGGGTATCCGCATTATGATGTAGCTGCGGTGTAACGATCGAAACATATTTTTACATAACGTAAATGAAAGACATTTTTACATTAATGTAATAAAAATACCGAAGAGCTGCTTTATGGTTGCAGAGGTCAGGGGTATCCGCATTATGATGTAGCTGCGGTGTAACGATCGAAACATATTTTTACATAGCGTAAATGAAAGACATTTTTACATTAATGTAATAAAAATACCGAAGAGCTGCTTTATGTTGCAGAGGTTAGGGGTATCCGCATTATGATGTAGCTGCTGTGTAACGATCGAAACATATTTTTACATAGCGTAAATGAAAGACATTTTTACATTAATGTAATAAAAATACCGAAGAGCTGCTTTATGTTGCAGAGGTTAGGGGTATCCGCATTATGATGTAGCTGCGGTGTAACGATTGAAACATATTTTTACATAACGTAAATGAAAGACATTTTTACATTAATGTAATAAAAATACCGAAGAGCTGCTTTATGTTGCAGAGGTCAGGGGTACCCGCATTATGATGTAGCTGCGGTGTAACGATCGAAACATATTTTTACATAACGTAAATGAAAGACATTTTTACATTAATGTAATAAAAATACCGAAGAGCTGCTTTATGTTGCAGAGGTCAGGGGTATCCGCATTATGATGTAGCTGCGGTGTAACGATCGAAACATATTTTTACATAACGTAAATGAAAGACATTTTTACATTAATGTAATAAAAATACCGAAGAGCTGCTTTATGTTGCAGAGGTTAGCGGTATCCGCATTATGATGTAGCTGCGGTGTAACGATCGAAACATATTTTTACATAACGCAAATGAAAGACATTTTTACATTAATGTAATAAAAATACCGAAGAGCTGCTTTATGTTGCAGAGGTCAGGGGTATCCGCATTATGATGTAGCTGCGGTGTAACGATCGAAACATATTTTTACATAACGTAAATGAAAGACATTTTTACATTAATGTAATAAAAATACCGAAGAGCTGCTTTATGTTGCAGAGGTTAGGGGTATCCGCATTATGATGTAGCTGCGGTGTAACGAAACATATTTTTACACAACGTAAATGAAAGACATTTTTACAGTATCACTAATAGATTTCGAATTACAATTTTATCGAAAGTAAATCTCATACGAGTATTTTAATAAACTGCCTTTAAGTATAATAATGTACAAAAGTACATTAATGATAAATTATACCATTAGTAGAGTAGTACTTGGATTTTGAACGTTTCTTATGAAGAATCTTAGTTTGGTTTGATGAATGATTCTTTTACTATTATGTAGAGGTTATATAGAGAAAATAATAAAGAATATATTTGATCAAGATATTAAATTGAAAAGTATACTGTGTACAGTCACTTGTATAAATTGTTGTCACAATTTGGTTAATGATTCTTCTATTCCGCAAGTTTGGCATTAGTTTCTATAGTCAATTTTTCCGTTCTTATTCATTTTATTTGTTGTTTTGGAGCTATGTTTGTTGTAATTGCTTTAATTTTTATGTACCTTATTTTTTAGTTTTTGTTCTGGTCTTTGTTATTTTACCTTGTTCTCTGTTCTTTTGCTTATATCCCTTTTCCTCCCTCCGCCCCTGCCTTTTTTATATGTGTACATTGTTTTTGCATTTTATTTTTCGGTTTTACTGTTTTTCTGTACTTATTTCCTTCTATTTTAATTATTTGTAATGTTACTTTTATGCCTTGTTTTAATTATTTTAGCGTTTTTCTGCTTCCTTTGGTCCTTCTTGTTTTTTTCTGTTTCTTTTTGCATGAGTTTTATTTCCCTTTCTTTGTTTCTTGACTAATTAGGTGCGTTAGTTTTAGGTGTTTTCTTATTCTCACTGATCGCAGGATAATTCCCTGCATTGGCTATTTAAGCTGTGTTTCTGCTGATCAGTTTGTTTCAGTTGGATGTTTTTCATCTAGAAGTTCACTCTTTTGCATTGATAAAAGAGGTTCCTTGTAACCTCGAAACACGTATCTGCAACTTTTTGCAAATTGTGTGATTAATTTTACGTTGATTTTCAATATTTTCTTTGTAGTACAAAATCTTACATTTTATTTTATTATTCAGTACTGCAGCTTTCAAAATGTTCAGTTGAAGTGTAGAGAGAGAGAGTATGTGAATTTATTATAAGGAGTTTTTAAAAGTAATTGCCAACAGTTAACTGTTAAGTGAGTTAAATGCAGGATACTGTAAAAAATTTGGTGGTACGCTGCAATAAAAAGTGGTAGGTACCATCAAATTTTTAACATTGAATGACTATTCATTTATTTGCTCAAATTTGGAAATACTTCAATACATGTCTGTCTTTCTAGAATCGACAGTTCACTTTGTTACAGTTCATTTTGATACAAAAGGTTTGGACAAATAGGATGGGATGTGGTGCCCCATCTCGACGAAAATATTTATTATGAGAACGTATTCCTGAGTGCTCTGCATGAGTTCACTCCACGCTGAAAATGGTACAGTTGGCATCTACTTTGAACATCTAGTTTTAAGTAGTTAGGGATGTCAATAAGTGGATTTTTGAAAGCTAATCATACCGCTATTGAGTCTTTTTGTTGTTCATATTTACACCTGAATTTAAAAGATACCTTTAAGGTACAGATGGAGCTACCAGCTTTGAGTCTTTGTTTTACAAATGAGTAAGAAAACGCAACAAGGATCTTTCAGTTTAGACCAATTAGCTATGGAAAGGTAGAGCTGTTGAAGCCCTTGCCATTCACTCTGGTGGCTTTTGCGCAGAGATTGTTTCTTCAGGTCTTGCTCACGTGATTTATTTATGTACCATTAAACTCTGCCCACTTGCGTGTCTAGTTCTTAAAGGTCGAAGGAATTACACTTTTCTGCGTGGAACGTGGCCCTAGACTCTAGAGTGAATGCTGTTCATCAAGGAAATTACATCATTATTTTGCAAGTAACACATAAAAACAAAAATTTAGTTGCTTCATGCGGAAACTTTGAAAAATTATAAACTTTGATCTTCAGTTACAAAAAATAAACTTACGTCTTTTTGCTGGCCAGATCTCTAGTAGATATTTAAAAACTTCGATAGGTTTTCGAAGGTCTGCAACTGGTGCACCAGTTTCAGTATGGCACATGACAACTGGTCCAAAGCAAATCGCAAGACTTTGACTGCTCATTTTGTTGCGGTCGCTGTGTCCTGTCACTAATTTTAGATGGTCCATTAAATACAAGACGGTACACTGGAAGAAAAGGAGAACATACTCTCAAACCAAAATACACATAAATGAGCATTTTTTCACAGAGCTTACATTGCACACATTGCTTGCAAAATTTTTTGCTACACATTAAAAAAGAAAAAAAAAATCCTTCACAATGAAGCGTTTCAGTAAGTATTTAGTGAAATTCTTGCCTTGAAAGGCAGAAACTGCTGCTGATTGGGTATTATGCGTTCATAACGCTTCGCTTCAGGGTCCCGCAATACGCGGTAATTCTTTATCAAATAGGGTTATGGGTGATACTGTTCTATCATTACCCAAAGTGATCTGCTTGGCAGAGAGCCAAGAAGAATCCATTCATGTTCAAGGGAAGAACTGCTGGTATAAGGAGTGTGCCGTTTTTGCTCTCGTTCTAGTTCGTTTAGCATACTTGGCTTCTTCCGAACGGATGCTATATGCCAATTAATTTAGATGCTTTCAGCAAACAGAGAAGCAAACATTCGGGTTCGCGTACTAAGTAAACTCACCTGCAATACCAACTTCCCTAAAACTCGAATGGATTCGCTCTTTTCTGCCATGCGCAGAGATGTCCAAATGTCAAAATCCCGTGGTCGAACTTTAGAACAGCTCCAAAAGTCCCCTGTTATTTCTACGCGAGAAAAATCTCGCTTGCGCTGGGTCTTATATTGCGGGACTCAGAAACAAAGCTTCTACAGAGATTCTAGTGTTTATTGCTGCGATGCTTGTTGCTTTAGTCTAGATTTAATGCATGGCATATGCTTTTCCCATGCGGGAATAGCTGCTGTTTACAGCGTATGAATTAGCTCAACTACACTCTCAGAAACGCATGCTCAAATCTCACGAAACTTTCGTCGTATTTGACGAAATGGCTTCGTGAAAAATGCTCCGAGTAATATTTTCCTCAAATTGGCGAAATTTGTGCAGTAACTTTTTAAAGTCACGTGATCGAGCGAGGAAAGAGTCGTTGTAAATGACGAAATATTCTTGACGATTCCAGAATCGTCAAAAGTGAGTGTTCTATTTCTGAGAGTGCAGCATATCTCACTGGAAGCACCTTCCACTGAGATGTATTTTTGTACAAAAGAAAAATATCTGAATGCGACAATCGGAACTTTAGTTGCGCAACTGTATTTTTACTTTTATTATTATTATTTGGGGCAGGGTTTATTGATTTAAATCAGCTTGATTTAAATCAAATGATTTGATCGCAGAAAAAGACTTATTCCTCGTGGCGTTTTACCGCACATGTTGGGTGTGAACCGTATAGATCTAACTAAGAGTAGCCCCTAGTAAGGTCTCTATGGTGTCAAGACACCAGTGATACATAACACGAAATCATTAAAAGCAACTCCATCTAACATAGAAGTAAATCATATGTGCACCTGTGAGAAACTTTTTTTTTTTTTACGAATAACTTTTTTAATAGGAGCCAGGGAAAAAATTAAGTTTATCAATTAGTTCTATAAGATTGAAATTGAATTTAAGAATATTAGTAATTGTACGTTATTGAAACAGGAATCCAAAGTCATATTTTAAATTGCAGCAAATTCTGATTTCTTCTGAAGCTTGATCTAAGCATTTTAAACGGTATTAAATTACGCTTGCGCACCATAGAACTTAATTGTGCACCCAATCGAGTTTTCGTTAAGAAAAGCGCGATTTTAGATCATTTCCAACTCAATTTGAATGTGATAGCCAAAAAAAAAAAAACTTTTTTTGGCCTACCCTGTTACTTTGATATTAACAAATTGTATACGTCTCGGTGAATCATTTCCCTATTCCCCTTTCAATTGCAGCAAATTTTGAACTTTTGCTATAATATAATTGAACTAAATCTGCATGTCTACGATTTTAACTATAACTAAGAAAATTCTTGATGAATAAGGCCATGTTGTTATTTACATTTACTGAGATTCCTTTATTTCTTAAATCTTTTTGATAAGTTTTGTGAACAAGCAACATTTTGAGACATGACGCATCACATTATTCAAAAATTGGCATTGGCCTAATCAATGACCCTTTACTGCATTATTGCTACAATTTATTTTATACAAAACTTAAAATCTTTTGTAACTGAAAAGGAGCATTTATACGTCCAGTACTAATAAAGTATTCGACAAAATTCATATTTATTCTTCATTTATTTGTCTTCTTCTATCAGCCTCAGTGGAAAAAATAATAATCTAGGAATGAAAAAATCTTAGATTTTTCACAGTTTTTTATTAAATCCATTTAGTTAATAAATCGTTAACTTCATGACAAGAACATTCATCATGACTACATGTATTTTAATTTAATTTTCAAAAGAAGAATTTCCACGGCAAGTATAAGCGCTTTATAGCCAATTGAGGTAACCTCAAAACGTACTGAGTCAAACGGGAACAACCAAAACCCTTCATAGCATTTACCGATTAAACGGGAACGACTGAATCGGCAACTAAAGCCTGATTTTGGGGAGGGTTGTGGAAAATCATTACATATTATATTTGACAACATGTCACAACCAAAGGTTCGAGGAGGGGTGACCTTCAAAATTTCCTCTTGTTGCGACCTTGTCAGGTTTACGAGGAGCCCCTTATGCATGCAAATACACCTCCGATTCAAAATATTAGAATAATTGAGAAAAAGTAACGATAAAAACATTATTTTCCATTTATTTATTTTTGATACTAAGTAAATGCAATTAAACTTCTTATAACTTAAATCTGTAATGTTTAGATAAGTTTTTAACATTTACAAAATATAAAACATAATAAATCATGTATACAATAGCTTTCTGAAACACATCAAAGTATTAAAATAAAATTTAGCTTGGTTCAAAATATTGGAATATTTTATTTTAAGCAAAAATATCACCTTATGAATATGAAGTAAATGGTAGTTAATATTTTGTAGCATCCCCTTTAGCTTTAGTAACAGCGTATAATCGATCTCGCATACAATATACTAGGTGTTTACACCTTTCTATCAATATTAACCCAACTATACCTTATACGTGCCACTAACTCAGTTTTACTTGAAGGAGGGATTTTCTTGGAGTTTTTTCTTCATAATACCCCATAAGTTTCCGATGATATTAATGTCTGGTGAATTTGGTGACCAAAGAAGTACCTCAATTTTGCGTTGGCGGAACCAATTCTTGGTTGACACCAAGTGATGCGGTGACACTAAATCTTATTCAAAGATGAAATCATCTTCAAATAAATCTTCTGATGATGAAATCATGTAATATTCCAAAGTTTCTTGATATATCTGAGAGTTAACATTTTCGTAGACGATTCATAACTTTCCAGGTCCTTCTGCGCTCATGCAACCCCAAACCATGACACCAGCAGCAAATTGTACCGAACGTTTAAGACATTCTTTATCAGATGCTTCTTGCTCCATTTTCCAAACCTTGATTACCATATGAAACAAAAAATATTTTCCTCACTAAATATTTTTTCCCAATCTTCTTCGCTTGATAAACGCCTTGATTTGCACCAATTCGCGCTTTTGTTTGGCAGTCCATGAGAGGTTTTGTTTTTGGTACACGAGATTCAAACTTAAATTTATAGAGGCGTCTTAATGTTGTCGATTTAGAAACTTCAACTCCTTCTCTCCATGTTTGGTACAAGAATCGCCCGCTTTTAACCCTTTAGGGTCAGGTGGGGTAAAGTGGTCAATGGGGTAAAGTGGACATTAGGGTGTCCCTTATATTTCAAAGTATTCATTTTATAACGCATAGGTCTTAGTTTTGTTCATTTGCTTCTAAAACACTCAGAAATAAATTTTTACCTTCATTGGACGTCAATAACCCGTGCCGAGTTGCATCGAATCATGTTCATACATGTTCGTACTGTGCTACCGCCAGGAGAAAAACCTCAGACGAAGAATTCATTGCGAGTTGGCGCCAAGAAAATAGGCGACAGTTGCGTTTCGCTTTGTACTTCGGTGTTGTGTTGGGCGAAATGGATTCGTAGCTGTTGTGTGATAATTCGCCAAATGTAGCTGCCAGATTTAAAGCTTTCTCCCCTGCAGGTTTCGACTCGGCTGTTTGTGGCAACTCGACGCAAAGTCTTTCTCGTGGTGGTAATACAGTACATGTTCTTACATGTACTATGCAGCAGCATCGGCTCGCAGCGGCCGTCTACTCGCTGTTTGTCATTTGTTCTTAGTTACTGCTGTGGTTAATACGTATGTGTTACACTTAAAAAATGACTGTGGAGTTAAGAAGTAATAAAAAAAATATTTTCTTAGTTGGTGATGTAAATTTTCAAATAACAGGCGCAAAGTTGCCGTCTAACCGCCAAGTTCTAGCTGTACTTTTTTTTAACATTCGCGAAGTTAAATTGACGGTTAGTGAAAGCGCAAATCTTGCCATTCGAGAATGCGTTATATTTTGGGAAAAGGCTAGAATCCCTACGAGAGCTACACCTAACTGCGTAAAGAAACTTGTAAATCTTTATAATGCTTGGAGGATGTTGCAAAAAAATTCAAAAAAAATTGAAGATGTTTACAAGCAGCGTGAGGAGGAATTTAAAAGTAGTTTAGATAATTTATTTGATATTGCACACGCTGATGCTTTAGAGCGCATAAAAATAGAAGAAGATAAAATATTTTTACAAAAACAAAGAGAACCAGGGCGTCCCGGATGTTTAGCGGGTGTAGACAAAAAGTTAACGGAAAAAGAAGAAAGGGCAAGGCAGAAAAAAATTAAAAGAAGAGAAAAAAAGGCATGAGCAAATGTGTTTTGAAAGTGTATCCTCATTTCTTGCTACACAAGATGTTTTACAAGGGCAAGGACATCACGATGAATCTACTAGCTCTGATGAAAGCCTTGAGGAACCCATACCATCCACTTCTCAAACGGTATGTTCTGCAACTATTACGAAAAGAGGAAGGAGAGACTTTATCTCGCCTAAGTTAGTTGCAGCTTTAGATAGATGCCAATTAAGCATAAGGGATTCTGTCTATATACTCCAGGCTGTAGTAGAAGCGCTAGATCTTAGCTGTGAAGATTTCCCGATAAACAAATCTTCCATTCAACGCATTCGTACTAAGACTAGAAAAGATAGAGCGGAATCTATAAAATCAGATTTCCATAATAATATGCCCGAAATGGTGACTATTCATTGGGATGGAAAATTATTACCTGGACTGGACGTGAGAAGTTTTAAAGAAGAACGCCTGCCTATTCTAATTTCATTTGGAGGAAAGGAACAACTTCTAGCTGTGCCCAAATTAGAGAGCTCTTCCGGCCAGAATCAAGCTGAAGCTGTGTTAAACGCACTTTATGACTGGAACCTGGATGACAAAGTACAAATAATGTGCTGTGACACAACTGCGTCTAATACAGGGCGAGTGAAAGGAGCTTGCATTCTTTTGGAACAAAAATTGGACAGGGAATTACTACTCTTTGCTTGCCGCCATCACGTTTATGAACTGGTTTTAAAATGTGTGTTTGAAACAAAAATCCAGCAAGTCACAACTAGCCCTGATATCCCAATGTTCAAAAAGTTTAGGGACAACTGGAAAAATATTAATCCTGCTGCTATTGAAACATGCACCGATATTGTCAAACAACATTTTAGTGATGTAACAATTGAAGAATTGTTGACATTTTATAATCAAGAGCTGCAAAAAACCATCGTACGTGACGATTATCGAGAACTGGTTGAGCTATCTATTACTTTCTTAGGAGGAGATAAAGAGAAAAAAATTAAAATCAGACCTCCTGGAGCGATGCATCAAGCAAGATGGATGGCTAGAGCTATTTACTCTTTAAAAATTTGTTTGTTGCAATCCCAGTTAAAAATCAGCGCCAAGGATAAACGAGCTCTTCAAGACGTTTGTTTATTCATTGCGGTTGTATATGTGAAACCATGGCTTGGATGTAGTGTGCTGGTAAAGGCACCAAATCAAGATTTGTGCTTTTTAAAAAAGCTTAAAGAATATGAAACTGTTGACAAATTCATCTCCAAAGCAGCCCTGAGCAAGTTTAGTCAACACCGTTGGTACTTGTCAGAAGAAATAACCGTTTTGTCGCTCTTTGATGATGAAGTTAGTGAACAAACCAAGGAAAACATTGTAGTGAACTTACAAAGAGAGAGTTTTTATGATTCTGGGAAGAGATACATTCCATCAAAAGAAGACATGTCTGATTATTTGTATGGTAAGTTTAAATTCAATATTTAATTTAATATTCATTTATTGTACTGTTATTCCGTTTTTTCTAAACTAAATTATACTGCCTCATCCATTGTTACAGCTAAATCATTAAGTGATTTTGTGTCTTTGAAGAGCACAAATTTATTTTCTCGATTGAAAATCGATAATAACTTCCTCCAGCAACCCGTCGCTACGTGGGCCTATTTAGAAGCGAAAAGAAAAGTTCTTTCTTTGAGAGCAGTTAATGATACAGCTGTAAAACTTATGCAAGATTTTCATGGTTTGAAGAACAAAAGCAATTTTTGCTACGCTGTGTGCAAGAGCATAAAAATCTGTACCCAGACTGTAAAAAAGAAACCCTCAAAAGGAAATATCCTGCTAATCAGTGATTGTATCTTCTTTTAATAAATCTGTATACATAAAAATGAATATGTGTCTGTCTGTCTGTCTGTACTCGATAGATTTAAAAACCATACATTTACATCCAACAGCGGTGAAAATTTGGGAAACTATTAGGCATATCCCCGGGAAGGTTTTTGTAATTTTTTTTAAAAATCAGTGTTTGGGTTCTAGGTGCTCCCGAACAAATATCCCAAAAACATCAAAAAAACATTTAATTTGTAATATTTGTTTAAGGTGTAACGATATTTATTAAATATTTCAATTGATTTAGTTACGTAACGGAAAGGGTGAGAAACAGAATTTTTCAAATCTTCAAAGCTCAGTCGGCACGGGTTAATGTTGATGTAGGAAGATAAAATTTTGTATTTGAGTAAGTCTGGATAGTTTAAAAAGAAATTGGGGGTATGCGTTTCGAAAATAAAAAAAAAAAAATTTTCATCCATATAAGGGACACCCTAGTGGACATACAGCAAATAAAAAGCTATAGCTTTGAAATAAATAAAGGAATTGGTTTAACTTTTTTAATTTTAGCTTTTATTAATTAAAAATTAAATTTTACATACAAACTTATATTAATAGCAACTCTTTAGGTGGCGAAAAACTCGATTTGTTTGTTTATACTACACTTTGAAATTGAAACAGCTCTTTTAACTTCTCTCTGACATTCTGTTTTAAAGAATTTTCAGCAAATGGACGGTGCAGGTAGTTTTACACAGATCTCAAAAATACTTCCTAACTAACCGCGAAGCTAGATTTAGTTTATATATTATTTTACAGTAGTTTAAGTAAGATGGGGTAAAGTGGTCATAGTATTAGGCTTTACATGCGCGGATGTTCTAAAATTACTTTAGGTTAATTTATGTGGTAGACCAGGAATTGACTGGTATAGGAATTCACAGGAGCTCAGTTTCCATATTTATTTTCAATATTTAACTATTAGAGGGAATTCAAGCTATTTACGCAAGAAAATTAATTTTGAAGACTGCAGTACTCGCACTTCTTTTGTCAGAAATTAAGCCACGAGCCGATACTGTGTTTTGAACTTCCATTTTGTTCAGATTGCCCCCTTAGAGTTTCGCTCCAGAAAAGCAGTAAAATTCAAGAATCAAGTCACTGATATTTTTAATGTGTTAGTTAAGAACTTAGAAAACTATTTGACGAAATATTTTGATTAAAAAGTGTATGTAATTAATTTCATAGGGTAAATACTCTGTGGCACTTATTAGCTGTAAATAAATAAATACTTATAGACTGAGCATTATATTTATGTAAATCCCTTAATTTTCAGTTTAAATACCTAGACAAACTACTTCTGTAAAAAAAATTACTGCAGATCATAATCCGATAGATAAAGGGTTAAAACGGTTTTTCTTCACTATACGCTTCAGTGTTCTGTGATCTCTTACAGATGTTTTTGGTTTTCGGCCGCCATTTCGGCAATTATTTTGAAATTTTCCATTTTTCATTTAATATTGTGTTAGTATTTTACTAACTCATGATTACGAACAATGTAAATAATTCGCTATATAACATTGACTTTTACCGTGAAGATACAAATAAACTATGCGAAGTTTAATCGATTCAGGAATGTCCCTTACACGACACACTTTAAGACAAAAAAGCCCACAAACAGCAAAAAGAATACTGATTTTTAAATAAAATCGTCTGAATTTACTCAATGATGCCACCAGTTAGGAATTGGTGATAATTAAAGGAGAACTATTGTGAAATATTCTAATATTTTGTACTACTTGAATAAATATTCTAATGTTTTGTGCTACTTGCATAAATAGTCTAATACTTTGTGCTACTTGAATATATATTCTAATATTTTGACTTTTTAAAATATTTTTTTTTTAAATCTTTTAAAAAATGACATAAATTTTAAGATAATAAATAAGTAATTTAACAATTTCTTAATAAAAATATCGTTTCCATCAAAAGACATTAAATTACCAAACGATATTTTCAATTTGTAAAAAATTTTTTTTCAATATTTTGAATCTGAGGTGTATCATAAAGTATAAGACAAATGATAAAAAATGCTTTGTGGTATTTGATGTATGTAGCTATTTGAATTATTTGTTCTGACAATTTGTTCTTCATTTACGTTGTTTTTCCCTTATACTCATATCATAAGATAAGTATGTTTCGCAAGTTTATTACAAAGAAATTTCGTTGTTGCATATAAGTTCTTAATCTGTCCAGGGGAGGGGGGGGGGGGGGTATTTATTCTGTTATAGCTAGTTTTGAGCTTTGCAATCTTAAAATGAACTTCGTCATTTGGGTTGTATCGCGGACGCCCCTAGGTCGTTATAACCGAGGTCGACGACAAATATGTTTTGTGTAAAACCACTGCTTTCTGTTATGATTTGAAATCTATTTCGTTTCCAAGTTGAGTTCTGTATTAAACACCTTTTAATAAAAGGAGATTACCCAGATTTTTTTTTGCTTCCCTCTCAAAATCCTTCCGAGCTGCTAAATCTTTCTTATGACATATTACTGTGGCAATCCGCTTTTGTTGCTCCCCACATGTACTTTGATGTGGATGTGTCTTTTCTTGGATTAAATATTTAGCAGAGTGTATCCTGGCTTTAAGTAATAGGATTACAATGTTTTCTTTAGGGGAGCTTTATCGCATTAAGACAGAGATGATATGTTAACGACTTTGGTGGAAGCTCATTTCTAACACAAATTCAGAAGAATGTAATATATATATTTATATTACATGCGATAGAACCCCGAACAATCGTTTCTCACCGTGCCATTCATTTTGAACAATATTTACTGGAAAACGAAGAATGAGGGTCAGTATATAGCAGAACAGTACCATTAAAAAATTAAAATAAGACGACACATACGGGGAAACGATGGATCACGGTTCTACTTTATATCGCTTCCTCATCTATCGTTTTCCCGTATATATCGTCCTGCTTTATACTTACTGACCCGCATGCTTGGTTCTCCCTTGTATATTGATTGAAATAAATGATCCCGTAAGAAAATGTTCTATATAATATATATATATGTATATATATATATATACATACAGGGTATAACATTACAACGTTTACAAACTTTGAGGGGGGATAGTAGACATGAAGACAAACATTATAAAATACGAAATCATGGGCACAAACCCTGCCGCGGTAGTGTCGCCACTACCGCTCTAGGAAAGCGTTTCCGACCATGCTGTATGTCATTTTGAAGAAAATAATTACCAAGGGAATAATCTACACGCAAACCGCAACAAAATGCCCATTGCTTATGGTAGTTTAAAATCCCCCTCCCCTATTCACAGTTCAATTTTCGCTAGTTACCAGATACCAATGTTTTCGATTTTAAGCTTAAAATTTAAGTTAAAGGCTTAACTTTAGAATAATTTTAACTCCACACAAAGAACAACGGTAAAAAGTAGTTGTTCGTTACTCTAAAGTCTAAAGTGCCCTCTATCGACATTTTTTTAACGTTACTTTAAAAAAAATTGAAGAAAATCGTGATATAAAGAATGATTTTAGCGAAAACCGCAAGCGAATCGACCGATTTTTCCGTTTGTTATCCTTGTTTGAAATTTTGGACCTTAAACTTTAATGGCCCTTAGCTATTACAGAAGACGTTTGCGCCCTATGGTTTCCTATTTTATAATGTTTGTCTTCATGTCTACTATCACCCCTCAAAGTTTGTACACGCTGTACTGTTACACCCTGTATATATATATATATAGGAAATAGGGAAACTGAACTGAACTGCAAAAATGTGATTATAAAAAAGGAGGGCATTTATTTTAACTTCAATAATCTAATGTGTATTTTGAATTATCTCCAAATTTTGGGAGTCTTCTATGTTTTGTTTTAGTTTTTTTTATTTTAAGCACCATGTTGTCTTATCCATCTCTAGTGTGATGTATACCACATACGTAAACAGTTTTTGTTGCAATAATAAAAGTATTTCGATAGTTTTCCTTTCTTTTTGGCTACTAGCTGGCTCGTTTTAATCACTTAGTAAAATTCTTTACCTTAAGTGCACAAAGAACTGCGGTATATGCCTTTCGTTTTTTTTTTATTATCACTGACCAAACATAAACTGGACTGAGAATAAGTGTTAATTTTTGCTCTTAACACCGAATAGGGAAAGATATTGTTGTCAACCATATTGTTGCCAGTTTATGACATCACTTCTGTTTCATTACTTTCTTTTTGCATTGAAATTTTACCTTGACGGCATCAAAAGGAGTATCTTAAATAATAATAGTATTATGCATATAAATAGACAAATACAAAGCAGTTAAGTACCATGTTCTCCTGTATTTGCCAACCGATTTTCTTACTTTTTTTATGTAGTAGCTATTAACTTTTTGACGCATTTGCCCGTGTCTGACACGGGCGAAAGGTACCAGCAAATTTGCGCATGCCCGTGTCTCACACGGAAGATCTTGTATCTCGCGTTACTTTATTTCTAATGCCCGTCTGAGATCCGTTTGCACGTTTTTTGTATAATAATTTTTTTATATGATTTTCACCCCAAGCCCCGCTCTTTAGTCACCCCTACAACTGAAATCGTCAGAAACAATTTATATTATCTACACTGCTGGCCACCCAAATTGCAACACCAAGAAAGACAAGAGATATCACAACAAAATTTATTTTGTACATAACATGTTGCCCAAGTATCAAATGATTAAATTTATAGACTTCTGTGAAGTGTGGTTCCTGCCAAAATCAGTAGCCAGAGTAGCCGCCATTGTTGGAGATCACCGCTGCTATCCGCCTCGGCATTGATTCAAAGAGACTTTGGATGTGTTTTTGGGGTAAAGCAGACCAAGCAGCTTCCCCACGTTGCCAAAGTTGATCTGGTGTGGCAGCTGGGGATGTACTCTGGGTCAATCGTTGAGCAACCATGGACCACATGTTTTCTATCGGCGAAAGATCCGGAGAGCGAGCCGGCCAGGGAAGCAATTCAATCTGGCGGTTGACGAAGAACCCTTGGACAATGCATGCCACGTGTGGTCGCGCATTATCTTGTTGAAATATGGCTATGGGCAAGCCCTGAAGGTAAGGAAGGACAACTGGTTCCAACACCTCGGAGATATAGCGCTGGCTGTTTAGAGTACCAGCAATGCGTACTAGAGGAGTGCGAGAGGGATATCCAATATCGCCCCATACCATAATACCCGGTGCAGGACCAGTGTGGCGGTGCATAACGCAGCTGTTCAGCATCCTCTCTCCACAGTGTCTCCAGACTCGAATCCGACCATCGTGGTGTTGCAGACAGAAGCGTGACTCGTCAGTAAAGCCAACTTCATTCCATTCTGCCGTCCACATCCTTCTTTCATTCCACCATTGGCGACGGAGACGTCTGTGGTTCTGCGTCAAGGGTAGACGAAGCAATGGACGTCTTGTGGACAGACCACTCTGCTGCAAACGGCGTCGATTGGTACGCGCAGACTCTGGATGATGCGTTACAGACTGAATCTGCTGTGCTATGGTTCGTGATGTGACTGAGCCATCCGTCACTGCCATGCGTACAATATGTCTGTCATCACATGAAGTGGTGCACTGAGGTGGATGCGATCGATCACGTAGGTCCGTCGTACCCTCCAGCATCCAACGATCACATATCTACATTACAGTTGTTTGGTTTCGTCCAACACAACTACCAATTTCCATGAAAGACAATCCACAATCTCGGTAGGCAACTATCCTTCCTCTGTCGAACTCGGATATTTGATCAAAAGACGATCGCTGTTTTCTACGAGGTATAACAGATCGTTTTCTGGAAAAAACCACAAGAAAAACACAATTTCCGTACTTGAAATCGTCGAAATCTCCAAGCCTTAAAAAACACTTTCAAGTAGCGCCACAGACGCGCGTGATGTGCGTCTGCGCTGAAATTCTAATCATTTGCATATCTCACCTCCACTAATGCATGTTGTAAATTTCATATTATTCGCACGCTTCCTTCAGGGTGTTGCATTTACGGTGGCCAGCAGTGTATATGTATTAATACTCTAGCCTGTTTTTCTGTCGGTTCGCGAGTTCTTCCTTATGCCTTTATCAAATTATATGATTTACCCATCATTTTAAAGCTAATCGTCCGGAAAATAGACCCACGGTCTAAAAATATTAACCGCTTATTAATTAAACCGCTTCTCTTAAACTTGAAGTTTAAAATCATGTCCTTTAATGGATGCCAAATTGGTGTTGTGTATGCTGGCGCCATGTGTTATCAAGTAAACAAAGAAACTCTTCTGCTTTAATTGTGTAAAATAATGGACAGTTTTAGCTGCGCCTGTGTGTTAAACTTATTTAATCGTTAGGCTCTACACTCATTTATATTACGAATGTGTAGAGCCTAACCAATCAACAGTAATACATTTTAAGTGATGGAACTGCTTCGTTATTGTATTTTAATGCTATGTATACTAATAAGAAAAAAAAATAATTCTTTTATTATTTTGAATATCTAAATAATAATGGGAAAAGAATTTTAACAGCTATTTGTACTGATGTGTTCAGTTACACGCCTTCTTTTTTTGCCAACACCCGTTTATTTTTTCCCATACATCTTCATTAGCCGCGTTCACATGGCACTTTTGTAACCCGCAAATCCCCTCTCCAATTCCGAAAAAACCCGTTTGGAAAAAACCCCGTTCACATGAGAAAAGAGGTTTTGTCTCGGAAAGCGGTTTTACCCATCATCCTTTGCGCACTGTTTACAATTTTTACGCATGCTATTGCCGTTTTCTTGCTTTCGCTTTTCTGAATGTTACAGTTTAAAACAAATTCTAGGGAAAGTCTCGGCTGAGGATGTTTTAGACCTGATTTTTTGAAAAAAATAATTGCATTCACGATTTAAAAATTACATATAATTGCTTTTGTTTAACATGTTTACATTGTTTTGTTAATGCTTTTTTGTAAGAGCTGAAATATAGTATACGAAATGATGTATCTTTTGAAAATTAAGATTTTGCATTATAAAAAATGCATCTTTCTTAAAGAAAAAGGAAAGAGGTGTTCTAAGTAAATTAAGAGCATGAAAGATCGTTGCTTTTTTCTTACGATTCAGGAGTATTTACAAACATTTTGCTCATAATATCTTAAAAGCAAACAAGGTTGCTAAGGGTAAACTGATTAACCAGAATATTGCCAATTGCATACATATGCTGCATCTAGCAATCAATATCAAGACATTTTATTTTATGTACAGGTGGTGGTTATGCATCGTTTATGAGACAATTGAATATTAATTCCAAATATAGAATTAATTATGACACCCAAATGACTTATCAACAAACATAATCAGACAACAAATAAAGTTCATGATGTATTTGAAAAATAGAAATGATCAAGATTCAAGCTACGTGTGTTCTTATTAAAACCAAAAATGCAACGTTATGTATTTGTTTTTTTATTGCAGGGAGTGTAACTGAATTAAATGGAGAATTGTTACCTTAAATAAAGGGGGAAAGACCGTTCAAAGCTCTGCATTTTCATATATATATATATATATATATATATATATATATATATATATATATATATATGTGTGTGTGTGTTAAAGATGCAACGAATATTCGGCCACTATTCGGTATTCGGCCTGCTCAAATAGACGTTTCTTGATTTAGCCGAATATTCGGTCTTTCCGAATACTGATCATTATTCGGCCGAATAGTTCTGCTACGGTAGAAATGTACAAAAATAAAGAAATTGGTAGATTTTAAGCATTTAAAATTGCATTATAGTTATTGTAAAAGAACACATTAGTATATAATTTTAATAAATAAAAATTAATTTATAAAAAACTACTTTTTTTAAACATTGCTTTTAGGTTTGATACAGTTACAATATTGTATTTTATACTTAGCATTTGCTCACAAATGCTGGCAATAGTTAATTATGATGAAGAATGTGAGACTTTTATTTTGTTTAGTAGCACAGTGGAAGGCAGACTTTGTGTGAGTAAACTGATTTATTGTGAATATTGGGTAAGATAGCAATGGGAAAAGCCTAGAACATATCATGAATATTAAGATAGCATAAGTTATTGGGCTTTTTAAATTAAAAAAATATATTCCAGTTAAATGCATGAAATTTTAATAGATCTTGTAAAAATAGGTATGTAAAAAGCCATAAAATAAAAATATACTTTTATAGCTTTTAAAATATCTTCATGAAATTATTTGGAGCAAGGTAAACATTCTAAACAATAGTATTCCTTTAATTTGAATTTAGAAATTAATAAAATAATGCTAATGCTTACCAATTTTATTGCATTCAAAACAATACAGAAAATACATTAATTTTAGGTAGTTCTGGATTCTTAAACAGAATTAAATCATACATCATAGATTATTGTGTGAAATTGGTGTTTTACTTGGTGAGTACTTTTAAAATTTAGAAAATACTTTCTATTACCACGATTTTCTAGAAATTTTAATATTCGGCTTCGGCCTAGGAGAAATTGCCGAATATTCAGATAATTATTATATTCTATTTTTTTAACCGACTTCACAAAGGAGGAGGTTATATATTCATACCGTATGGATATCGGTTTTTTGTTTGTCCACCCATAACATCTCACAGGATGAGCCGATTTTCAAGATTTTGATTTTTTTTTTAATCCATCGAGGGTGGTTGCTCAAACGGAATTTATCATTCAAATGACTAGTTTTTAGTGCCATTCACTTAAAGAAGGTTTGCCTTTTGATATGGATTTTTTAAAAATAGAGTATTTATGTAAAAAATGGATTTACACCAAAAATAATAAAATAAAGTCCCTTTCGGAAAAAAATAGAACCGACTGCAAATTATAAATTGCGTTAAAAAGTGAAAACTAATTTAATTCTTTAAACAACATCGATACGATTTTTTAACATAACTTTTGAAGTCGGTGCAAAATCATGATAGGTTTTGATTCATGATTACTTTTGTAATCATGAATAAATTACAAATATAAATGGCCCAGAGCTTATAACAGTTTCAATGTAAAGTAACACATGACGTAATGGTAATTAGGTAATTGAGCGCAGGCTTCAAAAGTTATATTTAAAAATCGTATCGGTGTTGTTAAAGAATTAATTTATTTTTCACTTTTTAGTGCAATTTATAATTTAAAGTCGGTTCTATTTTTTCCAAAAATTATTTTATTTTGATGTACATTATTTATGTATAAGTAATTTTGAAAATCTCAATTATTTTTAAAAAAAATTCTGAACAGTAATTTCTAACCCGGTTAGTTTTATTTATAAACACCACAGGGTTGTGTAAGAAAAACCTGATATGGCACAGCCAACAAAATTATGCCTCCATATTAATCGCATGCATGTGTCGTTTCAAAATAAAAGATACGTTTTTAAAAGTTTAAACCTTTATGTATTTCTTACTCCTTAGTTTTAAAGACATTTAAGGACATGAACTAATAAAAATGAACAAACCGATGTCACTATGATGAGTACGACAAATTATTTCTGCGTTTCAAGATAAGAAATTACTTTTTCAATAATGAATGAAAAAATAAAAGTAACAGTACTCTTCTACCTTAGTACTAACATGTATGGAAACATACAAGATCATAGGATTTTTCATCTTAATTTTTCTTAAATTTATTACATCTAGAGATGACAAAAGATATACACAAAATTGAAAAATAAACATAGAAAAAATTACAAGTAAGAAATAATTTTTATTGCTGTACTTTTAGCCTATTTCATTTAAAATCCTCAAGTTGCGCGCACACCATACGAAACGCGCGAATTGTCAATCAAAAGTTAACTCATGGGGAATCGAGAGTGCTGCGCGAATGGCATGCTGGGTAGAAACCCCGCAAAAATCCTGCTCTTGGGCAGGAGGCAACTAGACCCACCATTTACCCGGTAAAAAACCGGAATGCGGTGATAAGCAGGGTACAAGCGGGTTATAAGAGTGCCATGTGAACGCGGCTAATATGTCCTTTCTACCAAAATAGTGCAGAATTTCGCACGGGTCGACTAGTACCTATATATTCATTTTCTGTCAAAAAAACTCGATCATTTTTTACAAGTTTTTCCGAAAAAAACTCGTGCTTCAAGGGGTTTGTGAGTTTGTGTTATCAACAAAATTTTTTTGGAATAGTCGATTTTTTTCTATTACTTGCGACGCAGATTCGAAAACAAACTGTTGTCAAGCAGAAAAGCTAAAATGTCTAGATATAGTTGAAACGCTCCAGGCTGAACTTGAGAAATTTGATGAGTTACAGTCGAATTTCGAACTCTAGAAATAATAAATCTACTTACCCTGTTGACCTTGGGCAAGCAGTCTAAAATGCTGAACATGAGCTTGGCATTTCCTTCGGGATCGTCTGGCAGACAGACACTGAATCCATCTACGAGCATGTCGAATAGACCTTTAGTGAATAAAGGTTCCGGCAATTCTCGCAGATAATCCTTCAGAACACCTGGGCAAAAAAGAAGTCTGTTGAATTTTTCCACGTAACATACCACTCAATATAAAGCCTTCGACGTCAACTCCGTATACATGGCAACAAAATAACCGCAATAAAATGTAATTATAGGATATTGAAGGTAAAAAATTGAAATCTTGACTGATGGCAATGTTTTATGCAACTCAATCTTCAAAAAATCTGAAAAACATGCATACTTCTCAATACAAACAAATAGATAAAAGGTAGAATCGGAAAAAGCTTTTGAAAAATAGTGATAATAAATTTTATCTGTCATTACAAAATTTCGGGAATCTACTACAGTTGTAAATTAAACTGGTCATGACTATTTTATCTTAACTTTTAATCAAAATATGCTGTATGAAACCATGTTTTTGAAAGGTCTACCATACTATATAAACAAATATTATCACAAAAATTTAGAATTTTAAACCTAAAATAATAAAAAACGAAATCTTAATTTTTTCCCTCTGAGAATTTTGAAAATTACTAAACCTCTGCTTGTATAGGAGGAATAATTAAAACTGAAAAGTGACATTATAAGCTAAAAAAAATGGTTTTACTCATAATCTTGGGGCCTCGGTGGTCGAGCGGTCTTAGTTACCAGTTTCCGCCCGCTGCTTGCGCGCAGTAACGAGGTCGTGGGTTCGATTCCCACTTTGCCCTGGTTATATTCTTGTAATTTCCTTCCTTGTATTGTAATAAACTATCGTACTGTCCTGTTCTATCTGTAATATTGGACGAGAGTTTAAGGCATATCCACTGAGAAAAGCAAATAATCTCGAAAATATATGTGACCTGAAATGGTTGTAAAACAAAACAAACTCATAATCTTAATTAAAAGTAAACCATAAACGTTTGTCAGTGAAAATAATTAGTGTGCATAAACTCAAGGAGGTTTTCACAATGCGTCTCCTAAAGTGTTATCTGTGAAGAACTGTCGAGTTTTGCTGTAACCAACGGTAGGTACAACGGCATTTGGATTTGAATTGCAAAGTAATTCCTGTTTACTTTATTTTGCACTCCGTGATCGTCTGTCAAATTGAAATCGTGACATTTCGATTTCAGTTTGACAGACACTGTTTTGTTGATGTATCTCTGAAATGTTTAGCGATATGCTAGACCAAAATTGTTATATTGAAGAATGAAAAAAAAAAAAAAAACCGATACAACTTACGAGAACTAGCAATTTTCATTTTGGTACACCTCGAAGGTGTTATGAAATTACACCTTAGAGGTGTTACTCCGTGCTTATTAGACATCTTTCACAATGACCGACCATTACCAACAATCAGCACTTTTTCTGATCCCTCCAGAAATATTTCCGGTGGCAGAATGACTCTTAACGGTCTTCCCTTTATAACTTTTCATATTATTCTTACGAAGAACAAAAATATATGATTAAAATATTCATAGGGCAAGTTTCTACTGTAACAACTTTTCCCGTTGCAATTGTAACAAGTTGCCCCACATGGTGCCATTTTACATTTCAATTCGTATATGTGATGTGATAAATTTGCAGAAAACTTTTAAATATGCAATCTCTTCGCCTGAAATCTAGGCTTTTACGTTTAACAGTAAATATTATGTGTTCAGTCGCAAGAAAGAAAAAATACAATTTTTTTGAAAAATTACTTTTGAAGACAAAATCAACTTTTTCATACACAGTATCTCTGCTACTGGTTGCAAACACTTCTAGGACCGATGAAAGAGTCACAAGAGTGAAAGCAACCATAAAAAAAGTGAGAAAAGCGAGTTACGCCAAGCGGGGAGGGGTTCGTTTTACATTTGAATGCAACAACTTTCCCATTGTAACAACTACTTGAAGTAGCAGATTACGAAAATATAAGTCAAACATTGTGTAGCTGAACATGTGGTTTTGAGTTCCAAAGATTCTAAATTTTTACATTGTTGGGGGCAAATGGGATAGTTTAAACAAGACGAAGAGTAATATTTATTATATTTCAGAATTTTGTTACTTGCCTAAAAGTTTTGAGATTTATTTTTATTTTTAAAAGAAGATGATTAAATTTTAAATAACAAAACTAGAAACAAAAACGTGTTTGGAAGAAAAAAACTTTTCAAGGAAATGTGGTTAATTTTCGACAAATAAATTCAGAATTTTTCGATTAATCAGACGCTTTGATTTCGTTAAAAGATACTTTTAGTAGTATATTCCTTTGTACTGAAATAGAGTAAGTTAGAAGTTTTAGATGATTTTCTGCAAATATAATTATTTTGACTGTTTCTACCACTATTCTCAGCAATTTACAAGCAGTTTGTATGCAGTTATAAAATAAAAAATATACATTTTTTCTAAAAATTTTAATTTGACTATTTTATTCGCACTTCAAAAAATATAAAAATCTGAAAAACTTCAACTATCAATTACTTAACCGGAAAAAGTGCTTTTTGATTTCTATCACAGGGGTGCCCATATCCCCAAAAGCGGTTGAGCGCTCCCTTCAAAAGCCACGAAGCGCCTCCCAGAGCTATACTCCATCAAAAAAAAAAAAAAAAACACCAAAACTCTTTTAAAACAATCCTCCCCCTAAAAACTTGCTGATTTGCTTCATTACTTGCAAAAGAAAAGGTCAAATGCATTCTAAAAGTGATTAGTTGATGTGAAAAACTGGAGATCCTTTGCATCGATATATTTGTTGAGTGTTGACGTTACTGCATTTTGTCAACAACCATTTTTACGTATTTCAAGTCGATCATATTTTACCCCATAGAAGAAATTTGTCATCATGAAATCGTAGATGGTGCAGAGTATATGGGTGGGGCAGGTTGGAATCAGCATGCAGCAATTGAAAGGAATATGCCATGACTTTGTAATAGATACGGGCACGCTATGAAATAATTCAGTTAGCCACGCACGGGAATGGCTTAAGTTATGTTTCTTGTCACATCCAAATAGGCAACAAATCAGGAAGCACCAAGAAAGAGCCGGTTGAGTATTATGTAACTCGTTTTAAACAAATCACATGCTTGTTTGTTATTTGCTGCGTTTCTAAAATCAGTTATCAAAAATTATTCTTTTCGGGACGTCTTTTAGAATCATAAATCTTAGCTACATACTTAGCTACAATTATCCTTACGCATCTCACTATTTAAAAAGATAGAATGAGGCACTCAAAAGCAAAGGGATGTATGTAAGTGAGAAAATTGAAAATTTAGAGATAAACTAGTGCAAAGGAGAGGGAAAGCACCATTTTATATTGTGGCAAGAGATGTTAGTGACGCCCCAACGTGATTTAGGAAAAAAAAATAACATCAAAGGTCTCAAAAAATTCAAACTTTGAACATGTTCTTCTCAGAATCGTTTTTTGGTCACTAACATCCATTTGCTTCTCACTGCCTCAAATATGATGGTTAAAAAATGAAAACGTATTCAGTCGACTAGCGTTATGTACGTTATAACGACTTTTGAAAAAGAACAGATTGGAATGAACTACGTGAAAGAACACCAGTGGTGATGTAAGGCCCGTGTAACGAATTCTGAATTTGACGTTGGTTTAGAAAACAAACCCGTTTGGACCACCAGACAGGTCACAACCCTTGGAGACCCAACGAGATAATAATTGATTGGATTAATTATACTAACTTAGGTATACTAAAACATTTCTCGCCCCCCCCCCCCAAAAAAAAGGCTTAAATTGTAAACAACGCAGCCGTTAGTTCATGTCGTTCGGTACGGTACACAAAAAGTTAAAGTCAACCTTTAGGTTAATAGCAGGGTTGTCAAATTTTTGACGGCTGTAAAAAGTAGAATAAGCAGGTTTTTCACAACTGATGGTATAATCTGTCACGCCAAAATTTACTTTTTGACATAGTTTTTTGCCTACTTTCCCGTAAAAGAAAAAAAAAAAAAAGTTTTAATGTATCGTAAGAATATTGTTAAAAATAAGAAAAAGTCAAAAATAAGTAATTTAATAAATATTGAAAAATAAAAAGTTTGAAAGTAAGGTTTTGAGAAGGGAAGAAAACGTGTCTCCCAGTCTGTCTACCCCCCACCCCTAATAACTTTTGAAGGAATTGTCCGATTCGAAGGATGTTTTTTGCATTCGAAAGATCTCGCAGAGAACATTTCATTTCCATATTTTACTTTTTAACTGACCAGATGTTAAACTCTGTGCATACGATCCTAGTCCCTAGGAGCAAGCATATTGCAAGGAGCTTTCGGCTTGAAATATGTTTTGGTTTGAACCATTTTTGAACAGTTCAAAACGTATTAAATAAAATAACGTCAGCGCCTACGGGGAGATTTCAATCCTATATAAATCTTGATCTAACGGACTTGCTTGGAACAAATTTTATCGGAAAGATGTTATGACGGTAGAATCAGGGTTCGTGATTTTTTATATTTAAATCAGATTTTTTTACTTTTAATTGGATTTTTTAAATATTTTTATACAGACCTTAACGATTTTGGACATTTATTATGTTACACTTATAAAAATAATATAATATGCTAAACCTTATACAAAAACACATTTCAAGCTATTTTCATGGCAGTAGATATGTTTAATAATAATATATATAAGCAAATTTTAATATAAATGCATGATTCAAATGAAATTGAATCCTACCAAGACTCCAAGTACAGAAAAAAATGAAAAAATTTAGTCTGAATTCTTTTGTTGTTGAAAACTGAGAAAAAAGAAAAAATCAAACAATTATGTGCACTTAATTTTACATTGAGTGCATTTTAATCATTTTTCTATTCTATTAACTTGCCCATTTAGTTAAATCAAATGCTCACTCCATTACTAAAAACTGAAACTTTTTGTTTTAATCAAATATCTTTATTGAAAACTTCTAAGATGAAAAATATTTTACCCTTAAGAAATTCTACTCGGTGTTGTTTTAAACACTATTATTCTACTATTTCTTATGTGGTATTCATTAATTTAAAATACTATTATTAAAATTAAAATACGTAAAGTGGGTTATGAATTGCAATAGGAATAGTTGAATGAATTATGCTTTGATGTTAAGATGTTCGAAGAATAAGAGTATGGCATAGTCCGTTTCAATTCAGGCAGGTAAAAATAAAATCTTACCTTCATAGTCTCAGAAGTTTTTGAATTTCACATATGTTAAAATTTAGAGCTTCGTGAGTTATAGGTATGTTTTTGTTTTGCTCAAAAAAATTCCTGACCCGAGATACAGGCCGCCAAAGATGGCGCCTTCGGCGCAATTTCTCACTTGCGATTTTCGACAAAAAATTTTAAGTGCTCTATTTCCTGAACGGCGCAAGATATTTTGATGCGGTTTTTTTATTTGAAAGAAAACTATATTCTGTTTAAGATAAAAGGCTAAATTTTAAAATATATATTCAACTTTTTTTGCTGCAGCCTTTTGAAATTTTTTTCAAAAAATCTTTTATATTTTTTTTCTCAAAAAAAAACCAATCTCAAAATTTTTTATTTTTTTACTGTTGGTTAATACTATTAAGTACTACATTCCCTGAAAAGGAGAGCTTCCACTTTTGCGTTTAACGGTTTTTACAAACAATTTAAGATTTTGCCATATATTTCATCAGTTTTGTTAATAACATAGTCGTGTATTGGTCTCATTAAGTCAAAATTATATTAAATTAATTTTTTTAATAAATATTAGAAACATATCCCCCCTTCCCACAAAATAAATTTACCAGTAGACAAACAGACAGACATACATTGCCTAATCTTATTGCCCGCTACTTTAAATTATTTATTGATTTCCTTTATTTTTTTTTAAATATCATTTTCCCATTTTTTCATAGCTAGAGTTCAAATCTATTAGTTCTTAAGTTTAATACATGTGTTATTCAGTAAAACATAGCTTTTTATATTTGATTTTCATATCTTGCTATTGATGTTAAGAAAAAAAACGAGGAACACTACGGGGGGGGGGGGGGGGGTTCAATTTAGGATACAATCACTTTGCATTTCTCTTCCTTTTCTTTCATAAGGAAGTTAACAAAAACAAAGCACATGCATGAAGCATCACTAATTGCTTTATCTTTAATTTACGACATAATTTTAGGAAGTGGTATGTTTTGGAACATGTCCATATATTGTAAGCTTTGATATGTTTTTGGTTGTAATATATTAGTGTTTTTTCTTTTTTTTTCTTTCCATTTTTTTCTTTTTTGAAAAGATATTTCTAGTATTTATCAGGCTGTACACAATTTAGAGCAGAGGGTTTATTTTCAAAAAAAAAATCATTGATTTAACTCAATAGTTTTAACAAAAATCAAATCAAACAAAATGTTAAAGAATTTATTACTAATTTGAGTTAGCATTATGAGTTGTGAGGTGTGGGGACAAGAAACATCTTCTCAATGCAAAACAAGAAAAAATAATTTCATTAATTATGTTGTCCTGATAGTAACGAATGGCATTCATCTTACCTTCAGAGGTACAATGGAATTTAATGTATCGTTCCATAAAAAGTTACATAAGCAATCAGCTAATTTTTATGCAGGTATTTAAAGAAGGAAGTAGAAATTTAATAGAGAAATAAATATCAAAATATTTTCAATGTGGCAATAGAACAGAAAGTTGAGGATCTGCCTAATCAATTAAAACCAATATTAACTGCTTTAAATAATTTGAAGAAGACAACTAAATTAGCCGAAGCTGTTACAAGTATTCAGAGAAAGCTAGAAAATAACCTAAATCAGTAAGATAAAGTAACTATACAATACCTTTTTAAAAAATATATGAGCAGGCATTGACACTTTTCTTTCGTCTTTTCTTTTTTTAGCCATCTCTAACCCCAAAATATAAAATAAGAGGATTAAAAGCCAATTAAATTTGGTTAAAGAAAACACTGAACACTGTTCGTAATTTGTGAACTTCCTTTTTGAAGAATTTAATTTGAAAAAGAAATTGCAGCCTATGTCAACATTTGAGTGTGGGAAACTGTAACTGCTGTAAAAGAATTCATAGGTAATAAACAGCCAAAAATTATTCAGGTGTTCATTTCAGCAGCAATTGAACTAAAGTTTTCTACATTTGGATTTGTTCACAACAAGCTTAAAAAATAACCCTTGGGGTAGAAAAGACAGCCAAACTTGTTTTCTGTTTCAAATTACTTGATGGCAAATGGAATCAAGAAAAAACCTAGCTGTGTGTGTTATATAAAAATAAATTTAATTATTAATCAATTTGCGATTATGAATAAATGACATACATAAATAATTTTATAATGGTTGTTATACATATATTTACGTTACTTGCTAACAACCTGGCGAATGTGCAGTAATTAATTTTTCTTACACATGCGTATTGGGTTGAAAGTGCAGTGTATCGCATTTATTTCTCTAAATTTTTAGCATAAATATATACTTCAATTTAAAATTCTTATTTTCACTTAAATAAATGTTATATTCATTGCATTTTACTCAGAATGTCAATCTTAAATTATGTTTATGGCTGTGATAAGCAGTTTGGTTTTAAATTTGAAAAAAAAAAACTTTTTTCTTAATTAAAAAAAAAACAAATTTTTCGCGCTAATATTATTTATTAAGAATTAATTGTCATGTCAGAGAAAATTAAATTAATATAATGTTGACTTAATGAGACCAATATATGACTATGTTGTTAACAAAACTGATGAGATATATGGCAAAATCTTAAATTGTTTGTAAAAACCGTTAAACGCAAAAGTGGAAGCTCTCCTTTTTAGGGAATGTAGTACTTAATGGTATTAACCAACAGTAAAAAAATAAAAATTTTTAAGATTGGCTTTTTTGAGAAAAAAAATAAAAAAGATATTTTGAAAAAAAAATTCAAAAGGCTGCAGCAAAAAAAGTAGAATAGCTATTTTAAAATTTAGCATCTTATCTTAAACAAAATATAGTTATCTTTCAAATAAAAAAAAAACCGCATCAAAATATCTTGCACCGTTCAGGAAATAGAGCACTTGAAAGTTTTTGTCGAAAATCGCAAGTGAAAAATTGCGCCGAAGGCACCATCTTTGGCGGCCTGTATCTCGGACCAGGAATTTTTTTTGAGCAAAACAAAAACATACCTATAACTCACGAAGTTCTAAATTTTAACATACGTGAATTTCAAAAACTTCTGTGATTATGAAGGTATCCCCCTGCCTGAATCGACACGTATTATACCGTATATTGTAAAATTAAAAATTATAATTAGTTCTAAAGTTATGAAATATGTTATGCACACATAGAGATAGAGGGACCTTTGAAGTTTTTCTTAAAATAGAGGTTATAAAAGCAACATATTTTATGTTTAGAATAATACTTTTTTGCTCAAAAATCAGTTTTTAAGAATAAATTTAAAAAATAATTTGAATCAATGATTTTTTTAAAAGAAATCACTTGATCTAAGCCGTGATTTAAATCACGATTTAAATCAATGAACCCTGCGTATATCATGTGCCCATTTTCCCATGAAACTTCTTGATATGGATTTTTAAGGATATTTTTGAATGAATAAATGAATGAGTAAATGAATGTGTATAAACTGTTGTAAAAGCTATATTTGAAGTAACTGAGAACTCAAGCTAAATGAGAAAGAGAGATATATAGCTGATGGAATATCAGTTTTGATGTTGGTGTATACGGGAAAGTAATCTCGTATAGTTCTAGACGGAACTTCTTTTTGATTTGTATTGTGATAACCTAAAATATCTGGGAGCATAATTTCGCTGCGATGAATGCCTCGGGATATTTTGTAGTTTTCTGAACTATTTTTCCATTTAACAAGGAAGCAAAGTCAAGAAATAAAATTGAGTAGTTTGGGGCCCATGCGGTGAACAAGGACGGTTTCTTAAAAATTGATACTACGTAAGTGAAACAAGTTAGTGAGCAGTTATAATTTTTGTGTGCGTTTTTTAATGTTCAAAAATATTTCACATTAGTTCCCATGTCTAATCCAGTTTCCCTAATGTCACCAGCTCCGAGCGAAAGCAACCCTAAGGCCTCTTCTAACAGTTAGGAGTTCTGGTGGAGAAAAGTTTCCCTAATGGGCATTTTCTGCTTTTTCTTCTTTTTTCAAACTCTACTCTTTGAGATGTAGAAAAAGTAGTATTTAGGTATGTGATTAGAAATTTTTAACTTTGCCTACCATTTTATATTTTTGAACTGCTAAAGCATAAATTGTCTGGTAGTAAAATATAACAAATAACATTCGAAATATAACGTAAACTACATTTTTAAATTTAAAAATATGTCACATATTTTGTTAACTTTCTATAATCGAATGTAAAGTCCTTAACTGATGTTACGGGAATGCGTTTCGGATTACATTTTTAATATTACTCGAGTTCTTTCTTAATGGTATTCAATTTTCAAAATTTCGAGTATAGATGTTTTCCCTTGAATATTTTCGTAAAATTCCACGAGTTTAATTTGAGAAGGTTTCCTTGTTAGTTCACTATTTATAATGTTATTTTCTTTCATTTTTCAATTCTGAATGTCGAATTTCAAAAAAGTTTAGCATTCCATGTTCTCGGAAGTTCTCAAAACAACTTCAGGATCTTGTTTCGACTTTTTGATTATGCATTTCACTGTAAAAATGCGGAAAATTTCTATTGCAATGTGACTTTGTAAAGGATATTTTTTTATCATAGAAATTCTAATTCGCACAAATTACTAAATAAATAAATAAAAATAAATAAATAAAATAAAATCAGATAATGTCCCATGAGCGGGGAAAAGAATCTTTGGTCAATCCATTTTTGCAGTTGTGACATTTGTACGTTTATATTTACACTACAATAAAAGACTTTTAACCTTTAGCTTTTAATTTTGATATTTTTAGAATGCATCTAACCCTAATGTATTTTAATACAAAGTATGAAGATTCTAAGACAAAATGTCTTATTTTAAAAATATCAATGTGTGCATGTTACGGGTGTGACTTTAATGTCACACCCACAACGGTGCACAAATTATTATTTTTTGTACAACTCTTTTTTTTTTTTTTATAAACTTGATACTTTGGATTAATATATGTGACAGTTACTCACATTCAAAAATGAAAAAAATAAAATGCAAAGGTTAAACTTCTTTAATTGTATCACAAATATATGTGGTCAAAATGGCACACCCGCAATAATGAATAGCGCATTTACAAGAAAATATAAAATAACCGCAACAATTACGTATTTTTCTATCGCTGATTTCCGAGTAAGACATACTAGATGGTTATGATTAAAGTTTAGACCTACGTAGCGCTCGTTATCATAGACATATGCCTTTGAAGCTACAACCAATCGCCTATCTGAGAAAAGAGCTGCCGGATCTCCAGCTGTTCTTACCGGTATTTCGGTACAATGAATGGTGCTTTAGTCATTCTCACGTGACTTACTTGCGAGCTATCAACTCCGCCCACTTGCAGTTCATAAAGATCTATGCATCCATCGGAATTCAAGTTATCAGAGTAAAACTATAGGTTCATATTTGATGAGCTAACGTGTGCAGTTACCAAACGGCCAAAACTTTTGTTTCCTTTCTATCTGCAGACTCACAGAACAAAAGATAGGAGAGGAACGAAAGTATCATTTCTTTGCTAGAATATTGAAAGGGTTGAGGTAATTAAAGTGTACTTACTAGTTATTACATTGATGTCTGGCACGTGGTCGACGGAGAGGTCAACATTGTGCGAGTTCCTTTCAAAAGCATCCCTCAGGGTTTTCTTTCTTACTGCAGATCCACAGAGTCGGTAGATCCCCACAATGTCTAACCCTCTCCTTTCCACTTCTTCTGCACATCGTTTCACAATTAAAGGAACAGAGAACCCGGAATTCTCTCGAATCACCACCGACTCCAAGTCAACGCCAAACAAAGAATTCGGATTTTGGGCCGGTAGACGTTGGAATGTCTGCCGGGGATCTCTGTAGCGTAACTTTAAGTAAAGCGTACCACGTGGTTCCATTTTCAGAGCTAAACTGTGGGAGGGTGACTCGCGCAGAATCGTCAAGAGATGAACTGATCCCTTATAGCAAAGTTTATGCCGCAACTGTGGATCCCAACTGTAGAGGAGGAAGGCGACTTCGGTATTGTCTACCAGCTCCAGTTCAAAGACTTCATCCCAGTCAAAACTGTGCTCTCCTGTTCGCACAACTGTGCGAGCTTTGTGCACGCGGTCGCACTCGATAACGCAGTAAAGATCCCGAAAGTGGTCACTGTGACTTGTCGAGCGCAGTCCGCGGCCAGCCAGTAAGTGGACCCAAAGTAAGCCACTGAAGCCATCTCCGCCCAAGACTGTTTCCGAGTCTTTTTCGGGTCGGTACTTGAGGAATTCTCGAGGATTGAGCGTCAGCAGGTGCAAACGCTCTTCTGATGGTTTCACGGGGGTGGGGTTGGGGATTTGTCGCAGATATTCCAGTATGTAAGGGTGACTGAGTATCGTCTGATGAGTCGGTTGATGGGAAATGGTGTGACGACCCAGTTCTGATGCGAGATCGGTTGCTGATCGCAGAAGAGGTCTTCGCGTGTACAATGTTGATATTGAAGTAGGAAGGCCGAGACCTCGTTCTTCCTCCTACACAAAGAAAAGTACATTAACATTTAAAAAAAGAATAGGATACATTTGAACCATCCCTCGTTAACAAAACCTCAATCGAAGACATTCCTTATGCGAATACCTCATTTAACACCACAAAACAAAAAGCAGAGAAAAGGAATAAAAAAGATGGTGTCGTCAATGAAGTAAGAAGCATACTTAACCAAAACTTTATTATAAATTCACTCTTCCTTTGCACTTCAAGCAAGTACTTTTAAAACTGAAATAAGGAACTTTGCGGCTTGACAAATGAGGCCTTCATACGATAGGGTTTGCAGAAGCGTCCCTAAAAATGTACATGTCTGTGTTATCCTTTATTTCATAATTATTATTTATGAAGTTTCTGATTTTTTCTTCTTTTTCTGTCTTTCTTTTTTATTTTTCATGGGATTTCTTCTATGCAGGCCCTATATACCGCAAAAAAACAGGTTTGACTCAAAAGATACATTTGGTAACCCCTCCCGGATTTTAATGAGTAAATCAGGGGTTCCGAAACGTTTCCAAGTCTTGGCCCCTCGGAAGAATTAGCATTTTTTCACTGAAGCCTAGTTGAGGCATATAGTATATACATGTAGGATTACAACTTATATTTAAAAGTCATCAACTTTAATTATAAACATTAGGCTCTTTTTTTAAAAAACTCAAGCACAGAGAAATTTTAATATTATGAACTCCCATTTTTTTCTGGAGCACCCATATTGGGAGCTGCAACTGTAGAATATGTAACCTATATAATAAATGTAGTACACCGGTACATACTATGCACTGTATTTTTACGACGTTTTAAGTTTTGGCATATTAAATATTTAGTTGCTAAAACGGAAAAAAAGGAAATGCGGTCACCTAAAATTTTCAAAGTTAGTGCTTATGAACTTACCCACACATGAATGGAACGCTAAAATAATGTTTCCAACATTTATAAGTTTAAAAAAAAAAAAAATCGAATCATTCTCCACATGTATTTTTTTTTGTTCGAAGCTCTCCGATTCTGGCTTTGTTTTACTGCGAAACACGTAAGCAACTGCGTCCAGGGCTCCAGTAAGTGGTTTCTTTTAGACGTGATTGTTAGCGACCATAGAAAGAGTAACAGCAAGGGATCGATCCTAATCAATAAAAACGTTGTTGTTCCCTGCAGAAAAAATCAAGTTTGTCTTTTTTCGCCTGCTGCTTCATTTTTATGCTGATATATGAACCGACTTATTCGGAAAGCCTAATAGAAGTTAAGCGCTTTCCGGCCGATGAAATCAAGTGACCCATTCTTTACTTAATTGTGTGCGGTGGGTATTTAACCAGTTAAGTCCCAACGTACTCATATAAGGACAGTTTGAAAAGGGGTCTTAAAGGCCGAAAAGTAATTTTTATTTTTATTTTATTAGCACTGGAAACTCTAAGGGAGCATCATTTTTTGGTTAAGGGTAAATTTCATTTTTCTTCCAGTGCTTCTGTTTCATTTCTGAAGTGGCCATTTAGTGTAATATTGCTATCGGTTTTTTGACATTTCAGAAAAACTTTACAGTTCCTGTTTTTCTTTCTTTGTTTTGTTCAGGAATGTTAGTAATTTATATGTATCATTTTTATGTAACAATTCTCGTTGTTTTTTACTGATTCCTACGCATTTCCTTCATGTTCTCATGTGTAAACTATGGCGCTATTTGCTTCAAAAATAATTCAAAATGCTTTAAGAGTGATTTATATTAAAGCAGTTTGAAAAAATAGCACTAAAACATCAAGTATATTTTTAAATTGGGAAATAGGAATTTTTAAATTCACGGGTTAAGAAAGCTTTACAAAAAAGATGCACATTTTTTTGCCTTAACGATTATATATATGGGAGTCCTAGACTCCCACCACCCGATTCGTGTATCCATCTCGCAATTCTATTCGTGTGTAACATCACGACGCAGCTTCAGCTAGGGCCGAGTAGTTCGTTATAATAAGGTGCGTGGCAGAAGACGTCCGCTTAATTGTTTGTTTTAAACATGAAATGTCTTTCAGAGTCCTATGTATATAGATAGATGTGATATATATATATATTATAAATTTGCTCTGAAGTTTAGATTTTTTTACCATTGAATCATTTCTAACTGAACTACAAATCATCTATTGCCACGAAAACAAATATTAATATAGTCTCTATAGCTATTGGAAGCATTAAAATGATCTTATGCCTCTTTAAAATATAAAGAAAGAAATTTTGAAATATACTTCCCAATAATGCTAATAGTCAATAGTGATTTCGATGACCGTTTCAAAGTATTATGTGATTAGAATGAGATAAGCTATTTTTATCATCAAAAGCAGGAAAATGTCCGCCTAAGATTTCTTTTCCTACTCGGTACCTTAGAGAATGGTCGTGTTTCCAGTTCTTCTTTCAAGCGATCGGCATTTGCCCTAATCGCTATTCAGATATTACCATTTTATTTCGATTTGACAAAATACAGGTTGTAAGTGACGTCAGCGGAAATCTGTTTTATGTGAAGGCTTTCCTCAAAGTTACTTGTTTCGTTAGATATTATCGACTTTCAACGTATTGCAGATTATTTCGGTGTTGTAATTCTACTATAGAAGTAGCAAAGATTTAATTTACTGTCAACGTTATTTGGATTTTTCTCAAACAGTGCTTCTTAAAAGTGTTCCATCAATTCAATTAAAAATCTTGGAGCTAAAGTTTGTCGAATATTTTGACAACATTTTTTCCTAAAAGAGTGAGTGATGTAAAATTATTTTACAAGCAGAAGCTCTACATGCTATACATAGTGCCGACTCAAGAACTCTAGATACTTTCCGAAGGGCACTCCTCCCAAAAATGGAATATTCTCTGGATTTTTCTCTTTTTACGGGTTTCATTGTTTATTTTGCTGCTAATAGTGGAATAAGTATCCAGTCTCTCTAAGATATCACCCATTAAGTTTATAGCAGAGGATTTCTACAAAATTGATACCTTATTGTGACATGAGTTTCAAGGCTTTACTATGATTTAAGGAGCGATAGTTTCGCGTTGGTAAATAAAATTAGTGTGTGTGTGTGGGGCGGTGGGAATGCAATTCTGTGTGATTTTTTATTTTAGCGACTGAATTTGATGAGTTACGTATAAGTCTGAAGATTTCGTACATAGGGAAAAACTGCTGGGAAATTATTTTTCTAGGTGTCATCGACGGTGTGACGACTACAGAAGAGAAAATATGAAATAATACTTTTAAAAAAGCAATGTTTGTCTTTTAGAATGGCATAAGGGTGCTTGAAAAAAAAAAAAGGTTGCTCCAATCTGGGAATAAGGTGTATTCGAAAATAAAAATAGGGCGCGTCAAAAAGGCAACAGGGAAATGAAATAGCTAGAGGCAGCACTAGCCATAGATGTTGCGTAAATTGTACCCTATTTTTCTGATGGAGTTCTTTTTTAATAGTTAAATGTTCGATCAACCATTAAATAACAGTTCGTTCTTTTGAAAATTTTTGAATCATTATATACAAACTTTCAAACTGATCA
This sequence comes from Octonoba sinensis, assembly GCA_038502835.1. Lineage (NCBI taxonomy): Eukaryota > Metazoa > Arthropoda > Arachnida > Araneae > Uloboridae > Octonoba > Octonoba sinensis. The sequence continues at coordinate 199,032,787 of CM076598.1, read as the reverse complement.
TCACTTTTGTATTTGTATTTACGTTTTTATCACGAAGACACACGATAAATATTTCCATTAAGTAAAGAGAAAGCTGTACCTTTAAATACATACTGATAATAATGGTTTGCATTGCTTTAGTCGGTAATTGTAATTTGTTAAAAAGAGCATTTTTTCCTGAAAAGTATGAATTTATTTTTGCCTTTTTAACAAAGCACTATTAATGTCATGTAATCCAGAGCACAATACGAAATCCAGTTCATCTGAAATGATTTTAGTACTGTCGGATTAAGCGAAAACATTCAGAATAAATTTAAATTACATGAATATTAGTACGTGTGATTGTTATTATCTCTGTTTAAATATCGATAATATTGAACTAAGCATTCTTAGTAGATCGTTAAAATGGTACCCGCCAGCTTCTCAGTGGATACATTTTTTCTGACTTTTGAAGGTGTAATTATGCTTTACTTAGTTCGGGAAAAAATGACAAAATATAAATAAAATTTAAAAAAATAAAATAAAAATTGACATTTTTTCCCATACACATGTAGCACAGTAATAATTAGTTCAATCTATTGTCTAGCTTTAGATTCTCTTGTAATTTTCAGAAATATACTTCCTACAAATACGTGTTACTATGGTGTTGTAACCTCAGTACGTTTTGACTCTAAAAAGTATGTTCCATAAATGCATATATCGGATTAAGTGGATTTTCAGATTAACAAAATTCGGGTTATCGTGTCTCTACTGCAGTTTATTGTGATTTACCTGAACACATTATTATGATTGACGAGCTTATATCCAGAACGAACATTTCCTCTGTTTTCGGAGCTCATTTTTCACCTGTTTCTCAACTTAGAGTAAGCACCTGATAGAGATAGTTTTTTTTTTTTTTCATCCGCCAACATGAAAGCGGTTTTTGTTTGATTGTCGTGGCAATTTGCCGCGTCGCCGATTTTTACTAAAGTGTTTATCGCTTTTTTGGTGAGAAAGGCTTTGCATAACCGGAGCTAACACGATTAAACCATTAAGGGATCATTCATAAATGATGTCACGCTTCGAGGGGGGTTTGTGAAATTGTGACAAGGGGAGGAGAGGGGGTAACAAGAAGTGTGACATCATGCCTATGCAACATAGCGTGGCATGTGACAAAGGGGGGTAGGGTCCAATGTATGGGAAAAAAGCGTGACATCATTTATGAACGGTCCCTAATGATAAAAACGAAATATCGGCCCAAACGGAATGCGATGACCGCTCATGTGTCAATAAAAAAATGTTAGGTTTTAAGAGAGATTTTCTTCTGAAACGGTTTATGCTGTCTACTGGTATACTTGTTATGAGTTTCTGAATCTATCCAACAGGGTTTATTCCTTTTAACAATCGCTCCTGTTTAAATCGGCTCTCTTCCGCTGTGCAAAAGAAACAATTGAGCGGTGAAGGAAAGAATTTGAAAGCAAAATGCAAATATTCCTTTTGAAACGAAGCCTCTAAGTCAATCGCTGATGTGATACAATTCATAAAAATGCATTAATTGCGTTGCTCGGAGGGAAGAAATATTTTCCAAACAGCAACTAACGAAGAATTTATCTCTCTCTATGTCTCTTTATATAAAATAAAATTCATTTCGTTGAAAAAACTTTATAATTTCAAAGTAACAAGTTTCGTAAAAGAAAAAAAAATGCTTTTCTTCAGTCGTAGCTTTGGTGTTTATTTTCTTTACCGTTTTCAATGGCATTTCTCTGCAGGAAGTTTACGAAAATTCTTCACCAAATTTCAATAAATTGCTTTCCCAGAGTCGCGCATATAAAGCGAAGATTCAACGAAACGTTTCTTTAGAATTATTTGCTGCTGAAGAATTGAGCCATCACCAGATGGCTCAAGAGGGGGAAAAAAAGATCTTCATTTCTTCGATTGCCGAAATTTTACAGAACATGACTTGCACTAGACGTCGGATATGACAGATTACAGAGAAAGAGAATTCAATTTTAAAACCCTCTCTTTCAAAAACAGATGTTGAAGAGGGATGCTTTGTATTCATTTTCGGGAGCTATATTAATTTTAAAGAGGTAAAGGGATCAAATTAAGTTTATTAGATTTTCTTCATGTGTCTCGTGCTTTGCAAAAACTACTTTATGCAAAGTACGATAATTTTTCGTTTTCCAACGCAAAATCATTATGTACATAAATAAATGGAACTATTACAAGCGTAATTTTGTCGCAACGCTTTTACTTTCCTACTTTGTCGTAAAATATAGAAGGTTGAAATTATTGTGCTATATGTAAAAAACCTTTAACTTTTGAATCGTGGGCGAGGTTCAGTTAAAATATGGTGGTTAAATGTTGGACATAGAGGTTTTTTTTTTGAGCAACGCACTCCTGTTGTTGTAGTTCTCTTTTAGGCGAAAACTGTAATACAGCGTTTCAGAGGATCGTCAAGACCTACTATTCGAGTGATAACAGCCCGAATGCGAATAAAAAAAAAAAAAAATTCGGTCGAGAAGAAGGTGAAGAGAACCTATCAAAGTGTTTGAGTATTCACAAAGTTGGATTCAAAAGTTCGAGATGATGGGTAGTGTTTGTGATGACAGTGATGGCGATTGGAGCGGTGAGAGTCAATGCCTTTAAATACATAACTTCTTCCCTGAGCAATATGTACCTTTTGGGAAAACGCGGAAGTGCGTGGCAGCACCGAGAAGATCTCGGTTCAAAACCCGACACAGGCAGTTTCATCCTCACCGCCATCCTCGCACTTTGTCTTCTGCAAATGTGAAAACTCCTGACGGTTTCGGAACCATTGGACCATAGAATGCTTAAAGCCCTAGAATCGCAATTTAGAGCGCGTATTCTGACTATGGCCAATGAATGGGTATCGCTTATCCTGATCTCAATCCTTCTGATTACTTTTTGTGGACAATTTTAAAGACACAGTTTACGCTAATAACCTCAAAACCATTGTTGAACTCAAAACTTCCATTCAGAGGGTCATCAAATCCATCGATATCTCGACCCTTCAGCGAGCTTTGCAATATTTTGCTTTTTGTCTGTACAACATTTCATAGCCGTTGATGGAAAGCACATCGAATGGCCCATAAACTTAATCCGAATATATATTTTTAAAAATTTGCATAAAACTTTTCAACTCCGTAGTTTTTGGAAATTTTAAATTTTGTTTCATATAGCTCAATAGTTATCATCCTGTATTAAATATTTGGTTTAATATGAGAATTTCTGAAGCCTGAGTGGTAGCCTTCTGTGCTACCATGTCACAGGTCCGGGGTTCGATTCCCGGGCTGGGCAGTGTCGATTCAGCCTTTTATCCTTGCAGTGGGGTCGATAAAACGAGCTCCAAGCATGCTTGGGAATTAAACACTGGGGGTTCCGCGTCGGGTCGACTACTTGACGGAACTTCTGCTTCTGCACCCCAATGCGCTCGGTCTCGAAAACTGGGATGGGCACAGTAGGTCATGGCCCCGATAAGGGCTGGCGCTCCACTGAGTTTAGTTTCATGAGTATTTCTATTAAATAATGTTTAATTGCGCATGAACAAAACAATCTTTATGTAATTTTTAGCGCAATGTATGGAGCTACTTCCCTACCCCAAGAAAACAATGGTATCGCCAAGTGTCACGTTGCTTTTTCATCTCCGCTCTCACTTTTGGTGAGATAGATGATAGATCCTTATTTTTTTTTTTTTCGAGAACTTAGTTTATTCAGCTTTAGCAGTTGATTAAAGAAATACCTGTTTCAGTCTATCTAAAAGGGATTCAGCACTGTGAGCGCTTCTTGGCAGTTGAGATCTTACTCCAGGAGTTGTTCGAGTTCGGTCGTAAAGGGCCGATGTGGAAGGTGCCCGTGTCAACCATTGGCTATACTCCGCAGATGTGAAAATTGGTGAAGTCATACGTCGAGCTGTGGAAAAACAAAACAAAGTTATGTAGAGGAGCCGTTAACAATAGAAATTGGTGTTTTCCCGTTAGCGTGGCAGCATTGTTTTTTCTGTTGAGTATTGATGTCGAGTAAACGCAACCGCTATTACGAGCATAGACCTTTAAGATGAAAGGACTGACACCCCAAACGGCAGAATGACTGGCACACAAATAAGGCACTTGACATGAAGGACCATTCTCTGGACGAAAAGCTACTACATAGAAGCAAGCAGGTGTTTCGTTTCAAAGTCAATTGCTAGAAACTGAAAGGACCTTGTCGCGTGATCTAGTGTTTCTTTGTCATTTGCGAAACAGGTTCAATCACGGTAGCAACGTCTATATCTTACAGGTCTATGTTTAAGATGGAGCAAGAATGATTTTCTCTCATTCCCGGAAGAGACCAAGAAATCCTAGATCATGTGACAAAGACCTTTCAGCTTCGACCAATCGAATATGTGCGGAAAGAGCTACCGGAGTGCTTGCCGGTCCCTCCTGTATCTCTTAGTACAGATATAGGTTCCTCAGGTCTTGCTCACGGGACTTTAGTGCACCATTGACTCCGCCCACTTGCGATAACAAGTTCTTTAACCCCTTAACGTAATTTGCCCGTGTCTGACACGGGCGAAAGTTACCGCCAAATGTGCACATGCCCGTGTCTCACACAGGCGATCATGTATCTCTCGTTATTTTATTTTTAATGCCCGTCTGAGATCCGTTTGCACTTTGTTTGAATAATAAGGTTTGTATATAACTTTTACCCCATCCCCGCTCCCTAGTCACCCCCTACAACTGAAATTGCCAAAAGCAATTTATACTACACCTACGTATAATATTCATTTCCTGTCAAAAAATAACTCGATCATTTTTTACCAGTTTTCCCGAAAAAAAAAAAAAAAAAAAAAACCGCGTGCTTCAAATGGTTACTGTTTTTTGTTTTTTCCTCTAAATCACGTTGAAGCGGAGCACCTGTTACAGCAATCAATAATATTTCATGCCACAATTTAGAATGGTGATTTCCCTATCATTGGTACCAGTTACCTCCAAATTTTCAATTTCGTCACTTACATTCCTTTGCTTCTAGGTGAATCAAATAACGAAGACGGATTGTTTACCTTTTGTGAATAATTATATATCAACTGTGTTCTTTTTTTTCACAGTTTGAATCAAGTACAGAATTCATCAAAATCGAAAAAAAAAAAAAAAGAAAAATGCCAACTCGTGCGTAAAATATAACTTTGGAGTATGAGCTTGCAATTTAAAATTTCCTTTGAGCTACTTAGGCTGTCAACATGAAAGTGTTACGTGACCATTTGGCGAGGTGAACGGTCTACCTCACAGCCAAATTGTTTATCACTAATGGTATTTCTCGCCAATTTAGGTAAACAGAAGTTGTTTCACTTCAGACGGCAGTAAGGGAGCTAAATGCAGAACTACGTTTCGACAATGAGCAATAAAAACACAATACTTCCATTTATGCGTCGACGCAAGGGATCGGCCAAAAAAAGACGCATAGTGAGAACGAAATTGAACCTTAGATCACTCATTTTAATGGTGAATGTAACAAGGACAGTCACAAGTAACAGGACGGAAATAAAACAGGCAACAAAAAATGCAACAAGAACAGTAGCTTCATCGTGATGAATTAATTGAATTAATTTGCGAGTATATATATATATATATATATATATATATATATATATATATATATATATGATCTTCACTGAAATAAAGTACAGTAAAATAAAATTTACATAACCTGCAAGCTTTACGTTTTTTTCGAAGAACTGCACATTATTCCTGTATTGTTACTGCTTTCCACATTATTTAAAATGACCTTTTCAGCCTCATTCAAATATTTATAAGTTCAAACAGGTACTTCAACATTTCGTAAAAAAATATCCTTGAAAAACAAATTTTGAAAAGTTTTTTTTTAAAAAATGCACTGTAAAAATATTAACTACGCATAATTGAGAGTTACCTCTGAAAGTTACGCACAAATAAAATTTAATGACATTCCTTTTCATATACTTTCGAAATCCGGCATACCACTGAGACGTATAAAAGAGGGATTATTGTACGAGAGAGTACAAAAAATTAAGATTGCAAATATTTTTCGTCTAAATGCAACATTGTGCATGTTTCCGGTTGTTATCTAAAATAGGGATGTAACGAATATTCGGCCACTATTCGGTATTCGGCCCTTTATCCGAATATTCGGCCTGGCCGAATAGTCTTTTCGTCTCCAAGCCGAACATTCGGCCTGGCCGAATATTAATGGACTATTCGGCCGAATAGTTCTGCTGCTGTGGAAATGTAAAACAAATAAGAAATTAGTAGATTTTAAACATTTAAAATTGTATAATAATTATTGCAAAAGAGTACATTAGTTTATAGCAATAATAAATAAAAATAATTTAGGAAAAAACTACATTTTTTAAACCTTGTTTTAGGCTTGACTGAGTAAAAACAGATTTTAAAGTTGTAATATTGTATTTTATATTTAACATTTGCTCCCAAAGCTAAGAATAGTTAATTATGATATATGAGAAAATAATTTTGTTATTATTGACAAAGTGGAAGTCAGACTTTGTTTGGGTAGAATGATTTATTGTGAATATTGGGTAAGAGAAATGTGAAAAGCCTAGAATATATCATGAATATTTAGATAGCATAAGTTATTGGGGTTTTTGAAAATAAAAATATATTCCAGTTAATTGTATTAAATTTTAATAGATCTTTTAAAAATAGGTATGTAAAAAACCCCATAAAATAAAAATATTAACTTTTATAACGTCTAAAATATCTCTATAAAACAGTTTTAAACAAGGTAAAAGTTCACTAAGCAATAGTAGTTCTTTCCTTTGAATTAAATAATTAGTAAAATAATGCTAATGCTTACTACCATAAAATCTGTCATTTCTATTTCACTTGTGGGTGAAATTCTTAGTTTTATTACATTCAAAACAAATAGAGAAAATAGATTAATTTTAACTAGTTTTAAATTCTTAACAAACAAAATTAAATCATACATCATAGATTGTGTGTAATTGGTGTTTGACTTTGTCAATAATTTTAAATTTGTCAAATACTTTCTACTACAACGATTTTCTAGAAATTTTAATATTCGGCCGCCGAGTATTCGGTATTCGGCCTAAGACATTGGCCGAATATTCGGCTTCGGCCTAGAAGAAATAGCAGAATATTCGGCTTCTGCCTGGAAAAAGTGGCCGAATATTCGGTATTCGGCCAAATCACTATTCGTTACATCCCTAATCTAAAATCACGTTCCGAAACTTTTATGGTTCCAAAACTGCGTTGATCAAATCATCATCAACTATACCATAACGGACCCGAAAGCTTTTTTTTCTCTTTCAAACGAGTGATTGAAGCGTGGATGGAGGCACTCCCCTTCCTAGCAATTACTTTTCCGACTGTGATTACTTTCCGCCACTGAGAGCGGCCAATCAGACTACTTGGAACCGAAGTAACTACCGGAAACTAGTGTATGATTCCCCATTCAACCAATTCTTAGTTCCCCGAACTGTTCTATCCTTCTCGCTAAAAGTAACCCCAATGCTCAATTTATCTGTGGCTTGTGATCTTCCCAAGCAGCGAAATATTTCCTGACGATCCCATGAGCGAAGCGTTCCCTCCAGGGGCGGACTGGGAAGAAAATTCGGCCTGGGCATATTTCAAACAGACCGGCCCTTGGGAGGGGGGGGGGGGATTGCAAGAACTAAAAATATTGTCTGTAAATATGTAGATATGAAGATATGTATAAAAATATTTAATGTTCACGCGACAGTTTTTTTTTCTTATTCAACATAGAAGTGCAGTGATTCGTAATACAGTATGGAACCCTAAATTCGAAAACCCAAAAGACCCAAATTCCGGAACTTCTTCAAAAAAATCAACAGCTAAAAAAAACATAGCTTTTTAAAAAAAAAAAAAAAAAATCAAGAAATATTTTGTGCTTTTTTTGGGGGGGAAATATTCATTTTAAAAAGAAGGAAAATAAAATGCAATGAACATGTTTAAGATCGAAAAGGTACAGTTTCCAAAAAAGTTCTTTCTCGATTTTCTGAAAAGGGTTCGTTTTTGCGATTAGAACTAGAGTGTTATTTATTGTTGCTTTGATTGTGAATTAATAGCATTATTATTTTTTTTTTTTACTTCCTGTTGTTTTATAACTTTTTTTTTTTTAATTAACTTTAATTTTCTCGCGATACAGAACATTCGCAAAATTGAAATTCTGCGATTCTCGCGTTTTCCCGATCGTCTGATCTTTGACTACAATTGACTACTTAAACTACGTCTGATCTAGAGAATATAAAATCACATCAGAAATTAACGGAATTCTTTTCTTTTATTGTTAAGAGGTTAAAAAAATATCGGCAAAAGTCTAGATTTTTCGATGTTTTGTCTTCGAATGTAAGCCAACTCCAACTTCGTTTTTCGTGAAAATTTCGTGACTTATAGGCGAGTATATACGATAACAAAAATGCTATGAATGAGTAAAATGCTAATAAAAACTTCCAAAGCCAATTAGATGAGCTCTGATGCTACTTGCTACTTTTTTTGAATGATTACCCAAAATCCGGAAAATTCCGAAATCTGGAAAGATGGCGGCCCCGAACGTTCCAATTTTGAGTCCCATACTGTATATTAATTAGCTGTTAATAGCTGCCGCACTTTAAGACGTTGCACATTGAGACAACTGACTGCGAGAAATTTTCTGATCGGGCCCTGAGAATTTGCATCACCTGGATAGAGAAATCCTCAGGGCCGTATTTTGTGGATTGTGAAGATTAAAAATATTGTCAGTAGGTATGTAGATATGTATTTGAATAATATTAAGTGTCTACAAGTTGTATTAATTTTTCTTATGCCCCATAGAAGGGCAATAAAACGTAATATGTTAATTAGCTGTTAATAGCTGCCGTCCTTTAGGGGGTTGCGCCGTGAGGCAATCGCTTCGCCTCCTGTACTGCTCAAAAAAATAATAAAAAAATTGCGGCTCTCAAAAGTTTGCACCCCAGACGGCCGCCTAGGCAGGTCTTCTATATGGACGAGCCGGCCCTGAGAATTTCTCAAGCCGGTTCCGAGAGCTCGTTCATATAGGCAACTTCGGCAGCAGCCTAAAGCGCAAAACTGCGATGTATTTTATTTATTTATTTTAAAAATTTAAAAATAAAATATAATCGTTTCTGCTCCTCAGGCAGCCGTTTAGGTTGTCTATAAGGGACCAGCCGGCCCTGAAAAATTATATCCTCCCTTGTGGCCCAACGGCCAGACCCTGGAGATTTTGCCAAATTGCGGCATTGCACTCTCTGAAGCCCGGGTTGCGGCAAAGTTTTGGTCACCGTTTTTTAATTAACATTGTAAAAACTGTACACTTTATTTTAAAAAAGATAGATATATTTTACGCACCCAGGTTGGACCGGCCCACCGGGCATTTGCCCGAATGCCCACATAGCCAGTCCGCCGCTGGTTCCCTCTCTGAAGTATTCATTTCACTTCAGAGTTTAGCGAATTTACCCTTGTAAATTCGAATGGGATGGGAATATTTTTGCCTGACTTTGGCTACTATGGGACAGAGGTCTGGTTAAAGCATGGACATTAGCATAGACGTAGAAACGCTGGCTTTTAATTAGCTTTGCGAGTGACCGAGGGGTGAACAGGTCACGTGAAGTAGACGATCCAGTTTCGACCAATTAGCGTCTCTTGTCTTATCTCGCTTCGCCTTATCTGCTTTTGCCTTAATTTCTTCCCACGCGCGAAGTTTTCAAGATGGGATTCTGCTGCGCGTTCAATTGCACCGAACTAGAGAACCCCAATTCGAAACGCTCGCTTATCAGCAGGAGCAACGCCTTCTAAACAGAGATCGGCTTTTCCTCTTCAACAAGTGAGCCAGACCGATTCCCGCCTTTGTGCCACTGGAACTCCCTCAACCAGTGTCTACAAATTAAATTTACAAGGTCTATGGGTTAAAGACGTTGTAAGCTACGTTAGTGGAAATGAAGGCGTAAAATGAATTACCTCTGTCTCTTCGTCCACTCCGGGTGGCGGGCAGTTCGGGGGCTGAGAGCGCACCATCGCTATCTGATTGCGAGTCGTAGGGCAGGAGCCGAACTGCTGCTGATTGAGGTTGCTGTTGCTGAGTAATCTGCTGGAATCTTCGGAAATCCATCTCGGACATTCGAACCCGGGGCAGGGAGTTGCTTCGTGCTGCCTGGGGCGTGCCGTATGCCCTGGGGGGCGGGAAAGCGGGCCGCGCAATGCCGCGCTGCCTCTGAGCCATGCTGCTTTTGCCGCTCTCCGTGGCTTCCGTATCTGAAGCGCTGCCCTCTAAATTGGTCCTGCGCCGGTTGCTCAAGTTGGCTACTGTCTGAGGTTGCAAGGGCTGGCTAATTTCATCGGCAGCTCTGGAAAGAAAGTATACTCTGGTTATTCTCAGGGACACTTTTAATCATTTGCGTACATTTTAAACAGCAATGCGTAATAACGTGTTATTTCATCGACAAAATTTTTTTCGTCAAAAGTCATCCAACCATTTAAAAACAATTTCGTCGTTCAGGTTTTCTGACGCGATTTCAAAAGTTACGTTAAAAATTAAAAATAACTCTTCTAGTAAATAAAACAAGTCATTTAATAATTTAAAAACTTCCGTTTTTTTGTAACATAAATTATTAACTAAGTAAAAAAAAGGCCAATAAAAGAAATTCCATTAATGAGCTCTTTTATTCGCCTAGTGCTAGGCATAATCGAGAGATTTGAGTTATCGAGTGATCGGAAGTCGAGTGGTTCTGATAATCGAGTGATCAGTAATCAAACTCGAGAACTTCAGCGGTCATCAGTGATTTCAGAATTTTATTAATTAATATAAATATATAATTATACAAATAACTTGTAAACAAATAATAATACCAGGGTAGGGGTTATTTCGCAGACTGCGACATTGAAAATTTTTTGGTGGAGGAGAGGGTTCTGAGACTTTAGCCAACTATTTGGCCGATTTGGTGGGGATCATCGTTTCTGGGAGGTTCCGTAATGTGTAGGGGGTGCGCCATCGCTCTGGAGGGGAGAGGTACCTCTGATAATACGGTAAAATAATATCAAAATTTAAAACAAAGTTTCTTAAAGTAGATGGCTAATTAGATGAATAACTTAAGAACAATCAACGTAATTGAAAAATAAATGACACCTGCTGGAAAGCGTTTGATACATAGCATTAAGAAGAGTACTTAAATAAGGGGGCGGAAATAAAATTAGAAAAAAATATGTAATTAGCAAAAAAATAATTAGTTGAATAACTTATTAACAAACTGAATAACTGCAAAATAAAGGTTACCGGCTGGCAAGCAAACGAAACATTGATTAAAATGAGCACTCACACTAGAGTTCAGTCAATCGCGATGTTCGTTAGAATCGAGTTCTCGAGTTATCCCGAATAACCGAGCTCTGGATTATGTCCATCACTACTATCGACTATGAATCTTGCCAAGCTTGCCATTTTTTTTTTTTTTTTTTGACCACACAGATCGACAAGATTCTACGTAAGTACCCAAGACCGCTTTCTGTCTGCACATTGTTCATTCAAATATAATCCTTTTCAAAGGCTCTTCGCTATTTTTATCTTGAACATGCATTAGGAAGGTAATATGAAAACAAAACTGGACAGCTTATAATTTTTAATTGAAGGAGATTCTCTTTTAATCGATGTTTTTAAAAGGAGGATTTTAACTTCGATATACTGTAACGAAATTTTAATTCTTTTAATGTTAATTTCAATAACAGTGACAAGGACATAAAAATTGAATTCTAAGTCCTTATTTAGCGAGACTGTATAGTTTGGATTTTTCTATGCCTCACTGTAATTTTAAAATTTAATTTATAAATTCTAAAAATTAACTCTACAACGCATGACATTTTTTTCATGAGAAAGAACTATGTGGCTCTAATAACCGAGTAAATAACATGAAAAATATTTTTAAAAAATCCCCATTCAATTTTTGCTCATAGTATTTTAAAAATTTTTTAAAGTGTGCCAAATGGCTGAATAATCAAACAATATAAAATGCAACATTTGCGCTGTGCCTGTGTGTGCATTGCTGTGTGTGCTATACTATGCAAATAGATTTTTTGTATAGAAAAATATTTTCATTGCTAGAAATAATGCAAATGCCTCGCTTAGTACGGCTTCACTCAATAACCACCTCCATAGTATGGCTTGTTTTGAAATCCAATCCTAGAGCAGGCGACAATGCCTTTTTTTTTCTTCCGCATTTACTCTTTTGACTAAAACTGAATGTTAAGCTTATCTTTAGAGTATTTTTTGCCTGTTATTTTTTTAATACGAAATATGAGAAGTGTTCCCAACGACTACATAATGCGTGGTAGGGTAAAGGTTTATTAGATAAAAATGAAAAAAAAAAATGTATAGATCGCTTCTGATAATCATCTGCAGATAGAAAAATTAAAAAATAGTGCAACTCAACTCAATGATCACAGCGTTCTTATTTTACTTTTAATTCAGTAGTCAGATTTTTTTTTTTACTTTGTTGAGGGATATGTTTTCGTAGAGCTCTTAGCATGAGCATTAGTTTTACAGTTTTAATGCAATGTCTTGGTCACTATTTCATTACTCTGGCTGTATTCGTCACCTTTCAATGTTTGTTGGTGTCATTTAGTACATGAATAAATTGTAAATATTTGTAAAAATGTTTTTTATTGTTAAGAGCGAATCTTTATTACGTTAAGAATTATACAGCCAACTTAACTGTCGCCTCATCGCTGTGATTTTTATGAAATGCGTTGGGACGACGACGACATATAAATATTTTCCTAAGTGTTTTGAAAGAAAAGCCTTTAAACATACAGGGAAAAGAAAAGCAAGGCTTTTTTCTCTAATTCCTACTTTCGCTTCGTCCTAAGAGGATTTGAAAGCCTAAGTCAAAGCTGAGAAGATATTTAAACAGTTTAAGTAACATTTTTCTTTCGATACATTAAACGTTTTGGAAGGCGAAAAATGGAAAAGTACTTCAAAGATTGATCCTAGTCCCTTCTCTGTACTTAAAGAATATCTAAGTTTCAAAACTGCAAGTGACGATCAAAATGTTTCTTCAAGAACTTAAACTTGAACGCGAAGTTTACTTTGTGAAAAAGTCCACTTTTGGAAATTTACTGCTCCGAAGTATTTCTACAAAATGTCTGTCACACACGTTGAAAATTGGCGTCTGGAAGCTAAATATCAAAAGAATTGATACGGGTTTCTTATGAACGAAATGGGAAAGTATTCCGACTAGTTACACATTCTCTAATGAACGTTTGGAAATATAAACATTCTTTAACATCAGTACATTAAAAACCTTCTCTCATTAACCCTCTAATGCACAAGGTTTTTTATTGTCATCCGCCTTGAGGCGGAATTAGGAATTAGAGGGTTAATCCCCTACGGCTCGCACCTTCCATTCATGGTGAGAGGCATGGGCGAGACCACGGATTGGCGAAAGCTGTGGTTAACCTAATTGGCTCTTAATAACTCAATAACTCCGCCTTCGTATTGACGGATTGGCAGTTTCTGCTGCGTCAGTAAATGTACCAATCAGTCGACACGAGGATGGGTTAATCCTGTAATGCCCTTTTTTTTTTATCGTCGTCCACCTTGAGGCGAAGTTGGGCATTAGAGGGTTAACATTTGGACAGTTTCTACTCTAAGTATAGGTTATCCATAAAAGCATGTCCCAGTTATAAATTTCAATAACATCTACTATAACCATTGTCGAGTGTTGGTTCAAGGTCACAATTAAGGGGACCGGGTAAGTCCTATCTCCGCCATGTTAAATTCACGATTTTTATGTACCTTTTTCTCAGAAATGGTAAAAGATAGGGTTTTGAAATTTTTACAGCAGTTAGAATAACATGTTTTACATACTTTAACAGACTACTTTCTTTATAAGTAAAAATGAAAAATTATTACTAATTATTTATTGAACATCACTTTGAACTAAGTATTTTTGGTCTAACTTCACTGCTTAAAATAAATAATTCTTAAAAAATCATTAAACCCCTGTGTTAAAGTATGTAAAACATGTTATTCTAACTGCTGTAAAAATTTCAAAACCCTATCTTTTACCATTTCTGAGAAAAAGGTACATAAAAATCGTGAATTTAACATAGCGGAGATAGGACTTACCCGGTCCCCTTAAAGAGTAACTCAAAGTTTTAGGATAAGTGCATGCGCGAGTACTGTGTTGTTTCCTGGCTTGTAGGGGGTGCCACCTACGAAAAATAGCGACTTCTGATCGTAAAGCGTTTTGTGTTCTGCAATTTGCTAAATGTCAATCTGTAATTTCAGTTCAACGCGCATTTCGTTCAAAGTTTTAATGTGTTTAAAGTTTATATGTGTGCTTAACACGTTCATGCCGGGGATGATTTTCATGTTTTTCGTTGTGAGCGGCGCTCGAATTCATGCTGCGCTTCATCTGGCGGCGCCCGATGAGACAGTCTATTGTGCGGGCCACCGGTGGTACGCGCCGCCCGATGAGACAGTCTATTGTGCGGGCCACCGGTGGTACGCGCCGCCCGATGAGACAGTCTAGTGCGGGCCACCGGTGGTACGCGCCGCCCGATGAGACGGTCTAGTGCGGGCCACCGGTGGTACTCGCCGCCCGATGAGACAGTCTATAGTGCGGGCCACCGGGGGTACGCGCCGGCGTGAACGTGTTAAACATTCCGCCGTTACCTAATGATTTGGCAGAGTTGAGACACAGAATTGACGAAGCTATTACTTCCATTACACCGGACTTGTTAACTAAAGTATGGGAAGAATTGGACTATAGGTTGGATGTGTGCCGTGTAACTAAAGGTGTACCTATTGTACAGTTATAGGAAAGACTAGATCTGTTTACCTTCAATTTGATGTATGATTTGTTGAAAATAATCTAAATTAAACTATTATAATATATCATTGAAACTGGAACATTCTTTTATGATCACCCTTTATTTATACAAAATGTAACACATGTTGAACACTGGTGGATTCGTCGTTTTCCCGTATGTATCGTTCGAAATGAATTTACTTTGTGAGAAACAATTGATCGAGGCTCTACAGTTTTGGTATTCTTCTTTTTTACAGAGAAAAGAACGGAACCTCAAAAGATACAAAATGAATGCTGAGAATTTGATGCCTAAAACATTTTACTTTCTTTAAACGGTATCGTGTTCGCATAACAAGTCGAAAAGAGCTATGAGTGGAAAAGTGGTTTAGAAGCCATTCACAAATGATGAATAAAACTGTCAACGCAGGAGGAGCAAGAAAGGCGGAAGCACGGTAATGGGGCAATGAAAATAGATACCTAGAGAAAAATAACGTGGCTATACAAGAAACAGAAAAACGAGATAACGTCGCGGGAGCATAGCGAAGAAAAATAACAATATACGAAGAATAAAGGCTATTTATATTGATAACGGATAAAAAATGCAAACCTTCATTAATTATCTCATTTATTTCATAGAAAGACTAAAATATTTTTGGGTATATAAAAAATCTAACTTGTTTATGCAACATAATTAGTGTTTAAAGTTAAAAGTTGATATTTTTTTTTCTCAATACTTTTTAAAAATTATCTTTTTCTGGTAACCATAAAAGGAAGATCTTTTGGGACCCCCCCCCCCCCCTCATCATTTAGTTTGCTAATAAAATTGTCTTGGAAAGTTGGTTCTGTACCTTTTTTCTGCCAAATATTGTTTGTCACATTATATCAAAAAGAAAGTAAAATTAAAGGTTTATAGTAGCATCTGTAACGACGGTTGATTTCTTTCGCAGCTAAGGGTCTATTCATGAATAATGTCACCCTTTTTCTTAATATATTTGAACTCCTCCCTTTTTGTCACATAGGGCCATAGTAGCCTAGTGATTAGGATGTCAACGGATCTTCCAATCGGAAGTTGGGTGTTCCATACCCAACCCGCTGAAGACGTGCATGTAAAATCCGTGGACCCTGAAGCCCCGAGGCAGTTCCGAGGGTACTTGAGGGTGGAGAAATCCCCTTCCCTTCACTCTTAGGTTAATAAAGGAAGGGGGCATGTTTGTGTTGCCGCCGTCTGGTGCCATCCAGATACATAAGAGCCAAGTCGTTCTTCCACCGTTGTGGTGCTCATCTATAAACGGAAGGCGCTCCTTACTGCCTTAATTCCTGGTCGCTCTGCGAAGGGTAGCTTGGATGTCCAAGTGGCATTAGAAACACATATAAAAATGTGAATTTGTAACTAAAATATTTCAAAGTCTTGGAGACAAAACCTTTTAATGCCCTTCTGGACACACTAGTGTGTTTCTTTTTTACGTAGATGCATTAGATCCCACTTGCGAAACGACTATCTCGAAATAGCACTTGTTGGAACAAATCTTTAACACACATCCTATCGAACAAAGTTCACTCGTTGTAATCTGCTCAACGATATCTTGCGCTTTTAAAAAATAATTGATTTGCGTTGCCAGTTCGTGGTTTCCCCTTTGGTTAAGATATCGGTGCTGCGTATATTGTGGAAAAATCTTCCTTTATTCCGTTCTAATCCAGTGAATGAACATATTGCAGACTTCATGAAATAGGTGAGAATTTTTGACACCGAGGACTTTTTCAGGAGTAGTTAGTAGATAAACATACTAAAAGTCCCCGTCCCTTGGAGGTAAGCTTAAGGTGGGAGGGTTTTAATAAGGGGGGGTTAAGGATTTGGGTTTTTCGATTTATATCTCGGAAACGGTGGACACTAGAAAACATATGCTCTAAATAAAAATGAATGCTAAATAATTTCCTATAAAATCGTTTAAAAACATATTTGTCGAAGTTCTAACGGTTTTGGGACGTACGTAATTGAAAAAAATTGATAACTTTTGAAAAATTCATTCTTACTTCACTCTTGTCAAATATTTGCTTGTAGTGCTTACCAGAATCATTTCTCAGAAAAATTGTAGGAGACAAATTAGTAGAACAATAAATTGCATTCAATTTGATAAACACTTCTGCTTTTTTATCTACAAATCAATCAAAAATTATAAAATTTCTAACCGTTTCCGAGCTATAAATCGAAAAACCCAAAAACTATATCCCACATTAAACTCACCTCTCTCCCATGGGCGGGGAGTTTTAGTATGTTTATCTACTAACTACTCCTAATGAAGTCAAAAATTCTCGCATATTCCATTCACTATACAATAAATTCCTTGACTGGACTAAATTCGCTTGAGTTATTGGCTGACTATTGGAATCCTACTACATCACAGTTAAGATTGACTAAGATCACCCTGAAAACAATACGCACAGATATATATTAATATTCATGATGAAAGCTGGGATATGTTCTCCGAAATGACAATGATTTTCAAACTCTTATTAGAATAATTAAGGAAATATTAATAAGGAATATGTCAAGAACAAATAATCGGGCATAATGTCGTACAGAAACATTCTCCACCAGAAGCTATTAAAGTAAAATCATCATCGATTATTGATTGACGTCTTCCTTATAGCAATTTAAAGTTAATATTCATTTATGTATTTCCATTTTTATCTTCCTTTGGTGATCCCATCTATTTGAAGTTTTTCCGGAAAACAAAAAATAGTTTTGGGAAAATAAAATTAAAACGTTTTTATTGCTTTCATTCCCAAAACACGAAATACATTAAAAATGAGAAGATTTATCTCCTGACCCTCTTTCTTTTCTTCATCTCCAAAAATCGATGCGAATTTAAGCCATGTTTTTGGCTCCGCGCCAAGAAACGGCCGACGTTCTAATCCGAAGGAACACTCATCGGTCGGGCAAGAATTCGGAGATAGGGGAAGACTTTTAATAAAAGCTCTCTCAGTAGAAACTAGAGACCCGCGAAACACATTCTTAAGTGAAATGAAAGACGGAAACTTTTTCTTCATTCCGAACTTCTCCTTTTCTTACTAGTATTACGTTAGAAATTAATCTCTGGGATAGAAAAACATCGGCGCGATGCCGCACATTGATGTCGCAAAAGTCATGCTTAGCTAAATGTGGATTTAATTAATGAATATTTATCGAACAGAAATAATTACACTGCGCGGGAAAAAGCCCCGAAACGATTTCTGTCGACTATTGGGCTGAATGAATAGCCTCACCTCCAAAATCCTAATATGCCCCCCCCCCCCCTCTCCTTTACACACCATTTTATTCTCCCTGTACTCAGCACTTTTAAATAATATTATGACCTCAAATTAGTCGACAGGGTCGTAGTGGTAAGACGCAAGCCTCGTACGCCAAGATCGCGGGCTCAAACCTGGCCCAAGTCGGTGGATTTTCAAGATGCAGAAAATCGTCTGCGTCCATGTCGTATGATTATGCGGCATGTTAAAGATCCCTTGAGTATCCGTTTGGCATGGATACTCTCAGCTAAATTAAATTCCTAGTGTCGATTGCATCAACGAGAGCTCAGGTGCCGCCATCTAGGGGAAACTGAGCGCCAAAAAATTGCGGCAATGGCACCACACTCATTGTGGTGCCGCTGCAAGTGTTGGTACCAATCTCTGGGGACGCATTATTTCTGCAATGGTTGAGGACCAATACTGCAGCCCCATTAGAAAGAAAGAAAAAAAAAGACCACAAATTAATCAGATTCCTTTTGAGGTGCTAGAGGGGTTACAAACTCTGAAACATGAACATTTACAGCAATAACGAAGTTTTGGGGGCGGATTTGCTCCCTCAAATTGTTTTTAAAAAATGGTTAAAGAAACCGTTAAAAATGTTTTTTCCCCAGTAATTTTATCAGTTATTTTTTACTATAAAAACCGAAGCATAGGCCCTCACGTAGCGCCGCATCCGAAATTACTTTCACCGTTGAGGAATAAATTAGTAAAATGATAATAATTATAAATTGCAAAAGTGTCGTTAAAAACAACGAATTCAAATCAAATCGCGACTCTAATTTAGCTGATTCCAATGTAAAACAAACTCTTGAATCCAAATATATCTCCCCCCTTTTTTCCCATCACCCGACATTTTCCGGCGAGGACTCTTCTTTTGTATTTACCACTTTTCGATACTTCTACGAAAAATATGCCGCATACGCGATTTTATTATTTTATATAGCACTAACTCAAAATATTGCTACATGAAACTCCATGCATCTTTAAAAATATTCACCCCCAGAGAAGTTGTTTCAAATTGTCTCATACAAAATAATTTGCGAATTGTACTTAAAACAAATTTTCTCTTTTTGCCGAATAAAGCATAGTGTCCTAATATGAGAACATTTTTTAATTAACTCGATAATGGGCAGAATAAAAATTTCATTTATAAGATACTTTTATTGTAGCATATCTAAACTTTCATTAATATTTTACCTACCGAATTCATAATTCAGGGCCGAAGGATTTAATCACGTTAAAATGCACCGCGCCCGCCAAATCAGACATTATCGGGAAATGATAAACGTGAGGAATGGGGTTGTCCCCGCAACCAAGAGTGCTTTCCCACCAAAAGCGACGGAGGCATTTTGTCTCCGTCGTAATAGATTGTTGCTACGGTAAGCAAACTAACAACAAATTACGCTATCAACAAACCACGATCGTCTGAGGGAAGGACTTTTAATGACGCACTAACCAGTCAATGTGAGGGAGGGGTTAGTAAGTTATGTAGAACCAATGAAAGCCCTGAATAGTTTCGTCGCTGGTGCGGCTGGTCTGATAGCACCTTAAGGATCGTACTTTCCGTACAACACCAGCGACTTTCTAAGAACGGTTTTTTCTAGGTTTCCACTGAGTATCATTTGATCAGTACATTTTCATCTGCTAACCCTTAATAAGACAGTGGGAAATAATTTCGCGCTGTGAAAATTTTCCATCTGAGCGTATCAGAGCCGTTTTCGTAAATCTTATATATAAGCCGCTTAAGTGTCTGTTTGTCGCCGATAGCTTCGAGAAAACTGCATCATGCTGCCATCTACACAATTGTTTCTATAATAAAAACGACTAACAATCAAAACGTTTCTCTAGCATTTTGAGTGAGGCATCGCTAGATTTGCAATCTCCGTTAAAAATGAATGTAAACGCGAATTTAATTTAATCCTTCTTTCTTTGTTTTAATTTATTAATTGTCTGCGCTTTTCATATGCAGTGGTGTGGAAACTTTTTTTAAGACGGGCCATTTGTAATAACTAGACAATCGTAGCGGGCCAAAGAATAATGCTTAATCGTTAAAAAATTTATGTGTTCTATAAACATATACATATATTATTACATACACTTATTATTTTAATAGTAAAAAAGCAAAAGGTGAGAAAATTATAAGCACAAAATATAAAATGAATTTAGTGTAGTTCTTGATGTGAAGTATTATCACTTTATTTTCTGGTGTCATTACTGGTTGATGGTGCGTGAGAAAAATGAAATTGAGACTGTTTCATCAAAATTTCATCATAGTCCGGTTCCATTTGCGAAGCAGAGATTCTTAAAACTGATGAAAGGTGCTCATCTGTAATTCTGTTTCTTAAAGAAGTTTTCCTGAGCTTCATTGTTGAAAAGATTTGTTCGCGTATATAAGATGAGCCGAACATTGTCATTATCTTCATTGCATGATTAATTAGATTTGGGAAATTATCTGGACCTTAACTTTTATAAAATTCTAGTAATGGTACTGTATGAAAAGTTTGTTTCAGGAGAGTATTAGAATACTATCAGGAGAGTATCAGAATACTATTGTGTTTTGGATATCGCCGCAGGTAGTTTTTATGCGGGTCGTCACATTACGAAGTAAGAACGCGTTCAAACATTCTCACGACGGCACTCTTAAACGGGCCGGATTAAACCTTTCCACGGGCCGGACTTGGCCCGCGGGCCGTAGTTTCCCCATCACTGTATTAAAGTGGCCAGCGCTCTTTTTTCCAGTTTCGTTAAAACTATTGTTTCGACGATGATTATGTTGGATGTAAATAAATATCTTTCACAGACAATTTGATTATATAGTAAATAATATTTTTATTTTACAGATTATTATAACTTTGATCCATTAAAGTGTACTTTTCTCCACCAGACCCCTACCTGTTAGCCGAGGCCTTAGGATTGCTTACTCGCGGGGAGAGGTAGTGGGGTCTACGGATTTTACATGCACATATTCCCAAGTATACATGGTGGTCTTCAGTGGGTATCGAACGCGCGACCTTCCAGGTGGAAGTCCGACGTGCTAACCACTAGGCTACCACGGCCCCAACATTAAAGTGTACTGATAAATATCTCTTTGATTTGATGTGCATTATATTTCTAATATCTAGAGCAGCGTCGGGCTTACTAGGTACTGAATAAGGAATGAATGTTGTCTGATGGACTGACCTCCTAGGTCTTCCGCGGCGTTGCATGGTGACCGACAGCCCAGAACCCGATCTCCTGAGTGGTCTTCCAAGCGAGTAGTACCGGTCGTAGGCATCGGAACCGAGTGTGGAGATCCGTTGCTCGCTTTCGGTCCTCAACAACCTGGTGGACCGGGTCCTCAGCGACGGATCTTCGAGGTATCGGTACCGTTCCGGTAAATTGCGTTCGCTCCGCGGATGGACTTGTTGCTGATGCGGCGGGAAGAACAGCCGACGAGGATCAGTAGGTTCGGCATGGAACGTATGGACCTAAAACAGGCAAAGGGTGTATTTCCAGTTATTCGAATTGCAAATTCTGACTCAAGAAACCAATATTGTGTTAAGAACAGGACTACGACAAATTGTTTGTAGATATGGATCGAACCCACTCTCAGAAACGCATGCTCAAATCTCACGAAACTTTCGTCGTATTTAACGAAATGGCTTCGTGAAAAATGCTCCGAGGCAACCTTTCGTCAAATTGGCCAAATTTGTGTAGTAACTTTTTTAAGTGACGTAATCGCGCAAGGAGTAATCGTTATAAATGACGAAATTTTCTTGACGATTGAAGAATCGTCAAAAGTGAAAGCTCCATTTCGGAGTGCAACTCAAACGTTTTTCTTTTTAACAGTCGCATCTTGATCATAGATATAGGTTAGCATTTTAAGCAATCTGCAAGAACATTACTCTGATTTGAATCTAAATCTATTGCCATAGATTCTGTTAATAAAATTCTACCTTATTATTGAAAGTAGATAATTTTAACAAAAGCAGTTTCTCGAGGAAAATTTTGAAAACTGACGCATTATAGCAAGTAAGTATTTCGTAGAATTTATTGTAAAGAAATCTTAACCGAAAAAACCTAATGAAAAGTTATGACTTGAGTGTTAGTAATTGATAAACTCAACACAATTAGTTTCGGGGTTACATCAAGGAGCCTTTTTCCCTGCATAGAGAGAGATTCCTTGCAATCGCTAAGCACGAATATGCAAGAATTTTGAAGTTTTTGCGAGTGGATTTTATTATTATTACTGTTATTGCTATCATAATTTTTTTGAATGGTTTACAAGAAAAAATGTGTGGGATTATCTTTTAAAAGGGGGGACCAATTTCATAAAATGTGGTCCACACATGCACTTTGTGAATGGGGGGACAAATTGAGAGAAGTGGGTACTGTCCCCACGAAAGGGGTACGTTTGTCGTCTTACTTAATGCTCCCAATCTGAAGTGATCGATTGAATTTTACAGAAGACTGATTTTTTTTTTCCAGATACGTTTGTTACTTACCGTATGTTCAGCTAGAGTAGTTGGAAAGCTGGGCTGAGGTTTGGGCTGTCTGGTGAGTACTGCTTGAGCATCTCCCCAGATCTCGTGAGATTTCGGATTTCCCATGTGGCTTAGCTGTGAGTAGTAAGGAGCCACCTGAAAGAACAAATTTCGGGTAAGTAGAGCCTTCCTATATTAAACTTCGTCATACAGAAAAATGTGTTATTCTACAACTTTATGCGTATATTAGGTAAATATTAAAACCTCTTTCTTTAAGAGTATTTATTAAAAATCCACAATATTTCGATTTTATAATATTTTTTAAAATTTTTCTTTAAATAAAAAACTGAACAATTGTTCGATCTGTACACGAATTAGTGCAAAAAAAAAAATGTACTTACCAATCATGTTTGGAGAAATCATTTAACTTATAAAACAAACATTTATTATCTATTAATTTCCATTTTCACTTTAAGAAGTTAGGGGTTTGATCTGAATGATATAATAAGTATGAATAAGTGTATACGATAATACTTCTTGAGAGGAAAGTTTGATTTGAGCATGAAATTTTTTGTGGAAAAGATACTTCGCGCAAATATTTTATAACCACGTTTCTTTCTTTCTTTTTTTTATGCTCAAGCTTAGCGTTAGGCTCTATCTTATATAAATCCAGGTCTATAGCTAGCAAATTTGCTTCAAACCAATTTATCAAAATGAAGTTTTGAAGTTGAACTACAAAAGTAAATTATTTAATGTGAGAATTTTAAAGGTGTTTTTGAGCAATTCAAAACACAAGTGTCTATAAGAAAGATTAAATAAATTATAAGCAAAGAAAAGAAAGCAATGCAGATGATTAAATAAATTATAAGCAAAGAAATACGAAAGAGTGCAGAAGATGAGATAAATAAATAGCAGTCGAGTTTATTATATAAAAAAATATATATCTGACAAGAAGTGAACTTACATCAGGTTGCTGCCTTTGATTGGGTACTTGGTGATGAGATTCCAGCATGACTTGTGTCCTTCCAGGGACTCGCATCCAGTCGTTTGGTGCATTATAATCGTCGTTGGGCTCTTCAACGAATTCCTTCTTGACGACCACCACGGGGGGTCGAACTTCGTCCAGAGCTGGTCGAGCTGCCATGGCCGCAGTCATCCGGCCGCTGATGCGAGACCGGATGGTCAGTACGAGACGGCGAGGGATGGACATGATGATTACAACGTCATCCAGGCTCACATGGCGGACATCGACCAAATTAACAGCGAGGATCTCATCCTCTACCTATTTGGAAGAACATGACTACTTTAAAGTCATTGCACAGTTTCATTTTATACAGTACTGGTAGAATATGTTTTAAGTTATACTTTTTGTTGAAGCGATGGAGGAAAAAAAAATGTCAAATGTCTCTGCATGCATCAGCTCATATCTGCTTGCATTGAAAATGCTCATAATTTGCACAAAAAGTGCATACTTTTTGAAGTATTCAAAATTAATGCCTTTTTGTGCACAAATTGTGTACATTGTACCATCACGGTCCCGTAGAGGTTTAATACTGGCCCAAGATCGCGGGTTCAAACCCCGACTAATATCGGTGGGTTTGCGAGTTGCAGAAAATCAAGTGTCCATGTCGTATGATTATGCGCTTCTCCAAGTGCAAGTGCTTCTCTTCAAGTGAAGAAACTAGACGTCGAAGTTCTCATGTACGCCGATAGTGGCGCTACTTGAAATAATGGAATTCCGGATTCCGAGGAATGCCCTAGGTCTGCAAAAGTTAGTGATCATACGCAGCCCCATTTAAAAAAAAAGTGTAAACATTTTCCAGCTGGGTTGTTCTGTTAAAGGGGTGTCAATTGCTGGAATATCTGAATAAAAAAATCAGAAGTGATATATAAATTTAATTTATATGAAAAACAACTGAAATTTTATATATTTAAATTTAATAACAAAGAATGTCAATCAAAGCATCAGTGATGCAAAACCTATGCCTATCACTGGTACATAGTCAAATAAATGCTCCAATAAGTGGCATAGCTTATTAATTTCTAAAAATATGAAGAAACACTTACATTTACATTTTTGTAGCTAAATATGTCGATCTAATAGACTTAAAATTGTAACTATTTAGAAACACTGCAGAAACTAATTAAGATGTAACAAGATTAAAGCATTGATGTAAATAAATTTTTGTCAAAGATATATGAATTAACGCATTAAATTTATTTTTATTTTCCGCACAAAAGAAGCTTTTTATTACTTTTCAAAATATAGATTCGTTAAAGTGATATCTAATTCAAGAAATGAGTGTTTAGCGATTGAAAGTTCAAAATTTGAAGAATAATGTGAAGGGACGTCATAGAGATAGTTTTATAGTCGTGATGTAGGGGGAAGATAGTCCAACAAACGACGTTAATGGAACGAAAAGAGAAGAAAATGGTGAAAAAGAAATCATCATAAAAGAAACTTGATCCGATAAGGTGATCAAAGGTGACTCGGGAATGAAAAATGGGTTTCAAAGAGAGTTAGAAAAAAAAAGTTTTCAGCCATTTTTAAGCGTACAGTGAACCAGAGATGGTTGATAATAAAAAGATTCATAGAGTTCACGTTTCAGGAATTGGGGGGCGGGGAGGTTTTTGACGCATGACACTTGTTCTAACCATGGTTTAAACCGTGCGTGTCTAAACTATGATCGTTTGAGGGCCACATTGCCAAAAAAAAAATTGCTAGGCCGAACATGCAGTATTTTTTCAACAAATTGGAATAAAAATTACCTCTCTGTTGTTTTATTAAAATAAATTAACTTCTTTTTATTATGATAGGTACATAGTTTTTTAATAAAAATGGGCTAATTTAAATATTTTCATAATTGGTTTAAACTGTCCTTTCGAAAACCCCACGTCAAAAACCCTTCCTTTTCCAATTTTTGTAATTGCATAACCAGTGCTGTTGAAATCAGAAACAATACATTGATGGGATATTTATAACAAGAACATGATGAAATATTAATCCTGCTTTTGTCATGTTAAAGCATCATAGTAAAGCATGTATGATTTTTTTTTCAAAATTTAAGTTTCAAAGTTTTTTTTTTCAAAATCTAGTAAGTAAAATTGAGAATTATTTGGAGGGGGATGCGCTTTTCAGTGTTTGAATATTGCATTTCAATAAAAGTACTGTTTCATTTGTTCATGTCTGTTTCTGAATGCGTTTCTGGGGAGATCGTCAATTTTTTAGTTTGTTTTTGATTGCGATTAGGACTAGGCATTAAATTGATATTCAGCCAAATTGATATCGATTTAAAGCCAATATCGCCGATTCAATTTATATTGAACTTTTGACGATATTTTGGAATTACGATCGTAATTAAAAATCCGGCAACGAATTCGATTTAACACAGTTCGATTGAAATAACACCCCCCCCCCCTCCTCCCCCACCAAAAAAAAAACAGATAAATACACACTACTTACATATTTGAACTGTACATGAATGTGTACAAAAACAGCACAAACACTTTAATTTTAAGATAGTATAAACTATTTTAGTCGGCACATATGCCGTCTAGGTATGCGAACTTGGCGACGGTAGTTATTGACTTGGAGATATTTGTCGCCATGCTGGCGTGAATGCTACTTAGCAGCATATTTCACTTGCTGCTATGGCAGCCTAAAATTTTCCATTTTAAATTGCGATTCCTATTGCCAGCTATAATCAATAATCTAAAATTATGACAACGCAGACATTTAATAACACATTTCAATTGATTTGTAAATAAAAGCGACATGTGAGGTTAATAAATTCTTTTAGAATAATTTCTTAATGCAATAAGTATTGAATAGACGGGGAATTTAAGAATGAATAGGAGACAAAAGGAGCTTCTGAATGCATTTGAGTTGCACCACTACTGATGAATGGCCTATGAAAATGTAAACTGGGTAAGCAATCGAACTTACGATTTATTTTTATCCTTATTAATTTAAAGAGTGTTTATGCATCACGCAAACAGAAACAGATGAAGAATAATAGAATTGATGCAAAAAATTAAAATTATCTACATTTTGTACTCATTACGTAACGTGTATATTCTCGAATAATTGAAACTTTTAGGAAATTAGTTTTTTAAACCACTAATCGGGGAATCTAGATTTTTTTCTGCAGTTGCCAGGGGCAGACACAGGAATCATTTTTAGAGGAGACACCAGAGTGTATCAAGTAATTCTCCCTCGTAAACTTTTCACAATCGAGTTCTCAAAACAGTTTTTGTGTTTTTTTATTATCCCTTAAAACCAATCTAATTTAAAGAACACTTAAATTATTTACTGGCCTTATTTAATATTTCATTTACTCCTTTGGGGCTCGTGGGAGCGACAGGGAGGAGCTGATATCGATTCTAATAGTAAAATGTTCTAAATTTCGTCTTTCGAACAGTTAGCAGATTTGGGTTTGATATAAAATATTTTGATCTGCACGTTTAATCAATTCTTATGTGCTTTTCTTTGTATAATTAATCTTTTTATAGACATATGATGTAAGAAGTCGAAACATTTTGCAAGTGAGCGTGGTTTCTCATTACTCATATTTCGCCTGTTTTCTCATAGAAGTAAAAGAAAAGGAGATCAAAATAAGGATAAGCACGAAATAGAGCTTAATATCTCGTAAAATATTTCTAAAAACAAAAATTAATCAGGAATAAGTTAATTGTTAAAATGAATATTGAAAAATTAACTTGGAAAAAAAATGAAAAGTAAAATTGTCTTATGAGATGGGGCATACATGTGTCTCTATCCTATCTTCCAATAAAAGAATTGTCTTGCTCAAACAAAAAATTCTTTTTGTTCACATGTTCTTCGCCAGAAAATCTCAGCACCATATTTCATTTCGGTATTTGAGAAATTATTCGCTCAATGTTCAGTAGTTCAAAATCCTTAATATAAAATGTTGCACTTGTTTGGAAAATGGAGCGCTGCTAACTGTAGTTGGTGGTAATCTAGCATAAATCTCAAACACATTTTGTAATATATATATATTGTATATATAATGTATATATATAAATTGAGAAAAATATTATATATATATTGATGATTATATATACTGTATATTTAGTGCCCTTGTTTCATTGTACGCATGGAGTACTAACCAATATTCAACTTTAACATCGTTTGAAATTCTGACCTTTAACAACAAATTGCATCACAGTGAAAACATTCATCTGAAGTATTGAATGAATGACTTGTTGAGAGAAAGAAAACCTTAGCCCACAAAAGTAAATATTTGTCTATTCACTTTCTGACAATGAAGTTATAAAATGATTGAACTGAATCTTACATAAAGAAGTTTCTCAAATGGGAGGAAAGAATGACAGTGTATTTAGATAGACCACCATTTTGATTTGATTTAAGCTATTGTGAATTTTGGACAGTAGGTAAAACATGTTGCAACTTGAGACACGTCCCAAGGCACAAAAGTGTGCTTCATTTTTATTAATTTGGATATTTTTTGTGAGAAGGGTTTTGTTCTAAACTGTTGACTTTACATTGTGCTATGCAAATAATAGAAGCTTTTTATTTTGTAATTGTATTTATAAATTAAGCGTGAACGTCTATTTTTTACATCTGCAATGTGTGTTTCCTTATTTTATTGCCTTAAAAAAATACAATTTACGTTTGTTAGCATAAAATGGGTTCAAGTATGGGATTTTTGCGTGAAGCGGTGAAGCATATCCTAAGGAAGAATAAGGGTGTTATAATGTGGGAATAGTTTGCAAAACCTACTATAAGCTGAAGAACTAGTTTTCGATCACCGTTGTAAAGTGTAAACGCTCCAAAAAAAAAAAAAAAAATATACCGTCCGTTTTAATGACGGACAAAATATTATTCGATCATAGGTCGAATAATATTTTGTCACCAACATGCTCTCGCAGACGTAAAACAAGCGGGGAAAATGTGAAAGCTGAAATTTTCCCGTCCTAGCTCATTGCACGTACTATGATATTGTAATTAATTTGTAATTAGACAGATTAAAACTTCAAATTAGAGACCTTTTTCAATAGCAAAACTAACAAAATATTTTTTAATTAAGTAGCATTTGCATATATAAGCCCGATTTTTTAAAAAATAATCTATTATTTCCATTAATTTAGTATTTTTGCTGATCCTTTCCTTTCATTATACTTTCATTCTATGAAACAAAAAATTCAATACAAAATGTTCCCAATGTGTACTTAATAAAACTAAAATGTTTGGTTTAAGAAACTTCTCTACTAAAGTAAGACTAATAGTGTATGACACAAATATGAAGTTAGTTGTATGATTTAAAGGACTTACTTGCATGTATATCCTGCAATACTCACAGAATGCTGCTTCATTGTCAAAGAATGATTGTTTGGCAAATTGAGACAAAATACTTCGCTCGGAAACAAATAAACACTTCCATTTCTGGCTCGTTACTGATGCCTTATGCTTTACTTGTCGAAAGAACTTCTCTTTCTTTATTAAACACATTGTATTGTAGTTGAAATGAAAAAGCGCGAAGGGCTCATATATCGTGATGTAGGTCGGTATGACTGATTACTTACTGTCAAAGTGCTCCATTTATGATGAAATTTGACACTAAATCACTGAAAATACAAGTTTTTGGTATCCATCTAGTTTTGGTTACTTCCAAAGTATTCTATTAAGGGTGAAGTTCGATACTAAATGCCCAAAATCCGAGATTTTGATAGAAACAAAGCTATCTTTTGCTAAAGTACTCCACTTCGCATGAAACACCACACCAAATTTCCAAAAATCAAAAGATTTTGGTAGTAATCAAGCTTGTTTTATTTACTTCCAAATTACTCCATTTGTGATGAATTACGGCACTCAAAATCCAAAAGTTTCTCGTAACATCCTAATTGCTTGACATTTTACCACTGATGTCGTCAAGAGGCTGAGTCGGAGAAGTATATATCAAAGAAATGTTAAGTGGTGGTTGCAAATGGACAGGTGAATGTTAGTAAAAAAATGGAACATGAGTGTTACATTCGGGACTACTCTTTTAACTCGAGGAGTAGTGAAGAAGTATGGTGAGGATTGAGCCTTAAAAAGGAAGGTATCCTTGAAGGGAAAAACATGAGATAGGGTTAGGCACTGACCTTGAGGAGGCCACTGCTGTAGACGGCGCTCTCGAGGGCTATCCGGGAGATGAAGACGCCGTCGCTCTGGGTGAGGAGATCGCCCTCCCGGATATAGAGTCCGAGCGTCTGTCCGGGTCGCTTGACGATCTCGACGAACTGTACCACGTGGCCGGCGTCGGCCAGTCGGAGGTAGCGGCGGCAGGCCTCGGCGCCGACCCGTCCGAGCGAGGCCGGATCCAGGAGCCGGATGATCATCTCCCCCCGCTTCTCGACGGCCTCTGCGGCCCGCGGGTCGAAGTCCTTCTCGACGGCCTCGATCTGTCGGAAGATCTCGGTGGAGATGCCGGACACTTTGCGGAAGTCGCTCTGAACCACCATCTCGGGCATGAGCCGGGCGCCGCCCCCGCGCAGCAGCGGCCGAGCGCCGAGGCGGCGCGGCGCCGACTCTTCGCACATCGCCTGCGACTCCACTTCCCGAGTCTCCTGCCGAAACAAAACAAACCATCACTCTCAACACACCACACAAACCTGCATTGTTTGTGGTACGAGTGGAACTCTCCCATTCCTGCAAATCGACATCTCATCCATTGGTGTGTCATATTGGAATCAATCCTTTCAGACGGAATTTTTAAAAAAGTTTTTTCTTTAACCCGTTAGCTGTCGCGTCAGGTCATATTGACCCGTGTACCATTTTAGTTTCTTTTCTATGCTTTTTATATGTTACATATTCTTAAAATTATATTGAAATTAAAACACAATGTTTTTCAATTTTTTGATACCCAATTTACTAAATTTTTAATTCGGGTCTATATGACCCGACGCGACGACTTGTGTGATGTCTTGATAGGTGACAGTTCAAGGGTTAAGGGACCGTTCATAAATGATGTCATACTTTTTTCAATATATTTGACCCCCTACCCCTCTTTGTCCCATGTCACGCTATATTACATAAGCATATATACTTGCAGTGTAGAAATAAAGCACTATGGCATTATTTTATAGATAACATTTCCAGTTTTAGTTTTGAACTTTTAATGACGTTTGTGAGCATAATAATAATAATAATAATTAGATGTGTGTTAATGTTTACAACACAAAAGGTAATTAGTATAGAACAGTAAAATATATTAATTACTCGAATTCTGAATAAATGACTCACGCAATTTTATCTCAAAAGTGTAAATGCGTAAGAAAATTTCCCTTTAAACTTTTAACAAGATTTAACAAGTAAATTTAAAACTTAATCAGCATCAGTGTCTTTAAAACCTAATTCTGAAAAGCAAAAAAAACTTTAAAAATAAGTTTAATTTGCTGATTTTTAATGTGTTTGTAGAAATCAAAATGTGTAATGTCACACTTCTTGTTAACCCCTCTCCTTGTCACAAACTGTCACAATTTCTCGAGCCCTCCTTCCCCCCTCGAAGAGTGACATCATTTTTGAATGACCCCTTAAGGTCATAGCTTCGTAACATATCCAATATTAATCACACAAAATATAAAGCTTTTTCAATCACAAATAAAGAAGTTTTGACTTGTCCAGTCTTGCAGACATGATTCAAAGCGTTTTAATTTTCTGACAAAAAAAAAAATATGTTCAAATAAAATGATTTTTACTTGCATTAAATCCTTACACTCTATATGTATTTGAAAAACATACTAAAACGGGCATTTAAGTCACAAGTATTTTTAAAAATGAAAGTTTTTTGTTCTCCCGATGGGATTGAAAAATGAAAGCAAATACTATTTTCTTGTTCTTGAATATATTATTAACTTTTTTTTGAAAAATTTAAACACATATTATACAAAAAGCTCTAAAGAGTAAATTAATTTGATGACCTTAGCTTGAATGTTATAAGTGCTGCGCTAGTTAATGTCCGGTATAGCACACAACACCGTCTGAAAGGGTTAATTAGTAGTACTCCTTATATTTTAGCTCGGTTAGTGTTTTCAAAAGATGTCACATTGTTTTGTAAGAAACAACCCACGAATTTTTCAGTTGTGTCGCTTCTGTTTCTGTTGACAGAGTGCTATATGCGTTCCACTCACAACACGAACAATTCAAAGATTAGTCTTTTCACATTCCAATGAAACAGTAACACTTCGTGACAAATTTCAGAGGAAAAAAAAGTTACGACCTTCAAACTTGCTTGTTAATTTTTGTGTACTTACCACTTAGTAAGAATATAAATGCATTCTAGTTTTTTCAGACACGTATTCCTTTTTAGGTACAGTTACTAACAATTTTACCAGAAAAAGTAAATAAGTAAACACCACATATATACGTATTTTATTTTATTCAAAATTAATAAAAAAAAATTGAAACCAAAAAATTCTTATTAACATATTTGCACACATTAAAATGCGGAATAGGAAGTTACAAACATGTATTAGGATTTTTTTTTTTTACATATTTTATGTAGGGTTTATGTAAGAAATTTCTACAATAGCACCTAGAAAGCCGCTTAGTTTCTCGTCAAAATCGCTTTAAAAAATACATTTAGCTACTTTTGAACATAAGAGAATAAGTGAAAAGCTATTGAAATGTTACATAAGTTGTGGTTTTCCTCAGAAAATATGTTATACTCATTTATTACACGTACTATCAAGAAATTAAATTTCCCACTCTGAGCAAAATAATAAAGGGTCAATTAAGTATTAAGCAGTAAAAAGTACAGTTTTATCATCAACCAAAGCGATCTGCCTGGCAAAGTGCCAAGAAGAATCCATTCATGTTCAAGGGAGGAACTGCTGGCCTAAGGAATGTGCCGTTTTTGTTCTCGTTATAGTTCGTTAAGTATACTTGATTTCTTCCGAACGGATGCTATATGCCAGTTTGTAAATGTAGTTGCTTTTAACGAGCAGCGAAGCAAGCATTCTGATTCGCGTACTAAATAAACACTGTTAGAAATTTCATCA
Organism: Octonoba sinensis; assembly: GCA_038502835.1. Lineage (NCBI taxonomy): Eukaryota > Metazoa > Arthropoda > Arachnida > Araneae > Uloboridae > Octonoba > Octonoba sinensis. The sequence goes on along the minus strand of CM076598.1, from coordinate 199,000,225 downwards.
TGAAATTACGGTTAAATGACCGGCAGCAGTCTGTCCATCTAATTCACCGTTACATTTACGGTTTGGAACATTTTTCTATCTTTAAGGGACCTAAACATTTCCAATCAACTTGGTTAAAAAGCCGTAAATACAAAAGTTTACGGTTTTATAACCATTTAAAAATGGTTTCAAAACAAAATTTTCACCGTTTTAGAACTATTTCGAGGCGTAGAATCTTCGAGGCGCAGAAACCGTAAACGAAGATTGCAGGAATCGAACTCGGGTGTTTGGCGCACCAACCTTGCTCTCTACCCATTCGGCCACCTACACCACGTACAGCGGCCGTTTATTTATCAATAAATCGTCTTTTCCAACAGGCAAACTGCCTTAAAATTGAGATTTCAGTTTCTGATTGGATCTAAAGTAAATATTAGTCTAAACTTACTGTATATTGACGAAAATCATTTTTGAAAAAATTAAAATACAAACAAGTTTCAGCAGCTCAAATGATGGGTTCGCTCATTCGCAAACAGTTAGGGAATCCGATGTCTCCAATTTTTGATTTACGTGTGTATGTGTTTCTATTTAGTATCCACTGCTTAAGCCACTTTTTTTTTCATCTTTTTTTATATACACATGCAGATTTTAACTGATAAATCCGTATTCCTATTTTAATACAACGTACGACCTGTAAGGTTTCGCATCCAAGATGGACGCCCGATTCTTATTGAGCGCTTCTAAATGACGGTTAGTAAAACGTTCTTTAGGATAACCAGAGAATAAACGATTTTTTTCGCAATCAGCGGTTTGAGTAGCATCTTTTTAATGGTTATTCAACTGTTGTAATTAAATATGGTAAAATAACAATCAAATAAATGGTTATTTTACTATTTTCTTACGGAAATTTTTAACAGTGAACGCAATTGGAAAATGAACTTCTCTAAAACTCGAATGGATTCATACTTTTCTGCCATACGCAGAAGCGTCCAAATGTCAAAATTCCATGGTCGAAAATAAGAGGAAAATAACTTATCTTCCATATCTAAATGTGTAGAATAAGAGTGAATCGCGTTGAAATATTATATAACCTGAGGTTTTTAACTCCCGACCCATCTTTTAATTTCAAGCTTTAATTTTCTAAACTCACCATTTAAATAAACGGTAACAGAATTTGCTTACGGATCCTTGAAATTGACAAAGTTCCTCGACACTCTTATGCCAGAAAGATATGATTTTTGAAAGCGTTTATGATACAGTGAAGCAGACCACTTGCACTTTAAGTTGACCACCTGTCTAAGTTGACAACCATAGAGGGTGAAGGGTTATTTCCGTTCCTGACAAAAGTGGTTAACTTATTAGTGATATCAACTTTTATTGATATCACTAAAACTCATCAATAGCTACTAAATAAAAAAGAGCAAGAAAATCGATTCGAAAACAAATGAGAAATGGTACTTAACTGCTTTGTCTTTGCCTATTTATATATAGAATAGTATATTTCTTGAAATTATGAATGAAAGCTGTAACTTAAATCTTTTTTGACAGATAAAACTTGCTCTTTTCATTCTTTTTCTTTCCGTACCGGGTATATGTTTACAATTGGAATCTTGGTGTAACATATTTTGCTTCTAAGCTGATATTCTAGTGCGAATAAATTTCCTATAAAAGCAAAAAAACCCCCATGCATAGATTATTTCCTCTTTCTTCACAGACGATACAAAAGTTGTTATTGTTTTTATTAAAGGGAAAAATATTTTTTATTTATATTGAAATGACACATTTTGGTGTCGAGTTTTAAATAAACTCGCATAAACATCTAAATTTACGAGTCATTTCACGCACATGCTGAAACAGCCTCATAACTCGAAGAAAATGATGATTTGTGAGATAACAGTACCGGATAATTGCAATGATCATTGGAATCGCCCCTATAGTAATTACTCAAAGGTCATTTTTCAAGTTATGACGTTGTTTCAGGAAATGAGCGATTTATGGGTTCATTTCCTAAAAATGTCAGTAACTTCTCAGTTTATTCATTATTCTTGAACCATTAGTATTTTTTTCCTGGTATTATTGTTATTTAACAAAAGACAGGTCATGCTAGTCTCAGTTTCTTATGGTTTGAAAATAATTTTTGTTCTTGAGGAAAAAACACTGAACGAACAACGATGATAGAAAGAAAAACAGGCTTATCAGTGACAGAAATTTCTATATTATCAGGGACAGAAATCTATATAAATGACACTATGGGTGATTATTAATCCGGTACAATTAATGGTATAGTGCGCATCTCCAGAATAATCTTTTGTTTTCAAAAACAGACCCCATTCGACGACTTTAAATAAATGACGTTCCCGTTACGAAAAAAAAAAGTTTTGTACTTTCGAATACGCTTATTATCCGGCTTTCGGATTATCCGTGTAGTAGAAACCGTCTGACAATCCGTTTTAATGGATTTTCCTTCCATGAAATAAAAAAAAAACTTGAAGTATGAAGGGAAAAAACTGAAGTAATATCATGGAAGTGTTATTCATGCATATGTGCTTTGTTAAGATAAATGCCAAGAAAAATGATTTCAGATAAATTGACAGATAAACATGTATAGGGTCAGTTGGGAAAACAAAATTTCAATGTTTTAACTATAGATCCTCTCCTACCTCTTGACTAACTTTAGATATTTTCCTACCTTTTGAACCACTTTAGATTCTTTCCTATACTACCTACGCGCACGAATCATATACTACCTATGTGTACAAAAATTTTGACTTTGTGACTGTTTGTTAGCGGATGAATTCACGTTTCTATTTACTCCAGAGACTAAAGGCTGAATGGGAACAGGAATTTCTTTTCTCGTATGGAATATTGTCTGCGTCCCCTTTGGTGTGAAATCACCCTAAGTAGAAGAGCTCTTTTTTTAGGCAGCCTAGAGAATTCACACGTGACAAGCCGTGTGTAAATCTCAGTTTTGTGCATAGACAAGCAAAAATAGTTTTTTTTTCTTTTTGCATTTCGCAGGCATTGCAGTTTGGTTTGGCCCTGAAAACGTCGTTTGTAAGTGACATTATAAAAAAAAGGAATCAAATTCAACTTCTTGGTCGGATTTAATTCCTTGCGTTGGTCGTAGTTTGCGATTCAAATATTCTTAAAGTTAGGAATGGGGTTGAGTTAAAAGTTGCAACATCTTATTTTACGTCTACAGAACAATGTTCATTTTACATTTATTTACTGTTTATACATTCGATTATTCGGGCTCTTTGATTTTCCGCATAAAGGTAAATTAGCACTAATGTTTAGCATTTCAAGGCATTCAGTTGCATTTTTATCTCTATTGAAAAGTTCTTTATCTCAAAATAGTTGATGCTGGGGGAAATAATTGGGGAATTCTTTAAAAGCATTGGCAGCAAAAAGAAATGCAGAAAAGTATCCGCTAAATTACATCAGAAGCAAGAAAGAAAAATCCCGATAACTAAGTTTGATAAGCGTAGTTATTTGCCGTCGTATTTTCTTGGAGCAACGGGAGAAAAATGCGGACTAAAGGAAATTGATTTTTTCCCCTCTTGGAATAATGTCGGGACTGGGAAGAAAAAAAGGAAACGGAGGAAAAACAAGTTAAGGAACTTATTAAAGGTACTAAAATTTAAAAGTAGAAAAATCTCTAAAATAGAACATCTGATTAGTAGCAGTTTATTTTCATGCGGTAAATGTTTTATAATTTTGATTTAAAAAAGAGGAGAAAAATTAACATAAATGATATGATGAAATAAGAAGGAAAAAAGAAGCATTAATATTAAGGGAAAATAATTAATTTCTATATGGCAACAAGATTTATGTTTTAGTCAAATAAATGAGTATCCAACATGTGTTACTGTGTGAAATTATACCAAACAAATTTTTTAAAAGGGAAAGTATATAGTTATAGTGAAAAAATTAAATATATATATATAACTTTCCACAAGATTCCTGGTCATTTTATTACGATTTTTTCAGTGGTTAAATAAAATATGTGTTTTGAAACTTTTTGGGAGACAAAAAACGTTTCGATTGAAAAATATTATGCAAGGCTAAAATTACTATTACAAATGGATCAAACTTTGTAAACAGACAAATAATCGGGCCCATTATAGAGGATTTCCTTTGAAATACACTGCGTTTTATTTATTTAATTTTCGATATGTTAACATCGTTTTTGATTGGCAAATGAATTCATTAAAATGCAACTACTATTTTTTTCTAAATTTTTCTCCATTTGTTTATCTTTAAGGAATTTTGGATAGCACATAATTTATTTTCATTTCAACGGCTCTGTCATTTCTGCGTCTTTTTCGTCGGTCAAATGCAGTAGTCTCTCACTTGCAGTTAGTGAGATTTTTTTGTTTTGTTCTTCTTAAATCCAGTGCTGTTTTCATTTTATTAGCTGTATAAAAGTTAAAAACAAGAGCTCTTAGCATATTTAGCTGTTTAGAAAATCAGAAATAACATAATAGAAAGGAACAACACGCATTAGGGAGGCGTAGGACATATCCCATTCCCCACTCACCAGAACATTCTTTTTAAATGCCTATCACATAAAACATGCTGCATTTTGGATCAATATCACTCTTAGTTTGCAAACACTATATCTTTGAGTTTGTTGTATATTTATAATATTTTCATTTAAATGCTATGTGAATGAAAACATCATTAAAAAAATAAGAACATATATTTACTTCTAAGGCAAACCAAGGTTTTCTGATTTTAAACACAGGCAATAGCTGGTGAACCATTAGAATCATGCAAGGAGCTATGACTGTTCCCTCTGCTAGAGGAGCTAGAAATCAATTCTAATGTTTTATTTCGACTTAACCCCCTGAAGCACGAGTTTTTTCGGAAAAACTGGTAAAAAATGATTTTTTTTTTTTTTTGACAGAAAATGAATATAAAGGTATAGTATGAATAGTTTTTGGCGATTTCACTTGTAGGGGGTGACTAGAAAGCGGGGTGGGGGAGAAGTAAAAGTTTTATATAAAAAAATTATTTTCAAACAAAATGCAAACGGTTCTCAGACGGGCATTAGAAATAACATAATGCGAGATACAAGATCGCCCGTGTGAGACACGGCATGTGCAAATTTGCGGTACCTTTCGCCCGTGTCAGACACGGCATGTGCGAATTTGCGGTACATTTCGCCCGTGTCAGACACGGCATGTGCAAATTTGCGGTACCTTTCGCCCGTGTTAGACACGGGACAATGCATTAAGGGGCTAAAGGCCGCTGTCCCATTCCTTCCTACTCTCCCCTATTTACATGACAAATTGTATTAAACATTTAAAATCAAAACTAATCTAACAAAATAAATTAACACTGCACTGGACATTAGTATATTTTAATTAATATTTAAAATATTATTAATAGGAGTTTATAATTATATAATAACAGAAAAGAATTTGACCTTGACACAAACTATTGCAACATGAGCATCAAATTTTGAAAGTGGCTTGCATTATCATATAGCTTGAACTTTAATGTTGGGTCTGAAATTAGCTACATCTTATGTAACATGGTTAAAATGTTATTAAATAGGTGGTTCTGCAAACAGAGTAAATATTTTACCATTTCACTTTACCACACATTCCCCCCATATTATAGTATGATTGCTTTTAATGACCATAATGAATCATCAATGATAATTCTTTTTACAAATGTTTCTCGAGCAACATTAGTCTAGCTCCTACTGAAAGTAGCCTAAAGATAATTTATTAGAATTCTAACGAATGTGCGTAAAATCAGAAATTCATATTAAGTTTGTCTGAAATGACTGCAATGCTGTTGCTTTTATTGCTTTTTTTTAATATTAAGAATTGCGATTAAATGCTGGGGAGTGTTTTGAATAATGATACTAAAGACTATTTGGCTTGATTTCAAATCTTATGGCGCCGTTGTATATTTTCTTTCAGTCGGTTTTGACAAAGCCATAAACAATATTTACATGCTTGTCAAAAGCATGTCGAGCTCTTGGCACATATTCAGTAGCTTGTCTAAATTTTCCCTCTTCTTTGATAAGACATCATAGTCTAATGTTTTTCGGGGAATATTAATTTGAGCATGACGTTTGAGAATTAGTATGTGAGCTTTAAAACCTCTTGAGCTGCATGCATTGTTCTGTCAGTATAGCAATAAATTTTGATTAAAGAAAAAAAATGGGTGCGTGTGCTTAATGTTAAGGAAATACTTTTTATATTCGTATTTTTTCAGCTTTTTAAATGGATTTTTTACGTACACTTTTAAAGTACAGTAGATAAGGGATTTTTAATGTTTTTGTTGGCGTCTGAAATCGGTCATTGCAATGATAATAACTAAAGGGGATATCTTGTGTAAAAAAGCCGTTTATGTTAAAGAAAAAAGACGTGTGTGTACGACTGATAAAATGTATTACTAACAAAAAACAACACTCATTTAACATGTTGAGAAGAACATGGATCAAAGTTTTTAGTATACTCGGGAGTAAAATAAAAATTGTACTTTAAAAATTGAATGAACATTTTCCTTTAATGAAATTGTCCTTTAGATACTCTCTATTTTAAGGAAAGAAAACGTGTATACTACAGATAAATGTGTTACTAACGGAAAACAGCACTCAATTAACGTGTTGAGAAGAACATGGATCAAAATTTTTAGTAAACTCAAGAGTAAAATGAAAATTGTCTTTTAAAGGCCCTTTACTTTAAGGAAATAAAACGTGTGTCCGCAGATAAAGTGTTTTACTAGTAGAAAACAACTAACGTGTTGAGAATAACCTGGATCTAAATAATTCTACTCGCGTTCAAATGTCCTTTCTTGGATTACAATACAAGCTCCCCTTCTGGTCGCACGAGATAAGGAACGTGTCGCAAAAGCCCTTTAAAACAAGAAATCTCGAGTCGCCATTGCCGCCAGAATGATTTGTTGTGAAAGTGAATGCATGCACTTTTCTCGGCGACTTTCAAAGTTGACGGCTGGAGTGAATGATACACAAACGTGTAACAATAATTTAATTAATGCAATCACGAGAGCGGCCTCTAAACACTCGATATGGCTCTTTCACTGGAAAATGAGTTGCGGGGAAAATAAATTTATCTCCTGTGTCGGCATTTGGACAGATCTATCGCTTTGTCAATAATTACTAGCGTCGTGCGGAGAAAAATAACAATTATGAGATATTTTCGGTTTCTAATTACGTTTATGATTTGAGGCGAAACCTTTATTTGTCGGTGCGTGGTAGGATTATAAGTGACAAGCTTAAACGTGGAAAATTTAATTTTTCAAGTGTATGTTTACAAAATTGAGATTCGTGCAACAACAGTATAAATAAGTGGCCGGCTTGAACGTGAATAATTCAATTTTTCAACGATATTTTACAAAACTGATATTCTTGTAACAGCAATATAAATAACTGTTAACGTGAAGAATTTAATTTTTGCGCAATATGTTTACAAAATTAAGATTTGTGCAACAGCAATATGAAGAAGGGACCAGTTTAAAGGTGAAGAATTCAATCTTTCAATAATTTGCTTTTAAAAATTGAAATTCATGAAACAGCAATATAAATAAATGACCAGCTTAAATGTGAATAATTTAATTTTTCAGTGATTTGCTAACAAAATTGAGACTCATGTAACAACAACATAAACATAGATAATTTAATTTTCAAGCAATATTTTTACAAAATTAGGAATCTTTTATTAACAAGAGAATCCATACTAAAATCATTAATGCTCAAACTAAGATTCAAACATAATCAAGTTCAAAACTCGTTCAGAAAGCAGCCGTAAGTCTTGTTTCTGTCAAAGCAAACTTTATAATTCCATTCGATAAAGGGTGTTAAAATTTTCTATGCCAATAATAACTTCATGATTTAAATTTTCAATGGGAATTTAATAAGGTCAATTGCAATTTAATGGTTTTTTTTTACTTTCGATGGGAAAAATGACGTTTTCGTAAGAAGTTCAAAACTTGATTGGAGGATAATGATTTATTTTCCGTTGAATTGTTTAGAGCTTGATTGGAAAACAAAGACTCCGAATTGTTTTTGGACTTGCGTATCATTTTGTTTAAGGCAATAAATAGATCATACGTTTCCCTTTTAGAAATTAAAAAAAAAAAAAAAAAGCCTGTGTACTCTTATAAGCTCGTCAAAAGTTCTTAATATTTTTAAGGAATTCCTGATTTTTTTTACCGAGTTTTTCTTACACTTATGGAAACTAAATATAGACAATGGCTATTTCAAACCCAAATAATTTTGAAGTTTTGGTTGGCCGTCGGAAATCTTATTGGCGAAATTGCAATTACAATAATAAATAAAATATGCAAAAAAATTACAATATAAAACTGGATGACACCAGATGGCGCCACCTTCCTTTTTTGACCTGAGAGTAACGGGAAGGGAAATTCTCCACCCTCCGGTACCCTCTGGACTTCAGGGCCCACGGGTTTTACATGCATGTATTCCCAAGTGTACATGCGGGGTCTTCAGTGGGTCGGGTATCGAACACCAACTCTTCCGGTGTGTGTATGTAAGGATCATTTTTAATCACGCACACTTCCTATAATTTCTGCGACTAGATGCAGGGAAGATGGGTTTTCATAGGTACTAGATGAAAATCTCGGCAATATTTTAACATATAGTTCTGTGAGAAACTCCCCAAATATCATTTAACTGACACCGGATTTGGCATCTCATTTTTGGCATGGAATCTGGCGATAAATAACGTCCCTTCCGTTTCGTCATCCCTTTGGTTTTATGTTGAAATTATTCCGGCATCGAAACAAAAGAAGTAAAAACAAACAAAAACAAATTCAACAATTCAATATCTTGTATTTAATCTATGTGGATCCGCTTCTACGTTTAGTTTTTTGTACCGTCTACGTTGGTTTGTTGGTGGCGAAATTCGGTGATCAATAAAAGAGTTTGACTGACAACATTTAGCGCAATCTGAATTAGGTATTCACAAACCAAACTCTCTTTCTTTCACAAGTTAGACCTGCATTTCCTATCGTTTAAAAATTCGGACTCTACCATTCCTTTAATTTTTTTTTTTTCAAAATTCAATCCAAAGATCCGCATTTAATCATTCATTGTTTCAGTAACTGAAGGCTGGCGGATTAGGAGCTCCATTATTTTGACCAACCATAGGCGACAGTCGCGAATCTGTAGGATAAAATCTTCTGAAAAAAAGGTTCAATTATTGTAGCACATCCATTTATCAATATTTTGTCACTTATCAGCTTCCGCTCTAAAGACGATCAATCTTTATCCGAAATGCCCAGTAAGACTTAAATGCTTCTAATGTCTCTTTTCTATCGCGATTCTGTGCTTTGTAGTAAATGAACGAAGCCCACTTTTTTATTTACACAATAAGCTCTTAATCTTTAAAATAATGTTTATTAACGTAGCATCCCTTATTAATTGCTATTGGGGGAAAAACGCATTTTAGATGCAAATGAGTCATTTTAAACTAAAAAAATACTTACTAAATTTTCAAAATAAGAAACATTAAATGGATTATTTTTTAGATGTTCTTAATATTTTTCTCAAATTACATGTGGGCACTTACTGACTCCTTAAAACTGAGAACGGTGCTTGATCATTTTCAAAGTCAATATTACTTTTAAAAAATAAGTAATTATATTGAAGTTTAAGTAAGTAATCATTTTGAAGTTTTTCTCATTTTTAACAGTGAATATATTCGATATTAACGGTAAAAAATGGTTGAAATCATTCATGGAATGAAGCTCTCTTTTGTATGTACGTACATTCTGTGTGTTCATTCTAGCTTCGGTATGTACACAGAAGGTTTATTCATACGAGGCGTAGAAACATTTACTGAAACTTAATTTTCTGTACCGCTTAATTAAAGACCTTATCTTTGTTTAACAGTTAATCCTACTGTGTATTTTTCATCGGAAGCTCATTTCTGTTCTCATTAAATTCAGGCTTCATCTTCATTACATTTAGGTTATTAAATTTTCAAACATGTAAGATGGAAAACAAAATGGGGTGGGGTCTCCTGATATCTTCGAAAGGAGCGTTGCTGAAAAGCTTGCTTTTAATTAACTTAAATGCTTTGATTCAAAATTTCTCAAACACATAAAACTTTTTCTTTTAAGTGAAGATAATTCTTTAGAAAGTAACTTAATGTTATATATAAGAAAGTTAATATTTTTGAAGTAGCATAATTCTTTTTTGCTTGTTTAATGTACCCGTGCAACAATTCAGTACAGTATAGAGTCACTCTTATAGGTTTTGTATTGAAATTTTTTGCTTGATCAATGTCTAAAAGAATAAAGAGTATAAGGACTTTAAATTTTTGCTCTTAATTTTCATAGGATTTTTTTCTTTTTCTTTCTTTTTTTTTTAATTTGAACATTACAGTTACACGTCAAAATTCGAAAAAGCAACAGTAGAAAGAAAGAATAAAAATAAAACGGATATAAATGCTTCATAAAAAAGGTTTAAAGTACGTATTAAATGAAAAAAAGCCGTTAATACATAAAATATATAGGCCTTATTATTAATGTCACAATCGCACATTAGGAAGATATGACTATTTGACTAAGTAATTTTATGCATATGTATATTATACGAATATAATGTCGACAGGGTGGCGTAGTGCTTCGGTGCAACCTTCGTACGCCCAAGATCGCAAGTACACACCTGGCCCAAGTCGGTGGATTTTCAAAATGCAGAAAATCGTCTGCACCCATGTCGTATGATTATGCGGAATGTTAAAGATCCGATGAGTATCCGTTTGGCATGGATACTCTCGGCTAAATTAAATACCTAGTGGTGTTTGCGTCAACGAGAGCTCAGGTGCCGCCATCTAGGGGAAACTGAGCGTCAAAAAATTGCGGCTACACTCATTGTGGTACCACTGAAAGAGTTGGTACCAGTCTCTGGGGACTCACTAGATCTGCAATGGTTGAGAGCCAATACTGCAGCCCCATTAGAAATAAAAATATATTATACGAATAATTAAATGTGTGCACAGGTACGTACGTACGTACATACATACACGTGTACCTATTTACATCGTAGTGACATACAAACATGCATACATGTATACATATGTACTATGTTCATGTATGGCAGATGTGCATACATAAACGTACTCATATTTACCTACGTGTGAATACGTAATACGTACTGTGTACAGTAAGTATGAATGTAAATATACACACGTATGCTCACAAACGTACGTACGTGTACATACATATAGTAGTGGGAAAAAACGAAACGCTCTTAATTATTCACCTATTACGCGCCCTTGAAAAAGAAGTAAGTTCTTTTAAATTATTGAAAAAATAATGAATAATATATTCAATAGATTGACATAAACTTAAAAAGTTATTGTAGAGTGAATCATTAACGTAAACTTAGTAAAATTGGAAGTAAGTAGTAAAAAAGAAAGGAAAATACACCCCCTCTTGTTTAAAAGAGTATCATACAAAAAGCGAAATTCCAATTCGGGCAACTTAATCACGTCACCATTTGAGCAATGGTATTTTTCGCAAATGCCTTCAATGGAGTCCTATTGCCCACTCATCTTACTCCACGACAAATACTTTGCGCTTCTTGCTATTTTTTCTGAACGTATTTAAAACGGATAAAAATAAATGCAAAACTGGGACGCTCAAGTCAAACTTGACCCACACCCGAGGACCCAATAAGTTATTTTGATTCATTAAGCAAAAATACTCATTCTTTTGAATGGGAATTAAAATGAGCCGACTTCGAGTTGATAATATCGATTGACACTGAAGGAAAATCTTCTAAAGCAGCGAATTCCCGTCATTGGAAGTGGGCGGCGCTAAATATAAACAATTCGTTTCGGTTTAAGTGATATTAGCAAACCCGGAGGCTGACACAGACACAGCTCGAATAAATAAAAGCGACGTTAGTGTGTCGTTGAAACCCGCCGGGGAGCAACCAATGCATAATTCATGAAAAAAGCTTCTTCCTCTTCGACGGGATTTCATTTTAAATGATCGCCTTTTTCTTCCCACCCAAGAGGATTTCCATTGTTTACAGCATGCGGTAACTAATATGCTAGCTTTTATACGCCCTGCAGCTACACGTTTATGTGGCCGTTATTCATTACGAATGCCTATTGTACATAAGCTCGCTTATAACGACACCGCATTGAACGACACATTTGGTTACAACGTCAATAAGTCCTAACATTGAAACTAAGGTTAAACCACATCAACTTGCTTTTAATGTCAACATTTAAATGGCGACTTCGGTTTTAACGTTTTGGCAGAACAATATGAGCGTGAGAAAATGTGCACTTAGACACACCTGAATTGGGATTAATTTTAATATTTCGCAACATGTTGGTAAAAATCCGAGTGGATTCAAAACCAATTTAAATTTCACCAACTTTTCGTCACCAAACATTAGTTTCCTAACTGACTCGGTGGAAGTGTCCCGTTCTGAGAAAACGGAGATGAAAAAATGCGGCGAAATTGTCCCATCTCAGGAAGAGGGGTACACAATTTTCGGCGGAAATGCCCTACGCTGCGGCGAAATGGCGATGTGCCCGTTTTAGAGTAGGCGATAATTAATATATTAGCTCTTCTAATTTATGTATGCCCTGTGGGCACAACATAAGCTAGGACATGCATAAGCGAGAAGCGCTAACATATTAATGAATGCGGACTCTAAAACGGGCACATTGCGTTAGTGCGTCCTGTAGCTACACGTCCCATAGTCGAAGGAATTTTGTCCCAATTGGGACATTTTGGCCCAATTTGTGTTTATTTGTTTGATTATTTTTACCCATTGAAAGTCATATATAATAATTCTGATTAAATGTTTATGAAAAGACCAATAGTGTAACATTCAAAATAAAAAAAACTCTAAATAAGTAAAAGCTCCATTAAAAACTAGCGTTTTGTAAAAGGTGTCACCCTTTCTCCACTAAACACTTTTTTTCCCCCGAAAGTATTTTTAAGAAGCAAGTAGCAGTTACAATGAAAGTTAAGTCACCCTACTAAAAAATTAAGAAAATATGAACGTTTTTAATTAGTGCGAGCATTAAAGTTCATTTACTTCAAAATTTTCATTTAAAAACGAATCTCTCCTTTGAAGCACACTGCAGAAGACTAATTACAAAATAAATACCACACTACTGTGATAAAAGAAACATAACACATTTATTTTAAGTAACCAGAGAAAATGAACTTTCAAGCTCGTTTTTTTACCTAGTAAATTTTCAAAATATTTTCACAGGTATAAGAAATGAATTGTTAAATAATCCTATCACTGGTCGACCCGCGCGGAATTCTGCATTAAGTTGGGAGAAAGGACATTATGGAGAAGAATAGATATAAAATAATTTTTGGGAAAAAAATAGAACCGACTTCTAACTATAAATTGCGCTAAAAAGTAAAAAATAATATTATTCTTTAAACAACTTCGATACGACTTTTAAACATAATTTTTGAAGTCGGTGCAAAATTATGACAGTCTAATTATAATTACAACATGCGTTATTTTACACTGAAACTATTGCAAACTCTATGCTATTTATATTTGTAATTGGTTCAAAGTTCCAAAAGGAATCATGCATCAAAATCCATCATAATTTTGCACCTACTTCAAATATTATGTTTAAAAGTCGTATCGAAGTTTTTTAAAGAATAATATTATTTTTTACTTTTTAGCGCAATTTATAGTTAGAAGTCGGTTCGATTTTTTCCAAAAATTATTTTATTTTTTTCTTTTTAGTGTAAATGCATTTTTATATAAATACTCGATTTTTAAAGCATACATATCAAAGGGGAAACTTTTAAGAGAATGACACTAAAAACTAACCGTTTCTAAGATAAATTTCGTTTTAAAATCGATTTTAAAGGGTCACTAGAGCAAGCAAACTCATTGGATTTAATTTCTTCTTCAGAGGAGCCTTCAGTCTCATTCTTGTTATAATTGCTTTTAACATGACATCTTAATGGCAACAAACTCTTTTTTAACAATGAGTTTCATTTTTATTAACAATATTCCCAACAAAGAAAAATCGAGCCTAGCCTTTCCAATTAAAATGAAAAAATACTTATTTTTCACCCATAACGTTTTTTCTAAAAAACAGATGTAGTCAAACTGATGTGCGATATTTGAGTTAGACGACCCTCTATCGATCAAAGAAAAAATAATCAAACTCGGTTCATTCAGTCAAAAGTTATGGATGAAAAAGCAAAAAAATTACCACATTTCAGCCCATAGCTTTTTTTCTTATTATCGAATATGGTCAAACCAAGGTATGGGACCTATGGGAACCACCCTCGATCGATTAAAAAAAATTCATGAAAATCGGTGCATCCAGTAAGAAGTTATGAGTGGACAAACAAAAAAAAAAACGACATACATACAGTATGAATGTATAACCTCCTTCCTTTGTGAAGTCGGTTAAAAAGTAAACGGGTGTCGTTACAAAAGAAGGCATGTTATTGAACACATCAGTACAAATAGCTGTTACAATTTTCCCCCACTATTATTTAGATATTCAAAATAATAAAATAATTGCATTAATAATGATAATTATTTTTATCAGTAGTATACATAGCATTAAAATACAATAACGAAACAGTTCCATTACTCAAAATAGAGTTACTGTTGGTTGGTTAGGCTCTACAGATTCATAATATAAATGAATGTGTTGAGCCCAACGATTGAATACGTTTAACACACACACGCAGCTAAAACTTTCCAATTTTCTACACAAAAACAGAAGAGCTGCTTGTTTGTTTACTCGATAACAGATGGCGTCAGCATACACAACACCCATTTGGCATCCATTAAAGGACCTCTTCCTAGATGATTTTAAATCTCAAATTTAAGAGAAGAAGTACATTTTTAGACAGTGGGTCTATTTTTCGTCATTAGCCGGCCCGATAAGCTTTAAAATGAGGGGTAAATCGTGGAATTTGATAAAAGAATAAGGAAGATAGTGCGGAGTGACAAAAAAACAGGCTAGAGAAATAATATATATAGATATTTCTCTAATCAATCGGGTAATGTAAAACCGCGTATTTTCATTAATTAGCGTTGAAAGTGCTATTTTAGAAGGATTGGAAAAATTAGTTGTTAAAAAATCCTGTCATATTTCTGTAATTATTCGTAATGTAAAACTGCGCATTTACATTAATTAGCGTTGAAAGTGATATTTAAGAACGAATAGAAAATATGTAGTGAATATTCCCGACGTACATAATAATTACGCAGCTGGATCAAGCAGAGAAAACATGTTGCACGAACTGACGACAAATAAAAAAGACGGTAATCAGTCTGAAGTTTTTTAACACCAAAAACTGTTGAATGAATAATAAGCCGAGGGAATTGAAGAGAATGAAATTGCGTGATATGTCGAAATAAGGCTTGAGAACTTTTGGCATCCACTTTGTCTGTTTATTAACTGAGAGCAGTTAAGTGTTAATTCACCAAAAGATGGATGCCTTTTATATGAGATCAAAATATTTCAACTGTTAGTTTAAATGAGATAGCACGAACGCTTTAATATGTGAGTGATTTCTCCATAATTTGCTATTCGCATTTTTTAAGAGCCCTCAGATTCTTTATTTTGAATGAATGTACACTATATCGCCGTGAATTTTTAAAATATGGGAGAGAATTCTTTATGATCCTTTTTGAGAGCAATGAAAATTCAACTCATTATATCGATGATCTCTTTCTGAATCTTCATGGTACTTCCATGGGCGTTTTATAGTAGCTCCCCGCATTTTAGGCAAATAATTATGCGAAAGAAAGTTTGTGCTCTCATCTAAAGAAGGATATTATATTAATGGATTAGATTACGATTCCAGACTTGAAAGGTTTAAAATGTATAGTCTCGGGCAAAAGGGAGTTCTTGGGGATATGATTCAGTTGTTTAAGTTTATTAAAATCGGAGATGTTGATGGGGAGGCAGAACCAAAGATCATTGTTTTAAGCTTTTCAGGTGAATTTTGAAATGAGGAAAAATGACTACTTCAATGGGGTTGTTGGAATAGTTTACCGGAAACGACTGTTAGTTGCAGTGGGTTAAAAAAAATGTAACTCTATTTTATTTTAAATAACTCATTGTATGCCCATGAATATATTCTCACACAAATGAACACAGATTAAAGATACGATTATATGCCATAGTTCGAAGGTATAAAAACTTGATGAGTGTAAGAACTTTTTGGAAATACCTGTATCATATTTAAACGTAGTTTCTGAAGAATATTGAAGCTTTTTGAAATAAAAAACCAATTAAATCATACATTTAAAAGCATTGTACTTTCATCCTAGACTGAATGCAGAATACAGTGATATAAGTTAAATCGCCTCCTTTAAATTCTAGGGAATAAAATGGGCGAACTGAAGTTCAGCAACACTGCGTTCCGACTATCATGAACATAAAACGTAATTTACAGGGGTAGGATGTGGAGAAGTAAGAGAATATAATTTAGCGTTTTGTTCTTTTCTTTCGAAGTCATGTTTTAGGTGTGATGAAAATTTTGTGAATCATAACCTTTAGACATATTTTTATGAACTATAAAAATAAACTTTTGTTTGCTTTTATATTGCTTGAAAATCATTTTTTTTTTTTGAAGGAAAGTTAAGATCGAAAAAATATCCATTCTACTTTCGTACTTTAACACTGTTTATTTAGGAAAAGGGCAAATGAATAGTTGCAATGAGTCCTGGTCTCATAAGATATATTTTCGAACAGGAACTTTAAAAGGTTCAATTCTATATTCACGTTTAAATAAAAGTAATCTGTAAGGTATAAAATCTGGCGTTTATGACTGGGTTATAAAAGATAAATTTAATTTTTTGAGGCTTGGATTTACTTTTTATGTACTACCGAAGTTTTTTACAAGAGTTTGTAAATAATGGAAATAAAACCTAAAAATATAATTTTTCATTGATTTAATCCGTGCGTTAATTAATATCACATTGTCCAAATTAACAAATAAACCAAATATTCAATAAAACAAATACTTCCAGTCTTAAACAAGCTCCCATAGTATCATGGCTAGATATATCCCAAAGAGTGAGTACAACCCAAGTTCAAATCCCGACGGCCAGTGTTAGTTCTCATACGTTAGCCATATTTCGTTTTAATACAAAAGTTAATTATCCTAACGTTGTTTTTGTCGCATGTTGAAAGTGCACTCTCAATCGCCGGCAAAAGATGTATAATTTAAAAAAAAAAAAAGTCACGAGAAGAGTATCGAAGCTTTTTAAAATAAAAACCATTTAAATCTTCTATCAAATGTCCTATACTTATGTCCTAGACTGAATGCATAATACAGTGATATAAATTAAATCGCCTCTATTAAATTCTACGAAATGAAATTCGAGAACTTTGTTCCTCTTTTATTCTTCCGCAAGTCAATAATATTTAGCTCAGCCGTTTTTGCTTGTACAATTTTTCGCTTTTGAAATGCAAAATGAACATTAAAGACGAACCTTACCTTTTCATGGCAATTTTATTTCACTTCTGTCAAATCACGTGGTTTTCAAAAAAAGATGGTTTAAAAGTTTTTTTCTTTTTATCTAAGTATTTTCGTATAGCAGCATTGAATGTTTTTTCTTCGTATGAAATCTTTTGAATTTTCCGAAAAATTGTTTTCATCTTTAACTTTTTCTCGGAGAGTTGTACCTTTATTTTGGTATTTTGAATTTTACAATCGACAAAATGGAAACATTTCTATGCTGACGGTTTCGTTTCCTCTTCTGTTACATTGTAATGTACATTTATAAAGTGGGTTTTTTCAACAGAGCTTACTTGGCCAGTATTTTTATTTTCGTGCCATTCAGGTGGTTTTGGGAATTATTTTATGCGCGTTCAGCATATTTTCATTTGAAATTGCTATTTTTTTAAAATCTAAATGGACCAAAAATGCGGTAATCTCTCACTTATGCGTCACCTCTTTTATATGTCTCGCTCGGTCATACGTCGATTTTCAAAAGCAATAAATGTTTAACTTTCGGAGGCTTTTTCTTTACTTTTGGAGGCATCACTAAGTAATAATTCGGTAAAATGTTTACACCCTACATTTTTTATTTGCTTATAGTAATTGTTATTATTGGAGCGTCGTAGCCGTAGTGGTTAGGATGTCGGACTTACGACCGGAAGATTGGGGTTCAATACCCGACCCGCTGAAAACCCACTATGTACACTTCGGGATACGTGCATATAAAATCCGTGGCGCCTGAAGCTCCGAGGGGTACCGGAGGATAGAGAATTTCCTTTCCCTTCATTCTTAGGTCAAAAAAGGAAGGCGGCATATTTGTGGTGGCGCCAGCTGGTGTCATCCAAATACATATTGAGCCAAGTCGTACTTCCATCGTTGTGGTGCCCATCTGTAAACGGAAGGCGCTCCTTACTGCCTTAATTCCTGGTCGCTCTGCGAAGAGGAGCTTGGATGCTCAAGTGACATTAGAAACAGCAACAATTATTATCATTTCAAAACGTCCGCTTTTTCAAAATAATTTTATACAAAAGGTTTATGTACCTGTTTTATCGCATAAAACACTTAAATGAAATTGAAAGGATTTGAAGGGTCCACTGGAAAAACGACCTAAGTCAGATACTAATTTTTGAAATTTGCTTTGTGTTTTATTCAATTATTTTATGACATAAATGTTAATTCTAACGATACGAGTCGACTTTTCCGTAACACCCAAATTCAAATTTATAATAAAACATAAAGCAAAGTTCAAAAAGTAGTACGTGACTTAGGTTGTTTTTCCAGTGGACCTTTCATTTGTTAAAATAACCATCTTCACGTTTGATGGTTTATTTTTACCATCAAACCAATTAACACGTTTAAACCAATTTCAATAAAAGCAATATACAGTGCAAATGTTAAAAGGACAATAGCAAGTGTTGATAAGGCATTAATAATTATGGGTTTTGGCTTTTAAACTTACTCTTGGCGATTTATGTCAGAAAGATATTTAAGAAAACCGTAAAAGTACATAATTTCATTTGTTCGAAATCTATGTGGGAAATGCTGCATATAAAAAAGATGTAAAAACTGTATATATATATATATATATATATATATATATGAGTCGTTTATTTTGACAGTGGAGCTATTCCATTTTTTGTCATTGCGAGAGGTTCGCCTCTCGATTTACAACATTGTTCACAGCGTATAAAAAGGCTCTAATAAGACAATGACTAGCATTATCTTCTTTTTTTTCAAAAATGGACTTGCCGTACTTCCAAGTTCCAAGTACTACTCATATTATCGATATATATAATATGCTTTCTGAGTGTTGCCTCAAGAACCTTCCGTCAGGGGGTTGCCTTCAAAAGCAAAAAGTTCCTCGAAGTTTAGCCATAAAACTTTCATTATAATTTAGCATTTTATCGTGCGTGAAAATTCTAAATTCTGTCTCTTCTGTTATAAACGGGAAGCGTAAATGTCGAATAGATTTTAATTTTAACATCTTTGCAAAGATTTGTAAAAAATAATGAACACACTTACTTTCTTTCGTCCGCAACAGAGCATAGTTGAGCTGAGTATATGCTTCACCTTGTTTCGTAGACGCGGGGGATGACCAATGGAGGTGGACATGTGGGCAGTCTAGTGGTCACTTGCAAATCAAAACCTGACGAAAGAAACAAAATGAGATGATTTAAAAACAGGTAACTAATACTTCCCCTCTCTTGAACATTTTATCATTCACATATAATTGAAGAAGAGCTTGTGTGTGTGTTGTTAATTTGTGGCTCGCGTCCGGGATAAACGGTTGACAATTTGACTACATTTGTTTTTTAGAAAAAAGTTATGGGTGAAAAATAAGTATTTTTTTATTTAAATTGGAAAGGCTTGGCTTAATTTTTGCTCTTTGTTGGGAAAATTATTAATAAACATAAAACTCATTGTTGCCGTTAAGCTGTAACATAAAAAGCAATTATAACAAGAGTTTGACTGAAGGCTTCTCTGAAGAAAAAATTAAATAGAATCAGTTTGTTTGCTCTAGTGACCTTTTGAAATCGATTTCAAAACGGAATTTATCATACAAATGGTTAGTTTTTAGTGCCATTCTCTCAAAGAAGGTTTGCCCTTTGATATGAACTTTTTTAAAACTAGAGTATTTATATAAAAATGTATTTACACTAAAAAAGTAAAATAAAATAATTTTTAGAAAAAAATAGAACCGACTTAATTATAAATTGTGCTAAAAAGTGAAAAATAAATGAATTTTTTAAACAACATCCATACGGCTTTTAAACATAATTTTTGAAGTCGGCGCAAAATGATGACAGTCTAATTATCATTACACCATGCGTTATTTTACATTGAAACTTTTGCAAACGCTAGGCCATTTATAGTTAATTGATTCATGGTTACAAAAGTAATCATGAATCAAAATCCACCATAATTTTGCACCGACTTCAAAAAGTATGTTTAAAAGTCGTTCACTGTTGTTTAAAGAATTAATTTTTCACTTTTTGGCGCAATTTATAATTTGAAGTTAGTTTTATATATTTTTTAAAAAATTGTTTTATAAATAGTTATGGATTTATGCCATTTTGTTAAAAAATGCTACCATCTTTCGTATTTATTTGCAATTAACATACATCTTGTTGTTGCAATAATACTTCAGATTGCAACAATACTTTAAATTGCAACAATGTCAATATCAGCAATCCGCGACCGCTTAGCGAGCCATATGGGACAGCCGCCGAAGAGACGACTGCGTCTAGAAACGGGCTAGTCCATTATAAAGGAATGTTTACCGAGCTCATACAAAATATAACCGAAACTCATCCGTTGCAAATACTTTGAAAGAGAAATAGAAAAATGCGGATCGCTGTCTAAGATTATAAATACTATTAAGGAGAGGTTCTCTTCCTTTTTCGGCCATGCAGCCGATAAAATTATTTTTAAAACATAGATGCCCCGTAGGCTGATACACAATTTCCTCGGTGTTCTGTTAAAAGTGTAATCTTTTATAAATCCAGTATTAAAATATTGTGGGCAGGGAGTATATGATTTAAATCAAGATTTAAATCAAATGATTGAACTTTTAAAAAAAATCTATGATTTAAAATAAATGCTTAAAAAATATATATTGATTTAAAACAAATGCTTAAAAAATATATATTGATTAAAATCAAATGCTTAAAAAATATATTATTGATTTAAATCAAATGCTTTATGCCGACACGCTGACTGCCAGCGTCCTCTACAGCTTCAAGGTCTCTAGACGATAGTTTAAAAAAATCACATCTTATTGTTCAACACATTTTATTAACTAAAAAATTACAAAATTTCTATAAATGAATTGAAAAGTGAAAAAAAAAAGGTCATCAACTACGAGATAACTTGTAATTTAGTCTCTCAGCAAATACTTAACGAGATATGACGCACTCGTAGTAGGTTATCTACGAGTTATCTCGTAGTCGGCAGCAAAAGTGTTAACAATAATTTAAACAGATAATTATGTTAGCAAATTAATAACATATTTCAGTATTTTTCCACAGAATTACATGAAAAATTTGCAATTTTCATGCAGGTTGTTGAAGAAGAAAAAAATTGAAATTTAATAGAGCAAATAATTAGATTAAAATTTTGAAATGTGGCTCTGAAACGGAATAAATCAGAATCTAATGAATCGTATGAAGCCAATCTCGGTTGCCCTAGCCTTAGACAAATAGCAAGCAGATAATTAACATAGCTGAAGCTGTTGCAATTTTGAAAAATCTAGAAAGTAACCAAAAGCAGTGAGATAAAGATATCCAGGGTTTTAAACATCAGCGCCAGTTATCCGGATCCGGATACAGCAGAGACACCAGGTATCCGATAAAGTCGATATCTGATGCATCCTGCCCTTGGTCAACCCTTTCCCTAAGCAAAATCTTCGGTGTGTATATATGTTACGGCGAATGTCCGAAATTGGAGAATGTCGACATTTTCCAATTTCGGACAATCACCGTAACACACAGACACACACACACACACACACACACACACATATATATATATATATATATATATATAATAGTTCATTTTTTAATGTAATATGTTTTCATTTTTAAAATAAGTATCATTAAGAAATAGGAGCTTCAAGGAGCTGTTCAGATGTACTTCTAAGAAAGAAAAGAACTCTGCATGCCATACTGTTATCTACGCTCTTGAAGGACATGTAACATGTACGCTGAAAGCAACATGAAATTATTTGACACCAATCCCGCTTAGCGCGGTAGTTAAACTGTACCAATTAGTTCGTAACTCGCCTCGAAAACAATTTATTTAGACAAAATGAAAATCGTATTTCGTTCTCAGTTGAAAGCTAGTGCTTAGAGCTAATTGTTTCAAAGAGGATAATAAAATGCATGATTTCCTTGAACCATAAAAAATTTAATCCTTGGATCGATTTTTTCTTAATTTATTGCTGACAAATTAAAAGTTTTCCCAATCAAGGATTGCAATTTGGTTTTTGCTCGTTTTATTTAATGGTTAAGAATTAAGCATAAAAATTTGTTTGGCAACATAAATGATGTCTTGTAGTATTTGTAAGTATATATCTTATTAAAACAATGCTAAAATTTATTCAAATCTCACCTCAGAATGTTTATATACCCTCATTTAAAAGTATAGTGTTATAGGTATAAAGAAGGCCCTTAATTACATCAAATTTAAATTAATTTTTCTTGGTACCTGAAATCTGGAATTGCGCTGAAAATGATCATGACGGTAGAAATCTCGACAATGTTTAACATCGGGTTTTGTATTCATCTCGCCAAATCGACAATGAATTTGGCATCTCAATTTTGCGCAAAATGTTTCGCCAACTTGGAGATGTACTCATATTGCCAATTCGTGGCTTCTCTTCATTTGCATTCAGTTTCATATATTTCCTCTCTATTATTCTCATATATTTCCATTCTTTGTCGTGAAAAATCAGCGAACATCACTCACGTTTAAATAAAAACAAGCTGTTCTCGCATGCTGAAAAGAAAGTAATTTTTTTTTAAACCTGATTTTTAAAACCGTTTTTTCTGTGTAAAAGGGAAACGGAAGATTTTTAAAAAGTTGTCTTTTTAAGACATTAAAAGACAATCCTTTGCTAAATTTTAGGGCTTTCCATACTTGTTTTTTTAATGTATATTTTATTCAATTTCTTGTTTCGTTTAATGAATACACATTTTACAACAAATAAATGAATAAATAAATAAAAATACACTTCAAATTTATTTGAAGACACATTATCAAGATGGAATTTTGCTCAATCCTACAATGCATAATTTTTTGATTACTCGTAAGAAAGATTTATGCTATTATAATAGCTGCATAAGCAACAAGAAAAGCAGTTCAAAAAATCCCTAATCGATTTTTGAAGATCGATGTTTTATTTTTAAAAAAAACTAATGTGTTTCAAAAGGCTAATTTATGAAATAACAACATAAAAATAAAGATTGACCTATGGCAAAATGGCTTCACTATGATAGAGAGCCATTCTTTCTCTATGAAATAGAGTTGTTACATAGAAAAACATTTTCATTTGTTGCAATGTACAGGAATACCTCGCTTAGTGCGGCTTCACTCAATGCCAACCCTGCAACCCTGGCCTGGAATTTAAAAATTGAGCCTAGAGCAAGCGGCAATGCCTTTTATTGGCACTTTATTTAACTTTTTGACTAAAGGTGAATGTAAAAAATATCCTTGGAATATATTTTGCCAATTACTATAACGGGTTATTTTTCTAACACAAATTTATAATATGGAATGGAAGCTTGTCCTCCGTATAAAGACGGACTCCGTATATATTTCAACAATATTTCATACATATGTATGAAATATTGTTGAAATATTTTGTTTCAGTGTGGAAAAAAAAAAGTTCTCGTAACCCTTTTTGTTTCTCCTATGCTAAGCCTGCAGGTCCCCGTAGTCTGTGGTAATTGCGGGAAAGTTATGCAACAAGCCTCGAGGCGAGAAAAGTCCGTATCACTTTGTCCCACCATCTGTCACCTCTGCTTTTCTGGTTTTACTACTTCCGTTCTAGAGACATTAAAGTTTTGTCGCCAATTCCAGTTTTGTCGCCAAGCTCCTTGTATACTAATTCTCACTAAAAATGAATGAGTTCTGTAAAACTTATCTCTCTGACTATATTAATGAAACCCTGAACAGCTTTGAAACGTTAACTTTCTAAATGACGGCTCAGAGAGGACAAGCTTTATGAAATGAGATGATTTGAATTCTACTATAATGGATTAAAATGGGAAACAAATCTAAAAGTTGAACATTCAGTTACTTTGTTAAAGCCATTGAATAAACTTTCAAATCAAATTGTACAAAAGTAAATCATTGAATTAATCATGACAACAAAATATCGGTTGAAAGCAAAAATAGTATTATGAAAATATATCATAACTATAAAAAAAAATGATCGTATGTTAAACTGAAAAATAGTGCAAATTTGCTAGTTGCAAAAATTTTATGAAATTTTGGTGCTGCATGCGTAAGCACTATTTTTTGCAGCCAGTTAACTTGAAAAAAGAACTTTTTTTATATTGACGTACTACCGAATTCTTTAGTGTTACCGTGTTTGAACGCGAATCCAAAGGCACAGGATAAACTTGCTGGATACGCGGGCAAGTCAGCAAAATCATAATTTAAACAAGTTTGAAAATTTGCATCATATATTGCTGTAAAGTTTACTCATATATTTTACAATATCTATCGTCGGCATTCTCGAAAAAGTCAGTGTCCGTAACTCCAGTTTTCTGCATTGTTGTGCGCTTAAACTTTCAAATTATTTCGAAAAGTAATAAAAATCATTTTACAAATCCCCTAAGGGTGCACTCACACCGACGAGGACGGAGACATTTTGCCTCCGTCGTAGTAGACTGTTGCTATGGCTATCAAACTAACAGCGATGAAGTCGCTCTTTTTCGATATCGCAATCAACAAACGGTCGTCACGGTCGTCAGAGTGAAAGTCACTTTTAATGACGCAATCAAAATTTGAACCAATGAAGCACCCTGAAAGGTTTCGTCGCTGTTGCGTTTGGTGCGAATGCACTTCAACTCCTGCAGAACTTTCATCATTATCATTTACTTTAAAATTTTATCATTATCGAAAAACATGAACTAATTAATATAGCTTGTTCGAACTCACTGCAGTAATCCGTCTGTTCCCCCACCTCTTGAACTTAGTGACTTTTTCAATAACACCGTTTCAGATCTATTACGAAATGATATTATTCACGTTTTTCCCAGAAAAAAAAAAGTGCTTTCACTTAAACTACGTTAAGTCAAATAATTGAAAATTAATTTAAAAGTCATTTTCTCGCTAAAAGCAAAAAAAAAAAAAAAAAACCGACTTCACTTTCAAAATTCTCCAATTAATTAAAGCAGTTACTAATCTTTTATTTGAACTTTTCTAATCAACTTTTTTAAAATAAATCTCATCTCCCTCAGCTACTTGTTTGACTTCCTTATGCAATAGCTTCAATCCAGTGAGTTTTGTAAAGATGAAAAAAAAATAGCTTGTGTTATGCAAAGCAGCGATCCTTCTACTTCCAAATGACAAAGTAACTTTAATTAGGTACCTTTGTACACGAGGACCACTACATAAAGCAAATATGCATTCAAGCTCTGTTTTCTTGGCAAACTTCTGCACTCTAGTTTCATCATATCCCAGTTTGATTTAAATTCTCTTCTTTTTGTGATACTTTAATTCCGAAACTTGCAAGTCTTTTAAATGTGTCTGCTTTTTTTTTTTTTGGACTAAATAATAAAAGGACGATGGTTCAGAATTGCATAAAAAATAATACTTGTGATGTAAATGAATGTTTTTAGTTTTTCATGTTTAATCACAGATGTACTTCAAATTGTTTTCTCAAAGTGAGGAGTGCTGCTTCCTCACTTCGAAAATAGTGGAATGGAAGTTATAAGAAACGGGGTAGACATATCAAAATGCAAAAATTAGGAGGAGTTGCACAAAAACTGGAGAAAATTTAATCATTTCTTGAGGTTAATTACATCAAATAGTTTCGATTAATCGAATGGATGGGCCGATTTCGAGGCATCGATCAACTGAATCCTTTCTCTGTTGAACTTTTTTCAAAACGTTCTGTGAGGCTTATCATATCTACAATTTCATCTCCACAAACATTTATTTGAGATTAAATTTGTCTTGAACTTTCACTTCAAGACAAGCGTCTAATTAAGTGCTTGCGCCAATATGCGTTTTTATATTATGAATATAACTCCAATTTTTAGTACCTAACAAAAGAAAACTAGTTCTTCTTGTCGAAGAAATATTAAAACTACAGAACTATTTTGTGCTCCAGTTTGGAAACAAGGAATTTTTAAATTGAAAAACTTTGTAAAAAAAAAAAAAATCTCAAAAGTTTGTATTGTCTTTCTTTGAATACCATATATTATTTGTATTAACGGTTAAGATATTTTAGCAGTTATGCACATTTTCTATCAAGATATGTGCCTACCTTCGAAGCACTTTTTAAAAACATAGATTTTAGCTGAAATACTTATAGCAAGAAATTAAACTATGAAATCAGGTTTAATTTTAATGGATTTTTTTTATTAGTGATGTTTTGTAAAATGTGTGCAACAATTATTGCTTATGTTAAACCTTCTATAACAAAGTCTAATAAATAATTTTAATTTCTATCTTCAATAATATGACAGCAAAATATTTGCAATATCTCTCAAAGTTATTAAAATATACCAATTTTTATGTACGCTGGGATTTTCTTAGGCAAAATTATCATTTTTTTCGACTTGAAAATAGTAAATCTAGTAAAATCTGTGAAGTTGACCAGCCGACTAAGTTGAGCACTTTTGTCAGGAACGGAACGAGCCCTATAAGTTGACAACCTGTGGTAGGTTGGCTAGTAGTTAAGTATTCAACTTACACACTGTACATTCTTATAAGCTACTTTTTTCTTCACCGCACCAGAGTGATGTTTTCGAACACTTCCACTTAATTCTGAGCTACTGAATCGGACCTTTCACAGAATTATTTATTAAATAAGAAATCCGACGCATCAATACATGTTTAAAATTCCGGCGGAGTGGTGTACTTTTCTCTACCAGACCCCAACCTAGCCGAAGCCTTAGGTCTGCCGCAGCGTGGGGAGAGTGGTGTACTCCTAAAGCACTGGCCTCGTACGCCCAAGCTCGCAGGATCAAACCTGCCCCAAGTCGGTGGATTTTCAAGATGCAGAAATTCGTCAGCGCCCATGTCATATGATTCTGCGGCATGTTAAAGATCCCTTGAGTATCTGTTTGGTTTGGACACTCTAGGCTAAATTAAATTCTTAGTGCAGTGTCGCATCATTTAGAGCTCAGGTGTCGACATCTAGGGGGAAACTGAGCGTCGAAATTCCCAAGTGGTAATGGCATCCGCCGATGGGGGTGCCACTTGAACGAATGTCCGCCGGGGAATGCGCTAGGTGTGCAAAGGTTAGTGACCATACGCAGCCCCATTAGAAAGATTTTTGAATTTTCGCAAAATTATTTGGTTTTTCACAAAAATCTTTTTAAAATTCCCAAAAACAGGACCTCGTGAAGGATGCTGGATCGACCCTTCATAACGTGCCCCAAAATGAGGTGAATATACAAAGAAAATGTTCTAATTTCTTGAGAAGATTTCAAAAAATCAAGTTTTTC
Source organism: Octonoba sinensis (assembly GCA_038502835.1). Taxonomy (NCBI): domain Eukaryota; kingdom Metazoa; phylum Arthropoda; class Arachnida; order Araneae; family Uloboridae; genus Octonoba; species Octonoba sinensis. The sequence continues at coordinate 198,972,581 of CM076598.1, read as the reverse complement.
GTAAACAAAAAAAATGAAAATCGCAGATCTCCAGAAATCGAAATAAAAAAAAGAAAATAATTCGGATTATTTTGGTACACATTGAGATGAATTCAGAAAAAAGAAGAGCATGATAAATGTTATTTTCGAACCAGGAAAAAAACTGTACTAACTTCTAATTAAAAGATATTTCTGTTTGAATAACCTAGTCATGATCATTAAAATTGAAATAACCAGTCACTGTGAAATGAATCGAGTGCCTTTGGGTTAAAAATTAAAAAGGAAAAACAGCACTAATTAAGCACAAAATTTTCAAAAAATTGCAGACGTGCTTTGAAATGACGAGGAACCCATTTTTCAACGCAAAAAAGGTTTGAATAACCTACAAATGCATTTCTGCACATTTTTTTTTGAAATGTTATGCATAACGTTGTTTCTTTCCTTTTGAATCCAGTCGCTATCATGGAAGTTTGCATAATTTCAGCCACCAAAAATTTTACTAAAGAATGATGAAAGCAAAAAAAAGTCAACAATTTTATTGAAAACTCAGAATCTGTTTTCGAGTGACAAAGAACTAAATTGAAACCGTATAAATAAAAGTTAAATTCCATAAGTTTTAAATACTTTTGAATGTATAAGGGACTGGACTTGTTTGACCAAATAAAATTTAGCTCCGTGACCCACTTCGTCCACTTACAGTCCACATGATCGTGAAGCCCAAGTCATAAATTTGAGAGAGAGCAAAAAAAAGTCAACAGTTTTATTGCAAACTCAGAATCCGTTTTTGAATGACAAAGAACCGAATCAAAACCGTATAAATAAAACTTAAATTCCATAAGTTTTTAATACTTTTGAATGTATAAGGGACTGGACTTGTTTGACCATATAAAATTTAGCTCCGTGACCCACTTCGTCCACTTACAGTCAACATGATCGTGAAGCCCAAGTCCTAGATTTGAGAGAGAGCAAAAAAGAGTCATCAATTTTATTGCATATTCAGAATCCGTTTTTGAATGACAAAGAACCGAATTGAAACCGTATAAATAAAAGTTAAAGTCCAAGAGTTTTAAATACTTTTGAATGTATAAGGGACTGGACTTGTTTGACCAAATAAAATTTAGCTCCGTGACCCACTTCGTCCACTTACAGTCCACATGATCGTGAAGCCCAAGTCATAAATTTGAGAGAGAGCAAAAAAAAGTCAACAGTTTTATTGCAAACTCAGAATCCGTTTTTGAATGACAAAGAACCGAATCAAAACCGTATAAATAAAACTTAAATTCCATAAGTTTAATACTTTTGAATGTATAAGGGACTGGACTTGTTTGACCATATAAAATTTAGCTCCGTGACCCACTTCGTCCACTTACAGTCCACATGATCGTGAAGCCCAAGTCCTAGATTTGAGAGAGAGCAAAAAAAGTCAACCCTTTGATTGCAAACGAAGAATCCATTTTTGAATGACAAAGTGTCGTTAATGAAGTGGTTTTTACGCTGGGATCACGGCACACATACATTCCTTCTTGGCAAAGTTCCGCGCACGCCCTGACCACTATTTCCCGAATGTGCTTTCAATTTCGCACTCCTTCCAAAAATCAATACTGCAACCGAAGCTTGGGACCCTCCGAAACTCCTTACAATATGCCAACGAGTTTATCATTACTCTTTATTAAATTTTCTTTCCCCATTTAAACTCTACCGCCGCACTCGATGATGCGTTCTCACGTTTCGCCTTCTATTTATGAACTGTTTACGCGATTACAGCTGGAATCCCCCCCCCCCCCATATTACACAAACTACTTTATTAACGTAGGCATCATTTTATCATATACACTTTTCTTTTTCTCGGCCTAAATCATTCCTCCCCCCCCCCTCCCCCTAACAGAATGGGGTTGGGAGTTCCATTTGTTTTATGGTTCACTTTGGAATATTATTTTGCGTCGAATTTCGTTTCATGGAATAGTATTTGCATTTATTATAGATACTAGAGAATAGTTAACTACTTTTAAGGTACTTATTTTGGCAATGATAAAAGTTTTAGCTTTTGTTTCGAAATGGAAGTATTGACAAGGAAGGAAAATCCGAAAAGATGCTGTTCAAATGGTGGATTATGAAAACTTATTTCCTTCCCTCATTGACTAAATTTCATAAAGTATTACTATTATTATTTAAAAAACGCTTTAAAATTCCAAGGGCTTAAGAAAAAAATTGCTAGGTATAAATATGAGAATGATCGCTCGATATAAACAAACTAAGGTGCCGCCACTCCGAAGAATCGAAAATTAAAAATTGAGTTATGAATGGAAATACTTTTGGAGAAATAGAAATAAATTTGTTATAGTCCGTAACTTACGATAATAAATACAAATATTATGTTAATTGTCTATGCTAATCATTAAACAAATTTTTTTAATACCGTTTTGCCATCAATTATTTTTTGCATGATGATAGTATCGTATCGTACCGCAAAATTTAATCGTAACTGGTCCACGTTAAGTGAAATATAGAGGTATGGATATTCTTTGTGTGTGCATTTCTATTGATGTCCTTTTACACTGTCATTTCAAACGACAGTTGGAAAATAAAGTAAGACGCCTATTTTTTTCTTCTCTCCTTATAGGGCTGGTGCGATTGTGCACATGGGTGGGAGGGACGGATTTTGATAAAAAGTGGATTATATTAATAATAACTACAAGTAAATTGTCAAAATAACTTCTCTCCAAGTTGTTAACAATAGTAATTAGACTTACATTATATTTTCTCTTAGGGTTTTTTTTTTTTTTGCAAAAGTCTTTAGATGCTATTAAGAGCGGATTTGATTCCAATAAAAATTTAAAAAGTAGACAGGAATTTCCTTTCCTAGTTGCAGGAAGCTAAAATAGTTAACGTGTTACTGTCTTCAGTATTAGTAACAGCGTTAACATCTTTACTGCTTTCTGCAGTAACAGAGTTGACTAGACACAATTTGTTTTGCTGAACTGCAACTCATCGCAGTTCCAATGACAGCCAGGGTGCGCTTGAAGATCATTTTTGATGCTAATTAAGTACAAAAAAAGATTCACTTAAGCAATAAAAACTCAAATATTTTTTAATGTTTTGGAGCAACATGCCATCAAATGCTCTACAATGTAATACTTTTCAACAAAAAAAAAAAAAAGAAAAATGTTGATCTGAATAACGCCATCATGCACAGAAAGCATAAAAGGGGTTCGAAATCTACTTACGGGAAAAACTGGCCAAGTGTGAACTCGTTTCAAAAACGGGAATAGCCGCAGAAGCAGAAGAAAGTTGCGCTAGATCATTTATAACTCTGCAGCTAACTGGAGTAGAAATAAATAAGGAGTTGGCTGCACCCTGGGACGTTTCCCAGGGGCAGTTGCGCTGGTAACAAGCCCCAGTCTTGCACGGTCCGGAATAAGGGTTTAAACTTCCCCCTCTTCTCTCCTCCTCACAGAAAGGAGTTATTGGAATTAAAAGCAGTCTCCGATGCTAATTACACGTTTTTTAACTCCTTTTAAGGAAGGAGTTGAAAAAAAAAATTTAAGCTTTTGAGAAGCCTCAACGGTTTTTTTTTTTTTTTTTTTTTCAGATCCGCAAAATTTTTTTAAATCGATGATTTATTAATAAAACTGGAAGAAATTTAATTAAGGACAAATATCTTGTTTGGATGCGTTTTTTTTTTTTTTTTTTTTTTGTTTACTATATTTTTTATTTCGTGATTTTTCTCAATACCATATCTTCGAAGGTTTTATTCACTTTAACAGCTTTAGAAAAATATGTATTAATTATATTCATTTGAAATTTCGCAGAAACGTTTATGTATAATATTACTGTGCAATAATTTTAAAATCTGATGTGCGTAAAACGTATGCACATTCGCTTATCTTTTCATAATGATAACTGTAAGTTAAAAAAGGACTAAGTTTTTAGAAAAGAATTTGCGAACATTTTGAAATAAACATTATTTTAGTTGTTTATTTATAATTTTCGAGGTTTATTACAATTTCTGGAGCCTGAGGAAAAAGTGAACATGTTGGAAATGTTAAGCATTAGCTTATATTTGAAAAAAAAAGTTGTATTTTCCCAATTCAAAATGACCTAAAAAGTACAATTAACTTTTTCTAAGTGGTAGTAATTTACTTCCCACCAAATTCACCAACTTATAAATGTGTATAGTTAACTATTTTAACCCCTCCGATTGGCAGAAACTTGTAAAGGCTGAGGACAGTATATTTACCATCCAGTGCATCAGTTTTTCAGGGTGACAGGCATACTCCTCCCTAAAAAAGGGGAGGAAACATATTATTTTTTTACTGACCTATGTGATTTTTTTTAACTAATCTACGTCCAAAACATATTTTAGTATACCACTACTATAAAAAATGCCCCGATGAAATTTAATAATCATGCGTAATTTTAGAAAACGCTATGAATTTATTCTGTTCGACTACCTTAAAATAAAATTCATTTTCAAACGGATAGAGTTTGTCTTCGCTAGGTCATTCAAATTCATTTATTCCTTGAATACTTTCACAATTTTGACATCTGCATCGCTCGGTTCGATTCTAGCTTTATTTTGCAAATGATAACCTATGATGTACAAACTAGCGAAAAATTTTCATGAATGGCAATTTAATTCTAGAAAAAAACACCTGATGATGCCTTAAATTGAGGTATGGCGTTTATGAAACGATCTCAATATCGTTAGTATTTCTCCGATTAGTATGTCCAGATGCTATAGAAAGAGCTGAAATGTGTCTACATTAATAAATTTTCTCTTTATTGAGTCACATAAATATTAATATATTCCACCAGCTGTTATGTTCGCGATCCTAATTGCATACCATCGGTATCAATTATGACAATGGCTCATTAATACCACATAAAATATATTTGAAGGTAAACAATAATAATGCAGTTAGTAATATTAATCGCTTATTTTCTTTCGAAGAATTTTTTTGTGTTTCTCTAATTCGTTAAGCAATTTAAGATCATTGCAATGTAAAAAGAATTAAATGGCAAAAAACACGATATTGAAAAGTGGGATCATAAGAGACAACTTTTTTTTTTCAAATGTTTCCCATTACCCCGGTTTTTAAACCACCCCTCAAAGTAGCCCTTGTTTTAAAATGGATGGAGAGAACTTTTCCGACTTTTTGCTTTGTCACTAATTAATTCATTTTCGGATTTGCAATATAAAACTTTCCGAACCTTTTCCCGAAAGTTATGAATAACCCCGTTTATGAATTGCTACTTATTTCATCTGTGAGGATTTGCAGGAGTTTTGTTTGTTGTTTCAAATGCCGCAAATCATATTTATTTACATTATATAGTGAGTGAATATTGGTGGTCACTTATTTAAAAAGATAATTCTTCTGGTAGATTTTCTATGTCTATGTCTCTTATTTCACTTGTTTCAAACTGGGTAAGAGACTTTTGCCGCTTAACACGTTAGCTGCCACAATGTTGAATTAAAATGTCCCCCTCGGCCAGGCCGTATTTTCTGCTGATATTACTTGCAATTGTAAAATAAAATCAGGTATAACTCAGAAACAGGGTTTTTTATATTTTGCTACGAAAAAAACTTCTCTACCTCAGGAAGAGCAGCAGCACAGAAAATTACTTTAAGATCCAAGTTCTTTTGTATGCAATGCAACAAGTTCTTCTGCCTTGCTTGTTTCTCTGAGTGAATATAGTTACGAAGACATAAATTTGTGAATGAATTTTCATTAATTATATCTCCGGAAATAGAGCAACGTTTCTGTAATTTTCTCATTTTCTTCTGAGGCAATAGTTTGATTGATAAACATACTATACAATAATTCACTCATTTATATGAAATCTCACTTTGATATGAAAAAAAAAACACGTTTTTCGGGGTAAAATACATTCTGCTCCCTCAGGCCATCTAATTTTGAAATACTATCTCTGCAATAGCCCGCGAGACCCATATGGTGGTACAAGCGACTAAATATCGCTTTTTATAGAAATAAACAGTGTTATATCTGCAAAAAATCGTTTTTTTTTTGTTGGTTTTTATATCAAAATGTTCAGATTTTTGCGCTTTTTATATTTTGAATACTTCTGTAAGTAAATGTTCAAAAATTAAGGCTAAAGGCCCACTGTATTTTTTTTGGTGCAATACTGTAATAACTACTTTTTATAACTATTTCTTCTTTTTTTTTTTTGACATCATTAACATCCATCAGCGAGAGAAAACTAGAACAATAACTGTTTTCTGAACAGAATCATTTCTAAAATTGAGCTTGCATTATTCAATCAGAGATATAAGTTTGTTACGCCTGCATACAAAACCTTACATTTTCCTTTTGTCTCTATGATCTGTTGATATTTAGCCCTGGTGACTTTTATACTGCGGAGTACTAATCATATCATGTGTATTGGACTCAGTTTTCAGCTACGTGAGGACAGTAACAGGCTAATTTCAGTCGTTAATTAATTCCTGAATCGGTGGTGTAACATATAAGTCGAGATAAGCTATCAGACAATGAATTGAGCAAAGGGGTCAATCAGACATTGGAAAGCAATTTCCTGTTAACAGGAATTTCGACAAGCAGACTAGGGAGGACGTTCAAAAAAGCCTCCGTCTCTCAATGGCCAGACGCGACGTCTGCAAATGACGTCACGAAATAACTGCACATCTCGATCCAGTAATGAAGATTCAGGACTGTTGTCATGGGAACGAAAAGACAAGGAATGCTTGCCTTAATCAACGCTTTTTTCAATCTCCTTTAATGAGGAAAGATTTATTTGGCTACTTTTCCCCTTGCTTTTGTCTGCCTGTGCCTACCTCAAGTACCTTAACTTATATAGACACATATATATATTCCGGCTTGGAGTCGATTAGGAGAAAACGTGATAGATTACGACTGTGATTATAAACTAAAGAAAAATAGGGGATTATAATTACGATTACAATTGCCAGAAAAGTAGTAATACAATTACAGAAACGTTTACCTGAGGCTAAAAATGTAATCGATTATGAAGTGCAGATTTCGATTACGATTACTGTTCTTTTAAAATTACTATTCTTTCAGATTAGAATTCCAACTATATGAAAAAAAAAACACTTGAATAGGATTTTCATTATGATTATGGTTGCATCAAAACGTGTTCAATTATAGCAGATTCGCGATTACCCGAAGCCTATATAAATATTTTACACTTAAGGTAAGCTGAAGTGCAATATATTTTGAGTGGTTGATCTCTGGCACAGAAAATAAATTCTACTTAGGCAAAATCTACAAAAACAAAAAAGAAAAACAAATACCATTTGTAAAAAAACTGCCATTTTTTAACAGTAAAATCAACATGTACATTCAGAAAAATCTCGATTATGTGATGCAATTGGGTTCGGACTGACATCGGAAAATTGAAAATTCCAGATATTCGAAGTCGATCATATCAACTGAATAGATTGAATAATATTTAATGACCCAGCTGAGTACAGTAACAAGCAAAGTAAATAACCACTCTTTGAACTTTAAATATAGTCAAATCATCAATTGAATAATATTGAACGGCTTAGTTTGGACTTGACATGTTTATAGACCCTTCATCAGTGATTGATTACAAACATGTACTGAGAGAGATATTTTCTCAGGGTACAGTTTAATCACTAGACAGACGTTACACATATACTGTAAACACGGAGATGCAGCACAAAATCTTTACTCTACGGTTACGGCACAATTTAAATTGATTTCTAATTTAGTTATCAGGTCTTGAGGATTAAAGTGAATTAATTACGGAATGGAAAATCTTTCAATTTTCTGTAAAGCCACTTGGTGTTTGAGTTAGGAAGCGAAAGCTCTTTTGAATTATTTTAACTGAACGCATAATCAATGTTTTCTTTCATTTTTCTAAAAGTATTATTGAATTTTCAGAATTTTCGTGTTTTTTAACTGCCATAGTTCCAAGATCCAACGTTTAACTACTTCATTAAATGCTTCAGGGTGAAATTTTATGCTAACAACGTTAAGAAAACTATCAGTTGTGACAACTGCGAATTGTTACAATCACAAAAACAACGTTAAAAATGCAAATATTAGTAAGAGTTGAAGGATCCACTGTAAAAACTACCTAAGTCACATACTACTTGATGAACTTGATGCTTTCTGTTTTATTATAAATTATGTATTATAAATGAATATAAATTATGTATTATAAATATATGTATTATAAATTTGAATTTGGGTGTTACGGAAAAGTAGGCTCGTATAGTTAAAGTAAACATTTATGTTTTTAAATACACTGATGGAAAAAAAAATCCCAACACCAAGAAGGAGTTGTGCTAGCGAAGCGAAATTTGGCAGGCGTGTTTATACATCTGAAAGATGACATCGATTCAAATTTTGCGCTCGGCGCATCAGTGTGACGCTAGTAGCGACAGACGGAAGATGCAAATCAGGTTTGCTTTAAATACGCGCTGTAACGTTCCTGAGCGTTGTTTAGCGTCGAGATTTGATGTAGTGAGTTGATGTTAGTCCACAATGCCTTTAAGAAGACGACAAAGCCATTATCAACAGCTCACTGAGTTTGAACGAGGTCGTGTAATAGGCCTACGAGAAGGTGGGTTTTCTTTCCGCGAGATTGTAGAAAGGCTTGGCAGGAATGCATCCACTGTGCATGATTGTTGGCAGCAGTGGTCAAAGGAAGGCACTGCCTCAAGAAGACCGGGTTCCGGGAGGCCACGTGGCACTACTGAGAGGGAAGACCGCCGTCTTCGGCGTATGGTCGTAGCGAGTCGTATTGCGTCTGCAGCAAAAATTCGAGCCGCAGTTCGCACCACAGTGACACAACGAACTGTTACCAATCGGTTACTTCAAGGGCAGCTCCGAGCCAGACGTCCTGTAGCGTGCATTCCACTAACACCAAACCACTGCCGTTTGCGGCGTCAGTGGTGTCAGGCTAGAGCTCATTGGAGGACGGAGTGGAGATCTGTTGTGTTTTCTGATGAAAGCCGGTTCTGCCTTGGTGCCGGTGATGGCCGTATGTTGGTTAGGAGGAGGCCAGGTGAGCGGCTGCAGCCATCCTGTCTGCGGCCTAGACACACTGGACCTACACCTGGAGTTATGGTCTGGGGAGCAATTTCTTATGGCAGCAGAAGCACTCTCGTGGTTATCCCACGCACCCTGACAGCAAATGTGTACGTCAGTCTGGTGATTCAACCTGTTGTTCTGCCATTCATGAGTAGCATTCCAGGAGGTGTTTTCCAACAAGATAACGCTCAACCTCATAATGCTGTTGTAACCCAACGTGCTCTACAGGGTGTCGACATGTTGCCTTGGGCTGCCAGATCATCAGATCTGTCTCCAATTGAGCACGTATGGGACATCATTGGACGACAACTCCAGCGTCATCCACAACCAGCTTTAACCGTCCCTGTATTGATCGACCAAGCGCAACAGGCATGGAACTCCATCCCACAAACGGACATCCAGCACCTGTATGATTCAATGCATGCACGTTTGTATGCTTGCATTCAAAATTCTGGCGGTTACACCGGTTATTAATGTACCTGTATTTCACTTCTGCAATGGCTCTTCTCGGGCTTAAATTAACCTGTGATCTAGAAATTGTAATCAATGACGTACGTTACCTACATAAATGTATTGCTGAAATTTCATTACTCTACAATAACTATTTCCTGGTGTTGGGATTTTTTTTTCCATCAGTGTAGTTGAATAAAACATAAAGCAAATTTCAAAAATTAGTATGTGACTTAGATCCTTTTTCCAGTGGACCCTTCAACTGCATGTAAGATTTGTTCCGGTTTTCAAATAAAACTGAATTATATTTTAGAAGAAGCAACTCTATTTTAAAACCTTGAGTTTGAAGGAGACAGTAACAGGATCGTACGCATGTGAATGACGGAATTTAGAAGCGACCTGATTTTGACTTTTATCTCACTACTTAACTTCCAAATGCAATGTTTTTACTAAGACTTGCGTATTATACTATATTAAACATATACAATGCAATTGCGTGTTTATTTATGTGTATTTACCGCTTAATAAGAACATTAATGTATTATATTTCTTTGACGTACTATTTTTTAGGAACGGTTACTAACAAATTTATCAGAAAAAGTTAGTTATTCAACTATATATTAAAAATAGCGATTTTAGGTAACAAATTTAGATATAATTTCGCCGATATAATTACACAAGTAACACAAAACGACGCAATGCTTTTATAAATGAACGTTTTGTAACAATACCAGCATTAAATAAACATATTTTATCAATAACGATAACTTTTATTGATATGAGTAAAATGAGGGTCGTAATCGGAAGTTTAATTTATCTTATCATATCTCATCTGCGTTATTTATTTATTGGTTTTCTTCTAAGAAATAAATCTTTTCTAATGAATGCAGAAAATGAAGGAATTTTTAAGGATTATGCTTGTCAAATAATAATAAATTCAAGGCTTAGTTGTAAGCGAAGGAATCTAAATATTAAAATAAGTAACTTCCATAGTCTAAGCCAGATACACAATGAGAGTTATATTCTCTTCTAAATTTGGAATGCGATCGATCTGAATGAGAATTCGAGCATGAGATCGATTTTATCGATCAAACCCACAGGTCTTGGAAAAGAAAACCTAAAAATATTTAGTCTCCTAGACGCTGAAAATTTAAGTCACTTTTACGAAAAGACGATACTTGTTAAGTATTGTTTCTATAATTTCTCTATCAATAGTTGATTGGTTGTTTATCTCTTATTCCCGAATATATATAAACTATTCTCAGATGAATAATGGCAATGAATTTTATTCAACAATACATGAAGCGGAAATATCAAATTAACGGAAAATATGTGCATTGAAGTTGTTACTGTACATGAGAAGTGATCGGTGAAAAAAAAATCAGTACCCTTTAGAAGAGGTATCCCTACAGCCAAGTCATTTCCTATTTCAGGACCCTGGGATAATATCTTCTGCTCTAGCAAGAGCTGTAAAATTTCGAAAATTTATTAAAAAAAAAAAACACCAAAGATTTTTTTTTCTAAAAAAAAAAAAAAAAAATGTGCCTTCAGTCATATGGAAAAAAAACTCTGCATATAGTTAAGTTATTAAAATATCTACATATGGTTAATTTCTGTCAGAAATGTGCTGTCGGTTATCATTAAATTCTGCTTTGACAAGTTTCATAAAATTACTGGAAAATAAGTTCCTGTATCATCCCTAGTTTTAAGTTAACTTTATTTATTTTTCAGAGTTTATAGTTAATTTACGGAAAACGTGTATCTGAATGCTTCTAAAGGCACACTCATTTTGTGAAAAGGAAAAAAAAAATCGGTGTTTTTTACCAAATTTTCACATTTTACCCCCCCCCCCCCCCCCCAGCCTTTTCCAGAAAAAAGATATTCCAAATTTTTACCATCAATAGTATTTCATCGGCTGTAGGTAAATTTTCCGCTTTAGCACTAAACCTTACTTAAAATTTCGCTTTTTCCGATCCCGTCTATTTCAAGTTATACTTTCTCTCCTTTCAAATGTTTTTTTTTTTTTTTGGGGGGGGGGGGACATTAAACAAACTTCAAGAAGAATCGGTTGTTTCATTTGTTCAATACAGTCTAAATGTTTTTAAAAACATGGCTGATGGGAAATTTCAAAGTCTTGGAAAGGTATCTGGAAAAATCTAGCTATACGCAAAAAAGCAATTTGAAGCCTATATTCAAATAATTATAAAAAGTGCATTAAAATACATACCAATGAAAAAAAAGTAACGGAAAGACTAAATTTGACGCATAAGGTATTAACGCATAGAAAAATAAAATAATGTTAAATGAAAACAGAGACTTGTAAAAATGAACCCACAATTTGGGTGGTCCATGGATTGGTTTGTCAGTGTACTTTTCACCTTCTTTAAAATCAGTAACTTTTTTTTTAATTTTGTAATCCTCGCACTAAACTATTTTTGTTCAAATGATCTACGGATGAATACCTCACCCGCGTATTCTTCGTTTGATATGAATAACTTTTAATCACATTGTGAATAGTTTCATACTTTTAACATGTTAAGTTTAATTTTCAGTCTTAATTTTAAGACAAACATGCAGATTTGAGCCAGACATTACAGAATGTATGACGAGAAATCATTTTACGCATGTAACTTTCTTTCCGTTAGGTATTCACAAACTGAAAAAAAAAAAAAAGAGTTTTGTTAATGTGGAAAGTGATGTCATATTTTAAAGCAAAGCAATAAAAAGCCGAAACTTTGTAAAATTAAGAATATGAAGACGATGAACCTTATCTCGATCCTTGAGCTAGACGAACTTATTTCTGAACGAACTCTTCTATGAAATAAATGAAACGAGATAACGGGGAACTGAACTAGAGTGCCTTAAATATCAAACGACAGTAGCGATAGCTGAAGATTTCGTTTATATTAGCGTGTCTTGATTATTGCAATCTGGACCAGTGATTCAGAAAGTGTTCCATAGAGCCCCCTGAGCCCTATTCTAACCTACAAGGGTCAACGAGAAAAAAAACTTGGGAGGTTGCATGAGATGTAATTATGAGATTGGCTCTCATTGCAGCAGGTTATCATTTTTTTTACAAGTTTAAGCCATAATGCACCTAGCACGAGATTTTTCAATGTCCTCACATTATCTTTGTACCTGTAACCAGTAACTTTTTCGCTTTTGATATCAGTAGCAAGGCCTGTAGCTAAGGGGTACCTCTCAAGGAAATGTTGTTGTATAAAAGGGAAATTTTGCATGGTAGAAAAGATGATTCAAACAAGATAGTTCTTAAAGTTTTGTCTCAAGGTAAAATTTGAAATTTTGAACGCCACATTTAGAAACGTTTTGCTTTTTCCTAACTGTTTTAGACGACTTAGCTTAAACTTTGCTAAATTTAACTCTTGGTTTGCAATTTTCAAACGCAGATATTGTCTTAATTTACTTCGTTTATATTGACCCTTAAGGAAGGCTCTACGAAAAACGAAAAAAAATGGCATCGGTTCTATGGAATAAAAACGCTTGGGTAACCTTTGATCTGGACGAAAATGGCAGCCGCTATGGCGTACGCGCATAGAGTAGGATCCCTGCTATTGTGTCACTTTGATACACAAGGCACCTTAAAAAGCCGGCAGGGTCGGTTAATGGTAAGCCGCAGGCTGCGTACGCCCAAGTTCACATTATCAAACCTGGCCCAAGTCTGTGGATTTTCAAGATGCAGAAAATCGACAGCTAACATGTCGTATGATTATGTGGCATTTTAAAGATCCCTCGAGTCTCCGTTTGGCGTGGATACTCTCGGCGAAATTAAATTCCTTGTGCAGTTTGCATCAAACTAGGGCTTAGGAGCCGCCATCTAGGGGGAAACTGAGCGTAAAAAATAATCATGCGGCGATGGTACCACACTCATTGTGGTGCCGCTGAAAGAGATGGTACCAATCTGGGGAACGCACTAGGTCTGCAATTGGCAGAATCCAACAGCAAACCCATTAGAAAAAAAAAAGCCACCTTAGACAGAACCAGACGTCTATTATACTAATCCCCGAACAAGAACAGACCAGTAGCTTAAGCAAAATTCAGCAACCATCTAATGGACATTTCAAGATTTTTCCGAGGTTCACGAACTTTCTAACAAAAGTTCGTGAAATTCATTCATTTTGAGCACTTGAGAATTCAACAAACAAACCAATCCATTTCATTTTCAATTCCTTATCCACGCTTAGTTCACTCATTTGTTTGTAAAATAATGCAGGACAAGTGAAAAAAAGAAACCTCTTAAACTACACTATTGTTTAAGATTTATGGTCCGGCGATTTGCAGCTTTTGAACATTTTACTAACCCTATATTCAATCCCCGAAACAAGAAAATAAAAGACATATACTGCCATTAACAGTTCTGACATACTGACAGCATTTTCAAAGTTATTAGAATTTTTCATTTCTCCAATGCAAACTGTCGAAAATAGTTTCTTCCCCAAACCCATGAAAAAGCTTCCGCAATAGGAAAAAGAGAATGTTGAAAAAGTGAAATGTTCGGAACCGTTATTTTGGGAGCCATAAAAAAAGCACCTTGCCCATAATGCATCAGTGAAATAGTTTGTCAGGTTAATGCCGATCGATATTTGTACAGATTCGATTCCTTTTCTCACGCTTTTTCACTCATTTTCTACTATTTCAGAAATAGAATGCTGGTGTCATTTTGCATATCACCTCATACTAAACATTTTTACTCTGCTCCCGACAGAATCCAATGAATAAACAAAAGGAAAATTTTTATTACTGATGCTAAAGTTTAGTCAAGGTAAAATCTTTACTGCCTTTTTCATTTGCTTGTATTAAATAAGCAGGGGGGGGGGGGCATATGGAAAAAGCTCAAACATTTCTTTTGGGAGGGAAGAGCTTTGGTTTATGTTGTTTTGTTGTTTCTTATCCCCCTGGCGTAGGTATACCAAGGCTCAGTCTTGGTATTTTTCGGTTCTTGAAACTCTTATTGTTTGCGTTCTAATTGACTCAGAAACTTCGCCTCAGAAAGAAAGTTTATCTTACCTAAAAAAATCAGACCTTTAGATTGGTACATACAATACTTGAAAGAGTGGAAGATCTTTTGCTTATCATCCCCATTGATTAACTTATGCGAAAATTTGGAAGAAGAACAATACAATTTGAAAATTGATTTTTTGTGAACATCTGTGGCACAGTACACATTACGAATAATATAAATTTTATTAAAGATAATAAAAGGAAGACCTTTTATAATAAGTACCAAAAACGGGGAAGAAAACGTTCAATATTCAAGTATTAATATAATTTTTTGTATGATTTATTTTCTCATAATATTAATAAGAAGTATAATCCAAACACAATGCATTAAATGAATGTAACGATTTTTATTAAAGTCGATCCCGCAATTATCACACTTGAGATAATTCTTAATCGTTCGGTTCGTAATATATCACTGAAATAGGTAAATGATCGTCAAAAGAAAGAAAGAGAAAAATCCTCATCGCAGTTTGACTTTAGACCCAGTGTAGACCCCACCCACTAGAGCGATCTAATTTGCAAGTCAATTCGCTAATCACTCTGCGAGTCTTTCCCAAAGCATGTTTTTCTACTTCAACAATCAATCCGTTAAAGTGCTCGCGAAAGCGTCCTTTCTTCCTGATTAAAATAGCACTACGCGGCTTCATTTTTTCGGGGTGGTACTTATTGTTCGGGGTAAATGACGTCACAAAATCAGGATACCGACAAACTCCCCCTCGGATTCTTCCGAGTAATATGACGTGGGAAGGGAAGCCTTATATATCAATATATTGATCTTGGAGTACCCTCCCCCGCTTGCAATAAAACAGAATTGTCTTTGCTCTTGACAATTCCGGGGCAATGATGACTCCAAAAAAAGGCTAACCAGCTCGGGTTAATCGCTGAAGATTAACCCATCGCTGAAGATTGATTCCGGTGATTCTCCGCTCATTCTCTAACATTGAAAAATCATGTAAAATGTAAAAGCATATGAACGCCAAGATTTCGAGAAATGTATCTCTTAAATAACAACACTAAAGATAAACACTCTTCTTTAATTATTTACAGTATTTGATGCGAAAGGACAAAATAGATTTTGACAAATTTTACTCTTGACAATTCCGGGGCAATGATGACTCCAAAAAAAGGCTAACCAGCTCGGTTTAATCGCTGAAGATTAACCCATCGCTGAAGATTGACTCCGGTGATTCTCCGCTCATTCCCTAACACTCAAAAATCATGTAAAATGTAAAAGCATATGAACGCAGATTTCGAGAAATGTATCTCTAAATAACAGCACTAAAGGTAAACACTCTTCTTTAAGTATTTAACAGTATTTGACGCGGAAGGATAAAATAGATTTTGACAATTTTTTCTCTAAACAACAGCACTGAAGATAAGCCTTTTTTCCGAGCTACGTATTTAACAGTGCTATTATTTTAAGCAACTTGTTTTACAGTATTTGACGTACAAGGCTAAAAATAGACTGAAGTAACATTTTTATATTTAATAAGATTAATATTTACTAAGGACGACACTGTATAGGAAGAAACATTTGTGACATATGTATGATAAATATCCGATATCTTGATATTTATATAAATATGATATATTCTAACGCTCTGCCGCCACCTCATTTCTGCTCCCAATAGACGTAGATCTGAAATATCTCAACCACGGGATTTTCATTTTTCATCAGACTTTAAAGTAGGTGTCTCTAATTAAACAAACATAGAGTTGGACCACTATCCTGATATGGCCTTCATGAGAAATTAAAAAATCCTATTACTGATAATTTTAAAAAAGTCTCATACTGATTCTATAAAAACCAATATATATATTTTTTAAATAGAAAGGTGAAGAATTTATGGAAGTGTAGTATTTCTCGGTTCTTGATATAGTTATGTTAGCATATTTCTGAAAGCGATTTTAAAAAGTGATCGTAAATGTAACAAAATATTGCTTGGAATTCTTTTTTCCCTTGTTCCGAACTTCCATTCAAAATCGTTCTTCTGAGCAATAAATCTTCACTATTGAGAAAAATCTCCCTTTGCACTTTCATAACTAGACTTTATGATTCCCATTTGCTTTTCGTTCTCTTTGCTTTAAAACTATGCCAGATGGAAAAGTTCACTTTTTTTTTTTTTAGAATGGGAAATAGCATCACACTTATTTTTTACTGCTATTTTAAGATGATGTTCTCGCATAAAAATGGGTGTTTTCGTTTTTGGGAAAGCCGGAATAAAACAAAAGTTATCTTTTCTCTATCATTACAGGATTTAGCATGGAATACTTAGGTATATTTCAATTTAATTGAATAACATTCATGTTGAACAATGTATATTATACCCAGGGGCACAACGACAGGGAAAGACGAACAGGGCCTGCCCCCCACCCCCAGAAGGCATCGTATATCCGGTATCCGATTTTTAAACATCCATAATCCTATTGCATCAAGCTCCGGTTATCTGGCTCGTCACATATGATTTATGAAATTTAATTAATCGGCATGTTTGGAAAAGATATGTAAATTAAATACTTACAATATATTTGGAGGCTTTGGAATGTTTAAAACGGATCCATCAGACAAGGTCCACCCGATTTCCGATGTCCGGCGAAATCGGTGGATCCTAATCCTGACCTTAATTTTACCCCTTCCCCAAAGCAAAATCCTGGGTGCCTTACTGATTTTATCATGGAGCAACGTCGTAACTTGAATGATGACTTTTTGAGTTAATACTATCGGACTGATTGCAATTATCCGGCGGTATTAACTCTAAAATTATAGTTATGACTCTGTTTCAACTAATGAGCGATATAGCTTGAATTACCGAGTTCCAAAATTTGAAAGCAATACAACTGAGAGTTTAAGTCGGCGATTTTGAACTTTAAAATAAAATAAAAGTTTTGTACTTTGACATACGTTTTCTATTTATTATTTCCGATCTATTTCTCATTACTAAAAGATTTTTATTTTATTGAAAGTTAAGAATTAACTTCCGGTTGCAACTACGCTGGTGATTGATAATTTAGACGAGCCAATAATATCGAGTTTCGGGGTTAAAATAGTAATCGACAGTCAACTATTGCGGGTTTTTTTTTTCTTTTTCCTTTTTTTTTATTAAATCAATCATTTCTAAATGTGAAATTCGTTTTTATTTTTTACTTGCTACTTAATAATTCTACTTTAGTTTCAAAAAATGTTTTGCTTTAGAACTCTTGAATTTTATTTTTATTTATTTATTAATTTAGTTATTTCAATAAATTTTAAGTTGATAGGAGTGACAAAATTCGTGCACCAAAAATGCAAAAATTTTGCTGTAGTGAAATTAAGGCTGCGTGGATTATTAATTAAAAAAATGATTCATGGGCTTTCTAAATTACTCATAGTCTACAATTTTCTCTGTGACTAAAAAAAACTCACATGTGGAAAATACGTTGAATTAAGGCTGCACTACGATTGAATAGTGCAAATGCGTAATCGATTGAAACATTGTTTCGGAGTTAAGTTTGTCGGAGTCATGACTTTGTTGCTGATCCGCGATATATTGAAAAAGTTTAATTCCATCAAAAAGTTATTTAAACTGTACAAAAATATAAACCGAAATACATATGCGTAAATAGCGTACATTGGATCGATTTTTGTAAAACTATATTTTTAAAAACGTATTACATATTTTTAGGATTTAAAGGCTATTTTGGTTTGAATGTTATTCTGTTGGTCGTCTCACAAAGAAAAATCAGCGTTCTACTATGAATCTAAAATGCAAAATAACAGCAGTTATAGTAATAATTATGATTATCATTATTATTATAAATAATATAAAATAAACAAAAGTTGTCTCAAAGTGTCTCAGTGGACTAGATCACTGGAACTACACTGATTTGAGTATTGGGAACATGAGGGCAACAACGTTTTTTTAATAACCGCAAATAAGCAGTTGATAAATAAAATTCCTATTCATGCACTATTTTTAGACTGACCCCGCTCCGCGAAATATTTTTCCTGTTTTCGCCGGTCCTTGGGTGGAAGACGTTGAGAGACTCTATTCTCTGGAAAGACTCACTACTTTGAATAAAACACTTAAATAAATAAAAAGTAACTACATGGCCTACACCGACCTAAATGGATCTGAACATGCTTTAAAATACGAAGAAATAATGCTGTCCCTCATCAGCCTAAGCTGTTTTAAAGGCATTTTCCGAAGTAGCAATAGATTCGTTGAATCTTTTGTAATGAATAAAAAGTTACTACATGACCTCAACCAACTTAAAGGGGTCGCAACATAGGGTAAGCCGATCAGCGAATGAACACACCCCCAGTGAATTAACAGTTTGTAATCTTTAAAAGAAAAAGGTTTCAAAAGATTTTTTCTGTATACATTGTCAACAGTTGGTTTCCTTCCATGCAATTTCAAGCTATCTGACGCCTACATGATTCTTATAATCTAAATCTTGCATGTTTTCTGCCTGGAAAATTTTGTGTTCATTTACTACCTTTTTTGTTGTAGTACTTTTTTTTTGCACGCGCAAAAAAACCTGAAGCGGTGCCATTTGAAACGCCCTAATTTTTTAACAACATTTACACACATCAGTAAAGATGTTTTCACTGTCATGTATCAAATGCTACACATTTTTAAAAAATGACGATTTTTTGAAAATGTCCTCAATCCTACTTCAAAATAAATGAACAGCGCTATCCCTCACAGCCTAACTTGTTTCGGAAACATGTTTTACGAAGCATCGATAGATTTGTTGAATTTTTTGCAATGAAAAACTGCAAACCCGGTAGCTGAATTCCGAAATTGCAAAAAGCTGAACTTTACGCATATGCCAAATGGGGTAGCGAGAGAGCAGGGAAATCCCTCCAATTTCGTGACAAAGCAATCGATAGCAAGAAGAAGGCGACTAATCCCGGTCGCAAGAGACTAGGCACGCAAATCCATTCACATTCTGCGTTCCAACGTAACCTTACTCGGAGCTCTGCTTCGGTTATAGTAAAACATCGATTTTTCTTCTACAAACGCCTATAGCAGTTCACTGACACCGCTATGAACGCCGCTCATTTTTAGGCCCGCTGGTCCGATCACAAATTGCAAAACAATGTCCTTTTTCTAACTCGAACAGACATAGAGACAGAGGAAAACCCTTTAATATATTTCTTATTTGTACGTGAACTAGTAAATGAAACTGCTAATCTTTCTACAGTTTTCTGATATTTATTTATCGTTAAACTTATTTTAGTCCAAAAAAAAATAAATAAAATAATTTTCATTTATACGTGTCTCTCACTTATGCGTCTTTTTCGGTCGATCTCTTAAGGCATCAGTAAGAGATTAATCCACACAATGACAACATTAAAAAAAAAAAAAAAAAATGCACACCCCTCATTCAATGTTAACTTCGAAGATGAATCTACTCCGATAGGCGTTAATATATGACCCTTAGCGGAGGGATACCGCCAGTAAAACTTTGCTAACACTTATTTCGGGCTTTAGTTATCTATTCAAATATTACCGATATTCATTGATACTAAGAGTGATATAGAGAAATAGATATAGTTTATATATAAACTTTAAAAGATAGCAGCACTCACTAAATAAAGTTGTACTGCTCTTCACGTTTTTTTTTTTTTTTTTTTTTTTTTTTTTTCGGGTGGGGGAGGAGGAGAGATCTAGTATTTCAACTCTTTTTACAAAAAGTATTTTTCTGCATTTTCAATTTATTGACAGTGTTAGCTCAATTTTTTTAACGGGGATTTACACCACTTTAGCTTTCAAAGACTCATATATATATTTATATATATCCAGGTGTAGGGGGAAGCACTTTTGTAAAATATTTCTACGCATCCGTCGTTTTCAGGATACGGGACTTAGGCCACTTGAAGTCTGCATGACTTTTTCTCAAACACGTTAACGACAAGAAAGTCCCCCGGAGCAAATACGTTCTGAGATTTCAAAATCTTCAGAAGTTGTAAACTTTTCGCCACTCTCTTAAATAGAGTTGTTGGAGCTGATCTTTTGAATAGTTTCTTAAGTTTGCTCTTTTTTTCAAAACAAAAACAAATGTGCTCCTATTCACCCAGTTAATCTTAAACCAAAGACATCACTTTCATTTTTCACGAAGTAACATTAGAATTGCTTAAAATCAAGTGCGGTCTATCTTGTATACGCCTACGCCTAATACAAAACACTACTCTTAGTCTTAAAACTTCGTAAAGATTTGTACTTGCAAGAGAAGCTTAGCAGATGATGAAAACAGCAGGATTTTTGGGAGCCCTATTTGCCACTTGCTGAACAGGCAAGAGTCGTGCCAACATGACAAAACTTAATTCCCAACTGTTTATAATATTATCCTCCCAAAAAAATAATATGCAACTAAAAATTGCATCACGTACACTTACGGGGAATTTCTATTAATAACCGGGAAAATTTGCTCCAATTTACGGCACCACGAAATTTTTTTATAGTGCACCTTCTCATTGCTGAAGCATGGATTTATCTTGAAATAATTTTCAAAAACATAAAATGATATTTGTTTTAAATGAGAAACAGATCATTATCGTGCGAATTGTTTAATAGATTTGAAATTATGAGCATACATCTAATAATACAGATGAAGAAAAAATAATGGAATGATTTGAATTCTACTCATCAGTTCAAAAGTTATGTTTTTCTTTTCACTATTTATTTATTTATTTTACTTATTTATTTGTTGCAATGCGGCAAGAGTTTATTTTGCACACCAAAAATGCTTTTTCTCCCATAAATCAAGCTGAAGTAAGCTACATATTTTTGTCTACAGCAATAAAAAATAATTCTTGAGAAAAATAGAACCGACTTCAAATCATAAATTTCACTAAAAAGTGGGAAATAAATTAGTTCTTTAAACAACATCAATACGATTTTCAAACATAATTTCTGAAGTCGGGGCAAAATTATGACAGTTAATTATCATTACACCATGTGTTACTTTACATTGAAACTGTAGCAAACTCTAGCCATTTATATTTTTAGTTTATTCATGATTGCAAAATCTATCATAATTTTGCACCGACTTAAAAATTATGTTTGAAAATCGTATTGATGTTGTTTAAAGAATTCATTTATTTTTCACTTTTTAGCGCTTTTTACTTTGAAGTCTGTTCCATTTTTTTCTTTTTAATGTAAATACATTTTTTATATAAATACTCTATTTTTAAAAAAATTCATATCAAAGAGCAAACCTTTGAGTGAATGGTACTAAAAACTAATCATGTGTATAAATGATAAATTCCGTCTTGAAGTCCATTTTAAAAAGTCGATAGAGCAAACTGATCGGATTTAATTTTTGCTTCAGAGAAGGCCTTCAGTCGAACTCTTTTTATAATTGCTTTTAATATTAGGGCAACAAACTTTTAGCAACAAACTTAATAATAATTTTCCCAACAAAGAAAAATCAACCCAAGCCTTTCCAATTAAAAAAGAAATACTTATTTTTCACCCATAACGTTTTTTCTAAAAAACAAATGTTGTCACATTGCTGCGAGATATTTGAGTTAGACGACCCTCTATCGATTAAAAAAAGAAACTATTAAAATCAGTTCATTTAGCCAAAAGTTATGGATGAAAAACCAAAAAAAGGCTGCATTTCTACCCATAACTTTTTTTTTTTTAATTATCGAATATGGTCAAACGAAGGTACGAGACCTATGGGAAACCACCCTTGATCGATTAAAAAAAGAATCATGAAAATCGGTTCATCCGGTGAGAAATTACGGGAGGACAAACAAAAGAAAAAAAAACAGACATACATACAGGTATGAATGTATAACCTCTTCCTTTGAGAAGTCGGTTAAAAAATGACAGCCGCCGACTTTTTTCCTGAACGTAATTTCGAGGGCTTTGAATCTCATTTTTACGACGCTTTTTTTTTACTTAAAATATTCAGAAATGATTTGATTTTGAAACAAAATCAAAGGGTTAAAGCATTTTTAGTTTTCAGGATATTGAACAAGTACTGTACATCAGGTTTTTAAGTTTTTCAGTTTAAAAACGTGCAATAGTGTAACGCCATCTTCAGTGATAAAATGCGTGCAACTATATTTTCCTTAAAAATTGCAACTTAGCTGTTAACAGTAAAAAAACTTTTAATTAAAAGCACGTTTTATGCAAACGAAGTGGCTTTTCTGAAAACACAATTAAATACTGACTACTAATTGCATGTAAAAGTGACGCGCAATATTAGAAACAAATCAGTGTAGGCAGTATGTTTTGAAAAAAAAAAAGAGAGAAAAATCTAAAACTTATGCGAATTGGGTAATAGATTAAAATTCATCACAAACATAAATTCTCTTTAACTCTTCTTTTTCATAAAGGTATTGGGGGGGGGGGGATAGAATTCATGTTTTATGTGTAAATTATCATTTAATTGTTCGAAAAAAAAAAAAAGTCTTCAACAAAATAAGTACCGGGAAAACCTTATTTTTTAAATAGTTTAACACTTTAAATATGATTTTTATAAACTTAAATTTAAAATAAAGTTCAAAAAATTAATTAAAAATCCATATGGCATTTATTTGCCATGATATCACAGAGAATGATTAATTAACCTTCCGTTTATTGAAATATAACATGAACTTGTTTTCCCATTGAAAGATAACGAAAATAAATAAGATTCTAATTTAAACTTCTAAGAAACAAATGAAAAAGTTTTTCTTTTTATGCAAGGCATACACATCAGCATCAAGTTTTTAAAATATTATTTTCTGCCCTGTTAGTACAATAAATACGTAATAAATACATAATTACCTTTGGAAGAAAAGCATTAATAATAAAGGACAATGTTTTAACTTTTTGGAAATTTTACCTCTGATTTGCACTGATGTTGCAAATCCACTCTTGGTATAGAAATTGCGTTTTCTGTTAAGGAAACGGAAAAGAAAAACCATGATATTTTTTTTATTTTACAAATCTCAGAAGAAGAAAAAAAATTACAAAGTGCATTTTAATTCAATATAAAAATCATGTTAAGCACAACTTTAACACGTTTTATTGTTTCTTGATTGTAATAAACAAGCTTCCAAACAAACACTCAAAAGAATTTTTCTTGATTGAACCGAAGAAATGTTCAGCAAAAAATTCACTTATTCATAGCAGTTCAAATGCATTTTTTTACGCTCAGTATAAACTTTATTCTTACATTTCGGATCCATTTTAGCTTTCACCATATTCGTAGAATGTATACGGTATGTCCAATTTAGCTTTGTTTTTATGTTTCCGATTATTTTTATCGTTCACTTTCTTCAAAAAAATAGGTCTTATTTACTGGTTATTATTAATAATAACCAACGGTGATTACATATAATACCTACCGGTTATATTATTAATAATTAGTACTGGTTTTATATTAATTATACCCGAATTTATTACTTTAACAGTACGATATGCACCCAAGCCCGTTTCCGGATGTGGGGTAGTGACCGCATGAAAAGACATTTCAAAAGTATCTATAAAATACAATGACTGCTACACATTTAAGGAAAATACGCGGTAGATTTAAACCGCAATTTAAAATCACACCTAGCAAAAAGTAATATTAATAATACCCGGATTCATAACTTTGACATTACGATATGACACTTAAGCCTGTTTTCGCATGCGGGATAGTAGCCGCATGATAGAAGTCTCCCCCCCCCCACCCCCAAATTTTATAAGTATCAGTAAAATCTACTGCCGGCATCCCATCTTTAAAATAACGCGGTAGATTTAAGCCGCAATTTAAAAACACATCAAATAAAATTAATATTAATAATATCCGAACTTATTACTTTAACCCATTAATGCCTGCCGTCCCTTTTTAGGGACAGTCTGAAAAGTACGCCTGAAGCACCCCAAAATAAACATTTCAACAAAAAATTGTTTTAATGTATTCCTAACCTTAAAATAACTGGTTACGAATTACACTAAAACAATTTTTTGTTGAAATGTTTATTTTTGGGTGCTCCAGACGTACTTTTCAGACTGTCCCTTAAAAAAGTCAGGCATTAATGGTTTAACAGTATTATGTATGCTCAAGCCTGTTTTCCTGTGTGGGATAGTGACCGCATGAAAAAAGAAGTTTCATCCCCCTCCCGCAGAGAAATTTTATAAGTATCAGTAAAATCCATTGTCTGCATCACATTTAAAAGATAGTACCGTAGATTTAAGCCGCAGTTTAAAATTACAGCAACTAAAAAGTAATATTAATAATATCCGAATTTATTACTTTAACAATATTATATCCACTCAAGCCCCTTTAACTATGTGGGATAGTGACCACATGAAATAGTCCCCCCCCCCCCCCCGAAGCATTTTAAGTAACAATAAAATACATGGTGTGCAACACATTAATATATATATATAGAGAGAGAGAGAGATGGCGGTAAATTTAAGCCGCAAGTTAAAATCACATGAAAAAAATACCCGCATAAAAAAAGTCCTGTAAAACAACTTTAAGTGTATATAGATGTAATAATTATATTTAAAGAAAAACTTACTTAAAAGAGAAGTTAAATCCAGCGATGCGCACAATTTTAGGCTTTTACGTGCATTGGCTGAACTTTGTCCACTTTCTTAAGAGAAGTTCACAAGAGCAGCGAAAAGATGTGTGAGTTTCGGTCAGACATAACAGATGAAAAATTTTCATTCACTGAATGAAAAAATGCTAATTCAGAAAGGTTCTTTGTTATTTTGATTTTTTTTTTTTTTTTGTCTCTTTGATTTGACTCGTAAAAAAGGGTTCACAATGTAAAGTAAGGCCACAAAAATGCAAAAAAAAACTCAACTTGTGCGTTTCGAAAGAGAGAAAACTATCTCTTCCGTCCAGATCTAATGATAACGAAGGTTAGAAAATGTTTTGAAAATTATTTTATACAAAGGTGGAAAAAGATGATTTTGGTAAAATATATTATAGGAAAGGAGAGGTAGCAAACGACCTATAAGGACCGGGTCGATCCCATGACCCGCCGCGATCGCATCGCCAAGCTCCACTGAAAGAGGTTGCCATATTCTGGTCTCCCGATAATCGCCAACAGAAAACAGAGACTGCGCCAAAAGGCAATTCAGCAAAAAGTATCGCTCTTCCAATACTTCTCCCCCTAGTAGGATTACCGAATGATATTGCAAATTGATACAACAATATTGCAAAAGAAATAGTATTGCTACTCTAGTTTGGAGATCAGATCGATTTCAACTTTTGAGTGGATCTCTCAAGTCAGCCTACCAAAAAAGGCGCATGAATGACAGAGACGTATGAAACAAATTCTATTTTATACTGGATCAAATTGAAGTTAAAGGCAAATAAATAACAGAAAAAGCGTAGGAGAAAAAAATAGTACTTCATTTGTGAAGTAATTTTTCTGGTTCAAAACGTCGTTAACACAAATCAAGTTAAAATTGAATTTAGATAACTTTCATGCTTTGCCATTTTTGGAAGTATATTGCAAGATAATGTTGCAAAGGGATGCATTAATAATGCAAACGAAATAATATTGCAAACTAGTTTTAAGATATTATTAATTTACAAAGAATTACTCAGAGCGAAGTATAAAAGAAATTCAACTTTATTTTCAATCAAATTAAGTTTAGCCTCCCTAAGTTGTTCAATTTTATACCAAAAGTGTTCATTAAAAAAATCTATATATTCATAAATAAATGAATATTTTTTTGCTGTATGTAATTGACCTCCAAACTTGGTGAAACAATCTTTTCTTAATTTTCATAAATAACGAATTTAAACATTTATTTTATTATAAGTTTGGAACACAGATAACTAAATGTTTGTTTTTTGCAATCACAGAACATACACAAGGAAGACTGTTTTACAGATCTCACGAACAGTTTTCCCAAAACTTCACATAAGGATTAAAAATTCGTACTTTTCAATAGATTTTTTTCCCCTGAGGATAATTGTTTTACTCGATTTTTTTTTTTTGCCCACAATTTAATGCAGTGTGTTTCTCCAATAATGTAATGTAAAATACAGTAGACTACCGTCTTGCGACTATTAAAAATTATCCTGCTATCCTGCCTCGTTTTATTTCTCCGTAAAATCCGGCCTAGTGCCGTCGCCGCGTTCTCATTCTACGTGGATTGAGATAAACAGAAGATTTGTATTAAATAAGAAGTGAGCAAATACGTACCTTGATACAAAAGCTTTGTCTTCTGGGCAAAAAAATAAGTTATAGAACTCCGGCCTATCCAGCTTTTTTGTTATCTGTCCTGCCTTTCCTCCACGTAAGCCGGATACTAGGGAGTCTGCTGTATCAACGAAAAAAATCTGAAGTTTTTTAACGAATTTTTGTCGAAGTGAGGTAGGTTCTTTTTTAGAAAAAAACGAGTTCCTGTGCGCGGTTCTTTTTCTTTTTTTTTTTTTTTCGAAATTGCAGTCTTTTTTAAAACAGAAGATAGTATTTTAGAATGCAAAAATTTTGCTTGCTGCAAGTACAAATTTCGGTTACATGCCACTTGCGGACAGGTCAGATGCGGACAGCGGAATCGAACAATGAACAGTGGATTAAGGGAGATAAGCAGTCACTTCTATTTCACATGGTTACAACATTTTAATGGGTGACTAGAAGGGAGAGGTAATCGCTTCATTTGTGGTTGAAAAGGGAGTTTACACGTTTTATTGGTCTGCATTTGTCTATTCACGCTCTTGTTATTTTATGGTAATAAGTACTACATGTGTAACATCTCTTCATTTGATGCTTGATTGTGGAGCAGTAAACATATTGCTTTTCATTTCTGCTGATTTAAATCATTATTGCTATGGAGTTTGTTTCAGTTGATTTAATATCAACTATGGAAAATAAACATTCTTTACTTGTAAACGGATGCCAGTATAGAATGCTTCGGAAGAAAGAAAAATACATTTCATGGGCTTGCTCAAAAGATGAAAAAGACAAATGTAAGCTAAATATAAAGACGAATGTTGAATATAGTGTTCTACGCATTAAATATTCAATACGCTCATACTCATACAAGAATCCAAGCCAAGAAAACGATGGCAATACGCAAAAAAAAATAAATAAATAAATAAATAAAAGAGTTTGGAAAGAAATATCGTCACCTGTCCCTCGAATTTTTCACGAAAAAATTTCGGAAATTAATAATAAAAGCTACATAATAAGTTGGTAGCTGAAACGCCGCAATATGAAAGCGTAAGTTTTATGTAGTAAGCGATCAGTTTTATGTAGAGAACGGAGAAAAGCGTAAGAGGAAATGTAGCGGGAAAATGAAGACAAAACCTAAGTGACGCGATAAATTTCTCTTTTTGGTCACCCGTATCTGTCTGTCCGCAAGTGGAATGCAACCCTTGACTCTTGGGAATCTTGTCCCATTGTTGATAACCCACCCTCTCAACTTTCCGCATCTGACCGTCCGCAATCGGCATGACACCCAAATTTCCCTCACTACCGTTAAAAGGTATATCTGCATTAACAATGCACAAAGACTTTTAAAATCTGACATTTCTTATTTTTATTTATTTTTGCTTTATCAACGTTCGCTTTCTTTACATTCAGATTACCTATGCACTTTTTTTTGTGCAATGTACTGAAGCACAGCTTTGCAAAGAAAATAGCACGCCCGTGGTTTCGAATGATGAGAAAGCGAGGTTCTAAAGGGGAGGAATCATGACGCTTAACCGGATCAAGGAACAGAACTTCAACTTCGAGGAATTTCCTAGTTGCTCGTTCCTGTAATGCTTTTGTGGCCTAGGGATGTCCTGAGTCACTGACTTTGTCTTCTGCGGTGCACTCATAGACATTAAAAAACTAGACACCACAACTGGGCGGAGTCGATGGCACACAGAGAAAGATCAGGTCGGAATCGCATGCCCAGCCTCAAAAAACAATACTTCTTAAAAAGGTAGCTGGGAGTCAACAAGCGTTTCCTTCCGAAGAAAGAAACTTAGCAGACTAGGATAAAAAACGTTGGGAGAAGCCGATTGGACGAAACTGGAAAGTTGACTTCACGTGATCTCTTATTTATCGGTCACTCTCAAGGCAAAGAGGAAAACACGGTAGCTCCGTCTAATTTTTAAGGTCTATTTCTGCATTGCGGACAAGACCACGTAACTACCATATCGCTGGTACCAGTATGCTGGCAGATACGACATTTCGACCAATCCACTTACCTGTAGCCTAAACTCAGAACAATTATTCATAACGCCGTTAAGTACGTCTTAAAAACACCTTTCTTTAAAATAAATCTGCGTGTCTGAAATTTAATCCTACTTTCCTTTCAATGAAAGCAACTAGAGATGAAGCAGAAAAACTCGCCTTATATTCAGTCTATTTTCCTTCTTTCTCCGCCCACCATTTCCTGAAAGACGTTAAAAATAGTACCTCGATGCCGAAACAACAAATTTGTAAAGGTTTCCCTAGAAGACACTTAATAAGAATACTTACTATAGATTCGCACTGAAAGGAAAAGGCTTCTCGACAATTTTAATACTCTTTTGCTATTTTAGGGGAGTATAGTTCACCGCTTTGAAGTGATATTATTACTTTGTTGCAATACGATTAAGACTATGCTTTTGGGAATAATTGAATCGTTTAGTTTGAAAAGGTAACAAGTCTGAAGAGGAAAAAATGGCTTATGAAAAGTTGGAAAACTTTACGGGTCTGATCTTTTATTATTTTATTTTGGTAGGTAATAGCAATGCAATATTGGTAAATTAAAACGATTTTTGATTAATTATGCCATAAAAATTACCTTTTCGAAATAAACGATTCAATTATAAAAATGAGAAAAAGTTAATACTACAGAGGTAACTGTAATCATTTCTGTAGTATGTTTCGTTCCAAACCGTTCAAGTTTTAATTTCAGATAATTAAATCTACATAACAGCACTAATATCTATGCGAATGAATTTTTGCATCACTTTAAAGCTTTTTAATTATCCGAGATAAAACTACTTCAAAATTTGTACAGTAATTTGAATATTTCAAATAATTGTCTCCAAGAAAACAAAATCCAAGGCTGACCAAGGTTTGAAATGCTTTGCAGACTATTCGTGGGGGGAAAAATCGACTCGAAAAATGAATGAAATTGAAAAAAACTATATTCTGCTTTTGTTATCTTGGTTTGCAATGACGTACGTTTTTTAATGATAAAAAAATGCTGTAGATGTAGAAAGTTGTAGAAACACTTGTTATAAAAACTAAATCATTTATTTTTATTCTTCGAGAGCGGGCTTTATTCGTCCTCGAACTATTTGGAAATCTATTATTTATTTATTTTAGTTGTATTGTTTACGATTTTATTATTTTTTCGTTTCGTGAATCTTTACACCAAGGGCAATGATATGTATACCTAGGGTGACCATATTTCTGAGCATCAATTTGTGGACATGTCTCCAAAGACAATTTGGGGAAGCTAGAGAGAATTTTTGGGGGCATAACAAACCAATATATATGCATTTCTATTATGAAAAAGCACTCTCATCAATATATTTCAAAGGGTATCCAAACAAATTTTCTACGTAATGTATGCATATTTTCTGCCTGTTAGCAATTGTAATACTAAGTCAATAATTTGACAATTGCCATAATATTGCCTAAAATTTTATAAACCACTATCTAAAAATTCTAAATAGCAAATCTAGAAGCAATATGGAGAAAAAGAATAGAGCATTTTAAAGTTGGGGACTTTTTGCGTCCCCAGGTAGTAAAAGTGTTTTTGGGGAAAAGGCAATAAAAGTAAACAAATTTGGGGACTGTCCCGAAATTCGAGGACGTATGGTCCCTTATGCATCCCTTATAATTTTGTAAGGGAGTAATAATTTGTAACGTTCTTTAGGAATATTTCTTGGCACTAAATATTGGGTAATTTATAAAGCACATTTATTTCAAATTACTTAGTAAATCAGACTGCTACATAGCTATGATTACAGTTTTTGCTGCACAGCAGAATGAATACCGTATAATTATAAAATTTAAATGAATATAGGCACTTTTTTTTTTTTTGTAGAATAATTTTCTTTAACTCATGTTTAAGCAAGATAGTTTAGTTCTTTTTCCTGATTAATTGTTCTTCCTCTTCGGATTGGCGTGTTGTGTTTAAAATGGTGCATCGCCGGACACATGAGGTACACTGTAAAATAATCCTGATAATTTACTGTAAAAAGTACTGGCATCAATGTTTCCCGTACTTTACCTTAAAATTTTCCTGTTTTTTTTTTTTTTTTTTGTATTACAGTGTAGTCATAAAATGAAAGTTATAATGACAAACGTTTAATGCAAGTTTGTTCAAAAAATGAACTCATTGCAAAACCACGAACTGTACAATATGACAAAAACGAAGTAAATTAAGCACAGTTAAAGGCAATTCAGGGCAGCTATTTTGGAAGATTACTGCCCTTAGGGATAAAAAAAAGAATTTAGTTAAGAGGATAAAGTGTACTTTTTCAGGATTTCAGGAGATATGTTGCGGAATATCTTTCTCAAATTGTATGGAGTATTTTTTCGAGTCTAATACACTATAATGTGCCAACTTAAATCTATCAGGATTTAAAAATAAGCACATTAATAAGAATTAATGTACTCTTTCTTTCGTGCATTTCAGGATAATTTTATAATTTTAAAATGTGGTTGTGTACACAGCGTGTCAAAGAAATTTTAAGTTGGAATAAGCTTACAGTGGTGCTATCTATCTTATCGAGCATTCGTGAAACTCCTTAACTTCACTGCCAAAACCTCAGTTCATTTGCTTACTTTTTTTCCTTTGATTATATTGACACTCTACAAATAGCTTCGACGCGAGCTTTGGAGGCAGTCCCACAATGTGAGCTGAAACCGGCATTCGAATCATTGTTAAACCGCTGTAACAAATGTAACTCTTTGAGACAATGTGTATTTAGCTTTTAAAGCTAATCATAAATATATGAAAAAATGCAAAACCATTTGCAAGTAACGTTTTCATAATCTCCAAACATATACTTTTTTATTAAATGGAAGGTACAAAAGATAATCTTTTGTTTAGCGACATTTCGTCCATCTGAAGTCATTCTTGAATATTCTTCTTCGTGACTCATGAGAGCATTTAGGTTTCCTAATGGTAGCTTTATTTCAAGATTTGGTTACTATATTTTAATACAAATAAATACAAATACAAAAAGTACACCAACAACAGGCGCTAGGCCCAACAAGGTTGGTGAATAGATGAGCACTTCCTGCTTGACTTCTTCATGCTCCTCTTCCTCTTCTTCTTGTCCCTACTTTTATCTTGAACGCCCATTTGCATAAAAGAAAAAGAAAAAGCAGTATCAATTTACATAAAAAAAACTATTTGAACAAAAGCTAAGAGAGAAACATTGTCAGATTTCAACTGGCTGCTCTCTTTACAATCCCCCAGTGACGATCCAAACCTTCCTTAAACGATTTACCATCCTTAGAATTATCAATGTACGATGGCAAAGTGTTCCAATCGTCGACAACTCTACTGAAAAAACAATGTTTCCTACACTCCCTCTTAAAATGTGATTTAAATTGAACTTTTTCTAACATGTCAATATCTTTTTTTAAATATGGTGACCAAAATTGTACTGCATACTCTAGATGTGGCCTGACCACTGACCAGTCCTCTGTACAATGGCAAAATAACGTCTTTTGATTTACACGAAACATGTTTTTTAATATACCCCAACATTCTATTTGCCTTATTACTTGCTTCTCTACATTGAAACTCATTTTAAGATCACTAGAAACCACTACACCTAAATCGTTTACAGTATTCCCTGATTTAATTTGTTGTCCTTGCAAGTTATATTCTGCGCATTTATTTTTATGACCCATGTGTAGAACTTGACATTTTTTAATATTAAGTGACATACCCCACTTAGCAGCCCATAATACAAAGCATTTACTCAATGGACCGATATCATTGTTCAGAAAAAAAATCTCCTACGTGGAATTATCATCATAAGGGTAAATAAACCCAAAAATAGTTTTATTGGTATGCTTTCACAAAGACAATTGAATATTATTTCTTTGTATTAATGATGATTGTAAACATTTGCATTAACTTTAAAGAAAAAATTACTATATTCGATTATTCACCAAATTTCAAATTAAAAAGATTATTCTCCTTTTCCGAGAGTATTCTCGACTCTTATCTCTATTTGAAGAAATAGAAGTATCTGTGATACGATCATAAAATATTTCAGATCTGGTTCGTTTGGTTATTAAAAAAAAATATTAAGCTCATGAAAAAAGTTTTTTTTAACAGTAATATTTGACTACATATCTAGATTACTTTTCCATAAAATCGCTGTTTACATCTATGCAATTTCTGTAACGCTGCACCAGCTTCTTCAGCTGAGTAAAGCCAGTCTTGGGTTCATCGTCGTTTTGAAATCGTTGCCCACCCACCACGCTTCAAGTGCAAAAAGAGGGAATAGTCGTTTGGTGCAGGATCGGGACCGTGATCAAAAGATTCCCAACGAAAGTCTTGAATCTTCTCCTTGGTTTTGGCAACGGTGTGAGGGAATGCGTTGTCGTGAAGGAGGATTATGACAGATTAGTTTCCACGCAGCTGAAGATCTTTTTAACAGCAAATATCTAATCACCCTTCACAACTGGCGGTATGTACGATTGTCTCGGCCATTGCGATATGCTCTCGCCGACTGCTGACAAACGACTACTGAATCAAACAACGACTGCAGTAGTTTCCAAACGAGTCTGTAGATAGCACTGCATGCGTGAAACTTGATATCAGTCTGCTATTAGTTTATTGCTCGCCGGGGCCTTAGTTTTGGAATATATAACTGCTTTTGATTGGACCTTTTGAAAGAAATTAACAGTCGTGAAATAATGCACGAACATTCCTCGGCCCCTAGCAACAACGAGAGGTTGCATAACAGAGATGAAACAGAACAGATGGTCTTTTCCTAAACTAAAACTTGTGACGTGGCTCGGTCATGAACTTTTATGACTATGCAGCTATTCTAATTTTTTCACTGTTGCTTTGGAACTTGTAAAATGTAAACGCTTCTTTGTCACTCTTTCTTTGTGCTTATATATATTCAGCGTGTAATAACCAAGTATCAAATATCTGCACCTTTACTTTAAATGTAAACATTAAGAAATGTTTAATAATTAAATATTTTTCAAGTGCAAGATTAGAATCTGGTTTTTGGAGTTATTAATTGTGTGTGTCACTCAGGTAACTCTTGGTAACGTATGAGAAAGTATAAGGTAAGTGCTTTTATCTTAGCTTCTTCTACCGAGGACCAATATTTAAATTGTAATTATCAATAAAAAAAAATATAACACCTTTCGCAAAGTATTCAGTACAACTGAAGTACAAAACATAAAAATCCTTAACTAAAATACTTAGCAAAAGAAATAGCAGAGATCCCATTGCCCCTTTCTATGAATGCTTTAAACACTCAGCTTCACACGAACTAATATCTCTGAAAACGGCACCGCTCGTCCCATTTTCTATTAAATCTATTGCAATGTCTTAGTTTGAAAATTCATTTTACTCCTCGTCATCGGCAAACTGATATGCGTCGCTTTACAAAGGATCCGAATACATGCCATTGTTAACTTGGCGATTGTGAGACACGAAAGCTGCCTCGTTCTACTGAAACATAGCTACATTATTTCGAAACAATGATTAGGACACTTTCTTGGAAGGGATTCAGCGATTTGTAAAACTGGCGTTCTCCTATAAATGAGATTATTTGTATTGGAATAATTGTAGTGTACTTGAAATTGGCCGAAAAGGAAATGAATGGTGTACCAAACGATAATCTCAATAGCAAAAGTACAGTAACAGTATTGTACTCAGTAACAGTAATCTCTCAGAGCATTAATACATATATTACTTAGTGACAGTAAGCTCTTTAATTAAGTAATTATTTTGTGAACCATAAAACCTCCAAAAATAGATACCGACCCAGTATTTTTCTCATATGAACATCTTTTAATGTTCTATTAGCTCTGCATTATGCACAAGCCAACGAAATTCTTGTTCACAACATGACCTTTAATAGCTAAATTATATTCTATATTTTATGCCTGACCTTCAGTGCAACTTTGTAGGGTTAGCTAAATTTGTTGTGGAATTTGAAATAGCGCCACAATTGAGACCTTCTGGAATTTGATAATTGTATTTCACAGTATGAGAGCTGCCCTTTTAATTGACAGCTAACATTACTTTGGCTAGTCCATGATCATACGAGCACGTGGGATTTACTTCAAGACATTTTGGAAATGGTAGATGTGGTAACGAATTATAAAATAAGCGGCACATCGAGCCTATATGGTATTCACTGTGTCATATTTTTATATGTCTCACTCCGTCAGTAGGCAATCATATCCTTTTTTAACAATCATCAACAACAACAACGTTTTAATCATTTTTCTAGTAGTAAAGCAATAAAATAACATTGTAAAACAATGTCATTTTTAGCCTAGTTTAGAGAAAATAACTTTCCATGAACTTACGGACATTTTAAAGTTAAAAAGAAAGTCAATGAATATCAGTTTGGAAAAAAAAACATATTGACATATTTTAAAATAAACTGATACATATTTTTAAACAAAAAGAATGTGGACAAATAAGAGGATCGTGGGGACCATAAAACCTCAAGAAAGAGTGATTTATATCAAGTTGAAATATGTGTAAATAAAAAATTCGAAAAAAGACTTTATGAAAGACCCATTATTCATACGTACTGCGGCTTGTTAAAAAGTTATGTGTTTCTCACAAGTTTTCTCTAAAACCAAAATTTAGCCATTTTGAAGTGCCTTTTGCCGGGCTGTCAGTCATAAAACATGTTGCCAGAGCCTGAAAAGCAATACTGCAGCGACGAAAGAAATATCAGAAAAAAGTAATAGGCTGTTTGTTAAATATAGGTATATGTCTTACGCTATACATTACAGATGAAAGACAGTAAAAAAAAAAAAAAAGTTTAAAACACAAAATATTTATAACAATTTTTTGTCCTATTTAAAGCGCTACATAAGTATTTAAAAATATTTCCATGGAAATATTTTATGAAAGCGTTTTCATTACTTTTACTGCATGACACTATTTCGGTTCCTTTAAAACAGCGGTAATAGATTTCTATTTAGTTACTGCATGTACGCAGTCGTTGTATTTTGTTTCCATCACGTCTTGTTTTTTAGGTACACTGCGATAACTTTTTACCCTCAATTTACTCATATCGATGAAAGTTATCGTTAGTGATGAGGTATGTTATTTCATATTGGCATTATTACAAAATGCTCATTTATAAAAGCATAGCTTCTTTTTGGGTAAATTGTGTAATTACATTGGTGAAATTGTATTTGATTTTATCGTCATTTTCAATATATACATAAATAACTAAGCCTATATTTAAAAATAGCTAACTATATTTTTGACGCCAAATTTGGTGAGAAACTTGCCTACTTGGCTAAGGCTACCTTTTTTTCTGCTACAATTGTTAGTAAAACGTTCCTAGAAGATAAAATGCATTTATATTCTTATTTAGCGGTATGTGCACATAAATAAACAGGCGATTTTAAAAAGGGTACTTTTTTTCTTTTCAAATTTGGAGCGCAATAATTATTTTTTAAACTCTGACACTGTCGGAATATAATGTTTTTTATTCAAAATATAGCACTGCGAACGGCTTTGGGACAGTTAATTGGGATCATATTTTCCCAAATTAATCAGTTTGAATTATTTAGGACAACTAACGTACATATGTTATAATCTCAAGAACTTTGTTTCACAATCCTATTTTAAAAATTGTATTTTTAACGTAGTTTATAATGGGAGTGGTTTCGCGGATATACATTGTTAACATGTAAAATCCCCTCCTCCTTTTCCACCATTTTGGACTTGAAGACCTTAACTGAAACCATGCACCAGTGCTGAACTTTTCTTTTTTGTAAGGATGATTCTCCTCGTGCTCTGCAACATTTCACACGAGGCTTACAAATTGTGAATAAGAAAACACAATGGAGCATTAGATAAATAAAATCAAAATAGAACATTACAAACATACAAACATGCTTTATATACACAAGAGCACTCACGCAAATACAATTGCACAGTATACAACCAACCAATATAAAAAGGCACAATAACAATATATTTTTTAAAAAAACGATTTTTCTTTTTTCTTTTTTGTAAGAACAACGCTCAGAAAAAAAGAGATAGAATTAACGAATCACAAAATGCTAGGCAAAACCGAAATACAGTTTTTCTGTAAACAACAAATCACTAAATTTCTCATCGCGGCAAATTTTGAACCAGACAACATAAAATGTTATGACTGCTGGAACATAGTATATCGTTCAGCAAACAACAGTCATTCAAATGAACAATCTAATAATGAAAACTCCTTTCCAAATAACATCCGGAAGCCTCAAAATAGTTGAAACTTTAGATGGCTTCATTTGAGCTGTGCCTTATTGGCGTGGCGAGTTTAATTTCGGAAGCGTTATAGAATGAATGGAATTGGATTGTGGGGATCAGCTAAGTGGAAATAGGTAAATATGTTTTGTATTGGGAATAGAAAGATTTGCACAGAAATGTTATTGGTCACTTCCTAGCAATGAAAGTGCCCTTTATTTCTTTAAGACTCACTGGTACGTCATGTAAATGGTAGATTTTTGATACTTTTGGCTCATTTTTTAAATTATTATCTCTAATATTAAATTATTATTTCTAATTTTTTTAAAATTATTATTCTAGAATATATAAATTAGAAAAAAATTATAATTGTTTCTAATTTATATGTTCTAATTCTTTATTATTTCTAATTAAGTTATTATTTCTAATTCTAATTTAGTGTGTTGCTGTTGACTTTTGCCATTTGCAGACCTAGTGCGTTCCCCAGAGATGGGTACCATCTCTTTCAGTGGCACCACACCACATGAGACTGTTGACGTCCAGTTTCTCCGCCTGAAAGGGCGAGCACCCGGACTCTGTTGATGCGAAATTGTACTTGGAATTTAATTTACCCGAGAGCATCCTAGCGAAATGTCTACTCGAGGGATCTTTTACATGCCGCATAGTCATACGACAGTGGCATTTTCTGCATCTCGAAAATCCACCGACACTGCCAGGCTCGATCCTCTTTAACTCGCGGGCCGTACGAGTCCCGCGCCTTACCAAGACGCCGCCATGCCGGCTTTTTGGCTCATGTTCCCAGGTTCCCAGTCACATAAAACGTGTTTTTTTACAGTTGGGTTAAGATATGTATATCTCAGAATTTAATTGTGAAGCAACGACTGCGGAACCAAATGACATGAAAATTGGTATGCGAGGTTCTTCTTAATTGTCATTTTACATTTGCGATGATAAAGGGGGTGGGATTACCATTAGAAATTTTAAAGGTTGACGTTGAATTAATATGAAAACGACCAACATTTTACGGCATTTTTATACTGTACACAGGAAAAGTGAAAGTAATTGGGGGGAGATAATAGAGGGAGCTACTCTACTAGTGCAATATAATGCACTAGCAGAGTGCAATATATTGCACTGATAGTAATATTATTATTATATTATTTATTTATGCGTTAAATGTAGTCCACGTTTCGTCATCAAAATAAGCGAAACTTCCTTTCCAACTGATTAAATTTTAGTTACTTTCGGACTAGCTGAATTTGCTTCAAATATTATTAATGCAACTGAAAATCCTTTTCCTTTTACTAGTAAATGTCTTAGAGTATGAAATACCCGTGTTTAGAAACGCAGCAAACTTTCTGTACTTGGAGATTTTACGTAATAGCTTATATGTGAAATTACTTTATCTATTTCCATCCTATTTCATTTTCACAAAAAAAAAAAAAAAAAAGGAAATTAAACTAAGAAAACAATTTTCCGATCATTTTGAAAGAATATTGTAGGGAAGAAATATCATTTCTAATTTTGAAGTACGTATTTAACTTTCAATAACGAAAAAAAAAATAATGCATCAAGATTATCAGGCAGAGCAGTTAGATATTTAACGTATTTCTCAGAAGCTGCGTTTCAAATAAATTTCTTTTTATTCTTTACAATGGAAATGGAGTAAGTGGAACGCAAAATCCTATAGCTCCACTTTGAATAAATTAGTTTTTAATAAGTTGTTGCATTTGTATGCGCACTTTAGGTTATGCATAGCTTCACGTTTTATAAAATCTATTCTCAGCTTTTTTTTTTTTTTTTTTTTGCCGTAACTGTTTAAAGTTTTTGTGTGTTTTGTTTTGCTGTTGCTTATCACAAAATAGTAAGTGGGGACGAGTGAAAGTATCTTAGGCGCATTAGTTAAAATATAAGTTTGGGAGTTATAAAAATTTTCCATTCCGAAATGTTTTCTGTAAATAAAAATTTAAACACAGCGGTTGCGGAAGAAATTTCTCAATTTGTTGCATTTGCAGGAAAATTTGTATGTATACTACTCTTGGTTTAGACATAGTTTCACGTTTTATAAACTCATATTCACTATTTTTTTTTTTTTTTTTGCTATTTAAATTATTGGCGTTTTTTTGTTTTGCTGCAGCTATAAAATAACAACTAAGCAGGAGAGAGAGCATCTTGGTTGCATTAGTGCAAAATACAAGGTTGGTTGATATAAAAATTTTCAATTTTTCTATTTTTTCCCCTGTAAATAAAAAATAAACAACAGTTGCGGAAACAATTTCCTTTAAAATACATTTTCTGTTTTTTAACGATATTTCTTACGTTTTTAGACCTGTGTTCTGACTTACTCTACGTAAATATTTGAGCATGCGTTTGAAATACCTTCTCCTCAATAAAATTTAAGTAGATGGTATTGGGGGCTCTTTTATCTGAGTTTTTAAGGGAGAAATGGGTGTAGAAGGTACTGGAAACTCATAAAATGTGCATCGGTTCTTTTTGGGCGGCAGTCAAACTAGGTTCAGTCAACTTTGGCCATTCAACAGACGGTAACGCTGAGCGACTTTTCGAATCAAAAAAGCTAAATGGAGCAATGGGGCTTTTCGATTGCTGCTACCTTTAGAAGGTGAGTGTAGCTACATGAGCTTGTTCATGACGTCAGCTCATAGATCATCGATTCAATCCGGGGTTCGAGTAAACCCATTGGACCCCATTTTCCCGCTCGAGTGACGTACAGCCTGCCCGATCGGTATCTCGCCTAGTGACGTCACTGCAGCTACGGGAATGGTTGTAGGTCATGTGACCCGAAAAGATATGTAGTCTGAACTTTTACTATGAGATTTACTTTTCAAGATTTCCACGCTCTCGGAATCACGATAATTAAATATCTCGCCACGTCCATTCCACCACGGGAGGGGGTCACATTGCAACCATGTGAAATGGAAGCAAATTTCATCGCGCGTACAATTTTTCCCTTATCAATGGTGCGGCTCAAGGGCGCTTTGATTTCCAAAGCGATAAAAAGCTGCCCGAATATATTTTGTTATACTGCATGCATGCATTATAAATGAGTAAAAGTATCTTCTTTTTAACTTTAAGGGGACAATGAACATTAATCTGTTTTTTTTTTTTAATCCCCACCCCAGGGAAAAAAAAACTTTAAAACATTATCATATCATTACTATTTTTTTTATTATTATTTGCACTTTTTTTTTCCTTCTAAAAATTCAAAATGCTCTACTGTTAAACATTTTGAGGTATTTTGCACTAAAAAAGTGCAAAGTATCCTAAACTTGCTCGCTGTAGCGAGCATGGTATTTCATTGGTATTTCATTTTACTGTACTGTCATCAAGTATGGTATTTCAGTTTACTGTATTTTGGTGCAAATAGCAACAAAATATAGTAAAATAGTAAAAAGTAGTACTATCCTTTGAAACCAAGAAATCGGCACGTTTTTGTTGCAAAAACCACCAACAGTGTTTTTTTTTTAAAGTGATTGGGGCCTGAATGTTTATAATTATACTAGCTGATCTCCCGCAGAACATCTGCGGGATATAGCCATTTTAAAATCGTAAAAAACGCTTTAAAATTCGAAAGGCTTAAGAAAAGATCGCTTGATATAAGCATGCTCGATATAAACTATCTAAGGTGTTGCCACTCCAAAGAATCGGAAATTAAAAATTGAGTTATAAATGGAAATGCATTTAAGAAATGGAAATAAATTTGCTAAAGCCTCTTAAGTTGCGATAATAAATACAAATATTGTTACTTTTCTATGCTAATCATTAAACAAAATTTTAAGTAACGTTTTACCTCAGTTGGTTTTTGCATGATGTCAGTATCGTATCGTACCGCAAAATTTAATCGTAACTGGTCCACGTTAACTGAAATATATATATAGATATAGTTATTTTTAGTTTTACAATTTTATCACTTCACATGTCAGTACGTAGTTAGTATTAATAAATGAATTCCTTGAAAATTGAATTTTTAAGAAGTTTTTGATATTTTTTTTTAAATATAATTTTTTTTTAAATCTTCCTTTCTTTTTTTTTTTTTTTAATTTTAAGTCTTCCCTCCACTGTTAAAAATTGCGCAGCATATTGCACTAAAAAAAGTGCCAATTTGCTGGCTACAATAGATGGTGCTTAATTTTACTATATTTTAGTGCAACATTCGCAAAATACAGTAAAATTAAGCATCATCCTTTTCAGCCAGCAAAGGTATACCATTTCTAGTGCAATAACCACCATTTTTTAACGGACTTTTACATTTTTATAGTTATTCCAAATTTTACATTTTTATTACTCCATTTTTCCTTACAAAAAACGTTGGCATTAATTAATGGGCCATTCCACCGTCACGTGCGGGGCAAATGAACTCAATAGTTTTACAAAAATTTTGTCATAGAGCAGAAGATTTTAAATAAGTGGAAGCAATTGCATATTTACATCTTTACTTATGGTGCAAAGATGCTTTTGACACATACTTATCTTTCAAAAATCTTTTTTATACTTTAAAATAAAATTAATCTTCACGTGTCACGTCCGGGACACTTAAAGTCAACCTCTCTTAATTTTCTTTATGAATCAGCTAGAATTTCTGCTCTATTAATCATGCAGAGACAAAACAAAATATAGGAATTGAAAGCCAAGGCTCCAATGTAAATAAAATATATCTAAAGTTTTGAGAAATAATAGTTTTAATAGTTGAAAAAAAT
Organism: Octonoba sinensis; assembly: GCA_038502835.1. Taxonomy (NCBI): domain Eukaryota; kingdom Metazoa; phylum Arthropoda; class Arachnida; order Araneae; family Uloboridae; genus Octonoba; species Octonoba sinensis. The sequence goes on along the minus strand of CM076598.1, from coordinate 198,931,001 downwards.
TATAATGTATCGTGTAACGTGCGGGACATAGTTGTCACGTGCGGGACATTTTGCAAATGCTCATGTAATACATGTTTTCAGAACGTTGGAAATTAAATGAAAACACCAAGCAATGTATTGGTTATACACTTTAAAACACAAAGCATTTATTTTAATAGAATATATACACAAATTGATCATTCCGATAAATATATAAAATTTTGATTAGAGTTAGACTAAATGAAAAAAAAGTTTTGATATTTTTCAAAATTTTAAACAATTTCTGTTGTTAGATAAAGCGGAAGCTGATATCTTTCTTAAAACATCTTTAAAGAGATAGTGAATTCTATCAGGGTGCTCTGGCCACTTGTTATATTACAGCTTTTGTTTCTCTGTTTCGGCTTTAGTCATATAGTCTTTCCTCCTTTATTCAGTCCATTTGTCCTTTTATTTTCTTCCTTCTGGAAATGTGGACCTTTTTTTCTCTCATCTTTTTCATTCTTTCAGCACTTTGATTTAGATCCTTCCATTATCCATTTTCGTTCAATAAAAAACAAATTTTATTAATGTCAAAAAGTTAAAATATTATGGAAAATTGTTGTGCAAAAAGTCATAAAAGGGAATTATAATTCAGCTATAATTCTAAATAGACTTTCTAAAATAAATATCATAATGTTTAAGCTATGTTGTTGTAATGTTGTATCAAATATTGAAAAAATCAAAAATAACGCTCTTTAAAACAACTCATCGATAAAAAATGTAGTTGCTTTATTATTAATATTTTAAACTAGCTTATTCTTATTTGTCTTTGTATATGATTTGAGTAATCTGTTCTTGAGTAATCTGTTCTGATAAATGATCACTAAAATGATAGGGCATTCTGTAATGAAAATGTAAAATTTTAAAAATGTATGCTCTATTTAATACATAATTTAGCAAAATTTATCATAAATATGAGAAAATGTATAATTTATTCCTTTAGAGCAGGGGTCTCCAAACTTTCCAGCCTTAGGGCCATATTGATTACTCCAGTAAATTCCAAGGGCCAAAACCATATTATCATTAATTGTTGCCGGTGGTAAAAAGTTGAATCAGTCCACTAGTGGTGTAAAATATGATTACTTTTTTGCCAGATGCCATTAGCGACGGGGAAGCTGATGTATTTTCTGTATCGTATGGGTATCCGTTATAATGGGGTACCCGCATCGTATCGCCATAGTAATCATTGATTACAAAAGTAATGAAATACACAAGTAATCATTGATTACTTTTTTCTTCAGTAATCGTTACTTCGGTTCCTAACGAGTACTCAAGTAACGAATGAGTATTTTTTTACATGAAAAAAAAAGTCCGAAAAAGTACGCCACGTTTAAAAAAGGCTGCAAATCGAACTAAAGTCCGCAAAACGGCAACACTGCATATTATTAATTTTCCTGTCATTATCTGTAATTTCTAGATTAGTCGTAGAGTACGAGCGAGCCATGAGGAGTAACGTGACAGGACATCTGGTGGACACAAGCAGAAATAGGTAGTACCTTCTATCCCTAACAGATGGCGCTAATAGCACTTACAGAATAATCTCGTTGGTTCGATAAAGTTCTGGTGTCTTCCACTCACTTCTAGATGGCAGTAAGTGAAATATATAAGAAGGCTAGTGGCGCAACCACAAGTCAGTTCCTATGACACTGCTGTGAAATAAAATAGTGCGTACCTCCTTAAAACGTGTTTGTGCGTGTTTAAGTTTAAGACATCTTTGTAACAATATTTTTATTTGAATTGTTGCTTTTGTGTGTGATTTAGTAGAATGGAAAAGAAGCGAAAAATTGATAGTGAATGCAGAAAATTCAAAGATCAGTGGAACATTCAGTATTTCGTAATTGAGTCCAGTAACAAGGCGCTATGTTTGATTTGCAATGAAAGCATAGCCGTTCTCAAAGAATATAACATTAAACGTCATTATGAAGCAAAACATTTTCAAAATTACTCAAAATATACAGGAAGTTTGCGGACAGAAAAATTCGAAGCTATGAAGCGCGGATTGAAATCGCAGAAATCTTTATTTACAAAACTCAAAACTGAACAAGAGGCTGCAACTCGTGCCAGCTTTCGTGTGGCTCTTGAAACTGCAAAACGTGGAAAACCATTCACCGATGGAGAAATGGTCAAAGAATGCATAATCGCAGTAGCCGAAGAAATGTGCCCTGAAAAGGTAAATTTATTAAAAACTGTCAGTATGTCAACAAACACTGTGGCTCGAAGGGTAGAAGACATCGCTGAAAATATATCCTCTCAACTGTTCAACAAAAATGGACATGTTGAGTGGTTTTCTTTGGCCTTGGATGAGTCAACGGATGTGTCAGATACTGCTCAGGTGTTGATTTATATTCGAGGAGTAGATAAAAGCTATGAAGTGCATGAAGAACTTCTTGATATGTATAGTATTCATGGCACAACTACTGGTTCAGATATTTTTAAAGGAGTTGAAATGGCCATTAAGCAAAAGAACCTTCGATGGAAAAACTTGAAATGTATTACAACTGATGGAGGCAAAAACATGAGTGGGAAAGATAAAGGAGTGGTCGCTCTTGTGTCAAAGGCTGTAGAAAATGACGGTGGTTCAAAACCAATGGTCTTACATTGTATCATTCATCAACAGTCTTTGTGCGGAAAATGTTTGGATATGTCTGAAGTTCTGAAACCAGTCATATCAATTGTTAATTTTATCAGATCTTTTGGGCTGAATCACCGACAATTCGTACAATTTATTAAAGAGATTGGAGAAAATGACTTACCTTATCATACTGCCGTACGTTGGCTTAGTTGTGGGAAAGTCCTTCAGCGCTTTTTTGAACTTCGAGCAGTGATCGAATTTTTTTTGAATGAAAAGCATCGCCCTCTTACTGAATTGCAAAACAACGCATGGCTGTGGAAGTTAGCATTCTATGTTGATTTGACAAAACATGTGAACGAACTGAATTTGAGATTGCAAGGAGAAAACCAGCATCTTCCTGATTTATACAATAATATCAAATCATTCCGGAAGAAATTGATACTGTTTCAATCACAACTACGAAGTAAATGTTTTTCACATTTTAAAACATGTGAAATATTTAGCCACACCACTGAGACCGAGTTTCCTATCGATTTTGCAATCGAAACTTTGAGTGCTTTGAAAATAAATTTTGATACTCGTTTCTCGGACTTTGATGCCATTGCGAATCAAATTAAGATTTTTCAGAATCCTTTTGATACTGACATTGAAACCCTAGCCCCGGAACTTCAAATGGAAATGATTGATCTACAGTGCAGTGATATAATTAAGAACAAATATCAAAACTTATCTTTGTTGGAATTTTATAAGTGTCTTCCACTGACACAATTTGATAATTTGCATAAATTTGCTCGTGGGCTGTTTTCTGTTTTTGGTACTACTTATTTGTGTGAGAAGACCTTTTCCAAAATGAAGTACACAAAAAATGTTTACAGATCTAAATTAACTGATGAGCATCTTAAATCTCTTTTAATAATTGGTACAAGTAAAATTAGTCCACAACTACAAACTATTGTCAGTGGAAAATCTCAATTACATAAATCTCATTAGTATTTCATATGTCGTTATGCTTGTTATAAGTTATCTTTTCATTTAAAATGTATAAAATGTTAGTTGGATTCATTTCAATAATTTGTTAGTTAGTAAATAATAACCTACAACAATGTTATGAGTAGTTAGCCCATGACCATATCAATGTAGATGTCATATTAATAATTATTCAACATAAAAATAGATTACTTCAGTAAACTTAATTTAATTTGCTATAAAAAATAAATATGTTCTCTAGAAGGAGTTTTCTTTCAAGTATGCTAGCTCTCCGCGGGCCGGACAAAATCTGTCCGCGGGCCGGATGTGGCCCTCGGGCCGTAGTTTGGAGACCCCTGCTTTAGAGTAACACATTTTCAAAACAAAAAACCATTAAAGAATTCAAGCTATGTTGAAATCAAATTCTCATCTACATTTAGAAATTGGAGGTGTTTCCTACATTTAATGCGTCATATGCGGGACAGTTTTGTTTTTGGATTTTTTTACAAGTAAAGTAACTTTAAAAGCTAGAACTAGCATAGGATATGTGTACTACATTAATATGCTTTAGAATTGTCATTTACACAAAATAAATGCGTTCCATTTTTAACCTAAATGAAAATATTCATCTTTTTCGTCACGTGCGGGACACGAAAAATAAGCTTTTTGTGGGTGCTAGTATAGCTATTGAGATATCTCCTAGATCTTAAAGCTTAATAAAATAAAATAATTAACTTTTAGACTTACCTATAAAGTTGACATCAGGAGTTTCAGTTGATTTCTTTTTTCCAAAACAATCATGCAAAATTCGTTCAAGAACTCAATGAACTTGCTTGCACAAGGCAACCATCTTTAGAATACTGTGTTGCCAATCCAGAAATGATAAACTTTGATTTCTTACTCAAAACATAAAATTCGGCATTTTATCTTTTAATACATACCAAAATTATCCACATAAGTATGATTTTAAAATTGACCACCCATGTACCTGTTTTCATGGAATGGCCCTCATGGATTCAATGAAAATTGAATTTTTACGAAAATTTGTTACCGGCAACTGAGGTGACTTTGCCCAATTTAAAAATTCAAGTTGATGATTTTCCTATAACTCATTTTCTGATATCTTAGATAAAATTTGTACCTTTGGAAGGCGGTTCGTAGATGTGATTTATGTAGTTATTTTCTTTTTATATCATTCCCCCTCGTTAAAAAAAAAAAAAGAAATATGGGTGGGCAAAGTCACCTAGTGACGTGGGGTCAATTTGCCCACCCTATGTTTTCTTCGTATTCAAACCTGTAAATAAAAGATGGGCGAAGCCACCTCTTCAGGGTGTTAAAAAAGCCACAGTAAACACAAAAATTATTCAAAAATCGTTTTTTCCAAAGTACAAAAATTAATGCAAAACTTGGACAAATAATATTAAAAAGTTTTGCAAAACCAGAGCAAAAAAGATGAATTATGAAAATAAAGAACAGTTCAATAAGAAATAAGTGCCAAAAAGAATCTATCAAGAACTACGTGAAAAAAAAATTCTCCAAATCGTCTGTAAAGTGAAAACTTGTCTCTTTTCTGTGGGCGGAGTAGGCTTGAGAACAATTTCGTCTCGTGAAACGCTGGCTTCATCTGCCACCTGAGGAAAAGTGAGCGATATTCCCTTATCCTTGGTTCTCGTGTATGAAACCTCAAAATCTCCTTCACTACATTCATTAGTAATTTATGCCATAAAATGCTTTACAGCTTTTTTCCCCGGGATTTTCACCACAACGAATTCATTTTCTTCTGAAAGAAATCGGTTCTTAGTAGTTAGTAAATCAGTCTCTTCTCCCTCCTCCTCCATTTCAGAAAAATTTCCTTTTGGTTATTATTATTAACCTAAACATCTTGATAAATTACCAAAAAAAAAAACCTAATATTACGATGTAACACTTCAAATAACAGGTGGGCAAAGTGACCCCAATTTTCCTTCAAATCGTGGGGCGACATTACCCAGTCAAATGACAATCAACAGGTTGGGTTCAGGAACGAAGTTCCAAGGGGATTATGTTCTTCATTACATTTACTACTAATAATAATAACTGTGAAACTCACCTTGTTTTCGTAGAAACTGTGTGTATCTAATTTTGAAGAGCTGTAATTTTCATGGAAAACACACTTCACAAATAAAACAGAAGATTGGTAATAATACTTATCAGAAACCACTTGCAAACCACAGAATAGCACGTAGACATTGAGGAGGAATGTATCAGTGACTGCAACGCCTCAGACGACCTATCAGATATTTACTATGGTGGCGCGAAACTTTTTTCAAAATTGGGCAAAGTCACCCCAGAGGACAAAGTCACCCCAGTTGACGGTACGTACTTTTATTTCTTCATATTAAAGACTTTTATTTGAATTTTATTAACCTTCATGACCTCGAATTCTAAGTTTTATTTCAAAGTCAAACATAAAGCTAAATTACAAATTTCATTTATTTTAAATGTATGACAAATGGAGAATTTTGAAGACATTAAAATTCTCAAAAAATGTTTTGTTTTGAATATATTTCTCATAACCTTAATACTTAGTATAAGAGCAGAGCGTTGTTTCGATCCACGGACCTCTGTGTTACGGGGCCAGCACACTTCAACTGCGCCACTGACTCTGCTCACAATCCTTCAGCCCCTCTTGAAGCATGTTTTAATTTAATATTATATATTACGCATTATTTTCTATAAAAAAGTGTATAATATTATGTTAAAACCTTTTGCATCTTTTGATCAATTTTTATTCTGATAACGTCCTCTCAACGAATTATTGTTTGAAACAAAATCATTTGTAACACTTATGAAAGTAATTTGTGTTAGATTTTAATGATTGTACGTTCTTCATAAACTCAGTATTCATCTTTTTATACCTTTTTCTTAACTTTAAGGAAGTACACACTAAGGTGTAAAAAGATCAGGATATCCAATCGCGCAACTATCTAAGGATAATTTCTTGTAATAGCATTTCAAAACGAATTAACAGATACATTAATTATTACGAAAGTTAAGTACGAAACCTAAAAGACAACTCAGTGTCGCAGCATCCCATTGGGGGCCACGACCTACTGTGCCCATCCCAGCTTTCGAGACCGAGGCCCAATCGGGTGCAGAAGCAGATGTTCCGGTCAAGTGGTCGGCCTGACGTGGAACCCCCAGTGTTTAGTTCCCAAGTATGCTTGGTCCTCATTTTATCGATCCCACTGAAGAGATGAAAGGCTGAGTCTACCCTGCCCAGCCCGCGAATCGAACCCCGCACCTGCGGCATGGTAGCTGGGCTTCGAGTACGAAACCTGAGTTAGGAATTAAAAAAGTTTTTTTGAGGGAGCGAAACGATCGGTTATCGGTTACTTAAACAGTTAAATGGCATGCATTTACGTAAGGTAAATGTAATTTTAAAATTAAACTTCTTGATAAGAGAAATAAAAAAAAACATTTGAATAAATCAAATTGCATAATATTGTTAAAGGAAAATGTATAACAGCAAAACTGTCGAGTGTCGTGAAAATATGTTTAGATTTAGCTTGAGAAGTCATTTATTGAAAAATATGGCGAAAAACAAAAGAAATCGAAAAAAAAACTGTTTCTTCTTATCTTGTACTTGTATAACTGAATATTTAAAAGGAAAAAGTGTCCTTTATGTCATGCATATCTCAGAGAAATATGCATGACACATTCCTCTGAGATATGCAGTGCCAACCATGACTTGCACAAGAAAAAGAAAATAATAGCAATATTAAATGCGAAAGAGAACAGTGCCACTATTCTTTGATTTTTTACAAATTATTTATATCCAGTTTTCTTCCCACGTTATACCTTTATTAATATGATTAGTTTATTTTAATTAAAATGGTATAATACAATAGTAACTGCGATTGATATAAGAACGTAACAAAAGTGGTTTAGTCGAATGCCGAGTATTCGGTTATTTCAGAAGTGTTGAAGCAGAATATTTGGCCACGTCCATGAACTTTAGGTCTAATTTTTAAAAATGTATGAGTAAATGAAAAATCGCTTTTTATTATCGATATATAACAAGAACATTTCGCATTTGCAATACAGCCAAGAAAGTCTTAAAATTTTCTTAATTATGAACCATTATGCTCTAATATGTTATTTTGCTATTACTGTATGTAATGCTAATTTAATTGTTTAAAATCTACAGGTTTCCTCAATTTTTTTCTGCGCCGTTATGGAACGAGTATTCGGCGAAATAGTTTACGAATATTCGGCCAGACCGAATTCAATTCATCCGGATATTCGACCAAAGGGGCAAATACCGCATAGTGATCGAATATTTGTTACATCCCTACTTTTACACTATATATTATACACTATTAATAATAAGGTACATTTATCGTAATATTATTATTATTATCATTATTATCATTTAATCAAATGGAGTTTTTTTTATTTCTGAGGGAGAATACAATGATTGAAGACTCTAGTGGAATTTTTTTTCGTCAAATGTGTATTTTCATAACTGAACTATCAATAAAGATTCATTAAAAATTATACGCAAGTATATTGCATATTTTGAACTTTTCAAATCTAATTTTGAACAAAAATGAATTATATATGTTTTGGTCCCTACTATTTTTATACGCAGGTATCAACTAACAATATATTAGAACTAGCTGTTTCAAACAGCAGTAAGTCTACAATTCCATCTTCATAGCATAGCAAGTTTTCATTTTCCACTCAAAACTACATAAACCGGAGTCCAGAAATTCAGTTCTTATCCAACCAAATTCAACTCGAAAGTTTGATCCGAAAAAAAAAATAACTTCATAAAATGTCGAGATGCCTTGAATTATAAAAGATTTAAATTGAAGGGCTAAATTGAAACTGAATAAGTTGCGCTATTTACACCATAGAATGGAACAAAATCTAACGATAAAAGTCGGTAATGTTGTTTATCTTCCATAGCATCCACCCTGTTGTAGTGTAAACTGTTTTACAGACTCCGGAGAACAAAACTCGTTTTTACAAAAGTAGAAACAAAATGGCTGAATACAAGCACTCATTATCACTCATTGCTTTGTGCTATCAACAGCATGCCTTAACTTATTCTTATTTTTAAAGAAACTTTAATATTTTTTTCATCTACTAGTCGTTGTTATATCAGCTCAAATTAATTGTCTACGACATGCGCTTTATTCTTGTAGAAGGGGTGTCTTCTTGTTGAGCTATAGGTTAATTTCCAAATCCATTAAAATTCCTAAATTTACGTATTTAAGCATGCATCTAGAATTACCATTTATTTTGTACTTATATTTTAAAGCTTCTATTTTATTGCTTATTGTTTTCAATGCATAGAAAATAATGTTTCTCAGCGTTGTGGCGTACTTTCATAGATGTTGAGTGCAACGTGGCTAGTAGGTAAGATTGTAACGCCGGGATTCGGTCCCGCGCCATCTGCTCGATGCGAATCCAGTGCTTTAACCGCTTTGTCGAAACACGTCTCATGGGCGAGAACAAAGTTGAATGCTATACCTTTCGCTCTTACACTACAGTATCGTACTATTCATTTAAACGATTCTCTTTTTAGTTTCATTTGAACAATTGTCTTTTGTACAATTTCACTCAAACGATTCTCTTTTTAGAGTTTTATTTAAACTGCTATCTTCTCACAATTTCATTTAAGCGATTCAAAACGATGTGGTCAGGGCCCGATTAAGACAGTCGAGGACCCAAGGCACAACATTTTTGGGACCCTCTATGGTACGAATTATAGGGCCCCTATGGTATTTAGGGCCCCCTATTTACGCAAATACTTTCAGCTCGCCATTTAAATGAGTTAAGATCTTTCCATTTTGTAAAAAATTATATTTTAAGATACATTTTCAGAAATCTATCTTGCAATTCTTAGGCCCCTAAAATTTGGGGGCCCAAGGCTGCGGCCTAGTTGGCCTTTGCGGTAATCAAGCACTGGATGATGTTTTGAAAAGACCAAAACCTAACTTCAATCCTTGATTGCGAAATTATTTAAACTTGTTAGAAACGAACTTAAGTTTTTATTCATTCCTTTATTAATTATTTATTTTCATTTTATTTTGCGTGTGGCTGCATAGTTAACCCCCAACAGATGAAAAACATTAGGAATACAAGTTTAAAAGTCTACACGATGTACAATAACCCAAAAGCAGGCATCCAATACTTAAATAAATAATAAATTATAAAAGAAACTCATTTGGGGGTTTATTTTTAAATTTTATGAACGTAATTTTAAAGAAACAGCAATGGAGCACGGCACATTTCTTTGCCCTTACTCTGCTCTCCTGCTACAATCTCTGCTCTAGATCCCTGGTTATAAGTATTTTTTGTTTTTGGCAAATATCCGAATATTTAATCTTTGTAAAAGCGCTTATTTGCTTCGCTTCGTGCCGACATTCATATATTAAAAAAAAAAAATAAGGAAATTTAATTTGTCATCTATCATTGATGATCATAAAGTTGTACGTAATCATTTAGTCGAAGATCTGAGTTTGCCAGTGAGAGGTAATAAAATGGTCAAGAAATAAGATCGTCGATATGAATCATCTCTAAAAACATACATGTAATAAGCAGTTCGATACTTTTGAGCTTATCGAATAAATTGGAAAAGTTGTGCTATATTGGAAAAAGAGTAAAAAGAAAAACTCTCAAAGTGTAAAATTTTAAGCTCTGTGCAAACAATACACAATATCAATATCATGGCAGCGGAAAGGAAGAGGGATTGAAAAGCAGGTTGGAAATAATGGTTTTCTTCTCTTTGGCCAAGTTCACTTTGGCCGCGGGGGTCGAAGGGGATACCTGCCACTCCCACTCTAATGGCTTCTCTCGTATGCTGAATCGATGCCATTGGGCAGACTCCGATGCAAACCATTTCCTTCCACGGACCGAGAGGGTGTGTTATCTTGTGGGTACAACAGCTACTCAGAGCCCCGGGCAAACGCACTGCTTTCCCGTTTCAAATTCAGTCCCGAGGAATTGTTTCTTTCTTCGTCGCCTTTAGATAGATTTCAGGGCGTAATACATAGTAATACTTTTCCATTCTTCACCACATCCGAGCTCTCCGCGAAATATGAAAACTTAAACTTTTGATGACTGCTAAAAACAACCTTTGAACAACACGAATTGATTTGGCGTATCATTTAGACAGATCTCAATTTCTCTAGGCGAGAAAAACCAAATATGAGGCACTTAGAAGCAAAGGGGTGTAAGTGACAAAATTGAAAATTTGGAGATAGACAATGCAAATGGTAGGGAAAGCACTATTCTACATTGTGCCAAGAGATGTTAGTGATATCTCTGTCAGGTGCTCCGCAACAACCTGCTTTGGAAAAAAAATAACATTAAAAGTCTCAGAAGATCCAAACTTTGAACGCGTTGTTCTCGGAATCGTTTTTTGGTCACTTACATTCCTTTGCTTCTCACTGCCTTATATCAGTTCTTTCTTTTTTTTTTTTTAATTCTTCAAGACATTAGATTTTCCCCCGAAATTAAAAACCTATAAGTGAAACTTTTGATGATTACTAAAAACACTACCATTGAATAATACGAATTCAATTGACGCATTATTTAGAAGAGATCGCAATTTATCAATGCTAGAAAAATAATGAAGAAAATCATTTTCATGGGTCACCCGAATGTTTGTTTTTTATAAAAGAAAACATTTTTGTTTTATTATTCTTTCTTTAAAAATCAACAAATGGAAAAACGCAGAATAATCTGCCTTTATTATTAGTATTATTTTTTAAAGCCAGTTTCATGCATTTATACAGTTTGACCAAGGAATTTTGACATTTGGTCGCTTCTGCACATGGCAGAAAAGAACCAATCCATTCCAGTTTTAGGGAAGTTCGTTTTGCAGGTGCGTTTATTTAGTATGCGAATCAGAATGTTTCCTTCTCTGCTTGTTGAAAGCAACTCAAATTATAAGCTGGTATATAGCATCAGTTCGAAAGAAATCAAGTATGCTAAACGAATTAGAACGAGAACAAAAACGGCACATTCCTTATACCGGCAGTTCCTCCCTTGAACACGAATGGATTCTTCTGGGCACTCTGCCAGGAAGATCGCTTTGGTTGATGGTAACTTCAAAAGGTGCAAAAATGTACAATTGCATATGCACATATGCCTTTTGCATATAATCCAAAGTCTAGGCATCACCTATATCTGAGAAATAGAAGCATTCTGGACAAAACATGATAGCTGAATGGGGAGGGGACGATTTTGGTGAACATACGTAAGATATGCTTGCTTCTTTCTCGGCAATTTGTACAGTGCGGGAAAGCAAGAAATTTACTCAGAAACTATTATCAAGAAACCTGATCGGTCGATTTAAACTAGTTCTTAAGTATCTTTACAAAAATACTGAGTTTCTTTCCGGTATTTTTACAGAAATTTTTACGATGTAAAAATTTCTTTAAAAATACTGGATGTAAAAATCCAGTGCTAGTTTGTTTCTATGTTTGTAAAAGCCAGGCGAATTTATTGTTCTAATAGCCATGAAATTTGGTACAGTGAAAGGACGAACGTTGCGATTTGAAGTCCCGTATTTTCAAATTTGGTCTAGGTTTTTTTTTTTTTTTTTTTTTTTTTTTTTTTTGGGTTCTAATGTTTCATTTTTTTTTATTTATTTACTTGTTTAATTTTATTTATTTTTTATTTATTTATTTTTTTTGGTCGGGTTTTCGTGCCTTTTCAACCGTTTTACTGCACTTACATCGTAGAAAGAAAGAAGAAAAATACAATGCAACATCAGATAGAACTTTTTTGAACTAAAAACTTAATGTACAGGTTTTTCAGAAATTTTCAGATAACTCACTTTTACAACGATATAATTCACTTTTTCAAACTACCGAATCGCATTTTTCATTTTTGTAATGGTTCAAAAATTTTTTAGGCAATAATTTAAATATTAGTCTTTATTTAAAACTAAAAATGGGGGAACTACCTTCTTTCAGTGACTTATAATTAATTTTCTTCTTTAAGTTCAAATGAAAAACTCCAAAGATTGATTCTCGGCGATCGGTACAAAGTTCCGAAGCAACTTCTAATTTTTTCCAAGAGTGTTAGATTTGAATGAAAGTGATCTGTGAGTACACTTTCAAACTTCTCAATTATTTTCGTTTTCTTTCAAAGAAATGTAGTAACATTCAGTTTTACTTCCGCTATTCGTTCGCGAAAAACTTTGCTGTTCAAAAAGCTTATATTCAGTGAAAAATGTAAATTTTGGTATGAGCTAAGACTTGCTATTACATTATTTACACACTAGATGGTTTACTTATGGAAAAAATATTTTTGCTTTTAACTGTTTTATTCAATTTGAGTTTAGAAGAGACGTAGTTATATATATGTAACAGAAATGTAGGGAAACATTTTTGAAAAGTTTAAAAAACAAAAAATTTGAAAATGAGACATGGACTCATCAGTGGTTTTGGTTTGTCTCAAAGAATGAGCGATGCAAAGCACCGCACAAATTTCAAGCAAAATTACACTAGAGCCAGCAGCAGCGTTGGGGAAAAGCATTGGATAAAAAAATCTTTAAAATAACCATAAGAAAGCAAAAATCTAAGTTCAATATGATGAGGAAAAAGAGAAAATCTTTGGTTTCCTCCATGCCGCAGAAGCGACACACTAGCAATGTTGGCGTGTCGCTTATTTTAGTCTGCTTTGCGCATGTTTAGGTGATAAGTGTTTGTTTTTTCCGTTTTTACCTGCTTCTCAAATTTGTCTTCTTATATATAGGCTTGCCATACGTTCCGGTTTGACCGGGACAGTACCAGTATTTTGCTCTTGTCCCGGTGTCCCGCCCAGTTTTATCCATGTCCCGGAAACGACTATAAGATGTAAAAAGTAATGAATTTATGTTTTTAAGAATTTTTTATAAAGACATTAAGAATCTTTAAGATGACGGAGCATTAATGAGGGAGTCCACTGCAAGAGCATTGATTGAATGTAAAATAAACTTTGGCCTTTCTTGCTCTGACTTTTATGAAAAAGTCAAACTTAACAAAGACATCTTGAAAAAAGTATATTCAAGTCAGAAATATGAGTGGTTTGAAAACAAAGAATAACATTGTTAACTTATTAATTGCTTTTTTAGTTTGACAAAAATGTTTTTTTGAAATGGTTTTTGTAGTTATACAAAAAGTTGTAGTTAAAAAATAAGACTTGGTAATTAATTGTTCAATTAAATAATTTTATGAAGTATTTTTATTTTATTAACACTTCTTTCTAGATGGAAGACCAGAAAAAATTCTCATTAATAAGAAAAACAAAATCTTTTTAAGTAAATTAAGTAGCAAAAATTCCTTTTCTATTTTTAAAAGGTGGGTAGACTATTAATTTAGTATTCCAGATTCCCCACTCCCGTTACTTGCGAGGCTTAAAAAAAGGCTTAAAACTCACCATTTTGCTTTTTTTTTAATTTCCCCAGACTCCCCGGTATGCCCATCCCATATTGATGCGTCCCGGTTTCACTAACCAAAAATATGGCAAGCCTACTTATATATGTATATATGTATATATATATATATATATATGTATATATGTATATGTATACGTATATATATATATATATATATATAAAAGAGCAGTGTCTGTCTTTCTGTTCGCTATAGAATCCCAGGCCGTTTTACCGATCGGGACCACATTCGGCACGGTCAATGTTTACGACCCGAGAAACTCATCGTCGCAAAAATGAAAGTTGTGACTCTATTAGTTTTCTTTTTTTTAATTAATTTTTTAATTGTTCAATGATTTTTTCTACGCTTAGATCTTTTAAACTACGCAACGGATTTTAATGCGGTTTTCATCAATAGACAGAGTGGTTCAAGAGGAAGCTTTATAGACCCGTTAGAAAAAAATCATACAGGTAGTTCTTTTTTTATTCCAATTGTACTCAATTTTCCACATAATTTCCCCAATATGAGGGTGAAAGAAACCTTGCACATATTAATGTAATCTATCGATCGAAAGCTCTGATTCTTTCGCACAAGATGATATTTGTTCTAAGTCAGTAAGAACGCCAGTTATAAGCTTTTTAGTTCGATTTCTTAAGGCTTACCTTGACCCAAAAATAATAATTAGCAGTTTCCTCAACTCCGGGTGAACAGTGTCAGCATAATTTCAATTTAAAACTTATTTTTCAAAATAGAGACATCAGTTTAGTTTTCAGCGGAATCAATCTAAAATCATCGCCAAGGCTCATTCCAGATGAAAAATGCTCAACAAATGACGCCGTGCTACAATTAGGCAATTTTTTAAGTACCCTTTGGTGACAGATCTGACCCTACTGACGGAATTAGTCCCAAGTTTTCTTAACTGATCCTTTTACATGTTATATTAGTTTTTTCAAGCGTTAACAATGTCTAATGTTTTTTTTTTTTTTTTTGCTTTTTTTTTTTTTTTTTTGACAAATAGACAGACGAAGTCTTTCAAACGCTACAGGCTTTATGCCGCAGGCGGTTTTTTATACTCCTAGCAAGGACATCGTCGCATGCGACGTTTTTTTATATTTTTAGCTGGAACAGCGCGTCACACAGGCGACGTTTATTTATATTCTTATCAAGGACATCGCGGTAGGCGACGGTTTTTATACTCTTGGCAAGGACAGCGACTTAGGCGACGTTTTTACAGTTCAGCACGTGCAACGCCGTGCGGATACCGCTATTATATATATATATATATATATATATATATGTATATATATTTCTTTCAGCCGTAATTCGTTCCTGGATATGAACTTTCCTGAAAAAGTCCTATATTCTGTAAAAAACTTTTATCTCGGAACTGAACTAAATACGCAGCACTGAACTTTTCCGCATTTCCAGACTTTGAAAAAGGATGAAATATTTTTACGATTTTTGCGCATATATAGGCAAGTTCAAAACTTTTATGCTTTAATATTTCAAAAGGGGTCATTCCATTGTGACGGGTGTGACTCCCAGACATGAGTTTTAAAGCTTAATTTATATTTTTGGCAATGAAATACTTATAAATAGCAAGTTTTTGTTTTTGAACTATGTTTACCTTTGCATTTGATTTAATGATTGTGCAAAAATAAAACTGCAAGAGTTTTTATTTTTATTTTTTTTAATTTTAAAATCTTGTGACGGGTGTGACTTTTTTGGGACATGACTTTCACTTGCTTTCATATTTGCTAAAATTCCTGTGAATTTTTAAGTGTTTCATCATTGTAGCATTTTTTTCCTATTGAAGGAGATTCAGATGAAACTTAATACAAATTTTTTCTATAACGTTTTAAATTTTTTAACATTTGGGATTTTTTTTTTTTTTTTTGGTGATGTGACGGATGTGACATAAATGTGACAGGCCAATGACACTGTGCCAATTTCAAATTTTTAAGAAGTAATTTTTTAAAAAGCAGTAATTAGTACACATAGTAAACTTGACATTAGCCAATATACACTTACATTTTATTAGAAATAAAAGTTATATATATACATCTGATTTAGAATTT
This sequence comes from Octonoba sinensis, assembly GCA_038502835.1. Taxonomy (NCBI): domain Eukaryota; kingdom Metazoa; phylum Arthropoda; class Arachnida; order Araneae; family Uloboridae; genus Octonoba; species Octonoba sinensis. The sequence continues at coordinate 198,914,949 of CM076598.1, read as the reverse complement.
ATAGTGACCTCTACTCGGGTCATAAGGGCTGGCGGAGCAACTTTCTCAATAATAACGGATATTTTTTCAGTGGAAATATCGTCATTTTCTGGCCAAATACAATCGGGTCCACTAGCTTTCATATATTTTAAATTTACTTCTTCTTTTTCCAAGTTGATGCCCAAAACAGTAGCGTAATACGATCTACTAAAGCAGTACTAGTAACTGCTGCCTGCAGTGGTAAAGGAAACTAGAACAAAGTCTCCAACTACAACGTCAGATTGTGCGATCTGGCTGGGATTAAAATTCCTTGTATGAATTTCAGTCACTCTTACTCCTTTTGAATGTTGATTTTGCAATCTTTCCAATGAAAATGTTTTCAGAGTCATTTACCTGAAAGTGGTGATTGGACATACCTCCTTCGATTGATGCAGCATTCTCCCATCTTGCAGACAACATAGACTGAGACTACAATACTTGCTCAGATGGCACATACATAGATTTAATACCCTTTATCTTCACTGAACAATTGAAAAAAATCAAAAGCAGAATTTACTACTGCCTTCCCTGATTTAACCATATACCATACCTTTGACTTCACAAGCACCCCAATACCATCTACTGCTCCCTTTCCGTGGGAAGTGGCGAAAACGTTCCACTCACAAGTTCAGTTAACCCTTTAAAGGGCCATTTTTTGTAGTACCGGTATGTTAAAATATTTTTCAGATTATGTTTTTTTTTCAAAAAAGAAATTCATATAGGACAGTAAATAAGATTAGCATGATTTTTTCCACCACCCCTTTGAGGGGGGGAGGGATAGTTATAATTTTTTAATATTGATGCATGTGGTGCTAAATATATTTCCCAGAGTCTTTGCAAGATTCTGCCAATCCAGAAAGAGTAAAATAGCTTACTGTAAACATCTATAATTTGATGAATTTGGTGAGAAGCATACTTCCCACCGCCTTAGAAAGGGTTAAAATCATTTTGAAAGAAACATAGTCTTCATATATTATATTTATTTTTAAATTGGGCTGCACAGCCTTCAGAAAACATTTTCACTTTTTGTATTTGAGGAAACTCTTCTTTCAAATTAGCTAAGATGGTATTTAAAAATGTCCATACAGCATATTTGTTATGCTGCAATTCATTGCTGACAATCACAAACGAGCGAACATTATTCCTTACCCATGAACACAATGTGAATAAAGTTATTTGTGGATGAGTCCAATGAGCACAATCTAATGAAAAAAATCTATTTTTTTTCTTTTAAAATGTACTATGAGTCAATAAAAATGGCTACAAAATAGCTGCAAAACATCAAAGTTATTCAATTATATCAAATTGTAGGATTTATAATAATAATAATAATTTTAACATACTGCCCTGATTCTTTAGAAACAAGTGCTTTAACATTCTGTTCCATTTATGAAAAATTTTAAAACTATCTTAAATGGTGTCACACCAAAATTTTTACAGAAAATAAAAACTTAATGAAATTTGAATATTTTATACTTATTCACACTTGCAATAATTAGACTTTCAGAAAGTTTCGGGTTTTTCTATGGATTAATGCATTTGCTAAGGTATGTTAAGCATCTTTTCTGTGACGGGTGTGACAGAGAGACTTTATAAATAAATTTGCATTTAAAATAAGATTTAATGCATATTTATGGAAGATTAAATGCTCTAAAAGGGAGACAAAGGTCATAAATTGCAATAAATGCACATACAATGAAATTGGTGTTGTATTAAATATTATTTCAGAGTGAATGAAAATACCCAATTTTTCCTAATCGAACGTGTGCTACAATGCACAAACTTTAAGCCCCCTAAAATAATAAAAGGATCATTTTTGTGAAATATTTCTTTACATTTTCATAAACCTCATATCATTACCTTTAATTTGACTTATTATTTGAAGCAATACAAGAATTTTAAAATTTCAGCCCTCATGTCCATTTTCTCATGGAATTGAACAAAGGTAAAAGCTCAATTTGTGTATAAAAGAAAGTTCCTTCCGAAATACCGACTTTAAGATTATATTTTCTTCGTTTATTAGATTAGTAGAGGTTGGCGTCTCAAAGGATTCGCTGAAGCAAAGAGTTTGAACATCGATCCTTAAGGAGAAAATTTCGATTCTGTGCCATTTTTTTTTGTAGAAACAGGAAAATCAATTTTTCTATCTGAAATTAGCGGGGACAATGATACAACCGTTGTGACGTAATAAACGAAGGACCAATTAAAAAGAAAACATGTGTTTAGAAAAATCATATTGCATTCTTCCATCAACAGTATATTATACAGGCACCCGAAGGCCTAAAGACCGATTTGTGTAAATGGGGGTTAAGCTCTCATACCTTGTGACTCTAGTTTCTAATCGGAAGAAAGAAAGCAGAGTTTTGGTTCATAGCTATATAGGGACTTATTTTAGCCTAAATTGAAAGTTGCAATACATGTTAGATTTATCTTCATTTACATAATGTAATAAGCTTCTAAAAATTTGGCAACATATATAGAGTAAAATTGAACTTCAAAGCGAATGTTTCTTCTAAAAATACAGTTGCCTGCAATTTCTATAAAACTTTGCTTTTGTTTGGAAGTTTTGCCTTATGTAAATTGCAATAACGTTTAATTACTAAATTTATGTAGATGCACATTTGTTTAAAAACAAGCATGCATTTTAGTGTTTAAAGGAGGGCGCGTGTCTTGGAAAATTGGCTTGGGAAGAAACTTGTAAGATTGTTGTATCCCTATTAGGGTTCAAATAAAATTACTTGTTTCACAAAGTTCGCGCATTTTACACTACGTTATATTTTAATAGGTATGCTTTACCAACGTAAATATTTTGAAACAATTTATTCAAAATGCTTTTCATCATTTTGTTAATGCTCACATACTATAATAATTTTAAAAGCTACAAAGGAAGGAGATTAGATTCGTATTAATATAATATTCGAATTGTTCGAACACGTGTCTATAAAACATGAAACTAACACTGTTAAATCAAAATTATTGTTGTTGGGGTAAAATGGCTTAATTTCAAGAGCATCATGTTCTCGGAATAGCTCCGGGTACAAATGACTTAGATTTGAAAAATTCAGTTCATATTTTTTAAGAAACACTTTTCTCAAAAATAATCCAGTACGGTCTCATTTTCAAGACACCGCTAAGAAAAAATAAAGGAACAGATATTTCGTCATATTTGGCGTAACACTCTATCAGAGATAACTCAACATATGTGAAGCAAGAGTATGTCGTTGTTGGGAATAGTAGACCGTTGTCTACGCTGGGGAATCGATCTCGGAACTTCGCGACAAAAGCAAGTGCTCTTCCGCTGAGCCAGGAGGACATCGAGCGGTGCTTGTGAAAGTTGGATTATATAGCTTCCAAACCAGCTGAGGTTGTTTAAGTACTTCCGTGCCAAATTTCATTATATCCCAATCCAGAAGAGTTATATTTAATCAAACATAGATTGTTTTCTTGTTTTGCTGCGTCCGATCCGAATCCGACGAATTAATCATCTTGTATTCCTGCTCCGAGGAGACTACCAGAATACTCAAATTCTTGACTCGTTCTGACGTTTCACGCAGTAAGTAGTTCCTTAATTTTGATACAAATACCTTTGATCTGAAGAAGTAATGGGATACTTTCACGTGACGTCACAGCGGTTTGTTGCCCCGGCGACACGTGATCTAACTGCCATAGGACACGTGGTCTATGAGCCGCTAACCAATCAGGTTCCACCTTAGACGTATAACCAAATAAATAGGCTTCAAGGTGGTAATGCGCATGTTTTTAATTTTCTTTTCGTGATGGAGAGCATTTTATCGTCGCCTGTATACCTTAAAAAAAGGTTTTCTCTAGGTAAAATATACGATTATTCTGAGAGATTGAGTCATTTATTTCCTATCCAGTCGAATATAAAAATAGAGCAGAATAAAGTTAGTTTCGAACATTCGCTTCCAGCAGATAAGTGATCTTTAAATAAAGTTAACAAGAAGGTTATTCTTCCTCTGTTTTTGCATCATAAACTTAAAAACAAATGTATTTTAATATTTTGGGCAGAGTTTCAAAGGTTCGGTTTGCAGAATGCAAGCTTTAGTATGTATTATATTTTTATTAGCTGAAATTCACGTTTGTAGTACCACAACGAACATGTCTGTATTTTAACTTTAAGAAAGTAAAATAGGAACCATTATTTAGTGTTTAACTAAGCAAATGCACTAATGAAAGAAACTTGTGCATTTTCCATTAACTATCTATCTATCTAGTGAGCTACCGGCTCAACCTATAGAGGACTACGATCGGGAGCCTAGCCTCTCATAAATTAATGTAGTTTGGTTATTATAAACGCACTATTTTCCATTAAAACCTATATATTTTTATTGTTTTTAGTAAGTTTTTTATTTTCAATAAAACCTATATTAAATTGTTCATGTCATTTACCCTATTTGTAATATCTTTATGTTCAATGTTTAATTTCTTTTCTTTGATAAAATGCCAAAACTAATAATATCTAATCTGTATTAATGAAAACAGAAATCTATTTTCATTAATATATATTTCAAAGAGTGTCACCTTTTTGTTTTTTAACTAGATTGATTGTAATAGTGGGAAATGGATGTTGCTAAAAGGCAAGTGAATTTTTTCTTCTAATTTCCTATAGAGCTAGTTAAGTCATTAGAAAATTCAAATTGAATTTGAGACATTGCAAGTTACAATTCCGCAACTGAGCGCAATTTAAATATTTTTCTATATCATTCTCTTGTTGTATTTAGTGTGTATATTAAGGCAACACTTTTTCTTTCTTTTAACGTCATAAATCCTTGACAGAGCAAGCTTAATTTCCTTTTTTAAACTGAGAAGTGACACGACGTGTTTACAAAAGAGTCCCAGAAAAATAAATAAAGGAGAGCTTTCCCAATGGCTCTCATTTTCGATTGACTAGAGTTGATTTCAGGCTCTGACTTTCGTTAATGTTAGCTTTTAGGATATTCCTGAAATACGTTGAAAATTTTTTGTATAGTTTTACATTGTGGTTAAGCCACTGAATTTTTTTAAAACACATTTTGCACTGTTAAATTGTTTCTAATTGTTTACTGCCCAGTATGCATTTCATGACGCAGCTTTGACCACCTGTGATCAAACCGAAGTTAGGCAGAAGAATTCTATTTTGCTTCGAAAGTTCTGTGATATTATTGAAATATAGGTGCTCTGTCGCTAATGCGTGGATGCAAGAGACCATGACAAATATGCGACTAAGTAAAATCCAAAAGAAACATTAAAAGTACAACATAAAAACTGTTAGTACTACTGAAAATGCAAATAATGGTTCCTGGCCTGAGTCGGTGGATTTTCAAGATGCAGAACATTGTCTGCGCCCATGTCGTACGTATGATTATGCGGTATGTGAAAAGTTCCCCTGAGTAGACATTCGCTTGGATGCTCTTGGCTAAATTGAATTCCTAGTGCAATTTCGCATCAACAGAGTCCGGGTATTTGGCCTTTCTGGTGGAGAAACCGGTCGTCAAAATTATGTGGCGATGCCACTGATTGTGATGTCGCTGAAAAACATTGTACCAATCTCTCGGGAATGCGCTAGGTCTGCAATTGGCAGAAGCCAACAGCAGCCCATTAGAAATATATATAAAAAAAGGGTCGCTGTACAAATGTGGAATCCCTGCTTTCAACCCTCTATGTAATGTGGAGAAATGTGTTCTTTGAATCTGAGCACTGGGGCTAATAATTTTGTGAAAAGGAAATCGGCAACAAATCCAGTCCTTTCAACCAACCTAAGGCCTCGTCTAAGAGGTGTACGGGTGTCTGGTGGAGAAAAGTCCTTTCAACCAGGTTCCCGTTTTTGTGAATTTGCAAAAATAGAATTTTGTTTATGTAATTACAATTTCACATTTACTATATATTTAAAAAGCAAATAAAAACTAAAAAAAAGGTTTCCAAATAAAAAAAAAAAAAAATGTAATAATACTGATAAAATATTCATATGTTCCTTGCAGTGGTGTAGTCAAGGAGGGATGCAAGGGGACGGCGTCTCCCTACCTTTTTATTTTAATACAAAGCGTCCCCCCACTTTTGATTTCAATTGCTTATCTTCTTATGTAGAAGCGTCCCCCCAACTTTTTTTCAGGACTACACCACTGGTTTCTTGTGAGTTTAGAAATACGTTCTGACAGTAGTGCATTTAGATACGGTTTTTGTATGATTTGTAATTCAAAATGTATAAACTAAAAATTAGATAGGTAGAAAAACAGTAGAACAATAATACATCTACTAGCAAACAGATATAAAAGTATAAGTAACTAGAAAAAAATATTTCAAATTTTTATTCATTTATTAATGCATTTTTGTATCAAGAAGTAGCATGCATAATTGTGAGTAATGTAATAATCCGAGCACTCTCTATTTTCTGTATGTGATCACTTTCAAATTCTTTGGATAATACAGGTTTCGCTGAAACAACAAATTTCATCTCAGGAAAATACCACAATTCTATTCCATGGAGTAGAATAAAATATTATGTTACAGAATCCATTTATTTAGTTGTTAAACTTATATTGTATTTTTATAAATTCTAAACAATCATACAAATTTTTCCACCAGCAAGATCATTCACAGGGCAGAATGTTAACAACAAACTCTGTCTCTGAGCAAAGATCCAGGTAGTGATGTAAAATATGTCGACTATTTTGAACATTGATTTTTTTTTTTTTTTTAAACTTGTCATTTTAAACCATTGAAATATTTTGGTCAGTTTATCTGGCATTTATCTTTTGCAGTTGAAAACAATTCAAGTAAAATATTACTTATTTGAGTGCCATGTACATGTAACATATTCAATTACCAGCTAGAATAAGAAGTTATTTGCAGAAAATACATACTGATATCTGAGAAGCAAATTATCTGAACCCATCATCTTCTCAGAATACAGAGTCCTTTTATTTATGTAATCATTTTGTGCTCTAATAAAATCAATTAACATAATTTATAACTTTTTTGTAAAACCCATCTTATTTATTATCTTCAGTAATATGTAGAATAAGCACTCATGTTGAGTTCTGTAGTAACCAATTATGTTTTTTCACTTATACTACTCTCTTACTTGCATTTCTATTTCTGACGAACCTTGACACACCACATAAGCGAAAGGTAGCCTGTCATTTTAACTCATAACAGAAAGCCAAGCAAATGAAATATTTAACATACAAATATATTCATACCATCTAAGCAAACTTAATGTTTGTTTACTTATGACCAAAATATTAAATTTAAGCAATATAATTATAATTACACAATATAAAAACATGTTTAGTAACTGTAATGCAAAACTGGGGGACAAGAAATGATTCCAAAAAATTGGATGCAAGATCATGCCCATTCAATGCTAAACTACATAGAACAGCCTGAATTAATTCAGGTTCGACATCAAAGAGGACGGTTAGAAACATCTGGCTCATTAGAGTGACTCATGAAAAGTTGGTTCGTTACAAAGTGGTGGGCGGGGGTAAATTTTACGAACTCATAAAATGCAAATACTTTAAATTTCAATAAATGAATCATGATTAACAGAGATTAGAAAATTTATTATATATACAAATCAGTGGTGTAGTCCTGGAAAAAAAGGTGGGGGGACGCTTATGTAAAAATTCAAAACAAGTGCAAAGACGCTTGTATTAAAATACGCTGTCCCCCCTCGACTACACCACTGATACAAATTAATTTTGATACATAGATTTCCGTATATTTTGTCAGTAACATACTATCAGAGATGCCACTCTAATCTTAAGGTTTTCAGTAGTAACCTGAATGATTTTCAGTAGTTTTCAGCACTTATCAGTAGTTTATAATACCGGAGAAACGTGGATGCAAAAACTACTCAATATTCAACCTAAAAGCAAAATATTTGCCTCAGCTGAACCATGGTGGCAACAGAATCCGAGGAAAAAACCCTGAAACTCCGATTGGGCTTCAAAAATTTCCCTGACGTTGTAATTAAATTGTGAGTTACACAGCGTCATTGCCATATGTAATGACTGTTTCACAGTGGTGAAACCAGAAAAAATATTTAGGGAGGGTGACACTACTTTTCTAACTGAACTTTGTGCAATTCCCTTTTTTCAGTGAAGCCATCAGGGGTGATAGTAGTAAGGATTTGCATTTAATGAACTTTCAAAACAATTTCCTGAACCTCGAATTTTTTTCATAGGTACTGTATTTTCTGGCATATAAAACGAAATGTAATTTATCTAGTTAAAATTTATGAAAACTACTTGATTCTGACAGAAATGGAAAAAAGTACTTATTTTAACAGGGGTCGCAATGGAAAATCTATAAAATATAGGACAACAGGAAAATGGTGCAATGAGGGGAAACTATTTTAATAAATGTGTGGATTATTAAAAGAAATACAATTTCCTCTAAAAAATCATCAAAATGATGAAGAAAACATTACGAAAATTATTTATTGCATTTAATAAGATTGCAAGAAATTAAAACCCAAAAGCTCTTTTATTATTGATTCAGAATAAAAGCAACAATTAACAATCTAACAGCAAACACGAACCCTTTACGAAAATCGCGATCGCTAAAATGAAACTCCACATCATAACTACAAATTTCCAATTGGAATTACAATTCATCCCCCTTTCAAAAACATTTATGTCTAAAAATTCGCGGCAAAAACGTTCCCGATTTATCTCTGAAAGGTCGACTTACACGCGGGTTTCTGTTTATTTGTCTGAAAGTTGGGGGTTCTGCTTACATGCGAATCGACTTACGCGTAAGTATATACGGTAAGATATTGATAAAAATAAAAAGGAATTTTATTTACTTACTTTATAATTAAATTTTAAAAAGGATTAAAATGGAAAAAATACGATTCATGTACAGGATGCAGAAAGATCGCGTAAAGAAAAGAAAGCATACGTTTTCTTGCGTGCACGTGGAAAGGCCCACGATATTTTAAAGAATTGCACAAATCAATTAAGAAATATGCATTGCTTCAATTTAAAGCAAAAAAACCAAAATGAGGGCGAAAATTTAGGGTCAAGAAGCAAAATAAAATTTCCGGAACTTCGGCAAAAAAATTCCTGAAATTTCCGGTTTTCCAGAACTCTACTACCCCTGGAGGAGAAAATAACTTAATTTTCTAAGTAATATAATCTGCAACTGCTGCAAGTTTTAAATCTAAAGTTTTTTTTTTTTAAGAATGAAGATCATCCTCCCCCCCCCCCTTCCCATCATTATTTTATACTTATATTACTTTATTTTCTCAAGATGCATATTGTTTCTGCATTGAATAAAGAAAAGTTTTAAAAATTCCAAATCATCACGCGGGGGGGGGGGGAGCATGGCTCTCTGCGCCCCGACAGAATAATGCACAGAACCAAACCCCAAATTCGGCACGCTGGAGAACGGTGTTAGGCCGAATTTTCGACACGACCAAAAATGGCGGATTCTCGGAAACAAACGCTGACACGCGTTCTTTTACGTAAGATTGCAATGCCTTCTTCTCAAACACAAAAACAGTGACCTTTTTTATTACTTAATCAGAGAAAGGCGCTTTCAACCAATGGGAAATCGGCAATTGAGCTGACCACGCGCAACGAAAGGAAATTTCGCCGACGAAACTCCGGACGCTTGCCGGTTTGAATAATTTTCCCTGACATTTGGAAAATTTAAATATCCCCTGATATTTTTCAAAACATAAAACTTCCCTGAGAATTCCCTGATTTCCCGGTTATGTTTCCACCCAATAAGATTATTTTTCAATATAAAATACAAATTTAATTTCTAACTGAATTCGTTAATTAATTTAGGACCAAATAGTTGATAACCAAACGAGCAAACGATGTACGCAACGGAGAATGCAATAAGCATAGCAATAAGCAACTGCTAATGCTAAAAGTCTACAAGTACGTGTCGTGCAAGTAAGCGAAAAAATCCGAACTTTGCCCGAACTCTCTCTCGCCGAAGAACAGGGTTGCTGTAAATATTGCTCCACGCTGGGAGAAATTCCGGTTAGAACTGGAATTCTGTGCTTTCTACTGTCGCCAATCTCCTATTGTTCGCAGCTCTAAACTACCACGAATCGTCAGTAAGCGCTTGTTTTGGCGGCTGTTGGTGAATCTTTTTTTATATGCGCGCCAAGCGCGAAAAGTTGAACTCTGCTAAAATATTTTATTTTCCGTAGAAAAAAAAGCTCTTTCCGTAATCCGTAGTCAACTTCAAATTTTTGTATTTTTCCGTAGATACTACGGAGAATCCGTAGCGTTCGGCATCTCTGCATACTATGTACTTAAAAAAAAAAACAATTGTACTAGGGAAAATTTTATGTGAATGACAGTGAACTCCTATAAAGGTACATCTTCAAGTACATAGTAGTAGAATAGATAAGATCCAGTAATAGAAATTTTGTATAAACTTTTGTACTAATTAACTTACTGCATAAATTTTCAGACGTCCCACAGCTTCCAAACGCGTAATTAGTTTGTAATTCACATGTATCTTCAAAACATGTCAAATTTGACAAATCGAACATTTGTATAGTTGGTGCACTGGCTGGCTCGGATTTCAGATATTTGAAAATCTGTCGGGCACAGGATGTTCAATGCCTTCTTTGGGGATAGTGGCTCCAGGTAGGACCAGTCCAGTTGGATGGAAATATTTTCGAGACCTAATCATACTTTTGTTATTTTCGTAACTGATATCCAAATCTGTGACTTTCCTGACCTGCACACACTGGGAGGATTTTTCTAATAACGCTTTTAGCATATATACCTTTGCGGTATATATGCTAAAAATGGGGGAAAAAAATTATAGTGCATCATTTTGGTGAGGACATGACCCCCCCCCCCCCCTCCTTCCCTATGTTACTGGTAGGATAAACTTTCATATTCAACAAAAAGCTTATAAATAGGTATAGGTATACTCAAAATTAATGGAAAATTGGAAATTTTACGATTTTCTTTATTAACAAAACGAAAATCTGCTAAATGTTTCTAAAATTCTACTAATTAAACTGATTACTTTTTTTTTTTACAGAAATGAGTGAAACGATATATATTGGCTACCAGAAAGAGCATTTAATTTTACTTGGGCACATGCTAAATGAATAAACATTACTAATAAAATGGAGGAAAAACCTTACTGTGCGTTTGAAGCTTCAGACATTTTATTATTCATCTTCCTTCGTTTCTTAGGAGGACAAGAAAAGGAAAAAATCATCGGAACAAAATCACTCTTCAGCATTCTTTTCTGTGATAAGAGTTAATACAAGAAACAGGATGCCTCAAAGTGCTCGGAACAGCAGATCTTCGTTGACAGATGGCGTGAAGTTATCGCGTTTGATTTTGACAAGCCATTCTTTCAAACGCTCTGGATTAGAATAGGGAAGCAAATGGGACGATATTTTTTTCTCTTTGCATTCTTCCTTTACACTATTATTGGTGCATGAATAGGCACAACAGTGGGTACCCATCTTTCTTTATGAAAAAAGACGATTTTAAGAGCAAACGCGACTTTCCCAAATCAAATAACATTACCACGTGCGTTTTCTTTCTTTCTTTACAACCATTTCAGGTCACATAAATATTCGAGTTTATTTGCTATTCTCAAGGATATGCCTCAAACTCTCGTCTAATATGACAGATAGAACAAGACAGCACAACAGATTTTAATATACAAAGAAGGAAATACACCCAGGGCAAAGGTGGGAATCGAACCCACGCCTCTTTCTCTCCGCGCAGGGAGGCATCGGAGCCAGTCGATTTGACCGCTCAGCCACTGAGGCCCCCACGTGCGTTTGTTTGCCATATTGCCCCCCTTGCCGCGGTGTTCTTCTTCTCGGCGTGAAAGTATCCCATTGGTAAAAAAAAAGCCCCTATATTAATGATGAACGGAAAGTTGCTCTATAAATTTTCAATTTATTGCAGGAAAAATAAAATAATACTTGCCCTTTCTGCAATTATGTTTTCTAAATAAGTGGTACATAAAACTGACTACAACGCTTATTCATTTTTATAAGTCAAAATTACTTTTAAAAAATAGGCAGGTCTATTTTCTCATTATTAAGCACAACCTTTTTAACAATGAAGTTTTGCGCTGCGGTTAAACACCAATTTTTCTTTTCTTGTACTTTCAATTGAAGAGTTGAAAAACTTGACTACCTCTCTCTCTGAAAGTTAAACCTCTCCCCAATGATCACATGACTGTAGTCAGACGCGCTTTCATGTTGGCAGCCAAAAAGTAACCCTAAAACGCAGTCTAGGTTTTATCTTTAGTCTATGGTTATACTCTAGTTCAGTATTTCCCAAACTGTGGGTCGCGACCCACGGATGGGTCACGAGCGAATATTGATTGGGCCTTCACCACTGTACACATGAATTTAAAAAAATAGGAAGTTTGCGAATAAAAGTAACTAAAGTTGAAGTTGATGCTAAAACTTTAATGAAGAGAAATAAGAAACTAATACCTCCTTCCCATTGAAATAACTTTGTAAAAAAAACCTTGCAGGTGTAGGTATTTAAGTAATAATAAATATATATTCAAGTTGTGTTTTTTATTTCAACAGTCTTTCATTCATATTGGTAACACTAAAAACTGATTTTTTTTAAAAATTTCAATTAAAACAAATAAGACAGCATTAAGTAGTTCCACAACTCACCACTAGGGGATCTGAGCATTACCAATATTTATGATCTCTTTTTTTCTAATACAGCTAAGAGATGGGTCCCAAGATTAGAAGTTTTTGTTAAATGGGTCGGAGCCCAGTCAACTTTGGGAATCACTGCTCCAGTTGATCTCAAATGGAATGCGTTACTGTTCAGTCATGTTTGGGACATAGTGGTAAACCAAAAATTATCTTTAGTTCCTATTTTTTTTTTTTTTTTTACATAAATCCGTACTTTCCTACAAGATAGAAAATATAGATCGAAACTTTCAAACTTAAAGGACCTTAATGTTTTTGTTGGCGTCAGAAATCTGTCATTGCAATAACTAAATGATATACGTAAAAGTAACGGATATACAATATAAAAATGCCTTAGAGTGAGAAGAGGAGGGTTTTAAATACCCCAGTTCGCTGCGAACCGATGCAGGGAAGGGTTTTACAACTGTTCCCTCAGAGTCAATAGAAATATCGAGAACAGTTTAACATTGAGTTCTGTGGGAAGAGCATCAAGCGGCATCAAATTTTTGGTTCCAATTTGGAGATGTATCGCCAGCTGGCGATAAATGACATCACTTCTGTCTTATGTGTTGAAATTTTACCTTGTGAAAAAAGGTATAACTTCAAAATTTTGTACCATTATGAACTGGGTCCGTAATGGTGGGGCCTCCTTGTGGTGCGGACTGGGTAACGCTAAATCTCCACCAATCTGCCTCCAGTAGACGATATACTCTTTGTAGAGCAACTGTGACACCGGGACAGTAAAGCAGGTAAACAACGCTTACCAGTCCGTGTCTTGTTATGTGCCTGAGAGTTTTGAGAAGGAATGAAAGACGGAGTGCTGCGTTCCGTGCCCCTTAGTTGCTACATACGGTAAAGGACGTAGTTGCTATGTACCATTTCGACCTTTCTATTTTACTAGAGTGGACAAAAGTGTTTTCTTAATATATATATATATATATATGAAAATAAAAACTAATACGGTTACATTTATAATTTTTCAACTCAGCAGAAAAAACAATACTTCCAATACTTTAATAAAAACAGAGCCATAAAAATATTTGTGACCTTGTTAATGTCAACAAATAGAATGACTACAAACACGGAAATTTTTTCAACCCTGTCAAACAAAGCAATGTTACCATGTTTAAAAAAAAGATATATATATATATATATTAAGAACAAACAAGTGAGGCGATTTTTTTTTCTAACTTAATTCTCGTTTAGTTCTGGGAGAGGCAGCAACCCTTCTTCTCCTGGACTTGGTATTCGTTGAATTTTTTCACTTGTACGGAGGTACTTGTAAAGATATTTCACTTGTAATTATATATTCACTTGCGTGTCAATGTTTTATGAGTTGATGGCTGCTATAGCTGCAAGTCTCTCTACCATACTTCATAATCCATTATTTCACATACAACAGTACAACTCTTATCACAGTTAAAGTTGAACTGGTTGAAATTAACTTTGTTAGGTTGTATAAACTAAAGAATGCAAAAAAAAAAAAAAAAAAAATATTTTACTGAATTATGAATTTTACGTGTTCAGCGAGTGGAAGAATACAGAAGTAAAAAAATCAAAGCTTTTATTTAAATGGACAATTATTTTTAACTCTTTGAATTTCGTTTGACATAAAAAGTGTTTCCAGTCTCAGCAACTTAAATGCTGTCACTTAGTGGTAGGTATCATGGAGCTACTTTCTTCTTAGTTTCGTTATCTTGCTCTTTCCTACCTGAAAGTAAATACTGAAATAAACAAAAATGGGGGAAGCATTTGTTAACATATACAAACACAGGCTCTTGAACTAAAAGAACCAAGATTTGGTAAAAAATTAGAAAGCTGTTCCATGTAAGAAGAATGAAATTAAGATAATGATTAGTTCAATACAGCACGTCTCAAAAATATTAGTTTAAAATGCAATAATTACTGATTTAAAGTCTGAATTTAATGTTCTTTCTTACCACAGTACTGGAGCGAAATTAGTTTACATAACTCAGGGGTGATTGCGACATAAAGTAAAAAACCCTGAAAATTTTTTATGCAAAAAGTCGGTATCACTTTTTATGCATGATAAAAAGTGACAGCATACACATTACACATATATTATTTATACACATTTACACATACGACATCTTTTATACACATATAGTTACAACGGCATGTTTAAAATAACTTTTGAAATTAAAATTTATATTTTACTTACCTACTTCTAACTAATAAGAAAAATTTAATTAATTTATTTTTTGCAAATAAATTGTAACTAATAGTAAAACATAATGAATAAGAATTTCACATGACTATATATTTTTTGCCAAATTTTTGCAGTGAAATACTTTTTCTATTTAGAGTTGTTATTTTTTCATTTATTTGTCCAATAAAGTCGACTCTCCGACATCCGCACTGCTTGGGACCAAGGGTTGTGCGGATTTTAGAATTTTGGGAATTTCTGGTCATTGATCTATGCAAGCATTTTGTGAGGTTATAATGTTGCATTCACCTTTTTACTTATTACTCAAAAAATGTTTTGATAAACCACTAATTTTACAGCCATGAATATATAAAAGAGATTGATAGAAAAGAAAGAAAATGTATAAAAATTAGACACAATATATATATGTATGTGTGTGAACTTTAAATGATTTTTTTTTTATTCAACTACTTTGTAAAGGTGCAGATTGGTGGTCGCCAACTGGCTACTAAACAATTTCATTGCCGATCGCCACGTTGGCGACCGAAACTGTCTCCATTAATTATATCAAGGAGGAAGATCATTTGCACCATAAAATCGATTCAAGTACAAAATTTATACTAAAAAATAGCTTGATATGTTTGCTGAATACGATTTGAATAGTGTACTACTGAAAAAATAATAAGAAATATCGCAAACCGAAAGCAGATGCAAAAAGATTGATGTCTAATTGCGGCAAAACGCTAATACTGCGCATAACACGTGGCTATAAAAAAACAAAAATAAGCTAAAAATACATTGTTTTTAACGTATAAAAGGCAGATGTGAGTTATTGTAAACATACTTGCTTTGTAGGTAAAAGGATCTATTGTTTGAATACCACAACTTTTGCTTCAAAAAATATTCCATTAATACTCATTCAAAAATATTTATTAAGTATGTTTTCTACTTTTGAGTTATTCATTCACATCAGAAATGTGTAACACAAGGTTATTACTGTAGCTAATTTTTAGGATAACATTCTCAAATATTCCCGAAAATAATCTTCACAAGATTAGTACTGAGAAGTTTACATTTCTCAAAATTACTAAAACTATGGGGAAATTAATTGCATTGATAATTATGTATGAAAAAAGAGAATACAATGCTCCATTAACTTTTTAGAATAAAGAGAGGAAATATATATGAATAATGGAGAGTGAAAATACACAAAAAAATGCAACAGGCACTGATGTTATAAATTGTGACTACACATTTGGCCCAGGGTTCAAAATAAGCTGTCGTTTGTCATATTTTGCAACTAAAAATTCCCATTTGACGACCGCAATTTAACATCCAGCTGTCACGTTTGACGCCTAACCTTTCAAAAAACTTTTAGTTTGACAATCAATTTTTTAGTTTTTTATTTATTTTTTAAATCTAGCATACTTTATGCAGTTATATTTTTATAGACATATTTCATCTAATCTTATGTTTTTACAATACCTATGAAGACTATTGTAACATGATTTTCAAATTTGGAATTGTGAATTTTTACTTGCAAATAAAGTACCTAATACTAGACTGTAAATAACACTTGAAAAAATAGTTAATCCAATTAATTCATATTTTATTTTATTAGGAACTGATTAAAATAGATGTTTATATTGATTCATTAACTTTAGAAAAATTATCAACTTTCTTAAAAGTTACTAATAGAAATTGATTTTTTATACAATATTTTTCTCTTATCAATAATTATCTTAGTAAAATTGAGATGTCTTTCGATATTTTTTAACAATTGCACAACTGTCTTCATTGTTACCGGTTGCTATCCCTGCCCAAGCAACTTGAATTATTCTAAAATTACAGCAAGCAGACCATTTTTTGGCAACTAAAACAAAAAAGCTAGGTGCTAATGACTCCTAACTTTTACATCCTTCCTAATTTTGAACCCTGATTTGGCCTACATATCCGAGTTGACAGCACACTAAGTGCCAAAAATGAGATGCTGAACTTTGTCCATACAACAATATTAAATTTCTTCAAGTGTAACCAAAGAAAGTGTCTTTCTTTATACTTGTTGACACTATAATTTTAAATGATGAAATGTAGGCTCTCATTGTGCTTACAAGTTCTATAAGTCAATCGTTTTGTCAACAAGCAACTTTTATGTTTAGTGGAGTGGAGTCGGAGCAGAGCAATACTAAAAAAGTGGCTGCTCCAGATCTTTGATTTTTGAAGTACAGTAAAACCTGTAAAGTTGACCCCCTGTCTAAGTTAACCACTTTTGCCAGGAACAGAATTAGCCCTATATTATATAATGTATTTTAGTAATGTACCTTTGTAACTTGACCACCTATCTTGAAAACTTATATAGATCAAATTTGGGTGGGAGCATTATAGAAAAACCTTTGTAAGCGATCGCCTAATTATTACCATGATTTATTTTTTAAATAACAAAAATACCTTTTCCATGGTATTTTTTGATGCTATAATGTTATACTAGTGTGCGCCTGCACTGCATGGATGAAACAGCAATTATAAAGCTTGGCTAAACCTCTTTCTAACTTAACCAATGAGAAAACAGCTAGGAGCATTTTGTTATTCTTTAAATAAATTTCTTCTTTTTTGTTTTATCTGAGATAGACATTTTGAGCAATTATGTGTTTTTGGGAAATCTTTATCATCAAATAAAGAACTTACAGAATTAAAAAGACACTTATCTTTATTTAGCTAAGTACTTCAGTTTTAAAGTTGTATGATACATTTAAGCCATTCAGGCTTAATTTCTTTAATGGTATTTTTGTGAAATAAAATAGCTAAGTACTATTTTAAAGTAAGGTTAATACATGAAGATAAACTTAAAAGTATTTTTATTACTTAAAAAGAAATGAATGCATAGTGTAAGAATTACAAAATAAAAAAATCATCCTCACCCTTTCTAAGTTGACCACTAAAGTGCTGCACCGCAAGTGGTCAATTCACACAGGTTTCACTGTACTAGAAAAATTTTTTGATGCAGATATTACTCCCCCCCCCCTTTCCCCCAAATCCAATGCTCAAAAAGTTAGATTTTTTTACTACTTATTATTGGAAGGGCATTACATTTTGCAGCAGGATTGAACTTTTTTTTTTTTTTGGATGTTGGGATTAGGCAATTTTTTCATTTAACTTTACTGTACTAATTTAGAACATTCAAAATACTGACAAACTTTAGCATAATAATAATATAAAAAATTTACAAAATGGGTGCTCTTATTTTATATGGTAAAATAATGTAAGCCCAATTTGGAAATGATTTTGATTTCAAGTTCTAAGTAATTATTATAGTTACTATGTGATGATTACCTTTTATTGTGACAAAATAAAAACATTTTAAGACCTTACCAAATCTTAAACTATTTAAGACTTTTTAAATATCCATTTCACAAAAAAAAAAAAAACACACTGAAAGATGACTTTAAAAAATTTTACGACAAAGAAATGCAAAAGACAAATTATCTACATAACAATTCTTGAACATTATACATTCAATTGATGAACTTTTGATACAAACTCATGTCTATTAATTTTTGCCGTCAAGCATAATTAACTTACATTTACGAATAACGGTTAAGTGTGAACTTGGAGCATAACATCAAAAACCTAAATAGTTATGAAGATATATTACACATTATATCTTCATAAATTACAATGCAGAATGAGTAGTCAGAAAAAACCTTTGGTCTTGCATGAATTAAAATAGGCCAATACTTACATTTTATGATTTTTACTGATTGTTATAAAGAAACTCTTGGTCCCTTCTAGCTAGCCTTTGTAGCTGAATTGACTTGCCTGTGGAACTGCAGCAAGTCATATGATTTGAATCTGATGTAGTGATACGTATTTGGCTGCCTTTTATTAAACTGGGGGAAAAAAAGTAAAAAGAAAATGATAAGCTTCAAACGTTTTTAGTTTTATATAATTTTTATCCTTTACCATTATGGATCAGCATAAAGATGTTTTCAAACTTTTACTTTCTTGCATATGATCAATTACCTTAATTACTAACTATTTGTGGTATTAATGAATCAAGTTTCAATATAAATGCATTTTTCTTCTTTCAAACATAAAAACTCTGAAGCATGAACTGATAACATAAAATTACTAAATACTATCAGAAACAATTGCATAACACAAGCATGTTCAATGGAACTTAAATTTGTCAATGGAATTACAATCGTTTTTGATTAATTTTAAGAGGTATATGGTAAATTAGATATTCATACGTTGGCTTGATCAGATGTGCACAGGGAATGCTTTTGGGGGTAAAAATCCCACAGAATGCTTAGTTTTAAGAATTTTAAGAAAAATTGCCACTATGACCCTTTCCCTCCCCCCACCCCCACCCCTTCAGAAGAAAATTCTGGTTGAGCTAACACTTTCCATTTTATACCAATTTAGTGATTATAAAGATTTGTTTAAGTATTGATGTGGTGTTTAAATTGTTATACAGTTGATAAGAAGCTTTACACCTATTCTGTTATTGTAAAGTTTCTAAAACAATTACTTTAAACAATACATATTATTAAAGCAACACTTTTCCCTGGGAAATACAGCACTGATATACAGATATTAATTCTACTAATTGAGAATCTAACATTTTGACAGCATTTCATTTTTGAATATTTCAAATAAACAGTATTGAAAATAAAACTTTTTAACTCTGAGAGAAATTTATTAGTCACACTAAGTTTGAACAAGAAAGAATGCTTTAACACAAGCATTAAAAAGAAATAATGATAATACACCAATAAGTTTAGGCTTTGAGTTCTGCGATGAAACTGCAAACAATTCTTATATAGTAATAATAGATTAGTTTTGTTAATATTTTCAATCAAAATAGAAACTAGCATTGCAAAGCACCTTCTAAATATATATCAACTGTATAGGGACAATGACTAATTCATTTGAAAACAATCAGAAAAATTTATCAAAGGAAGGATGTTATTGAAAATCAGATTCTTTAATTATGTGCAAGTAGGATTTAATGATAATAATAAAACTTAACACTCAAATTTAAGTTAACTCTTGATAGATAATAGAATATTTACTTCTACTCATACCATTAGTCGCAACAAAAGTAGCTTTCTAGAATAAAAATGGCAGTGTAACTTTGAAAAACAATAAACAATTAGAATTTGAAAGCTAATGAATCACAAAAAATATAGTATTTCAAGATAAAAAAAATTGGCTCTTTCACTACATAAAAAAAAAAAAAAAATAGATAAATCAGAGAAGCAAATGAAAACAACTTTTCCATATCAAGTATAGATAGATGGTTAAGTGTTACTAGATTTACTGAATTATTTAAATTTCATAAATGCATTCTATTTAGCACATAAATAGAGTTTTCTGAGGAAAAGTATTCAACCAAAAATCTGAGGAAGAAAAAAAGTCTCGAAACATTTCTCCAATAAGCAAATAAGATAAGCAAATCATACTGTTTAACATTCTCAGTGGATACATGCATTTTTGTGTTAAATTTTCCATTAAGTAAATGTACATCTTTATAAAAAATTATTGCATAACAATTTACAAGACCATTTTTCTTTGCTCAAATATTACCTTATAATGAATTTTGCTTCAAGAAGAACTGGCATCTTTTTTGTCTGTCAGTTTTAATTGCAGAAGGGAGGCTAATGTATGGCTACTTAGCTATACACGTGTGATGTTTCTCTTTAGCCCGACGACTCCCTACGACTTGAAATAATACATCTTCGATTTACGAACACAAGACAGTTATTATGTAGAAAATTATTTACAAAGGAACATATAGCTAAAGGCACAACGCATTGCTGCTTCCACTTTTCTCAAGAGCATCTCACCATCTCCCTCTCTTTTCCATCCGTTCCCCGAGTCGCCCCCTGCGACGATGCTCTGACGTCACAACATGGCTTAGATCATTTGAAGAAAAATAAATCTGGATCTATTCAACTGAAAAAAAATCCATATTAATATACAAGTATTTTAATGAATTTTATATGAGCTGCTCAATAATGGATGAGAATGGTATTATTTTGTTCACAAACTATATTTTCTTAAAGTATTTTTCACCAGCAGTACATGGCTTCAACCTATTAAATATTTTTGGAATAATAAATTTTGATAGCCTTTAGATTATTTAAATAAATAACTATTCATATTTACGCGAAGAATGACAGTAACAAAAGTAATTTATTCTGAAATGGTAACTGGGCCATCAAGAGTCAGGCATGGCTGATTCATGGGGCACCAGCCTGTGGAGGGTGCCTGGTTGGCATCTGAGTAGTGCAGAAGGTAAAATGTTTCTATGGCTACAAACTCAGTGTAATGGGGGGGGGGGGTGACAAAACTGACATGTAGCTGCTTTGGAGTCCTGAATGTTAATGAAAAATGCTTGTTTGCTTTTTTTTAGGCAGAAGTGCGATGAAAGGAATGCTCAGATTATTGTCTGAATCTTCCTCAGTACCTTTGACTTTAATCCATTCTCACTGATACGTTATTTAAAAAAAATACATGTATAAATATGTTATGTATGTATACATATACAAAACGATTATAATTAAACTTCAACACAAAAACTTGTAAAAAAGAATCATAAGTCAGAGAATGATCTGAAATCTTAATTGCTTACATGTGAAGCAATGGGAAGTTGGCAGAGATTTTTTTTTTTTTTAATTTTTGTTAATATACAGCAGTGCATTCATTGCTTTACACACAATTTGCATAAAACTACATAAGAGCTATGAGTGATTTTGATTATCTCTAGACTTGTATAAGAATGTTTGACATGCCTATCTACAGTGTTCAGCACGTTTTGGCATTCCCCCCCCCCCCCCCCCAACATCAGTGATGTAGTTGAAGAGGGAAGCAGAGGGATGAAGCCTCCTTACTTATTTATTTAAAGTAATTTTAAGGTAATATTTAAATGTCCTCCACAATTTAATAAATATTTACACAATCTTCCCCCTACCTTTTTATTCCAATAGCATATATTCTTATCAGTAAGCATCCCTTCTTTCCCCCCCCCCCTCCCTAGGACTACACCACTGATATATATTACTATAACAGAATCAAATGTAATCCTTTTGCGTCAGTACTTTTCTCCACCAGACCCCTACCTGTTAGCCGAGGCCTTAGGATTGCTTACGCACGGGGAGAGGTAGTGGGGTCTACGGATTTTACATGCACATATCCCTAAGTATACATGGTGGTCTTCAGTGGGTATCAAACGTGCGACCTTCCAGGTGGAAGTCCGACGCGATAGTGCATTCAAGTCAATTTATTGCCGCAGAATGACAGAGATGTTGATCTAGATTTTGTTTTACAATATAACTGCTTAAATTCAAATTTATTGCTACAAAATAATAAAAAATAAATTATATGGTAGCAGAGCATTTTTCTTTTGATACACCAGCTGCAGGGAAAGGTTATTGGTAGCCAAAATATTTGAAAAAGAAAAATTCAAATATTTAATTGAACACTAAAATATAGCATATATACAGTGGTATCTCGAGATACAAGTGCCCTGACATAGGAGTGATTTGAGATAAGAGCGCTGTCGAGCAGCGAAATTTTGTTTTGAAATATGAGGAACGCCAGCTGCGACGCCACGGACCACCCAGTTTACTGTGCTTGCACGCAATTTACTGCAATTGCGCAGTAAATTGCTTTGAGATACAAGCAAGGTTACGGAACGAATTAAGCTTGTATCTGGAGGTATCACTATATATATATTAGTACTGGAGATGTCTAATTTTTGATACCCATGATACATCGTCAAAATAATATCGCGATATTTCGATATATCGCGATGTTTCAGCACAGAATGGGACCCGAAATTCGGAATCCCGAAATCTGGGAGACCCAAAATCCGGAACTTCTTCAAAAAAAAAATCGGTACCTGAAAAAAAAACCAGCTTTTGTTTTTTAAAGAAAAATCGGGAAATATCTTGCACCGTTTTTTTTTCGGAAATAGACATTTTAAAAAGAAGGAAAATAAAATGTCGTGAACATGTTTAAGATGTTACTGTCATGTACATGTTAATGTCATGTACATGTTTGTGAGTTTTCAAAAAAAGTTATTTCGCGATTTTCTGAAAAGGGTTCGTTTTTGTGATTAGAGTTTTTATTAATTGTTGCTTTAATGCTGAGTTAATATCATCAAATTTTGCTTTTTAAAATTTCTTGTAGTTATGTTATATCTATTTTTTTAAATGAACAAATTTTCGCGCGATACAGAGCATTCGCAAAATTGAAATTCGGCGTTTCTCGCATTTTTTGGTAGTCTCATCTTTCACTGCAATTAAGTGACTAGAGAATATAAAATCATATCAGAATTTGACAAGATTCTTTTCTTTTATTGTTTAATTAAAGAGGTTAAAATAATATCAGGAAAAGTCTAGATTTTTCGATGTTTTGGCTTGAATGTAAGTCGACTGCAATTTCGTTTTTTGTGTTAAATTCCGCGACTTATAGGCAAGTATATACGATAATAAAAAATGCTATAAATGACAAAATGCTAATAAAAACTTCCAGAGCAAATTATATGGGCTCTTATGCTACTTACAAAATTTTTTGATTTTGCGTGTTGGCAAAATATGCCTATTTTATTTTATTAAAGTTTCTTGAAGTTCCAAATGCAAAATGTTTACTCACATGTATGGGGAATTATCTCCAGGGCTCGGGGTAGAACTCGTTTTAAATACCTATTGACGAACATCCCGACCTCTGTAATGTTAAAATGCCATGTGCTGAAATGTAAACAACTTTCACGGCTCTAACCGTTAAATTAACAGTGAAAAAGAAAGTTAATTCGTACAGTTAACTTTTATGTTAATTTTATTTATTTCCGGTGTGAGTTTGTAAAAAATAGTGTTGCCACTGGCACGGAAGGATTGTTTGCTGAAGTTTGTTTTAGGATATTTCAAGCTGGAAAATGCAAATGAGTTAATGACGGATGGAACGTTTTTGCTATAAAAAAACTCTGATTCCATCCGAGCTCTCTCCATCTCGGTTGCCTCCCAGCTTCCTAACAACGTGGTAGCCGTCCACGTCGACTGGTGCTCCGTCGGTGTACGGATTTGAGGTCTGGAGACCTACTGTTTTTGGCAAGATATGGTTCCAGCCTGACGAGCAGAAGTTGGTACAGTCGTTCCTGTGCTTACGGATGGTGGTTCTTTTTT
The DNA here is from genome assembly GCA_038502835.1 of Octonoba sinensis. NCBI lineage: Eukaryota > Metazoa > Arthropoda > Arachnida > Araneae > Uloboridae > Octonoba > Octonoba sinensis. The sequence goes on along the minus strand of CM076598.1, from coordinate 198,890,909 downwards.
TAACCTGCCGGATTTAATGAATGGCGGACGAACAGCTTGACTCATCAAAGTTTAAGTGGAATCCAGTTGACCGAAAGTGTTTAATCGACGTGCCCGGTGAAAAAAAAGGGATCCTACTTGGACTGTGATTGTTTGTATAAATTTTATTTACTATTCTGCAGAATAGGGATGTTTAAAGATTGTTAAATTTTTACAAATGTTTAAAAGTTAATGTCTAATAAATTATTTTGTTTTTAAAAATGCTTTTTCTCATGTTTTTACCAGACACTTAAGGCGAGTCCACACACTCCTCTGAATCTTGTTTTTGGGACCTTTCCCTAACAATATTTATTTTTTTAAATGAACAAATTTTCGCGCAATACAGAGCATTCGCAAAATTGAAATTCGGCGTTTCTCGCATTTTTTGGTAGTCTCATCTTTCACTGCAATTAAGTGACTAGAGAATATAAAATCATATCAGAATTTGACGAGATTCTTTTCTTTTATTGTTTAATTAAAGAGGTTAAAATAATATCAGGAAAAGTCTAGATTTTTCGATGTTTTGGCTCGAATGTAAGTGGACTGCAATTTCGTTTTTTGTGTTAAATTCCGCGACTTATAGGCAAGTATATACGATAATAAAAAATGCTACATAAAAACTTAATGACAAAATGCTAATAAAAACTTCCAGAGCAAATTATATGGGCTCTTATGTTACTTACAAAATTTTTTGAATGAGGACCCAAAATTCGGAAATCCGGAAAGATCGCGGCCCGGAGCGTTCCGGATTTGTGGTTCTATACTGTATGTTAAATTCGCTGTATAGCTAAGCAAATATATAAAAGAAATTTGTCTGTCAAAAGTCAAATATAAAACTATAAACAATAATATTATGAAATGATATTTTAATTTATTTCATATGAATTTTGAAAAAATAAATGCTTCTCTCAAAATGGCATACCTGCAAGTATATAGACATCATTTTTATTGAAAACAACTTAAATATATTACCAAGTTTAAAACTGAAAATAATTATTTCGGAAATTGAATTACGAGCGAACGAGCGCCCGCCTCCTTTCTTCCCGCAGATTTCCCTTAGGTGAAAATACCGATTAATTCCCCCCCCCCCCTTGATTGACATTGTAATTATAAAGAAGAAATAATTAGCAAATTAGAAAAAAGGAACCTTTTACAGAAACCGCTATTGCAAAAAAACTGACAATGAGTAAAAAAATTGCTTAATTTACGATCTTAAATATATTCTCTAAATTTTATTTTCAGTATTTTAAAAATTTTAATTTCAACTTTCATGTTGTGTTTAAAGCAACACAGTTGACAAATGACATGAAACGTAGTTGGGGTGCGTACAGCCGTGAAAGAATCTTCAACTTTTACAAATTACAATAACAATATCCAATCCGAAATAAAGATGAAAAAAAAAAGTAAAAATAATTTCTTTTTAATAATAGTAATAGCTAAAATGTTTACTTATGTATATTTCATGAATTTAGAAGTATCACGCATTGATAATGCATTAAAAAAAAGTATTAAAAAATACAGACGAATTGGAACAAGTGCCGTTACACAGATTTACTGAACACAAATTCATAATTTTACTATTAGTAAACTATTTGTGAAAATGTACTGTACAAGTGTATTCTGTAGAAGAAAATAACTTGTTTTCGATTGCACTTTTTTAGAAACTGAACAACGTTTTTATTGTAAAAGAGAATGAATGAATTATTTTAAGATTAATTCAAAAACATACATCTAGTTTTTTCAAACTTATTAAATATATTTTTCATGCATTAAGAAAGTCTGAAATACCATTTACAAAAGTTAAATACTAAATAAATAAATAAATCACCTAAGGTATGTTGCAGATTTTAGCCTATTATAGTAAAAAGAAAAAAAAACCTTTCATTTTAGCGAGCTTTTACCGCTTGTCAATTAATGAAAAGTAAAGGAAACGAAATATTTTCCCAATCATAAGGAACCCCATCATTTAATCACATCCCGTTACTGCCACAAGCAGACCCAAGTCAGAAGCTAGGAATGCACACGCCACACTAACGTTTCGAAAAAAAGAACCAACACCCACGAAAGAGCGCCAACAACGACTACCTCGGCAAAAGAAGCGCCACCATGATTTCATCGCCAAATGCCGATAGCACGTTTCCCCCCACGTCAGGAAGAGCAAAGAACAAGCACTTACAAAGAATTCGGTATCATCGTCAGTCACGATGTTATCGGAAACCATAATATATCGCAAATCACGATATATCGAAAACCTTGATATATCGCCAATCACGCTATATCGAAAGATACAGCAATGTGAAATCGAACATCGCGATGAATGTGTAATACCGGTATTTTGTGAAATATCGATATATCGCCCAGTCCTATTATATGGGCCGTGGTAGCCTAGTGGTTAGCACGTCGGACTTCCACCTGGAAGGTCGCGCGTTCGATACCACTGAAGACCACCATGTATACTTGGGGATATGTGCATGTAAAATCCGTAGACCCCACTACCTCTCCCCGTGCGTAAGCAATCCTAAGGCCTCGGCTAACAGGTTGGGGTCTGGTGGAGAAAAGTCTTATTATATATACAGTGATCCCTCGTTTTTCACGGTTAATGGGGACCAGAAACTTCCGCGAAAACTGAAAACCCGCAAAGTAGTATTTGCCCCTAAGAATTTTCGTGTATGCGGGTATACGAATGTTTTAAATATGTAAACAGTATTTATACTTCAGACATTTAAGACAAAAATTACAACAGTATAAGTATTTACTTAAACGTGTCGGTGCTAATTAATAAAGTTAATTACAAAACGTTATAGTACCCCAGTAATAAACATTGCTTTCTGAGAGAGGCGAAGACTCTTGAGTTGGTGGGAGCTTTTGAGAGCACGTGGTATGTATTCTGAGTCAACTCATCTCTTTGTTTGACATGCAGAGATCCTTCTCTCTCGTGCATCAACATGAAACAACGCTCCTTTCCGCAATGTGGCTGCCGATATGGTTGTATTTTTTAATTTTCAAATTTTAATGAATATTTTGGAAAACCCCGCGAAGCACTGAAGCCGCGAAACATGAAGGGCGAAGTGGCGAGGGAACACTGTATATGACAATGCTAAAATAATAATTTTGTACTTTTAGAGAATATTCCACAAATCATCAAATTATTTATACAGAATTAAAATAAAATACTCACTGAAAGAAAATTTATATAACTTTCTTTAAAATCAATGCCACAAATCGGGACCCGAACTGGGATCTACACTCTTAGGCTAAATGTGAGGTGCTGATCCAATGAAGAAGTCCGGATGCTTCCTAATATGAACAAGAATCATTTTTCCAAAACCCAACGTTTAAAACATCACAGCTCAAAGACATTTCCCAGCTAAAAACCTAAAAAGAAACATTTACAATTTATTTAATTGTAGAAAATATTACTACAATAAATTTTCTAATACAACATTTAAAAGTAAGCCAAATGAAAGTAATTGAGGCATTCAATACAACTTATTTATACAATTGCTATGAATAACCCCATATTCATACTATGTTTACAAACATGTCAAAATTAATTTTTATTTTGAATATAATAAATTATACAATCCAACTAGCCCATATCGAAATTTTCTATACGTCAAACTTTTAGAAAGTCTCTATGTTCATTACATAGAAAAACTGTTTCTATATATAAAAAAATCTCCATACATAGAAATTTCATCATGCCATTATTGGGAGATTTCACTTGTTGATTGTAGCTGATTATTATACAGACAAACACAGACTGATCATTTCATGGAAGAAGAAATCGAAGGACTAGAGTAAGTAAATGAAGTTAGCCATCAGAAGAAAAAAAATGAGCGAGGCATTTAAAACAATACGTCATGGATTTCAATTAGTGGAAAATATTCCTAATGAAGTTTTTAGTGTATTGAATAAATGTGAACAGCATTTCTTTGATGAACTTTAAGCAAAAATTGCTGTTCAGTGACATATTTATAGTTTTTTTTAAATAATGCAACTGTGATCATTGTAATCAGTCTGGACCTTATTATTTTTCTAAGTATTCAAGTAAGTTCTCAATAAATCTCTCATATTAATGCATTTTTAATTATTAACTTTCATTTATAATGCAATTTGCATATGAATTACAAATGGTGTTTCAATCATGTACAAGAATTCGACTTAATTTAATGCTTTGGGAAAAACAATGATAAAACTAAGATTCTTTCTATTATCAAATTATCCCCAGCATTTTGCTACTTAGATATACAGAGGTCTGTCTGTACTTTTAAATATAATGTCAAGCAAATGTAATATAAAAAAATGAATGCAACGAATTGCTAGCAATTTTAGGGCATAAAATGAGTGAATAGTCAACAAAAATGTAACTTAAAAAAAGCTAGGATATGCAGTTAAGCATTTATTTATAATAGTTTCAAGATTTTCGTTTGTGAGATATGTAAGGTTTTAAACACTGCAGATGCTTCTATGCAAAAAATAAAAACTTACATCTTCTTCAGGGTTTTGCATTTGGAGAGGTAGAGGGGGACCAAGGTCTGGATTAGGGATACATTGGCTATTAATTTTGACAGATATTGGATATCGAGTGTCCCTCGTCCGACAGATTTGTACTGGTTATCCGGTTTGGACGTTTGAAACCTGTAAAATCTATACAATTTTAAACATCTGACAGCTTCCAAATATGTAGAGAATAAATTTTGTAATTTACATATATTTTTCAAAACACAGAAATTGAATTTTAGAAATCAAATTTGACATGCAGGATTACCGGATCAAACATCCAACGGCCAGATTGGATTCTGGATATTTGAAAATCAGTCTTAAGCCCTACACTCTTCCACCTGGAGAAGTCCCTCAAAATCGGTCCATCTGAGCGCCCTATTCTGAAAGGCCATCGACATTTCACAAACAACTAAAAATAACGAGAAAACAATCTACAATAAACTGAATTATAAATTACTATACAAGAGAACTTCCACATTTCGCAGCACTGAGCTTCAACCAACGAGCAAAATCTAAACACAAATCACGTGATCACTCTTAGCCTCAAACCCAAAACGTGAACAAACCAAAACATTGGGAATAATGAAAAAAGTTGTTCATGAAAATTTTTCACTTCAATACATTCACAATACAAATATAAGAGTTCGACAGAACAGTAAAAATGTTTAATTAAATTTTGTAAAATGCCTTGAAATCCTTTTCTTGAGAAATTGAATTGTCATATGATGTGGGTCCGTAGCTACGAGTAGGTAAACAACAATATAATACACAGTTTGAGCATGCAGTTGAGCACTCAAAGCTGTCGGAGATATTTTCGAAAGTGGTTGAATACAATCTTCAATAAGTATGAATCCCTTTTATTTTCCATTTGTTCAAAGATAACTTATATTTTTCACTCATAAGTGTTTCAATTTTTCCTATCCTATCTACTTCTTGAGGAACCTCAAAAATGCTCAAATTAAAAGAGTGACGAGAGCGGGAAAGTTGAATATTTGCTTTAATATTTACTCTCTGAGATAAATTTGTTTCTTTCCATTATGTGCATCGTCGTTTTTATTAATCACTCACACTGGCTAAATGTGAGTGAGTAATTCAACAGAGTGACCCGCACACTTTTGTATCAACAGAAAGTTTCCACACAGGTATCATCTCAAATTTTATGTAGCTATTGTCATACTAAGAGCTATGTCTTCCTTCATTTATTTCACTGAGTTTGCAGTTACCTTCTGTTAGTGGGTTGAAGTGCTATTTAGCCCACTGCAGACTTTAGCGTTCATTTAAAATGAAATATTATTCAGTTCAACAGTTAGCGACTTTAACAAAAGTCGCCAAGCAGTCAGCTAAACAGCACTTTCACCTTGTTAGTGTTACCAGGCCTGTCTTTTGCAGCAGGAGCCCCATAACCAACTTTGAGAGAAAGGGAATTTGATATTTTTTAACAATATATCTTCAGCATTTATGTAAAAGTTGACAAAAAAACAATGGAGAAGTGCAGTGAGTTTCCGATAAGTATTTCATGGTATAATGCTGGCACGGTGGCGTCGTGGTAAGGCGCGGAACTCGTATGCCCCAGTTTTTCGGATCGAGTCTGGCAGTGTTGGTGGATTTTCGAGATGCAGAAGTTTGTATGCTCCCGTGTCATGTGATTATGCTGCATGTTAAAGATCCCTTGAGCGCTTGGCTTCGATACTCTTGGCTAAATTAAATTCCTAGTGCAGTCTCGCCTCAAAATGTCTGGGTGCTCACCCTTTCAGTTGAAGAAACTGGGTGTCAAAACTCTCCTGCGGCAACGGTACCACATTGATTATGGTGCTGCTGAAAGAGTTGGTACCAATCTCTGGGAATGCACTAGGTCTGCAATGGTTAAGAACCAATAGATATGCAGTCCATTAGAAATAAGAAATAAAATAAATTTCAAGGTATAAACCAGAGCTCGTGCATTTAAATCGGCTTGGTTTAAATCATTTTTCAAGTTTTTCTTAAAATTTGATTTTGCAGTATTAGAAAGTGTTATATTCATGAATTAAACATAAAATATATTGCATTTGCAACCTCTGTTACAAGCAAAGCTTCATAGGTCCCCTCTGTGTATAACATATTTCATAACTTTAGAGCTAATTATTATTATTATTTTAATTTTTCCAATATCACTCTTATTCTTCAGACATTTTAACAGCAAATCGTAGTTCGTTCAACCATTATTGCAATTCATAATAATCATCATCCACCTTATGTGTTTTTAATTTTAAGAATAAGACCGGCACTTGTTGAGCATCAGTATCTGAAACATATCACTTGAAAATTTCATGTCGGGGCAATTTACACATGCCTGTACATTGACACATGGCTTTCATGATTCCTTAAGTCTTGTTTTTTTCCTACGTTGTAGACATACAATATAAAATTCCATATGATAAAAAATCACTTTATTTTGTACAATATGCATTTTAATATGGGGGATCATTTGAACACGCAAAAAAAAATATGGAAACATCTGAGATCATCTCAAAAGCCTTTATATATATATATATATACACACACACAATAGTAACTAACAAATGTGCAACCAAATAATCACTATAAACATTTTATAAAAAAACTTATATATTTTTATAATATAGTTCATTTAATTCAGAAAATTGAGAAACTACTAAAATGGTTATTTATTATTTAACTTTTTTTATCGGCTAAATCTATCACACTTATGATTTTATATTGCGATTATCTCACATTTGTATTTCAAATATGTCTACTTCAAAAAAAAAAAAAAAAAATGTTGGCATCCGAAAATTCAAATTAAGAAAAAATGGTCACATGGTTGATATATTTGATGCATAGAGTAAGAACATTTACATTACTAATTTATGATTAAACCTCAAAATCATTGTGGTAATTACTGTTCTCAGTTTAAAGATCCCAAAGTAAATATGTACATTGTATTTCAAATGAAATATGCTCTTCAACTATAACATACATATTGTTCTATTTGATCACAAACATCAACTCCCCCTAACATATTACGATCCTCCCAACAAAATCAACAGCGGTTTTTCAAAACCTACACACACCTTCTGAAGTTCCAAGGTTTTGCGCCCTTTTGAGACTCTAGTCCGACTCTGATTTCTAATGCTATCTGCGATCCATTCTTGCAAAATAGATTAGCTACATAATAATTTTTTTTTTTTTGTAACACACCCCCCACAACTGAAATTGCAAAAAATAACTTAAACTATACCTATAATAAATCAATCATTTTTTTACCAGTTTTTCCAAAAAAAACGTGTTTAAAACTAATTGTTACTGTTAAACATATGTCATTAGAGATGCAGCTTACATAAATATCATTGTATTAATTTATAAATGATGTAAATACAAAAGAAGCAAAATGTAGTAACAACATACTCATGCATATATTTTAATTGTAGAGTCGATTTTCAAAGAATTAAAGAAGTTGGACCTGATCGTGCAGCTGCAGAGTGGTTGCTGAGGTGTGGTGCAGCTATTAAGTGGCAAAACAATAAAGAATGGGTATCAGATTACAATAACCTGACTGAGGAATTTAAAGAAAATAAAAATTATATTGAAGAAATTGATGCTACAGATTCCTGTATAATGCATTATGGCTTTGAATATCTAAGTAAGTGATTTATGTTCTTCATGCTTTTAGTATGTATTGTTACGTTGTGAAAATATGAGGCTCATAATATTAATTGGAGAAATTTTTAAACTATGGTAATTTCTAACTTGTACATCAACTCTTTTAATGTCTCTCTAAGTTGTACATCACATTACAAAGGTTCTGATCAAAGCTACATAAAAAGGAATTTTATTTAGCTTTCATTATTTTTTTTCACTTTTAAAGTAGGGTCAGTAAGGGTTCTCTACTTCATCCCTCTACCCTGTTAGCACGAGGCCTTAGGACTGCCCCCCCCCCCCTCCTGGGACATGGGAGGATCAGTTGGGTATAATTATAAATGCTTTTTCAATGTATTAACTGTTGGAATGAATTGAGAGATAAAATTGTGAGCATTGTAGCCAGTACTGTATTCCTTGCGAGTAAATGCGTACAAAAATTTTGACTTTATGTTTATTTGTTAGTGAGTGAAATTGGTGTTTATTCATTATAACTTCAATTTAATGTTTTCCTCACATTGGCAATCCGTTTTATACATAATAGTCCTGGTTTGGATTCAATGAATATAATATTCCCCTGATTTGACGATAGCATTTCACACACCCTAGACAATTGTTAAGTTGGGGTTGTAAACTGGATGTATCAAAATTGTAATTTTCTTTCCCTATTGAAAAATGAGACACTTGAAAAAAAGAGAGATTAACAAGCATCATCTCAAGTTTGATTTAATGGGCTTGACTTGGTTTAACTGTCTTTTGTATGTTTAGAAACTTAAGAAACATTTAAGTTATTTAAAGGGTAAATCTACATCCTGCAATTGCTGATTTAGCAATCCAACTTTTATTTTTTGTTGGTTTTCACTACAAAATGTTTAATGCAATCAATTTTTGTAAGTGTTTGTTGTGCCATCTAATTTGCTTGTTTAATTTTTCCAGATGGATTAATGTATGTAAAGCGCTTTACATTGTGCAAGTGTATTTATGCTGATGACCAGTCCATTGAAAGGCTCTCAATATTAAAAAAATCACTAGAGAATTTGAAAATTATTAGCTGTGGCAATGTCACTGACAGAGGAATTTTTAAAATTTCAGAACTCAAGTAAGTTTAATTTCTTTTTTAAGTAGAGAAAATAAAATAATGTGCAAATAATTTAATTATGGTAAAAAGTTCTTATTCTTATTATTTTTTTAAATATTAAAGAGTATAACTTTTCATTAGTCTACATCAGTGGTACTCAACCTTTAATTTGATATTAGTTAATTCACAATTTGAAAGTTTAAGCCATAATTATATCCTGCATTTTTAATGTTTTAGTTATACATGTTTTTAATGCATAAGCTATAAAAGTATGTGGTGTAATACGTTCAAGGACTATACACTACTTATTAAAAATTGAAAATGTAAATATAGGAAAAGAACCTGACTCTGTATGTCTTCTGTGAATTTATGGTCTAAATCAATAGAATTTTTGGCAATTAGTTGTTAATACATATGCAATCTGCTCCATGCTAATGATAGTTAATATTTATAATACTTAAACATTAATTTTAGAGGAGTACTTTTAAATAACATAATAGTTGAACTCGCTTAATAACTGGGTCTAACTTAGTAAACAGAGTACTTATTCTAACATTATGTATAACAGGAATATTAGTTTCAGCAAGTGAGTTTGAAATGGAACTAAATTTCACAAAAAAATTAGAAAATCTTATTTCAAAATTAGTTTTAAGCTCCTTAAAATTTCAGAGTATTTGATTGTTTCAACTTTCTTATGTTTTGTGAGATGGTTTCCATGTTTGTAAAATGTCTAAAGTTTTAACCCTTGATTTGTAGCATTTAGGAAATTGAATTTGGTTTAAATATATCATTGAATTTGGTTTAAATATATCTATATTTCTTATAAATGCACTAGTAGTCTTTGCTCTGAAGTTCACGATTCATTTTCTTGTCATTGAGAAAAATTAAATCAGATAACCATTATCATTCATTTTGTTGTTTTTGCATGCAAGAAAAAGTTGTAGTTTGTATGTGGCCAAAAAAGGTAGCATAGAGCTAGTTTAGTTCTTTTTTTTTACTATATTATTTTGTAATCTCCTTGGATTGTTGCAATTAAAACCTGTGCAACACTGGGTACACCAGCTAGTACATAATTAAAATGGAAGCCAGAAGCTGAACTTGTAATTTTGCATTTCACTTGAAAGGAATCTAATTTGATTGTTAAAATCTTTAAAGTTTCAGACTTCTTGTGCAGAAAGCATTGCTATTGTTAATGGTGGGAAATTTTATTAGCATTACATGACATTTTTTCTTTCAAAATAATTTTACAAAGGGGCTGTTCATAAATGATGTCACATTCCTTCAATACCTTTGATCCCACTGTCACAATGTCCACTTCACCATACCCCCTACCCTATCTTGTCGTATGTCATACTATAAAACGTAAATGTAGTTGCAGTTCTGAAACAAACTGCATTATAGATCATATTTCAGCTTGATTTTGAAACTTCGTTTTATCATCTTTGTGAGTATAACAATATTAATTATTTTATGTATTTGTGTTTATTTTGTATGTGTAAAATGAGATAAGGTTAAGAAAAAAAAAGAAAACATAATTAACCCTTTACACTTATATGTCACCTTATACCTTTGCACTTATAGAAAGTATCCCAAATAACATAATAATGTATATCTACAAGTGCAAAGGGTTAATCTTGTAAGAAAAAAATAATTTAAAAGAGAAAAACAGTATTTTGGAATAATTAATATTTTGTTTTATAACCTTATCCTTCTTTTATGAACAGAAAATACTCTTAAACACATTGAAGAAAAATAATAATAAAATGGAAAAGTTTTACCTAAAGGAATTTTTTAAATAAACATAAAATGAAGAAAACATAAAAACAAATATATTTAGTCTGCTGGTTTAAAATCTTTAACTAAAATATGTTATTTCTCACCTCTTGTTACAAACTCGCAATTTCATGAATTCCCCCCCCCCCCTCCCATCTCTCAAAGCATGACATTTGTGAATGGTCCCTAAAGATTTTTTTTCTTTAGTCATAGGTTTACATTTCTGGTTATCCACTATGATGTGTATGTGGTTCAATATCTAGTGAACTTTTTTTTTTCTACAGTGCCTCCTCCCACTTTAGTTTATCCATTGCATGTTGAACTTTTTTCATAACCCCCAAAAGGTTCTATAAGCTATATTATAGAAATTATCAGAAAAATATTTGTTTCGAAAGAATGTATGTTTTATTGGGCGTTGTTACTATTTTGTTAAATTGTTCCTTTTTTATATGTAGAAAATTGAAATTTCTGTATTTATATGACCTTCCTGAAGTTGAAAATAAAGAAAACTGTATTGGTTTTCTGAAAGAAAACCTTCCATTGTGTAAGATTGACTTTCCATAATCATTTCCATCATATTATTCTTGAATGTATGTAAAGTTAATTTATTACTTTATTATTAGTCTAAATATGTTAGAGCTTTGTTTTTACTTATTCACAATTGTTTAAAACACAGTGGCTTTTTTTAATGTTTTAACAGGAACATTAAATTCAAATTAATATCTATAAGTAAAATTAAAATTACAAATGTAAATTTTATATGAAATGTAAATAAAAGGCATTTAGGATGTATACTGCAGTTTGAATAGATTTATTTTTTCCAAATGCAAAGAACTCGCTGAACAAGTACCATTTTAAAAAAAACACAATAAAAGTTATGGCACCAAATTACCTGAATCTCTCCAACAATAATAAATGACATGGTGATTTACTTTTTAAATGATTTTTGCTTTGAAATTGCTATTTGATTATTGTATTTACTTTAAGTAAATAATCATACAGAAAAATTGTAATAATTTTTTTTTGTTTTAGAGTTACTAATCAAAGGTGACTTATCTGTATGAATGACAAAAAACCGAGTAGGCTAATCTTGAAGTGCAAGTGTGGTTAATTAGTTGACTGATATTTTGGCACAAGGAGCTCAAGTTGAGCTGCTGTATACTCCTACTCACTGTAACCAGCAATTTTCACTTATCTCATTCAAGGGAATCAGAAATTTAACCACTTTATAAGAATAGCTAAATTTTAAATGAATTACCTTGTGAAATAAATACAATTTATTAGAGTTTTATAAACTTCAAATTAAATTTATTGAAATAACAAAAACATTTCATAGGATGATCTTCAGTATAACTAATAAGCTCTATACAGGCTTTAAAAATTTAAGCTGTTACAGATGTATCAGTAAAAAAATTAATTTGTTTTAAAGCAATTTTTGGAGTATTTGAGTACATCCCTTTCCTTAAAGTCAACAAATAACTTTTGATTGTTCGTCTTTGATTTGTTTATCTTCTTCTTCCATCTCACCTATAAAAAAAAATCACTGTTTACATTAATAATATTACTGTTTCTTTGCATATACAAAATTCAAAGTAGAAATAAGGACCAAGGAAGCTTATGATGTCATAAAAGTTTAATATAGTAATTTTCTAGTGCCTGAGTGATATTTAGTAACATTTCTGAATATTTCTTTTGTGATTTTTTTGAAATAAACCATTGAAAACAAGTCCAACCAAACCGGATATTTATATCCTGTTCATTATATATTTAATAGAGAAATTTGTGTAAGAGTTGCTGCTAAGATGAAGGCTATGTCAAAATCCAAATTATGGCATCATAGTGAAGAAATTAAAGTTAAAAATGAAGCTTTTAGCATTAAATTGATAATTATTATGTATATAAAGACAAATTCTAACTAACTACTGCTAAAATCAATCAACATCTACAACCATGAGGTAAAATTTTTCTTTAATAATAGTTTAAATAAAAATGCAGTCATTGACATAATTATTGTATTATAAGTATTTAGTTAAGTTTTTATATGTTACAGAATTTTTTAATTTTTCATATCTGTCCTACATATGGGGGTTAATGAGACAAAAGTGTGACTTTGAAAATGGACACTTTCTAGAAAAGTGGTTCCTCTTCTCTAAACAAATTCAGCATGTTTTATTAATCAGATGAACTTGCGTTGATTTTTTAAAAAATATTTTTAGTATATGCCTTTTTATAGAAATACAGAAATTAAATTTATCCCCCTTGCTCTCCTCTATCAGTCATGCAACAATTCAAAAAAATTTTAGGTGCAGATCCTATTTGGAATTATGGGGCACTTGAATTTTCAGAATAAAACAAAACTACCTACTTGTTTTGCTTTCTTGGTCTTGTTGAAAGTCTTTTATGAGTTGCTTAAATTTCAAGTCTTCTTCTTTTTCTGATCCCGCCATAGCATACACAGCACCAAATGTAGGCGGGTGCAAAGCTTCAGACGCTTCTCCCATTCTTGACTGGTCCAGTTTTTGTATTGTCCTCTTCATCATACTTAAATTATGCTGCAGTGCATCCCTCTCCTCTTCTAAACTCAAAACACGTTTTTCCAAATTCATGATAGTACTTTTCAGACATCTTTCAGAGCAATTTAGTTTATCAATAGTAGTATAAGCAACCTGAAAGACAAAGGGAAAAAATATTTCCATCAAAATTCCAACATGCAAAGTCCACGACCTAGAACTTAAAAAGGCTTTTGGGTAAAACTGGAATGTGTATTTTTTTTTTACTGTAGTTAGTGTTTCATTCTAATACCATTTGATTGTTAAAAGAATTTCACTATAATCAGGGCTTAATTTTTAACAAAAAAAATGCAGGAGTGAAAATTTTCTGAAAACTTACTGATAACTGTTCAGTTAATTCCATATTTCGTGACTTCAATAATTTGTTATCATGCATGAGAATTTCCAGCTCTTCATTGCATTTAGATGGAGAGTTGATTTCATCTTGCAGAACATGATATTCCACTTCATAGGCTTGTAATTCTCTACTGATTTCTAAAGTAGATATCTATTTAGAGAAAAATGCAAGGTGAGAAATGTAACATTCACTATGTAAAAAAATATTTCACAAAGCATTGCAGCATTTTAGTTTTTTCAATCAAGAGCACACAATTCATTCAAACAAAAAACACTTCACATTCTCAATATGTACATCTTTTGTCAAAAGTTTTTTTTTGCTAAATAAAAATCAGAGATTCTTATTTTCTTTCCTTCTACAGCTAGACAGGTAGAGTAAAGTGGTCATACAGCAAATAAAAACCTATAGCTTTAAAGCAAATAATTATTGAAAGCTCAAATAAGAAAACCCACTAATTCTATTAAGACTTAATTTTACTCTCGAAATTATATTAATAGCAAGTTTTTTGCTTATACAACATTTTGAAATGAATGCACCTCTTTTAACTTCTCCCTCTCGGGTTTTGTTTAAAAGAATTTGCAGCAAATTGCCAGCGCGGAAAGCTCAACTGAGATTTCTAGAATACTTCCTCACTAACAGTTAAGCTAGAATTATTGTATGTATTATTTTAGTTTTAAAGTAAGACAGCTGGAAGTGGTCATAGTACAAAGCGTAACATGCACTGGAGTTTTAAAATTACCTAAGGTTAATTTATGAGGTAGATCAGGGTTTAATTTGCTTAAGAACTCATGGAACTCAAGATCCTGTACTTTTCAATATTATTTGAAATCTTTCCTATTGCAGGGAATGCAGCCTCTTTTATGCATGAAATAAGTTTCGAAGATTACAAGGCTCCCCACTTCTTTTTAAAAATTAAGCCCCAAGGCAAGTGTTAGATAAACTTTAATTTCACCAACGCAGTATCATTTTAAGAAGTGCCGACAAAGACAAATGCATCCAGGTTGAGGGGAAAAGATAAGTAAACAGGATTAAACACAACTGAACTCGAATGCAATACAGATAGAAATTACTATAAAACAGGTTCCTTATAACTGTTGTGTTAATATTGACAAATTATGAAAAGCGTGGTTTTTTCTTTGCAGCACAGCTTTAAAGTTATCCAAGTGGAACAATTCATCTCTGTAGTTTACAAAAACACAATTAAAGTTGAAAACTAGCAGTGCTTCCAAGAAAATATATTTCAGAGAGATGATTAAAAATAGCTGGGTTAAAAAATGTATTTTCCCTCCATTTTGATTTCTAATAAGCTATCATTATCCCAGAACTTTCTAATAATTTGGGGGCTATCAATTTGACTATGCAGGCCGTTAATAAATTTAATTGGATTAAAATTATTTTTTTTCAAAGATAAAACCTTTGTTGATATATTTTAAACATTATGGTTATTCATAATACAGTTTACGCATCTTGTTTTCAACTATGACCACTTTACTCCATGCACTACCCACCACATAGGGTAAATAGCCCATTTAGAAATGGTACTAAAATATTTTTTGGATTCAGTTAGGTTTTGAAAAAGAAATTCATACAGGTCACTAAATAAAATTAACTTGATTTCAGTGCAACTGAAACTAAACACTGTAGTACAATAAAACCTTTTATACATCCAAACTGCTTCATGCATAACATGCTTTGTGATTAGCTTTATAAAACTGCAGTACTCTTTTTAAAGTGTTCAAAGTTTCTGTAATAGAAGCTAAGTACATTCCAAGGCTCTTCATCTCAATCACTGATTTTGATGAAGTATCCTTTAAATTTACGGGTTTCAATTTGTTGAGATTATGAAATAGGCAATGGGAAGTATAGATTAAGGGGTAAGTCTAGTTAGTTACTATAGATTTTGGGACAAGAAGGACAATTCTAGGAGTACTTTTAACTTTCTTTGAACTATACATTCTTAGAATTTTATTCAAAAACAAAATTGCAGAAAAATGACATTAGAACCGAAGTTGCCATTGAAACTAACATTAAAAGCAAGATGGTTAAATGTGCTGTTCAATTGTGATTTGCTGTGACCAGCAATTTATCGACTTTCAATTTCCAGGCTTAAATTTTTTGAGAGTTTGAGACAAGCAATAGGAAGTATAGATTGAGAGTCAGTTTTTTTAAGAGTATGGCAGGGCCCGGAAGTTGACATTTTTGATTTGCCTGAAATTTTCAGGTTATGCTCTTTATGTAAAATTAGTACACATGTTTTTTTTTCTGGAGATCTTGTTTCCTTAGATCTGTGCATTGAATGGGTTTCTTCTATATCAAAGGCTTCTTCTCCAGCTAGTTTCAAACCTGGTCACTTTTGGCACAAGCAGTAAATGTCCTTCAAAATCATGCAATTTTGTGTTTTTCTCAATTTCAGTGTCGAATATTTCTGTGTGCCAAATATCTACCGCACATATCTTATTTTTAGATAATATGTTTTGGTATGTATTTACTGAAATGTATGCTTTTGTGCTTCACTGTTGGTGCAAGGAGGTTTTGACAGACAAGGTTGCATAAAAAAACTTTTTTTTTTAACAATTTTGAATGACCTCTGACCGTTGAGCCAACAATCAACCATAACTATTTATGTCCTAAGAGTTACTGTGGATGTAATAGAATACAAAATAATTCTCAGTGTCATGATTCACTCTTGGGGCATAGAGTTAATAGCTTATGTAAATTGTTATGCTTTTCTTCAAAAAAAAAAAGAACTTGCTTTAATTTTGACCTCGTAAAACTTTTTTTTTTTAAAAGAACAAAAAACATGTGTCTAATAATTTTCGTAAAGAACATATGTTGAAGATTTCAGCCAAATCAAAAATGTCAACTTCTAAGCCTGCTCATCTCTTATAAAAACTGGCTCTTATGCACCAAGTACAATCAGTTACGACTACTGGTGGTGGCACGAGAACGACAGTTCTAGAACACTTTTGACTTTAAATTTTTTAAATTGTATTCTAAAAATACCAAAACTAACAATAAAATTGCATAAGAAATGACATTAGTACTTTTCTCCACCACCTGTTAGCCGTGGCCTTAGGATTGCTTACGCACGGGGAGAGGTAGTGGGGTCTACGGATTTTACATGCACATATCCCCAAGTATACATGGTGGTCTTCAGTGGGTATCGAACGCGCGACCTTCCAGATGGAAGTTCGACGTGCTAACCACTAGGCTACCACGGCCCATGACATTAGTACTGATAATGCTATTGAAACTATGATGGTTTAATGGTTTTTTCAATGGGGATATGATGGGACCAGTGATTTAGTGATGTTATAACCAATGTGTCATTAAAAGCGGCATAATTATTAACAAGCTCAACTGCAGTTCGTAGATATTTTTAAGGAAGGAAGATTGATCAATCGTAAAATGTTATCTCATGTAGAAACTTATCATGAGAGAAAAGCAATGAATTATTTTTGTTTCATTTCCAAAAATAAAGAGAAAAAATGCACAGATACACAAAAAAGAGATGTTTACCTGTTCAATTATATTTGCCATCTCCGACTTAGGCAAATTTTTAACATCAGTCTTTAAAACAGCCATGGTAGCTTCGAAGCTATCAGTTTCAAGTATTTTACTCTTCAGATGAGTCAACAACAAAAATGATATTTTCAAAATGACTTGAATTCCATCAAACAATAAAAAATCTGAAATACAATTAGTGTCTTGAGAGAAATAATGGTATGAAATGTTTAAAAACTGCTCTAAATTTATAAGTACAATTGGTGTTTGCATATAAAGGACATTTATAAACATATATATATATGTTAATATAGTATGTTTTAAAATTTTTCTAATGGATTGCACACTCTTTTTTATCAATCAAATTCCAGATAGTTTAATAGGCGCTACAAGCATGCTAGTTAATGAATAAAACGAATATGGTTAGTGATGTACAATATGACACTATAAATAGGATACAGGTTCTAAATAGTTTACTATCTGTTTCAAATTATTACAAGCTCTTATTACTTTAGTGTACAGTCCTTGGGGAAAAAACAAAACATTCTTTCACACTTGAACATTATTTACACTAGAGACACATGAAATTTGTTAACTCATCAGGAATAATGTACAGGTGTAAAATGCCAACTGTAGAACTTTTTATCAAGAGACTGTCTCTATACTGAAATGAACATCAACTTTAACAATTTCAAATTGAACCCCCCCCCCCTTCGTTTATTATCACATATTTATAATTAGCACTAAAATTTGCAAATTTGTGTCATTTGGTTCAGCCAGAGTTTGCTCTATTCTGCAGTACTACTGCAATATTTTTCAGAATCCTTCTTTAAAAAAGTTCTAAGCATGCTGTTCTTGCAACTAGCAGACAGGAGTTCAAAAGATCACGAAGCTACCTATTCTAATCTGATATTCAATACAAACTGAAAGGAGTTATGTTAGTTTCAACTGGTCACCTTATCCCTAATATTGAAAAGAATAAATCTCTATTTATCATATAGTATAACATGAGGGAAGATTGATTTTTTCCTTGATAAATATAGATTAAATAATCATCTTTTTATTACAAAATTAGTATTTGATCATTTTCGCACAATTTAGTAATATTTTTAAAAACTAAATAAAGAGTTTCCACTTATGTTTTTTTTTAAATTCCATGTAACATTTTGGTCAAGGTGGGAAATCTCACCTTGTATTTTTTCTCCTGGTTCAGCTGTTGCTTCACAAGTGAATTAAGAAAAATTTACCTCATAATGTTAAAATATTTTTTGATAGTTTTACGTATATCTAAATTAACATGATTATGGCACTATTTGTTTTTATATGAAACTATGAACAAATCCAACAATAAAAACATGTTTTATATGGCAGAAAATATTAATTTAATATTTTTTTATGAATTGTGAAATTAATATTTGAAAATTCTTTGATCTGAAACAATTATATTTCCATGAAAACTTAATCTGAAGAAGCTTATGCGTGAATATCCAAAAATTTCAGGCTGTATACCATTAGCTGTATATTATGCCATTTTAGGTTGCATACCATAGCTAAATTTATAAAATTCTACCTCTTCGGTACAAGTAAGAAATCTTAACAAAGCTATGGTTTTCCGTAAAGAGTTGCCTAAAACTTACATATTATAATGAATAACAAACTTCCTCTATCTTCAAAGACCTTAATGCTTGTTTTCAAGGTTTCATGAACCTTAACCTGGTAAATTAGCATGCTGAAAATAATGATATATTTACAATATTTCCTGTTCTAATGGTCAGAATGTACTCTAATTTTGAATTTACACTAATTTGAGCACAAAAATGGAGGACAAACAAAATATAAGATATGCAGTCAATGTTCGAGTAAATCGTAGAGGATGAATCTGTATTTATAATCAACGTAAAAAAGTGTTAAGAGTTAACTCCACTTATTACCAGTCAGTATTTATCAACAAAATTTGAAATGACACGACCATCATCAAGAAACTAGATAAATTCTAATTTTAATGTTACTTAACAGTTTCTTTAATAATGCATTCCTTGAAGTATTGAATTTCAATCATTTTTTACTCAGATTGAGAGAGCAGTGATTGAGGAGCATGTTTGATCAATGTGTAAAATTTTATTTATATGAGTTCTTAAATGGTGTATTTTTTGGCACAAGAGTATGGAAAAAATTATTTAAAATGAAATTTCAAATTAAACCTTTTTATTGTATTGCATAAATAATATAAAATTAAAAAATAAATAACATTGTCTTAACTAGCTTTGAGTTATTTATTACCTTCTCAATCCAAATATCTATTTAAACCTCTACACTAAATACACTGAAATCTGTATGAAAATAGCATGTGAAACAATTACAACTCGCAGTTGGCTCCCTCAATTAAGCTCATCTACTACAAATTATCTAGTAGTTGGCACTCAATTGTGTTAATATGCAATGCTGGAAGTACCAAAAAAAAATTTTATTTTTTGAGTATGTTTCATGTTTTTAATCCGTTATATAATTATGATCAACTTGTTAAAAACCACTTTTTAATTCTAAAGAATTAAAGAACATGAGAATTTTAAATAAGTCACCTGTTATACTTTAAGCACATTAATTTAATACCTTTAAAGTTGAACATTCACACACAATCAATAGTTAAAATGATTTTAATTCATAAGAAAATCCAGAGCATTATTTTTATTCTTTTGTAACTTTAATATGTTTAAAACTTAACTAACAATAATATTGATGAATATAAACCTACCAAAAATTCGTGCCACAAAACCAACTGGTAATACTGATGTAAACAATGTTAGGAACCATGGAGCTGCATACAATGCCGGTGGAATGTCAAACTTATCAAAGTGATCATACAGGTCTTTGTGATTGTCATGGAGTAACCGTGAAAGCTGATACATTTGTACCTAAAACAAAAATAAAACAAATACTATAAATTAAGTTCTTTAACAAAAAAACACATGGGGACTGAAAACACATTTAATAATTCCATATTTTTCCATCTCACATGTTGTAAAGTTATAGCATGCAAAATAATGCTTTAAATTGTGCAGAAGGTCGTACAATATAAAAAATTATTTTTTCAACAGACATAAATTTTAAAATATTGAATATCTTCAAGAAAATACATGAGCAATAACAATAAGACATTTCAGCACACTTGAAAATAGACATAGCCAGGAATCGGCTGTAGAACCTAAGAAGAAGAATAAAGCCATCTTCAAGCTCTAGATTGTATGATTATTTATTTATTTTGAACATCCTTCAGATACATTAACATGCCTTATTTTTTCCATAGAATTAACCATATATTTGCACTAAACAAAATTTTCAAATTTTAAATAAAATTTTGTCTTCTAGCTTAAATACTTACTTGAAAAGCTACTAATTCCTCTTTATACAACCTCCTTATTCCCAAATTGAACATAATAAATCTCATCATTGAAAAGGCATGAAACTCTTTCATCTATAAGAAAACCAAGTCATCATCAAAGATACTGTAGACATATCATGTACTAAAATAGCTTTAAATTTCAAAGCACAATTTTAAGTATATAAAGAGGATCAAAAGATGCTAAATATGAGTAAATTGCTTGAAATATCTAACTGCTTCAAATGTTCAACCATATAAAAAGGCATTTGGATATATTCAACTGCAAGATTTATCATTAGTCAATCAAGCTGTAAAATGCTGTCATGCAAATAATTAAGAACTAAATGATAAAGTTTTTTTTTTTCTAGTAATTTGAGGAAATATTTATCTTACACTTGAAAACTGCATAAAAATATAGAAAAATGTATGATGGAGCTCTTGCATAGTTATTTTTAGGATATGAACACATCCGCTTTGTTCAAATGATAACAGCAACACTTTACACAGCACACCCAAGCAAAAACTACTTTCACCTGTTCCTTATTTAAATAACAAAAAAGGTTTTTTTTGGCTGAAGAAATTCAAAATATGTACAGTCAGCACAAATATACAATGGCAATGAGATTGGGAGATGAAGAAACCAGAAACTCTTACTGTAATAAAATTGTGATTTTTACCTGAATGCCAAAGAGTCATATCATTGGCACACTAATGAAACACCAAGTCCACAAAAAAAAAAAAAAGGTTTTCTGCAGTTCATTAGAATTTACAGTTAGTTACTTCAAGAGTGGGAGACTTTTATAACAATGTTTACTATTTTTCACAAAATTCAAAACTTTAAATTGGCAATTATCTTAAAACTAAAGTTTTGGATGAATGCAGACAATATTTCATTCAACAACTTGGAACATTAATTAACCGTTAGACTATGAGGTTGGGACAATAGTTTTCCCAGAGAAAAATCCCTTTTGCTATTATTTGTATAAATATAGAACTCGAAGAAGATTTCCCCCATAGTACAATGCCCATATTTGTATAAATTTTGTTTTACAGTAAAAATATGACATAAATATGCCAATTAACTAACATAAAATAGCAGTCTCAAAATGGGTTACTGTCTCAAGAGAGCCATTTAAAATTTTTTAATTTAATTTGATTTTCTCATATTTAACTTAAGTTAAATGTTTTGGATTATTATAAACTCATGTGGACATCATTTTTTTCAGGGTACAATTTTTTGCAATAATTAAGTTTCAACTTAAATTGGAATAACGTCAAACAACTTAAACAGTAATGCAAAATAAGAGAAGTCATTAATACATAAAGAAGAACTCAATACTTAATTATGAATTTGCTGCTTTTTTTTTTTCTTTTGAGTTACGGTTCTTATGCACTGGAGGTTCAATTTAATACCATAAAAGTTAACTGGCTAATCATGTAATCATATAGAGAATGTCAACCACAAGATGTGAGTTCAAATCAAATAACAGTCTCACATATTCTTATTATTGACAAGATAAGTAATCAAAGCAATCATACTGCACAAAATTTCTAAATCACAGGTTATGATAAAATCAAGTAAACCATGGAAAAACTTACATGTAGTAAAAATATTCCAGCAATAAATCCCAAGCCTTGACAATATCCTACTTCTGTATCAGATAATGAATAAGCTTTAAGGACATTATACAATGCTAGCTGTCCAGAACCCAATGTTTGCTTAAAAAATGGATGATCAGGAAATGTTCTTCCTATGAAAATGAATAATGAAACTCTAAATAAAAGTTCTGGAGCAGTACACATCAGGCTTGGAGTAAATCATGATTACATAATCCTATTCTATTGCATTGTTCTCATCTTTCTAGTGTTATGACCTCCGCAAGAGCAAAAAAAATTTTTTTTGAAAGAAATTTAAAAATTTAATAACTTATAGGTTCCAGTGCTTCAGAATGCACAAATCAATTGTCCTATCAAGACCAAACAAGATAAGCCAATCACATGTCCTTGCAAAAGCAAACAATATAAGCCAGTCAAAAATAGTACCATTACTGCCCTATTAGAATTAAGATCCATTTAGAGCTTTAGGTACATACTTCTCCATCAAATCCATTTGTTATCAAAAGAAGCTTGAGACATGCAAGGTGAAATATCAGCCAGAAATGACCTTTGATGGAACACACCCTACAAGCATGGAAAGCCAGTTACATAAAAATAAGTAAGCGACTCCAAGCCTGATACATAAAAGTAAATTAATGAAAAATATGTTATAAAAAAAGGAGCACACGACTGCCAAAACCCATATTAATTAGGGACAAAATTTATTTTGTCCATAATGACAAAATTTGTTGTTTTATATCAACAGTTCACAACATTGTATCACTTTTCTGGTTTTAAATCTAGATAAGATCAATGCTTTAGGACTGTGTCCATGCTCTTTTTTCTTGTAAAAGAACTCAGTTGAGGAGAGAGGGGAAAGAATGTATGCATGATGCAATTTTTACTGGAAAGTGAACTCAAGAAAAGCATGTAATTTATAAAACCGAAGTTACAGAATTATGTCACATATTTACTCTAGAAATCCGAAAAGAAATAAAAAAAGTAACATTGAAAGAGTACATTAACTTTTGGCTGTACAATAGCAAATGTGTTAGCTTAAAATGTTTTATTCATGTGTGTTTTGTGTATATATAGACACACACTGAGATATATTTTAAACAAATTCATTTTTTGCATACATTATTACACATACATATACTTACCTATATCACAAGAAATAGCATATCCATAAGATGTAAATTCTTTTAAAAGGTTGTCATAATCTTCTAGTTGCAATTCACTGTTAACTTCTGGGTTTTTAAAATATTGGATCAAGTAGATCCAAATTTCTCCTCTTCTATGTCTGGGAATACCTTCAGAATTAAAAAAAAAAGCATATGCAATAAAGAAACTTAGAAAAAGCATCAATCATACCAGGGCATAAATTGCCGACATAAAAGTATGTTAATATATATATATATATATATATATATATATATATATATATGTATATATATATACATTATACTTGGTTAGTTGATATTTCAAATTACACATAAATATCAATTGATTTTTATTGATTCAAAGATTTCAATATTAATATTCACAAAGAATTAACATCAACTAACATTTTAAAGCTAATTAGAAGTTGGGGAACTATTTTCTAGGTGTAAAAATCATACTTCATATATTTTTCAGATACTCTCCCTTATATAACCCTGTTGGTGTAAAGCTGGTTAATTACAACGATAGCTAAATAGCTTGTGACAAACATGCAGTTTACTTTTTAATGGTCAAAAAACATCTGATTATTGGGGCAGCTATGGAGAATCAAATATTAACAAGTATACAAATGTGAGCAATTGCTAAAGGAAAGGTTGACAACCTGACCCCCCAAAAAAATGATAGCTATAACAGAGCACTGACTTTTTACCAGGAGGGGCTTTCATTAACGAATAAAACCATAGCTTTTATAACACTACATTGAAAAAAATTTCAGTGTAATGCTATATTATGTTTGACTGATTGCAATGGCAATATCATCTATATTTCTAGGTAGTCAGTTTTGTACGTAGTTGAAACTTATTATGAATACCCTTGCCTCTGCATGATTTCATCAAAACACTAACAAAACCCCAACTTCTCCCTATGTATTTTTTCTTCCATCACAATAAATGTCAGAATCATTTAATTTTATTCACATTAAGAAAGCACAAATGAGCATTAAAATGCAGAGACATGTTGCGGGATTGCTTGGAATCCCTTTTTCAATGCAGTAGTGGAGCTTCTAGATGCAAAAACATCCAAATGAAGCCTATTCGCTTCATTTGGATGTTTTTGCATCCAAGTTTGTTTGCAGTAGATAACTGCAAACAGACTAAGGAGATAAGTACCTTGATAACAGAACAAAGAATCAGGTTTTGCAAAGGCAATAGTTTTAATGTGACACAAAAAGCTAAAGTCAGTATATAGTATACTAAAAGAGTTGTTTGAAATGAATGAATTAATTTTAAGTATTTATGTTAATTTAAAATTACCTTTATTTACCCTATTTTTACTAAACTTCGAGTCTATTGAGCTACCAGTAAATATTTTAAAGTACTGCTCAAACTTTTTATGTGTCCTTTTTATTGTAAATGGAACCAAATTAGACAGTGAGACACGTAAAAATATTTAAAAAAAATTTCCATGGCTCTACCCCAACAAACCCTTTTCATTTCTCCTCTATTAGTCTGCTGACAATTGTTCAACTTTGGGGGGGGGGGGTGCATTGTGCTATTGATTGTCACTATATGTCAACTCTATTGACCAGATGTTCTAAAAAGGTAGCTTGGATATATTTCTAAAACTTTAAATTTTAACTGTAAATTTTCATTCAAAACGTCCTTACTATGCAAAAAACAAAGATTTTTTTAGGAAACAATTTTTTAAAAAAATTAAAGGCCTGATAAATACAGTAGAAATAATTAACCACACCTAAGGACAGATTTCTGCAAGTGTCAAGTAAGTATAATTACACAGCAAAAAGTTAGGATTATCTTGAAGCATGATGTGACAAAAAGATAGCAGAATCTAAAATAGATGCAGTTATGGCGGAAACTCAGAGAGAATGGAAGTTTTGGCATAATAAGTACTGGAGATATTTTAGTGAAAATTGGAGATAGTTGAACCACTAAGGTTTCTAATAAAAGCAAGAGGAGCACAGTAGTTAGGGTGACTGGAAATTAAGGGCTCTTAAGAACTTTCAACTAAAATTAAGTACTTTTAAAGGCCCTTAATTTTTAAGAACTGTAGGAATTCTGCACTTAAGCATTTACACACAGTTATTAATAAATAAATAAAAAGATCTTAAATATAAACCTTGCATCATCAATTCTTTAAAATAAGGTTTTGGTAAAAGATGCTTGAAGTTGCTTTTCAGAATTCTATCCCACTCAGCAATAACTTGATCAGGTGTTTCAGTAACATCTTCATAACTCAGTAAAATTCTTTTTAGTGAGGCAGCATCTTGGGATGCTAGAAATATGAAGATAAAAATTAATTCACAGAAGTACTAACCTACACACACATTATACTTTCATTATTTTTTCTTTGGAAGAATTCTATTATAAATAATTAGAAAACATTCATAACAAAACATTATAAAAGTAAATTTTTATTATAAATGAATAAAATTTTGTTCCCAGCAATTTATGAAGGGAATATTTTTGAAGTGATAAAAAAATATGTATCACAGATTAGCATTATAAAACTGATTTATAATGCTAATAATAATGCCACTGCCTGTTGTGCATCAAAAAAGTTAATGATTATTGATAAATATAATTACAATTCAAGTATTATACTATTATAATTTTAAAAGCAAGATAAAATTAGCATCATTCCTTTAGTCATTTGATTCTTTAGCAAATTACATAAAAGCAGAAAAAAATACATGTGCCACTTACATAAATTTTCAAAGAGAAATTTCCAACTAATGGTAGCCAATTAGGATGAAGTTAGAACTTATTTGATAAGAGAAAAAGTTCATTCTTTAATAGCTTATCAGAGTAAACAAGACAAAAGTTAAACACATACAAAAAATTGTCCTCATACTACACAATGTTTCTAACATTATCAAAATTATAAGAAAGTAATAATTCAAATTATCTACCAACCACACAAAAAAAGGACTAATCACATTAAAAAAATGTTTAAACAGCAGAAAGTTTTATGTCATAATGTAATTTTATTTCCTTTGGCGATACGCTTGACATATTATAACCCTTTCATAAAAACACTGAAACATTATGCATCATTTCATTATAAAAATCAGATAAAATTCTACATAAACTGGTTATGACAAACCTTGCAATTTCTTGTTTTCTTTCTCCATTCTTATTAATAATATATGATCCTTAATTACTCTGCGCCATAAATCTCTTAGTTCTTGGGTACTTCTTTTAGGTGTAACATATCCTTCCTCAGAGAGTTGACACTTGTTTTCTACAGATAATATACTTGAAATGAATTACCCTAACAATTGGTTATGAAATACAATGTCTTTTTAAGTAGTATGTTATTTTACAACATTTTTAATAAGATATACAGGGTTCCCATTCTTTCTTAAAAAAAGAAATTAAACAATTAAGGGTCTTTTTTATTTTAAAAAAATAAGGACCAGAAAAACACCTACTTATAATGAAATGCAGCATTATAAGGAACAAAAATGTAAAGACACAAGGTTAAACCTAACTAAAATCATGAACCCAGAAAAAATTAGGAAATAGCTTAATACAGTGAGATCTTAAAGCTTAATTTATCCAATAACATCATAATACAATACATACTCTGTTTCATAATAATATGATTATTTTTTAATTTTATTTTTTTCCTTCTTTTTTTTTTCAAAACAAAGGAAAACAGCTGCCGACACATTTTCTTAAAAAATGATCTGTATTTTGTAAAAGAGATTGAAAACACATATATAAGAAATACTATTTTAAAAAAAACTACTCCATAAAGATATAATCACTAAGCAACATTACTTTAATATATATTAATATTCCACTAAACTGAAAGATGACAATGCTACCAAATATGTATACATATGAAACATATGTATACCTATGTTTCAAATATGAACAAATATATTTATGAGGCGAAGTTTCGACACCTTTGCAATCATTTAGTACTATCATTCTTCACTAATGTGGTAGCCCGGAAAAATGTCATAAGTGAATTGTGCTTAACTTAATAGCGATACAATGCTTTGAGATAGGTTTTTAAGGTTAAATATGAATTAATTTCGGCTCAACAGAAACAGGCAATTTAAAATGCAATGATAATTATCTCTCTGCAACCATTCCTTTAGGAAAAGATATTTTCATTTAGGGTAAATGTAAGGGCTTTGGCTCATTATAAAAACAAAACACTCAGTTCTTGGCAATTTAAAAATCACCATAAAATTTTTTCTAAAGAAAATTAAGCAAAAAATTTCATTTATGGTGCAATAAGAACCAAAACTACCACTTCATTGAAAGTAGTGTTACCGTTAACCTATACATAATGATACTATAAAATAAATGTCAAATTAATTAAAACTATATGCATTTTATTTTATGAAAGAAAAAACATTCTGGATTTACTTTCAACTCCCAAACATGAGATTTACATCAGTACACTCGCTACAGAGGGAGGCTGCTTTAATTTTTTTTAAACATAAAAAAGCAAAATTAAAATGCTTGAGAAAAACTACCTAAATTAAATAATAAAACTCATTAAAAAAAATTCTTGAAACATGAAAAGTTGAGATAGAAAATAAAGAAAAATATGTATTGCCATCATTACCATAATCTTTCTTAGGAGTTTGAGCTTTATTGAATATTATTTTCCGCATTGATGACTTTGGAGTTCTTGGTGTTTCTCTACTTATATTAATGTCTTCAGAAGACTTGAGAAATCTAAAAATCAGTGGAAAGAAAATGTATACTACTAACATGAAAATTTGAAATTAATTACTATGTGAATGTGATGCTATTGTCGGATCATTGACAGCATCACACATTGTTGATGACAGCAGCACACTGTGCTGCTGTCATCACTATTTAGGAAATAACAATAAAAAAGTATAAACATATTTTACATTATCAGTGTCTCTGCTGCCACATCATTGTTACAGAGCCAAACGTGTGATGCATCATAACATGATTTGGTCAAATATTGTATACCAAAAACTGAACCTATATCCTCCAATTCATTTTTTTAAACTAGCAATCACTTAAAAGACATTTTTTAAACCAATGTGTCTTTAACCTTCAACAAAAATTTGAAAGGACTGGCCAAATAACTAATTTAACAATAATACTATTGTGGATGTGATAACAAAAACCTGTCTTTTGTCAGGATGCCTTGCTCTTTCATTTATGAGTTTCAAACCCTTGTTTTGAGCCTCCTGCCCCATACAAGAGCAAGAATCCATTAAAATAGAGATGAGATTGTCATATTTGTATAACTATAGTCTCAAAAAATGGAATCAATAACACTAAATATGCTGTCTCAGAAGCAATAGTGTCCTCACAGTAGTAGATAACTGCCACAGTTAATACCCTGAGCTTTACTCATCAATTTATCAATGTTCAATGAACACACTGTTCTCTGAATCTTAACTATAAGCTAGATCAATCTTCATTTGCATGGACGCTGAAATTTTATCTAAATATGTAAACGTGTCAGAGCTGTAGAATCTCTTTGCTAAGTAAATTTACCCTAAGGGAAACAGTGAGGAAAGATTATGTTTAACCAATGTTCCGACAAATATAGTTTGACTTGTTACAACAGTCATATAGTCATATATATAGGAATACCTGGTTTAATTGTAAAAAATTTATTCAACACACCTACTACTGTAGATATTTTTTTTTTTTTTTGTTACACTAAGTCCCGCTGGGGCCACACGTGACCCCAATAATAATTTTACATTTCCTTTTCAAATATTGTTGTAAACTATAATAAAATCATGCATTTGATCATATAAATATTAATAATAAATTTAACCTATATTTCCTATGAAACACTGGATATTCCACCTTTAAAACACCATCACATTTCAAAACATATTCTGACCACCTAGTGACAATACACCACTTTTTCAAACTAATTTTCTTTTTTTAATCAATGAGAAGTATTAATTGGTGCTCAGAAAAGTCTACTTACTTTTCTATATGTAACTGATATAACATTTCTGAGACTATTTTTTATCTTGATATTGTGTTATAAATAAAGGTAAATATTAAACATTTAATTTTGTATGTATATTACAACACATACATGGAAAGTTAACTATTAAATGAACAAAATGGAACTTTTCCAGAATTTTAAAAGTAGTGCTTTAAGTAAAGCAAAGTGTCAAACAGATACTTGGGTCAGAATTTGTCCCCAAAATTACTGTGAGGGAAAGCATCAGTGTTTCCCTAAACAGTGATCTCATGAAATTTTCAAAACTAATACTTTTAATGAAATAATAAATAAACAGAATAGCTGCTTAAAACCTTAGGCAGCTTTTATTTCGGGTCACACTAAAGAAGCAGTGCATAAAATATCCATATTTAACATGTTCATCACTAATGTTAAAAAGTTTAGTGTAAATACAAGTAGTGCACTATTATCCATGTCACTTCTTTCATTTTTTTATCTCAGTTTGAATTAATGCTGGTAATGCTGTTTTTATACTTCACGTAACAAAAACGACTATAATATATAGAAGAAAACATACTTTAAGAATTTCATATAATAAGTAACAACTATTGCACAAATTCATTCATCATGACCATTTACAATATAGATCTTTAGAATTTTTTCATTTATTCGCATAAAATGTTACTAACGTGCATGTAACTAATAAAAATTATCCAATTACAGGTTATAAAATACAGTAGAACTTGGATAATTCGAACGTCGTTAATTCGAAGATTTCGCTTGGTTCCCTGAACTTTGTATTCAAATCAATGTTAAAATTTTTGGATAATTCAAAGTTCAAACCTCTTTAATTCGAAGGTTTTTCTCATCCGAAATCGACAAAAGTATGTTGAAATACTTTTTTGTCTGCTAAAATTTTACCCTACTTGTTCGTTTGCAGCAAATGGTAGATTAGCGATATTTCTGTCTTGCTTTCTATTGTGAAAGATTCTACCCTATCATCCCAGGGCCCCTGCTATCATCCACTTGTTGGGAACATAAGAATATTATTTAGTTGTTTGAATAGTCAGATCATACGTAGAAAATATTTTTTGTATTTGTTAAAATCAAAAGACTCAATTCAGCAAAGCAATCCAAAATTTCTCAATTTTTTAAAAAACTGTAGCAGGTAATTTTTTATTTAATTTTAGTACTTAACCAGAAATATTTCTTAAAAGTAATACTCTACTTATATATTCCTATTTTCGTATGTATATGCTATAGTTTTATCTTTTATACTACATACAAACTAAATTTTATTTTGTTGACAAATACAATGTTTAATAGTTTTATATACATTAACGCCTTGACATTTTCCAGAAAAGATTATTGACGTTGTTTTTGACTGAATAAACATTAGCGGGCATTTGTGGGCCTTAACACGTCTACTGTGTAAACCTCTTCGCCAAAAATGGTCATTAAATGTGTAAGCATTTCGGAAAGCATATCTTTACTTCCCAGCAATGCACGCTTTGGCCCCCCTTTACTTTACAAAGGAAGTCCATAGAAGTATTGTATTCATTGTATTCAAGCCCCGATTCAGTAAAGCATGCTAAAGGGTTCTAATCGTTTTCCTAGGGGGAATGGGGAGCGCGGATGGAATGCACTGTCTTTGCACGCACTGAATTCCTTTTGTATATGTTTTTTTCGTCGAAATTTAGAGAGACGCAACGTCAAGCCTCAGAAGACTTTCCACGCTTTTTTTTTGCTTCATTATGTTTCATAGCAAGTTAACTAAATTTAAATGTTATTTTATATTCGGCAATTGCAAATTAACTTCTCTAGCTTTAAATAGTGCCTTGATCGTTTACTTTAATATTTCATAACATTTAGGTAATAAGGAAAAAAAAAACGACATTATGAATAGTCAAATCCTTATCTTTGTTTCTTTCAAAGCTGAAAAGCATTAAAAGCACATTCATGAAATTCAAGTTATGTTTAGAAACGTACTGGGAAAAAAAAAACGGAAAGTGAACCTCATAAGGATCGAAATATACCGTCGGTCTTTTGGTCATGGAACTTATGTCCGTAATTTTTTTGGTTTCTGACCTTATGTCCGACATTTTTTCCATATGTATTTCCTAAGCAATAAAGTGTCCCATGGTTACCTGATTGCTTTTTAGCATCATGAGAATCCGATAAATGCCTATGAAATGTTAATCCATTTTCTACAAGAATATGAGAACACATTATGAATAAAAACATATATAATGCCTCAAATGTTGTAAATAACGCAAAATCTAATCGATGAACAGTTTTATAGTTTTGCCTTAAAAATTTGTGACTAAAAGCAGGCCCTGTCATATACATGTGAATCGGGGCAAACCAATCTCAAGTATAACCCGGAATTTAACCAAAATGAAATCTAGGTTTTCGAATAACGAAATTCAAACTAATATATGCTTATATTAATAACTTTAAATGCGCAATATGTTCATAATTATAAGCATTTATAACACTAGAAAAAAAAAAAAACTTTGCAAGTTTTACATTATAAAGTCGTCTCAAAATTATTCATGACAGGGTGTCACTGAACTCATGTTTCGAGAAGTGGTTATCTGCACATTCTAACTTGTTTCTTAAATCAAAGTCATATGAATTAGAGGGAACATGCAGATGTGGAGGTCGTTAACTTGAAAGAGAGGTTCAATCCACTTCAAGGGAAAAATTTTTTTCGCTATATCTTACATTAAGTATACAAATTTTACATTATTTAATAAAATTATTGAATAATCATTTCTTGTCAATCTGAGGCTGAGTATAGTAATCCGATGGCACGATTTGCTCATTTGACAAATAAATAAATCCGATAACAAAGAGTGTTAGAGGAATATTTTTTACAGCTATAAACACGCAATAAATTACTAAAATTGGTGTAAAGCAGTTTAGATTTCTCTAAGTTATTAACTTACTGATATTGCGAATACTGCTTTAAAAGGTCCCCATTTTCTGTGGGGCTCCGGGTGGCCGCCCCATACGGGGCGTATAGGGCAACTTTTGCTGCTTCAGGGAGCCTCTGATCTACCCATAGTAAAAGAAAACTGAGAAATGGAATTCGGTAGTTGAAAATTTCTACTTAGAATCACATTTAGAATATTACATGGAAAGAATTAGGTCACAGATGGGGCAGTTTGATTTAGTAAGATATGAAATTAGCAGTATGCATTCTTTCGGGGAAAGAGCATGTTTGTAGAAACCAATACACGCTCTAGAATCTAGATTCATAGGAAACTTTAACCGGGTGTGTAAGTGATAGCGAGGATTTTTTTTGAAGTACAGAAAATTTCACGAGAGAAAATGTTTCTCTAATCTACGAATGTTTTTGTAGTAGAAATGCTCTTTCTGTTCGGAGATTCCAAGCAGAATTTGATTGCATTCGCGAAAATTTTCATCGCACTTACTTTGCTAAATTATTTGCTTATTTGATGTGAATTACTTTTTTGAAAACAAAGCATATA
Source organism: Octonoba sinensis (assembly GCA_038502835.1). NCBI lineage: Eukaryota > Metazoa > Arthropoda > Arachnida > Araneae > Uloboridae > Octonoba > Octonoba sinensis. Next base: position 198,857,902 of record CM076598.1, on the reverse strand, counting down.
GTATTAAATTCTTTTTTTTAAATACAAGTATTTTGTTAGCGTTTCTGACAATTAAGTTTAGCATTATTCATTAAAAAAGTTCGTTAGTAACATAGAATTTCAATCCTGGTTTTCCTAGGAAAGGAAGCCATGATTGTGTTTTGTGAAGTACCGATCACCCATCGACTTTACACCATCCGCGAACGTTGAGTACATAGTTTTCATTGCTATTTTGATTTCCTTCAGAAAATTGTTCAATGTCAGAAAAAACACTGAAATCAGAACTGTCATTACTTTGACTTAATGTCTGACCTTATGAAAGCATCTACAAGTATTCGCTCCAAATGCAGCAACCGCAGACTATACTAAAAGCAGGGTTGCCAAATTTTAGCCAGGCCAAAAAAAGGTGTTGCCGGCTTTTTTTGGTCCTTCTACCCCCTTGGGGGGGGGGGGCGAAAAATTCAGCAGCGTACCACCCCAATTTAAATCTATTAATATTAAATTCCTTTCGTTCATAGGAAATCTCAATGCCGGTAGCAAAGGTTTAGTTATTTGCAGCCAAAAATATCATATGGGAAATGCTCAGGTATCCGTTTTGTGTAGATTTTATGCTTTGAGCTGCTAAAATTAATTTTTTTATCTTGAAGTTTTTGAATTTTTATCAGGAGTGAACGAGGGTCCTCTAAGTACTAAGTAGTTCCTCTAAAAAAGTAAAATCGTGCTGTTTCTAACAATTATTTGTTTATTTTTAGTTCATGCATAATTTCAATGACTATCGTTCATATAATTGTAAACTGCTCTAAAAAATTTTGAAATAAATTCATTTTCCAAGAAGTATTAAGGCTACATCTAAACATATGTTAGGAAACAGGTGCAAAATTATAAACCGAAATATATTACATCGCTGGCTTAGTATGAGGATACCGCCTGAAGCTAACGTAGCTACGGGATTGCTTAGAATTCGGCATTCGGTTTCGTAAAACAATAAAATTAGTAGCGAGCTATCTAGCCCCCCCCCCCCCCCCCCGTCCCCCAAGACCTCCCTCCCTTCCGAAATTAGGGTCTCGTTGCTCCAGTATATGACATTATGAGGCCGTGGTAGCCTAGTGGTTAGAGCATCGGTTTTCCAACTAGAAGGTCACGCGTTCGAAACCAAATTAAGTGTTTTGATAGGGCATGAGCTCTTATAGGAAGCTATCCAAAAAATAGTGTTCAATTCCTCCTGTTCAAATGAAACTTCTGCAATAAATGCTACTGTGCGATTAATGTATGCAGGGGTTGATCCAGCATATTTTAGCAAAGGCCATGGTAGCCTAGTGGTTAGTGTCGGACTTCCAATCGAAAGATCGCGTGTTCGATACCCATTGAAGACCCACCATGTACACTTGGGGATACGTGCATGTAAAATCAGTGGACCCTACTACCTCGCCCCATGCGCAAGCAAACCTAAGGCCTCGGCTAACAGGGTAGGGGTCTGGTAAGGAAAATATATGACATTATTACATAAACTCTTTGTTCGATTTCGTATGATTCCTCACACTGCATTGTGAATTCCGGCACAAAAAAAAAAGTGTTCATCGATAAACGCAAATGCACAGACTACAACAATACCGGATCTTGGAGTTTTCCGTGGCGGGGCCAAACTTAAGAATGTCGCTTCCCCCCTCCCTCCATACAATTATTCTTCATATTTCATATAAATTTTATTCAACTCAACATTAGGGGATAGAGCAATATGAAGAGTTCCCCCTTAACTGGAGATAAAAAATGACAGTTGATGGGGGTCTGAGGGATTCTCTCCTGGGAAATGTTGAAAACTATCTGCAAACTGGTGCAATTCGAGGCCTTAAGAGGTGCATTTGAGACTGCAAAAATATTAGTAAAAAAGGAAAAGCAAACAAAAACTTTTTCAAACGTAAAAGTTTACTCATGAAAATGCAGAACAAAATTGGCATTTTTAAAAAAATCCAGGTGGCAAGATCGCCCCCCCCCCCTCCACCTTTCTTCTAACGCCCATATTGAAGACCCACGTGTCAGCTTTCTCAAATGACTCTCCCTGCTCCTCGCCCCTTTTCAAAAGGATGCTTTGAAAATTTGTAAAAGAAAAGCTATTGTATTGTTTGAGCATAGCATGATTTATATTTCTCTTTTACAAGGGGAAAAAACTTTTGTTTTTTAAATTTTTGGCAATGCGAAATTTGCCGTTCTCTAAAACTGCCTTCCTAGGAGCAGTTGCCTGCCACAGGAGCCCGCCAACTGATCAACGACGCAACATATTCATTATATCTCAATTTCAGAGTTTCCGACGGTTTATACAAATAAATAATTACATCAACCGGTTTTAATCGTTAGCCAAATAGCCGATCAATGATTAAAGCGCCGAACTAGGAGTTTAATTCTCTTACCAAAAGTTAAATTTTCTTAATTAACTACTCTTTCTTTCCTTTCTTTCCTCTTCTGTTTTATTTTTGTGTGTGTGTGCATCACAGTTGAATTTGCCGCTCCCAAAAGTGTCACCCGCGGCAAGGGCCCCGGATTCCCCCCCCCCTCCCTAGATTCAGCACTGGACTATCTGGACTGGAGTCAATGTATTTCAAGTTTGTTTTAACAAAGGTTCATTCAAAACTTTTATGATAATTACTGTTAATATCACTGATGCAAAACAACGGATTGTTTTAAACAATGCGATTCCATATTTAATCATTTATTTAACAGGGAAAAATCAATGCAAACTTAATTAATTTGCATAAAAATCAGTGAATTTTTATTGCAACCTTTTTTGTTAAAAGAAAAGTGGTTAAACGCTGGTATGGGACTTAAACGGGGCCGTCTTTCTAATCGTTTCTCATCAATATGAGTTCATTCATCTGAAAGTTATAGGTAGAAGGAAAGAAACGCAAAGAAACTTTGCGAATCGATAACTATACGTTGTGTGCTTTTCAAGATTTCTTTGAAAGTAAATTCTGCCCATTAAAATTTAGGAAATTTCTCAATTTATCTGAGCTGGTGTTTTTTCATGGCATGTAATATGCATTCCTTTCCGTAATACCCATCAACCCAAGTTTCAGTGTAAAGCCCCCCCCCCCCTTTTTTGCATGAAGGGGTTCAAAATGATCAAATTAAATTTTAAAAAAAAGAAAAAAGAATATATTTCTATATTTTTATATGTTTTTTTTATTTATTGGAGAAGCTTGTTCGAATTTTTAATCGAAGGAAAAACAATGTTAAATAAGAATTTCTTTCATTTGATCACAAATTTCATTTTCAGATACATAATATTTTGCGACAATATATAATTTCGAGTTAAGTTTTCCATCACCTTTTACAGAAATAATACTTTCCAACAAAAAATATTCCTTACTGTCTTATTAGTAACACGAGGTCAGATTTACCGCTGTCCCTACGAGCACGTGGGCATAGAAAATCCGGTGAAGTGTAAGTAAATCTGACTGACAATTTGACGCCTACCCTTTCTTGAACATTCCTTTGTGCGAAGCTAATCTCGGAACACCCGCCGCGAAAGGGGGCAAGGGAGCAAGAGGTACTGTAAGAAAGCCCATTGCCCCTTTTCCAGGGGCTCGGGCTACACAGTTAACGCACATAAACCTCCACCCGAGCTCAGTTCGGGCTACACAGTTAACTGGTTAAACTAAGCTACAAAAATTAGACTTCTGTAGGATAATTCGAAGTTTAGCTGTGGTCCCTTCAGCTTCGAATTATCCAAGTTCGACTGTACATCTTATGAATCACTAATTATATATTTTCAGCATTTATGTAAAAGGCCCCAAATCAGCAGGAAAATTTTCACAGACTGCTGCAATGAATTAGATTTTATAATTAGGTATTTCATGGTATAAACAAATTGTTCAATTTCAAAAGTACATTAGTAAACCTACTGAAGTAGTTAGGGTTCTGTGAAACAGTTCTTCTATTTTCCATAACAATTCAGAAATTGAAAATAACAATATCTCAAAATTGGCCTTTTACCTGGATGTTGACATATGCACTTTTGATAACGAAATTTTTTTTTAATTATATAGTCATACAATGCTAAAGAAACTTACATCTTTCTGATAGATTTTGTGCTAACAGGAGTGTCATCATCCCTTTTAAGGACATTCATTTCAGAAGCTGAACTTGTACGTCTAGTGATAAACAAATCATCATCAATCAGAGATGAATCTCCTTCTTTCAATTCTGGTTCAAAGCAGTCCATGTCTTTAGTAGGTGAAGAACTTTCAACCTCAGGTAGCTTCAGAAATATAATTTATATTAATACAGGAGTATAATAGTTGTTTTAGCTGTTTGTAAAGAGGATAAACAACTTTTAAATAGTTTTATTTTATTTATTTAACATTTGCTTAAAAATGAAAAATATATCTCAGACAGTGAACACCTAACTTAGATTAACTGCTTCTAAAAATCAAACTCATCAATTTCAAATTTTATTAACTTCAATGCTTATTTAATACATACATCTAAGTTTGAAAAGTAAGAGTAATATTAAAAACCATCTCCTGAGATTCAAGCAAAGTTACGAGCTCATCCACCAAAATCTAACATATTTAGCTAAAACAACTCTTTAAAATAAAACTAATTGATATAAATAGCTAAAAACTATGTTATTCATGTTTCATTTAAAATACGGCCCTAATTTATATGAACTAAGGTAAGGTTAGGTTAAGTAATAATTTATTCAGCCTAATTAATATAAATTCACACAGTAACAAAAGTAATGAAAGCTTTATACGTTTCTTCAACTATTATTTTAATAAAAGTAGACCTTCTGAAACATGGTAAAAAAAAAAATCCTGAAGGGGAAGAGTACAAAAGGCAGGCAAAACAAAGAAATTTTCTGGTGAAATTTGAATAGTTCTGTGACTATAATTACGGAGCTCAACAAAACAAATTTCAAAACTTGATAAACAATGAGTATCACATTGAATTTTTTTCACGGTCATTTTTTGTGTCAGCATTTCTCACATTAAAGTAAATGCTAACAAGCTAAAAAAATATCTGTTAGTAACTCATAGGAAAGAAGGAAAGATTGCAGATACAGGGGTGGGAATAGCAATAAAGCATTTTAGAGCAGAGAAATTGCAATTTTGGAGTAAAGAAATATGCCATTGGCACTGCTAAATAAGAATAATTTAATGCATAATAATGAAAATTTGAAAATTTATTACTGATTGCACCATATATAATAAATCTTTAATTCAATCATAATTAATTTATAGAATTGCAAGAACCATGAGAAAAAATATTTTGGATCTATTAGATCCATTCAATTCAAACCGTATACCATGTGCTTCACACAAAGAGGCCAAAAGAGCCAACAGACCAAAATCTAAAACACCGAAGGAAGTCTGGATAGAGAACTCGGTAAATTTCTGCACACAAAACGTAATAAGGTGAGGGATTTTAGCGGCCAGAAAGGTCTAGTCCTGTATCTGATGGTCTGTGAATTGTATAAATGTTTATACACTGTGTGAGGAAGTAAAGTATTTTTATTGCTTCTGCACAGAATAAAGTTCTATAGGACTATCAACTATTAAATGACTAAATTGGTATATAAAATGCAAGCAGATTATAAACTTACCTTAACTGTATGTTAAATTAACATTGTCCCTCTCTATATATACATAAAAATATTGATTTCTATTTTAATGGTGTCAGTTATAATAATAGAAAGAAATATAAATATATATATTACTAAATAAATGTTTTTATTACTAAATATTAAGAATTTGATATTGTGCCTTAATAATTTAATACTTTAAACATCTCTTTTCAACAGATAATAGTTACATCTCTCAACAACTATCCACTAGTTATAATTTTCAAATCTGAATTTTATTATCTCGGAAAAATCCTGCTAAGTTTTATAGGTTGCAGGATTAGAAAAATTGGCTACTAAAAGAAAATAAACCAAATGTAAACAAAATAAAAAATCAAGTGTGAAAAAAAAGTAAAATCTTTGATATGTTTTTTTTTTTTTTTTTCAAACTGATTATCGCTGTAATGAAGAAATAAAATAAATCGTGCTAGATTAAAAAAAGTAGTTTTTTGACCTTTTCAAAATGAACCTGAATGTTAACGAAGTTTAATCTTTATTTTTCTGTTTAATGATTTTTTTTGACTGATTGTAACAACTATGTTATAGACTATAAAACTGAATAAAATCGACACATAAAGACATTGGAATTTATAATTTAATTTCATAGGGTTTGATAGTCAATCCTTAAAAATATCGGAATTGCGTTTCTATTCTTAAACTAAGATTTTAATTAAAAGATATTTAAATTTTGTTAATTTACCTTATCACAAAATTTAATCAACAGCTGAAAAGAAAAAAATCCAATTCTAGCAAAGGATGCCAAAAATGCGTGAAGAAAAGAACGTATGCGTTCTTTCGCGTGCACATGGAAAGTAGGCTTAAGTAATGTTGAAACACGGCAATGATCAAGTAACAATCATGAAACTCTGGATAGTTACATCTTGTATCGCGAGCATACTCATCGGCAATCCGAGTTTCGTTATTTAAGTCCGGTATTGTAATGAGTTTGCTATCTTTAAAGAAGAAAATGAATAAAAAACCTGAATTTTCGAAAAACTCACTTTAAGAGAAAAACGAATTTTTTCGTGAAAAATCGGAAAAAGCAGAACTTTAGTAAAAATATAGAAAGTGGATACCCACCAGGAGGAAAATTGACGTTTCTCATTCCTGTAAACGGCAGCTAATGAATGAGCGAGGAAATTGGATCTGTTACTGCGTGACGCCACGTGTTTAGTCTATGCAACCAAAAATAGAGCACATGAGAAGCATGACGTCACGAAGAAGAAAAACAACTTTTGCACCTGACTTGGAGGATGTTTCTGCTATAGTCCCTTTATAGAAGCTACGCTTCAGAGTCCCGCAATACGAGTGGAATTTCTTCGAAGGAGGGTTGCTGCCGGTGAAGTGGCGATACAGCGCGGGCAAGAATGGCTACGTAATCGCTCACTTCATTCTCCTGTTTTTAGCTTGCTTACCAAAAAACCATACGATATGTATTTTTTCTTTCTTTGCACAAAAGTATCCTCAAACTAGGCTATAAAGCTTCACTTGATTGTATTTCTGCAGGTTTTTTTCTTGTGATTTTGATGAACGAAAAAAAGTCTTATTTATTTAAATATCGGTAAATATTCATGAGAAACAATTTCCTCGTGTCTTAGAAGATAAAAAAAAAGATAATTTTTTTCACTTTTTTTTAATGACCCTCCCCTTGTATTCGTGCTTGTCTGACATAATAAAACAATACAATCATATTATTATTAATTTTAATGAATAAAAATCTCACAGGATTTTATAACTCAGTATTTTTTGGAAATTAAAAGTATTAAAAAGGGATGCAAGCAATTTTTGTAGCATCAAAAGACTTACCTTACCGAAAAAGCAGGTTTGAAAAATAAAGTTGCATATAAACTTCAATTTAAAAAGGTTAGTCACTTTTACTTTTTATTCCTAAACAAATAACAAAGTAAAATTAAATAATCGATCGTTACTTCCAGCAAAAACTTGGCAAGCGTTTCTGCCGCTAAATGAGTTACAAAACGAGCCGATGTTTACGCACACACAAGCAAAAAAGAAGAGATATTTTAAACTATCGAGTGCTCTTACCATGGTATAGTCAAGTGATAATGAGAAAATGAATAAAAACATATCGCACAGCATAGAAATAAGCAAATTTTATGAAAATGTTAAGCAATAAATGAGTGGAATTCAAGGGTACAGCTAAATAAGAAATTGAGGGGCCCCCCAGAAAGCTGTGAATATAAATCCCAGTGGAACTCTTCCCAGTGGTGTATGCGGTGAACATCTGAGAGGCTCAATTCTAACAAAAGTCATTAAGTCACATTTTCGCACAATAAACACTTAAGATTAAAAGTGGTTGTAAAAACAAGCTTCACTACTTCTGCATATCGGAAGATTTGATGTGCTTCAGAGAAAATAAATAAGCCAAAAACGTCTCTATGGGGGGGAGGGGGGGCTTCAGGACTGTCCCAAATAGGACAAAATGCAACCACTTCCTAAAATCGTACTGAGCTCAATTCTCCAAGGACCAAAGGAGAAGCATGCTAAAAGGATTTGCCCCTGAAAGAAGGACCGATACATAGTCGGCCGAAGCAAGATTTGCTAAAACCCTCGTGACGAGAAGTGGTCGTCGCAATCAGTTTGGGAACAAGTTCTATGGCCGCCCCACTCCCTGGGTCGACCACTTCTCGGCCGCTACAGTTTTGGCACACAAAGAGCGACCGACCCCTTAGTGCCCAACCAAAGAATGGGTTAAACAAAAGTATGATTCGGCCGCAATATTGAGAAAAAAAAATGTCGTTTTGGAGCGATAATGTGCATATTATGTTTTGGAACAAAATGAGCAGCACTTGAAACCCTGGTTAATTACTTTTTGCATCGCGCGTATACTTATCGGCACTCTTAGTTTCGTTAATTAAGTCAAATACTGGAATGAGTTATTTTATCCAAGATATTTTTAAGAAAAAACTGAATTTTCGAAAAATTCAATCAACGAGAAAAGCGAAATTTTCCGTGAAAAATTCGGAAAAAGCGGAATTTAGTAAAAATAAAAAAAAGCGGAAATCCGCCAAACGACGGAAAATTGGCATCCCTGCATTTTGAAGACACGTCGTTTTTTAAAAAGCGGGAGAATTAGAAATAAGCAACTTAAAAGAATGAAAATAAAATCCAATCAACGAATTTTCAAGATCGAAAATTTTCATTTTCGTATATTATTCGTAATTCCGACCGAAATTTTCTAAGAGAGCTAGCTCGTTTCTGCGATAACGAATTTTGTTAGTTTATGCTTTTGTTCTTAATTTATAATTTCATTAAGAATCCATTTTGAGGGGGCACTTATTTGATCTGGGTCACTTATTCAGTATCTTACAGTATATACTTAAATATTTAATAAAATTAATTTTGGGTTTAATAATACTGTTTAAAGAAATTCGGTGTTTCATTCATTTTCCAACCCTACACACCATGTTTTTTTTTTACTTTAGAATTGAAAATTTAAAATAAAATTTCTGTATGTAGACGAATTTCAGTATAAAAATTTTGCAAAGGAAAAAACGAAGCACAAAATTGGAGGAGGGGGATGACCTATATGCGCTGCAATAAGCTATAGAGTGATTTGGAGCAACTTGAAAATCTGAACATTCTTCTGGATTTAAGTTCAACTCTTTTAACTTAAACACTAATGAAATTAATAATTTATTAATATATATTCTAAATCGTAAATACGTTAATTTCAGAGTTCAATTACAGTAAACTATCCATTGCTCAGAAAGTGTCAGAAGAACCGGAATTCTCGGTTTTCACGGAATTGATGAAATAAAAATTGGAAAAACTTAATTGTAAGTTTTGTAATAATAATTAAAAACATTGCAAAGGTTTTATAAAAGGTTTATTTTGTGATTTTTATTAATTGATCAGAAATTTGTTACCGCAAAAACGAACCCTTGACAAAAAACGTAAAAAAAAATTTCCCCAACAAACGTGCCGAAAAATAGAATCAATGTAGAATCACCTTAAGTGCAATTGTCGGATATTTCCTCCATTTTGCAACTGTTGCAAAGAGTGAATTAAGGATGATTTAGCATATTACCAAGTTCAGATGTTTAAGTTTGTTATGGTGCAGCTTGTCGCAAGCGCTTGCTGCAGTTCAAGCTGGTGCAGATTTACCACCGTAAAATACCTATTTGGGTCATTTTTAAGATTTATTCCATCAGCTAGCTGTATGTGTATAAAATATTTTTTCTACATGATATAAGAATGTAGAAATAGTATTTTTCACAGTACTTTTTAGCAGACCACTTCTAGTATAGAAACAATAAAATTTAAAATTTTTATCTTGCTCAATCCATTGTTGCGGGTGTGACATTTGTACGTAAATACTTGCACCATAATTCACTATAATTAAAGTATGTTACATTTTAGAAATTATTTGTTTTATATTTGAATGTAAGTAACCTTCATGTATCTGAACATGTAGTATCAACTGTCGAACTATATATATATATGTGTGTGTGTGTATATATTATACATAAAATAATTTGTACAAGTTGCAGGTGTGACATAAAAAGGACACACACTTTCACTTTGCTATATAAGTATTCAAATTTCTGCGAATTATACAGAGATGTACAATTTTTTTTTTTGGTCAGTAAACGCAAACGTATCTCCTATCATTTAAAAAAAAATTAAGGCGACATGTCATTTTTTATTTTTTTAATAAATATTTAACCTTGGGTTGCAGGTGTGACCCATACGATATGCACCTGCATAGTATTGATTTACAGGGACTTTATATTGCATGAAAATTTCATTATAGTGTAAAACAACTAAATATATAACATGCAAAAAATTAATTTCCGTTCCAGCCTTTGGTTTGCAATATTTGGGTCCGCAAACTTCTTTATATTACAACTTTTAGATTCTCAAAATTTGTTATTTTTTCTTGGCTAAATATATATATTAGCAGAAAATTGTTTCAGATAATCTGATCGAATGTCCTAGTTAAGAAAGTTCATTGATTTTGCAATGAAATGCTGCTTTTTTTAAGGTGAAGATATCAGCTTTACAGTTCTCCGACAATAATTTTTAAACTCATCTTACTAACACTTTTCTTCTGACCAACCAGTATTGCCCTTGTTTTTTTTACTAACTTGTCATTAGCAGCTCCTACTTTGACAGGTATGCTGGTGCTGCTGGGCATGGTCTGTATATGTTTCTGTTTTTACTTTCATCCGTCATTCACCAAGTCTTTTAATTGACTTTCAGGAATATAGAAAGTCTTTACCGTTTTCAATATATCTTTCGCACATTTTACAAACTCTGAAGCTATTCCCCCTACTGCTGATTTTCTAAGAACAACTAAAAACAACTGTCGTTACAGGTGCACCTACTCTTTTTCCGTGTGAGGTACCAAAGAAGGACCACATTGCCTGAATGCCATAGTACATCAGGAAGTGTGTTCGGGAAAAGCTTTTATGCAAAATTAAAAATTGCACTGCTCACCAGTTTGCAAATATATGCAGTATTTTAAATTTTAACTTAGCTTTAAGATGCTTAATGAGAATATCCATTGCCATCTGCATATTTTCTATGCTTCAGATTATCTTAAACTATTAATAATGACTTGTGTACATTAAGGAGTCTATTAACAGTATTAACTGTGAATGGGCTTAGTAAGCCACTTAGATCTCATTTCATATTGTGCTGCAGATGTGATATTGTATGTATAAACGTTATGCCTGTAACAAGAACAAATCACACCCACAACCTAAAATAACTATATATAAAAGATATATATAAAAAAATTCTTCATGCTGTTAAATACATCTTACTAAACTACCTTTAGATCAGAAGTTTCATTACAAATAGTTCTGTTGTTTTTTGTGAAATATATAAATATCACTTTTTGGTTGCAGGGGAGACATAATAATTCATCGAAATTTAGTTTTTAACCAATGAAAAACAGTAAATGTGCTCTATATAATAGGGTCTTTTCATTAAAATTTTATGTACACTCAAGAGCCAAAACATTATGACCACTCCAACATTTTGCTATGAACTCGGCGGGACGACGTGGAAGGCACGTGATCAGGTGGAAGTGGTATTTAACTGCTGCTGGAGAGTCTGAAGAATCATTCTTTCACTTACTTCGGTGCATGCTGGGAAAGGCTGTGGATCTAAGCGACTTTGATAGAGGCCAGATTGTAATGGCTCGAAGGCTAGGAACAAGTATTTCCCAAACTGCACGACTCGTGGTTTGTTCACGATCTACCGTTGTTATTACTTATACAAAGTGGATTAATAATGGTGAAACCGGCAGTAGACGACATGGAGTTGGACGTCCACACGCTATCAAAGAAAAAGGTCGTCGGAGACTGTCTCGCATGGTGAAGCAAAACCGGAGCCATACAGTGGCTCAGCTGACAGCCCAATTCAATGCAGGGCCAAGTAGAATAGTAGTGGAACACACTGTTCAGCGAACACTATTGGATATGGGGCTACGTAGCAAACGTTATTGACAGGTGGTCATAATGTTTTGGCTCTTGAGTGTATATGAAGTTTGAGTTGTGCAAAATCTTTTGCTCGATACAAGACATAAAACATGAAAGAATTTTACATGCTTTTTTTTTTCGGTACATATTATCATTACATTGATTAAAATAAGAATGTTATTATTGATTGAAAATTGTTGGTATTGATGAAATTTTGATTGTTGTTTTTATAAAATACCAAAATATAGGCTTTTAAGAATATGTCATGAAAAATTTAGTAATTTATAAGGAATTTTTTTTCCAAGCAAAATTCCACTTTTTCCTGGATTGCGCATTGTATTACATTTTTTAAAAGAGAAATTAGTAGAGAGGAAGCTGAAATACAGCTGTCCTAACCATTGATATATAATAGTAATTGATTTCTCTATGGTAATCCTAAAAGTATCTTATCCCTAGCAGCCACGTCGGCCGCAGATGCTTACAAGAACTTTTCTTCTTCTGCTAGGGAGTGAAAATGAATTATGTCTGCCAACACTGGTCACTGGTTTTACATAATTAATTACCACATTACCGAGTTGCCAAACATATACAGATTGGGTGTCATTTATTCCATAAATTAGTTTTACCCAGAGGACCATGATTCTATAATTGCTCTGTGGTATAATCTAATTCTCCAACTCATGCATCATTCTTGACTTTTTCTTGGAAGTCAAGATAGGTTCCATACTTCACTTCCTACCCCTTATATACATAAATAATCTGAAATCATGAGAAGAAAGCAATAAACATCCGAATTGTACAATATGATGAGCCTGAGCACATCAAAAAGCACAATTTTAGTAAACAATTAGCACTCAGTTTAATGAAGTGAATTGAATCAATGCACCCTCCACTTTATTATACTGCGATACTCCTAATTACGAAATTTAAAATGTGTTATGCAGGAACACTGCTAAAAGCCTATAATTTCTTCTCTTGCACATTCCAAAATGTACTCTAAATAACACTTTAAGAATGTTTTAGTAAGATGTTAAGAACAATATAACATTTCTACTAATTAAAAACAACTGTCCAGATATCATTACCATGTGCTTACCATAAATAGTTTGTAACCCTTTTTGAACAAGAAAATTAAAATTTTACTAAGGCAACATTGTTTACCAGTGAAGCATGGTTAGAAAAGAAGTACAAACAGCTATCTTAAGCTTTAGTTGTTTTTATTGAAGATGCCAAAGCTATTTGATATTTAGTATTATATTGTACAGCATTGTCTGTTTCCTTCATTTGCTGGATGAATTTAGAAATATATTTATTCAACTGATTAAATTAAACCATTGTATTCTTAGTCAATGTTTTTTCATGTTCTGATTGAGTAAATATTTAAGTTTATCAAATTTTTTTTCTTTGAAATGGCATGTCGGTTACTGTACTTAGTAACTGACCTGACAGAAGAAATTATTAAACTATCTAAAACAATTTTTAAAATCAAAAGACTATTACATAAACAAAGCAATTTTTCATTTATGTTAAACATCACTTTTAATTATTTTGTGATTAAAATACTTTTGAAACTGACCCATAAATGATGAGAGTCGAAATCTGTGCCCACTTCAAGTAAGCATTTGATTATTATGTACTTAATCATAATTGTGTTAGTGTTTTGTGCTTCATGACTGGCAACAGTGTGATCAAATAATCAGCTAAAAAAGTGAACAGTTTTTGGCCTTGCGTGAATGGAGCTACATAAATGTTGTTTGTCTTGTTCACAATCCATGATTGTTCCTTTAATATCATTTCTAATGATATCTTGCTTCAAAGTGCGAAAGATTCCATGACAAAAGCAAGCTCAAAACACATGGATTTTCTTTCACTTGCTATGTTCGAACAGGGATACTTCCAACTGATTGGTAGAAAAAGGCAAATGGAAATGGAATACTATTTCAAAGCAATACAAACTCATAAGTACATAGAAGAAAATTAGAATGTAATTTAGCAGTCTTACCGCAGCATTGTTACGTTTTTCTTCCTCTTTATCAGCAAGCTATAGGAAATAAGACATAAAAACTCTTAAAATTTCATATCTTGATTAATATTTTAAAAAAGGATACAAACAACATTGATGAAAATATTAAAGGATATAAATCTTTAAAAATTACTTAGATATAATTCTTTAAGTTAATGGAACAAATTGATTAAGTAGAGCAAAAGTGGCATGCGGAACATAACTGTACTACGACTGTTTTGGTTTACCTCTTTTGTCGACTCCTGGATCACTAACAAATGGAAAAAGTCATGTTTTGTTACACTTTATGCTATAACTGTTGATAATTGCACATTGTCAATCACTGTTCCTCTAACTTAGGCCACTGTTCACAGCACTAGCACAAAACTTTGAAAATAATCTACGAAACTTTAACTCAGTCTATAATGTACAAATCACACCTTATTAACATTTTCATCAGCTTCCGACACATTCCGTCAAACAATGTTCATGCACAACTAACAATATATTATTGCAGTATATTACACATTTGTTTTTGCATCATAGGACAATTGGAGAAACTTCTCCACACATTCCAGTAGTTCTGTATGGAGTTGCCCTAATTACTGCTATAGTGTTATTTACTATATGGCTTATACAAAGACACTTCTTAAAATTATTTAGTGAAAACTTAATAAAGATCCCAATTATTTAATGGTATTGGGAAAACAAAAAAAAAAAAACAAATTTAACATTTATTGAAATCATCCTCACTCGTATTATTATTATTTGACTTATTATGTTTCACAAATAAGCTAATAACATCATATTAAATTTAAACTGATTATTCAACTGTCAAATAAAATACATGTTTCACTAGTCCCCTGCAGTTCTTCTATAAACAAATACAACTAAATTAACAGTTTTTTCCCAAAACAATTAATAAATTAGAGCATTAACTATTCAATATCAATAGAGAAATGTGTCTCACGCAAAACCAAGTTATCTTATAACCTATCCAAAGAAACACTATTTTCTTGACATATTTTTCTCCATAATAGATCATAATTGTAATTATTTTTGAATTTGAATATATATAGCATATGTGTGATCAAAACGAGGTGTGATCAAAAAGTGTGCTGAATGAATTTTTATACTAGCAACTACTGATGCTACAATACACATGATGTAATTTGCACAGTAGCATATTATGGATTTTGAACAATGCATTAACATTAAGTTTCGTTTCCTAGTTGCAAAAGAGTATCAAAGAAGCTCACCAAATGTTAAATAATGTGGTAACTTTGAAAAATGTATACAAGTGGTATGACCGATTTAAAAGCTGAAGATGAGCAGCATTCTGGAAGTCCGTTAACCTCAAAAACGAATGAAAATGTGCAAAAAATGGAAGCGATGATTCGTTTCAATAGGCGAATGGCTATTTGAGAAACGATATGGGAAGAAAGAGGACATAAGATGGGTCAATGGCTTCCTTCATCATGCCAACACGTTCTGCCACACCTCCCTTCTTATTCGCAAGTTTTGTGCCAAGAAAAGTTTTCCTGTCAAACCACATCCACTTTACTCACTGGATTTAGCATCATATGACTTCAGGACCTTCTCAAAAATTAACCATTTTGACAACAACATTGAGAGGGATACGATTGAGCAGTGGAAAGCCATTCCAAATGGCACCTTTCAGAAATGCTTCCAGTCATGGATTCAATGTTGAGATAAGTGCATTGCTTTGGACAGTACTTTGAAGGAGATTAAATCAAATTATATGTTTTAGATAAAAATTATTACTTGTTTTAGGTAAAAATTATTCACTATATTTTTTATCACACCTCGTACACACATATTTTAATTTTCAAAAGTTTTTTGTTTCTTTTTATTTAAATCATAAATTTGGTTACCAATGTTCTTGAATTTAATAATAGTTTTAAGTTTTTCTTTTAATTTAATTATTTCCTTTCTTTTGTGAGACATCAACCAAAGTATTTCATAAAAATATTCCTGGCCATAGTTTTCATACCTTTAAAAATGTTTCGAAGGAACTGAAAGAACTTGAAAGAGATTTCTTGGCTTTCTGACAGAGTGCGTCCAGTCTTGAAACTTTATCCTTTAAGAATACTGACTAAGAAAGAAATATAAAAAAATAATTTTTAGATTAAATACAGCAAATAAATATTTAGTTTAATCTGTGAAAATATAGAATATAACAGCTGTGGCAAGATTTATAACAGTAAACATATTTTACCATTGGGGGGGGGGGATCTGAAGCAAGGCAAACAATATTTAATCTCATAATAATTCCAAGAAAAAAATGTAAAGGCAGAAAATGTAGATATCAATATCAAATTAGTTAGAATGGACATTTAATTTTTATTCCATGAAAGAACCCAGTAAGGTGGCCCATATTTCCCTCTCCCCCCCCCCCTAATAAATTAAAAACCAATGCCCAAATTTCAATTCTGTATTTTTACTTGATCCCAAAGAGATGTGAGAAAGATCAAGACTTTTCAACAAAAGTACAAACCAAGTTGGAAAGGTATTTTATTTTAAAGCTTATCTTTTGACTTTTATAAAGCCTTATAAGTTTCGATATATTTGAGTTTTTGCAGTTCAGCTAATCCCTAACACTTGTTTGTAACTGCAATACTTAGTTCAATTTTATTTTATACTATCAGTTCTACGGGGAGATGGAAATGGCCTGCAATAGCAAAGTAAAATATTTTAATGTTTGTATTGTCTGTTGCAGACAACTTGAAAAACTTAATTAGGTGTTATTTCAAAGTATAGATAGTCTTTGGTAATTAAACTATTTTCTAGTACTAGTAACTAGTACTTCTAGTACTAGTAACTAGACTAGTAATTCTTGGGGAATCTACACAGCCATCAACTGAAAACACTGAATATGTTGGTCCAATATTAAATGCAACACCTCATAAATTGGCCAAGGCTTTACTTCAGACAAAAAAAAAAGATGTTGTACATTCCCAAAAACATTCATCCTCTATCACAGAAGAACAAGGGTGATACTCTCTGAAAATAAATTTTCTGAGCTTCATGCAAAATTTTGGGCAATATTATGTACCATGAATTGAAAATAAACTACATAATTAGGTGGACATTCCCACCCCACACAAAATGCATATATACATACATATAAGCTCAAAAAAAAAAAAACAATTAAATGAAAGATCTATAATATTAATATAAGAAATCAAATTCTTCCAGAAACATCATTCGAAGTTTTTTACAAAACTGAATATTTTGCTTGTCTCAAAGTAGAAAGAGCAGATGTCAGTCCGTCAAGCTAATCTTAAAATAATAAATCAGAAAAACAGTTTCTTTTAAATTTTCGGATCAGAATCACCCATATCCAGAAGATCTACTCATAAAAACGCCTGAGCTACCAAAGACCAATGCACTCAGTTCATTTTAGTATAAATTTACTTAAATAAAAATCAAATGTTTCAATGAAGCTCTAACAGTACTAAGCAGCTTTTCATTTCTGACTCCCATTTTTAAGCATAAGTACAGTCCAACCTGTCTATCCTGAAAACCTATCCATCTCGACATTTTAAATTTTCCCTGCATTTTTGCCCTACATTCAACGTATTTTCCACGTTTATCTTAAAAATTCTTTTCCCAAAATCTCTAGATCTTGAGTTCTGGTTTTGCTGTCGTTTTTGAATTTTAAGCCAAGTGACGTTTACAGCAGCAAACAAAAAACTTTCCTTGACTCAGCAACAGTTTCATTATGCTCCAAAGCAAAGGGGACAGTGGAAATCAGAGATAAATATGTTCTGGGAATAAGTTTTTCTAGGAAGCCTGATGACAGTGAGTCCTTTCTTGTATTAAGAGGTACAGAGACTTGGTGGAGAGTGCAATCCACAGGTTTAAGCAATGGGATGAGCTTTTCAGCTTTGTGGTCAGTAGACATGAACAAAAAGGTCATTTAACTCTGTTATCTGGTTTTGGACAGTTCTCTTTTCAATTGATTCCTAAGACGATGATAGACATGAAAAGAAAGTTGAATGTATTTTTGGTTGATTAGAAAATGACATTCTTGGAATTTTTGGACAAAAACCCACTAGGGAAAAGAATGAAGTTGCTGCCAAGTTTGGTATTCCTGCTACCACTCTTTCCACCATAATCAAAAACAGAATCTGTGGAGCAAAATTTTCAGTAAAACTAAGTTGGGAAAAAAATCAGATGTCTTCTAGATGTGGATGAATATGTTTAAAATGGCTCAGCCGATGCAAAGACCAAGGAAATCCATGCTGTTGCAAATAAAGTGGAAGATTTTTCCAAAGAACTTGGTAATCGCGAAGCATTTAAAGACAGCAATGGGTGGCTGGAAAGCTTTAAAAGCAGACAAGACATGACCTTGTTTTTCAAAAACTTTATTGTGAAAGTGTGTCAGTGCTCAAAAATGTTTGTGAAGATTGGATAAAAGAAATTCTTTCCCTTACAAAAGATTATAAGCCAAGGGATGTCCTCAATGCAGATGAAACAGACATTTTCTTCACTGCCAGATAGAAGTGGAGCATTTAGGGATCAAGAGTGCAGAAGGGGCAAGCAAAGCAAAGTCAGGGTAACAGTTCTTTTGGCCGCTAATGAAAATGGTTCCAAAAAATTTCCTCCTCTGATGATCGGACAATCTGAAAGACTTGCGTGTTTAGCAAAACTCTAATCTTATCTATCAACATACAAAGCAAATAAGAAAGCATGGATGATGAACAAATTCAATGACTGGCTGATATTGGCAGACAAGTCTATACGTTTGAAAAAATGAGAATACAGTAAAACCTGTTTTTGTGCGGTGGATAGGGACCGCATAAAAAAAATCGTACAAAAAAATATTTGGAAATTTTATAAATTCTTACATATAATAAACAACTTTGTACGATATACTAACTAAAATTTTTTTTATGCGGTGGATAGGGACCGCATAAAAAAAGTCGGACTTAGAAAATACATCAATGATTTTTGAAACAGATGAGATAATGCTTTCAATTAAATTAAATAATTTAATTAGACAAAGAAATTGCAAAAATATTTAATTCTTCATTGTACATATACATGGAGAAGTTTTCAAATTATACATTAAATAGTTTGCTCCTACTCGTCGTAATCCAAAACGCGCATCTTCTTGTGACGAATTGGTTGAAAATCGCTTTCGTTGCTTGAAGATAGGATTTCAATTGATTTCTTTTTTGGTACCATGAAGTCAGTGATCAGTTTTTGTGACGACGGTCGACTGGTCAATTGCTTGTAAACGTCGCGAAAATGAGACATGCATGAGCTCAGTTCTTTTTGGAATTTTAAGCGTCTTTCCGCATTGGTATCTATTTTAAGAAAATGCGTTTCCAATTTTTTAGAAATCTGGATAACCGCATATATTTTATCTGCTATAATAGATTCCGGTTCTTCTTGTCCATTTTCATAATCTATCAAACTATTGATAATGTCACTATCATCGATAGTTTGGTCCTCAATCATCTCGGCAAGGTCATTTTCGCCGAAATTATCAAAGCCTTCTCCTATAATTTTTATTTATACAGTAAGCACATGGGCACTTACCATGTGCTTACTGTATAAATAAAAATTATAACTAGTTGTCATTTTTAAATGTGTATATGTACATTGATAGGAAACATTAAACTGGTGCTATTGCCGCTAAGATTCATATACCGCATAAAAATAAATCGCACGAAAAAAATCGCACAAAAATAAAATCGCACAAAACCAATCGCACAAAAACAAAATCGCATAAAAAAAGACCACTCAAAAACAGGTTTTACTGTATTCTCCTTTTCATTGATAATTGCAATGCACATTCAAGTCACCCAGCTTTGAGAAATGTTACTGTAAAGTTTTTGCTGCCTAACACTACTAAGGTTACAGCCCGTAGATCAAGACATAATTCGCAGTTTAAAAGCTTTATATCGATGACACCTGGTGCATAAACTTTTAGAGGCTATCGATGAAGAAACGACCCTTCCAAAAAAAATTTATCCTGGATGATATGAGGATAGCTGATTATGTCTGGAGAAGTGTTACTCGGAAAACAATTCATAGTTGCTTCATAAAAGCAGATTCAGAATCAGATTCAAAGAGAGGAGTAAAAATGATGAAGAGTGTATTGAAGAGGAAGATGGGCAAGTCCACAAAAAGACTGAAGATAATGCCAATAGTTCTCAAGACTGGAAATCCATAAAGAATGGACTGAAATTGATATTCCTGTTAAAGAGTTTTTAGACATGGATGACTAATTCCCTGGTGACATGTGGAACCTAAGAAATGCAGAAATTGTAGAGAACTTAAAAGGCAATTAGGAAGAAGAAGAAAGAGATTGAGGAAAATAAGGATGCTCTGAAAGTCAGAGCAAAACGAGTAGAAAAGGCTATTGAAAGGTTAGCAAATTTCAGGAAAATATTGGTCAAGATGGATTTGCAGCTATTGCTGAACTTAAAAGGATAACAGAGTCCAACACAATCAGGCACCAAAAAAAAAAGAAAGACTTTTTTTTATTGTACTTGCTAAAGAAAGTTTTTGTCTTGCTTTTTGAAAGACTTGCAAAAAGGTAATGCTTAAAATTGATTTATTGTCGATGTTATTTGTATAAAATTTGTAAACACAAATATGGTATAATGTAATAGTAAAACGCCTTAACAAACCTAATAGAAAATATTTTTAACCTACAATATATAGTGTTTGTTTCAATTGCAAATTTTAATAGTTTTAGCAGACCCTTTGTATCTGAATTTTTTTCCTTCTCATAAGATTTGAGATAGACAGGTTTAACAGTATTTTATTTTTTTAACAGAATTATTTTGTGCTCACTTTATTTGGCCTGTATAAAAAAGAACATTGATTGAAAAAGATTGACAAATGAAGGGATTAAAGGATGAAGGAGACCAAAAAGATGAATAAGAGATTTAGCAGTTTTTAAGTAGTTTCTTTTTTTTAATGGTTTTTCTTCACATTATTGTACTGTTAATATAAAGAAGCTGATGCATTTTTGACATTTTTTTTTATTTAGCCAACAAATGGTTTACCCTGATAAAAGAAGAAGATTTACAGTAACAATTAATATAAGGTTATTATTTTGAAGTTAAGATACTATACTAAAACAAGATAATTTTACGTAATTAATAATATGATTTGACAAAAATTTAATTCCAGCATACTCCTTCTCTTTAATGAGATCTACAGTTTATTTAATTTTATTTATTTATTCAATTATTTTTTACAATCACAACTTCACTTTGTGGGGTACATGACAGATGCTGCATGCAATGATGTGAAGAAATATGTTCACAGTGGTGGATTTTGATCCCATTACTTCTCCATTGGTAATCTAAATTATTAAAAACTTAGCAAAAAATACATCTATCTGCTAGGGCCAAAGCACTATTATATGTTTGAACTCAATACTTGTTTTCTCAACTATAAAATTAATATCTTGTAATGCATACTTACATGGTTTTTCATATTTTGCCCAGAATTTAAACAATGTTCATGCTTCATTTGTTTCTGTTCAGAATACTCTCTAAGAAGCATCATTAGAACTTCATTCCTTTCTTGCACATCAGTAAACTCTTCATTCTAATGAAAAGTAGATAAAAAACCAGAAACATAAGAAATAATACAATAATAATAAGAAAAAATAATAAGAGGCTCTAATAAAAAGTACAGTAAACATCTGTTTAGCAACTATCCAGATGTCTAGCATGAAATGCATTTATTTCTGTATTAGTATGACATAAGTTATAGAAATGCATGCAAAGAAAAAAATGTATGTGTAAGTAAGCACTCTCCAATTATCCATTTCTTGCAGAAAAAATGAGGTTTTTTAATTGAGACAAAATTATAATTATTCAGTCATCCTTCTTTTGTGCAGAAAACTTTTCAAATGTGCAAAAATGTATATAGGAGTTTCAAGTTTTGCATCACTTGATTTATAATGCCTATATTTTTTCAGTCAGTTTGAATCATGTAGCCATGCAGCAATAGGTAAATTTGATAAGAAAGAATTCCAAAATTAGTACAATACTGTATTAATTCATCATGTTATGCATGGTTTCATGCTGAAAGGTAGGAAGTTGAAGAGAAAAGTAGTACATTAAGTTTACTTCGCAATGCAGCATGGCAAGTAACAAAGCTAACAAAATGCTTGGGGTTATCAGTAGATCTATTTCGAATAAATCTAAGGAAGTTCTGCTATTATATATAATTTCGGAAAGATCTCATTTGCAGCATCTTCAGTTTCAGTCTTAATGTCTTAAGAAAAACTTAACTTTACTGAAAATCATTTGAAGGAAGATTACTAGGTGGATTTAGATTATGATGTCAGACTAAAAATTTTTAATATGTATAGTCCCGAACAAAGGAGAGTTAGGGGGAGCATCATTTAGTTATTTAAAGTTAGTAAAATAGAAGAAGTTGATATGCTATGCTTTTGCACAGAAAGTAGAACCAGAGGTCATTGTTTTAAGCTTTTCAAATATCAATCCATCTTGAAATTTAAAAAAATGTGGCTACTTCAATAGGGTTGTAGGCATTTGGAATACTTTGAAAAAAGCAACAATTATTAGAAATGAGGTAAAAAAAATTTAAGAGGGATCTTGATCTGCCTAGGAGGTTGATAAATTGACAAGGAGCAGCCGAGTTGAGCCTAGGATCTGCTGCTGGTTGTCTCTTCTGTATTTTCACTAGTCATCGCTATTCACACATGAAGCCTTTAAATGCATATGACTGTAAGAAGCAAAATTGGAAATTGGGAGTTAACTAACACAAATGAAATGTGAAACACCTATCTGTTTTGAGTTTTGTATCTCTAACTGGTGCTGCCATTTGGATGCCATTTAGAAGGAAAAAAATAATGTTCCAATAAGATTCAAATTGTGCAAGCACTTTACTGAAAATCTTTCTTTGTCAATTACATCCCTTTGCATCTCATTGTGCAGTGCATTCAATCTCCTATTTATATATAGATTGCATCAATATTCTATTGAAAAACCAATTACTGTTATACTTTTTTAAAAAACTGGCATATTACTGGAACATAAGGACAAAAACAAAATTTTGTTCTCAGTACATTAAATAATCTTTTAAATCCTATTTAAATAGTCATGCATTAGAGCTGGAGCATCAGCATTTTGTATAAAACTGCTTTTGAAACACAGAAGTTTTGAATAGCATGAGGAGGGGAAATACAATATAAACATTTTACTGATGCACAAGTGTAAGATATATCTGAAACTGATACAATAAATTTATAACATTAAACAGTCAATGTAAATAGCAGTAAGTAACTTATATAATATTTGGTAAACGTGTATTATTTGGTGTAAGAATACTTCCCTGATTTGTGACAAGAATTGTTAGTTTTATGGCTTTTTAGTTAGAAAGAAAAATGCTTAAGAAACTTTAGAATTACCTGAAATTTTCTGGTTATATCTTCTTTGTCTACATTGGATAACTTTTGTAAGTTATTAAGAATGATAACATTTGCTTCTTCTGATGAAGAACCTGTACCAAAATACTGAAATGAGTAAATAGACATCAAAATATGCAAAGAACATTTGTAACACAACATGTATTGAAGAAAAAATGACCTTCTACAAAATGTAGAAAGACAAAAATATGAATCTTGGAGGGATCCTTTCCTATTAACATCATAATAAAGAAGTTCATTATTCTGTCCTTCAACAATAAATTACACTAAAGTAAATTTGACCCGACTCAAGATTGGCACATGTCTTCTAAAGTGGAATAAATCAAGGAAAATCCATCGAATAAACCAGCGAGAAGAAATAGGTTCTGGAAAAATAGCAAAAGTGCTGGTGGAAGAAAAAACTTAATCATTAAGAACTTTGAAAAAATATTTTCATTAAATATTATATAATCATATCACTTATACTTTACAAGAGCGAGAATAATTAGTACCGATGCTAAAAGTTTTAAGGGGACTGGGAAGACCTATACTGACAATGTTAAATTTAAACTAGAGGATGGTTTTGAGGAGCAAGAAGTCCCAGACTGTCCATTTTATGGTGCTGGATGTACTAAGGTATAAAAAACTTCTACTTTTTATAGTACTGTAGTTATTAAACATGATTTATATACAAAAATCTGTGTTTTTTTATCATATGTACCTGTTTCTCAAGAACCATACAAGATGTCAATATAATTTTTGATTTTTGTTTTGTTCCTCATAATATTGGGAACAATTTGAGTCGCAAAAATACAATAAAACATTTTGAAGAATTACATTTAGGCTATTAAAAATACTAAAATATTAAACAAATTCTAAGGTTTTACAAAAAAAAAAATATTACTAATAAAAAAAAATTTTAAAAGTGAAAATGTATACAACTTATTTTGTACAGGATAAGGTAACCTTAAAAACAAAACAAACTGCAAGTCTCTTTCATCTATGGTTGCTAAGAAACAGGAACATAAATTTGTGAAATTTAATGTTGTCAGTATAGGTCATCCCAGTCCCCTTAAAACATATCTTTGAACTCAATTCTGATGTTCATGTGAGTGAATGCATGCTGTAATGATATGCCTGTTTAGTCCAGTCAAATTAGACATTAAAATGGCAAAGTGGTGATGTAGTTCTGATTTTGCACTTGCTTTTTTCTACAGACATTACTCTAATGAAGACAAATTTTTCTAGTGTGTAATTGTTTGTTAAAAATGAGTTCTGCTGTTAATAAACACAAAAATATGCTTGTGGTATGCTTCTAAAGTAATATGGGGAGAATTATTTAGCTCATTTAATTTAAAAGTTTGAGTAGAAAACAATTTATATATTTTCTTAAGAATATATTTAGTAATCTTCATTTATACAGAACACCAAGTGTTTTTGCATACTTTAATTACTACAATAATAGATGCTGCTAAATAATTTAATTCTCATTTTAAATTAATGAAAATTATTTCAAAAAAATTTCATAAATTATATTAATTAACAGTTTAATATGTTTTTATATGTTTTAATATGATTACAGTTTAATATGTTTTATATGTTTTAATATGATTACAGTTTAATATGTTTTATATGTTTTAATATGATTACAGTTTAATATGTTTTCACGTATATATAACATCTATTGCATAATTTTAATAACATAATATTTTCGTATCAGCAATGAACTTCTTATTTCTCATAATTAATCAATAAACTTACATTAGTAAAAATTCATACCTTCTGTCTCGGAGCATAATTTGTGGAACCAGTACATAGGGCATGAATCACAGATTTGTTGCATTTGAGGATTTTTTGAGAGTGAGCTTTGATAACTTTGATGAGCTCTTCTAAATGCTTGTTTCAATGTTTGCATCATTTCATCCACCTATTCAAAAAAAAAGAGAACTAATTAAACGTTAATAGCATTCACTTAGGAAACAGTGGTTCCCGAACTAGGTGCCACAGCAAAAGTTGAGGAGTGCCATGAGGCACTCATGAGATCAAATCTTTTTTGTTGTTAAGCAAACAAAAAAGAATGATGGTAGCTATATTTAACCCCTGCATTTTAGTGTAAACTGTAGGAAACATATTGTCTGATTGCAGTTTATCCATTATAAATTTTTTGACATTTTTTTAAATACTGAAATACACGTTTTTTGGGGGGGGAGGGGGATTTTATTGAATCCAAGCTTATGAGCGATAGAGGATTAAAAAATTATTTTAATTAATTCTGAAATATGGGCATTTTATTTCTTTGTTACTATCTTGAATCCAAAAAATTATACAAATCTTCAAGTAATAGAGGGTAAAAGTACTTTTTCATATATTATAAATATTAAGTTATAATCAGTTTTTATGCTCTCACCACATACTTCTCTGATTTTTTCTCTAAAATGGGGCCCTAATACACAAAAATTACACATGTATATTTATTTACATCAAAGAGAGGATGTACTATATGAGAAAAGTGCAATGAGGAAATTCTGATTCTCCCAAGAGTGCAATGACTGTGACAACTTTGGGAACACTTGACCTTACAACATCATTCCTTATTAATTAAAATCACTTGAAAACTTATTAATGGTTGAACTCAAGATGGTACAGTATGTTGATATTACATTTAAAAATTGAATTCTGTACTGCAATTATTTTGAGATAATCTGTAAATAATAAACTTACCACGTTTTCACTTGCACAGCGAAAAATATAGCCAGCGTAGCAATCAGCACCAGATAGTGTTGATTCTCGGCAGATAAAACCAAAATGGTCAACATGCTTTATGCCCTGTGAGGAAAGAAAAAATTTTTGAAATGAAGTCACCATATGCATATAATTTATATAATTTTTGATCAGGACAGCACAAACTCAATGCGTTTTAGAAAAATACAAAAAATCAGCTTTGGCTTGGCACAAATGATAAAAGCTGGCTCTCTCTTATTTTTCTTTATAACAGGACTTTTGCTTTTGATTAGGAAAATAATACAAAGTTTAAATTTCAAGCCATTTAAAGGAAATTTTTAACCTTTCAGAATGCGCTGTGAGGAAAATACTCACACCTAGAAGGAAAAATAATATATTGTATTTACGTGGTCATAATATTTCACAAAAGCAGTATATCTATGCGATAAATTTTGAATAATATTACTTTTTTGTATAACATTTGGTGCTGAAAATAAATAAAAATGGTTTTTTAGTTAAAAATATTTCATTTGCCAGCATTTTTTGAAGGAAATACTTATTGCGAGAAAAATGCTCATGTGAGAGTTCTAGGGTCACTCATTTTGACGCAAATTCTGAAGGGTTAGTAATCCTCATTACTTTTAAGGTAACTGTTTTGCACCAGTGAATAAACTCGGACTCAAAAAAATAAATTCTATCATACAAAGTAAATAAAAATTTCATGACAATTTTGAAGGAAATTTTTTCCCATCAACATCTTCTATATTTTAATGACAAATATCTAAAGTTTAATACCAAAGCATGTAATTATTCTAGAGTGTCTACAAATTTTCAAAAGTGAAATTTCCCGGCTTTTTGGGACTGTTTGGTGGTACATCGTATATTGACTTTGCCGGAAATCAGATATTCGATTTGTGTGATGTATATGTACTGAATATTCGGCTCTGATGTTTGAAGCTTGTACATTTTATACATATTTTTAAACATCCTACAGCTTCCAAATACGTAATAATTTTATATTCATGTGTGTTTTCATGACAAGTTATAATTAAATTTAAAAAATCAAATTTGACATCCCGTATAACAGGATATTTTGTGCAATGGTTGTGTCTGATTTAAAAAGAAGTCAGATACCGGATATTCGATTTCTCCTGGAGAAAAATTCTTGTTTGGCCATATAAAATTTCTGTGACCTATTCAAAATTTGCGTTTTTTGCTACTTTCGTGACCTGCAGACATATGTACTTAAAATACATTAAAAAAAAAAAATGCAAGTAAAAAGTAATAGATTTACAGGATAGGTGGTCGGTCAGTTTTAACATGTTTTCAGTAAAATCCTGTCAAAGATGTCAATGCAACTGATTTTCTTATAAATATAGGCTTTTAATCAATCGTCACATGTGGGACAAAATTCTTTTCTTCATTGGGATGCCCCTATACTTTGTGTGCTACTATCTGTTAGAAAGAATGGACTTGGTCTACTCTATGGACATAATAAAGTTACTGTATTTTGCAAACTATAAGACAGATTTTACAAAAAAAAAATTTTTTAATTCAAACTATTTTTCCTTGAGAAACTGTTTCCAAAACTCATTTGCATTTCATGCTTGAAACTGATTTTAAAATGGGTGATTTAAAAAAATGTACAATCAAACAAGTGTGTCAACGAATAAAACAATTATGGTTTAGAGTGAGTGATAACATTTTATTAAATCTTTGATAAAATGCAGCACAAGTAATTGTTTTCTTGGCAATGAAGAACATCTTATATATGAAGAAGAGGACAATGATGATGACAAAAAGGGCGAGAAGAAGAAGAAAGTTCAGATGGTGATTTTCTGGGATTTTAAAAATCAGTTTGTCCTTGTAAAATTAAAGATTTTTAGTCTGGATTTGCAATCAAATTAAAAATGTTTAAAATATTGTAATTCAAAAAAATTTCTTAAAAAATTAAGGTGTATGTTATAATAGTCTGTTAAACACGGTAATCTGAAGATCATGATATATAGCATACCTGAGAACAATGTGAAATATCACTGAACTTCTTGGCCAAGAGCATTTGTTTCTTGCCCATCCCTATGAGGCATATTTCAGTAGTGCCAATTAGAAATAGCATGACTCGATTGATTTGACGTGCACCAGAAGGAACCGGGTTCGTGTAGGATCGGGGTCGCATAAAATCACCATCCGTTCCACTTCCAGTTCTATTCCGAAACACGGGCAGGGAAGTCTGCTTCATTCTCGGTAGATCCCCGCTGCATGATCGAACCCTGTCTCTGGTAACGACATCTGGCCCCATTTCTCGTAGGTCACATACGATATCTGTACAAGCTGGAGTATCTAAACTTTGAGTGTGAAAAATAAGTGAGGACGGAGGCATTAGGTTATTTTTAGAGTATTCTTCTTGGGGGTGAACCCTCTTGTACAAATTCTGAGAATGAGTACCAAGTGCATGGTCGAGGCTGGGTGATTTTGTCATTTGTTCTGAACACAATGGACTTAATGGAGATTGAAGAAATGGATCCGTGAAATTATCACAGTTTTCCTGAAATAGTAAAATGTATTTATTTAAAGATATGCACAAACAAAAGCATTTTGAAACAAATTTTTAAGAGCCCCCAGGACACTAAAAAAACTCGGAACTTCATCAATCCCACAGGAATATGAGGTTATATATATATACACACAGACCACAATATCAGGACTCTCATCATCCTATTTGAGGCTCAGTTAGCTTTAATTATTTGTTCATATTGAAACATTAGTTTCTTTAAAAAAAATGGGCTTTTACATGAGAATATACAGTATATATATATATATAAATACAAGGTCTAGCAGAATGGCTTATCCGTTTTCTGATAGCAACCAGGCACGTTGTAGCAGCAGATGACATTTGAGTCATGCATCTTTCAGCAGCAAGCTCAGCCATTTCAGTTGCAATTTTATCCAGTTTGAAACTGTTTAAGTAACTCAGGTAATATGAATTTCATAATATATAGAACATATTTTTTTTCATTCCATGTTACTAGCTGTGCTCAGTCATTTCAGTATATGATAGGGGGAGGACAGATTGAAGAAAAGGCCCCTAAAATTAGGGAACCATGGCCTTAGAGACTCAAGCAGTAATCAGGCCCTCACAACAATGTTTTATGCATAGTACTTACATGACTAAAAACAGGTATGCATGTGTTGCAATGCAATTCACTGTTGTTACTGCAGTTCAAGCTATCGACAGAAGTCTTTGTTGATTGCACATCCTTTTCTTGTGATTTTCTTAGCAAATCCAAGCTAAAAGGTAGACTGGATGTGCTGGCACCACTTCCATGCCGTTGCCTCCCGCTTGATACTGCACCATTTCGAGATTTTTCGATTTCATAGAGTCGAAACTTTTCAACTGCATCATCGATGAATCTGGGAGCAGCCCTTTTACCAACCACCTGAGAAATAATAAATAAAATTTAAATTAAGAACAGAAGTTTTATAGAATAAAAAAAATGTTAAATTATTCTGCATGTTTATCACTTACTATTTTCAAAATTAAAAATTGTAAAGAACACAGATTTTTGCAAAGTTGGAACAAAGACTGATGTAAGGCTAAACGATTCTGGAGTTTTTTGTTCTTTTTAATTCAAACTCAAACAAAAAAGATAGTTTTGAAATTGACGAACCATAACAACAATTCTCTATGCTTGAAAATAATAACTATGCAGTCAGTTTCGTAACTTGTGTCACTAAATGTAACTGAAAGCTGCTGCAGCATTCACCAAATATGAAGTTTGAAAGGCTAATTAGAGCAGACTGAATAAATAACTTTCCTGAAAAGGTCTTCATATTGACAACAAAGAGTAACAATTTAAATTTCTTTTTCTAGTTTTGAGATTGAAGAACTCATTTCTCTTATTCCTGTTTGTCTTGAGCAAAATACTTTTTTATTTGGTGGTGGGTACTTTTATACGACTGAAGATGTAGCTATGGGTAATCCCTTAAGTCCTATTTTAAGTGACATTTATATGCACTATTTTGAGAATAAACTTTTCAAAACCATAACTTTTCCTTTTTATGTTCGTTATGTTGATGATTGTTTTGTATTGCTTGAACAAAACCAGATGGATATTGATCATTACTTGCTTTTCTTAACCCCTTAACGCAGTTAGTTGCCTGTGTTTGACACTGGCAAAAGTTACTTTGTTTGTGTAATATATATATAGCTCTTACCCCACCCCCGCTCTTAAGTCAACCCCCACAACTGAAATTGCAAAAAAATAATAAGTTGCACTATACCTATACATTCATTTTCTGTCAAAAAAAACTATCATTTTTACCAGTTTTTTTCGGAAAAAAACTCGTGCTTTAAGGGGTTAATTCAATTGATCCTTGTATGCTATTTTCACTATTGAAATGGAAATTGATAATTCTCTGGACGTTTTGATTACTAAAAGTAATGATGAATTTATGACTTCAGTGTTTCATAAGACCTTTGCTGTGACGCTACCACCTCACAAGTGTTCTTCTCAGCCTCCAAACCAAAAGTTACCTTTTTTAAGGCTCTTGTTTTCTGCACCTTGAATATTTGTTCCTTTTCTAACTCTTTGCATGCTGAGCTTTCTTATATCAAAGCTGTGGCTTTCGATTGTGGCTATTTTCTCCTAAGGTTGTTGATTCTATTTATAACAGGTTAATTAAGCCTTCTCACTCTGGTAATGTTTCTGTGTGTAAGTCTGCTTATTCTATTTTACCTTTTTATCCAAAAATCAGTCAGTAAGTTGCTAAAATATTGAATAAGTTAGGGTTTGATACTGCATTTTCTCCTGTAAATAAGATAAAATTTACAAATTTGAAACATCCCATTGATTCTCATAGCAACTGGGGCATTTATAGTATTTCTTGAAAATGTGGTCTTTTTTACATAGGTCAGATTAAACGTGCCCTCAAGCACCATCCGAAAGAACATGAAAATTTTGCTCAAAGTAAAGAACTTGTGCAGTCTTCGATTCTAAGTACACTAAAAAAATGTTCTTTAAGAAATAAAAAATATATAAAGAAAGGAACAAATTTTTCCTTTTTTCTTGAATCACCCACATACACTAAGTAAACTTTCTGTTTACCTTTATAAAATTAGTTCCAATATTCAGTGCTAAATCTTAGATATGTTCGAAGCTTATAATGAGGTATCCTGAAATGGCTGAAAATTAATTAATCTATTTTAAACTATAAATTACTTACACTAAAATAATCAATAGAAAATCAACCAATTTTATTAACCTTAATTCGACCCAAATAAAGTACTTCATACTGCCGACAGTTATTCAGAACGGATTCGGCTGTAACTCCACTTGCAGGATTTATGAGCAGAGATTGTTTACTAGACATTTCCTTCGTCGCTTCTTTCATGGTAGTAAACAATTCCAGCACCTGAAATGAAAAGATTCTTGCTACAAAAATTCTATTAAAAAAGCTTAGTCATTTTGTTAAAATCCAGTGGCATAGGCAAAAGAGCAGGCTCCTGAAACAATCAAAATGGTAAAAACTTCAAAGAAGTCCTAAAGGTGGCATTGATCTCCAAGTTCGGGACTATACTAAGCTGTAATATTGTTCATTTTAGTTCCTTTTCTATAACAAGCACGGTTGGAGTGTGGAAATAACCTTCCATGTTTTTATAGTTATTCAAGTATATAATATACTAATTAATACACTATTATAAGTTACTAGCTGATCCTCCGCAGAGCATCAGCAGGCTGTAAGTTCAGCAATCAAGCTGGAGAATGATCGATCGATATAAACAAACTAAGGTGTTGCCACTCCAAAGAATCGGAAATTGCCGTTTTAAAATCATTAAAAACGCTTTAAAATTCGAAAGGCTTAAGAAAAGATCGCTAGATATAAAGTTGAGAACGATCGCTCGATATAAACAAACTAAAGTGTGGCCACTCCAAAGAATCGGAAATTAAAAATTGAGTTATGAATGGAAATACTTTTTAAGAAATAGAAATAAGTTTGTAAAAGTCCTTAACTGACGATAATAAATACAAATATTATCTTAATTTTTTATGCTAATAATTAAACAAATTTTTAAATAGCGTTTTACCAAAGTTTGATTTTTGCTTGTTGTCAGTATCGTATCATTAGGCAAAATTTAATCGTAACTGGTCCACGTTAAGTGAAATATATATATGTATAGCTTATATTATGCATTGAAATATAAATAAAAATTATTATGTAAAAACATCAGTTTTTTTAGAAAAATTATATGCTTTTCCACTTGTAAGAGCAATAGCTCAATATAATGGAGAACGTGATGTTTTCCTTTTGCAACAAAGGGGAAGGCAGACTTGGTGGAGATAAACTGGTTTATTGTAAATATTAGGTAAAAGAGAAATGTGAAGAGCCTAGAACATATCATGAATAAGCTAACGTAAGTTATTTAGGGAAAAATGTATTAAATTTTAATTAAAAGTTCAATTAACTTCGAATATTTAAATAAATGAAACTATTTCGAACAATATTCGAACAATAGTTCACTAAATAATGATATTTCTTTAATTTGAATTAAATATTCTTAACGATGCAAATGCTTACTAAAATATGTAATTTGCATTCAACTTTTGGGTAAAATTATCAAATTTATTGCATTCAAGGCAATACATAAAATTAAACATTACTTTTAGATGTTTTTTAAATCTTAAACATACTTATTTAAAGAAAGAAATTTACCAAAGAAAAAATACTTAAAAGCATTGTGATTACCTATTAAATTTAAAAATACTTTCAACTACATTTAATTTTTAGAAGTTTCATTTTTCGGGGAAAATTTTAATATTCTGCTTCAGCCAAATAGGAAAAGCAGAATATTCGGTATTCGGCCAAAGCACTATTCATTGCATCCCTTAAAAACAAAGTATTGTAATACATCAATACAAACTTGCGATGCTCTGCTTTTCATGCTGGATTGCACTTTCCTTTTCGCACGATAGGTAAACTTTTTACTTTTCATGAACAGTGGCTATGCAATTAATTATGTATGCGTGAGCTTTTTTTGTGAGCTATTTGTAGCTTTGAAATAAATGCATACAAACTCCATTGAAACTTCTTTGTGTTCCATAACAATGGATTTATTCAATTGCACAAATTATAAATATTAAAGTATTCCTGTGGGACTGAGAGAGGGATTTATATCAATAAATATGCAATAAAGAAAGCAGACATAACAATAAATCAAGAAGTTCGTTTTCAACTACTTTAAGACAACAGACTAGTAAATAATTAAATAAAATATATTTTACTGATTCTTACAATGTTAAAAATTTCCGTAAGAAAAAAGTAAAATAACCATTTATTTGATTGTTATTTTACCATATTTAATTAAAACAGTTGAATAATTATTAAAAAGATGGTACTCAAACCGCTGATTGCGAAAAAAATCGTTTATTCTCTGTTTATCCTAAAGAACGTTTAACTAACCGTAATTTTAAAGCGCTCAAAAAGAATCGGGCGTCCATCTTGGTTGCGAAACCTTACCGGTCATACGTTGTTTTAAAATAGGAATACGGATTTATCAGTTAAAATCTGAATGTGTATATAAAAAAAGAAGAAAAGAAAGTGGTTTAAGCAGTGGTTACTAAATAGGAATACATACACACGTAAATCAAAAGTTGGAGACATCGGATTCCCGAACTCTTTGCGAATGAGCGAACCCATAATTTGAGCTGCTGAAGCTTGTTTGTATTTTAATTATTGCAGCAAATAAAATGATTTTCGTCAATATACAGTAAATTTAGACTAAAAAGGACTTTGGATCCAATCAAAAACTGAAATCTCAATTTTAAGGCGTTTGCCGGTTGGAAAAGAAGATTTATTGATAAATAAACGGCCGCTTCACGTGGTGTAGATGGCCGAATGGCTAGAGAGCAAGGTTGATATAACGTACACCCTGGTTCGATTCCCGCACGCTTCGTTTACGGTTTCTACGCCTCGAAGATTCTACGCCTCGAAATGGTTCAAAAACGGTAAAAATTTTGTTTTGAAACCATTTTTAAATGGTTATAAAACCGTAAACTTTTGTATTTACGGCTTTTTAACCAAGTTGATTGGAAATGGTTAGGTCCCGTAAAGATAGAAAAATGTTCCAAACCGTAAATTTAACGGTGAATTAGATGGACAGACTGCTGCCGGTCATTTAACTGTAATTTCATGATGAAATTTCTAACAGTGTATATTCGATTAAGTATAATTTTTAACCCATTATTGAATACAAATATTCATTTGTTATGTCCCTAAAAACGTCTCTGAAAATTTCCTGCTGATTTTCATCCCCTGAAATCACTTTTGTCCATATATTGATGTTTAGACTATAGCCAAATACTATGATAATTTCATTTTTAGTGTAATAAAAACGCTAAAAACAAGTACATGCACGTGCGAAATTTTACTTATCTAATTTATTGTAACCATTGATAGTTGATTCTTATGTATATATTAGCGCTGATTCCGAAACTGACCTACATTTTTCGTAAGTTTTTTTTTTAGATATAGCAAATTTCAAAGCTTGCAAAAAATGCGTGTTCTAATTCAAAACAAACTTAAAAGGGTTCTTTTTGTATAATTCATTCATTTTTATATATGTCTCATATATGTATTATTAAGTGCAAACCTCCTAAGAGTCCCCAGGAAAAGGGCGGCGGTTCAATGACCCTCCTTAATTTCTGAGAACAATTTGCCACAATTAGTTTTGTTTTTCAAAATTCCGACTAAAAGGATTAAACAGCAAATCTATTTATCGATACATATCTATACTCACAAAGCTAGCAGAGAAGCAAGAAACGATGTTAAAACATTCGATTACAATTATTTTGTACACGTACAGAATGTAAAGGAACTCCCGTCGGAAACTCTCAAGACCCGGAAGTTGATATTAATGATCTTTTCTGCATTTTTCGACGGTTTTAAGACTTTTTCTACGTTTTAGCTTTTTATTTTTTAATTTTCTGGTTAAAATTTTATTTTGATTTATTCATTAAATTTTACAAAATAAATAAATAAATAAAAGGTTGGTGAACGGTAGAGTTGCGAATATATTGCTACAAAACTGAATAAAGACAGCTCGAAGAAAACAAAAAGTTTTGGATGCTGAAAAAAAGTTGCTTTTGTTTTAAAAGGAAAATATTCAGTGTCAATATGAAGAAAATATTTGTCCATAAGTGTTTCTGTTTCCCTTTAATTAGTCCCAACTATGTCGGCACGTAAGACGTTTTTCAAGATGCATAAACTTACTGTCCGATGGGGTCTTTCATTTAGTAAAAAAAATATTCTTAATTATTCAGATCAATTCAGATTCTCTCATTTAAGATATTAAAATTATCAAAACAGATATTTCCCAATTGTTCGTTGTATTGTTGTTATTTTTTACTCGTGTATTTTTTTAGAAAGTCATTTGATGACGTTGTTGTTACAATTTTTAAAAAGCAAACATTTCGACCTCAAATCTTAAGTGCATTTTTCAAAAAGACAAGCGCACTTTTTCAGTTTTAACGGCATCTTTTGCGTCATTTTTGGTAAATTTTTAGAGCATTTTTCAGGTCATCAACTTTCGGGCCTGCTCATTACAGATCAAGAACGGGCGCGTTCAACCCTTCCACGAAATCAACTTTTTATTTTTAGAGGTACAGAAGGAAGAGGAAATAATTCTCAAACGAATGAAAAAGTAGCTCATAACTTATGTGACACCGTGAAAGAAAATGCGCTCAGCACGTGAAAAGAAAACGAAGCTCGTTTTTTTCCTCCCAAAGAGTTTTTTGAAGAACCATCGACATGGCAACAGCCAAGATTTGGCTCTGGAAGCTGGGTATCTATTTTTACTTAGGTGTTGATGAAGCAAACACAGTTTTTTCATATAGTCAGAAAAGAATTATTACGATGAATTACACTGAATGCGCGAATGGAAAAGTGAAAAATCGAAAACTAAGGATTCATTTATTTTTACCATTCATTTACGATCCAATAATCATCGAGGGCTAGGCATTTACTCACATATTTACGGGAATAACACAAAAAAAAAATCTTTCCGACTTTCCGTTTCGCATGAATAAGATGGAGTTCTACAACGACTTTTACTTATCTTTATTGAAGGAAAAAGACAATATAGCAGTAGGTCACTTGGTTTGGTGTAGAGCAGTCAGTGGTAATCAAACTCTGTTGACTCACGGAAACCTTAAAACTATGCTGTTTTTTCTTAGGGGGGGGGGGATATTACGGGGATCAACACCATATTGATTTCAAAATTCCTTCTGCTTACATTTCTGTTGTGTCTAAATGCAAAAAGAAACACTTTTTTTTATCATTTTTTTCTGTTTTGATGTTTTAAGTAAAAAATTAACTTTAAAGTGGTTTTGGGAGGACCTAAGGAACCATTTAAAAATGAACGACTCTTGTAAAATATGCTCCTAAACTTGTGCACTTCGACAAAAAAAAAAAACACTGAATATGGCGAGTCAAAACAATTTTTCTCCCAAATGATCCCTAAAATTTAGAGAAAAACTTTCTTCGAAGTTCTGTATTTTTTTTTAAAGAATAACAAACAGTAATATCTCTTTAGCAGGTATTGCTTCTAGAATCTAGAAGCATATAATGATTTTAATGGTGAGGAAGTGCTCCAAAAGTGAATCCTTACCTTTAACTTTCGAATAAAATAGCGTAAATGCTGAAACCTAGTGATAGGGGCATAAACTGTGTTGCACTAACAAGAGGCGATAGGGAGAGAACTAACGTCAGGTTAGTTATGACGACAGGGGAGGTTTATAGCCTAAAACTTTTAAGCGGTGTTTTCAAAGCTATTTGTTGTGTTTTTTGTGTGTCACAATAATTCCTGTATGGTAATACGTCCTTTCGGCGCCGTATAAACGATGTACTCGGATGTCAAGGCCGAAGGGGCTAAGTAAAAACAAACTGGGGGTCCACTTTTAGCGCACTTCTTCTACCTAAAGTCACATAATGTATACTCCACTTCCAAAATACAAATCCATTTCCAGTTAAGAATTTAGAAAAAGTTTTTTGACGGAAAAATTTCTTTCGTACCTCTATAGAATGATAAAAATATCATTATTAGGCACAAAACAAATGTGTTCCCCAAGATCCCCTCGCAGAGCGACCAGGAATCATGGCAGTAAGGTAGAGCCTTCCAGTTTTAATGAGCACCGCAAGGGTGGAAGTACGACTTGGCTTAAGCGCCGATTATGTATTCGGATGACACCAGATGGCGCCAAGCGCCATCACAAATACGCCACCTTCCAATTCAGTTTAAAGCCAGGCTCATAGCAGAAAAAAAAAATGTAGAAAGAATAGTAGATTCAGTCTAATGAATTCATATGACAGTCAAAGACAATGTTAGCAGAAATAAAGTTCAA
Source organism: Octonoba sinensis (assembly GCA_038502835.1). Classification (NCBI taxonomy): domain Eukaryota; kingdom Metazoa; phylum Arthropoda; class Arachnida; order Araneae; family Uloboridae; genus Octonoba; species Octonoba sinensis. Next base: position 198,820,308 of record CM076598.1, on the reverse strand, counting down.
ACAAAAAATTTACATAATTTACATGACTTACGATTTTTGGAAACATTTGAAAAGTGAAGATTGTTTCCAGTATGCACACTGTAAAATTCAATACATTTTGTCACTTTTAAAAGATAGGAATATTTTTTCAACTGGAAAAATACCCTTCGTTCATTAGAAATTTTTTCTCTATTATTTTACAATGAAATTACTCGACTTAAGCAAAAACGTATTAAGTTGAAAAATACGCATGAATTATTGAAAACTGATCAAACTTTTTCCAAAAAATTAAAAAAAAAAAATCCATTAGCCTTGGCTCTGGTCTATCTCTCGCAGACACAGACAGGAAATAAAAGCAAGGGATTTAAATTTCTGTTGTCGTAAACAAACTTTCAATAATAATAACAAACTTGTAAAGTTGAAGACTGAAGAGGTAAAAGAGCATTATCTGCAACAGTTCTTTCACGTGAAAGGCACATGTGCAATACTGGCAATTTCCCAAACAAAAAAAACATACATGAGAAACGAACCAGAGAGAGCTGGCAGCAGTTAAGATAGGTAACAATAAAACCTATTTCTCTCTAACAAATATTAAGCTGAAATAACGAAGTGCTGTTCCACTCCAAATTAAATCATTGCAGCAATATGATTTTTTGAGCACTTTTAGCAGCGAAAGTAGAATTAAGTGGATTACAGCCCTCAAAAATCATAATAAATGATCCCACCAGTTGCATTTATATTTCGTCAGCTACTAATGTTGTGTAGAGAAAGGTGTAGAGTAAGAGAACATGTACGAACAGAAAATTTTTAAGTTTTATGAGTTAATGTTATGATGGTAAGAAGTAAGTGCATAAAAGAACTTAAAAATGTGATATGCAAGTCTGCTGGGCATAAATCTATTTGTAATAAAAATAAATGACAATCTAGCTGAGGGCCAGCTTGCACGACATCTAATTTCGCAATTACAGGGCTTATAGCGGGTTTTATGCTTACGAAAGTGACATTTTTTTTTCAAGAAAGAAGTGACTGTAATGTAACTAAGTTCTTCTAAAACTAAACAAGCCAACTTTCCTGCATGTGTCAACATTGATTCTCTAACATCAACTAATACTTATCTCAAACGGCTTAGACTCGAAATTATTTTAAAAACTAGGGGGCTGCAGTCCCCTGCTCGCCAACGGCTTACGCAGCTCTTTCGGATTGCATTGCGAGTTTGAGCTCGCTTCGCTAGCTCATTAGAAACTAAACTATTTTGGACTAGCTTCTATCAGAAATAACGTTCTGCATTGCACACAACTCTTTGGAATTAAAAACTAAAACACGTCTTCGAACATAAATGTGCATAGATTTTACAATGTCAGAACCTTGGTGAGATCTTCCAGCAAAACTCGCGCACCTCAGTCAACCTCCTAAATAGTACTCCATGACATTCAGAACATTTTATGAAATAAACAATTTCACTGATTTAGATTTTTTATGTTGATTTGAAGGAATTTAGGCTTTTCTAAGCTTATCTGATCCATTTTTAACTGATATCCTTTGAATAATTTCTTCCCAAGTTTTATTTGCATGTTGTTCTTTCCTCTTTAAATTCATTCGAGAAAATAGCGTTGTTAGGGGAAGGTCGGGTAGAACCGGACGCTTTTTTTACTACATTATTAAAAAAAAAAAAATACGGCTCATGTGGAACAAATTTCATTCCCCCTCTCCCCCCCCCCCAAGGTTAAAGTTTATTCTTCTATAAAAACACATATTAAAAACCCTGTTTCTATAATAAAAATATCTATCGTTTTTTTTTTTTTTTTTTTTTTTTTTGCACTTTTTGCAATGATTACTTTTTGATCAATTAAAAACGTGGAGGGTTGTATCGGACACGTAGAAAATTTATTAAAAGACACATTTGGCTTTACAAACAAACAAAAAATTATTAGGCAGAAGTAATTTAAGGGGAACGTTCAACTTTTCCAATGCTTATAGAGCCAATGTTATACATTTGATGACATAACAGTTGAATAAATATTGCTTCAAACATTACAAATTTTGGAAAATGAAATATAAACTTTTAATACAAAAAAAAAATTTCTTTAACTTTATAACAAATATCATATTCATAAAATACAGTTCCGTTCAAGGTCCGCACAATTTTCGTGAGCCCATCAACCCTTGCATATTCTGCACTGAATCCAACCTTCATCAAATGTTTCAGAACAGATGATGCAGTGGGTCTTTTGGCCACATTCTGTTTTTTTCTTCGGATTTCATTTCGGGAATCTTAGATGCAATAAATTTTGATCTCTCAGCTTTAGCTGAGCTGCCAGCTATTTTCTCCCTTTTTTTCCTTAAAAGTTGCTCTCGAAGCTTCTTAGCTGTAGATACGCTTTCCTTTTCTTCTCTTTTTTCGTTCAAGTTTCTCTTTGTAAGGAGTCGAAGTTAAAATTTCACTTCTTTGTCTCGCGATATATATTGGGTTACATAACTCTGAAATTGACACACCTAATATTCCTTCTATAATAACGCTTCATAACACTATTATAGAACCGCTGTCTCCTTTAAACGATAAGTAATTTAAGGATGTCTCTTAAACACGGTCTGATTAAATCTGGAACACCTTTCTTCGTTAGAAACTACAACACTTTTGTCCAATACCACCCTCGACAGTTTTGTCCAGAACAAGATGTCAGTTACCATATATATATGATTAAACTGATATTTATTGCCTGCAATTAACCATGTAATGATTGTTTTTTAAGAAATAACAAATAAAACAATTTATACCTACTTTCTGGTCAGCTATGACACTTAGAAGTTAATTACGGTCAGTTGAAACGCTTGTAAAATTACAAAAAGCTAAGCTACGAGCTAACAACGCTACCGTTTGACTCAATAGGGCGTCATATGAACTTTCTTCCTTCACTAAACACTACGGTGTCTTGAACTTAAGTGAGTGCATCTCATTTCTGCCTTATCATTGACAGTAACTGACATTGTATATGATCAGTTATTATAATTATGAAATAATTACGCATATTTTAATTATTAGAATTATTATAAAATGCAAACGTGAGGTCACTTCTAACGCTTATGGGTCCCTAAATCCTTAATTCGGCCCTGTTGACATAAAACAAACAAAAGGGAATATTTAAAACAGAGGAACGAGTGTCAAGGGCAGTGGGACAAATATTTGGAGTTCATCCAGCGCTAGTAGTTGTTTTTCGCATTTAAAACTATTTTAAACTTTATGCTCACATTTCGGAAAAATTTAATTATTGATACACATACATGGCTGTACAAATCCTATTTTAATTTCAACTACAGTACAATTCCGGAATCTTCTAGACTTCGTCAATCCCGAATTTCAAAATTTTTGGTATTTTAGAATATTTGCATTTTTCTTGTTACAAAACTATGCTACCCTCACTATGGGTGTAAATCGATAGATTTACATAAAATTCCTTGAGATATTTTTCAAATGTAGGTTAGTAAAGGATTCCGAAATTCGGACGTCCGGATTTGAGACGTGCTGTAGAAGTTTAAATTATAGTGAACATTTTTTTTCCAATCGTTAAGTGCATGAATAAGGAGCAGTTACTTTTTTGAATTGCTCCGCTCCGACTTCTACATACTTTTCTCCACCAGACCGCTACCTTTCAGTCGAAGCCTTAGGCATGCCGAAGCGTGGAGCTGGTGGCATACTCGTTCCGACTCCGCTCCATTTAACAGGCATCGCATTACCTATCCACTCCCGCAGTGGACCAGTCGGGTGAAACTCGGATCCCGCAGAGCACCGAAAGTGAAGCAACATTCACTGAGGTCAGTGGTTTGGGAGGGTGACAACCCTCGCAGCTGGTTGCTTTAAGACCGTGTTCGTTAAAGGGAGCTGGTGCACGCTAAATCGGTCGTGGCTCCAAGAGAAACGATATCTCTGGGGGTGCCAACCCCAGGTGACGGGAGCTGGTTCAAAAATGAAGAGACCTCTCAAAGGGGCGGAAGTCCGACACGACAACATTACCTATCCTGCTTTTTTTTAATCAATATATAAATTAAATGTGATTATATAATGTGATAAAAAGTTGTGTATTATATAATGTGATAAAAAAATTAAGTTACGTATACATTACTTATCTATCAATAAATTGGAAAAAAATACGCTCTAGATCACTGGTTTAGTCATCCTCATAAAATATTAAAACTTCAACTGAATTTATAGGTAAAAAAAAGTTACGAAATTCACATTCGAAGGTCGTTCGCAAGGGCATCTCACCATGTTATTTCAATAATAATATGTTGTTATCGACAATTTGCAATCCATTCGTTTGGAAGAATTAACTGAAGGACTAATTAGTCATTATCGCTACCCAGGATTGACAGAGGAAGAAACAAATAAAATAAACTAACGGAAGTCGGGGGGAAAAGCCAATACCGCATAGAATATTTCAAGGGAAAATGATTCAAGGCCCACGCTAAGCTTTCGACATCGCGCCAAATGCAATTCGGAGACACAAACTCTGATTTGGCAAAAGTATTGGAGAACTGAAAATTTTCTTGAATTTCCTTGTTTTCTCTTCAGTATTGTCAGCAGAACCAGATGACTTATTAAATCATCGTAATGTAAGTGAAAAAGAACGTAAATGGCTAATTCTATCTCTTTCAACACACACAGCTTGGAGAAAAATGTTAAATAAAAGCATATTTTGTTAATTTTAAGTATTTATTTACTTTGAACTTACTCGCTCACATCTAAAACATGTGATGTAGTTATATCATTGTAACCACATCAAAAGAGAATTTTTCACTTTAGAGAGAACTAGCACAATCAAGACTTTTGATTTCCTTCGGAACCCCCGTAGAAACCAAGGGTTCCAGGAACCCTGGTTAAGAAACTCTGTCTATGTTAATGGAAAAGCAAAAGACCAAGAGAAAGTATTGATTTCTTTGCAATGTCGTTAACAAAAAAACAAATAATTCAACAGAGACCTGAAATGTTGCAATTTCCTTTTTCCTCAGAGGAAATTAAAAGCTTTGCTTTAAATTTAAATAAATTCAAGTTAAAATGTTTATCAGCCTCTACAAAGCAGTAAAAAATAAAGATGGAAAAAAGCGGAGTAATCTCAATGGACCATGTTCCGCTATAATAAGGAAACATTTTAGATTAAAAAATAAAAACAATTTCATTTGCCGTCTACGGCTTTTATCGGATTTATCTATTGTTTGGTCTTTCACACGTTCCTTTTTTTTTTCCCTTCTTAAAAGTATAAATAGGTACCTGTTTTGTTAAATCAGTTTCAAAAAACTCCAAAAAGAAAGCGATATATCAAAACGAAATAACACAAAAGGGAATTGTTGAGACGCAATCGCTAATAGTGTTATCACCGTCAGGAAAACAAAGGATTTTACGTAAAAGTCCACTTTTGAAAACGGTGCAATCAATACTTAAGAGTACTTTTATTAAATTTACTCATGCAAATTTAAAACACAAGACAATTATGGGTTAATTAATGCATTAAAAAGAGCTAAAAAACGATCAGAAACGAAGCCCTAGGGGGAGATGGGAGGATTAAATGTCAAAATTAAAAATTTAGAAATAATTCGCGCAAATGATATGAAAAACAAACAACCATCAGTTTTGTTGAAAGAGATATTAGTGGTACCATTCAACAGATTCTGTTTTCAGCCGGCGTAATTTACGGGAGGGGGGGGGGGGATTGCATTAAAAGTCTCATACAATCTGACCCGATCCTAACGTTTGGCTTACAAGACATCTCGCTTACAAGCTATTTCAATTTCTTCGATAAGTATAGAACCACCCCGTCCATCGTACAGTAATGCACCATTTTTATACAATGAAACCTAAATTTAAACTTTTTCAATAGATAATTTATTATGAAATAATTGAGTAAAAATAAATTGTTAATTTTTCTTTGAAAACGACTGTTGTGTATAGTTTCGAGTTAATGCTGTGCTTTCCAGCCCAGAATGGATATTTACCGCCCAGAAATCAGGGGCGTTTGATCGCGCACTGAGCGATCCCCCTGTTGAGCGCGCAGTTAAGTGCGCCCCCTGTTTGCATTTTTGCTTAAAGCAATGGATGATACGGACGGAAAAGTGTTTTTTCCCCCGCATTTCTCGGGGGGGGGGGCAGAGCCCCCTCGGAACAAGTCAAAAGTCAAAAGCGAACCCCCCCCCCCCCCCCCCGAGAAAAACATTCAGATCACAATTTCAAAAAAAAAAAAAAAAGAAGAAGAAGAAAAGGGAAGGAGGAAGAACAAAAAATTAAAATTTTAAAATGTAGAGGAAATAAAGTGGCCTCTGTTTTGGGTAGTCATAAAACTGGTCTCTCACTGCCAACAAAATCTGAAACACAAAAGCTCCGCTCTTTCTGACACGACCTGTTCTGAGCAGGTTTGTTGAGAGTTGTGTCAGGTATGTCTGATTCATCGGTTCGGCATCGGAGTACTGTAGAGGGGAAAATTTTTCTATGGTTAAGATGCAAGTGTAATGGGAGGTGGGGGGGGGGGGGGTCGGGCGGCGACAAAACTGACATGGGTCCCGCTTTGGGTCTCGGTGACCCTAGTTCAGAGTACAGCGTAATCAAAACATTCTCCATTTTTCCATTAAATTTCATGAATATAAAAGAACTCCTAAAAGAACTATTAATATTGGCTCCTTTCTTTTTTTTTTACATATGGTAGGAACCTTCTGACTCATTCTTCTGTTATCCGAATCTTTCCATATGTAGTTGCAAGAAGAAACGGTAGGCAATGAAACGTTATTAACAATGTTATTTTGAAATTGAATCGTTTATTTCAGGTCAACATTAAGAGTACCTTTGGAAATTTTCCTGAAACAATGACAAATATCTGTTAAAAACAATGTACCCATTTATATTTAAAAATATTTAAATCTAAATTCTAGTGATCTTCTGCTTGACTGGTCAGTGATCAATGATCATCATTTTGCAAGCACGTAAAAACATATATATGTACATGTGCCCATATATTTTGCAATAATACATCTCTTAATGTGAAGAAAGATGCCAAAAATTGTGATTTAAGACTTCAATTTAAAACTTTCCTGGAAGAATTTTAGACACCTCCCTTTTTCCCCTCATGCTACCAAAAAATAGCCTAAAACTGCACTTTTTAAGACTACAGGATGGATAATTTTTCAAAACATGACCGCCTACTCACCCCTTTTTTCTTAACGTGACTATAGATGGCCTAAAACTCCGTTTTTAGAACTTCATCAGTTTTAGAAAATTTTTGAGTGAGATCCTCTGGACCCCTCTTCCTTCTCCTACATCGTCAAAGATACCGTAAAATCGCGCTTTTAAGACTTCAGTTTCAGAAACACTTTCTGGGGATCGACACCGAAAACTATCAGTAGCTTCCCCAAAAATAGCCTAAAATCAGGGGTTGCGATAGAGGATATTCAGGTCCGTTTTCAGACCCATCATAAAATTCCAATTAATCAAAACGGACCCTTCACAAATTTCAATTAATCAAAACGGACCCTTCACAAAATTCCAATTAATTAAAACGGACCCTTCACAAAATTCCAATCAATCAAAACGGACCCTTCACAAAATTCTGAGCTACTAAATCATACTTTTGGCAGAATTATTTATTAAAGTAGGCGACAAAAGCGTAGCTTTAAATCTTTCTACATTTTTTCACATAGGAAATATGTTTTCATAAAAAATTTATATTTTAATTCTTCAAAGCAATTTAAGCCCATCGACATTTTTGAAAGTTTTACAAAAGGCTTATCGTTAACTCTAAATTAAGTACAGCAGAACCCCGGTTATCCGAATGCCGTTTATCCGAAAATCGGCTTAACCGAAAAGGCACATGGGTCGTTTATTTTTTTCCATAACGTACAAATGGCCCGTTGTTTCCATAACTATCAAAAATATTGACAGTACATGATAAAATGTATAATACTAAATGACGTAACCGTAAAATATTAATATTTTGTATAGAATTTATCGCAACAACTATATTACATTCAAGTTCAAAACCTGTTAATCTACTTGGCAATCCATTGTATTCTGCAGTTGGATGAAGTTCTAAGCGCAGTGGGGAACATATTGGTTATAAACATGGCCTTTGCTTATAATTCTCGCTTATCCGAAAATTTTTACGGTACCTCAATTAATCGAAAACGTTACGATCCCGTGCTTTTCGGATAACCGGGGGACTACTGTAATAATAATTAATCAAATGTTTATGTTTGTTAATACATGACGATTGGGAGCTTGATAAGTTTCTAAATTGAAATGTATAATAATGTAAGGGATGTTCCCCTTTAAAACGGGGTTCGTTGATTTAAATCATGGTTTAAATCGCAATTTAAATCACGTGTTTTTTTTTTAATCATTGATTTAAATCAAAAAAGAATCTAAAAATTGATTTAAATGGTGGAAAAAATTGTTTTAAACATAAAATAGTGTTACATCCTCTACTTCAAGCAAAACTTTATAGATCCATTTGTCTCTGTGTATTATTTACACTGTTAAAAATTTCCGTAAGAAAATAGTAAAATAACCATTTATTTGATTGTTATTTTACTATATTTAATTACAACAGTTGAATAACCATTAAAAAGATGGTACTCAAACCGTTAATTGCGAAAAAAATCGTTTATTCTTTGTTTATCCTAAAGAACGTTTAACTAACGGTAATTTTCAAGCGCTCAATAAGAATCGGGCTCCATCTTGGTTGCGAAACCTTACCGGTCGTACGTTGTTTTACAATAGGAATACGAATTTATCAGTTAAAATCTGCATGTGTATATAAAAAAAAGAAAAAAAAAAGTGGCTTAAGCAGTGGATACTAAATAGAAACACATGCATACGTAAATGGAAAATTTTAGATATCGGATTCCCAAACTGTTTGCGAATGAGCGAACCCATAATTTGAGCTGCTGAAGCTTGTTTGAAGCTTGTTTGTATTTTAATTTTTGCAGAAAATAAATTGATTTTCGTCAATATACAGTAAATTTAGACCAAAAATAAATTTGGATCCAATCAAAAACTGAAATCTCAATTTTAAGGCCGTTTGCCTGTTGGAAAAGAAGATTTATTGATAAATAAACGTCCGCTTTGCGTGATGACGGTGGCCGAGTGGATCGAGAGGAAGACTTGTACACCACGCATTCGGGGTTCGAGTCCTGCAAGCTTTCTTTACGGTTTCTACGCCTCGAATATTCGACACCTCGAAAAAAAAAACGGTGAAAATTTTGTTTTGAAACCATTTTTAAATGGTTATAAAACCGTAAACTTTAGTATTTACAGCTTTTTAACCAAGTTAATTGGAAATGGTTAGGTCCCGTAAAGATAGAAAAATGTTCCAGACCGTAAATTTAACGGTGAATTAGATGGACAGACTGCTGCCGGTCATTTAACCGTAATTTCATGATGAAATTTCTAACAGTGTACTTCATAAGTTTAGAACTAATTATTGCTATTATTTTTTTAATTCTACAATATTATTCTTACTCCTCAAATGTCTTAACGTTAACGTCTTAACATTCATATATCAATTCATAGTAATCATGTTCCACTTAATCTGATTTCCATTTTAATAATAGTATTTTAGTTGTACTTAATGAATACCACACAATAAATAATTCAGGGTGATAGCGCTTTCAAACAAAGTTGTTTAGACTTTAGAATATGTATCCTTAAAGATGTTTCATCCATGTTCCATAATAGCTTAAGTTTTTTTTTTTTTTTTTTTTTTTTTGTGAAATATTTTTTAATCTTAGAAATTTTCAATAAAGATATCTGAGAAAACAAAAAATTTCACTTTTTAATAATGGAAAGAGTGAACATATGATATTACTAAATGGGTAAATTAAAAAATATTTTAAGTTGTTATTTCGTTTATAAAATGGAAAAATGAATAAAGTGCCCTCAATAAAATTCGGTGCACACAATAGTTGACTTTTTTCAGCTTTCAACAGCAAAAGAATTCAGATTAAATTTGTAATTTTTTCTTTACTTAGAGTGTACTATAACTCTTCGTAAGATTAAATTTCATTTGAATCATGCATTAGTATTAAAAATTTGTTTATTTTTATTATTATTTAAAAAGGTCTACTGCAGTGAAAATAGCTAAAAATGTATTTCTGCATAATATTTGACATGTCATATATTATTTTTGTAAGTAACATAATAAATGCCCAAAATCATTAAGGTCTGTTTAAAAAAACAAAAAATCCGATTTAAATTTTAAAATACAGTAGAACTTGGTTAATTCGAACGTCTTTAATTCGAATTTTTCTTTAATTTGAAGATTTTGTTTGGTCCCTTGAACTTTGTAGTCAAATCAATGTTAAAATTTTTGGATAATTCGAAGTTCGACTTCTTTAATTCGAAGGTTTTTCTCATCCAAAATCGATAAAAGTACGTTGAAATACTTTTTCGTCTGCAAAAATCTTACCCTATTTGCTTGTTTGTTGTGGATTCGCGAGATTTTTGCCTTGCTTTCTATTGTGACAGATACAACCCTTTTCATCCACCTGTTTGGAATGTGACAACTGACCTCCTGCATTGACCCCCGAGACCGAACATCCTTCAGGTGCTCTTTTACACTTCACTGGTTAACAGTAGCGTTCCTTTATGAAGGGAACTCTAGTTAACGGTGAATCACCGCCTAATCCCTCGCTCTTCACAATGTTTCGACACGTGACTATTGGTTATCACGGATCCACGTTGGCTATATTGGATACACGTGACTATTGGTTGCACGAATCGCGAATGGTCAAATCATGCGTATAAAATATTTTTTGTCTTTGTTAAAATCAAAAGACTCAATTCAGCGAGCCAATCCAAAATTTCTCAATTTTTTTAAACAGTAGAAGGTAATTTGTTATATAATTTTAGTACTTAACCAAAGAATATTTCATAAAAGTAATATTCTTCTTATATATTCCTAATTTCGTATGTATATGCTATAATTTTATCTTTTATATTATGTACAAAATAAATTTTATTTTGCTGACAAATTCAATGTTTAATTATTTTATATACATTAGTGCCTTGAAATTTTCCAGAAAATATTATTGACGTTGTTTTTGACAGAATAAATATTATCGGGTATTCGTGGGCCTTAAATTAAGCTACAAATATTAGACTTCTGTAATTCCAAGTTTTGGAAAATTCGAAGTTTAGTTGTGGTCCCTTCAGCTTCTAATTATCCACGTTCTACTGTAATACTCATTTTACTCAAAAAACGTATTTCAGCAAGTCCCCCTCATCCTCACATTCCCCGTGTTTTAAGAGCTTAAAAGAATTGGAAACAAAAGAAAAATAATAAAATTAAATATCATGTGCACTTCAAAATGCTAAAATCATCGAACAGAATTTTATTTGTTAACATAAATATAACATAAAGGTGAAATGACGATACAGATTTATAAAAAAAAAAATGGCTTTAAAATCCTCAATACAACAGCTAATTAGCGTTGATTGTGTTTTGAACAACCGCCAAGTCCAAAATCCTAAAGACATTGTATGGAATTTTATTTAGCATATGTATATATATATATATATATATTATATAAGTAAAATGGCAGCAACTCAAATAAAATAAAAAAACAAAATAGTGCTTTATCAATGTTGATGTGGGTTCAAAAGTTAGCATCCCTTGTGTTTTTATAAGCTTTAAAGAAATATCCCCTCCCTCCTGTATTTCACTGATTTAAATTATATTGACACAGTATTCTTCCTACAGAGGGGAATGCCTATGTACACAGTCAATGTTTTTCCACAACCCCCCCCCCCCCCCCAATCCCTCCCAGAATAATACAGGGTTAAAAACAGGGATGTAACAAATAATGGTCCATCCCACTTAATTCAGGCCGAAAGCCGAATAATCGGATAGCTCTTCTTGGCCGAAGCCGAATATTAAAATTTTAGCCGACGACCAAATATTTGACGTCTTTAATTGAATATAATAGCTAAAAAAATTTTGCCTCAACTTTTACTTTTTAAAATATTTTTTGAAGCTAATGAATATTAATTGATGCAATTGTCCTTTTTATTGCGAATTGTTCATTTCCACGATGTTTTTTCACTACCATTATACTGTTGAAGAAAAAAGGATTCCATAATAGAAAAAGACCTTGAAAAGGGTTCCGCATATAAAAGAAATTAAGAAACGCTGGTCCAATACATACGTTTTCAAGGTGCACATAAATTTTGTTCAAAAGCTTGAACAAAAAATTAATAAAAATCAATAACTAAAAAGTGTACCAACTAGCCCCGGTCTTCCCTACTCCACTCTACATAATTTATACTGAGTACATACCTCCCCACCCATCCCCATTGAAAATTTCAAAAGAATAGACCTGGTGACATTTAATTTAATAAACATGCAACTGAATAAATTAGTCAATACTTAATAAATAATTAGCTTCTAAATAAATATAAAGGCTGGCTATATTATATTAAATATACAAAAAACTCTCCATCTGTAAAACATTTGCCAAAATGCAAAGCTTAGATACACATTGGAGACAAGATATAGTATTTTTCGCTGTTCCATATAGGCAATATGGAGCGGGAGCACGGAGTTTCTCGGAAAACGAGCAGAGCGAGAGCTAGAATAATTATTTGGCTCTACTGCTAACATTTTTTTTAACTACCTAAAACTAAATGTACACACGTTCTTTGTATTACTATTATTTATTTTTTGGTTCATTATAAATTCTATATTTGATAATTGATAAGATCACACTCCCCCTTGGTATTTCATCAGAATGCCCACTTTTGTGACCACCGGGGGATCGAGGGGGCCAGAGCCGGAGCACTAAAACTAAAACTTTCCCGGCTCCTTTAGTTTTTCAATAGTCGCGTTTTTCTCAATCTTTTAAATTTTTCATGCATAAAATAAAAGAATGAACATTTTAAAACTTTTAATAGCTTCATGATTCAACAAATACATATAAGGGACTGTTCATAAATGCTGTACCGCTTTTGCTCCATAGATTTGACCCTTTCATCCCTTTGCCACAAAATGTCACACTTCAACATCCCCCCTTTATCACATGCCACACTATGTTGCAAAAGCATGATGTCACACTTCTTGCTACCCCCTCCCTTTTCACAATTCCTTCTTGTCTCCCTTACTCCCCTTGTCACAATTTCATGAACCCACCTCCCCCCCCCATGAAGTGTGACATCATTTATGAATGATCCCTAATGTGTCTGGCTCATTAATTTCTTTGTAGTTGTTTTTTTTTGTCTTTAATTGGGTAATGCAGTATTGTTTTCATTCTAATATCAAATTATGAAAGAAAGTTTCATAATTAGATATAGCAAGTTGCTGTAGAAAGACTTTTCTCCTCCAACTTCCTTCCCTGTTAGCACTAGGCCTCAGGAATGCCCTGCATCTGAGGGAGAGGTAGTGGGGTCCACGGATTTTACATGCACATATACCAAAGTCTACATGGTTCTTCAGTGGGTATTGAACACGCAACCTTCCAAGTGGAAGTCCGACGTCCTAACCACTAAGCTACCACGGCCACCTGTAGAAAGACTATTAAGACTCGCATTAAAATACATTTGTGACAATTTAAGGGACCATTCATAAATGATATCACACTTTTTCAATATATTTGACCCCCTCCCCTATATTCTATAAAAGTGTTTATAGAAATCAAAATGTACGATGTCACACTTCTTGTTACCCCCCCCCCCTCCCCTTGTCACAAACTCACACTTTCTTGAATGCCCTTCAAAACGTGACATCACTTATGAATGACCCCTAAGATCAAATACGAAAGAGGTTCTATTAGATTCAATTCTTCTCTTAAGAATGAACAAGTAACTAGATTAAATGAAATCTGTATTTTTTGTGTGAGCAAATTTTTATATTTTTGAAATGTTCCTGATTCTAGTAAAAATTACATCATTAAAGTTTGAATCAAATTTTTATTTTCTGACTAATTTTTTTTTTTTTATTTTAATGTTCCATTTCATATTCAAAATTGCAAATTAAAATCTAAAACTTAAATGAGCATTAATGTGTATAAAAATTATTAAGCCGGAGCTATAGCTTGTTATCTGGGAGCGGAGCCGAAGCCAGGGAATCAAAAATTTTTGCCAACTAGTGACCTCAATCTCAACTTTTTCTGGATGTTTTTTATGTATATATAACAATGTAGTAAGTTAAATATGAAGCATTTAGTCATAAATAAATTGTCTAAAAGAATATTTTCAACTTGGTAATAAATTTTTAAAATTAAATAAATTAAACTAAATTAAAAATATATAAATATCCAATGCATTCTTATTAAACTGATTCGGAGCACGGTCTGAAGCAGAGCAATTAAAATAAAGGTTGCTCAGGTTCCCTGACATGTAGGTACTATACTCAGCATATGCCCTTTGTCTCCCCCCCCCCCCCCCCAAGGGAAAAATTTTGCTTTTTTTAATAAAATAGAAAATTTCTACAAAATTTTCAAAAAAAAAACGGCCATGAACGTCTCTCTTCCACGAACTCAGAAGTAATAAAATTGCAAACACCTGTTTCGGGATTACACGCAACACCTTCATCGCCCAAATAAAATCATGATGAAAATCCTCCAAGTAACAGCTTGGCATTTGCTATTTTTTGTACACCCACTTTTTACTTTCCCAAGAGTGACACATTTGAAAAGTGGATCACTTACCGTACTGTGGTGAAAAGCTTGAAAGACATGATAGGCACATGGCCCATCCGCCACCTCTCTCGTCATGTAAGTGAAACATAGGGGGTCGTGCGAGGACTGAGCGAATTTCGATATCGTGTGGAGTTTGTGCTCAAACACCAACAAGTTCTTTTCGCAGTTCAAGGCTCGCAAGGAATCGTCCCGCACCTGGAGAAGAATGTCTTCTTGGTTTTGGGAACCATGCCGTTTGATCTCCGCAATCACCCATGGTAACATGGGCAAAGTATATCTACGATCCAAAACGGCATATCCCAGATAAACGACTCGGTAACTGCGTTCCAATTTCACACTCCTCTGGCCACCTGTGAACTGGTCTGTCTTCATATTTGCAGTCTACCCAAACGCGGTTCTCACTGACCAGCCATTTGTTTACATTCTGGAAGTGTAAGTGTTGAACCAAAATAAACAAACTCGTGCACGTTCAGTCGCGCTCTCATTTTGAGCAACACATAAAATCAAACAATAAGTGGAATTCTGAACGTGGAAATCATTTTCGGTTCACAACACTGGAAAGTAGTTATTTTTATCCTCAGAACTGAGTACATATGAACGACGATAAACGAACATTTTGACGAACGCCCCATCCAATTTGTGTTCGATTCGAACAGCTGTTTCTACAATATCTGGCGCCATCTCTTGTGCAACATCCAAACTAATAGCTCTTCTTCTGCGTATTAACCGTTTGAACATTTTGACCCACTTTTTTAAAACCCACCCTATCACGTCACTTAATCAAAGTCGCGCTCAATTTTCTCATGCAGGATTTTTTTTTTTTTTTCAGTTTCTCAATTACAAAATTAACAATTGACATTAAATTTTGAAAAGCACAGAATTTTTTTAAAACTTTAGTTAAAACAATACTTGACTTTTTTTTTTGGTTATGGAAGATTTCTTTAAAATTCACTCAGAAATTTTCATAGCTAAGCATTTACTGCATATAGTATTGTTCGGTATTGAAGTATATAAATGGAATTAAAGAAACAGAAATTAAAACTTAATTTTTTTTTCCTTTCTAAAATTGTCTTTTTTTATATACAAGTAGCAGAAATAAACCAAATGTTATTTGGAATTTTGCTTTGTTATGCATTTTTATTTTAAAAAATAATTTTATGTATTATACTCAATCAGTTGTAAAACAATTATTTAACAGTCAAAGTAATTATTTTGATCGTTTAATTGTTGTGACCCATCAAAAACTGACATATACTTTAGAAGAAGATGAATTAATGAATTTAAAAACAAGAACGCTGAAGAACAAATTATTTCACGTGCCTTCTGAGCAGCGTGAGTGCATTTATTAAACCTTTTTCTTTTATTTTAATTTATGACAGACCAATCTCGTTACCTTATTTTTTTACCTATCATTTTCTAAGCATCACATTGACGTATTCAAAATATTTTCGTGACGAGCCAAATTTAAATTAATTATTTTTTGTGAACAGCAGCATTTATGATACCTGCTCTCTGCTCATTATTTTCATCTTCATCAGCCTTAGCGCAAAATGTGCGTGTAATCAGGGCCCTCCTTTGGGGACATTTGAAAAAGGGGAGGGAGGTCGTTGGCCCTCCTACGGAATTTTTAAAAAAAAATGCAATTAGTGACCATCTTAGGTAACATTCGACAGAAGATGTTCCGTAGTGATTCTACCTGGGAACTTGGCATAATGAAATTCAGAAAACGCAATTTCAGGCTAAATTTTTTTATGTTAGTTTGCGGTGGTTTTCCATTGGACAATTTTCGAAATTGACATTCTAAAAATGCAATTTTAGGCTCTCTTTGGTTAGGTTGACGACGATAACGGTGGAGAAAGGGGGAGATCAGAAATGATCATCCGGAATTATCTTCTGAAGTCTTATAAAGCGCAATTTCAGGTTTGTTTTCCAGTCAGCTACATTTGAATTCACCGCAGCTCAGAAAATACCGCCCGAGACAGGGCTCCCCCCAGACCCAGCACTGCATTTAAGATTTCTAAAAATGCAGCTAAAAATTAGTCGAACGATAGTGCATTAAATTTTTTTGAATACTCAAAAAAACCCCATATTATAAATAAATTCGTTCTACTGGCCAGGGTTTGAGAAGTCAGGAGCTGAGCTGCAGTAAGCTGCCACTTTCGGTACTCATTTTAATAAGACTTAAGTATATTCAACAAGATGAAATAATGAAACACATTTTAAAGTTTTGGAAAGTAAACATCGAAGGAGTCCGTGTGAGCGGTATGAACATTGAGCCGTCGTCAAAATAAAAACAAATCTGTGTCCATGCCAAACCTCATATTCATTATATTTCTTTTTCTTCCTTTCAACGTTTTACACCCACACACAGACATCCAAAATTAGATCCAAAAGTCAAAAATGCCAATTTTACCTGAGTTTCACTAAAAAGTAAGAAAAAACGCCAATTTATGAAAGTCTGATTTTTTTTTTTTTTGGTTGCAAACTTTAAAATTTCGAAGCACTAAACGTGCCGACTTCAATTGATTTTGTCGACTCCAGTTGATTTCACCGCGTGGACGAAGTCGCTGGGGGGGGGGTGAGACAGAGACATCCCCCCCCCCCCCCTATTTGCGACGGCCCTGCGTGTAATTAATTATGCGTTTAAACCACGCCTGTGATTGATTTCTTCATTATGTGATTAATCTACACTAGATGGCGACACTATTTCCCTTGCAGGTTTTATTTTTTCAGGCAATTAAGTTCCGGAGTTGAATGTAATCCAGAAAAAAGTATCTACAACGAAATTTAGTTTGGGAGCCAAAAGTATTGTTTCAACAAATTTTGGTGGAGCTCCCTGTGATTTTTGTTTTTTTTTTTTTTTGTTTCTCGGATCAAAGTTTTTTCTGAACTTTTAGTTACAGGTTCCTGTCAATAACGGCTTCGCGTTTCCCCAAGGAGAGAGATAGGACACGAAATCACGGAAAAATTGTATAAGAAACACGGTGGGTCAATTGGGGTGATTATATGTATGTATATATATACACACATATTTACTATGCACATTTGTTCGTGTGGTTCTTTTCTGAAGTGATCACGCAGTTTATGTTATTGCTTTCCGTGTAGCATATCTTTAATAAAATAGCCTTTACATTTTAGTGAAGAAAAGCAGTGGGAATTGCGTAAAATGTATGATATTTTAAAAAATTATAAAAATGAATATTTTCCCATAAATAAAGTACTTTATTCCAAAAAAAAACTAAATGCCTAGGAATCATCCATGATGTCACGCTTCGAGGGGGAAGGGATGTTCATGAAATTGGGACAAAGTGTGACAAGGGGAGGGGGTAACAAGAAGTGTGACATCAGGCTTATACAACATAGCGTGACATGTGACAAAGGGGGAGGAGTGTGACATTTTGTGTCAAAGGAGGGAGGGGGTCAATATATCGAAAAAAAGCGTGGACATCATTTTATGAACGGTCCCTTATAAAAAATGAAAGAAACTAATACTACTTGAACAACCTTAAAGGCCCTTAAAAATAGAATAGCTTTCATAACTTTCACTTTATATTTATAGACAAAAAACATTTACATTCAAAAATATTTCGTCAGCACTTGGAAATATATCAAAACTTAAATTTTACGGTAGAGAAAATCTTATGAAAATAAAATCCTTACTTTCGAAACAATGAATAAATCTGCATTTATTTTAAAACATTTCTCATCTTTCTTTCTAATTCTTACCGAGCGAATAAAGTTCCCTCTCTTATATGCCCGTCACTCTCAAACTACACAAGCAGCATTGAATGCTGGCTTAATATTGGCGCAAGATTTTTTGTGTTGGCTATATCCTGGACAATATCGGAGCGATTTTCCCAATGTTCATCCAATATTGTCTAAATGCTGCATGCGCAATATTGCATATAATCTGGAAGCCAAGATTGGTCCAATATTGGTTTAATACTGCTCCAACAATATTGCTCTCATAATGGAAAGCAAGATTGGTGCAAAATTTGGCTACATTCTGGTAAACCAATATTGGACGGATGTTGCTCTGTGATGTTTAGCCGATTCTGAAAAACAAATGAATAATTATAACTACAGCTTAGCTCTTGTAACTCCCAGCTTGAAAAAGTGCACACTTTTTTTTGCACAATAGTAAACATTGTACACCATAATTTGTACATAAAAGTGAATAACAAAAGGGAAATGTCCAAAAAATGTCTACTTTTCAATTAAATACAAGAAAAAGTTTTTTTTAAATAATATTTCCCCATTGATGCTCATTAAGACTATGAGAAGATCAAATTTCACACCAAAAAAAGTAGTTTTTCTTAATTGATAACATACACTATTAATTTTTATGTGACATTCGGATAATTCAAAATTACTTATTATAATAATTAAATATGAAAGTGTAAGTAGTCGACTCGTTAGCACATGAGTAGCACATTAATCTCTAATAAGGGTCTTCAATGATTTAGATTATATTGAAATAATGCATTTTAAATTTACATTTTATTTAACAGAGATTTTTCAATGCTGTTTAAAACATATATTATGCTTAAATCGAGAAAAAAAAAGAAAGAAAGAAAAGATATGACCGAATAACTGTGTTAATTAGATATAAAATCACATAATTCAAATAAAATAATATCATTTGTCCAATAATCATTAAATTGTCAGATGGTCCGTCATCGATAACTTAATAAAACTTTAGACACGTCTCCTAAACCATTATCCGTTTATTTAGATCTTTATTGAATGTTGTTGGTTTAAATATGCTGCGGCAATAAAAACTACTTCATTTTCAACAACTATCATATCTTAGATTTCCACACATTCATTACATGCTTTGCCTCTAAGAATAAAAACTCTCAACTTTTGCAGAAAAGAATGAAGCTGTTGTTTAATTAGAGCTGCATTAAAAGCGATGACGGAATTTTAATTCCAACCGTCCAGTTGCTTAGAAGAGATGTTTCCAATTGACCTCGGGTGCTCCGCACTTAGACCATAAACTAGATAGACAAGGTCTGGGGGCGTGGTCGGTAAGCAGGAGTCTTTCCCCGGAAAACAGGTGACGGAGTCCTTCGGTGAGAGAGGGCTTCGTCGTGCCATGTTAATTCTCGTAGAGATTTGAAGAGTGATTTATTTTAATTTCTTATTGTATGACAGACACATTTTAGCACAATTATTTTCTATCACACGCAAGGAAACAGTTCATAGATTAATGGACAAGTGTTTTTTTATTGGTATTATCAATAATTAATTAGTAATAGTGATTTGAAAATGATCTTATATATTGAGCTCATTGAGAGTAGGAGTTAGTTTCTTGCCCCCTTTTGTGAAACTTAATGTCATACAGTAAAGCTCTTTGCAATGAATACAATTCGTATTGCTTTTACAAGGTTTTTAACTGACTTCAACCTCATTATGTCTTGCCCTTGAGATATCAATGCGAAAAGTAAAAACATTTGTAATATTACGTTAATAAGCCAAACATCAAATATACCTATTCTTTTCTTTTTCAGTTCATTGAAAAATAAGGAAGGAAAAACAAAAGCGTTTAAGCTGTTTTTCTTTTCAAAATCTGAAATAAATTTAAAGAAAGCAACAGCATGAAGAAAAAATTTTAGTTTTGAAAATAGTTTTTTAAATTTTTTAAGTTCAAAAAATTATTTTCTTTAGAAAATTGTCAGTTAAAACTTTAATGTTGCTCCGATACAGTTCGTAAATCTAAAATTAATAGTCATGTGACATTAGCCTGTAGGACTGAAAACATCGGATTGGGATCATTCATAAATGATGTCACGCTTCGAGGGGGAGGGGGGTTCGTGAAATTGTGACAAAGGGTGGGGAGGGGGTATGTTGAAGTGTGACACTTTGTGACAAGGGGGGAGGGAGTCAAATAACTGGGAAAAAAGCGTGACATCATTTATGGACGGTCCCATTGTACCGTTAATTAAAATGCGATTGTTTTTTTAATGAATTACAGAAGATGAAGTTTGTTCTAAGATTGCAAACAAACGGAATCAATTAATTTATTATCTAAGTGTTGAGCAATACAGTCAGAAATACAATATATATGTAATATATTGGTAAGGGGGAAGCATGAAATGCATTTTAAACATAATTCTGAAAATTTAACAATTTTACTTACATTATTAAAAGTAGAGAATAAAAAATAAACTGGAGCGAACACAGACATATGTATACTTGGTGATGCAACGAACGTTCGGCCTTTCTGCGAGTATATTTCAAGCATCGTTCATGTCTTTTAAGATTTAATATTATTGAAATGTTAATTTCAACGTTGCATTTATTATTTAGGGGGCGGGCATTATTAATAAAGCAGAATGGAATTTAACTACTGGAAAAAATAGTTTAATTTCTATTGAAAATTGCTCTTGATTTTTAAATAAAATTAATTTTGTGTATTTGTTACGCATTTTTGGTATTCTTTGATATTATTTTAGAAATGGTGTAGTCATATTTTAAAGTATTTCTCAACAATTGCTTTAGTTAATTTATATATATGACTTTCTTGTTCTTCATAATCAAGAATATGATACTCCAAAAATTTAAAAATAAAATTAAAATTTACGCTTTTCATTGTTAATATTGCTATTATGTTTAATAAATCAGGTTAGTGCTTTTGTGCACAGAATGGGTCTTGATCGTTTGCCTGAAAGCAATCTCAGCTCTTTTACAGATCAGAAGCAAGTTCAGAAATTGAGAAGACTCACCCACGTGGTATAGGACGGCGAAAAGCTTTGATCTCCGACCCCTGTCAGTCAAACTGGTCCCCACTATTCCTGCTTAGGAACTAACAATGGCGAGTGAATAGAAGGGCTCGTCTAGATACTATATGGTCTAAGGCTCCGCAGAGATAGGGGGTGTTCTTTGTGAATGGAGGGGGAGCTGGCTACAAGAACAAGAAGAAGAAAGTAAGCATCAACCCTTCCTTGATAGCTGTTACGGAAAGTAGTCAAAATTCATTTCATATATTAAATAAAAGTGAACAATAATTTTGTTTAATGATGCACATATTCAGAAAGCCGATAAAAAACTTTAGTTTAAAACTAGTCTTTCCATAGTTTAAAGCGAATACTTTATAACTAATGTTTATAATAAATAACAATAGAAAATCAAATAAATAAAATTTTAATCATCTATTTTTACCTGTTAAAAATAATTTAAAGCAAAAAACTATTTAAATTTTAACGATGGTTTTCCAAAAATAATTAATCAATAAAAAATTAGAATCTTATTTTTCAAATAAAATAATATCATTTGTTCAATAATCATTAAATTGTCAGATGGTCCGTCATCGATAACTTAATAAAACTTTAGACACGTCTCCTAAACCATTATCCGTTTCTTTAGATCTTTATTGAATGTTGTTGGTTTAAATATGCTGCGGCAATAAAAACTACTTCATTTTCAACAACTATCATAACTTAGATTTCCACACATGAAAAATATAATATAATGAAAACTGCAAGCTATTAATTATCTATCGAAATAGAAAATGTCTCATTCCTAGTACACGAAACTTGGCGAAGTGCAAATCGCCGTGACAACTTATGTAATCAGTCAGCTGCCGCATCCGTCCAATTCAGTGAGTTTGTAACGACAAATAAATTAAGCATTTTCTGCAAGTACCAATTTCATTGGGATAAAAACCATATTTATTTCATAATGGTTCGTCGATGATTACCACCAATTTCAAGTTGAATTTTTTTTTTTTTTTTTTTTGCTTTAAACAGCAGCTTCTGAAAGAATGACCTCTTTTAGTATCATTAAAACATTAATTTGGATCCCACTCATGGGAGTATAGGGAACCACAACCCTCTAATAATACTCTTTAAGCATAGGGGTATCAAAGAGGGCCAGATCCACACAGCAAGAGTTGGTTAGGCTGGGCTGGCGCTCAGCAAACCTATCTCGGACCGGTAACGAGCATTCGTCGGTCTTCACTTCACCCGTGCCCAGGGGAGGGAAGCCCTAAGGCCTTGTGCTAATATGGTAGTGGCATGAAGTAGAGCACTCATGGGAGTATAAGGGAGCGAGCGCCCTCTAGGAAAGTGAAAGAAACGATGCCAATATCAGATAGTGAAGATTTCGCTCCTCCCCTTTGACCTCCCTGGGTTTAGCTTCCCCCTCCCAAATGATCAACAAGAATTAATTTTCTCCTGGAGGAGGGTTTTGGTGTATAACTATCCTTACGCATACGCATATCTGGTTTGAAGCTACTATAACGAATATCCGAATTCCATGCTTTTAGAAACCTGGATATGGACGGACTAAAGAAGGACATTGGTTGTTGCGAAATCAAAAAAACGCTTACTGACTTCAGAGAGCATTGATTATTGTTGCATTTAGAAGTTCGAATCCGTGAAAAACATAGTTACATAAAAAAACACATAAAAGTCTAAAAAAAAAATGGACATTGGTTTCTGTTGCTCCATCTAAGTCAGATATAATATATATATTACCGGCAAGTAATGAAACGTCGGCCTTCTATGGGATGGCTAGTGTGAGGCGCCGGCATTCTATAGAATGCATAGGAATCATATAGAATGGTAACAATTAACACACTCAGCAATGTGGCTTAAAACCAATAGTTGTTCTGTAAGGTAACCGCCAAAATTAGCTCTTGGTTGCTTCCAAATGAAATAGCCTTACTTTCGCCCGTCGTTAATAATACCGCTGTCACCATTTTTTTTCATCTTGAAATTTTTTTGCAAATTTTCTCGCTTAATATTAATGAAAAAGGGAAGATGGTGAAATTTATATTCTTTATTTGCAAATCATAATTAAACCGATCAAAAATGGAACTCGCAACTAAATATCTCCTATGCTCATGCAAGTTTAAACAGGTATGTCGAATAAGGGCAAACAGCATCTCGCTCAATCCCACCATTTCAATTTTTTCCAATGGTGTGGAGGGGGAGGGTCTAATCAGGGGTTGCGCAGGAGGAAATTGGGGTCCGGACCCTTCACAAAATTCCAATTAATCAAAAAGGACCCTTCACAAAATTTCAATTGATCAAAAAGGACCCTTCACAAAATTCCAATTAATCAAAAAGAACCCTTCACAAAATTCCAATTAATCAAAAAGGACCCTTCACAAAATTCCAATTAATCAGAAAGAACCCTTCACAAAATTCCAATTAATCAAAAAGGACCCTTCACAAAATTCCAATTAAACAAAACGGACCCTTCACAAAATTTCAAGCTTCCAAATCGTACTTTTCACACCACTATTTATTATCAAAGGGGTAAATAATAACAAAATTTTTCATCACTACATGTGTTTAAATTTTCAATTTTCACAAAACAATTTGATTTTTCGCAGAAATCTTTTTAAAATTCACAAAAAAAAAAACGGACCCTGTTACAAAATGCTGGATCTACCCCTGACAATAAACTCAAATTATAATTCATTAAAATAAATAATATAAAAACAGCAAAATACATCCAACATTTATCATAAATATATTTCTCAAGCCGGAGGGGGATAGACAACCGCACCCTCCTGAGCTTCCTAAATGGCGGTCCCTACCAACTCAAGTCTCCGGATCTGCCACTGTATATATTTATATATATATTACAGATTATACATATACAGTGGCACTTCCTTCAAGAGACACCTCTAATTAAGGAATTTTTTTGGTCCCAGTCGCTTTGAATAGGGACTGCAATGTATTAACCTTTGAATAAGGGATACTCTATTTAAGGCACCATTCACAAAGAAAAACTTCCAAAATTTAAATTATAGATAAGAAAAATTTACTGGAAGCTGAAGTTGGCATGAGTCTTAGAAGCATTACACAAATAAACAAATGTATTTTAAAGTACTTTCCAAAACCTACTTGTAAAGGCTTTTCCCTCTTTTGTACTGTGGAATTCTTATGTGCTCAGCATTGACAGACGGTACCCAGCTACAAACAAGTTTTTTTATGCAAGTATTGCAAAAAGTACACTAAACATAATTTATACTGTATGGCCAAATTACGTACTTTAAAACAAACCCTTCAAATAGATTACTTCGAATAAATTCCTGTAAGTTACAAAGCTTTACCAATACGACACTTTTGCTAACATTTTAGTTTTTCAATGAAAAAATTTTTAATTTCAATAATTCCGACTTATATTTTGTATGCATGAACCATTTTCAATATTTGAGGTAACACATGTTTATTAATCAATTTATGAACCTCCGAAGAAGAAACGCCTCTATGTAAGGGACAAAATCTCCAGTCCTCTTAGTGTCCCTCACTAAGGGATTTTACTGTAAATTTTTGGGTTTAGTATGTATGTATGCGTGTGTGTGTACTTTTGTAATTTTTTTAAATATAAAAATTCCGCTAGTTTTGCATAAAAGCTTGCGGAACATTTAAAAGATCCCCCCCCCCCCCGTCTCGAAAAAGCAAGATTCGCGCGCTCTCCGTTCAACCTCCGGTAGCTTCAAAGAATATACCCTTTCCCTCGCGGGAAAAATAGAATCGCCCTTCTCCTTGGATGCCAAGCATACTAGCCTTTCTTTTGCAAACTCCCTCCCTACGAGAGTGGATCGTTCCATTTCTTTTGCAGGTCTATGCATTGAAAATATACCCTTTGCCCACCTTCCCCCATGGGAAAATTTTGAAATACAGGGCTGGCTTCCAAGTAAGAAGTTAAGATGCCGATTATTCCTAAAAATAATAACATATGTTAGAGTAATTTATATTTAGAAACATAAAAATTGTTTTTTGTAAAGCTATTTAATATCATTGTTATATTAAAATGAAAAAATGTTAAATGACCTTTTTTTGGCAAATTATAAAAATTTTCATTCATTCGGAGAGAGGAGAGACGCTCTTTCTATCAATGTCTTGGTCATACCCCAACTTTTTGTTGACGGACAAAAATAGTTTAAAATATAGACAAAAATAGTTTAAAAATTTCAGTCATTCATAAACTTTTTGTGAAATATATTTTATAGCCTTGAAAGGTTTATTTAAAACTTATGTATTTTTGAAATTTCTTTATTTTCCTTATAGTTTCGTTTAAAAAAATTATTTTAGAAAAAAAAATTATTTTCCTTACAGTTTTGTTTAAAAAAATTAAATTAATTAGAAATTAAAATTTTATTTATTAATATATTTTCCTTGTTAGTTTTGTTAAAAAATAATAATGTAGAAGATTGAGATTTGATAATATTAAGTATGAAAAAAGTGCAATCACAAATTCAACTTTATGAAAACGAGTAAAATATCTTCTTTTATTTAAAACTATAAAGTTTTATTTAAAATATCTAGTTTAATGAGAATTCAGTAGATGTCGCCACCATTTCAAATGCAAGACGGGAGTTGACTTCGTTTCCCACTTGTAACAAAAATGGAACAATCCACTCTCGTAGGGAAAGAGTTTAGAAAAGAAGGGCTAGTGTCAAGCCGATACACCACCCGAAACGGAACAGTGGTATCGGCCAAGCACCAAGCGCCAAGCCGCCAAGTAGGGTTTGGAAACGCTTTCTTCTACGCATCTGCATTGCATACATCGAGACTCAAGATGATGGACTGCAAGCGGGAATCGGCGTCAAGGGCGGTAATATGTGCAAAGGTTTTTTTCTTTAATTAATATCATT
The DNA here is from genome assembly GCA_038502835.1 of Octonoba sinensis. Lineage (NCBI taxonomy): Eukaryota > Metazoa > Arthropoda > Arachnida > Araneae > Uloboridae > Octonoba > Octonoba sinensis. Next base: position 198,794,045 of record CM076598.1, on the reverse strand, counting down.
AGATTTAAAACATTCACTAGTTTTCTTCTCTTTCCATTGAAATAACAGTATCAAAAAGGTTTTTATCCATCTGCGTCACAAAATCATTTCGTCATCGTTATTTCTGGAACTTTAGTTGCTTGGGATACATAAGAATGTCGCAGTATTTAATTACATTTGATCGCCTGCTGGTTTTAGCAATGAGATTCTACTTAATGTTGAAGTGGAAAACTAAATGAAGAATCGTTTTTTTATGTATATAAATTAGGCAAGAACTAATCAATGGCAATGGAAGCTTAGTAATAATTATTTTGTAATGCGTTTATATTACTTTATTATCTGCGCATTTTAATGCTCATTTCTTTTTTAACTGAAATTTGATCTGTATTCTATACATGAAAAAACGTAGCTTAATAGTATATTTACTTACGATAATTTCTTTTTCGAACATTCGTCTTTAAAATAAACTTTGCATTCGAAGACTGATGTTGTGTTCGAATAGAGATACAAGCCTCATTTTCTGTCTAAAATTATTTGAAATTCAAATTTCTTTTTTATACACAGATTATATCGCTTTTTATCAATAACACTGGCTCATCTCGAAACTATTGTACTCATTTAATTGATTTAGATAACTACAATGCACTCTCACAATGTATGATATGATTAATACTTTTAGTTCTTTGTAATCTAAATGATTAGTTTACAATTAAAGTTTGCATATTTTACTCTGAAATTTCGAAGATGCGACTGCTGTTGATTTTACAGTCAAGCGTCACTTTTGGAAAAACAGACTTAATAGGAAATTCTGAATATTTTGTTACTGTTTATATGGTCATTCCACAATATACCCGCTCATAAGAGCACTTTAAGAAATATTTCTTTAAATTAACGTCTTTCCTTTTCCAGAAGCAATTACTTGTTTATAATTTTCTTAAGTGGTTGTGATCAAAAAGGGGGCTAACTTAATGACAATGGACATTTCCTTCACTCTTCATTCGTATGAAAATAATTTATTATGGTATAAATAAAGATGGATGTCACAGACCCGACTACCGGATATATGGAGCACCGACCACTGTGGACTGCTCGTGCATTCACAGTTTCATTTTTTGTGATCAGTCTGATCGAAATTAGTGAACCGACCTAATGAATTTTTAGAATTTCGGACAAATAATTTATGGCAGATTGAATACATCAAAACGGAATAAAATTCATATAAAAATGAAATGTATTGTGTATAATTGTAATTCAATCAGAACTTAGTGAATTATTTCAGTGTGCTTTAGCAATACATTTACTACATTATGCCATTTAGATAAAGTTCATCTATATTTTTGTAATATCCAATTTTAATCGGTGTTTTCAATCATCTCATTTTGGTTGGCTCCATATGTCATTTGACATGACTCACAATTTTGTTTCATTTCAAGTACTAAAAGAAAGGCTATACATTTTGATGTTTTTATGTTTTTTCATGCCTAAAAATAGAAGAATTTTATTTTAAGAAGTAAATATTTTTGCATTAGATTATATAAAAGCACGTTCGCAATGCCTGATTACTGCAAAGACCAACTAGGCCGCGGCCTTGGGCTCCAAATTGCAAGAAAGATTTCTGAAAATATCTCTTAAAAGATACTTTTTTTTATTTTTCGTACCATAGGGGGCCCCAAAATATTGTGCCTCGGGCCCTGCACATTGGGAGACATTACAAAAAGTGGAGGCGTCTGTCACGGCATGTTTTTAAGCGAGAAGTCAAAAAACATTTTCTGTGACTAAACTTATTGTTCATATCTCGTAAGAAGTTCTGTATTGAATGTCATTTTAAGGCTCAGAATGTCTTCTATTAAGATTTAACAATAAAATATTTTGCTTCTTAATATTAGCAATAACTGCAGCTAGTTGTTTGTAGTCTATAAAAAAAATCTGTTGCATACGGAACAATTTGTTTTTCGCAATAACTCAAAAAAATATTAAGTTTGTTTCTTCAATAGAAAGATCATAGTAAAATTTGAAAAAGATATTTAATAATTAATTTTTTGTTAATTACCTTTTTTTTTGTCCCATACGTAACATTTTAAAGATAGTTTTTTAGTCATGCTAATATTTAAAACTGAGGTTCTTTAGCTTCTCTTCGAAGAGGATTAACTAGATCAATATGGAAATTGAAATGAAATCAGCATGTAGAACCAAGAAAAACAAAATGAAAAGTAACAAAAAGAGCAAAAATATCCATAATGTTGTTAAGAGCTACCCAAAGTTCCATGGATGATACTCAAGTGATGGGAAAAACTTTTGATATCCTCTCAAAAATCTCTATTTTAATTAATGCTGTTAAAATTAGTTATCCAATGAATGCAAAAAATGTTTTTTAAGGGGATTATTTTATACCAGAGTCCGACAAAAATGCGAAAATCTTAGGAGCCAGCTATAATATTTCCATTTGTCAACACCTGGAAAACTAGTCGCCAAGGCATTTTTTTAGTCGCCCGGGCGACCTGGCGCCCGCGATTTTTCGGTCCCTGTTTTATACCTATGATGTTAATAGTTGGTGGGGAGTTTTTGAAACTCACACAACATAGGGATAGACGAGTATACAAAAAGCATCAAATAAACTATACAAACTAGTGTTTTAGTGCTGCCCATGGCAAAGGGGATGTTAATGGCTTTTATGCCATGCTAGTTAAGAGAAAGCATTACATAAGCAATATGTTATAAATCTACAGAAGTGTTTACTAAAATTTAAAAAATATAAAAATAAAAGAAATTTATTATTTAATACACAGTTATTAGTATTTTTTTAAAACTAATTTTCAGCATTATATTTATTATTCTTTACGTAAGCTTGTAAATCTTTTATCCCGTGTTGAAACTAACAAAAACATAATTTTTTTTAAATCATTTTTAATAGCCTTTTAGTTTTTAAATCAGATGTCCCGTACATAACAACAGTAATTAGCTCATTAGTAATTAATAAGAAGAGTTTTAAAAAATGGTATTGACAAATATTAAAAGAATAAATATTTCTGCATCAAATTACAAAATTTCATTTCAAAAACTTTCACAAGTTCAGAGAAAAGTTGAAATGTAATTAGGAATCAATAATTAATATACTTTTTTAAAAATAAACTATTCGTCCCATTGAAAAAAAAAATACTAACGTTGCTACAGATGTACCAAATGTGCATAAAAAAATTTTTAAAACTTTTTAGTGTTCAAATTTTTTTCAAAAAAGGGCAGGGTGTATTTCTTGAAAAGGGCACCTTTTTCGAAAAAAAAGGCGCTTTCCTAATGCCTCACTAAGTTACATGTTACGTGTAAAAATATGTTAAGACCTATCATTTGCACTGCGTACCGGAATGTATTACGTATATATATTTTAAACCACTAATACTTATGCGTGTGTATATATCTATATTCAAATGCTTATCTTTCTGGAAATTCTTGAACCAGGTAAAAAACAATGAAAGTATCTTACGAAATAACTTCAAAATGTTACATGCCAGTGAAAAGATAGCTACAATTTTCAGTCTATAACCATCTGTCTCAGGCGTGCCTGCCAGGAGGGGTTGTGCAGACTACGCCATTGATTGACTGCCAATTCTTGGAGGGTTGCTTAGGTTTGTTAAACGAGGGATGCGCCATTGCGAAGGAAGTTTTAAGCATTTTCAAAAAATTAAAGAAATGATTTGGTCAGTTAGAGATCAACTTGTTGCTAATGGGATTTTTTGCAAAAAAAATGATAATAGCAATGCTAATAATAAAATTAATTAAAAAAAGGAATTATAATATGAAAACCCAAAACAAGAATACATTTTTTAAACAATTAGACAAAAATCCCACCTGTATTCGTTATTTGTTCATTATAAAGGTAATTTGTTGCTTTTCTCAAGATCAATTTTTAAAATAATGCTTTATCAAATTTTCCTAAGCAATTGATAAAAATTTCATCAGAAAGAGACATATAAATTTTAATTGAAATAAGCAATAAAAATAATTGACCCAAAAAAGGGACAAAAGTGAATTCAACAACTAATTTCCTTAATTTGAGAAAGAACTGCTAGTAAATTAAATACGATTTAAAAAATCAGGAAAAACTTCAGTGGAATAATAAGTAAATAAATTAAAATAGAAAAAATGACTATGAAATGTTTGAAAATATTCATTAGGGGAAAAAAAATGCACAATATTTTTTTTTTAGTAAGCCAACTTTTAGCAGCTGAATCATAGTTTATACTGACATTTAGCTTTATTAATTAATAAATTGTTAGTATTTTCTACTTATAGACTATTTCTGTGAGTGGACACAATTAATGCTACTTGAGAGAATACTCTCAGCCTCAGTCGTTGATGGTGGCAAGGTTACAGCTATGTAATCTTTGTATCAAAGGAAATCTTCTAGGGCTTGAGCGACAGCCTTTTTTGGCCAATGGGCAAATGCCGATTGTTCAAAGATGGCCGATTGCCGATTCTTTTCCTTTTCCATCGGCCGATGGCAAATATTCGCTTTAAACCATTAAAACATGCAGAATGTTAATTTAAAAAGTTATATATCATTGAAATTATTCCTTTTATATATATATTTATAAAACTAATAAAACATTAATATAGTAGAAGCTCGAAGATCCGGACATTTTCCCGATTTCTGTTTAAATTATTATTTTTTTTAAAGAGACGCCTAAAATTTTAACATTAGACTTGAGAAATATAGTTAAACCTTTTAAATTGAGCACTAAATAAATAAGAATTAGGGCCCCCCGATGCATCAGCGACGATAGTTCAAAAAACTAGCCATCGCTATCGGCCGCCAAAGTTATAACATCGAGAAAAGCATCGGCCCATCGACCTTGAAAAACATCTAAATGCCGATGCAACGCCTATGTTTCTCGTGTGGAAAAATATCTTTTAGACTTTAATTTCTTTTTATTTCGGAATTAAAAGTACCGAAAATCGCTTTCGTGTATCTAGAAGGAAGGAAAAAAAAAAGACGATTTCCCGATCGGGCTATTATTTTTTGGTCGAATTTTCTCTTCACCCATTTCTTTTCAGATACTAATAGTAATACTAATTAATACAAAACTGAATAAATATATAAACAACGCAAGAAAAAAACATCAGCTAAAGCGACTTCGTAAGGCACGAAACACGTGCCTGTGTTTCATCGTTTCAACTTCGGTTTCTTGTTAATGTTTGAGTGTTATGTGAATCCCCTGATTTTGATGCATAGAAACTGCAACACTTATAAAGTATTATTTTATGCAACACATTCATTTTAAATCGGATACAGTATTTTGTTTGAACTTGCAAAATTAACGATTCTTGAGCGCTCAAATTGTCTCGTGCCATTTTGAAAATGCGTTGCTTTAAAATAGCGCGATAACCGGAAATGAACGTTTAAAATATTGTAAAGAAAAGTATCTAGTGGATGAATTTAAGATTAATAACGTGCAATTTTCGTTGTCGTATTTTAACTAGCATGGTTTAACTAGCATGTTTGGGACAAGTCTATATAATAATTAAACCTCAATGTAAAACAGGTTCATCCACGTCCGATGTATTGTTGCTATCCAAAGCGTCCATGGTGCCGTTTTGTTTATATTCAGCTAGAAAAAGTAAGATTCTATATAAAAAAAGTAAGATTCTATAAAAAAAAAAAAAAAAACTAACGTGCATGAGGAACGATCTTAAGTATAATAATGAGGGAATTTAGATGTTTTTTTAAGGCCGATGGATCGACTTTTTTTTTTTTGAAGTTAACATCGGCTGCCGATGCCGATGGCTAATTTTTTGAACAATCGGCGCCGATGCATCGGTCTTGCTTTAAAATCTTCGTCCAATCCATTATTTTTCAAACTCTAAAAAAAAAAACGGAGTGCATTTTTCTGTTCTAAACAAGGCAGGGCGCATCAGCATTTTTTGAAAAAGGGGCAGGGCGCCGCGCTCTTTGAAAAACGCGTAAATTGAGCACTAAATAAATAAGAATTAGGGCCCGCCCGATGCATCAGCGACAATAGTTCAAAAAACTAGCAATCGCTATCGGCCGCCGATGTTATAACATCGAGAAAAACAGCGGCCCATCGACCTTGAAAAACATCTAAATGCCGATGCAACGCCTATGTTTCTCGTGCGGAAAAATATCTTTTAGACTTTAATTTCTTTTTATTTCGGAATTAAAAGTACCGAAAATCGCTTTCGTGTATCTAGAAGGAAGAAAAAAAAAAGACGATTTCCCGATCGGGCTCTAATTTTTTGGTCGAATTTTCTCTTCACCCATTTCTTTTCAGATACTAATAGTAATACTAATTAATACAAAACTGAATAAATATATAAACAATCACAAGAAAAAAACATCAGCTAAAGCGACTTCGTAAGGCACGGGCACGAAACACGTGCCTGTGTTTCATCGTTTCAACTTCGGTTTCTTGTTAATGTTTGAGTGTTACGTGAATCCCCCGATTTTGATGCATAGAAACTGCAACACTTATAAAGTATTATTTTATGCAACACATTCATTTTAAATCGAATACAGTATTTTGTTTGAACTTGCAAAATTAACGATTCTTTAGCGCTCAAATTGTCTCGTGCCATTTTGAAAATGCGTTGCTTTAACATAGCGCGATAACTGGAAATGAACGTTTAAAATATTGTAAAGAAAAGTATCTAGTGGATGAATTTAAGATTAATAATGTGCAATTTTCGTTGTCGTATTTTAACTAGCATGTTTGGGACAAGTCTATATAATAATTAAACCTCAATGTAAAACAGGTTCATCCACGTCCGATGTATTGTTGCTATCCAAAGCGTGCATGGTGCCGTTTTGTTTATATTCAGCTAGAAAAAGTAAGATTCTATAAAAAAAAAAAAAAAAAAACCTAACGTGCATGAGGAACGATCGTAAGTATAATAATGAGGGAATTTAGATGTTTTTTTAAGGCCGATGGATCGACTTTTTTTTTTTTTTGAAGTTAACATCGGCTGCCGATGCCGATGGCTAATTTTTTGAACAATCGGCGCCGATGCATCGGTCTTGCTTTAAAATCTTCGTCCAATCCATTATTTTTCAAACTCTAAAAAAAAAAAACGGAGTGCATTTTTCTGTTCTAAACAGGGCCGGGCGCATCAGCATTTTTTGAAAAAGGGGCAGGGCGCCGCGCTCTTTGAAAAACGCGTAAATTGAGCACTAAATAAATAAGAATTAGGGCCCGCCCGATGCATCAGCGACAATAGTTCAAAAAACTAGCCATCGCTATCGGCCGCCGATGTTATAACATCGAGAAAAACAGCGGCCCATCGACCTTGAAAAACATCTAAATGCCGATGCAACGCCTATGTTTCTCGTGCGGAAAAATATCTTTTAAACTTTAATTTCTTTTTATTTCGGAATTAAAAGTACCGAAAATCGCTTTCGTGTATCTAGAAGGAAGAAAAAAAAAAGACGATTTCCCGATCGGGCTCTAATTTTTTGGTCGAATTTTCTCTTCACCCATTTCTTTTCAGATACTAATAGTAATACTAATTAATACAAAACTGAATAAATATATAAACAATCACAAGAAAAAAACAGCTAAAGCGACTTCGTAAGGCACGGGCACGAAACGTGCCTGTGTTTCATCGTTTCAACTTCGGTTTCTTGTTAATGTTTGAGTGTTACGTGAATCCCCCGATTTTGATGCATAGAAACTGCAACACTTATAAAGTATTATTTTATGCAACACATTCATTTTAAATCGAATACAGTATTTTGTTTGAACTTGCAAAATTAACGATTCTTGAGCGCTCAAATTGTCTCGTGCCATTTTGAAAATGCGTTGCTTTAAAATAGCGCGATAACTAGGAAATGAACGTTTAAAATATTGTAAAGAAAAGTATCTAGTGGATGAATTTAAGATTAATAACGTGCAATTTTCGTTGTCGTATTTCAACTAGCATGGTTTAACTAGCATGTTTGGGACAAGTCTATATAATAATTAAACCTCAATGTAAAACAGGTTCATCCACGTCCGATGTATTGTTGCTATCCAAAGCGTCCATGGTGCCGTTTTGTTTATATTCAGCTAGAAAAAGTAAGATTCTATAAGAAAAAAAAAAAAAAAAAAAAAAAAAAAACCTAACGTGCATGAGGAACGATCTTAAGTATAATAATGAGGGAATTTAGATGTTTTTTTAAGGCCGATGGATCGACTTTTTTTTTTTTGAAGTTAACATCGGCTGCCGATGCCGATGGCTAATTTTTTGAACAATCGGCGCCGATACATCGGTCTTGCTTTAAAATCTTCGTCCAATCCATTATTTTTCAAACTCTAAAAAAAAAAAAACGGAGTGCATTTTTCTGTTCTAAACAGGGCAGGGCGCATCAGCATTTTTTTTGAAAAAGGGGCAGGGCGCCGCGCTCTTTTAAAAACGCGTAACAGGAACACTATTTCATTAATATTTTCATAATAAAACAGGTATAAATGCTCTAAAATTTTGTTGTGAAATGTACCATACATAATACAAGTAAGCATGAAGATGTGTAAGCACACCAAAATTTATAAGAGGTTTTTTTAATATTTAGTGTCTAAAATAAAATGTTTTTCTTTTTTTAATGTGTCTCATATGGAATTAAGCTATAATCGTTTAATTTAAATGAAATATGTGCTGCTTAAACCTGTGCATTCCTATTAATATGAATGTTTTATTTTGCAGGGAGCTAAACAATTTAATTTTTATTGTTGATGTAAAGAAAACTTTTATATTTATTTATTTTTATTTTTCAGAACAAAATCCATTTCATTTTGCCAAGAGGGAAGTATTTGAGCCTGGATATTGCATTAAGATGACAATCTTCTATTTTTTAAATTCTGTCAGTGGTATCTTCCTGATCTGTCGAACATAAGTCATTAAAAATATAAATTTAAGACATGTTTTTTGTGTGAATTGTTAATGAAAAGTATTTTTTATTTTATCTAAATTTTTCAGTTTGAAATATTCTAAAAAAAATTTTCATTTGAGTGAATAAATGTCTTATATAGGTATTATATCAATGAACTTTTTGAATTTACAACATTGACACACATTATTTGTTAGAGTGAAGAAAATAGATTTCAGTCAGCCGAACTGCGATTATTCTGTGTATTAAATTTAAATTGGATGTAAAAACTCCCAGGAACTTGCTTAAACCATTTGTCTTATTAGAAAATTCTTTTCAAGTTCCTCCTAAAAATAGTAGTCTTTCAAAAATGGAGTTGTTTAGTTCTTCTTAAATCTTTGTTACTGGAAAAATTTCCTTTTGCAGAGATCTAGAGCTTCTGATTTACATAAATGTTTAACCTTTTTTGTTAGTGCAATAACGTTGTAGTGGATTAACTGAATTTTATAAGCAAAAACTTAGTTGTAAAGATTTTTGTCAGTGCAATAATTGAATCATTTATTTCAAAAACCAGTGAAGCAACAAAAAATCAAAAATTAAATTATTGGGCGATTATTGTTTTGTAAAGGTAAATAACATCGTTTAATGCACTAAAAAGTCGAACGCTGTCCCAATGTGATGGTGAAGCAAAGCCTAGAAATCCTTGTTTAGTGCAGAAAGAAGTCAAGTGACTGCGCTTGACTGGTTTCAGCTCCAAACTGGGATTTTTGGCATTGCGCAGGGTCAATGATGTGCAGGACCCGATTGTGATTCACTGCTGTGTCTGAACAAATTCATCTAAATGTCACGAAGGTGAAGAAAATAAATTAGCCCATCAATTTATATGAAGAAAAAATAGCAACCTAGTGAAGGTTTTTTTAAATATAACTTATTTAATCATGTTCTATAAAGTGCACTTATCCCTCGATTTACAAGGTGGTCATTTTACACTGTTTTTAAAAGAATTTCAAAAAACTCGGAAAAATGTATGCTCGACGACATGTACATATATTTGAAGTCCTTGAATCTTGTACGTTTAATATCACCGTGGTGTCAGCAAGGAAGGGGTGTGCATTAATCTAAATTTCTAAATTAAATACACTTGCCATTTATTTTCTTTTCCATACAAACTTGGAAAATTCTTTATTTTGTAGGTAAATTTCAAGAGATAATAAAACTGATATTTTTTTCCTAATGTGAAATAAATTAAATATTTACTTATGTTAGTAATGATTAAACTTTGTGCAAAGTAATAGAAATAAAATTTCACGTTAAATTAAAGCACAAATGAGCATTAAAAATGAGCATAGAAATTTTATTTCTATTTACTTATGTTACTCGCATGAATTTATTTTACTCACAAAGTATAATTTTATGCGAATAAATGAAAACTTTTAGTTTTTTTTGTTTTACATTGCAAAATTCAAGATTTCGATTTACACGGTTTTGTGCAAATCCAATAGTTATATGTGAATAAATGAGAACTTTTAGTGGGGTTTTTTTTTTTTCGTTTTACATAGCAAAATTCAAGATTTCGATTTACACAGCTTTGTGCAAAACCTATCTTTTGGGCAAATCGAGAAAAAAAGTTTATATCATTGTGCCCCAAATAGCACAAGACAAATTGAATAAATATGCAGCACAGAATGAGAAATTATAGCCAGGACAAAACGGGAATTAAACTTTCTACTTTATTATTGCGCATGAATATACTTTCCTTATCATGGTAACACACACCAATTTTATTGCTTTTTAGTTATCTTTTTCCTGCGCCTCTTCTATCGAAAATTTAACTGCTTTTATTATCTGAGAGATTCACATTAGAAACACAGCAAAAGTTGTCAATTTCAATTTTTAATACATTTGTGATGCAGAAACAAATTCCACGACAGATAACACGTTTCGTTGTAAGGGAATTTTTGTTATAACGGTATATACATTGTCCTATAGCGCTTGAAACAGGACTGATTATTCGTTATTATGGATATTTTGTTGTAATGGTAAGAGAAAACAAGGTTTCACTATTCATAATCAATGAAATTCTGAACTTTGGGTGAAAATGTTTCATTTGAGTCCATCCAGTCCCACAAAAGCCCAATCCGGTTGCGAGAAGAATTTTACGCTGTTTAACTCAAAAATTTCTGCATAACCAACTCCAAGGGACCGGAAAGATACTTCATTGTAGTGGAATTGTAGTTTTAATGGAATAGATGTTATCCTATTTGATTTTGAAATAGGGAAAATGTTTGTTGTGTTGGTAATCCCTGTAACGAGATTTTATTGTAAAAGTGCTGCTTAATCAAGCTTTGCAAGAATAATATCAGTAGAATTTCGATTATTCGAAGTAATTGGGACCAATTGCTTTTGGAAAACTTAAGTTTAAGGATAATTGAGTCTAATTTTCAGATTATATACAATTACATATGCTGTTTTCTGTTTCAAAAGCGCTTTTTGCGAAGTAAATCAGTAGCAAAGTGGAAACAAGGACAAATTAGCACACTTAACAGTATGCACATTTAGTTGAATCTAATTTCACATATAAGAAATTTGAGAGTGAAGGGAAAAAAAAAACTAATTTTGATCAATAGTGCCAGATTTTACTGTGCAGTTTTTTGCTTAATCATACACATATTATTGTAGCATTTTTCTTGAGTTCAAAGTCCATTTCCATCTTCCATCGTGTACATATAACCCTGAAAACACCACTCTCTACAGGTATGGGCAACCTTTGAAAAGTTTTCGGGTAGACTTAAAACTTTTAATGAAGATGCGTGGTGTCGATATCCGGTCGTTGTGAAGAAAAAACAAGACATTGCCGTTTTTTTTATTTTATGTATTTATAAAACTAATTGAACTAAAATATAACGATAAATTTACAAACAACTCATATGCTTTGTGAGTTGGAATTTGAAACAAGATAATCAACGCTGGGATCAATCCCACTAATACATAGGTGCTGAGTATTTCCAAAATTTTCATCTGTAAGACTGTTCTGCACTTCAACGGATTGGTTTAGATTTATTATTCTTATTATTAGTTTCCTTATAATCCCATTAGAAAAAGTTTTAAAATGTTTCACGGGCCGGATTAAAAGGAAGAGCGGGCCGTGTGTTGCCTTCATATGCTTTAAATATATATACATATATGCTGTGGAATATGTATCATTTTTCCTGCTTTTTCCTCTATTATCGAACTGGAAACGTGCGAATTCCGCATTGTGGTGAGAAAACTCCCATAATCCCTGCATTTCCTGTGATTGTTTGATTTACAGTGATCAACTGAAATCAGGTTTTGTTAATGTTTGAAAAAGTTACAACGTTGGCTTCTTTTCTTTATTTTTATATATTCAACCCTGTATTGTCTATTTTGCAACATTTTTGGCCGCCCCTATTTTACGAGAGCCGCGAAAGGCAACCACCGGCCTCCTCGCTGTAGTCCGCTACTGCAAGTTGTTTATTTAAGTTCTTTTCAAACATAAGCAAAAATAATAATAATGTTGCAATTGCGGAGGAAAAGCCGTCATATAATGATCTTACTATCCTTGTTAGAATTCCTTCACAATCCAGTTCAATAACCTACGTACGCGTATACTAATGCTTCAATTAAGAATCATTTAAGCTTTAACTAATAAGTCGTTTAAGCTTAAACAAAGATATGAAAGAGTTCTAAATTTTCCCAGTACTTCAAAAGCATTTTCACTGCATATCACTCATGGAGGTTTGATATCACTTTAAAGAGAAAGTATCGTTTCTGTCATTTGGCAACGCAGATTAGAGATTTCATAAGCGAGCTTCCACCAACACGCTGTCGCCTTGTTCTCTCCTTCAGTCCAACGATAGCTTTCTCCAGCGAATGGCGAACGGCTGGGCTGGCTTTGTTACATAGTGCGCAGTGATTGGGTATTCGCTGCTCTAAATTATGTTTTTAATACACTGTAACTAATATAAGTGGGTGAGTTAATGTTGTCTCATCGCTCTCTACGCTTCGGATCTATTTTTCAGCATAAGTAAAAATATATATATATATATGATTATGATCCAGCGCTGTTCTCTTTAAAATGGTTCTCTCGCATTTTTAGGTTCAAGATGCATTTTCTTCAACTATTTAATGAAAGGAGAAATAACATCCATGGATGTATTTCAGAAAATATTGTATTTACAACTAAAGCACAGACAGAATGAGTCCGCTATTTCTTCCCAAAGTTTATTCCTTTATTGTCTTATAAGTAACAACTCAAAAACTATAAAAAGCCTATGAAAATGTATTAGAACTTTCTACAGAATTTTTTTACTACTCGGCACATTTTAATGGTTTCTAAAATTTGCAAATAAATTTAAGCAGAATTGCGGTAGTGTTTTTCAAACTGGGTCAATGGACACAGCCATCCTTATAAACTATCGAGTCTTTTAGGAAATAATGGGATCGGCAAAATTTAAAAAAACGATGAAACGTTGTTTTAAATATAACTGAATATGTTGGTGGTTTGGAATGGAAATCATTTGTATATATATCATTTCCGGGTTCTATGCGTCCAGCGGGACGCGTAGACTTCGATTTTTGCGTCCTACTTTTCATTCTCGAAGCATTTAACGCAACGCGTCAGCGGCAACTCTGAAATGTTATTTAAGAATTACTTCTTAAATAACATTTCATTGTGAAGTTTATAAGTTTGACTTCGTAAATGAGTCTCAACTTGCTGTCTTTTTCGCAGGAAGTGGTATGCAAATTAAATCTCTGATGTTATATTTTTAAGCAAAAAATAATAAGAAATAAATTGTTTGAGAAATCGTGATTATAATAAAACATGTTACGTTTGCTTCGTTACAATTCATGTATTCTTTGTAAACTTTATTTATGTCTTGAAAGTGAATTTGAGTTTTAATCAACTTATTCATTTTAGCAGAAGATAATCAATTGAATTTTCAGTGAAATAAATTTGATTGCACAAAAGAAAAATTTATTAAATAATGAAGAGGTGACAAAAAAAAAAAAAAAAAAAAACATTTATGAAAAAGTATTGTAAACTTTGTTTTCATGAATCCAAAAACTTTTTTATTTATATCTCGAATAAATGTCCGATTTGAATTTTTATCAACTGCATTTCAGCAAACGTTATTCTTTCAATTTTGATTAAAATACATTTGTTTGTATAAAAGAACAGTTTCCTTAAAAAAATGCAGCGATTGCGAAAAACGATGATCTATTAATGTTTCACAATAAAAAAAAAAGTTTGTTTTGTTGTGATTTTGATAAATTCAAAGTTTCATTTTTGAAAAGAGAAAAAGCAGGCGATCGAGGTTACGCATGTTATCATCTAATGGCGGAGTGTGATATGTAACTACGGATTAAGTAACCCTTGCTACAAACATCAAGAATTCGTTAGCCTTCCGTGATTTGGACGAAAAGATTCCGCCGCTAAGAACGGAAACATTGTATTTCAAAGTGATTCTTTTTTCCTTGCCATTGTGATTCTTTTCCAAAGTGGGTTGCTAAATTCGCGAAGTGACGCTAGTGATGGCTGTGTTTCACTGACCCCGCGCGTTCTATAAACAGGATGTCTATGTAACTTTCTATTCTCAAGTGCCCATTCCGATAGACAGGTAAGTCGCAATGACCATTTTGTGATTTTCCGTGCATTTCTATCCCCAGCTCCATTTTTGCATTTCTGACTCATTTCGATCCTCAAATTTGTAGTTTGTTTTGGGAACCGCATCAGCTGAGGGGAAACACTAGGCCTAATCGCCCGTACAATATTTTTGTTTTGTTGACATTGCTCGCGTCCGCATTTCTTATGCACAATTAAAGCTCCCATTTTTTTGCCTTACAATAATATTCATTACCTAACACCTCACTACCATTTTAATTAAATTCTCAACCTTCGCGCAGGAATTTACGATTTAAACATCGATTATGTTGATCGTTAACAAACTTTTCAACTTCTTGAAAAACTCCCTTTCATTTGTATCATTAAAACATTGCCTATCGTCAGAAATATTTTATTTGAATTGATTTTATATTGAACTTGGGCTTTATTTTATTTTTAAAGTCGTCAAAATTTGAAAACTGACAATACTAGAAGTGGGACTACATTAATGTCTTCGCTATGATTTTGGTAAGTTATTAGCCTAGCTTTTATTTATTGTTAAAATAATATATTCCTTGCAGTCGGAAGCGTCTGACACGATTTTTTTTGTCTTTAAAACGGGAATAATGAAACGTAAACATTGCCATGGGGACCGTCAGTGCAATTGAATTTTGATTACTATCCGAGTTAATTACTATTAGTATCAATATGTTTACTTTATTAAGTATCAAATTTTTGCAACAAGATCACGTGAAAGGTATTTATTAATGGTTCCTAATAATTCAAAAATACAATAATGCTTTCATGCCCTGAACTTTGTAAATCCTCTCCTCTTCATTCACACATTGAAACAAAATCCATTTCATTCATTGAAATTTTGAATGCCCCCCTGCCCTGTGCCTTTACTCACAACCACTATTGCTTTCATTCACTGAAATTATGGAAGGTCTGCTTCTACAAATGTTATTAGACGCAGGCCTATATTTAGGGAACAGATGCAATTCCCCCCTAACTTTTAGAAATATAATGTATATATGTGTGTTTTGTTGTTTTTTAAATGTATTATAGTGAGTATGCCTTTTGCTCCCCTCATACTGGAAAAATTTTAAATGAATGGCCACTCTCGGCATTCGGGTTTGAAATTCCCGAAATTCCACTCTCGGTTTTGAAATTCTAGTGAATTTCCCCTCAGTTTTAAGTAAAATGTGGTTATATATATTGTGTGTATATTTTCTTTATATTTTATGTTGTGTGTAGTCAGTGTATGCTTCCCCCTCTTCCTGAAAATTTGAAATAATTATCTTGTTATGAAATGTGTAATTGTAATTGATTGCTCCCTGGCTTTAAGAACTATGCATGAATGTGTATTTTGTTCTTGTTTCAAAAAATATAATTATATACCTTTTGCTCCCCCACCCCCCCTGGCAAAATTTGACATTAAGAGCCTGTCCCGGCATGTGTGAAATGTTGAATTGTAATTAATTACTTCATGGTACGCCTTGAGTTGTGTTATAGTTTTGGTGCTAAACATTTCTAAATTTTTTTGATTTTCCTTCTGTTGGCTACTGAAATGTTTCTGAATAGCTTAAATTTGTGTACAAAAAATATATATAAATATTATCATGTAACTTCATAAATTTATTTAGATACAAACTTTTATTTTTGTTAAAAGCTTCAATTATGCTGCAAATTCAGCCAATTTGAGCCGAATTGGAATTGATTTCGAGAAGCATGTTGCAAATTTTTATTGTTATTTTATGCATTTGAAAAGTCGCAGAGTATTTGCTTTTTGTTGACCCCCCCCCCCCCCCTCGTCAAGTCGGTTTGGAGACCCAAAACTTTGTAATTTGTTTTAAATTTAGTTTTTATGCAGTAGATTTCACATTAATAAAGTTTTTTCTAAAAAGGCCATAAAAATATTTTTAAGCACTAATTTCTGGTTTAGAGTTCTGGTTTCTTACTGTACAATTAAACCTTGGTTATCTGAAGCTCAGTTAACTCAAATTCATTTTTTCGTAGTGAGATGACTACTTCCATGTGAAAGGCTTTTCAAAATTTAAATTAAGGCATGAGTTTAAATTTTGAAAACTTTAGTATATGTATGACGTTCAGGGCTTTGAAAAATCTCGATTTTTACATGCACTATCTGGCATGATAGTCTAGTAAATAAATGCCTGAATACTTACATGCCCAAACATCTTATTAAATAGTATATTAATGAAAAACAATATTTTCCAATAAAATGTAGATAAAGAATTGACTTTTAAAGCATTATGTCTCCATCAACAATTGTTTCTTAAATTTTTGTATAAGTAAAGGAGACATAATACACACGTTTTTTAAAATTGAATATTGCATAATTTTCTTTCAATATTTACATACCCCATCAGGTGGCATGTAAGGGAGAAAAATGCATGCCTGATTTACATCCGGGCATGTTTGGCAATATAATTTTCATGCTCTGATAATATTACTAATATACCAGGTGTCGAAAATTATATTGCCCGGGGCATGTAAAAATTCCCATCGGGCATGAATCTTATTCCTTACATGCCTGGTGAGGCATTTAACTTCTAAATTAAATGTCTTCCCAAAACTTTATCATTTCGTATTTTATTAAAAAAGCATTTTACCGGAACTCGGAATTAACATGTTGATGGACAGGTTGTCAACAATAAAACTGGTATACAATTTAAATTTTGCAAATTTTGACTCGTGAAGACTTATTATGTAATGTCATCTTTTAATGATTTAGATTAATGTTAAAAAATTCTTGATTTTGATATAAAGCTATTAAGTAATTGTTTTGTCTGATTATTGCTATACGACAAACTCGAATGTTTTTATGATGTGCAATAAAAGAACTTCTGGGCATGTAAAAATTTACATATGTGACCTATTACAAAAATAAGAAAACTATTGTTAATAAAATTAAGTTTGATACTATGGTACCTTTTCAAAAAATTGAGATACCAATTTAAAATATTTCCTCTAAGCCTATTTTTAATCGGCTTTTCTCCAGTCGGTCGATCGGGGGCTGTTTTTACTTGTGATCTGACCTAGCCTGATGTTTTCAGTATATGATAGATCAACATTTCTCAATTTTTTTTTCTTCAGACTGATAAAGATCTGTTATGATATTTTCAATCTTTTGCGAGCCAGAATTTTTTCCCCTCAAAACAAAGGGGAAAAAAACAATAAATAATAAAAAAATGGCAACGAAGAACTGCTATATAAGTTAATTGTAACATTTTTGTTATCATTTATTTACAGTAATGTTTAAATGTAAGATAATTTGTTGTAATTTTTATATATAAAAAGAGAAAATCACAAAAAAACTTTAAAAAATAATCACAAATTAAATCCAGATTCCAGTCTAGAAAAAAAAAGAATACAAAACAAGACGCAATAAGCGACATATATGAGCACATTCCATTAAAGGAGGGGAGGTGGGGGAAAAAAAAGAACCATCACTCACAGAAGTAAACTTAAATAACTTTGAAAAGTAAAAAATTGCAAACAAATAGCGTGGTGATGATGAAATTATAGTATTTAGTTATAATTATCCTTATCATTAATGAGATTTCAGGTGATTACGCTGGCGATTAATCACCCGATTATCTTCCGAAGAATTAGCTATTGGTAATCAAACAATTTGCTTAGAGTTTTTTGTAAAGAAACTACCTTTTACAATTTTAAAATTATATTTTATCTAAAAATTGCATTGTTAAATTACTACACAATTTAATCAAGCATGTATATTCTTTTCTTATGCAGAATACAAAATATGCAAATTAATATACTTCAAATAATTAGTGTAAAATTTGTTGTACTGTAATTATGTATGGTTATGGTATGTATTGAGCACAACTGTTTAGTATATTTATGTGGAGCAAGTAAAAATACTTTACATTATTATATTTTTGAAATTTGGATTAAAGCAGCCTAAAATTAGCTAATAGCTTAATTATTTTTTTGTGAATCTTTTGCTGTTTGTCAAGTTCATGGTTTTTGAAAATTTCCAAAAATACTCTTTCCTTACCATGTAAATTGTCAAGTTTATAGAGAAAATGCAAGACAAATGTTCTGTGGCATTGATAACATTTTAAAGATCAGAGAAATTTGAAAAATATCCAAAAAGTCAAAGAAATTACAAAAAAAGCAAAAATCCAATAATATAATTGCAGAATGTAATATAATTTTCATTTAATAATTTTTTAAAATGCTATTAATCTGGACTAATGTTGTGTAAAGAAACATTTTGAAGTTTCAGTGTTATAGTATTCAGCGTTAAGTGTATTTCTACATTCATAGATGGGGAATTAAATGACTGAATACCCAAAATTATGCTATTATGCAAATCGAGAAAATCATGTAATCTAATAGCCCCATATCACATTGTGCGTTTTCTTCTTAATGTATATTCACCATTAATAAAATAATGTGTTTTTTGCAACTTTGCTCTACATTTCAAAGTTATAGATCTATTCGGGTTTAATAGGTTACTTTAGAAATATGGTTGCCAGAATGAAATATCTGGTCGCAAAATACGACAAACAACCCCTTATTTTATCCCACATCTCAATTTATTTTCTGAGGCCAAAATATTTAAATGCTGCCCCTCCCCCCATGCTCTAAAGGTTAATATATTTAGGTCAGACATAATCTTATTTTAATAAGTTTAGAAAAATTTTTGAATGTTATGATGATCCAGTAATATAAATAAATAATTTTGTGCTTGTAGATTTTCCAAGACTAGATTAGTGTTCTTCAGCAAGACAATGAAAATAAAATAATTGTAGCTTGTGGCTGAACCACATTGTAAGCGTAAATTGCTCATGTTGGCGCTAGTATTGTGGTTTGGTCACATGCTTCAATTTTATCACAGGATTTGAGGAAAAGTTTCTACCAGCTCTTCAACAATCTCTCCTAATCAGGGTAAGATTAGATGTTAAAATAAAAGTTCCCCTACTATATGTAGAGGAACTTTTCCAGGCAGGTTGCTTGCATGGCAAACATAAGACAATTGTAGCCTGTGGCCGAATGACCGGGCGATCAAAATGAATCGCTGGTTGTATGATTAGGCCATATGCTTCAATTATATGACAAGATTTGACAAAAGAAGGAAAGTTTTTGATATTTTTGTTTCTGAAAATGATGATGATTGTGTTGAAAGATGTTATCTTTCAATGAAACTTTCTCAACTGAATTTCTTAAGTTATATATTTATGAAAATAATTTTTTCCCTGAAAGGTAATTTAAGTTTAATCTGTACCCTTTGATAATATTTAATTGTTATTATTTTTAAAGTTGATTTATTTACAGATTTAATTTTCCAGATTTTTTCTACATTGATTTTACTGTATTTCTGTGTTCATATGTTCTGTTGCAACAAAAATATAAGCTTATTTTATTTGGGGATTTTTATTAAGGGAGAGAAATCGTTTATCCTTTGTTAAAGTATACTATACATCCTAATTTAAATGTGGCCAGTAGTACAAGTGCAATTGAACAAAACTAATATACACTTGAAATGTAGTACACAATGATATGATTTTAATAAGAATTTGTAGTAAAAATTGCCAAGCTTTTCAATGTACTAGTCTAACTAATGGTGCTGAAATATATCTCTACTTAAAAGATACGGCATACAGGACAACGTCAATGTTTGAAATTAAAACATTGATACATCAGTCAAAATATATTGGTGTTCTAAAAATTTGACTTTTTAAAGTACATACCTATGTATTAACTTGTAACAAATGCTTTCATGGGAGGAGTGGATTCATTTAGCATTAGTCATGTTTATGAATTTATAACTAACATTTTTTAAACTGTCAAGATAACATAGGGAAAAAAATAATAAATATGTTAATGAATTGTTAAAATTTCTGTATTTCCAACTTTAGTAATATAAAGAAATAAGTGTACTGAGTGATCTATTTAAAATACAAAACATGGAATTATGAATACAAAATTATAAGAATAATTTCATAACATCTTTTACTTTACACCTGAATAATACAAAATAAAAATAAATATTCCATGATTATTAGAAACTAATTAGAGCTAATAGAAAATTTTTCAGAGGGGATGCATAAAAATATGGAACCACCTAAAATGTAGATTGATAAGTATATGCAGTGATACTCTGTTATAGCGTCATTCGAGGGACAGGGATATTTATGACGCAATAGCCAAGTGACGCTATAAGCGATGACCAATACTATTGATTGGTGAATGAAGGGGCTGGAATTTTTTGATGTTATAACAGAGTTGTCGCTATAAACAATGTTGTTATATCCAAGTTCAAGTGTAAATAGGTACAACAAAACATTACTTTCAACAAAGAAGAATTGTACAAATCATATTTAAAATGCAAAGTATATTCAAAGAATTATACAGATTAAATCAATGGTTTATAAGTAAGAGGAGTGAGCTATAATTATTTTTAATGCCCAATGTTTCTATACACTGTTCCCTGTAAAGTAGTTTCTTAACTTTTATCCAATAATTTTGATTTCTTTAAATACCTAACTGCCCAAAATGTTTTGTAATGGGATGTGTATTGCTTTTACTGACAAATGCTGTAACTTTCATAAGTATAATGAATATAACTCATTCATATCAGAAAAATATTGAGCATAAAACATAGATATTCAAAAATCGCTAACCCTAATATATTAATGTCCTAATAAAAACACCTGCTTCAAAAACATCTATGTTTATGTTCTTTATAAGATTGCATAATTTTAGGTAATTTAACTTATGTTTGTATTTAACTTCATCTGTATATGCATTTTTTTGCAATTCTAAGTTTTTAAGTGCAAGAAAAAAGAAAAAAATCACTAAAAAAGTTGTTCTGGATAAATGAATTTATTCTAATGATCTATTTATTTTCAGGTTGAAAAATAAAGGTTAGTGCAAAAGGTCGGAAGAATAAAGTACAAAAAGTAGGTAATCGCTTTTTTGCTTTTGTTATACATCGTTCTATTGTTTTTAAGCATAATTTTCTTCTGAATTATTTGTAATCTAATAACTTCCAACATTTCTGTTTTTTGACCTTGTCTTCATTTTAAGTTTAAATTGTTAATGAAGCTTTCCTATATCATATATGCTAATGCTGTAGTGTATGCAAACTTCATTAACCCTCTGACTACTTATCACGTGATTTCCATGTGCAATGTAAATGTAGTGAAATTTGCTCATCCTGTGATTTCCACAGGCTTTTTATGTGAATATAAAATCTTATCTCTCTATTTTATCATTTAAGCATCAGCAATGCAATTTCTGAAGTATTAAGTTTTTGTTCTAGAGATGGCTTTAATTGCATGAAATTTTCAAATTTTATGCCTAAAATTTATCTTGGAGCATCTGTTCCTATGATTCAAAATAATAATAAAATTTTTGTTGCAAAAATATATTATCCATTTCAACTCCAAAATACAGTTGAACTTTCTTAATGCTTACATGGTTAATACGAAATCAAGGCTAAAACGAAGATTTTGTTCATCAAGTTTGGTTTACCATTTAATTACACTAAATATCTCACGCATATTACGAAGGCTAAAATAAAAATTTCGGTTAAGACAAACATAATTTTTGACCTATTCACGAAAAATTTTCTCGATTGCTATATAATTAAATTTTTTAAAAAGAAATTGTTGGTTATTTCGAGTCTTTGTAAACCACCAAGTACGCATAAAATTTAATGTACCTAAATAAACTAACCATTGAGGATTTTTTCTGAAATTGTTAAATTAATTTTAAAAGGTAAGTTCATTTTTTTCTGAATGTACTTGTAAGATTTAAAAGTGTATATTGGTAAAATTAATTCATTTATCTTCTCTATTTATTTTACTTTGTATTATAAATAGTAGTAATTATTTTAAAAATATAAACATGCATTTCTAATAGCCTTTTGTTGCACAATTTTACGTATTCACGGTTGTTGCGAACAACGGCTAATATGAACAAGTTCGCGAATTTTTGACATTTCGTATTAAGCAAGTTCAACTGTATATGTGAATTTTAAATCTGTAGCATAAAATAACATATTTTGAAGTGAATTCATGAAAAAAAATGAGCAGTCGGAGTGTCAAATGTAGGCTGTTTCTTTTTTATTGTGGTAAGGTTGAGTTTAATGGTACCTCTGAATTGTGTCATTTATTTGGTAAACATTATGACTTTAAATCATAATTAATATTGTGTATATTTTGCAAGATAATATTAGCATAATGTAAAATATTTCTTTATTCACTTTTGTGCATCATTCAAATTTCCACTTACATTTGGAGAAAAACACTCAGACTAATCATTTCCTTCAATAAGTTGTTAATGCATAATAAGATTTTGATGCATTGTCACATGTTGCTATGGTTTAATGAGTTACTGTAATATTGTTTCAGAATAAGATTTCAAATCCTATTCTTTTCTGAATTTTTATTTGTTTTCCTCTTGTAGAAATAAATGTATGCCAATGGATATTTTTGTCCTGTTGGCTCTCCGAAATTAACAAGCAAGATTGATTTTTAGTAAATAAAATGTATTTTTAATAATTGCAGTATAATCTTGAATACCATTTGCCTTCGAAAATAACCCGCACCCCTATTGTGGGGGGTGCTATACTAGAAAATAGATTCTATAATTTTGAAAAATATTAAATTTCTCCGCCACTAATACTTTAAACATTTCAAAATGACTGCAAACCTTCTGTAGATCTTGTACCCTATGTCACAAATCCAGATTAAAAACTGCACCTCGACTTACAAATGTTTTTTTTTTTTAAAGTGTGGATAGTATTAAGGATTACATTGTAGTGTAAACATAATAGAAGGACTGTTTTCTTGTTTTGAGGCAAAGATCATTGCATACCTGCCAACTCTACTGGTTTTTCCAGGAGACTCTTGTATTTTCCCCTGTTCTACTGGTCTCCCGGTTTGTATTTAAAATCTCCTGATTTTCATAAATTTTGGGGTAATCCCCTATAAATAGGGAAGTTTATGGAAAAAATCACTTCAGCAACATTATTATCCTATTTAATTTCTTTGACAAATCGATTATCACAAGGAAACTAACAGTTTTAGACATTATAAAATCAATTATAACTTTAGAGGACTGAATATTTTGTTAGTTATGCTGGAATACATATTATATAAGAAACTTGTCGGGGTGGTTGTAATTTAAGTGATCGTTAAAACTCCTCATTTCCCCCCCCCCCCCAAAAAAAAATGAGAAATACATGCAAAATTGCGATGTATCACAATCCACTGGTTTTCCCCCCCTCAAAATGTTGTCAGGTATGACTATTGCAGAGCTGCCAAGTGTTCCGAATTATTCGGATTCGTCCCGATTTTTTTACCGTGTTCCGAAAATACGATTTCTCCCACCGAAATCCGATTTTTTTTGGGAAGAAAGAACGTTATTGTACCCCCCCCCCCCTCATTTGCTGTGATGAAACAGCTATGCCTTTCCCACTAAAACGCAAATTCTGCTGTTTTATGCGTCGAAACGGTGATGTTTTAAGGAAACTGCACCAAATGGAGGAAATACTTCTAATTACCGATTTTTTACGCATTTCCGAAATCCAACTGCATCCACTTAATTAAAAACAATCTAATTTTTTTTACTACATATTTTGACCACTTAGACGTCAATAATTTTGTTTTCACCATTATTTTTGTTCTTTCTTTTATGTTTTATTTTTGTAATAGAGCTTGACGCACCCTATTCGGAAATTACAATCGAGGTGCATCCGAGTTCATTCAAACCGGCACTTTGTAAGAATTAACCTTAATTTTTAGCAGGCTTTATATTTGGTTAATGAAGAATTTGGAAAATGAAATTGATCTAAAAAGTTGTTAAAAGCATTTTGGATGGTGTTAGAGTCTGCAAATCAGGGGATCCTATATTGGAGAGATTGGGTTACAGCTGGGAAATTTGTGAGTTACCACAATTCAGAGGTTTCAGACATTTTATTTAGTCTTTCTTAAAATGTTTTCAATCATGTCGGTTATTGTGCTTGTTAAATATTGTAGAGCCTCATTAATGTTATAGTTCTAAAAATATTTACTCAAAATAATTTTTGCTTTTCCACTTTTTATATATTTTCATGCGTATTTTAAATACACTTATATTCACTTTAGTAACGGAGTTTTTTCTTTCATGTCAAGTACTCATATGATATTTTATGAAATAAAAAATATTAATCAAAAATATTAAATGACTTTCTAAGTCTAGCTAACAAAAGATTACATTCTAAACAGAGAAAAATATTTCATAAGCAGACCATGAGAAAAGCCATGCATAGCGAAATGCTCAATCATTAGTAGAAGTTTTTCTTACACATGATGAGTTCCTATTTTTCCCCCGAAGTGTTCCTAATTTTTGTCTCCCAGGGTTGGCAGGTATGCTATTGTTTAAAGCAGCATTTCCCAACCAGTGGTTCATGTGTTGTTGAAAGGGAGTTGGCAAGCATAATATTGCAATGGCAGACATTTTGCTAACGTAAAATAGAAAAAATGGAATGAAGAATTTACATATACATATTAGGACTGAGTGTAAAAATGGTTTTTTATATTAATTATTTTCGCAATAATGAACAAAATTTGTGGACTGTCGTAGGAAGCATATGTATGAAATTTGAAATGCTCTTTTTTCCACTGTTCGTCTGATTTCAAAAACTTAATCACAAAATGGTATCGGAAGAAATTCATTAATTAATTAAAAATTTTGACCTTATGTTTCTCCTACCATTTACCACTTTTCCTCCCTAGAGCAAAGAAAGTCGGAAATGTGAAAATTTACTAAAATGTAAGTTTTTTCGTTATTTTTGGCGAATTTCTCACAGACCCCTAAGTTTAACCGAAAGTATTTAATCATTAATGTTGGGGAACCACTGGTTTAAAGTATAAAACAGTGAAGCCAGCAGCTAAACCTTACTTACATGAGCGTGTGTATAGCGTTAAGTTCATTTTACATTGATTGTTTGATCTTTATGGCATCAAAACGCATATGAATTTTTTTGTACGTGAACATGCTTAATACGTATATATATATTTAAAATATTTATAATTATATCATTATATTTTTGATAACATGTCCTACACAATATTCTATATATATAACATTTGTGTAACACTTTTGGGTTTCTAGTTTTTACAAAACAAGATCAGCAAATCAAATGTCTACGGACTCTTGATGTCTACAATTTTGCTCAAAGCGCACACCAGTGTGAAAGGATGCTAATTCCGAATGAATTGTCAATTAACTGACTTACCTTGTGGAGGTTGATAAGAAAAGGTAATTTATTAACAAAGTTTGCCTCTTTAGTTACTGCTTTTAAAAGTTCCTGTAGGCAGCTGTGAATTACATAATAAGTCCTCCCTCCCCATATTGTGTTAATAGGACATTTCGTTAAGACATCTATTAAACAATAATTCAACTGTTAATGCATTATAGCATAGCACGGCTATTATGAAGTAGCAACTAAAAATGTTTTTTATATTACTTAAAGGATACCTTTTAAAATATAATTAGGTTAAAAGATGGATTAAAGCTTAATAAGTGATTTTCATTATAATAGGATTTGTGGAAATGAGGGCTCAAAAATTATCTTGCGTGAAGCATGTGCAAATTTAAATTAAAAAAGTATTTTACCACTTATATGCCTAACCTGTCTTGTAAACAATTAAAAAAAATATTTCATATTGTAATGATAAAACAATATCGTCTACTATGCATGTCATATTTTGCATATGTAATGGTCTCCTCACTTCATGAACTTTTTTCTCATTCCATATATGCATGTACCGTTTATGAGCATTCCCCTCCCCCCCTCCACCATTATTACAATGGAATTTAAACATCAAATTTCTGTTTTGGTGATTTTAAACGAAAGGAACAAGCAGAAAGCTGTTTCGAAGTTCAATTAGTGCTTCAGAAGTCTGTTAAAGTTAGCTATTTCTACAAGGTGTTCTGTATGGTGTCTTCAACTTTACATAAATTAAATAAACAATGTTAATGTAAATGTTTATAAATTCCCTCTTTGTCCATGTATCAGTAATTAGTAGATACATGTGTATGTAATGTATTTTTTTTTTTATATGGGGCAATTTGATAAGTAATGTTTGTGCGTATAACATTTTTTTCAGGTATTCTGGACTAACATGCTTAACAAGGCATGTAAAAATTTTGAGATTTTTGTATCCATGGCATAAATATTATTAAAAATAACATGAAGTATTTGAACTTGGAATGTGAGACTGTTTCAGTTCAGATATTTTTATTGTTATCTCTCAATATCATTGATTAGTAGACCTTTTCTGTCCAATGCATGCTTTATTTTGATGGTTAGAATTGGAACAAGATAAGATGCAGACTTCATAGTATTAATGTTGCATTTCAGTGAACAAATTCGTTTTGTGCAGTTGCTGCAAAATTAATAGAGCAGAATGATGTTTGAAATATTGTCTTAAAGGTTATAATTTTAATTTATATGAAAAAGAAACAAAGTTTCCATCATTTATTCCTGGGGTAATTATTATTTGTTACCATTATTTTTTACAATGTATTGAAATTTTTAAAAATAATAGTAATTTTTCGTTTTGCATCTAGAAAATTTGCTCCACACAATCATATTGAGATGTAGATATCTTATATCTGTTTAAAATGAAACATGTTGTTTAGTGTGACCAATTCTTCTAGAAATATATTTGAGCATTCTCCTGTTGCACAAAAACTGAATCAATTCATACATGTAGATTGCAATTATTGAAGATGTAATAAATGGAAAAATTGAGAATATTTTATTCATGGATAATAAGGACATTTTGTTTATAGAATGCCTTATGTAGAATTAATAAATTTGGTATCATCACCTATAAATATCTGGTTTGTTTCTTAAAATATTATTTCATTTTCAGGTTTTTTAGCATAAATGTTTTACACCAGAAGAAAGTTTGGATTTCAATGCAATTTTTCTGTAAGTTATTTTATTAAAATGATATATACTAATTTTCACATTGATATGCATGCAATTGTGCTGATTAGAAGAGGGCGCAGCAATGGTTTGGTACGAATAAAATTTCATTCTTATTAATGCATAACTGCACATATCAACTGGCATAAAAATGTTTGAAGAGTTAAAATCTGGTGCAACAGAAAATATTTATTTTTTTGCTAAAGCACTAGAGAATATCAGGCACATATACAATTAGAAAAGCTATGGCCAGTAGCAGGCTCTGAGTCTAGTAAGGTTGGTTGTAGTTAATTATGAATTTCCAGTAAAGATTACAAGCCCTCTTAAATTTTTTTTCCAGATTGCAAGTAACAGTTGCTTCTGGTAAACTATTCCTAATGCCTACAATCCTGTTGAAGTTGTTTTTCCTAATTTCAAAATTGAGTTCAGTCTTGAGTAGAGATGGGAAAGGTCGGAAAAAAACTGGAAATTTTAGGGGAAAAAACTAGTTTTTTTCGGTTTTTTTCCGAAGAGGTTTATTTCCACCCGGAAAAATTGAACATTTTGAAATTTCTAGTATAAAATAATACATTCAGAAATTTATAATAGTTACATTCCAGTTTTTTTTCTTTGAATATTTTATATTTTTAAATATTTTTTCCTTTGAATATTTTATATTTTTAAATATTTTTTTCTTTGAATATTTAATATTTTTTTCTTTAAATATTTTATATATTTAAATATAACATAACACAAAGTTTCCCTTTTGTACGAGAAAAAAGAAGAGATATTTAGTTTCAAAGCTTGGAGTTCTTTCTAATTTTCTCGGACTTTATTAAGGGGTCGGTTAAAAAATCTGAATGATGTATTCATTGAACAA
Organism: Octonoba sinensis; assembly: GCA_038502835.1. Classification (NCBI taxonomy): domain Eukaryota; kingdom Metazoa; phylum Arthropoda; class Arachnida; order Araneae; family Uloboridae; genus Octonoba; species Octonoba sinensis. Next base: position 198,765,757 of record CM076598.1, on the reverse strand, counting down.
TGAATAGAATGAATACTTCATTGAAAATTTTTAACCAACCCCTTAATGCAGGCCAAAATATCTTGAAAAAATCCCAAACATTGAAACTAAATATCTCTGTTTATTTTTGTCATGCAGAAGGGAAACGTTTTGCGTTATGTTCCTTAGGATGGGCGGGCGTCAACTTTTACTAAAATATGTCTATAAAAAATGGGCGACTGTATAAAAAGTTAATTTCTGCAATTTTCACAAAATTGATTTTTTTTAGTTTAAAAATTTTATTATCATAAACGCTTACAATTTTTAAACATTTTTATAACTGGAAGTATATGTTTGTGACCAACAGTTGCTGAGATAAAAGCCTCCTAAGCACTTTGATTTGCACCCTGTATACATACATACATATAAATGCATTAACAAACTTTGGGGGGGGGGGGGGGAACTAAACAACTTTGTAAAAAAAATTATTTGATAATTTACAAAAGTTACATATGCTAAAATCTACTTGCTTTATAACCATTACTTCTGTTCTGAGTTAATTACTTTTACATTAAAAATAATGATAAATCAATAAAAAATATGTTGCTTTAAAATTTATGATTAACTTTGGATTCAAATTTAATTTTATTTTTGTGATTAACTTTAATCCGAATCAGTATCTAAATTTATTGAAGCAACGCTGCTGGAAGATAAACATTCACATTCCATTGCAATACTGGACTTGGATTCTTCATTAAAAAATCCCAAATTCCAGTGAATAGCAACCAATTTTATGTGAACTAAACAGTATTTTAAGCTTTGCTTCAGCTTTGGAATTCTAAACGTAAACCAATACAAATACTGTTTTGGTTTGGGTTTAGATTAGAAAGCTTAACAGAAACTAATGTAGCTCTGGTTTGTATTTAGACTGGAAAATAAATTAAAACTAAATAAAATCTTTTTACAGACAAAAAAAATATATTGCAAGAATTTTTTTTTTTTCAAAACAAACTTTTAAACAATGAAAAATTTGATATTGATGATATTTGTAATGACAGCCACACTTTCTTTCTTTAAATTGGCAGCATTTATCTAGTTAAAAGGAATGATCGTGTAAATGGATTATGGAGTGTACATTACAATTAAATATTTCTTTCAAACTACAGTAATATTGTTACTTTTTTTTTTTTTTGAAAAAAAAAGCTTTAATGGCAGTTTAAAATAGAAAATGTTATTGTAATGATTAGACAAAAGGTCAGGATCAGTAAGGTTACAAAGATATAATGAAAGAAAAACATTTACACATTTTTTTTTCAATAGAAACACCCCCAATCCCAAAAACTATTTTAAAAATCCACTTTCACTTGTAAAAAATCAATTTTTCCAGAAAAAACCCGGAAAAAAACTGGTTTTTTTCCACCACCTCAAAATTTCCGGAAATTTTACATCCCTAGTCTTGAGAAGCTTTTATTAGTGATTTCTGATTGTACTTTCTGTGCATAGACGCTGTCCATCAATATTTTGTATTTTAGCAAATTTAAACAACTGAATCATGTCCCCTTTAACTCTCCATTGCTTGAGACCATATTAATCCTTCTAAGTCTAATGCCATAATCTAAATCTGATAGACAACTTACCAACCCAGAAGCCCTCCTTTGAACCCTTTTCAAGGTTCTCTTTTATATCTAGAGACCAAAACTGAACAACATTTTCCAAATCCTACAGAACTTCTATGTAATGTCAGATTTTCTTTAGACTTATTTAAAATATATTTATTTATTAACCCAAGAACTTTGATAGCTTTGTTACCAGCCGACTGAACTTAAAGACATGACCAATCAATATCCCCAGATCATAAAACGTTTCTGTTTCACTAATGATGGAATCTTGTAAATGAATATCATCATATCCCATACCTACAAGTGTTGCAGTTTGTTGTTTTGCATTTAAATCATCACATAACAGGTGTAGATATACAGTGAAGCCTCTCTAAAGAGACCACCCCCCAGACCGTAGAAAATCGGTCTTATAGAGAGGTGGTCTCTGAATAGAGGTAAGGGCTAAAACAAAGCTTCATGCAATAATACAACAAAACACTATTCTAAAACTTGTTTTTATTACTATTTTATGACTGAACAGCTTTAAAAAAACAGAATTAATCGAAGTTTGCTTTGATTTAGTAATTTCTCATTAACAGTCTTTATCTTTAAACTTTGATTTCCTGAAACAAATTATTCATTTTAGAATCATCTAGCAGGAATTGAATTTTCTATTAATCCATTGATTTCATTTAGTATTTCTTGATAGGAAATTGATGGCTGTTTCACTGGAGAAACCTCGTCATCTGAATCAAAATGAGCTCCTAAAATTTTTTAAAAATATCGACTGTAGTATCATTTAGTTTACAAGTATTGTAAGAATGAAACACAAGAGGTAAATGCCCTGTTAACTCTACAAATGTCCTTAGCTCTCCAAGAAAGGTAACATACGGAGTGTGGACCAATCACTCCCATTAAATGACTCTACTTCCCATTTCCCCCAGGCCTATTTCACAGGGGTCTTCAAGGACAAATGAACAATCAAGCTCATTGGTCCAATTCCTCTGTCCTTGTGCTTATCACCCAATCAATTCCAGGAACAGGAACAATAGCTTCCTCCACCTACTAGCTGGGTCCTGTTTTTCTCAGAGATACAAGTATTTCAAAATTCCCCTAGGTAAATAATCCTACCTGTTCTTCTGAAAAAGTGGTCTTACTGGGAGGGAGACAGAAAAAAAGGTGGTCTTTCAATGCAGGGAAAGGTAATATTGATTCTATAGGGGAAAGCTTTAGACCTTAAAAAAGTGGTCTCTTTATAGAGGTGGTCTTTATGAGAGGTTTCACTGTATTAGGTGAAGTATTACGTATCCTAGTAGGTATTTCACGCATTCAATTTCAGTTTTTTTCCTCAAAAAAAGCTGCTTTAATTAAAACTACTTGTTCCAATTTTTAACTGAAAATTCTTGTATATTCCGGAAACAATCGACTTATCTTCCGGCCGGTGGAATGATTTATTAAATAATTTAATTAGTATCTGCTGCATTCATTATTATTAATGAACATTTTGGAGGCCGTCACTACATTGAAATTACTACCTTTAAGGTGCATATTTATCAAGCAATGAACAGGAATCTAGTGCAAGGCAATAAAATAATTTTTCAAGTTATTTACAGAATAAACTTCTTTTGGAGGTTGCATGTTATATTTTGATTTGTGGCATTTTTCTACTTTATTTCACAATTTGCATCATCTCAGTTTCTATACTCTTAGTTGTAACTATTTGGTCCCTTAAGCCACAGTAAAATGAATTTTTAAGTACAGCAAAAAAACTACTGCATATTTTGAGCTGAAATTCTGGACATTCTTATAAAAACCAATAAAAATTTATTTTCCGTTAAAATATAATGTAGTTGCAAATCATATTTTTTCAAAAGTAATTTTATAATTCATAAAAAATATTAAATTAATATTTTCAACTAAAAATCATGTTCTTATTGTTGCTCATATTTTTATATAAATAAACAATTTTTTCCATAACTGTTTTAGTTTAAATATTAGAGTGAGCTGGGGTAATTCCAGATCATCATGTTTCTGGAGTAAATATTAATTGCTCATTTTTCATGAATAAAAGCAATTTCTAAACTGCACTCAGAACGTGTGGTTTCCAAAGATGGGTTCCTAAATATGCGCATTTTTACAAAGATCCTTCTCCCTCTTTTATTAGAAAATATTTTGTTCTACTTTGTATTCATATTATTTAAAAATAGTATAAGGTGTTGATTGGTTGTTTCAAATCTTCTGCAAACATTAAAATTTATTATTTAAGGTTGTACCAAATGTTACCCCCCCTGTAGATGGAGTAAATATTGATCACTGGGGTAATTCCTGATCACTTGCGTTTTTTTGGCATAAATTTCATCAAATAGCTAAAAATAATAATTTTAGTTCTTTTTAATGACAGATCACCAAATGTCGAAAACTAATGGAAAAAAGAAAAAGAGAACAAGTTATGAACAAAGAGGATAGCAAATCATTGGCGAAAAATTTACAAGTTAAATAAAATAAAGAAAACCACTCAATTGGATGATACTAAATTCTCGATGGATGCTATTCAAGAGAATATATCTTTACACAGCTATTATGCAGTTTATTATGATAATGATCAAATGTGCATTTGAAAAGCTTTAAATAGAGAAGGAGATCTGATTGAAATTAATTTTTTAGAAAAAGCTGTAGGTAACTACAGAGGGCCAAAAAAGGGGATAAAATTAGAAAGATAAATGAAATACATTTTTTATGGTTCTGTGACCGTTAAATGAAGCTTACCCATTCACAGTTGATGGCACTGCCATAAACTGCATATAAGTGTTACAAAAAAAAAAAAAAAGAGCAGCTGCTAAATTATGTTTTGTCTATTTATTAATTTTTTTTTATGTATTTGTTAACTACTTTCATATAATTATTTATGAAATGCTTTCCATTAACAGAAAATTGGGGGATCAGTGTTTGCCCCAGAAGTGATCAAGAATTATTCCGTTCTAAGAATAATTCCTAATCACTGAAAATTTTAAATATTGCAATTTCGCTTTTTATCTTCAGGAAAAAAAAGTTGCATAAGAATCAGTCCATAAGTCATCAAATTTTCAGAAAAATTAGAATTCTACTGCAAACAGTTTTTTTTACAAAATTGTATTTGTATTGTTTGATCGGCAATCACCCCAGGCTAAAATATCAGAAAACGTTTTAACATTAATCATTTCATTCTATTTAATTCTGGAGCCACAAGTGAACGGAATCGCACTTAAATTGGTATACAAAGTTAAATTTTGATGCTGAATACAATTATGTCATAAAAAAGGGGTCTTGTCATTCAAAATTTTAATTACATAGTTTTATAGAGTTCATTATTCCTGATAAAATGACATATTTCATATGTCTTTAGTGTAAATAGGGTCCAAATACAAGTGTTTTGACTTTTCCCCCCACTGTACATAAAGTTCAAACAGTTCTGGATAATAAAAGTCTGGCAAAGCCCACACATGTATTTAACTCCCCCCCCCCCCATCTCATTTTTCATGAATAGCAACTATCAATCAATTGTCACCACCTTAACTTTATTCGTGGCCCACTTGGGTATCATCAATATTTTATTGTAACAGTTTGATTATTGCTCAAGAATTGATTGCTAAGAAGGAAACATTTTTCCGTTTTAATAGGGGAGCTTTTAAATAGATATTTTTTTGGGGGGGGGGGGGAGCTCTTACATTTTAAAGAAATGCTTCATTCTGTGAATTATTCAGTTTGAAGGCTGTATCTCAAGTTTAGCATTAATTTTGGACTTTTTCAGTTTTGTAACTCTGTAATTGTCATTTTTATATCTTACTAATCTGATTTTGGACCCATTATCATCCACAAGTTTTCAAATTGCTAAATGGGTATACAATTTGTTATTTTCCTCTTCACTGATAAATGTTCCTGAGTAATTTAAAAAAAGCTTTCTGTGCAATTTAAGCTTTATTCATTTTTCAGTGAATTGGGTATGGTGGTAACACAACCAGTTCTGTGAGTGACTCTTCTGCTGGAAAAAGTTGTACACCCCTACACTATATCACATGCTTTGTTGAAAACATATTGCTGTTTCATTAAACAAATTACTATTTCACCAATAAAATGACTTGCCATTTGATTGGAAAAACCTTTGTGTTCCTTGTAAAAATCCATATTGTTTGAGTTGCATGCATGGTTATAATTTTATAAGCATTGGCTTTTTTAGTGTTGTAATGAAATTCAGCTTCTTGTTCAAAGTTTGTGCTATGAGAAATAAATACTTACACACATTGTCATCATCATGGTTTTGACTATTAAAATGTAACAGCTTAACGTCTGGATTTCCCACCACTGCATGTGATTAAATCCTAACGTATGATCCAGGACAGTAGTGGGAAAGTTTTGCCTGAGATACCTGCCATGATGATGGTTTATGATGGACTTTATGGCACTAAATGTTTCGGAGTTTTTTTTTTCGGGGGCGCCAATTGATAATATTTTTATTATAAATCATATGGAAGTTCTGCAGGTATATTTAATGTATATAAGAATTACTGCCATATGTTACAAAATCATGTCGCGCTTCCGGTACATGTCATGTCACACTTCCACAACTCAAAGGCGACTACTTTCTCAGGGGAGGCATTTGAAAATGTTATCATAAGTTTAAAATCTGCCTTTTTAAAAAATCTTTAAATTAATATTCCTTTAAGGTTAAATAGCATTCTAGATTGTTATGATATGTGGGCATTATATTTTTTAAACTTTTGGGCAAATATTATGAAATTATCTTGTGATTCAGTTCCAGTTATTTGAATTATCTTGACTAACTTAAAAATTAATGCAAAATAAAGATATGTCATTAGCACACCAAGAAGAACTTAGTAAAATATTCTTAATTTTGAAATTACTTCAACTTTAATTTTTGTTTTTGAGTTATGGTACTCTTCTACTGAAGGTGCAATGACCAATGAGTGTATTTGAAATGAAACATTAATATGCCATATATGGTAAAGCATTGACAAATGAAAATATAGGAAATGATAAATATGACATAAAATAGATCACATTTAGTTATTAATTTCATTATGTGTGCATATATACACATATATTCGTCGGTTTTCTTAATCTGCCTAGGGTTCCCATAAGCTTAATGACTCTTCTCAATAACATAAAAACTAAATTAAATATATTTACGATATTTATATACAGATCATTCTCAACATTCATTTACCAATTTCAACAACTTTGGTCAGAACCTCCTGTTCTGATGAATACAATAATATGTCACTCGGTTCAGCTCACATATCCACTCAGGACCACATCTCATCTCCAACTCATTACTTGTTCCATTTTCTCACTGGCTGCTGTCAATTCAGATATTCACATTCACTCCTACATGTGCATACACACACACACATATATATATATATAAATATCTTTTATACATCTGGATTTAAGGTTTTGATTTACCTTTATGGGAATTAAAAATGTCGCAGCGCACAATTCTTTTGTTTGCTTAAAATTAATTGTAGTGTGTTTTTTGATTTTCAGGTAATTCTGGAGTGCTTGTACAGCTGTATAAAGTCTTCAATTCAAGAGCAAGTTGTCCTGTTCAGCTCACCTACTCAGAAAATGTACTTTTCCTCCTTAAATGTATTTATATATGTATATTATGTGTTTACATTAAATGCTCACAGAATACTTTATTGGAAAAAAATATTATTAATATATGTATTGTATTGGTTTTCAATGTGCATTTGCAGAGCTTGCTGTTATTGTTATATTGCACATTTCTAATTGAGCAGCAATTTAAATAACAGGTATGCATCAGAGAACTTACCATAGTAGCTTCCATCCTTGTTGTCTTCATTTGATTTAAGTATCCATTCCGTTATCAAATAAAATAATTCACATTCTCAATAGTACACAAGATGCATTGTCAATGGCTTGGTAAGAATCTACACTGTCATTGCCTTGGTCTGCAGGTATTTTAGATTAATTACTCCTGTTTCTTGTAGATCTTGTATCTCATAAAATTGAGTGGCTATGTATTTCGTTCTGGACATGTACTTGAGGTGATTCGACCACCTTGATGCAGGATTGTTCGTCTTCATAAAGTGTCGTAAGAAGTTGCTGGGGCATATCTAGGTCTTCCATCAAGTTGTTTAAACAACAGTATTTCTTGAACTGCATTTGATCTAGAAATGTATTAAACTTCTGCTGATGAAAAGGCTACACTATAGATTGCTTCTTGCTTGGCCAGTGTTTAGCAAAATTGCCTAATACGAAAAGGTTACTGTTTGTTGATTTTTTATCTGTCCTTTTATCCACCTACCCAGTCAGCATCAGCATATGATGGAAAGGGTTGGTTTTTCAGTCAACTTAATTACCAGGTTTAAGTCCTTAGTGTGATTCAGATAACTAATTAGACATTTTACTGCATTCCAATCTGCTTGACATGGTTTTTCATTTGTGTGGCTCAATAGTTTGTTGCCGCTGTGATGCTAGGTCTTGTAACTGCAGCAATGTATAAAAGTACTCCAACAGCTTGGGAATACTTTGTGTTATTTTTTAGCAGGTTTTTGCTATCATCTCTTAAGTATTCCTTTTCCGTGGGAGAACTATAGGATTTTACATCTTGTAGATTGAATTTTTCTACTATCTTTTCGATTTTGATTTTTTGATTTAATTAATAGCTTTCATCTGTTTCTTTTGTACATTAATACCCAAGTAATAATTCATTTTACCCAAGTTCTTCAACTCGTATTTCCTGCTCAATTCTTTTGTTGCTATGTTAATTTGTTCTAAACCTGAAATTAATATATTGTCAACGTAAACAATTATGTATAAGACCTCCTTCTCTTTCCTTTCTTGAAGCACAGATCAGTTGTACTTTTTGCTTGAACTTCAGTCTTTTCAGAGAATCTCCTATTTTTAGATGCTATGCTCTGGCCGCTTTCGTTAGATTAAATGATTTTACTTAATTTACAAACTTTATTTTCATTACCGGCGGATATGTAACCATCTGGTTGTTGCATGTAAACTACTTCATCCAGATTTCCATCTAAGAATGCCGTTCTGATGTTAATGTGATGCATTTTCTATGTGCAGTGTCTGCTAAAAATGCTCTCATTGTACTATGGGATACAACAGGTGTAAATGTCTCATAGTAGTATTCACCAAAGCTTTCAGAATCCTTTCTCAAGGAGTCTGCTCTTGTATTTGGCGATTTTTCCCAGGGAATTATACTTGGTTTTAAATGTCCTCTTTGAACCTTTTATTTTTTTTCCTTGCAGTCCATCCACTGGGGTACATTTTGTTGCAAAGATTCCATCTCTTCTTTCATTGTGTTCAGCCAATTTTGTTTCTCACATATCTTCTTAATTCTTCACTTCATTGTAGTTCTTAGGTTCCATGGATTGTTGTGAAAAATAAATCAATCAATTAGCAGGTAATCCCATGTTTATTCTTTCTGACTTGTGAGGTTGGTTTATTTTTGGTCTATTAAAATTTTGTTGTTCATCTTGTGAGCTAAAACTCTAAGGTGTTTTAGATTTGGCTTGTATCTGTTCCTCATTTCGTATAGTGTTTTTGGATTAACTTTAGTGGAGAGTGTTTTGTAAGTAATTTGTGGTATTTAGTTCTTTTCCCCATTGGTTTTACTAAAATTGCTTTCTGAAAGCATAATTCATGTCATCTTAATGTTCTGTTTTTCTTTTCTGCCACACCATTCTGAGATAGGCAATGTGGCACTGTTTACTGGTAATGAATGCCATTTTCCTTTAAGTATTCTTCATATTTCCTTCTTACATATTCACAGCCATTATCACTTCTAATAGTTTCAGGCTTCTTGCTGAATTTATTTGTTGTGAATGTTACAAATTCTTTTAGCTTCGATAACACTTCCCTCTTTTCTGACAAAAGATAAATCATAGTGTACCCTGAAGGGTCATCAACAAATGTTAAGGCGTGAGTTTTGCCTCCTATGATCAGGACTTGCAGTGGATCAGAAAGATCTGTTTGCACAAACTGCAAAATACGATTTCCCTTGTTTTCGGCAGTTTTTGAATATGGCTCCCCCCCTTTTTCACAATATGTCACACTTCAGCGGACCCCCTCTCCCCCTTTGTCATGCGTCACGCTATGTTGCATAATGCGTGATGTCACACTTCTTGTTACCCCCTCCCCCTCCCCTCCCTTTGTCACAATTTCCTAAACCCCCCTCCCCCCTCGAAGCGTGACATCATTTATGAATGATCCCTTAACTCACCTTTATAGTAAATCTTCTTTTATTAGCATCATTTCTACTTTAAACTTTAAATTGGAATACTTCCCTTTCTTCAACTTCTCAATTAGTTGATGTTCTGATTTGGAGGCCATTTAAAAAAAATTATTCAATAAACACTTATGCGGAGTAGAAGGCACGGAGCAATTTATGTATATATGTATGATATATATATTCAGTTGAACCTCGTTATCAAGACACCCTGCGGATTTTCTCAAAGCTTCTTTCCACAAAGATGAATTTTTCCAGCACTCAATTTCTGTTGGGTTTACTGAGGCTGCTTCTCCACAAATTTTTTGAAATGATAAATTGTAGCGATCTTTAAAACGCTTTATCCATCCATTACTGGCCGCAAAGTTTTCAATTCTGAATCCTTTTTTCCAAAGCTTTTTCTTTCAAAATAAACCCTCATATGGGAACATTATTTGTTCTTACAAAACAAAGTTATTTCAAAAGTTCTTTTTCAATGTCTTGAAAGTTGGACTTTCGAAGTTTTTTTCTTTTCTTCCCATCTTGCTCTGATACGGAATTTCTAAACTTTTCTTTTTCAGCAAGAATTGTGATATAAGTCGTTCGTGAAATGCCTTTAATTCTTGTGAAAGTTGCCTTATGTTGGAATGTACATATTCTTCTATTAAATTGCTCTTATGCTCCAACGAAAATGAAGAAGTTTTGAGCATAGCCATTTGTATGGTAAAAGCAAATGAACTTCTTCTTAGGCCTAACTTAAGCCAGAAACCTCATCAAAGATCTGAAACTTTACTCTCTGAGTATTGAGAAAGAAGCGGGGTTACTTTTAATGTAAAAAGTGAAAGTGCCCACAACTGCGCATGCATTTGACGTACTGTACATCATATTTTCTCTTTCAATGAAACAAATTGAAACCGTGTTCTATACTGCAGCGCATTAAGTAATTTCACCATATCAGTGAGGAACCAATTGTAAAACCCCTTTACTTTAGACCACTATCTGATTGGAGTGTGAAAGCAAATTCCTTCTTTTCGAACAAAGATGCTTTCTAACAAATTGCTAGTCTAAAAGAGGGATTATGGCAGGCATTTTTAATAGCTCATTTACAATGACCATTCAAGTTCAACTGCAGTTGAATAGCCATAGTGATTCTCCCCTGCCCTGACTTTCAACACTTTCTGACTGGAAATTAAAATCTGTGTAGGTCCCTGAAATTTCAAAAACAAAAGTAGAGTTTCAAAATGAATGCTATCTTTCTCCTTGTTCCTTTTATCCTTTATTATACAATGTGCTGCTTTCTTTTTCACTAACACAACTTCAGATTTTATTTCAAGTGTAAAAATCAATACACCTTTGTTCTCATTTATTATGTAGTTCACCTTTTGGCATTAAGTCATGTTGTATCTTACAAAAGCAATAAACGCATTGACTTGTTCAGTCTCGTAATCTATTAGAAAAATATATTTTTAATATATATATTGTACTGGTATTCAACTTGCATTTGGAGCATGTGCTGTCTTTGTTATATTGCACATTTCTATTTGAGCAGCAATATAGTAGGTATGCATCAAAGGACTTACCTCATAGTAGCTTCTGTCCTTATTGTCTTTATTCAATTTAAGTATCCATTCCATTATCGAATAAAGTAATTAATTCTCAATAATACACATGATGCATCTTTTTTAAAGAAGAAATTTAATAAAAATACTATGTATATATATTGTGATTTAAACTAGGAGCTAAATTTTACACTACATTGTTGAACAAAAACATGTTAGCAAGAAGAAAAAGTAACTTTTAAACATATATATATACATATGACATTGAAATGTCTTAGGTTTTCCCCATGGAGCTGTTTTCCCTCATAATTACTCAGAATATCTTATTTATGACACTATTTGCAGTTTTGTGTTTGAAACGTGGTATCAAAGCAAACTTATTTTAAGATACTATATACATACTTTGCTTTACATACTTAATCTAGTCGATGATTTTCATTTTTAGATAAATAAGAGTCATTTATGGTATTTTGTATTGATGTATCTTCTCCGTAATTCTCTTTTTTGTATTTTTATTATCAACTTTCAAATTGTGTTAAACAGTAAAAACCATTTTCATGCTCCTTAACTCCTGCAATAAGGTTTACTAATATAGCACTGAAAATGTACCATTGATTTATATTATGAAAAAATTATTGCAATTTCTAATTTGCTGCAATTGTCTAATTTTCACCAGAATGTTGATGATATGGTATGTAGACTTTGAGTTTGCTTAAAATACCAAATTAAGATTATTTTGTTTAATTTTCACATGCTTGTGGGGAACTGTTTAGTAGGTTCAAGGTTGACATACCTTGGACATACTAATCGTCCAAGGAAACATATTTCCACTGTTTTGGCCAAAATTTATTATTGATATTTAAAAAAAGTACATTTTTTAAACATTTTCGAATGAATTTTGGACTTGAATTTCAACTTTTTCCCCAGGTATTATGCTAGCCTGCTTCCATTGGCACTATCCTTTCATTATAAGAAAATTTGAAATAAACCTTCCTTTCTTTGTAGATCTACTAAAATTTCAGGATAAATATTATCTGTCCAGTAGCTTCTGTTGCTTCAGTCTTTTTCAAGTACAATAAAGTCTCTTTCTTAATAAAATTTTGTTACATGGTTTTGATAGGGTTTTATTCTTAATAATTTTTTATTTCGTTGCTAGTTTCGATAGGGATTTTACCAGAAGTATTTGGTAGTCCTGTGCAAACTTCATCTTTGTATAAATTTTTAACATCTGTACTCATTATACTTGCTAATTAAAGTTGATTTTGAAGTTTACAACTATTTTTATTATCTCTGTAGCAAATCTTTTGCTGTGATATTGACAAAATGAAAGATGGGCTAATTCCAGGCGAGTGAAACTTCAAAATGGTGATTGTTCTTGAATGCTTATGCACAGGTATGCTTTAAATTTGTTTCCCTTAATAGTACATATATATATATACATATATATGCCAACATTTGAGTAATTTTTTGAATGAAGTGATTTTTAGGTTAATGTTGCTTTTTTAATGGAACAACTTTTGCTAAATTTATTTATTGAATAGGTTTAAAAAAACATTGAAACAGGGAACTTATAGTTCATTTCAGGTTTATTTCTATATTCCCAAAGGCAAGAAACATAAAAATAAATAAAAATTATGTGTCATATGGCATGTGTGAAATTTTTTGTAATATCAACATTAAGGATTTTATTTTATAGAGTATTTAAGTTATTTTTCCAAGCAGAGGAGTCATTTTATGTATGTCAAGGACTGAATTCTCTCTCATAAAATATGAAAAATGAGCCCATTATTTCATAATTTTGTCATCTTGAAAAATCCAACCCTACTTGCAGTTTGTTCCTTGGCATTTTGGTGAATGTCACTAAGTCCTAAACTCCGGGTTTGAGATATTGCCAATGTAAACTTTTGAATTATTATGAGAAGTAATAAAAATCATTTTACGGACCTTTAAATCCAGTAGTTTTATTGATACAACTTTTAACCTCTTGCACTCATAATACGGAGCATTAACATAATATTTGGCCTACTGTAAGGCAACAGACAAGTGTAAGGAGCGAAGGTATATAAATAATTGATTGAAATTTCTTAATCACTAGTACTTTATCAATGCTTTCTGTGGACTTAGTAACTTTTTCCAGAAAGCCGACTTTTTGTTATGAGCGAACAACGCAAATAGGAGTATCAGTCCAATAATCAGTCTCAAATTTGATACTTGCCATTCGGCTATGTTGATTCATAAAGGATTTTTCTTAAATTATGTGTTCAAAAGTTAATGGTTTAAACGAACATAGCAAATAATTCTTCTGAAAAAAAAAATATTTTAAGACATTTATTTGTGTGTTGTAGTTAAATGAGACTGGAGGATAGTCACAGTTTATTGCATCTAAATGTGGAACAATTGTAACTATGTTTCTGCTAATTTTAGAAAAGGAATAATAATAATATAATATAGCTGATGGGGGGGGGGGGGGTAGAATAACGGTTATAGTATATTTAAGCTGATTGTAGGAGCGGAATATTCAAGTATTTTTTATATATTATTCTATAAGAACAGCTGAAGGTCTCTGCATTTTAATTTTCAACAAGTGAAGATATTTGACAGTTGTGACAGAGTTATGGAAAGTCACTCAGAATTATTGATGAATATGTTAAGAATGAATCATATTGTTTAAGTAATTTGCATTAATGTGGATTGCTACTTTTTTAATTACACAAAGATTTGTCTTGATATAATTGAAGCATCTTGTACTTTAATAATATAATTAGTTAAAAGAAGTGCTCTTGTCTTTATAAAAGATAATTTATATTTATTTTATTGACTATATATTTATTGTTATAAAATCCTTAACATTATTCTCATGAATGTTCTGAACCTTATTCTCAAGAAAGTTCTCAACACTATTTTGAGAAAAATAAATGCTTTTTCAAACATAGTGCTATGTCCATGACTCCCACCTCTCCCTAGTATATTCACCATACAATTTTTGAAAATTTCATGTTGGTGTGTAATTAGAAAATTATGTTTATTGCACTTGCATTGTTCACAACTCTGTTGTGAATAAGTTGTTTGGTGCTTTACTTTTCCTAGGAAAGTTAAAAAAAAAAAAAAAAAAAGCACACACAAACTTTTTATCTACCTTCTATCTGAGAGTGAGATAAATATTTTTAATATAAAATAACATACTAAAGTACTGTTATAGCTAGAGCTTTTATTGCTCAGCAATTATTGTTTTCGCATGAGATTGCTAAGACTCCTTCGTCCTGCCTTCGCACTACTGCAATTTTCCATTTTTATTGATATTTCCCTTTTTATTATTTGTTTCCCTTATTTGTATATGATATTCTCCTCTTTTTTTTTATAGGAATCCTTATATAGAAATTATTATATAAGAATATATATATTTCTAAGGGTTGTGAATAACTTCAAATGAGGCTACATTTCTTGTTGAATCTTTTCTTTTGGCAATTTCTTGGAAATAAACAAAAAATATCCGACTGATTTTTGATGCTAAAGTATAACCTAAAAATAAAAAGACATGTTTTTGGTTTTTGTTCATTATTACATATTGCATTCTAAGAAGATAAAATCTGCTGTTATCATTATTATTTCTATTTGTTCTTTGGGGTTATGTTGTAACATAAAAACTAACTAGTTATTAAAATTTCTCTTCTTATTGTATGATTAAATGTTACTAGACAACTAATGCATTGGATAATATTATGTAATACAGTGAATGATATTACATGCTAAAGTGTTGTGCAAGTTATTATTTTGGGTTGTCACAAATTAGATTTCTTTCTTTTTACGGCACAGAAATAAATTGGATCAGCATTTCCCAATCTTTTCACTCCTATGGTACCCTAGTACCCTTTTGACAATTTCCAAGTTCAAGCAAATCTAATGACTGTATACTATAATTTTTTTTTCTTTTTCCTTTTTCTTTAAATAAACAGTTGCTACATACATTAAGTGATATTGAATATATAACTGGACTCTTTTTATGCAGTAATTTGAAAGTAACATTATTTTGAGAAAATTGAGAAAAATATTAATTTTACCCTGCGAGATTGAATTAGTAAATAAAAAATGCATTATTCATTTAATTCACTGTTTCCGAACTAGGGCTCCATGAAACCCTAAGATTCCTCAAAAAATTATTAGGAGTTCCGCAAGAAAGCAAGTTTTAATGTCACTAGTTCTCTCCAAAGTAATAATAATGAAAAAAAAAATGCTAACTTTAATTGAGGTTAACAATTTGGTGGCTCATTTTAAATATCATATCACACATTAACTGTTAAAGACATTTTGAGAGTTATTATTGCACATTTAAACAGTAAGCTGACTTCTGGGCAGGTTTCAAGAGATAGTCTTGTATGTTCTTTTTATTCTACAATTTATTCTCTTTGTGATACTAATGTAACTTTGCCAGTTACATTGGGGAATCTAATGACCCACCATTCCAATGCAGAGGTATATGAAATTCCATTTTTTTAACGTTTTAGGAGAGCAGCTTCAAAAGCTTTAAATAATGTGAGTTGTTTCATCCCCAATGTATTGATTTTTTTGTGTTTATTAATTTATTCTATCCTGATCTATTAAATGTAATTTTAATAAATAAATACCAAATTTTCATCCCAGAGGATGCTTTAAAAAGGAACTTTTATAAAGAAAATATTTTTTTTCATTGAATATTTAGTTTTAAATTTATTGGGAGGTTAAATAAGTTCTCACTGTGTTTTGTGAAAATTAATGCTTTATTTTAAAAGATTATTAAAAAAACATGCTCCTGTAAGTATTGTCCATTGCTAGCCACTACTTTTCCCAATCTTTCTGGCAGCATTTGAATTCTACATTGGAAGTCATCGACCAGAACAAGTGGTAGTTGGAAGGGGAAACGTCTGGTGAATACAGCAGGTGGGGTAGGACTTCCCACTTAAACGTTTCCAAGTAGGTTTTTTCCTGTCTTTCCACATGTGGCCGAGGGTTATTATGCTACAAAATGACTTTGTCATGTCTCTGCTCGTTTTGCGGCAGGTTTTCCTTCAAAGCTCGGCTTAATAGCTGCAATTATAGTCTATAGCGATCTCCCGTTATGGTTTCATTTGGTTTGAGCACCTCATAATAAACTATACCCAGCTGATCCCACAAAATACAGAGCAGAAGCTTTGAACCAGGGACATTCTGCTTTGCTGAAGATGTTGATGCATAGCCGGGTTTACCCCATGATTTTCTACGCTTAGGGTTATCGTAGTGTATCTATTTTCATCGCCAGTTACGATAACATTCAAAAATCCTTTTCTTTTCTGATGTTGAAGCAGTTGTTCCCACATGAAAAGACGCTGGTCTACTTTTCTCGGCTTCAACTGGTAAGACACCCAATGATCTTGCTTTTGAAACATTCCTAATGCTTTCAAACACATGATCGCCATTAGTCTCAACAAGAATTCTGTGAGCTTCAACTGCAGATTTTTAAAAAATTAAATAGTGCAGTAAAATTCCTCACAAATACTCTTTTTCGGGCACAAAATTTGACATATTTTACGCAATGAAAAATGAAGTTGTTGCACTTCCATGAAATAACGTACACTGAATTTCAAGCTTGCTTATAGTACTGTAAATAGATGTGTCACTATCATAAACCTGATGCAACCAGTTCCGGCAATGCCACTTGCTGGAAAACAGCGAGAACTTATTCAAGTACCCAACAGAAGCCAAATATGTTTTCCAAATTGTCTTATTTTTTAAGTACAGTTCTGAAATTACGAACAAGAATAAACTTAATGTCATTTCATGGTATTTTTATTTTTTAGTATAATTGTAGAAATGAGTTGCAACATATTCTTCTAACTATAACACCAATTTTGTTGCTGTAAAACAATCCACTAACTATAGAACTTAATTTTCAGTGTAGTTAGTTACTCATCAAAATTTGTTTCTGACCTCTAATTTGAGAAACATTTCTGGAATGGTATCATAACTTTTTGACTTTCTATTTTTTTTATTGATTTTTACTATTTTACCAAAATTATTCCCAGTTATTCTGCCATTGTCAAGGCTGTATCCACCTTCTCTCTTATCATCTACGTACCTTTTTAAGATTTTTTAGTTTTGTCCATTTAAATGAACTGGATCTGTATTAATTTGATTATGCTTTAATTTTTAATGAATGTACACTTATATTATACTTTAACTTCTCTTAAAGAGACGTCAAGATTGAATTGTTTTGTACACCTTATATGCAATGCTTGCCTTCAGTGACTATGCAATATCAAGTGCTTTGCTTTGCATTTCAAGGTAAGATAAATAATTTACTGGTGTAGTTTTCATGACATCTTCAATTAAGGTTTTTAGTTGCATTACTTCTCAGAAAATAAGCAACAAATAAGCAGTATAAATAACAAAAAAATTATTTAATAAATCTACAACTTGTGCAGCAAAATAAATCGCATTTAAATGCAAATAATACGAAATATTAATAAATGATACAGGGGAGAGTCGTGAGGGATGGGACATTTTTCACAAACTTATTTTTTATTCCTTTATTTTCACTGACATAGCATAGAAAGTATCAGAATAACATCTTTAAACACTTTAATATATTTTAAAAATGCAAGTTCAATGCTAACAATTAATATATATTAATTTTATTAGCCAACTAAAATGTCCCATCCCTTACTTATGTGAGGAAGAGATGGGACATGTATATGTGAGGGAGGGATGGGACATTCTTTAAAAGTTAAATTTAATTCCATTTTGGAAGATATATATGAAAAACTACAAAAAGTGTGCCATTTATGACCATAAAATTTAATAAGTATTATGCAGTTGATTCATCATTTCCTTTTTTCTGTGGCTTTAATTTTGTTTTCCTCATTACCTGATGATTTTTTTTGTTTTGTTTGTTTTTCAATTTCTTTGTTTGTCAGGAGTGCCAGTTAAAATCCTTATTTTTACTTTTTTCCTCTTTCCTTCTTTCTAAGGTTTTTTTAGGTCTACTTTTGGGTTTTTATGGGTCTGCAGGACGCAAAGTGAGTGAGTTTGAGGATGTAGTAAATGATAATGAATTAGATACATCTTCATTAACTTGTTGTGAAGGTAAAGTAAGAGATTGGTCTGCATCTTCAAGAGGCATAGGCTAAACAGTTACAAATGAAGTTAAGTAATCTTCTGTAAAGGGCACGATGTTGTAGGGAAGCATCCCAGATTTCATAAAATTTGATGTAATGTTTTGGGGTGTAACATATAGTGCTGTGACGAATAGTGATTTCGCCGAACAACCCAATATTCGGCCAATGTCTTAAGCCAAATAGCGAATATTCGGCAGCCGAATTTAGAAAATTTTTGTAATAGAGATTGTATTTGTCAAACTTAAAAGTATTCATGAAGTCAAATACCAATTTCACACATTAATCTATGATGTATGATTTAATTCTGTTTGTTAATAATCTAAAACTGTCTAAAATTAATGTGTTTTTTGTATTGCTTTGAATGCAATAAAACTGATGATTTTGCCCACAAGTGTAGTAGAAATGATAGGTTTTAATGTAAGCAATTAGTATTATTCTACTAGTTGTTTAATTCAAATTTAAAAAATACACAAAGCTATAATAATATATAGTGTATGTACATGTACTATATAAATACATATACTATTGCTTGGTGAATTTTACCTTGTTCAAAATAGTTTTATATGTAGATATTTTAATACAGCAAGAAAATGTTCATCCTGCAATTCTGAAGTGGCCAAACAACCTTTGGCATAATACAAAAGAATTCTATCCACAACTTTTTTAAATGAGCAATTTAATTCACCTTTTTTTTTTTAGAATCATTGGAAGTGTCTCGTAAGTATTGTAAATTTTTGAGTAAATAAATTAAGTTGTAAATTTATACATCATTTTCTTAAATAGTAACTAGTTGGGTAAATCCCAATTATTCGAGTTTTTTCGCTGCTCTGAGGTGAGCTTGGTCTACTTACCTCAGCTAATCGAGACTCTACTATATTTCTTTATAAAACTTTTACCAATCCTTTTTTGCATTATAGTGATTGTATTTTCTCTCCTTTGTAGCTTTATTGCGCTGCCCTGCGAGAACTAATGACTCTTACTTGGAAATCTATTGATTACATTCAGATGGTAAGATTTTAAAAATTTTATTAACTTCTGAAACTCAAAATTTTGTGTCAGACATATTGGCATATATATAGTTCTTCTGTCAAGTGAAAAAAAAGGTTTTAATATAATGGCATCTACATTGCAGTTGTGACTGTAGATGTGGGTCAGGTAAATACACAGTGGATTGGGTATTTGTAATAGAATTTACACCCCTGTACGAGATAAATATCCAAAATCAGAGTATTTATAATTTTCAGTCATTTTAAAAGTATTTAACCATGATTTGTCTTGACTGTAGCTCCAAAAATAATACAAGTATCTTTGGAGTATGTAAATAAACTTACAACTTAAAAATTATGATCCAGATGAAAAGCTGTTTTTTTTGGGGGGCATTCTTGCATTTAACCCTTATTTTCATAAAGTAGCATATATGCTACCTGTGGTTTTCCCCTACTTTCTATTTCTTAAGTGACGTCAGTACGTATGTTGCATTGTTATTTGCTAGCCCTTATACTTATAAAGTTGCATATATGCTACTTTATGTGAATAAGGGTTAAAAAATAATGTACATAGGATTTTTTTGTCTAATATAATCGTATACATAACATTGAAGCAATTTAAATTAATATGTTGAAGCTTTCAAGCTAGCATATATTATTTATTTATTAATTATCATTCATAAGTAATCATTATTAAAGAACTCGTAAAAAATTGCTGATAATTTGAATTGTTAACACACTGAGTATTTCAAATCACATTACAATTAAATATGGATTACAGACAGCATTATGTATTATTCACATGCAGAAATCATAATGAAGTGGTAAGCTTAAAGTAAATTATTTCAAACCTAATTAAATTTTTGAATTTCAAAATATATTTCTGGTAATTTTTTTTTTATTTATTGCTTAATGCTATGAATGAAAAAGTAATTGCATGTTTTTGTTAGTGCATACGAAAGTGGTCACTGATTATAGATTCATATAATTTTTTTTAAAGTTGATTTTAAAATCGCAAAATGCAACGTTAGAAAATAATATTGGGAATTATGAAATAAAATGTAAATTTATGAAGGATACACCACACTCAAATAAAAATAAAACAATGATTTCAATAATAATTTTTCCTTTTAGTAATTAAAAATAAAAAATAAATACCATCAATATAAGCAAGAATTATTTGTGTCTTAAACATTTATAATTTTGTAAAGCAAAAGGAAAACATTATCATTGAATTTTCCAATAAATTCATAAATGCCTGGGGAAGGGTCAGGTAGATAATCCCTGGTACTTTAAATGATAAAATCCTGGTTATTTTATTATAGTTGTGCACCTTTGTGTGATAATTGACAAGGTCATTTAATAAATGCAGGTAATATGCAGCAGAGTGCATAAGAACAAGTATTGCCATGGCAGTCCAAAAATGGCTGATCAGATGTAAGAACTGAAAATGATTTCTAGGGACTGTTTTAGCTTGAGAAGATGTTAAAACTATTGAATGTCCTCGACCCTTCAGAACTCTGGTCAAAATGAGCGACCTAAGATCTTGTATGTGTGGGAATTTTTCGCACACTACCTCTTTCCTTCAAACAAAATGCTGGTATGAAATATTTTCAACTAAAAAGCCATTTTTATTTATTTTAAACACTAAACATTATACAAAATAATATTATTTAAAATTTATCACACTGGCATACTCCTTTTATGAAATATTATGATAACGTAACTACCAGATATAATTTTTTTCTTGGTGGGAATATTTTGCTCACAATGCGAATTCCATACTTGCCAAGTCTACTGTTTTTAACGGGAGACTCCCGTTTTTTGCGTCTGTCTCTCGATCTCCCGTTTAACACAATTTTCTCTCGTTTTTTGTAATTTTTACTTTAAAATGAATGAAGCTTCAATCTTTTTTTGCTCAATAGGCGGCACTCGGGATCGTTGTTATTCACAGAGTAGTTTTTATGTAATTTTCTTGTATTTTGATGAAATTCCGTATTTTTGGTATTTTTGAAAAGTCAAAATTTCGGTTCCGTGAATATACGTAATTTTGGTACTTTTTCCTTTCTTTAAATGAGAAAATTTTGAAGCAGCATGCGTAGATACTTGCTTTACGAAACTTTTACAAATTAGCAGTAAAACTTCCGCATTTTGTCTTTCATATGCTTTCAAGAGTCAGTCCCGATTTTTTCAAAAATCCGGCTGCATCCGCTTCGGTAAAACTCCCTAGTTCTTGTGTACTATCTCATTCAATCTCTTGGACATCAATACCTTTTGGTTTACCATTATTTTAAATATTTTTTACGATTTAGCCTCTGTAGTAGAGGATTTGCACATCTCCTTTTGCCACCCCCACTCGAAATTTCAATGAAATATTTTAGCCTTTTTTAAAAATTTTGGTGATCATTTAGTTAGTTGTAACTATTAATATTGCATCCTTATTAATATCTAGTTTTTAAAATATTTTTTTGCTTAGAATTATTTTTTTTTTCATCCTCTTAGGGTTTGCCTTTTTTTTCCTTTTTGGTAATCATTATATATTGTTACAAAATAGATCAGGGTTCGCGCTAGGCCGCGCGATTCCCGCAATATTTTTTGAAATCCCACTCAAAAAAAATTTTTTTTTGGGTTTAAACTTTAAAAATCCCACTTAAAATTTTGGTCAAGGAGGAAAATCCCACCTTGTATTTTGCCCCAGTGTGAACTCTGTAGATGAATAAAATATCTTCCTATTTTCATCGAATATATAACTGAAAAACGAAGTTTCGTCCAGTGCTGTCAAATGAAAATCTAGAGAACATCCTATTGCTCATAAAAAATAATTTTGCTAAAAAATGTTTCGATCAAACATTTGATGATAAAATTTTATCAAATATTGCTGTAATGAACATTTAAAAAAATCTTTGTATAAGTCAGTCTCAGTTTAATTGTTCATTTTGTGTGTGTGTGTGGGGGGGGGGGGGGGCGTCATTGAAAAAAAATCTCCTGTACTTTTTTTCCTCCAAGGTTGGCAAGTATGGAGTTCCGAAGGTTTACGAATGAAAGTGAAAAAGAAATATGTTTGGGGGAGTTGGCTCACGCATGGTATATCAACTCCAATATGCCAAGTCAATCACATGCAATTGTGATGTCAGAGTCTATTTCTACTCTTCTAATAAGTATTACCGAAAAGTACTGTAGTTGACATAACCCTATTGTGGGACGTCAATCATGGTTTAGGTATAATATTTTTTATACCTAACAGTATGTTGCATTTTCTGAAAATGTTTTCACTTTTCATTTGACTGCTGCTTGTGTTTTATTTTTCCTGTAAACACCAAATACTCAACATGAAACTTCATTTTGACTTTGTCAAATAGAAGTTGATCTATGCAGCAGCTGAGTAAATCTATTTTGCTGTTTTGTGCTTTGCTTTGATAAAATGTTTATGAAAGTTAAAAAATGTTTTTTAATTGATGTAATTTTTCTAAATATCCTAAAAACTAGAAGTTGAGATAAATAGCCTAACAGTAAAACAGCCAAATACATTAACTCTTCCCAGTTCTGTAGACACTATCTCTTCAACAAGAATAGACCAGTAGCTTTACTAACATGTGGTTTACTTACCTTGTGTTCCCATACACAAAATATGCATCACTGCAAAAACTTTAATCACTCTTGTCAAAAACCATAGAGCTGTTTGGAATTTTCTGAGGGTTTTGATTCATAAGTATTGTTTTTCTCTCCTGAAATAGAAATAAACATGTACTACACTTCAACTTGTAAGAAACTAATATTCATTGGGCTTCGCAGCAGGCTTGAATGAATGAATTGTTTTGGGGGTGGCTCTAAGGAGCACTAGCACTGTGACCTCAGGTCCATTGTACTAACAACCCTAATTAGTGAGTCTGAAACAGACCAATAGCTGAGATAAATTTCAGCAGTATTTTGGCAGGAAAACTGGGAAGTTCCCAGGGTTTGATATAATCATATTCTAGATATTCAAATTGTTCTGCAGAGAAGTAGTCATATTCACATAAAATGTGTGTTGAGCTTTCTTCTGGGACTTGACATCCTCTGCATAATGGATCTGCAAGACTGCCCATAATGTTGAGATGTATCTTGAGATTGCAATGACCAGTTAGAAACCCAATGATCACTCTTATCTTATACCTGCTGAGTTTTAGCACTTTTTTTTTTATCTTAACCAGGGATAATTTTGGTTAAATTCCTTTGCTTGTCTTTGATTGTTACTCTTAAGCCAGGCATTATGAGTTTCTTTTAAAAGGACATCCTTTATGATATTTCTTAATATACTGTAATGCAGACCAATGAAAGGAGTTTCAGAGCCCAATTTAGCTTGTTGGTCAGCCCTCTCATTGCCATAGATACCACAGTGACCAGGATCAAATAAAGGGCCACCTTATTCAGAGCAGCCAAATCAGCAATGGTGCTATAGCATTCCCAAACAATATTTGATGAGAAGCAGTGCTTGTGTAGTGCCAAAAGAGCGGCCTGGCTATCAGAAAAGATTTTGATGATCTTGCCAGAGATTCCTCTATTTAGGCAGTTACTTGCCCATGCCAGGATGGCCATCACTTCAGCCTGGTATACAGTTGCTAGTTTTCCAAGAGAAAAATAGATGCTTATCTTCCTATTTGGACCGAAGGCTCCATAGCCTGTGCCATGAGATGTTTTAGAACCAAATCAAATCAGCATATCCAATAAGCTTGCTAGGTTTTTCCCATTTCAACTCTGGATGGGAATAACTTTGTGTTCTGCTCTAAAGTCAAAACGTTTTAGCATCCAGTCAGAATTCATGGAAAGCAGGGGTGATCCTTGATATATGTACTAAATTTGTATAAGGATCTCTCAAAAGATTTCCAATTTCAGAAATTTTATTCTTTGGGAGCAAAGAATTGCTTCCATCTCTACCTGCTTATGAAGTGGTAGAATAGTTAGTAACATATCTAGGGTTTGTGAAAGGGTAGTCCTCATGGGCACTAGTCATTGTTACAGTAGCCCTTCTTTGGAAACTAGTAAGCTCCGTTATTGTTGTCGCCCCGCTGGTTTTTGCCCCACAATGCGATGGATCCATAAGTAATAATGGGGGCGATTACTTTAGTATAAATCCAGTCTACAATACTAGGTGAAAAGCCCCAATTAGGACCAATTGCACTTCTACAGACCCAGAATATTCTTTTTGCCTTAGCGGTGCAGTATTTGACAAGACTATTCCAAGTCAAAGTCTTGTCAAAAATAATACTGAGGTATTTAACCTCATTAAAATATGCAAGTTTAGTATTAAAGAATTCTACACTTTGCACATCTTTAATTCTTTTTTTCGTAAAGAGTACAAGGTTTGTCTTGCCAGAATTGACAGTCGGTCATACTTCCCTGCACTAGTTTTCAACCTTTTTGAGGGCAGATTTCATGAGGCCAATTACAGTATTCTGGAATTTTCCTCTTACTCTTAAGGTTATGTCATCTGCATAACCAATACAGGTTAAACCTGATAGAATCATTCTATTTATATAATATTTCATAAACAACAAGGCTCCATAAAATAGGTGAAAGGACACCTCCCTGTGGACAGCCTTTGTAATTCGTAACTGCAAGTGTGTCGCCTAAGAGAGTTGCTTGAACTGATCTAGTAGATAGTAAGTCTCCAATCCAGGTGCACACAAGCTGGTCGACGTTTCTTCTGACAAGAGCATTCAGAATAACTTCAGTCTATCAAAAGCCCCTTCAATATCAAGGGAGGCAGCGAGTGCCAATTCTTTTCCATTTACTGCTCCCTATAGAATTGTAGTTAATTTATAGAGGGCAGTTTCAGTTGATCTGCCTGGTTTATAGGCATGTTGCTGTCTGGAGAGCAGGTTGATTTTCAGCACATCGTGTCTGATGTACCTGTCAATCAACTTCTCTAAATTTTTGAGAAGGCTAATTGGCCTAAATGCTTTAGCTTCATTATAGCTTGGTTTGCCCAGTTTAGGTATGAAGACAAACCTGCAGGTACGCCAGGCAGTAGGGACATAACCATATACCAAACAGGACCTGAAAATCCTGGACAAGTATAGTATAATGAATGATATCAATGTCTTTTTGGAGTAAGATAGGTATTTCATCTACTCCAACAGTTTTAAAAGGCATGATCAAGTTGACCGCCATGCAATTTTTTCATGTGGAACAATTTTTTCCAGTCCACCTTTTTGCAACGTGGAGTAATTTGAGGAGTGTTAGTCTCCTCACCTGTTACAATAGTTGAGTCTGGGAGATGACCAACACCCCCTGGAGAAGAAAGCCTCCAGACTGAAACTATTGCGCAACATCCGTAGGCCAACTATCGTTCACTCCGTAGCATTCGCAATTGGGGTATTTTTGAATCTCGTCAGGAAATCTTTTGCTTAAAAATAAACGGATACAGTTAAAAGTTGCGCCATATGGCATTCAACATATTTAGATACAAATTCATCATAAGTATTATTTTTTCCATGTAGAACATATTTCACTGCATCGTGTATTCAATTAGCTAACATTTAGTTTTTAAAAAATGTGTTTGCTACAATAAATAGTAACTACAATTGTAAACATTTTACGGGTGATATTTTTGATCGATATGTTACTAAGGTAGTGATAAAATAATTTCATTAAAACCGATGACGGACAAATAAAATGTTTTTGTATTTGACACAAAATATTCTATTTTAAATAAATTCTCAACATTATTTTGTTCATAATATGATTTTTGCAATGCAAACAATCTGTGTTACTTTTTTCTAAGTTAGATTAAAAGTATTCATTTTTTATTTTTCACTTATTTTATTGATAAGCTCTGTTGTATGTGCAATTTTTAAGGAAATGTTGATTAAAGTAAGAATTGATAGTTTCATAATTCGCCTTTGGTGTTGCCATTCTCCAAACGTCTGGAAAACGTTCTGTGTTTTTGATGTATTTACGGATACTTGAAATAAAAATGTATGTCTTTTACATACAAAAAATCTTTTAATATTTGGAGGAAAGATTTTTATTAATTAAATAGGAGTACATGGAAATTTAAACCACCTTTGCTTCTGAATTTCACCACGCTCTCTCAAGGTTTTTTGGGAGATTATAATTGGAATAATTTTCAAGAAGCATATCAGGGTAACAATTCTTATTTCCTGACAGAAACAGCATTTAACTTATTCAAAACTGCACGAGCACAATAGCCAGCTACATATGTTAGAATTGGAATTACATCACTTAAATAAGAAGTTGAAAGTTTAAGAAATTGTTGTAAGTGTAGAGGGAGTAACAGATATCATTTAGTGGAATTTGCTCTTTTCTAAATGATTGTTTTATAAAATGACCAAACTAGTGCAGACTGGGTAACTCAAAACCAAAATCTATGACCAAAGCACATTTGAGCAATATTAAATAATACTGATGATCACTGAAACAAAACAAAAATGCTTTTTGTGTCAAAATAATATTATTAGCAAAACACAAAAGTATTTGTTTTATGTTTGAAAAAATACTAATAGTAGCAATGAATAAAATAGTTATAGGCAAAATCAAAAATTATATTGAAAAAAAACCATCTGATTAGGAAACTCATGTCGAATATGCATCTTTTATACATTTCAATTGCTTATTTTTTTGCACTATTGTAAATTAAAAAATATTAGTCTTTTACTGTCATTTTTTTGGTATTTAAAAAAATGTATTTCTTGCTAAATATCGGCACTCATTGGATCTATTAGTCTGTTATTCCCAGAGATTTGATTGTATAAACAAGCTGATTAATGTGAGCCACTGCAACAGAAGAAATGGAGTTCGGCCTACGGAGAAAAGGGACTTGCTACTTCGCGAGGCAGTCCAGAGGCTTACTAGTTCAGGGGGTGTTGGATGGACTCTCAACATTTCTTAGAGTGTACCTCGACCATAATCAGTATATGTTCCATCATCTTTTCTGATGGAACTTAAATGAGAGCGCTTATCTCTTCATAAAATTTTTGTAAACCTTGCAGCATTTGACAAAGTGTCAATTTGGCCGCAAAAGTTTCTCCAGGAATCCTGTCGACTCTTCTTGATGGCATTATTATACCTGATGAGAGCAGCCCTATAATTTGACCACTCTCCAGTTTTTTTTTTGGCTCTATTAAAGAGTTTTCTGCAGTTTTTTCAAAGACCACTAAGATTTTTATTCTACCAAGGAACGCGTCTTGGTAAACTAGCATTTTTCAACTTCAACAAGCATTCTAACAAACTTGTTGGGTATTTTTTAGGTTTTTTAATTTTGGATAGTAAAAGTACATGTGTTCTAAGTATGCAAAAAAAAATTTGAAGATATATATGTATTTGCTGTACATTAAAATTTTTTTTGAAATTTCCTTACGTGTGTCACCCGAAGAGTAACACATGTAACGAAATTTCAGCATTTTTTAAAACAGACAACAAAAATCAAGACAGGTTCTTCCAGGGAGAAATTATCGATGCAAAATAAATAAATAAAAAAAATTTATTAATTGATAACCATCCTCCTGTTGGAATTTGGTTAAAAACAGACATCTTAGCTATTTAATGTTTTTGCTTTAATCAGACAAAAAAGTTTTCAGGCTCACTTGTAAATTGTTTACATACTGTGTTATTAGCATAATCCATGTCAATTCAAGCAGGGGGGGGGGCTACCTTCATAGTCCCAGAAATGTTTGAAGCGTACATCTGCTAAAATTTACAGCAAAGTGAGTGATCGGTATGTTTTTATTTTGCTCAAAAAAGTTCCTGGTCTGAGATACAGGCCATTGAAGATGGCACCTCTAGCGCAATTTTCGACAAAAACTTTCAAGTGCTGTATTTCCTGAATGGTGCAAGATATATATATATATTTTTTTTGTTTGAAAGATAATTATGTGCTGCAGCCATTTGAAAATTAAAAAAAATCTTTATTTTTTCTCAAAATGTGAATATTAATTATTTTTTTCGTGTTGGTCAATACCATTGACTATTTCCCTGAGAAGGAGAGCTTCCACTTTTGCGTTTAACAGTTTTTAGAAACAATTTAAGATTTTGCAGTTTATTTTACCACTTTTGTTTTTAACATAGTCATATATTAGTCTCATAACATCAAAATTATCCAAATTTAATTTTCTTTGACATGGAATTTAGTTAATAAATATTAGAAACATAACCCCTCCACTACCAAAAAAAAAAGTGCCAGTAGACAAACAGACATACATTTCTCAATATCATTACCCGCTACTTAAAATCTTTTTTAAAAATATATATATATTAATTTTGATTATTTTTAAAAATATGTCATTGACTCACTTTTTTTATAGCTAGAGTTCACAACTATAAGTTGTTAGTTTTAATGTATGTGCTACTCGACAAAATGAGGCTTTTTATCTTTTATTTTCATATCTTGCTCTTGATCTTATGAAAAAAGTAAATTTTGAAGAATAGGGTTCGCGCTAGGCCGCGCAATCGCGCGATTCCCGCACTATTTTTTGAAATCCCACTCAAAAAATGTTCGTTTGCGCGCTGTTCCCGCAACAAACGGACACGCGTTCAAAACATCGCGAAACGAAACTGCTATTCTAAACTGATAATTCAATACAAACTTAATGGAGTATTGTTAGTTTTCAACTAACATCTTATCCTCATTAATGAAAAGAAGAATCAAGGAACCCTATTTAACATATATAATAACTTGGGGGAAAGATTGACAACTTCTTCATTCCTTTGAATGCAGATGTTCATTCATTCTATGCACAGAGGACAAAATCAAAAAAAAGGGAATCTTCCTTAGTCACAAGGTTACAAGAGAATGCTGTTTTCTTAAAATATACTGTTTTCATTGAAAAACATCAATAGATAAAATGACATATGATCAGAAAAAATAGAGAAAATATTAAACTAATTTTTGTGATTTTTTTTGTAAAAATCACACATCAAAGAATTTTGGTTAGTTAACTAAAATATCAGAGGATCTTTTTCACGCTTAACGTTTTAT
Source organism: Octonoba sinensis (assembly GCA_038502835.1). Taxonomy (NCBI): domain Eukaryota; kingdom Metazoa; phylum Arthropoda; class Arachnida; order Araneae; family Uloboridae; genus Octonoba; species Octonoba sinensis. Next base: position 198,736,308 of record CM076598.1, on the reverse strand, counting down.
AAAGCACCCATTTTTGCGATCGCGAATTTTGTGAAGGATCCATTTTCTGTGAACTTTGTTGATGTTTATTTCTTTGCTGAGCATAGCTTGTTTATCATCTTTTATTACATAGCTTGTATTGGATCATGATCGGACAATTCAGTAATATTTTTAAAGACAAAAACAAAAAGAAGAGTTCCCACTAAAATTTTAAAAATACCACTTAAAATTTTTTTCAAGGTGGGAAATCCCACCTTGTATTTTTCCCCAGTGTGAACCCTGAAGAACACTACTAAAGGGGGAGGAGAAACAAAATCAACTTAGGATTCAATCACTATGAATTTTCCTTCCTTTTCTTTCATACAGAAGTTAACAAAAACAAAGCATATGCACAAATCACCGCTTTTCTTTTATCTATAACTTATAACATAACTAGCTGACATGCCTGACATTTCCCAGGCCAAGTGACACATGCTCAAATTCTATTGTAAATACATACAGAAAAATATGGTTAAAAATCCCAGTAGAATGGGCAACAGTCCTTAAAAATCACATTTAGGTAATGAAACTCCTTAAAAATCCCAATTACATTAAAAACAGCAGCCTCTAAAATTTGCTTTTAGAATAAAAATAAGTCTTCACATTAACCTCTTCGCTACGGCACTGGTACAACTGCTGTACCAGTAAAAGTTCTCTTTTTGCCACCATTCTAACTGCATAAGTAGAGACTCCAAGGATAATTTTCCCCCTTAGTATTGAGAACTTTATTGGCATAGATTTTTTCCCTAAAACTGCAGAGCTGAAATCCTTACAGTATAATACCATAAATATATGTTAACAGTTTATTTTGTTCCTCATGTGTACAGGTTAAATACCAATGACTGTTCATAAAAATTGCTATTAGAGTAAGAGTAACCATAACTAAAATACACAGGTGCATCAGGAGAATAGTTTAACATCATAAGTCTGCAAAAATCCCAATTACAATATAGACGACACCTGCAACTAAGAATTCCCATCAGAGTAAGAGCTGTATTCCCTTAGGCAATTTAGAAATGAGCACTTTATTAAAAGACAGCTTATTAGTTTTATGGTATGGATCAGCTATTAACTTTTCTGTATGTGTATTGCATGTTAAAAGAATACAAATGCATTTGTGTCAATTGATAAAAACACAATGTTAAGTGAAAAATGTTAAAATTCAGTAAAACCTTAATCCATCATTCCAACATCTATTTTCTTGTATGTATATCATCTTGTTTTAATTAAATATCTTCTTGCCTTATCAAGCCAGAGGAAATTCGGGTCCATTTTCCGACTCATCACAAAATTCCAATTAATCAAAACAGACCCTTCACAAAATTCAAATCAATCAAAACAGACCCTTCACAAAATTCAAATCAATCAAAACGGACCCTTCACAAAATTGAAATCAATCAAACGGACTCTTCACAAAAACCCAAGCTTCTAAATTGTACTTTTCACACCATTATTTATTGTAAAAACGCCTAAAGAATAATAAAATTTTTCATCACTATATGTTTAAATTTTCAGTATTCACAAAATTATTCGAGTTCTCACAAAAAATGGACCCTGTTAAAAAAGCTGAATCAACCCCTGCTTATACTGACACGCATTCATCACTTTCACATACATCTTGTTCAAAATGAATGTTTCCATAATAAATAATCAAGTTTCTTCTGTATTTGATGTTTGCAATCCGAGTATAACCATTAAATGTACTTAAACATGTTGAACAAATCTTTGCGCTTAATATATGTTGTAGTTTACTTTTTTAAATCTGTAGTTAAACTTTTGTAAATGTGAAAGACTCTATTACCAATGCATATGTGGCTAGTTAAGTGAATATAATATTTGATTCAATTATGTTTTTGGATTTATGCTTATGTATGTTAATTTTCTTTTACAGCCTTCATGACTTGAATTGAAGGAATTTATCAGACAAAATGATAATCAGATAAAATTGATCTCATGCATGAGTCATGATGAATGGGGAAGGACCAAGTGTACCTATCACAACTCTAGCGGGTATACAAAGCTTGACAGACCTTCTTCTAGAATTGCCTCTTCCTACACCATTGCCTGGTGTCACTGGGCACCAGAGCTTATTGTCTCATTTAGTAGATTCAGATGAAGCTAGAAGACTTTTAAATACTCAAGAGTCTATTCTTATCCCACCACTTATTGATGCTCTTGGTTGTGCTACAACTGATCACATTCAGGTGAAAGATGGCTATTTTGGTGGAGGATCCCACAGTGGTCAGATATCACAGCTTGTACAATACTTGCTTGGTAGGAATCCTGGCCTCTTCAAAGGTTCCGTACATGGACCACAAAGTGGAAGCAGTGATCATCATGTCCCTTCTGGGCAGTGGTTGCAGAGGCAATGTTCAAATATTCCAGTTCATCCACAGCATCATGCTTTTAGTGGAGCTGCTGTTTCACCTTGTCAACCACGTCCTACTCAAGGTGGCAGTCCGAACTATTTTCCTCTCGAGCATCCTCCAACACCACAAGGTGCAAGAATTGTGCAGAATAAGACACTGAATGTAGTCCCACCCAAATCTGGGACTTATTCTCCATATGCACACCCAGTGGCTTCATCTGGTCAACATCCTGCCCCCACACTTCACCATAATGCAATTTCTCAAGCGACTGGTGATGCCCTTGGCCCCAGTCTTCAGGAAAGCACTCAAATATTTAGTCCTCCACTTGTCAGTCAGCATCTTGTTAATGTACCTCAATCTTCACCTGCAGTTCATTCATTTAGCAATGGGAATTGTGTGGAGGAAGTTGATCTCACTGCCGTAAATACAAAACAAAATGACAGGACAGAAAACCATATTTTAAATTCAGCACAAGTGATTGGAAATGTTGCACCAAACTGTTCTCCCCTTATATCTCCATTAAATAATCCTAATGATATTTCATTGTCATCTCCATCATCATCATCATCATCTACTCCACAGCATATAAATTCATCCAGTGTTATTGTTGGACCAGCTGCTTCCCATGTTAACTGCCTGAGAAAACCAGCTGTTGAGCAATGGCAACCTGTACCCAATTCATTTGATATAGCTCAAGAAACCTATGCAAAAGTTAGTATAAATAGTATATCTTTGCCTACTGTAGAATCAAATGTTCAACCAACATCAATGCCTATATCTGAAGCAGGGAAAGCAAATGAACCTATACCTCAAGTTGAACATAAAGATAAAAATGAAAATGTTGTCGAATTTGCTTTAGTTTCCGAAACTCTTTTAAAATCACCTACAGAGCCAGTGGTTTTATTATCAAAACTAAGTATAGAAGATCAGATACTTGCCCAGAAAAGTGTGCGGCAATTCACAATAAAAACAAAGAAAATTATAACTTCGCAAGAATTGGTTAAAATACAGCCACAAAACAAACCTTCCGAAATTAGTAGTCGTAGGTCGTCATGCCAAGAATCTGATATAAGCAATAAATCTTCGCCACGTAGAAAAAGCAAAAACAATGAATATGTTCCTAGTCGAAAGAATTCTGACAGCAGCAAGGAAAAAGGAAGCAAAAGAAGTTTAAATTCATCTCCAGACAAAATAAATAATACTGGTTCCCTAAGTGAAAGAGTAAAGAAGAGAAGACGTATAAGTCAGCAAACTAATTACATTGAATCCCCTGGTTCAGAAGATGAAAAAAGTGATGAATCATTTACAGAAGCTTCGCCAGAGGCACAACCATCTACACCGAAAGTTAAAAAATTAAAATCCAAAAAAGTTAAAAAGGAAGCTCTGGAACCATTGTCAGTTGAAGATTTAATGGACACCAATACTTATCAGCATTTTTCTCGTCTTGTTGATGTTATATTTGATGCTATGGAAGACATTGACTTCACGGTTGTCATTGATGAAGATGCGGATTCAGCCCCAGAAGCCTTGTTACCTCTTTCTCAGCTACAAGATCTTTGCAATGAAGCTGCTAAGCTAAAGAGGTTACATGCCATGAATCAGTTTCCAACTGAGCGCTTGGTTCGTCTGCTTGCTATCTTAGAGAGGAATATCATCGATGGTGCAAAGCTACTTCCTGTTCAAATCATGGAAGAGCAAGATGAAGAAGAAGCTCGTCTGTGGCTAGAATTAACGATGGAAAGAGTGATGAGAAGTGCTGATGCTTCTCTCACAGCTTTGTATGTTATGACTTCTTCAAAAATGCCGGAGAAAATATTTTTGGAAGATGTGATTGAAAGAATTGTTCTTTTCCTTAAATATCAACTACAAAATACTGTGTTTCCTGTATTTGACCCTGCTTATAGACTTGACCCAAAGTCCAAAGATGGTTATGCGGGAAATATTAAACAGAAACGAGCTCATGCCCATAGAGTCAAAGAAAAATCCACTTTACAATTATATAATAAATTACACGAAGCTGTGAGTTTGCTTGCTGAATTGCTTGAGTTACAAACATTAACTGATACTATAATATTGCAAGTATCTACGCTAGGAGTTAGTCCATTTTTTGTTGAAGGAATTAGTGAATTGCAATTAAATGCTCTTCGCCTTGTGACGACTGTGTTTGCAAGGTATGATAAACATAGAGAATTAATTTTAGAAGACATTTTAGCATCAATAGCTCGCCTTCCCACTAGTAAAAGAAGTCTCCGAAATTATCGTTTAAATTCAGAAGAAAATATACAGATGCTTACTGCTTTAGTTTTGCAATTAATACACAGTGTTGTGAAACTGCCTGAACCAGAACCTGAACTTAAAACGGAATTAACAAATGAAGAGCGCCCAAAAAATCCTGATGCAAAAGAAAAAGTTTACATTGATAAAGATGTTTTAATTACTACTTCTTACCAAGCTTCCATAAACACTGCAGTTAATTTTTTGTCTGTTTTCTTAAAAAAATGTGGTACAAAGAATGAAGAAATGGATTACCGACCTTTATTTGAAAATTTTGTTCAAGATCTTTTGAGCACAGTTAATAAACCAGAATGGCCTGCATCTGAACTTTTACTATCTGTTCTAGGAAGAATACTTGTTAGGAATTTCAGCAATAAATCTATGGAGATGACATTGAGAGTGGCATCTCTAGACTATCTTGGCGTCGTAGCAGCTCGGTTGCGTAAAGATGCTGTGACTAGTCAGGATCGAAAAGACATGATTAATGATGTTATTCAACGGATAGTTTCTGAAAATGATGAATCGGATTTAAGTCCATCAAAGATTAAGAAAAAGAACAAAAAGAAATCTTCAAAAAGAGATGAAACACAGATTTTACAAAAAGCCCTTTTGCAGTATCTTGATTCTAATGCTGCAAGTGATCCTTCACTACAATTCTCTCGAAAGTTTTACATAGCACAGTGGTACAGAGATGCAGCTGCAGAAATTAAACGTACTGATAAATCTTTAAACTTTCCAAAAGAAGAAACTGAGAAGCCTGAGAAATCGCCTAGTAAAAATAAACAGAATAGAGCAAGACCAAGTAGGAGGAGATCTTCCCAAGTTAATTATGAAGAGGAAGAAGAAGAGGAAGAGGAGGAAGAAGAAGAGAAAAAGGAAGAGTCTACCCTTGAAAATGATGAAGTAAGTGCAAGGATACTTGCTTTAGCAGAAGAACGGAAGCGTTTTTTATTAAGTGTTATTAAAAGACAAGAGCAGCCAAAAGTAAATATTAAAGAAGAAGAACATATAGACTATAAAACAGCAGAATTAATATCACAATATTTAGCTTCAACGAGACATTTTTCTAAAAGTTTTGACTTGTATCTTTCGCAGATTCTTCGAGTATTAGGAGAAACCGCTGTTGCCGTAAGGACTAAAGCAATGAAATGTTTAACCCTTGTTGTTGAAGCAGATCCAAGCATTTTAGCCCGCACAGATATGCAAAAGGGTGTACATGGAAGGCTACTTGACCATTCAACAAGTGTTCGAGAAGCTGCAGTAGACTTACTGGGCAAATTTATTTTAATCCGTCCTGAGCTCATAAGTCAATATTATGAAATGCTTACTGCTAGAATATTGGACACTGGTGTTAGTGTTCGAAAAAGAGTAATTAAAATATTAAAAGACATTTGTTTAGAACAGCCTGATTTTTCTAAAACACCAGAAATATGCGTGAAAATAATACGTCGTGTAAATGATGAAGATGGCATAAAGAAACTTGTTGGGGAAGTTTTTCAGAGCATGTGGTTCACTCCTGTTTCTGAGAAAAAACCTGAAAGAATTCTTCAAAAAGTCAAAAATATTACGCATGTTGTTGAGGCTTGTAAAGATTCAGGGCTGGAATGGTTTGAACAGCTGCTTACTAATCTCCTAAAAAATAAAGAAGATGGCAATTATAAATCCGTAGTAAAATCTTGTAAGCAAATCGTAGATTGTTTAGTTGAAAATCTGTTGCAGTTGGAAGAATCATCTCAAAATGTTGATGGTAGTGCTAGTCCCCACCTTGGTGCTTGTTTAGCAACATTACATTTATTTAGCAAAATATATCCTCCGTTTGTAGTTCCCCATGCAACTACAATTCAACCATATCTAAGTATGAAATGTATTACTCAATCTGATTTTATTATTCTTAGAAATGTTGCTCAAACATTGGAATTGGTTGTACCATTAATTGAACATCCTAGTGAATCTTTCCTGGCTCAAATTGAAGAAGATATGGTCAAACTTATTCTTCGTCACCATATTGGTTTACTCCCAAGCTGTGTTAGTTGCCTGGGTGCTGTTGTTAACAGAGTTACTCACAATTATCAACTTGTTAAAGATTGCTTCCATAAATTTTTTATTGTTCTTTTAGTGTGCAAAAAAGGGTTTGAGAAAAATCCCGAAAATGAAATACTCAAAACCATGGTACCAAAATTACTCCGATCACTTTACACAGTAGGCTTGTTTTGCCGGCATTTTGATTTTGACGCAATTGATAATGGCCCAGAAATAAATGGACAAATTGCATTAAAAGACCGTGTTTTTGAAGGAATTTTATATTTTAATCAGCATGCAGATGAAGATATACGCTTAAAAGCTTTAACAGGACTTGGTTTCATCATGATTCGACATTATGAATTCATGCTTGGACCAGAAGTTAAATCTTTATATCATTACCTTCTCACTTCTCCTGTTGCCTCATATGTTTTGAAATGCCAAGTTTTGAAAAATATAACAAATTACTTAGTAGAAGAAGAAATGCGAATGATTCTTAAGGATGCTGAATGGAGTAAAACATCAAAATCTGAAGATTTGAAAGAAATGGGAGATGTTACATCTGGCATGGCTAGCACTGTCATACAAGTATATTTAAAACAAATTTTAGAATGTGTTCTACATACTGAAATAGCCGTACGTAAAGCTTCTCTGCAAGTGATTCAGCTTATTCTTGGCCAAGGTTTGGTTCATCCAGTACAAATAGTACCTTATTTAGTTTGTTTAGGGTCTGATGATGACCCTATACTTCGCACCAAAGCTGATCAACTGCTTCAAGAGATTGAGAAGAAATATCCTGGATTTATTCAAATGAAAGCCATGCTCGGTGTACGTATGTCTTATAAAATGCAGCAGTTAATACAAAATGGGACTGAAATTCTTCGAGGCTTCCGAAGCTCTGATTGCCCCGTCAGTCGAAATGGGTTTTTATATTCTGTGATGCGGTCAACGCGGCAGAGCCGTAGGGCTTTTCTGTTTTCGTTGTTAAAGTTATTTGATGAGCAAGCCAGAACACCATTAACAGAGCTTTTGTATATAGCAGATAATATTGCATATTTTCCATACATGGCCCAAGATGAGCCTCTCTTCATAATGCATCAATTGGACATTATGCTTTCTGTTTCTGGTTCCAATTTATTGCAAACGTTTCGGGAATCGCTAGTGAGTAAGCAGTCCAACCAGGTAAATGAACAGATCCCCATTCATCCTGAAACAGACGACTTTGATGATGATGAGGATGATGTAGATGCAATTTTAGAGAGATTTCCTGAAGATACAACTATTCTACAGGAATGTATTATTGCCTCCCAAGGCTGTGTGTTGCTTTTGTATTTGAAGCAAACTCTTAAAGAAATGTATGGATTTACTGATAATAAAATACAGCAATACTCACCAAATGAATCAGCAAAGGTGTATGAAAGGCCTTTAAATCGCAAGGGTCATGTGAGGTTCAATCCAGAGACTGTGTTAGAGTTCATCAAAAGTGAAGAGTTTGAAGGAAAGTTGGATGATAAAGGTAAGGAAGACCTTGTTACACAATACATCCATTTCAAGCAATTGATGTTGACAATTGATCCTTCAGATGATGATGAAGATGAGGACAATCAGGCTAAACCTGTGGCGTCCATTAATGTTGCACCAGGTGCAACAAACCCTTTAGATAAGACTGCAGTAAATGAAAATACTGACTCTTCAGCGCAGCTTCCTGTGGAAAAAACAAAGATTGTGATATCAAAGAAAATTAAATCACCACCTCACAATCGGAGTTACAGAAAGTCTCCAAAAATACCAAAAGAAAAAGTTAAAAAGAAGCACAAAAAGAAACGGAAACGGGTGATAGACTCTGCTTCTGACGATTCTAATAGTGATCCAGATTACATGGATTCTTCGTGATGGGACATGCAGTGAAACTCAGTCCATAATTTTTAACCATGCAAGCCTCTGCATTGCACATAGTGATCTTGTGCAAAATGTTCAGCTGTGGAGTAACGGCTAACATTAAAGACCTTCCAGCTCCAGGCCCATTGCCAAGGAAAATATTGTGCTGAGTGAGAAAGAAATAAACTGTAAGCTCACACATTCTACGATATATTTTAACAGTGCTTTTGAATAGCCTATCTGGTAGAAGGTGTGGGTATTATTATAAGATATAAATTGATGTAAGTTATTTATTATTGATAATTTGTTTAAATAATTACCGAACTTAATGACCTTTTTTATGGGATGACATCAGAATGATGTGCTTATGTACCTGTAAAGTCTGTTGACTAGTTTGGCAGCAGTTTTTTTTATTTTTCTTTTATTTATTTAATTCACCCAAAATTAACAATATGCAATATGTTGTTTTCCGTTTTCAAGTTCGATCTTTACTTCGCCACTTTTGTAAAATTAAAACTGCACACATTTTAAACTCCTTTTTTATATTTTAATTCATATAAATTGCCTTTTTGTACTAAGCAGTTTAGGAATTTTGTTACATACATCATTAAATACCTGCTGCTTTATTGTAATTAATGGTAAGATAAGTTACTTTTAATTTTGTGATGAATGTAGTTAGCCATTGATTAAAAACTCATTACTATTTCACCAGGTCATGTATAAAGTAACATTTAACCTGCCAGTTGCCAAGCAGAACATGCAATGACTTTGCAGAATGTGACTCTACCAAAGAGACCTTTATTGGCAGGAATTGGTATTTTTGTAGATAAAGTAAAAAGAAAAAAAACTTGTTTTATGTTTCAAAGTTTTAACAGTTTTAAAGATGATTATTAGGAAAAGAATGTCCCATGTTTGTTAATGTAAAAAAAAAGAAATAATAATTTTTAAAAAAATGCCCAATTTAATTCTATCTGTTGCAGATTGAAAAGCATATAATGATCAACATTGAAATGGTTTATTTGTTTGTTCCCATATAATTTATTTTGGTGTACAAAATTCTTTTACACTCGATTGAAGATGCTCAAATTTATTTTGGTGTAGATTGACGTAAAGTTTTATCATGGTGAACCATACAAGTTTTTATTTATTACTCTTGCATATAATGACTAAGATTTTATTTATTTCTTTTTCGTATAACGACTAAGATTTTATTTATTTCTTTTGCATAATAATGGCTAATCATAGAAGATTATGTTTCTTTTTGTATTGTCGTTTCATGTACAAAACTTAAGTGGGCCATGAATGTAAAAACAAATGAATTGACCTGATTTTATTATGTTTGTTATAGATTAAAAAAGCACCAAATGACTGATATTAAAATATATTTATTTCTGTTCAAAATGTGTTTTCATGTGCAAGAAATGGTTTGCACATGAATGTAAGAAATTAATGAAAATATTTGACTTCGTTTTATTTGTTGTAGATTGTTTTAAGAATATAATGATTCATATTTAATGATTTTATTTATTTCATTTTATAATGTCTCTTCAGGTACAAAAAATATTTTGTACATGAATGTGAAAAGCAAACAAAGATACTCTTGATATTATTTGTTGTAGATTAAGCATATAATGTCCAAGATTAAAATATTTTATTTATTTATTTCCCCCCTCCTCTTTTTTAATGTATTTTCCTGTACAAAAATTATCTCTGTTGACCAAAAGATTTAACAAATAAGTTTTAAATACTCTATTTGTGTTTATAGGAATTTTGCGTTTATCACAAAGGTGTCCCTTTATACATACATGTACAAACGTTTTAAATTAATAATACTCACATGCATTTTTTAAAGTTTATGTACATTTTTCATGTTCTAATTAATAAATAATGCTGTAAGTATTTTAATTATTAGCAGAGAAAATATTCTTTTACATGACAAAAATATTACTTTTGTAACTAAAATTGTAACAAAGTTTATTGAATATTTATTAAGTTTATTTTTTTCCACCCTGCTCCTGTCTTATGCTTTTTTTTTTTTTTTTGTTTGCATGCATTTCTATGTTTTCAGTGCAAATTCTCTGACAGTGTCATTTGTTTCTGTTAGCTGCTTGGTTTGAGCTTCTGCCTTATGCCTTAATTTCATTCACTCCTAATACTAGTACACATTTTTAGTTAATCATTATTATTATTATATATATATTTTTTTCCATTAGTGCAAGAAGTGCAATTTTTACAGTCTATTAAACATAAACTGCAAAAACAGTTGTGTGTAAAAATAAATATGTATGCAAATCGAAGGCTATATATGCCAATTTTATTCTGTATTATTTTCAATTCATACATTCTTATTTTCTTATACGTTTATAAAAAATAATAATAATATAAAAAAGTAATCTTGTTATTTTACACCATAAATATGTAATAAAAATAATTAGAATAATTTAAAAGTGTTAGGTCACATAACATTGGATCTGAAGATAATATATCATATACTCTGATATATTTGTATAATTAAATAAATATATATATATATATATATATATATATATAAAGGAAAAAAAGCATCTGCCAACTGCAACTCTTCAGAACTGATGCTTATGCAATATGTTTGCTCAAGAAATATCTTAACTGTTTTTTATCAAACAAAACTTGCACCAATTAAAAGCTAACTCATATGAAACTGAAAGGGGGAACCTAAAGCAAAAGGTTTTTATTTATTTTGCATACTGTGAAACAAATACATTTGATAATAAAATAAGTAAAATGTTGTGACCTATGATAAGGATACAGAAGTTATGTTTAATTTTTTCTCCTCAAATCAAATTGTTTTAGTTTGGGAACTCTCATTAGTAATCCTGAATCACTATGAAATGTATACATACATGCTTTCTCTCTCTTTTTTATTCATCTGATTTCTAACCAACATTCCTCAGCCAGGGTTTTACTCATTCTTAAACTTGCTCTTGATACATCAAAGTCTGAGCATTGACATGAGCCAAAAGTCACGTTGCCCGTATATTTACAAATATCCTTATAATATGTGATGTGGCATATTGGTAATTACAATCAATCTCCGTAATTTTTTTCTTTTTATATGTAAGTTATTTTTAGGTTAAAATAAATGCTCATTTTCTCATTGTTACGCAAAAAGATTTAGCTTTCATGATTAATCATCATCGAAAATAGCCTAAAAGGGGGGAGGAGGGTGGTTTGGAGGGCTCACCCTATAACATTTTTCAAAATGAAAGTCTGAAAAGTGTTGACAGGGTGGCGTATTGGTAAGACGCAGGTCTCGTATGCCATAAGAGAGCAGGTTCAAACCTGGCCCAAGTCTGGATTTTCAAGATGCAGAAAATAGTCTGCGTCCATGTCGTATGATTATGCAGCATGTTAAAGATCCCTTGAGTATCCGTTTGGCATGGGTACTCTTGGCTAAATTAAATTCCTAGTGCAGATTGCATCAACGAGAGCTCAGGTGCCCCATCTAGGGAAACTAAGCGTCAAAAAAATTGCGGCAATGGTACCACACTCCTTGTGGTGCCGCTGAAAGAGTTGGTACCAATCTCTGGGGACGCACTAGGTCTGCAATGGTTGATGACCAATACTGCAGCCCCATTAGAAAGAAAAAAAAAAGTGAAAAGCGCATTTAGCCTTTGGTGGCCTCAAAAATAAGGGGGTTCGGAGGGCATCTCCAAAACGTTTTTCAAAAGGAAAAAACGTATTGGGTTGTCTTTAATGACTTTAAAGGTGGGGGGGGGGGGGGGGTGACAAGCAGTCCTCTCCTGAAACTAAAACTGCCCTTTGGAAACTGAAGTCCTAAAAGCAATCTTTGATGTCATTAAAGGAAAGGATCTCTAGATGTTTTCAAAATTGAAATCCAAAAACGAAGTTTTGATTCTCTAGTAGCATTAAAGGAAAGAAGAAGTTTAAGAGAAAGTGGGGATTTTTTATCGCAAGGGGAGCTGTGTTTTCCAAAATTGAAGATGCCATTAGGGAAAGGAGGTGTTCTAGTGCTTTCCCTCCTAGTACTTTTTAAAACGCAAGTTGAGGCTATCTTTTTCTATGTTAGTTCCGCGGCTCTCTACTGGAAATTTTTCGAAATTGACATCCTTAAAATCAATGTAAGGCTACCTGTGGTAGCATTTGGAGAAGCGATGGGGTTTGACGACTCACACAAGTGTTTTTGAAATTGGACCTATCTTTGAGGTTCTGCATGGGGGATTTCGTGGACTTTCTCTCATTTTAAAACGTGCACTTATAGACTGTCTTTGATGGCATTAGCAGAAAGGTGTGGAAGTTATCCTTTAAAAATTGAGGTCTTAAAAGCCGCAATTTCAGGCTATTTTCTGTCTTTTTGATGAGGGTCAATATCCCTATTAAATTTGCACTTGAATCCCCCCCCCCCCCTCCAAAAAAACAAAAAAAAACACGCCACCTGAGGCACGGTTACTGCTTGTCTCCATCCCCAGATCCAGTACTGCATGAAAATGCAGTACTGCATGCAACTAAAAATGTAATTAAAAAAATTAATTAAATTTTTTTAACCACATTCCAAAACTAGATTCTAATCTAAAAAATCGTACCAAAAAAAGAAATACAGGAGCTGAGCTCGTCATGATTTTTCAGAACTATCACCAATTTATTTGTTAAACGATATTTTCTCGACCATATAAATCTTCTGCTTGTGTAATGATTTTTCTTTTCAAAAATAAGCTAGAAATTATAAGGAGTTTTGAAATAACTCTAATTAAAAAACTAAAACGTTTGTAAAATGACCACTTACCAATGCTCACACCAAGAATATTGGAGAGTATTACTATCGCAAATGAATTAATAGATTACAGCTGTTGGTGGAAGTGAGCGTAAAATTAGTTCTTTAAAATGAACTGCATTAGGCTGGTTATTTTTATGCCCTTCTCCAGCTTCAAGTGAAAAATAAAGCGTTTTCTACTCGTGTATACACGTGGCACCTCACAAATTCGAATTGGCTCCATGCAGTTACGAAACCCTGTCTTCAGACATTCGGGCTCTATCGAAAACAATGTTTTATTCTGAACGAATTATAAATCTAACAAAAAATAAATAAATTTTTAAGAAAAAGAACCGATTCTTCGGCACAAGTGCGATGTACGTACTTGTACATTAAATATATTTAAAAAAAAAAAGCATAATTGATATACATATATTTTTCAGAAACTCTAGTCCATTTCGGGTGACTCGGGGCGGACACCCCCCGTAGTGACGTTGCTGCAGCGTGCTAAAAACTTGATAATATGTTATTACTTCAATATTAAAAGCCTCATGCGTTATATTTATTTCTTCTAAGTCCAATATGTTGCATCATTTGTCAATACTTATATATATTTGTAAATGTATGTGTAAACTTGCTTTATATATATGACATATAATTTTTCCTCAGTTGTGTTTTTGTGTTTTTAGTTCTTCCCCCCAACAACCAATAACCTTCTTGACTCTTTTCTAGAAATTGTTTCAAAAAGCAAGGTGATGAGGTTGATTTTATTTCTGAATAAAATGTTTTATTGAGGTTTAATGATGTAATTATGTATTAAGGTCTAACCATTCATTTATTTCCATACACAGAATACATATTATGTTAAAAGAAAACTACATTCAAAATTGTTCCGTTATTTCTTCACGCAAGTGGTTTGGGATTTTTTTTTTTTTTTGGGAGGGAGGGAAGTGAAAGGAAATGTAAATTTGAAATTAGTTAATTTTTGAGAAATCGCCGAATGATATTAGCCTTCTCGAAATATTAACTTTTTTATTCTTTGGCTAATTAAAACATTTCAATTTTTTCGTTGAAAGTTTGTTAACAACCATTTCAGTTCACATAAATATTCGAGTTTATTTGCTATTCTCAACTATGTGCCTCAAACTCTCGTCTAATATGACAGATGACAGTACAACACACTCACTATACAAAGAAGGAAATACACCCAGGGGAAAGTCGGAATCGGACCGACGCCGACGCCTCTTTACTGCGCGCCGGCAGGTACCGGAAAGAGTCGATTAGACCGCTCAACCACTGAAGCCCCCTTATTGAAAGTTATTTTCCCAATTTTTAAGTAATTGTTTTTAAATTCATTTCGTTCTGCTGAATTCTGGGTTTTACCAATGGAAGTGTTTACATTATTTAGAAAAATGTATTTATGAATTTTGTATGTATATATGACTTTCGAAAATTTGCTTGGAATCAATTTTTTGCTTTCGTTTTAGAATGCAGTAGAGTTAAGGGAGTGCATGATAATGGAGAACATTTGAGGAAAATCTCTAGTTACTCAATTATTTAATGGATCATAAGCCATTTTGCGTCTTTGTTTCTACCTGCTAAAATCCACGAAACATGCGACTATAACGTTCTACCAGTACCCTCACTTCGTTTCCCAAGAAAGTACTAATTCCATTAAATCAATATAAACTTGCAAAAGTTGAATTTAGTAGAATCAAAATAACCGACTTGAAAACCAATTGAAATATCAGAAACTACACGATTATTCTGATCAAATTTATATAAATTGGCCAACAAATTACAGATTTTAAAATCATTCTTGCTTTAAATGAGAGTGTATAAAGTGAAACTTGTAAGAAATCTTAAGAAAATAAAATGTACAATGCAGGACTGTTAGTTTTTCACTTTTGGAAGTGTTTGAAAACGCAACTTCACTTTGAGAAAGTATTAAAATTTGAAAAAAATACGTTGGAAGTTTGAGACTCGTCATTTTAGTGATAATTTGTTCTTTCAGCTTGTGCATTGTTTATTTTATTCATCTCAGAAGAAGCTATGCCCTGGATAAATAAATAAGAATATCTGCTAAAACAGGATAGAGTAAAATAAAAAGTTTTCGAATCGAATTTTAAAATTTGGTCTTAGCAGGACAACATTCCGCAGTTCAGACTACCAGCATACCAAAACACAGGACTGAAAGTATTAAAGCCAAACGTAGGTTAGTTTTATCACCTTAAGGGGGTGTCCTAAATTAGAATGCTCAAAACAGCGGGGGGTTTTTTTTTTTAGAAAGGAAAGTAAGAAATGAAGTTATTGCATTTTGAGGTATGGTTATATATATATCTTTTTACGAATACAAAAAAAAAAAAAAAAAAGGTAAGCCTACAGGTGTTTCATGTTTGTCCTGTCCTTGATTGACGAGCGTGATAGCTGAAATACAAACGACTTATTTAACTGAACCAAAATTTTTCTTAAGTATTAAATTCTCTTCGAAACGAACTAAAAGTTTATTTAAATAAATGTTACAGCACCTAAAAGTTTATTATTTTTATTTGAAAAGCACATTTTTTAAATAACAAATGAGCGAGCCGATTCTTAAAAACAATAAATAGTGCGTGGAGTCCCTCCGCGCGGGAGAAGTGAAACTTCGTAATGTGGAAATGAAAATAGGAAGGGGTAGAAATTGATTTTTAGTGAAATCATATTGTTTCTTTAAGACAAACTTTATTAACATTGCTTACAATTCACAATGTATTTGTATTAATAATGTATGTGAATGCGTCATGATGTGATTTCAAAAGAGAAAACCTAACAATCAATTGATATTCACAAGGGACGTACCTTGACATAACCTTAAAATCCGTCGCATTGTCCGTGGGATTGTTTTCACTCATTTTTTACAATTCTTATCCACTAAATTTGAAAATAAAAAATACTACCCTATTAAATTATATGTGTATCAAATCAAACTAAATTAATGTAAAATTAATGAACAGATGCGCCCTTCAGGAGGAGCAATGCTGCATTTAACATGGATACGGACCCCGATGACGTAATTTAAAACTACAATCTTAATTAAAAAAAGACAGTCGGCAATTCAGCATTTAGCAAGGATACGGACCCGATGACATAATTTAAAAATACAATCTTAATATAAAAAACAACAGCCAGCAATTCATCATTTAGCAAGGATACGGACCCCGATGACGTAATTCAAATACAAAATTAATGTACAGATGCGTCCTTCATGAATAGCAGTGCTGTATTTAGCATGGATACGGACCCCGATGACGTAACTTAAATATACAATCTAAATATATAGATGCGCCCTTCAGTAACAGCCATCGTGCATTTAGCAAGGATACGAACCCCCGATAGCGTTAAACGTTTAACGCAACCTTGTTGGAAGTCGCATTAGAAGTTTCACTTCAAAACCCCGCCAATATTTTTAGTTTCACTTTTTCGGCACTTTTTTTAAGTACATTTTAAAAAAATCGAAAGTTTAATACTGAAGGAAAACTTAGGTTCAGTTAAATAAGTCCTTTAGTTTTTTAGCTATCACGCCCGTCAATCAAGGACATGCCGCCAATGAAATAGGCTTAGATTTTTATTTATTTTTTTTTGTTTGTATTCGGTAAAGATATATAAAACCATACATCAAAATTCAATCATTTCATTTCTTTCTTTCCTTTCTTAAAAAAAAAAAAAAAAAAACGCTGTTTTGGAACATTCTAATTTAGGAAACCCTTTTAAGGTGATAAAACTAACCAACGTGACCAATAACCGAAAAGAGTTAAAACTACGGGAAAGTGAGATGCTTGCTAGTGAATAGGCTTAGAAATCCTTTATAATTTCTTTTTTTAAAATAATTATTTTGTATTCGTTAAACATACATAAAACCATTCCTCAAAATTCACTAACTTTATTTCTGTCTTTCCTTTCTTAACCCCCCCCCCCCCCCGCTGTTTTAGAACGTTCTAATTTAGGTCACACCCTTGATTCAAATATAAGATTTTTAACTGACAATCATGCCTAAATTCTAGAATGAACTATTCGACTATTCCTGTTAAAAAATACAGGTAAGTTCCCCTTCGTAAGCGTTCTAGGCTGATGTAGAGCCGCTTGTTTATGTGAATGAACAGCCAGTAACTATGTTTAATCAAGAGATATGAGTCCTTTTATTTTTAACCTATGCCTACTCCGACCTTTCGGTCAAAAGTAGACGTATGCAGCGCAATGCAAAAAATAACAAAAGCAATTGCTAAAGGCACTGTTGTCGGGGGGGGGGGGGGAGAGCTCGGCCGATTCGAGGGGTCATTACTTTTTTTCGCAGGTGGGCACCCCTGCTGTAGCAAATATTTAAAGAAAACGACTTGACAGCATCGGTTATTAACGTTCGACGGACTTCACTTCCCCTTGTCCGGGGAGGACACCCCTAAGGCCACGAGCTAACAGGGGAGGGGGATAGGGTAGAAAGTTCATTTCGAGGTGCTCTCCAGTTATACCAATCCATTTTTATAAAGTTGGTAGATATCTGATTCTGTCAGCTCTATTCTGTAAGGACATGTCTGAGGAAGTTGTATTGCCATTATACAGAAGTTTGGTAAAACCTCATTTGGAGTATGCTGTTCAGTTTTGGTCTCCTTACCTAAAGAAGGATATTACCTTTTTGGGAAGGGTTTGAAGAAGGGCTACTAGATTGGTAAGCGGTCTTTCAGACTGAGATTATGAGGTTAGGCTTTAAAAGGCTCAATATGCATAGAGCAAAAAAGAGTTAGAGGGGATATGCTTCAGTTGTTTAAATCGATTTAAATGGAAAATGGTTGATGGGCTACAGTTATGTGCTGAAGGTAGAACCAGAAGTCATTGATTTTAAGCTTTTAAAGCTCAGGCGTATCTTGAAATAAGGAAAAATTACTACTTCAATAGGGTTGTAGGTAGTTGGAATAGTTTACCGGAAGCGACTGTTACTAGCAGTGGGGTAAAAACTTTTAAGAAAGCTCTTGATGTTCATTGGGGACTGTTGAATTGACTAAGACTAGCCTAGCTGGTCCCTGTGCCTGGTGCTGGTCGTCACTTTTGTGTTTCTATTTGTATTTGTAAAACTGGCTCAGTAAATAGTCATGACCTGTTGCAAGCAAGTCTAAAACAGGCCACACCTACTGCTCGAGGTAAAGAACTGAAAATTCCTGTTGACCTTTCCCTATAAGAAATTCTACATCTTCTCAGAAGCATTCTATACAAGCTGGGATGATTAGATTTAATACAGGAGGGTATAAAACGTTATATGTGTTTAGTTCTGGTTCTTTCAATTTCTAGCCAATCTTTGCTAATACATCCCATGAATTCCTTAATGGCTTGAAATCTATTGCAGAACAATGTGGCTCTTGGTGCAACAGCTTATTAGTTGCCTCTTGACAGTTTCAAGAGATATCACATTCACGATGATTTGGAATTCTTAAGATTCATAATTGCCGCTTTAGAATCAACATAAAACACGATGTCCTCCTTTTTTTACAGTGCTCAGTTTCGTGTAAGGCTAAAGAAATGACGGCTTTTTCAGCGATCAAAGTTGTCAAAGTATTTTCCAAAGTTGTCAAAGTATTACATAAGATAAGATACCGTTCGAATTCCAGGGCATTTCTAACGGCCCCTTCAGCTGAACCAACTGTGTAAGCTTGCGGTCATTCATAAATGATGTCATACTTTGTTTTCAATATATTTGACTCCTCCACTTTGTCAGAAAATGTCACACTTCAACACCCGTCACATGTCACGCTAAACTACCGGAGCATATGTAGTACTTGCAGTTCCGAAACAAAACACTACCTTATAGATCACATTTACAATTTTACTTATGAGTCGACAGGGTGACGTAGTGGTAAGACGCAGGTCTCGTATGCCCAAGATCGCAGGCTCAAACCTGGCCAAGTCGGTGGATTTTCAAGATGCAGAAAATCGTCTGCGTCCATGTCGTATGATTATGCGGCATGTTAAAGATCCCTTGAGTATCCGTTTGGCATGGATACTCTCGGCTAAATTAAATTCCTAGTGCAGATTGCATCAACGAGAGCTCAGGTGCCCCATCTAGGGAAACTAAGCGTCAAAAAATTGCGGCAATGGTACCACACTCATTGCGGTGCCGCTGAAAGAGTTGGTACCAATATCTGGGCACGCACTAGGTCTGCAATGGTTGATGACCAATACTGCAGCCCCATTAGAAAGGAAAAAAAAAATTTACTTATGAACTTTTAAACACAATTGTGAGCATGACAACAATAATCATGATTATCTGTGTACTAAATTAAAAAGCTGAGGTTAAGGTTTGAAATTTAAAACGTAATTAGTATGCAATGGTAAAATATTGTTCCAATTTTGTAAAAATTACCCGCGCTATTAAAAGTTTAAATGTTTCTTAAGAAGATTTACTTTTAAATTTAAACTTTTAGCTAGAAGAAGTTAATTTAAAACTTTAAGTGGCATCGATGTTTTCGATACAAAATGAAATAATGAGGATACAAAAGAAAACAAGTTAAAAATAAATTATATAAAATTATTTTATCTTCTGATTTTAAATGTTTTTATTTTAGTTAAAATGTGGTGATGTCTCACTTCTCATCTTTCCCCAACCCTTGTTGCAAACTGTGACAATTTTTCGGACCCCTCTCGAAATGTGACATTTAATGAATAATGACCATCATGGAACCAACATGTTCATGTATAGCAGTCAAGGCAGTGCAATTCAATTCAGGGACATGAGATTTTTTGCTGACCTCAATCACAAGATCCACGAAGCACTCCAGGTAGATTAAAGTTTTTTAATGAATACCAAAGATCTGAAAACGGAAGCAGGTTGAATAAGGAAACTCAAGTGTATCGTATAGCAGGAGGTTATCTACAGGTAACGAAACTTACGATTAGGTCAATAAAATTTTCCATCAAACGGGACCGGTTCCCCCAGAAGGTATCGGATATCCGGTATCCGACAGATCTGTAAAAATCCGGCCACTGCACGAAATATCCGATTTTCCGGTATGTCAAATTAGAGTTTCAAAATTCAATCAATTGACATGTTTTTCGAGAATGTATATGCAAATTACAAACTTACTACGTATTTGGAAGCTGTGGCATCTTCGAAAATATGTGTAGAATTTACAGGTTTTAAACATTAGAGCCGGATATTAGGTACGGATTCTTCAGACAAAGATCCGATATCCGGCAAAATCAGTATCCGATGTATGAGTGAAAGGTCACGAAAATATCCCGAAAAGGTAGCGAAATTTGTCTTTTGAAAATCTGTAAATACCTTTATACTTCATAGGTAAGTTCTTTGCGTACTTTTATTATTCTAAGAGTATAAGTAACGTTTGTATATTTATATTCCAAAAAAAAAAAAACATTAAGTATTGTACGGAGACTGGTCTAGGAATCTAACGCGATCTTACCAAAAATCACAAAATTTTCTACAGTTTCTACTCTCACAGCGCATCTACCCACGGTTGAAAAAGATTTCTTTGATGTTAATAAATTCATTACTCAAACTTGCATGGCAAATGTCATGTGACAAGAGGTTTTTATGAAGATCGTTGGACTTCGTCTAATTCGTCGTCTCTACTTCATCAACATTATCGTTATCCCCGATTATGATTCAAGACACACATTTCTTCTAATTTGATCTTGTCAAATGCATAAATTTTCTTTTCGGAGTGGGGAGGACTTGGATACACTTATACAAATACAAAAACAAAAGTGATTACCAGCAACAGGCTCAGGGCCCAGCTAGGTTGGTCCTAGTCAATTTAGTATTCCCCAATGAGCATCAAGAGCTTTCTTAAAAGTTTTCACCAAATAACAGTCGCTTCCGGTAAACTTTTCCAACTGCCTACAACCCTATTGAAGTAGTAATTCTTCCTTATTTCATGATTAGCCTGAGATTTGAAAAGCTTAAAACAATGACCTCTGGTTCTACTTTCAGCACATAGCAGTAGTCCATCAACATTTCCCATTTTAATGAATTTAAACAACTGAATCATGTCCCCTCTAACTCTACTTTGCTCAAGACTATACATATTGACTTTTAAGCCTAAACTCATAATCTAAATCTGAAAGACCACTTACCAATCTTGTAGCAATCCTTTGAACCCTTTCCAATAAGGTAATATCCTTTTTTTAGGAACAGAGACCAAACCTGAACAGCATACTCCAAATGAGGTCTTACCAAACTTCTGTATAATGGCAATACAACTTCCTTAGACCTGTTCGAAATAGCCTTATTGATAAACCCAAGCATCCTGTTAGCTTTGTTACTTACTATGCTGCACTGTTGACTGGACTTGAAGTCGTGACTAATCAATACTCCTAGATCAACAACTGCTTCTGCTTCCCTAATGACGGAACCTTGTAAATAATAGGTTGCATGTTTATTCCCATGACCAAAATGAAGCACTTGACATTTCCCCATATTAAAAGACATACCCCACTTAATTGCCCACCAGGAAATTTGATTTAAATCCTCTTGAAACCGATTGACTTGTTCCTCCGTGTCCATAATCCCATGATTTACATTTACCTTTTATGTTAAGGAAAGTCTCGGGGAGGAATATATGCTACATTGCGCAAAATTTCGGGGTAGGGGGGGGGGGGATCGCACCTGTGGGAAACTCCTCTGGATACGGCCTTGGGTCTTGTTAACTTTTAGGTAGTCTACTTTAATTTCCTTTTTGCTTTCTTTTCTTTGTTCTTGTACACTACTTATAGGGCGTGTTGTAACTGCGCCTGTCTTCAACTTGTACGTTAATTCTTGTCTCAGAACAAGTTTTGTTGCTTGTAAAATACCAACTTTAAAATTTCAAAAATAATGTTCACACCGTTAACTCGCATCAAAACAATATTCATTTATTCCTTAAAGTTTTATATAATACTCTTTGTTTTTTAGGTGCGATGAAAAGTCTGACAAATTAGTAAACATTTTCTGAAAATAATAAATAGGTTTACCTTTGAATTGAAAAGTTATTTAATTTTTTTCTTCAAAACCATATAAACTATCCAAAATGCTGTCCATGTATAAAATGTAAAATACCCTGAAAAATGGGGAAAAAAATGGGGAATTAGAAACTATGCCCCCTCCCGCCTCTGTGACCGATGGCTAGACCCTGGGTATTTCGCCATTGCTGCATTGTCCTCTAAATTTTTGGCAATGTAGTTTTAATGACAGCGTGAGAGCCGTTTACTTTTTAAAAACAAAAATAGAGATATTTTTCGACCGGCCTAGGGAGGACCGGCATTTCTGGCATTAGCCCGAATGCCCACACAGATAGTAGCCCACTGGTTTCAGGTAAGGGGCCGTCCATAAATGACGTCACCCCCCTCCCCCCCCTTTGTCACAATATGTCTCACTTCATTGGACCCCCTTCCCCCTTTTGTCACGCGTCACGCTATGTTGCGTAATGCATGATGTCACACTTCTTGTTACCCCCTCCCCTCCTCTTGTCACACTTTGTCACAATTTCACTAACCCCCCCTCCCCTCCTCGAAGCGTGACATCATTTATGAATGATCCCTAAAACCCTGGTTAGGGTGGAGTTCCTTATTCCGTCTTCATAAAGAAAGTCTAGTTTAGCGTAAAAGCATTTTTAAAAAAATTTCCCTCTTGATTTTAGAAATAGCTTTCTAGTTTTGGCATCACTTCACGCGCTTCTATGTTTGAAACCTTTCGATAATAACGTAGGTTAGTTTTATCACCTTAAGGGGGTGTCCTAAATTAGAATGCTCAAAACAGCGGGGGGTTTTTTTTTTTAGAAAGGAAAGTAAGAAATGAAGTTATTGCATTTTGAGGTATGGTTATATATATATCTTTTTACGAATACAAAAAAAAAAAAAAAAAGGTAAGCCTACAGGTGTTTCATGTTTGTCCTGTCCTTGATTGACGAGCGTGATAGCTGAAATACAAACGACTTATTTAACTGAACCAAAATTTTTCTTAAGTATTAAATTCTCTTCGAAACGAACTAAAAGTTTATTTAAATAAATGTTACAGCACCTAAAAGTTTATTATTTTTATTTGAAAAGCACATTTTTTAAATAACAAATGAGCGAGCCGATTCTTAAAAACAATAAATAGTGCGTGGAGTCCCTCCGCGCGGGAGAAGTGAAACTTCGTAATGTGGAAATGAAAATAGGAAGGGGTAGAAATTGATTTTTAGTGAAATCATATTGTTTCTTTAAGACAAACTTTATTAACATTGCTTACAATTCACAATGTATTTGTATTAATAATGTATGTGAATGCGTCATGATGTGATTTCAAAAGAGAAAACCTAACAATCAATTGATATTCACAAGGGACGTACCTTGACATAACCTTAAAATCCGTCGCATTGTCCGTGGGATTGTTTTCACTCATTTTTTACAATTCTTATCCACTAAATTTGAAAATAAAAAATACTACCCTATTAAATTATATGTGTATCAAATTAAACTAAATTAATGTAAAATTAATGAACAGATGCGCCCTTCAGGAGGAGCAATGCTGCATTTAACATGGATACGGACCCCGATGACGTAATTTAAAACTACAATCTTAATTAAAAAAAGACAGTCGGCAATTCAGCATTTAGCAAGGATACGGACCCGATGACATAATTTAAAAATACAATCTTAATATAAAAAACAACAGCCAGCAATTCATCATTTAGCAAGGATACGGACCCCGATGACGTAATTTAAATACAAAATTAATGTACAGATGCGTCCTTCATGAATAGCAGTGCTGTATTTAGCATGGATACGGACCCCGATGACGTAACTTAAATATACAATCTAAATATATAGATGCGCCCTTCAGTAACAGCCATCGTGCATTTAGCAAGGATACGAACCCCCGATAGCGTTAAACGTTTAACGCAACCTTGTTGGAAGTCGCATTAGAAGTTTCACTTCAAAACCCCGCCAATATTTTTAGTTTCACTTTTTCGGCACTTTTTTTAAGTACATTTTAAAAAAAATCGAAAGTTTAATACTGAAGGAAAACTTAGGTTCAGTTAAATAAGTCCTTTAGTTTTTTAGCTATCACGCCCGTCAATCAAGGACATGCCGCCAATGAAATAGGCTTAGATTTTTATTTATTTTTTTTTGTTTGTATTCGGTAAAGATATATAAAACCATACATCAAAATTCAATCATTTCATTTCTTTCTTTCCTTTCTTAAAAAAAAAAAAAAAAACGCTGTTTTGGAACATTCTAATTTAGGAAACCCTTTTAAGGTGATAAAACTAACCAACGTGACCAATAACCGAAAAGAGTTAAAACTACGGGAAAGTGAGATGCTTGCTAGTGAATAGGCTTAGAAATCCTTTATAATTTCTTTTTTTAAAATAATTATTTTGTATTCGTTAAACATACATAAAACCATTCCTCAAAATTCACTAACTTTATTTCTGTCTTTCCTTTCTTAACCCCCCCCCCCCCGCTGTTTTAGAACGTTCTAATTTAGGTCACACCCTTGATTCAAATATAAGATTTTTAACTGACAATCATGCCTAAATTCTAGAATGAACTATTCGACTATTCCTGTTAAAAAATACAGGTAAGTTCCCCTTCGTAAGCGTTCTAGGCTGATGTAGAGCCGCTTGTTTATGTGAATGAACAGCCAGTAACTATGTTTAATCAAGAGATATGAGTCCTTTTATTTTTAACCTATGCCTACTCCGACCTTTCGGTCAAAAGTAGACGTATGCAGCGCAATGCAAAAAATAACAAAAGCAATTGCTAAAGGCACTGTTGTCGGGGGGGGGGGGGGGAGAGCTCGGCCGATTCGAGGGGTCATTACTTTTTTTCGCAGGTGGGCACCCCTGCTGTAGCAAATATTTAAAGAAAACGACTTGACAGCATCGGTTATTAACGTTCGACGGACTTCACTTCCCCTTGTCCGGGGAGGACACCCCTAAGGCCACGAGCTAACAGGGGAGGGGGATAGGGTAGAAAGTTCATTTCGAGGTGCTCTCCAGTTATACCAATCCATTTTTATAAAGTTGGTAGATATCTGATTCTGTCAGCTCTATTCTGTAAGGACATGTCTGAGGAAGTTGTATTGCCATTATACAGAAGTTTGGTAAAACCTCATTTGGAGTATGCTGTTCAGTTTTGGTCTCCTTACCTAAAGAAGGATATTACCTTTTTGGGAAGGGTTTGAAGAAGGGCTACTAGATTGGTAAGCGGTCTTTCAGACTGAGATTATGAGGTTAGGCTTTAAAAGGCTCAATATGCATAGAGCAAAAAAGAGTTAGAGGGGATATGCTTCAGTTGTTTAAATCGATTTAAATGGAAAATGGTTGATGGGCTACAGTTATGTGCTGAAGGTAGAACCAGAAGTCATTGATTTTAAGCTTTTAAAGCTCAGGCGTATCTTGAAATAAGGAAAAATTACTACTTCAATAGGGTTGTAGGTAGTTGGAATAGTTTACCGGAAGCGACTGTTACTAGCAGTGGGGTAAAAACTTTTAAGAAAGCTCTTGATGTTCATTGGGGACTGTTGAATTGACTAAGACTAGCCTAGCTGGTCCCTGTGCCTGGTGCTGGTCGTCACTTTTGTGTTTCTATTTGTATTTGTAAAACTGGCTCAGTAAATAGTCATGACCTGTTGCAAGCAAGTCTAAAACAGGCCACACCTACTGCTCGAGGTAAAGAACTGAAAATTCCTGTTGACCTTTCCCTATAAGAAATTCTACATCTTCTCAGAAGCATTCTATACAAGCTGGGATGATTAGATTTAATACAGGAGGGTATAAAACGTTATATGTGTTTAGTTCTGGTTCTTTCAATTTCTAGCCAATCTTTGCTAATACATCCCATAAATTCCTTAATGGCTTGAAATCTATTGCAGAACAATGTGGCTCTTGGTGCAACAGCTTATTAGTTGCCTCTTGACAGTTTCAAGAGATATCACATTCACGATGATTTGGAATTCTTAAGATTCATAATTGCCGCTTTAGAATCAACATAAAACACGATGTCCTCCTTTTTTTACAGTGCTCAGTTTCGTGTAAGGCTAAAGAAATGACGGCTTTTTCAGCGATCAAAGTTGTCAAAGTATTTTCCAAAGTTGTCAAAGTATTACATAAGATAAGATACCGTTCGAATTCCAGGGCATTTCTAACGGCCCCTTCAGCTGAACCAACTGTGTAAGCTTGCGGTCATTCATAAATGATGTCATACTTTGTTTTCAATATATTTGACTCCTCCACTTTGTCAGAAAATGTCACACTTCAACACCCGTCACATGTCACGCTAAACTACCGGAGCATATGTAGTACTTGCAGTTCCGAAACAAAACACTACCTTATAGATCACATTTACAATTTTACTTATGAGTCGACAGGGTGACGTAGTGGTAAGACGCAGGTCTCGTATGCCCAAGATCGCAGGCTCAAACCTGGCCAAGTCGGTGGATTTTCAAGATGCAGAAAATCGTCTGCGTCCATGTCGTATGATTATGCGGCATGTTAAAGATCCCTTGAGTATCCGTTTGGCATGGATACTCTCGGCTAAATTAAATTCCTAGTGCAGATTGCATCAACGAGAGCTCAGGTGCCCCATCTAGGGAAACTAAGCGTCAAAAAATTGCGGCAATGGTACCACACTCATTGCGGTGCCGCTGAAAGAGTTGGTACCAATATCTGGGCACGCACTAGGTCTGCAATGGTTGATGACCAATACTGCAGCCCCATTAGAAAGGAAAAAAAAATTTACTTATGAACTTTTAAACACAATTGTGAGCATGACAACAATAATCATGATTATCTGTGTACTAAATTAAAAAGCTGAGGTTAAGGTTTGAAATTTAAAACGTAATTAGTATGCAATGGTAAAATATTGTTCCAATTTTGTAAAAATTACCCGCGCTATTAAAAGTTTAAATGTTTCTTAAGAAGATTTACTTTTAAATTTAAACTTTTAGCTAGAAGAAGTTAATTTAAAACTTTAAGTGGCATCGATGTTTTCGATACAAAATGAAATAATGAGGATACAAAAGAAAACAAGTTAAAAATAAATTATATAAAATTATTTTATCTTCTGATTTTAAATGTTTTTATTTTAGTTAAAATGTGGTGATGTCTCACTTCTCATCTTTCCCCAACCCTTGTTGCAAACTGTGACAATTTTTCGGACCCCTCTCGAAATGTGACATTTAATGAATAATGACCATCATGGAACCAACATGTTCATGTATAGCAGTCAAGGCAGTGCAATTCAATTCAGGGACATGAGATATTTTTTCTGACCTCAATCACAAGATCCACGAAGCACTCCAGGTAGATTAAAGTTTTTTAATGAATACCAAAGATCTGAAAACGGAAGCAGGTTGAATAAGGAAACTCAAGTGTATCGTATAGCAGGAGGTTATCTACAGGTAACGAAACTTACGATTAGGTCAATAAAATTTTCCATCAAACGGGACCGGTTCCCCCAGAAGGTATCGGATATCCGGTATCCGACAGATCTGTAAAAATCCGGCCACTGCACGAAATATCCGATTTTCCGGTATGTCAAATTAGAGTTTCAAAATTCAATCAATTGACATGTTTTTCGAGAATGTATATGCAAATTACAAACTTACTACGTATTTGGAAGCTGTGGCATCTTCGAAAATATGTGTAGAATTTACAGGTTTTAAACATTAGAGCCGGATATTAGGTACGGATTCTTCAGACAAAGATCCGATATCCGGCAAAATCAGTATCCGATGTATGAGTGAAAGGTCACGAAAATATCCCGAAAAGGTAGCGAAATTTGTCTTTTGAAAATCTGTAAATACCTTTATACTTCATAGGTAAGTTCTTTGCGTACTTTTATTATTCTAAGAGTATAAGTAACGTTTGTATATTTATATTCCAAAAAAAAAAAACATTAAGTATTGTACGGAGACTGGTCTAGGAATCTAACGCGATCTTACCAAAAATCACAAAATTTTCTACAGTTTCTACTCTCACAGCGCATCTACCCACGGTTGAAAAAGATTTCTTTGATGTTAATAAATTCATTACTCAAACTTGCATGGCAAATGTCATGTGACAAGAGGTTTTTATGAAGATCGTTGGACTTCGTCTAATTCGTCGTCTCTACTTCATCAACATTATCGTTATCCCCGATTATGATTCAAGACACACATTTCTTCTAATTTGATCTTGTCAAATGCATAAATTTTCTTTTCGGAGTGGGGAGGACTTGGATACACTTATACAAATACAAAAACAAAAGTGATTACCAGCAACAGGCTCAGGGCCCAGCTAGGTTGGTCCTAGTCAATTTAGTATTCCCCAATGAGCATCAAGAGCTTTCTTAAAAGTTTTCACCAAATAACAGTCGCTTCCGGTAAACTTTTCCAACTGCCTACAACCCTATTGAAGTAGTAATTCTTCCTTATTTCATGATTAGCCTGAGATTTGAAAAGCTTAAAACAATGACCTCTGGTTCTACTTTCAGCACATAGCAGTAGTCCATCAACATTTCCCATTTTAATGAATTTAAACAACTGAATCATGTCCCCTCTAACTCTACTTTGCTCAAGACTATACATATTGACTTTTAAGCCTAAACTCATAATCTAAATCTGAAAGACCACTTACCAATCTTGTAGCAATCCTTTGAACCCTTTCCAATAAGGTAATATCCTTTTTTTAGGAACAGAGACCAAACCTGAACAGCATACTCCAAATGAGGTCTTACCAAACTTCTGTATAATGGCAATACAACTTCCTTAGACCTGTTCGAAATAGCCTTATTGATAAACCCAAGCATCCTGTTAGCTTTGTTACTTACTATGCTGCACTGTTGACTGGACTTGAAGTCGTGACTAATCAATACTCCTAGATCAACAACTGCTTCTGCTTCCCTAATGACGGAACCTTGTAAATAATAGGTTGCATGTTTATTCCCATGACCAAAATGAAGCACTTGACATTTCCCCATATTAAAAGACATACCCCACTTAATTGCCCACCAGGAAATTTGATTTAAATCCTCTTGAAACCGATTGACTTGTTCCTCCGTGTCCACAATCCCATGATTTACATTTACCTTTTATGTTAAGGAAAGTCTCGGGGAGGAATATATGCTACATTGCGCAAAATTTCGGGGTAGGGGGGGGGGGGATCGCACCTGTGGGCAACTCCTCTGGATACGGCCTTGGGTCTTGTTAACTTTTAGGTAGTCTACTTTAATTTCCTTTTTGCTTTCTTTTCTTTGTTCTTGTACACTACTTATAGGGCGTGTTGTAACTGCGCCTGTCTTCAACTTGTACGTTAATTCTTGTCTCAGAACAAGTTTTGTTGCTTGTAAAATACCAACTTTAAAATTTCAAAAATAATGTTCACACCGTTAACTCGCATCAAAACAATATTCATTTATTCCTTAAAGTTTTATATAATACTCTTTGTTTTTTAGGTGCGATGAAAAGTCTGACAAATTAGTAAACATTTTCTGAAAATAATAAATAGGTTTACCTTTGAATTGAAAAGTTATTTAATTTTTTTCTTCAAAACCATATAAACTATCCAAAATGCTGTCCATGTATAAAATGTAAAATACCCTGAAAAATGGGGAAAAAAATGGGGAATTAGAAACTATGCCGCCTCCCGCCTCTGTGACCGATGGCTAGACCCTGGGTATTTCGCCATTGCTGCATTGTCCTCTAAATTTTTGGCAATGTAGTTTTAATGACATCGTGAGAGCCGTTTACTTTTTAAAAACAAAAATAGAGATATTTTTCGACCGGTCTAGGGAGGACCGGCATTTCTGGCATTAGCCCGAATGCCCACACAGATAGTAGCCCACTGGTTTCAGGTAAGGGGCCGTCCATAAATGACGTCACCCCCCTCCCCCCCCCTTTGTCACAATATGTCTCACTTCATTGGACCCCCTTCCCCCTTTTGTCACGCGTCACGCTATGTTGCGTAATGCATGATGTCACACTTCTTGTTACCCCCTCCCCTCCTCTTGTCACACTTTGTCACAATTTCACTAACCCCCCCTCCCCTCCTCGAAGCGTGACATCATTTATGAATGATCCCTAAAACCCTGGTTAGGGTGGAGTTCCTTATTCCGTCTTCATAAAGAAAGTCTAGTTTAGCGTAAAAGCATTTTTAAAAAAATTTCCCTCTTGATTTTAGAAATAGCTTTCTAGTTTTGGCATCACTTCACGCGCTTCTATGTTTGAAACCTTTCGATAATAATAATTTGCATTTTTTTCCATTTCAGTTCTTTGTTACGTTGCTTAAAAGTCGGGATCTGAAGCATACATTTTTTTGAGTTGCTTTGCTCCATCACTCTCTGCTCTGAATTGTTTTAATAAGAATAATATCATTCAGCGCTTTTATTTAGTTAACTCATTGATAGGATGATAGGTAATGTGATAGGAAATCAAAAAGGGTATTTATAAGCTATTTATTTATCAGTTTGTGAAGAACGTCTTTCTTATGCACTGTGTTGGTAAAAAAAAATCTGATTTGTTATTTTTTAAAATTTTCATGTAATTCTAAAAAAAACAAACTCATTTGTTATTTTTCAAGATTTTCAATGTAATTCCAAAAAAAAAAAAAAAAACCCTGGAGAAGTGGAGCATAAGAATTTTTTTCTCCGTCTCTGCTCCAGTTTGAAGCCACATCTCATTGATCCACTGCTCCGTACTCTCCATGCTCCGCTCCAGGTCCCTGCTTAAAAGACGTCGTATTTAGCTTTGTTATATCAAAATCATTCATAGATGGCGCCAAAGGAACAAGTCAGTCTCCTGATCTTGAACAGTCACGGAGTTACGCTATTGTTTCCTCAGCCCTTAACAACGAAGCAGAAAATGAAATTTGAAAACATCACGAACAAAATAAAGTATTTGAGTTTCATTTGAATAGAAAATTCGTGCATCAGATTCAATTTTCAAACGAATGAGGAATTGATCAGTTATCTGGTGATTTCTTTTCTTGTGATTAGTGGGCAAATTTGTGCGTTTAATAATATCAACTGTGAGTCATACGAATAATCTAATAAAAAACTCATTTTCATAGTCATTGGTGCGGTGTTTTATTTTGAACTTTTCGTTACAAACATTTCTTTTTCTTTTATTTTACAAAAGTGCGATCGAGTGTATATGGGCAATAATTAGAGGAATAACAGCTTATAACTTTTTGAGATTACTTTCAGTGAGCTTTAAACATTTTTTTTTTATAAATGTAGAAGTGAGTGAACAAAAAGTGTGGCTAAGCCAAACCCTTAGTTAGTTTAGTAAAGCGTCCCCCCCCCCCCCAGAATGAAAATTTTTATAATTTGACAACATAAAAGTCATTCAATACTTATTTAGCAATGATATCAACTATTTTTTAAAGGTAAGAAATAATTTATGTTTCCCAATTTTAACATTGGACAGGAATCTCACATTTGTTTTATTACTTTAGTAAATTAATGATCTACGTCTTAGTTTTTTTACTTGGAAGTATGAGATGAGTTAAAGTAATAAGTCAACATTACATGCGTAATTACTTATTTAAATTTTACAAGCTATGTTTTATTTTAATGGAAATTTCAATCTTTAGAAAGAAATAGTAGTTTTATATTTACTTTTATGTAAAATTATAAGAGACTCTAAAATATTTTTTAGTAGTTGAAAGTATGTATGTATATGGGACAATATTAGAAAATCACTAGGAGGTGTTTAAAGAAAGCTTGGTTGGGGGCTTTGCAGAAGACAGCGGACCATAAAAGACTGTTTGGCTAAATGCCATCTGAAAGACTGAAATCAGTGCATTTAAAAAAAAAATTCTTTTTTGTTTCATTCATCTATTTACTTCTGGTTTTTAAGAAGTAGGGGGATAGATTTCAATGGAAATAGAAGTGGGGAGACGCATGAGTATTTTTTCAAAAAGTGGCGAGACGCGTCTCCCCCCCCACTTCTAGCGCTGCAAATCTCCGTTCACAAAGAAACGTGTTCTTTGTACGATTGTAAATGTGCTTTTACAGCTTTAACAGTACGCAAGCAGAGAAACGAATTTTTCGTTTCTCAGAAGTTTGTAAAAAGCAGTAAAACGCCGTTTATACGTCTTTCAAGGGAATGATGTAAAAGGACGTACAAATGAAAATTCGTATAACCGACATTTTACTGAGCTATTACAAATTTAATCCGACTAATACAAATTTACGATTACGTAATACTTTTAGTTTTCTAGAATAGGGCTAGTCAATTGTTATATTGTTTATTTATTTATTTCTCTTTTTGATGAAAATTATAAAATAGTTTGGTAATCCTGTCAAGTTTTCCATTTTATCTTTCAATGAGAGTGTTTTGCGCTGCCGAGATTATTTTTGTTTCTAGATGCATTCATGAGCAACTGACGCAACATTTGGAAGCAAAAAGTTAACTTTAGATAAAATAAGAATAAGTAAAGTATAAATTATAAAAGTTTAATTTGCTGTCTTATGCAGTAATATTATTACATTAGTATATATACTTATTTAAAACCCTGTTATCCTAGTCGATGTGTGGAAAACAAAATAAAATCATTGCAGTAGCTGTCGCAACATAAAAAGGAGATACGTATTGCAGACATTCGAACATATTAAAAAAAAAAAAAAAAAACGGTTTCTGGGAGACAAAAATATGCTGTCCTAAAACTTGTAAGAAAATTACTTATTAAAGCAGAACTAAAATCTCGTTTGAAAATGTGGATAAAAACCACTTACATTCCTATACGTCCCGTCCCGCATTCAAAAATATAGTGTAATAGGCTCAAAAATGAGTTACTTACATCAAACTTAAACAAATGTAATGTTTTTGATGGAAGTTTGAAATTGCTATGAATAGGATAATATTTTAACATCAGGTTTTAGGAAAATCTCGTCGACACTGCTAAACTAAAACTGGATATGGAATCACACATTTGGCGTTAAAATGTGTTGCCAGCTTGGCGATAAATCGCGAAATTGGGGGTTTCCCTCCTTGCACCCGGGTCGTGCTGTAAATTTTGTCAATACCATGAAAGTCTTTGAAATATATATATATATATACTTTTAATAACTCACGATTTTGTGACATGAAAGAATTCTCAAAAAAGGATGAAAACTATTCTTTTTATCTCTCTCGTTTTTTCTAAAATATACAATACATTAAATGATATCCATTTCAACAATTTACCAGAAATGTACTCTGTTAACGTGTTGTTCTTGTTGTTTCAAATGCTACTTTGGTATCCATGCTCCCTTTCGCATAGCTACCAGAAATTAAGGCAGTATGAAGCGTCTTCCGTTTATAGATGAGCACCACAACGGTGGAAGTACGACTTGGCTCATTATGTATTTGGATGGCGCCACCACGAATACGCCACCTTCCTTTTTTGACCTAAGAGTGAAGGGAAGGGAGCTCTCTCTGTTAACGTAGTTTAGAGTGAGTCTATGTATATTCAATAGAAATTAACGACATCCCCGTGTTTTATTAATTGAATTTCAGAAAACGTTTCCCCGACTGGCTGAAGGAACAAAGTTCTCATAAAATTCATTAGAACTATGCAATTACTCAGATACAAAGTAACTAAGATATTTTAGCTGAAACAACTTAAAAGGTTTCATTAATATGGTAGTATTTGGGTGCGTTATTTAATAATTTTTTTGAAGATCATTTTCCTTTATGTCGGATTCTTTTACCACCGGAAGTATCGACTCGAGATTGGTATATATTTGAAAAACGTTTTGCCATCTGTATCCTTGGGTGGGTTTAAGATGTCATATAAACACTGAAAATGTATGATATGTGTTTCTAAAAGGGTGAGTCGTTCAGAATTAAATAAAGTTCAGTGTTTAAATAGTTTATTTTAAATGTTCGTAGTTGAATTCAATTTTATCCTTCTGGACTTGACTTCAGTTTTGGCAGGAAATTATGTACTGCATTCAAGTTTATTTGATGTCACCTTAGCAATAATATTCATTTACTACATCCAGATTGTCTGTTTTTTTCTCAGTTTTATGGTTTATTGAAAAACTTTTACAAAAATTTATAGTTCATATTGCATCAGTTCCAATTTATGCTGCGTTCATGTAAAATATCATACTTTTTCTGTGATAAATACTTTTAGTGCATTGGAAATTTTTTACAAGATTTGCCCTGTCAAAATTGTCTTTTTAGGCCTGTCATATAAGTACTAAAAAAAAGCTTTTGGCTTCCTTTTTGGTAACTGCTACTTAGATTCAGGAGCTCAAAGCCTTTTCTACATTGAAAAGTGGTTACTTTTAACTCTAGGATATGTGTATGCAATTTTGATTGGGACTTGACACATCAATGTGAGCTCATCTAGGCGGTCACTTCTGTGTGTTGAATTGTTTGCCTGCTTTATGTGAAGAACAGAAATCAATCTTGAATTTCGACTATTCAAAGTACGGTGTGTTTGCTTGATTATTTAACAAAATCCGGGGCCCCGTGCAGTGATATGTGATGTGTACTGCTGTATTGTACACCTCTGTACAATACAACTAAAAACTTCATTCTCACATCAGTTTGATGAAGACGATTGATTTGAGGGTCTTCTTTTTTTACAAAATTGAACGGAAGTTAAGCGACCTTTACACATACGTTCTTGACCGCGCGACTGAACGTGGCGCATCCAGCCACGATCAAGAACGCGAGTAAAACCGTGGCGTTCAAGAATGTGTTGCAAAATGCACCACATTCTTATCCGCGCGCAAGAACGCGTTCAGATGCGGGGCGTTCCATTGAAGTCCCCTACAGAAGCCACAGCCTGCAGAATTGTCCAATCCTCCCACTTTGATGTGCGGTTAAGAACGTGTATGTAAAATGCATCATTTCTTGGAGCGCGTTCATGAGCGCGCATCTGAGTGACATTCTTAACCGCGTTCTTGAGCGTCCTAAAATTGCATTTACACGCACGCTCTTGACCGGATCTGAATGGCTCGCCGTCCGGACCGCGGTTAAGAACGTGTTGTAAAGGCTGCTTTAGTGTCGGCCAATCTTAACCGAGTATAAGTTTGGCTTATCTTTTTCAAAATGTCATTATCAGTTAAAATAAAATAGAAGCACATATGTTTATGACTTCATATTTTATTTCATTCAATTCTCAACTTTTACAAAAAAAAAAAAAATAAAAGAGGTGGGTGTGGGAGGGCGAATTAACAATAATTATTTCTGACCACGAATAAAAGTGATGTAAGGAACAGGTCTAATTATACTACTGCATGAGACTAAAGGTTTCGATAATTCAAGAGGTATGGTATGGAAAGTCAATTCCGAATAAAGGAGTTTCCACCCAATTATTCTCTTAATAAAGAAAACCTCGAGGAATTTTCTTTCTGCATCAATAACTTTGGCATATGATCGCACTAGAGGAGGTGTTAGGAAGGTATGAATGAACTCTCCTGGGCGATGTTGTTAGAAGTTTTGTGAATAATAATAACACATCGGAAGATATTATTTCAAAGCAATTATTTATTTTCAAAGCAATTATTTTTATTTAATACCCCGCACTGAAGGAAGAGGCAATTAACTAAATTCACGTACTTTTAATAGTTTAGTGGAAAAGCTAATACGATATATTTTTTTAATGGACATTTTTCGCCTAAGGTTTGCGTTTTCGTGCGTATTGAGCTTTTTTTTTTAGCGGTTTTCACGATTCAAGTTCCTGCATAAACTACTACTGCGTTGGAAAGTTCAATTTTTTTACTATGCCTCAAAACGAGTTTTCAGTCATCTTCTTATGGGCTATTTTTACAACACAACGACAAGCAGCTATAGCAACATATTTCCATATGTATGGTCAGTTGGGGTAATTGTAAACACTTTTTCAATGTTTTAGCTTTTGATCCTTATTGAATAAACTGAGAGAAAAAATTGCGAGCATTGTAGCCAATACTATACTCCTTGTGAGTAAATGTGTGCAAAAATTTTGGCCTTGTGACTATTTGTTATCGAATGAACTCGGTGTTTACATTCACCCCAGTGTATTTACATTTAAAACAAAGTCTCTGGGGTAAATGTAAACAATGATTTATTTTCCAGTGAGGTTGATGCAAATAGAAAGCTTTAGCGTGGAAGCTTAAGAACTTCTGGAGCAATGGTTCTCTATCTGCAGCCCACGACCTGCTTGTGGTTCGCTGAGTTATTTTTGAGTCCGTTGAGATCAATTAATGAGAAATATCTTGCAAAAAATCAAGTAATGCGGTAAATGTATGTAAAATGTGTCTCGCAGTGGATCAGTCAGTTAAACTCAGTTCCCACAGAGCACCGAAAGTGAAGTAGCACTTTCCGCGGTCAATGTTTGGGAGGCTGACCACCTTTCACGATTGATTGCTCTGGGACCGTGTACGCTAATGAAAGTTGGTGCACGTAAAATCCGTCGTGGCTCCAAATGTCCTCCAAGTTTGAAATAGTACATCTACTAGGTGTCTCATCTGGGAGATGGCTCAAAATGAGGAGGCCCCCTCTGAGCTAAGTGGTACTTCCACCCTAGCGAAGCTCGTTAGCATTCCTTTTGTCTGCCTTAATTCCTGGTCACCCTGCTAATAAGAGAGTCAAGTGACATTTGCAACAACAACAACAGTCATGTAAAATAGACGAAAAGTATCATTTACACCAAAATATAATATTTACTGTCTTCTCAAAAAATTGGAAATAAACTTAAGTGCTTACAAGTATCTCAGAGTACAAAATATATGGGGTAGTTGTAAACAGCTAACTTGCATACGAACTATAACAGGGAGGATGAAATT
The DNA here is from genome assembly GCA_038502835.1 of Octonoba sinensis. Lineage (NCBI taxonomy): Eukaryota > Metazoa > Arthropoda > Arachnida > Araneae > Uloboridae > Octonoba > Octonoba sinensis. The sequence goes on along the minus strand of CM076598.1, from coordinate 198,699,252 downwards.
CATTCTTCATGATAAATAAAAACTGTTGAAACCATTTAATTCGCGTTAGGAGATCTCCTGGAGAGGAAAATGTAAGATCATTAAATTTCGTTAAACTTTACTTACTGTGTAGTAACTTTTTTCACGGTGTCATATTCAAACAATGGTGATGCCTCCACAATTATTCCGAAAGCTATGAAACTCTTTCATTGTCTTCCCTATGTTGCCAATTCATCACTCACCCGGCCGCTAATTTTTCAAAACTACCACAAGTGTAGCTATGAAGCTTGCTTACCTTTATCCCATGTTTACAATTACCGAAACTGAAATTTTCCGGAAGGGGGGGGGGGGGGTGTATAAACTCAATGCATTAAAAAAACAACAAAATACATGTAGTACATATATAATAAATACATTATATTCCCCAAGCCGGGGGGGGGGAGGAATTGATTCCCCATAAATGAAGGGCCTGGAATTACGGAAATATGTACGTAACTTCTAGAGAAATGTGCAAAAGGTAAACATTACGTAACCCCGTAACCATTATGCAACCCACAACTTTAACGTTGACGGTCACGTGCTTTTGAAAGGGAGGTGGGAGAAAGAACCATCTTCTGTTTTAATTTTATTATAGCCACTCATTTCATACGTTTTGTGCAAAAAACGAAATCCCGTTGTTGTTAGGTCAGTACATACCAGACCACCTTCGTGATCTGTGAAGCTCTTTGGGACCGCGTTGGTAAGGGCAGCAATTTGCCACACCTTGGGTTGGAGTTCCGATACTCTGACCAATCGCCAGAAAAAAAGATTCTTGTCTAATTTTGAAATAGAAAGGAAGAAAAAAAATCTGAAGACGCGAAGCCTTATGGATCGTAAACAATGAACGAATCATAACATTGAATACACGAATTAAACAAAACAATTCTTTAATAAATAAAGTTAATATAAAGAGGATTAACATTGTATTTAAATCTGACCTATTGTAACCGCATTAATGACAGCTGTAAAATATTGTTATACATTTTCTAATTTCCTTTCCCACATGGGTTGCACAGATTACGCAAACCAACATTTATCGAAACAATTTTTGTGAAAGGGAGACTAAAATGAACTCATTTACTGTGATTTACTGCACTTCGGAAAATTATGGAAATGAGAATCATTGCAGATAAATGAGAACTTAAAGAGTGACGAAGAGCTAATGAGGATATTTTGAAAACCATTCGGCAGAAAAAGAATCATACAAATAATACACAGTACTAAAGGGTGATTCAATTTGAGTTTAATTTAAAAAAAAGCGCACAAAATGTAATACAGTAAAACCCCGTTAAACCGCGCCTCAGTATACCGCGGAATCGGATATACCGCGGTGTCTATCATGTCTCCCGACGTTTAATCCACCCTTTATTATTGCCATTTAAAGGTGATTTCTTATTTACCATTGTAAATAAAGACAGCCCTTGTATTCCAGATTCTTTAGCATCCTTGAAAAGTAAACATATTCCCCAGTGAGAAGCGCGTTCCTCCCTTCCCATGTTGATAACATAGATTTTTATGCACCTTTTTTCTCGGAACACAGTTTATTTATAACCTATCGCTCGATAGACTGATTGCGCAGCTGAGTTGTATGCTTCTTGCACAGCAATTACAGTGAATAAAATGGCAGCAAAGAAGAAAAGAAAAAAAATATACCATAGGGGGAAGAAAGGTTACAAGTAATTGATAAAGTTAAAAATGATGCAACAAAAGCGAGTATTATTTCGTCACTATACCGCGGTTATGTTTAACGCGGGTGCCAAACATGTCCCCCGACACCCGCGTTTTAACGGGGTTTTACTGTATTATCCTTGTTATAACTTTTGTTAATCGAATATTTAGTATTATTCATTTTTTATAAAAAAGATGTCAGCCAACTAGCCGTCTCTGAACATTCTGCAGCAGTTGATTCGTTCTAAGTCATTTTCGAAGACGTTTTCGCAAGTTTCCGGGGTTATCTCGGCTATAACTTGGAGAATGTTTGTTTTCAGGTGCTACAATACTCCAGGTTTCTTGATATAGACGTGAATCTTAAGAAAACTCCACAAAGGGCCTCAGTGGCTGAGCGGTCAAATCGACTGGCTCCGGTGCCTCCCTGCGCGGAGAGAAAGAGGCGTGGGTTCGAGTCCCACCTTTGCCATGGGTGTATTTCCTTCTTTGTATATTAAAATCTGTTGTGCTGTCTTGTTCTATCTGTTCTTTCCTCTCAATCACCACATCCGGTTAAACCCTCGTCAGGGTAGGTACGGTGGTGATTGATGAGGTATAAATAAATAAATAAATAAATAAACTCCACAAAAAAATTCCAATGGTGTCATATCGCATGCTCTTGGCGGCCAGCCGACGTCAACGTGATTTGAAATAATGCGACCTCTGAACTATTCACGCAAAAAAACATCTAACGTTACGTGCGTTCTTCATGAAACCACGCGTCTTCCACATGAGTATCCTTGGTTTCGTACCAAAAATATCGGTTATCATGCGTGTATAGCGCTCATCGTTGTCCCTAGCCTTCATTAGCGTGCGTCTTCATTGCATTCAAAATTATTCCTCCTCACCACGAACGCGCAACACACAGTAACTTTTTGGGCATGCAATGTTGTCTCGTGCATAACGGGAGGACTTTAGTCACCACAATTTTGTTCATTAACATTCTCAGATATCTGGAAGTGGGCTTCATCAGAGAAAACATTTTTCTTTGCAAAATCAGCATCAACTTCCTGCTGCTGTAACACCTGATCAAATTCTCGTTGAGCGTTAATTAAACAATTTCGTATCGCAAATGTGTTGTTTCAAACGTGAAACAAGCACCAGTATTCACAGCCGCGGGCCGTGGTAGCCTAGTGGTTAGCACGTCGGACTTCCACCGCGCGTTCGATACCCACTGAAGACCACCATGTATACTTGGGGATATGTGCATGTAAAATCCGTAGATCCCACTACCTCTCCCCGTGTGTAAGCAATCCTAAGGCCTCGGCTAACAGGTAGGGGTCTGGTGGAGAAAAGTATTCACAGCCGCCGACGGCCATGGGTTCTCTACCTAAGGCTTCGGCTAAAAGGTGCAAGGGTGTACGATGGAGAAAAGTATTCACAGCCGTAGTCCGTGGGTAGCCTAGTGGTCAGGATGTCGGACTTCCACCCGGAAGGTCGCTTGTTCGATACCCGAGCCGCTGAACCCTTGAGGATACGTGCATGTAAAAGCCGTGGAACCCACTATCTCCCGCCCGGGGGAGGGCATCCCTAAGGCCTCTCTCTAACATGGAAGGAGGTTGGAGGTGGAAAGTATTCATAGTCGTCTAATTTACTCTGTTTCCAGCATAGGAAACTGGAATTGGATCCTCTTGTACTTATTTGTATTGCATTGTAAACGACCACTTCAGGTCACATTTATTTTCGAGTTTATTTGATATTCTTAAGGATGGGCCTCAAACTCTAGTCCAATATGACAGATAGAACAAGACAGCACAACAGAATATTACAATACAAAGAAGGAAAGGCACCCAGGGGAAAGTGTGAATGGAACCCACGCCTCTTTCACTGCGCGCAGGCAGGCAGCAGAAACTAGTTCTAAGACCGCTCGGCCACTGAGAGCCTCTTGTATTTTAGATAACAGTCTGTATGACGTGTGACGTAGTCTAAGCAATAAAAAATAAAATTGCATGGTAGAAGACGAGAATATTATTGCAACACTATTTAATAATAATAATAAAAAGAGTAAAGAAAGATGCATGAAAATTAAATACAAAATGAGAAATAAATAAAAATAAATATATATCTAAAAAAATAGATAAATGAAAATAAAAAAAAAAAGTTTTAGCCTATTACAGATGGCTTAAAATCGTATTATTATCAATCGTAGAACTTTAATTAAAAATGATAAATTTTGAAAAAGCGTTTGTTTTAAGGTTTTATTAATGGGTTTATAGGGAACACTTTACGATCAGAACATCAAAAATGGACTAAAATACCGATTTTTTATGTTTACCTTTTAAAATTGAAGCCCAGTGGATAGAGTATAAGCCTTTGGCACCATTCGACCAGAGCATGGATGTTATTCACGGTACAGCACTTTTAATCACCATGTCTTAGTCGTTGGGAATTCACTTGATGTTGTAGTGAATTTCCAAATTGATTCTTAAGGGCACTTCGTGCTCGGCCTTGACTGTGCGGAAGAGACCGGTAGTCTGGGTTATCGCTGAGTACTGAGCTTAATGACCGAATGAAAATTGTTGCATATCGTAAACTACAGTTCGCAATATTTTTGATGTTGAGTGACTTTTACAAGTTATGAGCTGCTCAAAATTTGTAAATCTCGTCCATTTTGACAACTGTCAACACTAAATTAACGCAAAACTTATTTTTTAAGCCTCCATTTCCTTTTTTTTTGAAGATAATTATACATGTTTTCCTGAACTGTTATGCACGTGTTGCACTAACTGCTACCCGTGTCTCTTACTTGGTCTTGTGTTCAGTTTGATTATGTGTTATATAGATAATTTTCGTAGTTAGAAATTCAAAATATTTTCCGGAAATGCAACAGCCTTTTTTGTTTTTATTACATTGTGTTTTAATTGCACCTGTTTTTGACTCATTGAACGGTAAATGTCATCGTTATTATTGAAAAAGAATCCAAAAGACGGTAAGGAAGCAGTTACGGTAAGAAAGCAGTCTTTTGATTATGTTTATCTACACATGGAACTGCAGCAATGGATACTTTCTTGCCTAAACAGTTCGAAACATACTATTAATTATACTGCAAAAAATGTTCATAGAATCGGTCTGTTTGTCTATTTCGAGGTGTTTCCTACGTTGTATGCGGTGTCATTCCGTTAAACGGAAATCACGTGGAAAAAGTTTAGGATTTACACCTTTAAGCGAGCAACTAGATATGTGATGGAAAATACTCCGATAGTAAACTTTTTAAAAATTTCCGAGTGGAAGCCATTTTGCAGTGGAAGAAGCGTTCCTGAAAGGGCTGCTGCACCGGACTTTTTCCCGCACAAAATAAGGACTGAAAAGTTAGTGTCGCCGGAACTACAGGACGATATCAAACTTCGAATTAGTTGAGAAAATGGGAACAGGTAAGTGGTTGTTCTTAAAATTTTACGATTAAACTTGTCTCTAAAATTTGACACTAACGTAAGATGTTTTTGAACGTTTTTTGATTAGACATTTCAGTCTTTAAGAAGTAATTACTCTTGCGCTATAAAAATTCACCAGACTTTATAAAGATTTATTTTAAGAAGCATCATCTCTGGTTTGCCCAGATGAGAAATTGAAATAAATCAAATTTTATAGTATTGTTCAGAATTGTTGTTGATCTGCGCCTAAAACTAGATTTTCCAAATTTATTTACAGCAAATGTTGAAGAAAATAAATACAGTTGTAGCTATTAAAAGACTAGTAAAGAATAAAGAAAGTCCAAACTTTCTAAACATTTATTATGAGTTAGAAGAGACCCCCACAAAACGCAGAATTCGTAAAATTGGAAATACAGTACAAATGTAGCTAAAAATTGTATAATTAAAGAAAAAATCACTTTGTAATGCTGTCACCCAGCAATTTTTCTGAAATATATTTCAATAGAATACCTAAGACGAGGAAAGAGGTATTTATCGCGGAGAATGAATGTCAAAGTTATGATAATTTGAGCTTAGCTCAGAATTCCCGGAAAAGTTGTCTGTAGTCACTGACTAAAATTCGCAGCTAAAAACAGGTGTTTAAAGTTACAGTTCTGGAAATAGAAAGTAAATTCTTTGGAATTCGCCAGCCATCGAGCTGATACCCGAACTTAAAATCCATTTTTTTTGCTCTGTTTGAACAACTAGAAATGTGATGGAAAATACTCAAATAGTACACTTTTTAAAAATTTTCGAATGGGAGCCATTTTTTCATGAAGCTTTCCTGAAAGGGTTGTTGCAGTGGAATGCTGAATTTTCCCCGCAAAAAAAAAAAAAAAAAAAACCGTTTGAAACAAAGAATTTTTATTTCAAGTTAAATGTTAACTTCCCTGCTTTATAAGCATGTACTTACAATGCAAGAAAATTCAATAGCTGAATAAACGAATGAGGGTGTCTTTTGTGCAGCAGGAAAGCGATGTAAATTTCGAGATAGTTAGTTTTCAGTTAGAAATTTGAAATTGGAGGAGATTGACTTACAATGCCCGATTTCATAAGAAAGAGCAAAGCGCTCTTGAGAAATGAAAAAAAATGTTTTTAACTGCTTCGCGATTATAATAATGAATTGCAAGTGAACTTGGCTTTGGCTAACGAAAATCAATAAGTCGATAGTGTAAGTTTAATTTCTGCAAATAAAGAATTTTTCAGAAATAAAACAAATCGAGTTTTGATGATTGCGCTGCGCAAGTTTGTTTCAAATATAACTAGGGCGTTGACACGGCGAATGGAAGCAAAGGGGTTAAGTTCAAAAATAATTAGATGGACGTTCGAGTCGGTAGATTCGAGTAAGAAACACAAATCGCAATTAAAGAAGTCATTGGAAAATAAAATATATCAAATAATTCGAGTTACATGCTTCCCGAAATAGCAATAGCCTAAGAGGTTAGAGCAGAAAGGTAATTTATGAATAAGTCCACTCTAGACTGAAAATTCCGGTTAGGTCAATAAATATAACTACAAGTAGATATTACCAGTTCATTTTTATAAACTATTTCAGAGCTAATTTAGTGAATTTTTAAAATTGAAGAGAATTAAGCGTTGAGTATTAATATTACTAAACTATAATTAATAAACTGTGTCAATGTAAACAGTATGTAATGCCTTTAAGTTTTTGTGTAGTGCCAAATTCTTAAAATGTATATTTAAAGTATTGGGAAATTAAATAAGCTCGTAAATTTGCTTAATACTGTTATTTTAACAATCGTAAAATAATAAAGGAAATGGTTATTATTAGGTTTCCTTACAAAAGGGTACAGTTGCGTTGTACCCGGTTTGTCACCGAGTGATGGCAAAAGTTTCTAGCTTCATTTGAAAAAGACCCGAATACGTTTTGAGAAAATGGAATCTTTTACTTTTTTTCGTCGAAAGAAAATATTGTTTGAGATTAGAAATTTTTAAAATATTAATTTCATAAAAAATATTTAATATTTTAATCAACATAGTTTATGTTGATAACATGATTCAGTTTTATGACAATCAAAGGTGGTGAAAATAGTGTATTTTATAATTCATTTATTTATTTTGATGTGATTTTTTGAAATCAATTTTTAAGTGTTTGTAGATTTAATAAAAAAGCGAGCAGTTTGACGCATATTTTCCCGTTTTTGAGTGGTAAATTTTTAAAAACTTTTTACTAGGTTTTGCATTAAAAGGGAAGGAGGCTAGTGCGGACAATTTTTATAGGATTTTCAGAAAAGTATACTAAATACTATTATAACTCATGAAATAATTTTTTACCAGCATTTGCATTGTTGTCTTCGGTTGATATATTAAATTATTTGGCAATACCGTTTTTCCAGTAAAATATATATATTAAAAGTTTAAATCCATTCTAGCCCCACTACATAGGGTTAATATGGAGAAAATGGAATATTTATATAGATAATGTAATGCAACTCTTTAAAGTGTGTACGTAAAACTATTATAAATAAACTTAACTAACCGAATATTCCTTATCAAATATTTATTTTGCTAGGATATATTTTAAATACATTAAGCCTGATGCATTTTGGTTAACAAGGAGCGCCAGTTAGATATGTCGAGAATCTATTTGAAGACAAAATTACATACATTACTACAAAATTTTTTTTTTTTTTTTGTTTTTAATCCAACTTAAAATTTGAAATCTACTTGTAAGGTTGAAAAAGAAAATTTAATATTTTCCGTCAGTGTTTACATTTCCAAGAAAGTAATCTAAATAAGTGACCCAAAACTTCGAAATCGGATCCTTTTCGATAAAACGCGATAATCTTTTGGTTCTAGAGGCATAGAAGCAACAATTAAAAAGCGAGTGGCTTTTCTCTTCTGCATTGAAGAGCTTTCCAAAATATCCGTTTTGTGTGATCCTCTTCTGACTATCTGATTCTCTTCTGACTATCTTGATCCTCTCCTCAATACTTGATCTATTTCCTTCGCCGAAATCGTAAAAATAATGTCTTTATATACTTAAAAGTTCGCATATCTCCATTTTTATTGGCCTCCCAGCGAAGGGCTAAATTTAAGTTTCCCCGCCAAATATATTATACGTTTTGAGAAATACGAAAAAGGCTTATGCTCGTAAAATATATTATGTAGCACCACAAGTAGTTTAGAAACAAGATTTCTTGCTTGATAGTGGTGTAACTTGTAACTGGTCCTCGATGCTATAAAATTTGATGCAACTTTTAGAAGATAAAACTTGTCGTTGAGCGTTGCTTCAAACTCTGCTCTATCATTGACCGATAAATTCGTGTTTTTCTACATTCAAGTGATCATTCTAGTAAGTTCCAGGCTTTCTCATTATTTTAAACAAATCTCGTACATGCAAGGGAATTCTAATACCTTTTACGTAATCTACTCAAAGATAAATAGTTTATATTTCTGTATTACCGGATCAAAAGCGATTTTATGTTTCAAAGCATGGGTTTAATGCTCAAATGCTTATGATCATTTCCATCACAGCAGTGAAGTATTTCGAAATTCAAATGCCTCACATTCTATTGCGCTTAGATTTATGGGAATGAATTAACCTAAAAATAATCTCTCATGATCATTAGTATTTATTTTAGTTGAGTTTTTCGAAAAAATAATTTTAAATGACGAGCTTATAACTAAAAGGAAAGCAATGTGGGGGCTGTCGGTCGTATTCTAAAACGGCTTAACCGAACCAGTTCTAGGAACCCTTGGGTTCTACGAAACATTGTTATCCCCTTAAGGCATCAGCCCGTGTCTGTCGCGGGCGAAAGTTACCGGAAAGTTTGCACATGCCCGTGGTATATTTCATTTCTAATGCCCGTCTGAGATCCATTTACACTGTGTTTGTATAATATATTTTTTCTATGTAACTTTTCCCCCACCCTCCGCTCCCTAGTTGCCCCCCACAACCTGAAATTGCAAGAATAACTTTCACTATACTAGTTTTTCAGAAAAACTCGTGCCTCAAGGGGTTAAGGGTTCCCGAAAATACTAAGAATTTATTGTACTGTTCTCAACAGTTAAAAAAAAATAATCTATTGGTGACTTTAATTGTGGTTTCTCCGAGCAACACCAGTGACTTGCAATGAAAATTGCGTACACGGAGTTTCAAGGATGTTGTATAAATTCATTTTGGTGACGATTTCCAGTTTTTTTAGAATTTAGCGTGCCTCCCCGCCCCTCCTCCCCGTTTTTCTTTTGACTAAGTTCATTTTTTTCGTTGGGTTATGCAGATACTAAGGATACGTTGGTCGGCAGCGGCAACATGTACGATCCGACGCCTTAAGCATATTCTGAAAAGGTAAGTTACCAAAGCAAAATTTCTAGCACAATGCCAAATCTCGTCAAATTGGTAAAAGTTTAAATGGCAGAACGAATGAAACATCGCCAAAAGGCGATACATGCCAGAAAGGACAACCTGTGCTTATGAAAGGGCTAATCGGTAAATCCATTCTCTTGCATTGAAGGCTTCATTCGTAGTAAACGCTTACTTCAATTAGATTGGTTCTGTTTTATATACAGTTGACCTCGGATAAAACGACGTCGAAGGCTCCACGATATTTATAACGTAAAAAGCGAGGGCACGTTATAAACGAAGTTGATTGTAGAGATGGCAGATCAAATTCAATACTGTAACATAATAATAATAATGATCATAAATTTTACCCGCATGGCCTAAGAACTTGTATACTTGTAACAAGATGCTTGTTACATCTCGCGAATATAATAATTTTAACCAAATACATTGGTTATTTACTTAAACCTTGGTGACAAGCCTCAGTATTTTTACTCACGGTTCTTCCGATTAACCGCTAGGCGTAACCACGACTTGTCACCCCTTTTTTAATTGCCTACGCGACCAAAATTTTTAAACCATTCTATTTTTTAGAAACAACATTTCAAATTATTTTTTCAATTAGCTTTTTCACTCGGTATTTACCTTTTAACCACTTTTTATTTTTAATTTAGTTCCGTCGCATTTCAACTTCACAAATTTGAATTATTTTAAATATGCGACGGGAAATATTTACTTTCTCGGAGTAATACCAATGTTCCGTGACCGAATCTGAGTCTCTGAGTGTTTTCCCCTCATTGCTACTGGAAATCTGAAGTGGTGAAGACGCGCCCAGCGTCTGGCCAATTTTTGCCTATTCGTCGGGCAAGCAATGTTTTAAAAGTTCTCGTTTATCTTTTTTAATTTGCAAACTATTTTGGCTAGAAATAATAATGTTCCAATGAAAATATAATCATTTATTGTACAGCACTGGATCATCAAATCGTACGTTTTCAATATATCATACTCTTGGAAGCGATCGGACGAGATCGCACTCTTCCTAGCTGTAGCCATCATTATTTTATTATTCTGTATTTAACCAAGAGCTTGTGAACTGTTTACGATTAATTGCATTAAAGACATTTCATCCATACGAGTTACAGACTGATCAACGGCTCAGAAAGTTTCCTTGTGAAAATTTGATTGCTGGAGTCGACCGTTACTCCTTGACAATATGATCTAGATAGATCGGCTTCAAGAAATCCGTCCTCGTACAACTATTGCTCCAAAATGAACATCTGAGGGATATGAAACCCATCTTACAAATGAAGGAGCAAGAATATATTTTTTGTTGTTATTGAATTGATCACTCAACTTCAGCACTCGTCAATGAACTCAAGTATCAGGTGATGTAATCCATTCATCAATTATTTTGCACACGCTTTATCGTAACATCATAAGATATGAAAATTTTCATCAGCATCGATTACATAGATTAACAAATGTATCTCATATCGAGTTACTTGTAATATTGTTTTGCGTAAGCTAACGTTTTTCTTTTTCTTAAGAGCTCTTTAAATTGATTTACATGCAGTTTGATGTTATTATGCAATAAATATTTTATAGTTAATGAATAATGATTTCGGATTATTTCTGGTATGAATCTTTGAATATATAATTTTACACATCATTATTTTGCTCAATCAATTTTAATTGGTCTTCCTGCCATTCTAGCTTATCACATATAAGTATTAGTATGGTTCGAATGCTCTAACATATTTTGATCTCTTTACACAACGCAATGTATCATAGTACTAAATCCACACATCACCATAATACTTTTGTCTTTTATTGAATTTTAGTTCTTTGGATTGTAATTGAAAGCTTATAAGGTTCAAAATGAAACCGCGTTAAAAGAAGGATGTTAAAACCGAGGTAGTCATTCAAACGATGATCCTAAAAAGCAACATCATTTAATCCCTTCCCTCTCGCTCCCGTGAAAATGACGGGCTGATGCTTCGCCTTCTCTTTCTCGCTCCCGTGATATTTCCGGGCTGGAGTGTTTAAAATTTAGAGATAAAAACAAGTCAAAAATTAAAAATGAATATATATATATATTGTTCATACACATTTTTATATCATTTTCAGGGATAAAAAAATAGGCACTTCTATGACCGTTTTCTTGAAAATTACCCGACCGTTAAGGGGTTAATGTTATTTTCGGTGGGTATCTTATCAGACCAGCAATTTATTAACGTCACCCGAAAGTTGGTGCATTTTTTCTGCATGTTTTTTTTTTTTTTTGCGTTTTTTGACGTTTTGCTTGCTTTTGCGCACATTTTTAAAGATTTTTACAGCAATTCTTATTTTATAATATTGTTATCCTTTTGCAGAGCATTTTTAGGTGTTTTAGATTATTTAAGAATTTTTTTTTATTAAACTGTAGTTCGATTTATTTATTAAATTCTACCAAAGACTTAAAATAAGGTAGGGGTCAAGGATAGAATTGGACAATATCTTGTAACAAAATTAAAAGAAGAAAACTGGAAGAAAACTAGGGAATGCAATCCCGCACTGTTTTGAGATTTTGGGATTGAGATTTACGAATCCCGCGGTACTAATAGCTCTTAGTTAAGTATTCCATTCAAGCTTACAATTAACTTCAGAGAGAAGTATGGAAAAAAAAAGATTTTTTAAAAATGTCACCTGTCATAAAGTTTCCACCGATTTCTCTTTTAATTTCGCCATAACAAACAGCCTTGATTTCGTAACACTAATATGTTTAAATTCATTCTGGGTGATCTTTCAACTCTTCGCGCCATTTCTATAAATTTATAACATTTTTACAAGCTTACTAAATGAAAGAACGCAATAAAAATTCACCAATTTACTTGAAATAACTTGAGGGAAGAACTAAAGGAGTACATTTTCAAACTGACAAATGTACTCCTTTGTCCCACCAATAAATTATTTCAAGAACTGAATTGTACTTTAGCCTCATTGGTTCCTTGTCAAAAAAGGAGGACTCCTAATTGGCTCTCTAAACATTGAAATTCATGTGCTACATTCAAATAAAGGAAAGCTACTTCACATCAAACAAAACAAGTTGTGCTCTTTTCACCTTGTTATTTGGCTGTACCTTTTGATAGGATACGGATAATGAAACACATTCCCTTCTATTGTACTTTTAGTTAACTTATGTTTCTAACGATATGTAATTTTATGGTAATACTCCAAATACAGCACAGGTACTAGAATTTTTCCAAGCGGTTTTGACGTGAATACGTCTTTAAATTTGCTACCATACGGGAGCAATCCAAAAACTTTTATGATAACAAAATCGGGGGATACAGTTTGGCGTTGTAGTTTCGAATCTATCCTCTACATCCAAAATTAAATAATACCATTGGATAGCTAAAGGATCAAAGAATTCATTACGATAAGCGAGAACAACGATGCATCGCGGGTTGTAAAGAGGGAAGCGCCGCCATTTTGAGGTCATTTTGCTGCGTATCGAAATTTGCAATGAGTATAGCTTTTGACTCGTAGAAACTACGAAGTTTTAATCATCAGCTTTCATAAAAATCTGTCGATTGTATATAAAACATTAGTTTAAAGTAGTGACAGCGAATATAATATGGTGTTAGAATTTAAAAAAAAAAATATCAAAAATATATAGATAATGTCGGCTTATCCGCATCGAAAACCCGAAACTATAAAGTTATTAATTAATAAAGTTATATTGTAACACAATAATTGTTTCCTTGCTTTTATTCTAAATACATAAATAAAAATATTTTTTTAAAAATATATAACCCGTTTCATAAACGTATGCACGTACAACATACGGCCGTGTCCATGACACAGCCACACCCCACATTTTTTTTCACAATTTTTGGCACAACTGTATACAGTGAAACCCCGATTTTACGTCCCCCGAATCTACGTTTTTCCCGCATTTTACGTTTTTTTCATCAGGTCCCAGTTTTTCCGTATACTAATAATGTTAATTTAACCCGGATTGTAAGTTTGTTGTATATGAAATTTCCCGCATTTTACGTTTTCACTGGAAAGTGAAAAAAAAAAAATGTTCTAAAATAAGCAATATTTTTCCGTCCGCCGATGAAGATCAACAAAAAGAACCAGAAGCACAGCCCGTCCCTTCTTTCACTATTGCAATGAAGAGCTTACAAATAGTGAAAGACTATTTTCTTTCTTATAAAGACCAGGAGAAAAACTTGCAACGTATTTCAATCCTAGAAGATGCTGCATTCACTTTGAACTCAGTGACTAAAAAACAATCCACTATTTCGGATTATTTTCAGCCTAAACGCCAGGAATCGCATCTAAATGTGTTAAAATTATTTTTAGATGGTATGTATAATAATGTTCTTTTCGTAAAGTATAGATATTATAACCTTTTGGAAAGAGTCATCTTTACTACCTTTAGTTTTTTTCTATTTGATTTTTGCATTCTATGTATTTCCCGTATTTTACGTTTTTTTTGCCCAGTCCCTTGAGAAACGTAAAATCGGGGTTTCACTGTATTTTATTTTTTTTTCTTGTTTTCATCATCTGAATAATTTAGTTACTACAAAATGACGCGTTTATAGTATCACAAAATGAATGCCGAATACGCAGTGAGTGCGGTGCAGTTCTACTATCAATCAAAGCAAGCTGCCTGGCAAAGTGCCAAGAAGAATCCACTCATGTTCAAGGGAGGAACTGCTGGTATAAGGAATGTACCGTTTTGTTCTCGTTCTAGTACATTTACCATGCTTGGTTTCTTCCGAACGGATGCTATGTGCCAATTCATAAATTCAATTGCATTTACAAACAGCGAAGCAAACATTCTAATTCGTGTAGTAAATAAAGGCACATGCAAAACTACCTTCCCTAAAACTCGAATGCATTCGTTTTTTTCTGCCATGCGCAGAAGCGTCTAAATATCAAAATTTCGGGGTCGAACTTGAACACAGTGCACCGCGGCTATCCCGCCAAATGCAACGCAGACATTTGCCTAATGTTACAGGTGGTGCAAAAACTTGCTGGTGCTGTAAATGAAGACACATTGGGTGATTGACCATTATCCCTGACAATTTGATTACAATTTATCCCCAAAGTTTCTCCTGTTCATTTTAAATTTCTTCCAATTGCCTCTGCATTGAAAGACTCTTTTCAAGATTCACAGGGGTGGGCATTCATTTTTTTTTTAAATGTAAAAAACCTTTCATTATTCAGTGTAATTAAAATTTCATATTATTTATTGCTTTTTTCTTTTATTTTACAACAGGTACATATGTTATAAAAAAATTTAAAAAATATTTATAAACCTTTTATTTATCATTAAATATTTAATGTTTCAAATGTACTGTGCCGCGAAAAAAAGTTGTGATGGGGGAAGGGGAGGGGCGGGGAAGAAAAAACAGCGAATTTATTATGCTTTTTATAGTCTTTGAAAGAATTTTAAAAAAAAGTATCGGAGCATTAGAATTTTTTTCGCTCCGACTCCGATCCAATTCGGAGCAAAATCCCATTACTCCGCCGCTCCAGATCCCTCTTTAAAAGCGGCTTGTTATAAACCAGTAGTACTATTATTGAATTCTCGTTTTGGAAGATCTTTCTTGCATAGTTGTCAAGTGACTAAAGTGAGTATCTTCGCTTGACAATAATCCATTCTCGGTATGTTGTTTGTTTAACATACTCAGATAAGAGAAAGTTTGAATAGAAAGAAACCGGCACTTAAAGCGTACGAGCCTTAAAAGTCGTTTTCGTGCAAAACTCTCTCGTGGGGAAAATGTGCAACAACACGTTTGTTCAATTTAGGGTCCTTGTCTTCGGAATCCCTTCTGACGACCAATGAACTTAAGTGCAAAAGAACATTACGAGGCGAGGAATATCTTGCCCAAAAATCTTAGCAAACACTTTTATCTTTTCATTTTCTAAAATGGATGAAATCAACTTAACACAGCTT
The DNA here is from genome assembly GCA_038502835.1 of Octonoba sinensis. Classification (NCBI taxonomy): domain Eukaryota; kingdom Metazoa; phylum Arthropoda; class Arachnida; order Araneae; family Uloboridae; genus Octonoba; species Octonoba sinensis. The sequence continues at coordinate 198,683,858 of CM076598.1, read as the reverse complement.
TTTTATAAATTTAAGCGCTGCAAACAAAATATTAAAAATATCAATTAAAAATGATTTGCTTTAGAGCGTTACAGACACGTTTCTGCATTGGAATTGTCTCCGTAAAAATTATGCTTATCATTGTCGGGTGTAAGGTAAATTATTCCTGAAATGTTGTTATGGCTGGTATTAATTAAGGTGCTTCAAAATGATGGGTGACACGCCGCTTTATGTGATCACTGATAGTGTTATCAAATCTTTAAAGTGCCCAATCATGTATAAAACATTTAAAAAAATTCTTATCAAAACTTCGTTTATTGTTATTAAATTACAGAAACAATTTTTTTTTTTTAAATCAGTGAAAACTAGGGTTTTCCGTTTGTAAATTGTGTTTTGAAATTATTTTTTGCTTACTTACGTTTCATCGACACGTAAATGAGCTTTGACTTCTTAAATCAGTAGTTTATTTATTAATGTTCTCCGATATTAAATTTTTATCACTTATTATAATCATTCCTTTATTGTTTACAAATCTTTTGTATCCGGATGTCATCACATTACAAGGCATCACTGTACCAATCTATATCTGTTGATGTTTTCTCCCAAGTTTCAGCATTCAATGAACTTATTTAGTTGTATTTTTGAGTGAAAGGTTCACTCTAAACTGTCTGGCGAGGTTTAAAATTTTTCCAACCTGTTAAGTGCATGTCCACCATTTACATTTCATTGAAAAAAAAAATATAATATGCACTCTATCTCCTCAATGTTCTTAATTTTTATTTGATGTTGGCCAAGTTAATTTTTTATTCTCCCTTGATTTTATTCATTGCTTCTTTGCACGAATCATAGACCTTTGAAATCTAACAGAACTACCGTGTTTTCTTCTTCGCTATGTGATAGACCGAGGGATAGGAGATCACGTGTAGCCGACCTTCCTGTTTCATCCAACCGACTTTGTCGCACTTCTTTTGTCTTATCTGCTTAGTTTCTTCCTCCGGCGGGAAATGCTCGCTGATCAGCAGTACTTTTCCGGCCAGACGCTCCGCTGAACAGAGATTGGTTTTTCAGGTCGGGCAGGTGAGCACGTCCTGATCCTCATCTGTGCGCCGTCGACTTCGCCCTATTGCGGTGTCTAGTTCTTCAGTGTCTAAGGTATAAATGCATCAACTTTCGTTACTTTTGGTTTCAGAGACCGATTTAAGGTTGTAAGGTTCATTTTTGTTTCATTTGTTATTTTACCCCGGACCGTATGACAAATTATAAAACATTTCCTTTTTTAGCCTATTTTCCTGTAAAAGTAAAAAAAAAAAATAAAATAAAAATTAATCAAGCATGAAGAAGGTTTAATGTATCGTAAAAATACCGTTAAAAAAGTAAAAAAAAAAAAAAGTGAAGTAATTAAATAAAAATTAAGAAATAAAGAATTTGAGAGTGGGTTTTGAGATGCGGAAAATGGGTGTCTGTCGGTCTGTCGCTCTTTCTGACGGTCCGTTGGTTTGTCCCCCGCCCCAATAACTTTTGAACGAATTGTCCGATTCGAAGAATTCTTTCTGCATTCGAAAGATCTGGGCGAGGACATCTCTTTTCCATATTTTACTTCTTGATTTGAATAATTTTTCGTTCAAATTTGAACAGTTAAAAAATTTTAACATTAGCGCCTATGGGCTACGTTGAAGCAAATTATGTAACTCTGGGCACAAGATCCAAGTTCCCATGAGCAATCTTATTGGAAGAAGCTCTCGGCGTGATTTGAACAATTTTTGTTCATTTTTGAACAGTTCAAAAAAAATTAACATTAGCGTTTAAGGGGAAATTTCAATCCTATATAAATCCTGATCTAACCGATGGATTTGCTTGCAACAAACTTTACCAGAAAGATGTAACGATGTAGAACCTGTACAGATACGAAGTTCAATAAAAAGTGAACGAGCCATTTTTCCCTACGAAATTTTTTAATCGGGATTTTTAAGGATATTTTCTAATAAATGAGTAAGTAAATGATAAAATAAATAAATGAGCCAATAAATACATGAATGAATAAATGAAAGACTGAATGAAGGAATGAATAAATAAATAAATGAAGGAATGAATAAATGAAAGAATGAATGAGTGAGAGAATGAATATGTATTATCCTTTGACAGAGCTATATTTGAAGAAATTAAGAAATAAAGCCAAATGAGAAAGAGATAGCTAGATTATAAATTTGAATTTGGTGTATACGGGAAGTAGGCTCGTCTAATAATAATTTAACTTTGTGGAAGTAAACAGTAATAGAAATAAAATTTCACGTTAATTTAAAGCACAAATGAGCATTAAAACGCAGACATATGTTTCGGGATTGCTTCAAAGGGATTCCAAGCAATCCCGAAACATATGTCTGCGTTTTAATACTCATTTGTGCTTTAAATTAACGTGAAATTTTATTTCTGTTACTGTAGGCTCGTCTAGTTCTAGACGGAACTTCTTGTTCCTACCTCACATTTTTCTTCTATTTCTTGCGCGTACTTATTGTACCCACTTTGCTCAAACGGTTACTCCTATTTTTCTTCGGAGATTTCACTTAGAAAAGAAAGCATCGTCCTCCTCTCTTGCTGAATACCGATTAAAATGAAAGCTATCCGATTGAAATATCTCGGGAAATAAAAGCAAATGAAGGAGAGAAAAAGTATTCCAAAAATTCCTCGCTTAGCGGATACTTTGAATAAATGACAAACGTCCACCTGTAACTCTCCATAATTAGGCAATTCATTTAAAGAGTAAAAAAAGAGACGGCTAATATTATTAAGTGCCGACTTGGAGAAAATCATTTTAAATATGGCACGTAAATTACAGAGCAAAAAAGAGCTTTTTTTCTTAAGAAATAACAAGGGGTTGAATAAAAATGATCGGATAGCGCTTAAATAATGCATCACTTTGATGTATTCATGTCGCTTTAAAAAATAATCCTTTTACCATGGACTTGAGATACTCTTCTGAAATGGATGTGACGTTGTAGCTTAATGTAATATCTTTCTGTAATGGGGTTTTAGGACGCTCGCATTACAAAGAAGGAAATGAATGAATGCCGAGTTTGACAAATTCTGGTTAACTCCTGATATGAAATTTGAATACAAAATGACTTTTTTTTTGGTATTGTTTTCAGACGGGATTCATTTTTAGAAAGTGGCTTAGGAGATTCTTCTTGTCTTCATTAAATATCAACTATTTGATGCGTTATGCAGGAGATTCATTAGTTGCAAAATGATTAGTTTTTGAAACTTGGGTTTAAAAAGTTGATAGAATATTGTTTTGAAATTATGTTTATGCATGTTGTTTTTGTTATAATGTGTTTATTTTGTTTTGCGGTCGGTATAATTGTTGTCGATTTCTCCTTAAGTTTGACGATTTTTCGAACTTAATAGATAACTCTAGATTTTATTGCAACTGTCCAGTTTATTAATTATGTCGACAGGGTGGCGTAGTGGAAAGGCGCAGGCCTCGTACGACCAAGATCGCAGGTTCAAACCTGGCCCAAGTCGGTGGATTTTCAAGATGCAGAAAATCGGCTGCGCCCATGTGATATGATTATGCGGCATGTAAAAGATCCCCTGAGTAGACATTTGGCTTGGATGCTCTCGGCTAAATTACATTTCTAGTTCAATCTGCATCAATTAATGCTCAGGTGGCGCCATCTAGGGGAAACAGAGCGTCAAAATTCTCATAGTACTAATGGCATCCACCGGCAGTGCTGCTACTTGAAAGAATGGATGTCGATTTCCGGGAAATGCATTAGTTCTGCACAAATGTTAGTAATGCAGCAACGTTGGAGGAAAAAAAGTTTATTAATTATTGTGTTCCAAGGTTATGAGGCCCAGTGGCTTCCGTGCTACCATGTCACAGGTCCGGGGCTCGATTCCCGGGCTGGGCAGGGTACTGAAGGGATGAACCCTTCAGTGGGGTGGATAAAATGAGGACCAAGCATGCTTGGGAACTAAACACTGAGGGTTCCACCTCAGGCCGACCACTTGACCGGAACTTCTGCTTCTGCACCCCAGCGCCCTCGGTCTCGAAAACTTTGATGGGCACAGTAGGCCATGGCCCCCAAAAGGTCTGGCGCGCCACTGAGTTTAGTTTTTTAGTATAGATCCACGGTTGTATAAGACAGCTCTCGCCAGTAAGTCAGCCAGTTTCAGAGTTAATTCGAGGACCGTGGTAACCAAATGGTTAGGATGTCGGATTTCCAACCGGAGGGTTGGGTGTTCGATACGCGACCCGCTGAAGACCCTCCATGTACTCTTGGAGATACGTGCATGTAAAATCCGTGGACACTGAAGTCCCGAGGCATTTTCGAGGGTACCGGAGGGGGAGAATTTCCTTTCCTAAAAAAAGGAAGGTGGCGTGTTTGTGGTGGCAACCTCTGGTTTCATCCGAATAACATAACCTGTGATTGAGCCAAGTCGTACTTCCCCCTTTGCGGTGCTCATTAAAAACGGAAAGCGCTACCTTATCTAGCGGTAAGTCCTGGTATCTCTGCGAGGGGAGCTTGGATATCCAAGTGGTATTTGCAGCAACAGAAGAGTTAATTCGAGTTCAGTTGTTTAACTATGTGTCTTTGTGATATGAGCTTTGCACTTGATTTTCTACTCTTGTTGGACAGCAAATACCTCGCTATCGTTGTTTCATTATGTTTGTGCTATTTTGGAAGATTTAACATTTGTACAAGTGCGGATTTATAAATAGACTTTGTGTGATTTACAAGGTCATTCTTCCAAGGGCAAGTGAAGTCCGGGGAACTCCTAACAAAAGTTTATTGCCTTACTGCTCTAAGGAAAGATTTTGAAGACCAAGTGTACTGCTTTGAAATATGTTGCAACGAAGCTCCTTAAAACAGTACTTACCGAACAAAGCTCTACGGAATCCTAGGGCTCCTCGAAATATTGTCAAGGGTTCCTCAAAAACGTAATTGCTTTAATTGTGCTAGTTCTCGCTAAAGTTAAAAAAAAAAAAAAAAACAACTTACTAACTTGGGGTTAGCAACGTGGGGTCTTATTTTAAATGCCATTTGATGTGTATATTAGTTGCAAAAACTCTAACGTTAGGATTCCGCGAAACTTCGACAATGTCAAAAAGGTTTCGTAAGACCAACTTATAATTATAGCTGCAATTTATGCGAGTTAATTAATTTGTATTGTATTTTTCAAAATCATTTAAAATAAGGCAAAAAACTCAGAATATATATATATTTTAGATTTCATAAAATAATTACCTCATAACCATCGCTAGTCTGTCAGTCTGATTCTCGTATGCCTCGGCTTAATTTCGCTATCGGTTTCTAACTGGTCACGTTGATAACTGATTGGAGAATCAAATGTGATTTTGCCACATGACTGGTCAAAAATGATAGCAAAGCTAATCCCATACGGACGAAAATCAGGCTGTATGGAACAAATGTTTAGTGAGGTATCGGTTAAAGAAAAAAAAGTAAGAATAAAAAAAGCAAATCTTTGACAAGGCACTGTAATATTAATACGAGTCATTTTTGTACCATATTCATTCACTTGTTGAATTAATGAATTCATTTGATGAATTGACTTAAAATTTGTACTCTCACTTAATCTAATAATATATACATATTGTCTGCTACTTATGAATAAATTGTTCAGGAATTCATTTCCAATGGCAATAAGCCGGAATTTAGTGCTTGAGTACGGAAAGGGAAGAGAGGGGGGGGGGGGGGCACATCAGAGGTCTGTGGCGATTGAAGACGCACATCTTAATTAAATCACTCCTTGTTATTATAAATATCAATATCGTACAGGAAACGTTGTCGGTTTTCGCAGTTTGTCAATTAATTTGTGCTATTGCAGAAGTCGCACTAAATACCGACACAATCTGTAACAGAAAAAGCAGTTTTCTTATTACTGAACATTGGTTTCCTGCCTCTGAAGTAACCTCAATCACAACCCACTATTCCCTGTTTTTAAAAAGTGTTGCGTAATTTATGTAATGGCGTTAAATTATAGTATTCAATTATTTAATATAATTATATTAAATGCGTTACCTCATATAACAATTGCTCACGTCATTTTGATTGGTTAAAAACTATACAATATTCTTAGAATATACCTACATTACATCAATTTCATTACAATTTATTTTATAAATCTGTAAAACATCGTAAGTCCATCGTTAAAATGGTTTTGAAAGAACCTGTCTTCGTCTCCTAGGATGCCATTTTTCCGAGCTGAAATTTGGAATTCTTTAACTCGATTTAGCTTATTATATGATCTTAGCTTTTTATTTGATTTAGCTCTTTTGTGTTAAAAGCCGAAGATAGCTTAATAAAAATTAACATTATTTTAGAACGATCGTTTGCTACTGGGAAAAATATAAAATCGAGATCTACAGGCAAAAAAAAAAAAAAAAAAAAATTTTTGACAACAAAGAAAAAATGAAGAAATAAAAGGTGCAATGTATTGTTTTTCAATTATGTGAATTCCTTAGAATTTCAGCACCTGGTCTTTAAGCTTTGTATAATTTATTTCATCACTCAATCATGCGAAATTCATTAAAATCTCATTCCAGGAAATTTTGTTAGAACAAACTTTCAAAAATAAAACACATTTTTTAAGAGAGTGCTTTTAATATATTTCTTTAATCTTTTGTTTTTAACGCAGACGATAGCTTAACAAAAATGAAAATTATTTTAGAACGATCGTCTGCTACTGAAATAAAACAAAGTTCAGACTCAGAGACTAAAATTTCTGGCAATAAAGAAAATAATCGAGAAATAAGTGTCCGATGACGCGAATTTGCTTTCCTTTACTTCCAATTTCTTGTATTCTGCTGTCACTGAGCTTTGTGGAATAGATTGAAGGTAAACTGTTTCATGTTTTGTTTATAAATATTTTTCAACGAAGTGCATTTCTTAAAATTAAGATTTATTTAAGCATCTGCTTTGGCGTCTGATAAAATGCAGTCTTGGGCCTTCTACCAAGGTCAATTTTGTTAGAAGTTTCACTCATTGCTGTATAGACAATGATATTAGTCAATTGTTACATTATGATTCAGTTATTGTTAAGTTCGCAGAAATGACTGCAAGGAAAAAAAACAAGGTTGACAATTTTTTTTCAAACACAGGTAGATCAGAAATAATTAAGGCAGTATATTGTCTAACTTAGAATTTTTTAATTTCGGAAATTGCTTTATACTAATTAGTACCACTGCGGTTTTGTTGTAACTGTAGTTTTTGTTAACTGCAAAGTATATCCTGTAAAAATGACTTTTCATCACTTTTTCAACCTGTGTTTCGAGGCTATCAAAGAATGGAATAATAATAAAATAAAAAATGAGCAAATAAATAATTTCAAAGGAGTAAATTCATTTTTACTAAAATTTTACCTAAAAATAAATGTGACAAGAAATAAATGCAGACATTTTAAAAGTTAATCATTTCATTACACTAATATTTATGGAACAACACAATTTATGAGTTTTTCAATGTTTTGTTCAGTTATCGAATGATTTGCGAGTACGATAGATATCATTTCTGATACTATCGTATCAGATCGCATCGTACGAATACGATATCGTATCATCATCTAATCGTCACCGTGCCGTTAGGTGATGAAGTAAATTAATATAAAGTACAGTAAAACCTGTAAAGTTGACTACCTTTGTAAGATGACCACCTGTCTAGGTTGACCACTTTTGTCAGGAATGGAATTAGCCCTTTATTATATAATAACCTTCGTAACTTGACCACCTACTTTGACCGCCTGTCTATATTGACCACTATAGACGCCAAATTTGGTGAGAATATTATAAAAAACCCTTTCTAAGTTGACCGCCTAATTACTACTATATTATTTTTGCAAAGTTAAATAAACTAAAATAATTTATCCCGGATATTTTTTATGCCATAATGTTAGACCAGCATTTGTGTGGATGGATGAAAGATCTATGTAAAGTTTTCCTAAACCTCTTTTGTAAGTTAACCATATAGGAAATCAGCTGTGAGCACTCTTTTATTTTTTAAATATGTTTCTTCTTTCTTCTTCTGATATAGACTTTTTTTGAAAATTGTGCATGTTTAGGAAATCTTTACCATGAAAAAGAAACTTGCATAATTAAGAACATATTTATTTTTTTTAAGCTAAGTTCTTTAGTTTTAAAGTCGTATAGGATACATAGTAAGTCATTCAGGTTAAATTTCTATAATGATATTTTAGATAATTGTTTAAAAAAAATAGGTAATTATTTTAAACTACATTAATACATGAAGCGTTATTTTACTTAGTTACAAATAAATAAATGCATAATGTAAGAAATGACAAAAAGATATATATCTCCACCCTCCATAAGTTGACCACCTGTCCAAGTTGACCACAAAAGTGGTCAACTTACACAGGTTTCACTGTTTATGTTAGGAAGTAAACTGCTTTCATGTAAATAGGTCTCGAAATTTGGGCTTTGCAAATTTGTTAGTGTAAAATTTTTAATTATCATGCTGCTTTCTCGATGTCGTCAATGCAGTTTTACAATAGAAAACTTTGAATTTGTTTCTGAAAAATTCAAGTTTTTGTAATCACGGATAGCCCCAGCTACGCTTAAATTTAATTTATTAAAAAAAAATCTGACTGTAAAAGCGTTAATGTGCGGAAATATATAGCTTAAAAGAATTACTTAAAAATAACGTTTATTTAAAACAATTAACTCACATTTGGAAATAGAATGAGCTAAAGTTAACTTTAGCTGCTAGCAAAAGGTAATGAGTTCGCTAATAAACTGAAAGGAAAGACTTACTATAAGGGATCCGATCATTTTATTTCATTGCTTAACGATTCAGCTGTGCTTACGTACGAGCCTGATACAAGATCTAATTCGCAAAACTATTGCTTACTAAATAGGACCACACCACAACTCCAAACTCAATTTGTACACACAACACTATTTAATTTAACTGACCCAGTGCAATTTATTTGCTTGCGTGTTGTTTTCATGAAAAAAATAAAGAAACAAAATGATTGCTCAAAACGTTGGGAAATAGGAATAAAAACAAATAAAATGGCAAAGTCATAGTTAGTAAAGCGAAAAACTGCAAAAATATTGTGTACACGTGTTTCGGGGTTTCAAGAAACCCCTTTTCAATGCAGAAATGAATGTGAGCTTACGACGCAGAGTAGCAGTCGCGAAAGGAGGCTTAACAAAGGGATTCATTTAAACTCAGACACGTGTCTGCAATATTCTTGCAATTATGTGTTTTAATCACGTTCATTTTATCCTTATGAAGCATTATTAATTGATTGGTGGTTTAAAATAAGTTACATCATTTCTAAGGAAGGTGTAAAAATTCACTCACCTTCAAAATTTTCACGTTTTTTGTAGTTCATTTTTGTTTATAATTAGAACAAAGTTTGTTTTCTTCATATTTTTATGCGAAAAAAAATGTTCAGTCAAAACATTTCATTAGTGAAGAGCCTGAACATTTTATTTAGTTCAGTCCTGAACCTTGACTGAACTAAATAAAATGCAATATAATGGTGACTTTTAAATATGATTTTCAGCATACTTTCCGTTGAAAAAAAAAGCCTCAAAGCACATAAAAATATCTCTAAACACTAAAAGAAATCAGAAAATAAAATGAATTCAAGAAGTATTTAAAAATAAATTTGAAACTAGGGAAAAATCTGTCTGTGTGATGCTGGCGATGTACCTTTTATCCTACAGTAAATGTACTTCTGTGAGCCTTTACTATAATTTAGAACTTGATACTTTCGTTGTGACCTTTTTTGAGACGCGGGTCAACTTTAGTTCATATAATTCTTAGTACTAGCTCGTGTGTCACAAATGCCCATTTGCACCCAAGTTAAGTTTTAAAATTTTTAATTGAATATTCTTAAAACTAAATATCTTTGAAATTTAAGTGGCTTAACTGGTAAAAATGAGCATGGTTTGATGATTTGAAAACTTTCAGTGGGGTAAAAACTTTCAAGTGTTTGAATGAACAAGGAGTAACGAAAATTACATATTATTTGAATAGCTACAAACAAAATTTGAGTAAAATTATACACTTTATTTGATATTTTGTAAACCCTTTTGGCTTTATTTCAAATACTACAAACGCATACATTTGTCGTCATTTGTGTAACTTTAGAACTGCAATGATCAAACTGAAGGTTATATTCAGCATTTTAACTGCTTTTGTGTCAATACAGTGCTTGAAAAAATACAAATAGGATATAAATTATTCACCGAAATTAAAAAATCTAAATATACTCGCGTAAGCAGACAAATAATTGCCTAGCAATCGTGGGTCAGTTAAAAATCTTGCGTGGGTCTGACCCACGGGTCATAGGTTCGCCATCAGTGCACTAGAACATAATTCAAAGAAAAGCTATACTGATGAATAACATTCATACTTTTGTCGGAATTCAAACCCGGGTCCTCGGCGCGCGCGCCATAACCTCTTTATTATGCCACTGTAATTTTGTTTTGTTTTTTTATTTCACAAATTATTACCGTTTTATCTCTTATTGAAATAAATAATAAAAAATATATAAATAAAATGATTTCAATAGAAATAATTCAGCGAAATATTAAAAGTTGTTTTACATTGCTTTATTCTCTTCTACTGAGGGAAATGAACAATTTTCTTCAGAGGGACTATTTCTTCACTAGCAGTAAAGCAACGACTTTTTGCATGAAGCGGCTACCGCTTCATGGAAAACCTCGGAGCACGGAAATGTGTCGTGCTCAGTATTTTGTATTTAAATATTTGAAAATGTCTTTTTTTGCATTAAAATCGGTTTTGAGTAAACAACGAGAACGAATGAAAGATTATTTTTTTAATGTCTAATTTTATTTAAAAGAAAAGAATGCATAAAATATAAAACATTATGGCTAACATACAAACAAGAAATAATATACTGTTTGCGAAATGTATTTAAAAAATGTAATACGATTATCAGCAGGTGAGAACACAAATCGAAGAAGCCTTTTACATTCGTTCAACACTTAACCGCCGTGATTTAACAACGTGTTCAGATCGATATACAACACACAACAGCTATTAAAACTTCTATTAAAATATAAATTACTCATATTACAATCAAAGAATTTTATTCAAATTATAATTTAATTTTATTGTACATGCCGACTGCTGAGCCGAGTCAATTCGAAAATCCGCCTGAACTTTGACCTTTGCTTTAATAGTACCGCCATTAAGTGGGAATTTTGTAAACATCTCCCCTGAAAATATCGTTTGGGTTTTATGGAAAGTTACAGGAATTGTAATTAAAGTTTAATAAATTATTTTTTCTGTTCGTTGACCCACTTTAAATTGTTCTATGCGGGCCCCTTCTGGTTCCGGTTTTATATTTACTTTCATTTTTTCTGGTCCGATGAAACGGACTTTTGGTCCCATTAAGAGAATAATGTTAGGCTTATGTAATAGTAAATGTTTTGGTTCTGTAGAGTTTGGTGCAAATAAGCGGCTGGTCCGATTATCCGGTGGTCCAATTAAACTGTACTATTTTTTCGCAGGCTTAGAAAATATTTTGCTGGGGCTGGAACTTTTAACTTTTTGTGCTGCATAAATCACTACGTTAGAGAAGTATGTCAGAAGTGAATTTTTTTTTTTTTGCATTATTTAAAGTAATCTTTTAAATCTCTAATGCTCATGCGTCAGAAGTAGGATCAGTATTTTGTTTAAGATTACTTTTCCTTAACAGAAGCTTTGAAAAGAAGAGGAACTAAACACTATCGCATCACGGAACGCATAAATAAAAGTTAAATAGTTTCCATACTTTCAGTCTGGACTTCGCAAATTGACGTTCAACTGAAAGAGACACAGAAAAGAAGAAACATATAAGTGAAATATTAACTCTATTGTAACAATGAAATGAAATTAAAACTTGAATGACATCACTGCTGACTGAAAGGCATTGGAGGCAAAGGCATTTTCCCACCCATTTTAAAAACGCACTTTTGCACGATGATTGGAAAAATTTTAGAAAATCAAGTTGATTTTCACAAACACTCTTTGCTAATGCGGAGTAACATTTTCCTCTTCCATTTGCTCCGGTTCCAATTATTTCTCTTCGTAATCTTGCCTTTCAATCAACACATTCCTTAACTGCTTTTCATCCGAAATATGAAATGACGAGAGGTACAATCCTGTTTAATGTGTAAAGCGAGTGTAAAATCCAATAATTAATTCTCATGTCTCGCAGTTTAGAAGTGCGCCGTATATCAGTGGAAGCTGTTTTTAGAATTCTTGCTTACAATTTGCCAGTCATATTGCATTATATGAGCATATTTTTCGTTTCTACAAGGAAATCCTCTTAAAATCATTTGAAACTAAAATCATTATGCGTTTATAATCTGTCAAGGTGAGACGTATGTTTTGATTTAGAGATGAACCTCAACTCTTTCATCATACTCATTTTAAATATTGTAATCCTTGACAGTTGTCAAAAGAATGACTGAAACACGTTTTGCTTTTAGAAATTTACATACAGTAAAATGTTACTCACATAAATCTCGAAATCAATATTATCAATATTAAATGAACATTTTGTTTTGTGTATACTTCATATTTTATTCCCCTTGTTCTATTTCAACCAATAGTTACAAATAGATAATTTTGTCTTTCGTATATTTTATCTGCTAACGAACATTTAAATTGAATTAAATGTTTAATATATATATCGGCTAGCAGACACGACAAGAGTGGTACACCTCAAAAAAGATTTGGAGTCGCTTAGCATAAAGCGCTCTTTACACATATCTTCTTAAACACACGACTGAACGTGGCGCATCCAACCACGCTCAAGAACGCGAGTAAAATCCTGGCGTTCAAGAATGTGTCGCAATAATGTACCACACTCTAAACCGCGCGCAAGAGCGCGTTCAGATGCGGGGCTTTCTTTGAAGTCCCATACAGAGTGGCGTAATTAATTTCAGAGACTATAACGTTCCACGTTTGCATTCACTGCACAATAAAATGTAATCCATTAAAGAAAAATCATTAGTAAATGAATTACAATAATATACACATAACACACTCATCACTTTGTGATTTCAGACATAAAACCGAGCAAAAGGTATTTTTTATTGCGGAAGCAACAGCCTGTAGAATTGTCCAATCATCCCTCGATGCTGATGAAATATTAGTGGAAAGTTTGTCTAAATTTCCTTGTATTTACGATGTGAGTAATAGACTGTACAAGAATCAAGTTGTGAAAGACAATGCATGGAAGGAAATAGCAGAATGTACGGAGATTGGAAATTACGCAACAATGTAACGAGTTCCTTTTTATTCAAATAAATTGTACTGCAGATAATATATAATTAATCGTTCTCCGGTACCTCTAATACAGCGCTTCTCAACCTTTCAGTATTTGCGACCCAATTTTCAATCATAATTTTCATCGCGCCCCTTCTCATACAATAACAAATGTATACAATAATTATGTACTTGAGCATTTTGACGCTAAATCTGCACTTGAACTTTAATTAAAACCCTTAAAAATTACCAAGAATTGGAAAATTTATTAATATTTGGCAATTATGAAAAACATTATAATTAGACAGGCCCAAGGGAGTCACTAATAATTATTAAACTTGTTTTTAATTTAGTATTTATTATAATACTATTATAACTTAATTATTAAATACATTGTGCAATACTGATACAATCTTATTTATAAGTGTATTATATTCCCCCCCCCCCCTCTATTGTTATCACGCGCCCCATAGGTTGAGAATCGCTGTTCTACTATACTTATGTAACAAAAAAAATTTTTCTTTGCTTACCTTGAAGTCACAGCCAGTTTTTCTTCAGGGGGGATAGATAGGGTACTGATATATGAAGAATTTGTTCTAACATCATCCTTTAAGAAGATCCCAAACATAATTAAACTGAGCGACGTTTAGTCTAAAAAATTCCCGGAACTTCTTGTCATCCTGTAGTAAATGATGAGTGGTAAGTTTTGCAAAAAAAATCTTCATTTTTCCTTCTTTTAAATAAGGTATGAACTTCAGCATTACCCTCAATCATCGTTTGTTCCAGTAGAATTTCTTCTTCAATTTCTTCAAGCATTAATAAGTGTAATAGAATATCACGGTCACTCCTTTTAAAAACATTTCACACACAACTGACGTTTCAAAAGAAACAGTCCATGTCATCTCAAAAGTACGCGTCAGCAGTACATGTCATCTCAGACGCTGGCTTCAGCTGCTTCTTAGGAGTTAGCGTTGTAATTTTTGGTACTATTTAGAACTATTACTTAATCTGTTATGTACGTTAAAATGAGTTTATTAATGCTGCTTCTTTTTTACATAAAATTGTATTAAAAAAAATCTGCTTTTCTTGACAAAATACATCAACAAACTTTAAAACTAATAAATTAATCTAGGACTAATCACCAAAAAAAGAAAGAACCATGCAGATTCAGTCTGGTAAACATCAGCGAGCTCAGTTTGCTGCAAAATGTCGTTTCCAGAACCGTTAGAATAACATATTTCAAGCTGTTTCGGAAATGAATCAGAACTTTCATCTATGATACCGATTGGTTCATTAACATGCGAGAGCGTATCAACTAAGAAATGACGCTTTGTTGCGATTAGTCACGTTTTCTGAAATAAAAAGGAAAGTACGCTGAAACTACATCCGAACGCGGAGGGTATCAGAAATAATTGGGAAAACCCTAAAAAGACAATACACAGTGGGTCAATCAATAAATGTGAAATCATTCAGGCGATGTTGCTCAATGATTTTGATTTTTTAAAAGTTTTGCCAGTCTATTTATTGTTATCTTGAGGCCCCAAAACAAGTGTTTAAAACTTTAATTCTTGAAACTTTTATTAGAGCCGTTTTTAAGTCACATTTTTAGTGGTTTTTCTTGAAAATACTGCTTTACATAAATCTTTAAGTTTTTTTATTTCTGAATATTTCAAAATGATTTAAAAACCATTTTATTCCGAAAGAAATTAAAAAAAAAATTTGCTTTCGGTTTCTTTTTTGATATATTTTTTGAAAAAATCGGAAATGGAGTTTGAAAATACCATTTTCAAGACGAAAACTTGCGTTTTTCACGTTAAAATTTTTAATGGAAGAAATTAAGACTCACTTGTAAATTTTTCCCCTGAATAGATATCTTTTGGTAGTTTCATCAGATGCAGTATGGAACATTTGGAGGCTTTCCTTTGTTTTGTATATTTAGCCAAACTTGGCATCTTGGTGTAGAAATGTTAACTTTGAGATTCAATGTCTAAAAAGGGACTGAATGAAATTTAATGAATTTTTGGAGGAATAATCTTCTTATAGATATAAATGTGTAGCAACGTTGTTATAAGTGATATCGATGTGGTTTTAGAAATACGGCACCTCGAAGTCAGCCAAAAAATCACATGTCTTTCCGCCTTTTTTGCACAACTAAATGTCATCATACTGCCTTATTTATTTTATTCAATGCTTCAAAAGGTAATTTCCAAGGTTAATAATATTACTTACAGCGACACATAAGCAAAAAAATCAACAATCAATGTTAAATTTCAAAAATGTTTGTTTCGTTGTTGTGAGCCAGCGCATAAGCATATTATGTCTTAACTAGCATTCTTTTATTGCTAAAGTTACTAAATGATTTAACGAAGAACAATTAGTCATGCAGTCTAATGTTTTTATTTTTCGAATATTAAAATTTTATGTCTGAAACTGCAACTTCAACTTATGCAGAGTTAACGTAAAAACTTTGTTTTTTTTTTTTTTCTATTTTGTTTACTTCTTGCGAAGAAGTGAACTAATGTATCGTGTTTTAATTTAATTACTACAACAACTAATTTATCTTTTTATTAAAAGCGCTAAGTCATTTTTTCTTAAACGAAGAAAAAAATCGAGTATTTTAAAGAGAATCCAATGGTAATTTATGTATTACTATTGTTTCCTTTTTAAATTGTTTTGTTTGTGTTTAAACAAGGTAGCGGGGAAGAAATGTTTTCACGTTGAACTCTGCATAAGTTAAAGTTAAAGTCGCAGTTTCAGATGCAAAATTTGAATATTCAAAAAATATAAACATTAGACTACATGACTAATTGTTCTTCGTCAAATCATTTAGTATGTTTAGCAATAAACGTATACTAGTTAAGACGTGATATGCTTATGTGCTGGCTCACAACAACGAAACAAACATTTTTGAAATTTAACATTTATTGTTGATTTTTTTGCTTATGTGTCGCTGTAAGTAAACCTATAAACCTTGGAAATTACCTTTTGAAACGTTGAAATAAAATAAATAAGGCAGTATGATGACATTTAGATGTGAAAACAAGGCGGAAAGACATGTGATTTTTGCCTGACTTCGAGGTGCCGTATTTCTAAAACCACATCGATATCACTTATAAAAACTTTTCTACATATTTATATTTATAAGATTATTCCCCTAAAATTTCATATCACTTATGAAAACTTTTCTACATATTTATATTGATAAGAAGATTATTCCCCTAAAATTTCATGGAATTTCATTATGTCCCTTTTTAAATTATTGAGTCTCAAAGTTAGCATTTCTACACCAAGATGCCAAGTTTGGGTAATTATACAAAATAAACAAAATAAAGGAAAGCCTCCAAATGTTCCATACTGCTTCTGACGAAACTACCAAAAGGTATATATCTATTCAGGGGAAAAATATACAGGTGAGTCTTAATTTCTTCCATTAAAAATGTTAACGTGAAAAACTTAAGTTTTCGTTTTGAAAATGGTATTTTCGAAACGTGCTTCATGCGGTTAAAATTTACTTATATTGCATAAGTATCAAATACTTGATGTGAATTGCGTTGTTTATAGTACTAAATTTAATTATTAAAATTTGGTTTTTTTATTAGTTCAGAATGAAGTAAAAGTTTCTGAGTAGGAAAAGGTAGCTATTTTCACTGAAAATTTCTGAGATTAAGTATTTTTTTTTTTCAATAGAAAACCTTAAAACCTATGCGTAGGCTGATACTTACCCTCTCATACTTGTCGGTTTTGTTTACTTCAAACAAATGAATACATTTTTCGAAGATACTTCTTAAAAAAATAGGGCCGTTGTATAAAACTAGTGTTTAGTGTTGGCTCAAATTCAATAGTTCATTTCTCTTCTCGAATTGATGTTTAGAGAATTTTCAAATTTAAGGAAATTACATTTTTTGTTGACATCTGAAGTTACAAAATTACAATAACAGTAACTAAATAGAATGCGCAAAAGATACAGAAATACAACCTCAAAATGCTTTACTATCAGAAGAGGATCATTTCAAATACCTAATTGCCCTAGTTTATTGCAAATTGATGTAGTAAAGCAAGAATAAAACTTCTATTTATTCTATTATTAACTTCTAGTCGTGAAATAATATCGCCAATAACACTAAACTGACACCGGATTTGTTTTCTCATTGTGGCCAAATGTGTCGCTAACTTGGCTATATGTCTCCCGGTTGGTCGCCAATGCATGACGCCACTTTGCATTCCGTTTTGTATTTTTCGTGTCCACCATTCATATATTTTCTCTATTTATTCTGATAATTCAGAGGAATATTAATGGCGTTCCAAAGAATACAATAATCAATCTGGTCGATTGTTTGAAAACAAAAAGACCATACTTCATAAAAATGAAAAACCTATCCTGATTTCGCATATTTGCATTCTTACCGAAGGTATCCTAAAAATCCATTGGATTCAGATTTCGTTGCTCCCTTATTAGTAGTTCAGCGCAGGTAGAGCATGAAACAACTGGTTTTTGATAATTAATAACAAGTACCAAGCCGGTAATTACCTTAAGAATCTTCATTTACATAACATTTGTGCGATGTCTTAGAACGTTCATCTTCATCCCCCTTGATTAATGGCACTTTACTGCTTCTGAACGCTCTTATTGAAAATGCACTTAATTATAATGAAGAACTTAGTTTAAACTTTTCAGTTTTGGCACTTCCACTTATAGTTGCGAAATGAAATAGCCGTGTGAGGAAATTTTACCTACACTTTAGTAAGGTTTGGTTGATGCTTTCATCCGGGCAGTCAAAATCTGATGGAATCATTCAATAAACCCGCCTATCAAACTATCAATTGCTATTAAAGGTTTACCTCGAAGTGGATGTACCCCGGGAAAAAAAAGAAGAAAGGTCGGGGATGTAACATATACGAGCATAAGCCACTGAAAGTAAAAAGTGGGGATAATCTTGTGTTAAAATTTTAAAAGTAGGGAGACGTTTGTGGTTAAAAAAAGTGGGAAATGGGGGGGGGGGGGGATGCCATTCCTTTTCGTTCCGCCACAGTCCTCACGTGATCATATTTTGCCCGAAAAAAGTAAAATATCTTGTTTTTTCGTTTGGATGGCAGTCTTGCCAACCTAGAAAGTCAAAAAGCCAGATTTTTTTTCGACAACGCGTCAATACATTATAAGCAAAAAAAAAAATCATAGAAATTAACTCGTGTATTCTCATTCATATGCACGCGCATTTAACTTATATATCTCGCATTTTATGGTTGAATTTTTTTTGCTGCTTATAATGTTATGTCGTGTTGCGAAAAAATCTTAGGCTTTCTGGCTTCCGAGGTTGTCAAGTCTGGATCGTGAATACTGATTTATTTCGTTCAATAACAAAAATTTTTTTGGTAAGTTTTTGTAGGCAGAACCCCCTTTTTAATGCTATAAAATAAGCTTTCCGAATTATAGAGAAGTTATTTTCATTATGAATATTTGTTTTATAAAAATTCTAAATTTAAATATAATTAAAACTTCGTCTGAAATGTGTAGTTGTTTATGATTTTATTCTTAATTTCTACACAGTTTGAGAGACTTCCATTAAACGAGCACCTCTTTAACAATGGACGCAACAATGCTTATGTAGGTACTCTACGAAATGATTTTTTTGTGACCTGTGTTTGATTGATTTGATTTTCTTCTAAATAATGCTCAATAGATTTTGATATCTTACAAGTAATGTGAATATATAGTAAACTACAATATCATACCATACTGGGTACATTGTTAGCTTTTTGATGTTTTTTATAAAAACATGTTTTATTTTCATGTAGAAAAATTCTGTTCTGTAGAAAAAAGGAAAGAAAGAACAACTATTTGATATCAAACTTAGGTGCCTGAAAATCTTAGAAGAGATTTTTCTCAATTATTTGAAATTTATTTAATTTATATTTTATTGTGAAATAGCGTTAAAAATACTGTTTAATCCATAAAAAACACATATTTTTCTTTTTTTCTACGTTAAAAAAAAGCATGATTTCTTAGGACATGTAACGCTGTTGCAAAACACGATATCTCAGAATTAAACAAATATATTGTATTTTTTAAAATTTGATTATAATGAAAGTTGTTGAGAATCTGTTCTCGTGATTCACTTGAGCCATGTCATAAATCGTGTCTGATGCAACCAGTCAACCTTGGTCTGACAATCAGAAGAAGACTCACTTGAAACTCGGGATTTCATGAAACGAGGTTGGAGCCTTTTCCAGACACGCTCCTTCAAAATGCCCGAAATAATATTTTTCAGTCTAATTTTTAATTTAGTTGTTGTTCTGTGTTTAATTGTTAAATAAAATTAATTAAAAGGCAAACAAGGACTTAATTTGGTACATTCACCTTTGACTTGGCTATTCATCACTACACCGATACTATTTTGTTCTCGAGTCAAGAATTCAAATGAATACCCTTTTTTCATAAAAGTAACTGCTCCAGGGAATGAACCATTCATATCGTCAGAGTTAAATTACATGTAGAACTTGATAAGAGAAAATATTAACCAAAAAAAAAAAAAAAAAAAACCGTCTATAATCATGAAAGAAGTCTAGTCCTTGGTGAAAGTTATTTTTATCATAATTAAATTTACAAAATAGCAATATATACTTATGGTAATACTGAGATATCGTGTTTTGCAGAGTAATTCTTTTAAAGTCTTTTTTGATGTAAAAATATAAATAAATAAAAATGTTATGGATAACTCAGGGTTTTCTATGTAGTGAGATCAATAGGATATGAATTAAATACCATTTCAAACAAATAAGAAAAATCTCTCCAAAACCTTTTATGACCTGAAGGTATTCAAGCACCTTATTAAAGGTAAATAGCCGGAAAATGTAGAAAGCATAGTCACTCCATTCTAATGAATGAATGTACCAATACGAATCGATGTTAACAGAAATAAAGTTAATTTAAAATTTGCATAAATTTCCAATTGTTTGGAGCACTTGGAAAGACCCGATTGTTTATGTTATCACCTTCAAAATAAACATTTCAATCCGATTCAAATTTTCATGCGTTACAGCAAGTATATGAACGTTACTAGTAGGATTATGTTTAAATCACATATTTTGAAAAGAATAACAGGAACAAAAAGAGTGAAAAATTGTTTTGAAGCATAACGCCTTCCGAAACTGGCATCAATTAAATATCAATAACATTCATTTGTGTAAATACTTTTAAAAATCGAAGTATAACTGAGAAAAATGCATGAAAGTGGTGCGCCTGGATTGTGCATAAAAGGTCTCAGAAATATTTTTTAGAAAACTTTATATTATGTTTCAGTTTTGGACGCTGAAACTTGTTTAAAGACGATTCGAAATGTTCATGAACAAAGAATGAAAATGTTTAGTTTTAACTGCTTGATGACTACTTTTGTTAGCAGAAAAATCTTTAGTAACTCTTTTTTTTAATAATTCTAATTTAACCTGTAAGATATGCCACATATTAAGTATTTGTTTATTTTGAAGTTACTGATTCTCATCAAAAATGCGCAATGTTTTGAGATTATTGAAATAAAATTTTAGAAGATTATTCTCCAAAAGATTCAGAGAATCTCTAAATTATTTATTCATATCTGTACGAAAGACGTTGCAGTACAAAATGCAACTAGTATCAATTGAAAAATGTACTTGCGAAGAATATGATGAATAAAATTCAGCTGATTAAGTATAATATACGGTTTTGTCAAAGTGATTCGATTTGCTTTAGTGTTGTAAATGAAAAAGTCTGGAAAGCGATTGAAGTCGGAAAGAGGAAATAAAAAGGTGAATGTGCTCAGGAAGATTTTTCCATCGCAAGAAGTATCTGTATCAGTAATGAAGTGCAGGTCTGTCTCTCGAGTTGACAAAAAGTACTTTAGTTATCTTTTCCGGCATTCCCCGTCTAATTACTCTGACTGTGGAATAAGCGTTGCGCCATCCCATTTTCAAGGTTCACTTGCTTCAGTCACACACAAGAAAAGGGAATCAGCCGAGGAGAAAATCTTCTTCTTTTCCCTGCTCTGTTTGTTTCCCTCCACAGTCGGAAGCTTGTTTTCCCGTTTTATTGGCTCGATTCATTTACTCCAACTAACTGAAATCAGCAATCGTGTGTGGTTGCCCATAGCAAACGGGATGACTTCTGCTCCGACCCGATCCTTGCTCATTTTCCTTTTTTCTTTTGCACGCTCATTTGTATTTAAGTGTTGCTAACGATCCACGCTCTAATGCGTGGTTTAATGATTAGAATTGTTTTTCACAGCTTTAGGTAAATGATTCATCGTTTGGGCGGCCCATTTTGTTTTTTAGGGATTCTGCTATGGTCGCCGTTCCAGGTAACTACACTAAGTCCAAAACTTCACTTTTCAAAGATTGATACGAAAAATAGTAAAATTATTTTTAAGACCTTTCTTAACCGTCGGGAGTACGTCTGCTTGCTGTAAAGACACTTTTACAGTAGGTTTACTGATGCAACGCTTAAATAGTATGAATGTTTATATCATGAAAAAACTCATTGTAAATTTTAATTCACTCCTGTAGTCCATCACTTTTTTTTTCTTTTCTTGTTGTGCAGACTAAGGGAGTTCTGCCAGAACGTACATGATATAGGTGAATTCCAGCTAACTTTAAACCAATTAGAAAAAATCATTTAAAATATTTCCTTAAGTATCATACATTGGAAAGTTTGTAACTGCACAAGTTTTGGAAGAACTGAAAATGCCCCGAAAAACCAGACATTGAGCGGTATAAGCCAAGTCAGCTTCCCAATACATATTTCAGCTCGCAGACTATTTGCATTTCCTGCAGATGAACTTCATTTTTTAAATGCGTACCTATAATGTGTCAAATTCCTTTTGTATGAATTGAAGTTACATCTTATATAAATTTAGTGCTTAAAATTCTTAGTCAAAGTGATTTTTCTAAACGTAGGAACTGAGACTTTCACGGACATCCACCATACCACACATAATACTTTCCAGCCTTGTAGGCCGTGGTTCAACCAAGATACTTCTGGCTGACGTTTCTCCTGACATGTTTCAGGCTTCTTCAGAATGATAAACTTCACTCTGAACATTCCCTCTCTTCACTCTGAAGAAGCCTGAAACATGTTAGGCGAAGCGTCAGCAAGAAATATCTAGATTGGACCACGGCCTATAAGCCAGGAAAATACTATGTTTGATGTTTTTTAAATTTTATAACTATAAAAATACGATTATAGTTTATAATTATAAGATTAATATTAACTATTAAAACACATTGAATGTGACTTTTGTGATTTCATTATAGTTTACAAAAAGAAAAGATATTACAGATGATCTATTGATTTAACATTCAGTGCAGAAATAGCATGCCTGTCGTAGAATGTAAGATCCGTTATATTCAGTAACGTCTGTCAAAAGATATATTTAATTTTTTTATAACAGCAAAATATGACTGAGGTTTTATTTGAAGGTTCTGATAAATTGCCCTCCTGTCTTGTAATGCTATTTTTTAAATTACTTGAACAAATGTACACGATATATTCGCAGCTTTTTACAACTAAACAACTACAACAATTACAAATGATTTTCCATTTTATGCAACATATTGTTGCGACTCCTACTTAAAGTGAATGCTCCCATCTTTTTCAACATACAATATTTATTTCTCAAGACAAATACACTAGATATATAAATTGAAGGAAATATTTACAAAGAATCATGAGGCGATAAGGCATGCAGCCTTCTGATAGGAAGGTTGTGTAAAGACTACTTCTAAGGGGTTCTCACCTTCTGTGGTATTGTGATTGGTCCTCTCTTATTGGACAGTTTTCAGTTTTCACGTGAACACAGTATAGTGAACACGTGCATATGTCGTGATTGTGTGGATGTTTTTCATTGCGGATATTTTTTGTAGAACTCCAACTGATTGCCACTGCAATATCAAAGAATTTTATTTTTTGCTACCTCAAAAAACATAACGTAAATTTTCAAATAGGTACTGTTTAATCCTTAGCATTAGTTTTATTAGGAGAAAATTTTTTTTGATGTTGAAACATTAGTATGACTCTCATATGTTTTGCATTCATTTTTATGTATGTATGTAGCGACCGTTACTATGGAAACCGCCTATATTAACACTCCTTTAGTTGCACTATATCTAACAGATAAAGATAGTAAAATTTATTGTAAAGCCCCCCCCTCTCACTCTTACAGTAAGTTAACTGATGCAACTTTTAAATTGTAATAATGTTTATACCAGTGGTCCCAACCTTTACCTCGCTACCCCATTTTTACCAAATAAGCAACCCGCTACCGTATATATGTGTAAACACACCCACACTTTTATAGAAGTATTTTGACACAAAAACGATGAGTTAAATTACTATCCCGCTGAATCCAAGGCCACTGTAAATGTGCTTATTTTTTTAGTGTCATAGGACACTGTAAAATAAACAAACTTACAGTAGGGTTGGACTGAAAAATTGGATTTTTAATTTAGCACTTTTTTTTTAAAATGTCCACTCTAACTAAATATATAATGCTTGTAATAGAACTAACTTTTTACACACGTGGACCCTAATGGAAAGTAGTGCTCATTAATGTTTGGTGGTAATCCGATGCAGATAGCTTAATCCCAATAGCTTAAATGAACTTTTATCTCATTACACATTACTGCTCTCAAGAAATAATGGAAAGCAATGTAATGAAAAAGGCACTGCTTATTTTTGTAATTTGTGTACTTTTAATATTTTTGTATATTATTAGAATTTCTTCAAATTCTGTATATCATTTGAATATTCGTCAATTTCTTCCTTTTAAATATTTTTGATGCATTTTATTCTGGTTAGGCATGAAGAAAATTGTATTTCACTCGACAATTTATGCCTCCAAGTTCAGCATAAAATACTTAAAAACGATATTTAGCGTAAGAAAGAGTTATTTTGTCTATGTTGTAAAGTTTTTTTAATATAAAATTAGAAATTACATAGCGACCCCATGAGAAGTGCCTTGCGATCCCGTTTGGGATCGCAATCCCTGGTTTATATCATGAAATAGCTCTTCGTAAATTTTAATTCACTCCAGTAGTCTATCATTTTTTTTCGTTTTGTGTACACTTAGGGACTTCTCCCAGAACGTACATGTTATATTAACATTCAGTTAGTCGCGCTATATTTGACAGATAAAAAAATAATAAAAGTTATCGAACCCCTCACTCTTATAGTAAGTTTACTTGCGCAACTTTTAAATTATATGAATGTTAGATTATGAACGCATCGTAAATTTTAATTCATTTAAGTTGTTCATCAAAATGTTTTTGCGCACTTAGTGCTTTTTACCAGAACGCTGACGGTACATTAACACTCTATAAGTCGCGGTATACCCGACAAATACATATTTTATTCTTCAATATCTGAGTAGTACTGTGTATGACAGAAAATTCTGTTCTGATATCTTCCCACTCCTTTAGGATATAATTATTGTGTGGTTCCGTGTTCTTTGGAAAGTCTATTGCTACAGGTTAGCTCTGAACTTTAACGTGACGATTATAAGAATTTTTTACTTTATATTTTTCTTGTATTGTTTATCTTGTACATAGTACATTAATTACAGCATTTCTTCCTTATTTAAAAAATATATACCTTATTTTACCAAGTTAAAATTATAAATGCATCCTTAAGCTACTACGCGGCTATCCTTTTTTTCTACAATGCATGCAAGTTCTTTACTCTGATCTAAATTATATAAAACTAATTATACATTTCTTTTTCTTCCCTGACCTACTAGTAAAGTAGTTTCGAGAAAATAATATTTCATTTTGTCTCATAATTATTTTTAATTTAATTATTATTTATTAAGAGTTAATTAAGATGTGTCTGAGATATAAAGTGTGACCACATTTGTATGAAAACGAAAAAAAAGCACTCTACTAACGGAGTCTTAAATACAAGCTCACGCGAGCACAGCAGCGTTGTCCACTGACAAAATTGCTTCAAGATAGATTAACAGTAAAATTTCAATTTCAGTCGAGCATTGTTTCTGAATCAAGTGAACTTGCACCTTTTTTGATACAATATGTTTAAAGTTTTTTTTTTTGTAAGTTTCGCTTCACGAAATGTAATGAATATAATATATGTGTAGTTCAAAATCTGTATATTTTTCGTTATTTTTTTCGCAATTCATGGTGGTTGTATGCACGTAGTTTTGTTTTCCGCGCCAAACAATGATTGCAGCATGCAATTTCTTCTCCCACATCTCTATACTTTCATTGTTAAGGAGTTTTAAAGTTGTTCGAAATATATTCTAAAAACAGTAGTATTTATTTCCAAGCTGCACCTTTAACGCTTATTTGAGGAAAACCTATCAAAACATTTGGGGGAGGGGGGGGGAGATGACATTTTCCGTTGTTATGCTGTCCCATTGAAACCGTGCATTTTTCCGTTATAAAAAGTAGCCTCTGTCATTCTCTGACCTCTAAACTACCACAATGCAAAAAATCATGTCGATCTCCTTGCTGTGTGAAAAAACAAAAACAATTCTATACCACAGGAACTGTAAATTTTTCCTGGAAAAAAAAGTAGCCTATGTGCTTTTCATTGAGTAAAAATAAATTATTCCGGACTGGGACTCGAACCCAGGTACCTCCGTTACGAACCGAGAGCTCTACCACTTAAGCTATGAGGTCGATATCGATTTATTTACAATTTCATTTATAACTGCTGAGTCACACCGTCTATCTTACGATAATGCACCAGTTTTACATAAAGATATCCCACGAGAACAGTACATTTTTTTCGGGATAAAAAGTAGCATATGTGCTACTCTAGCTATAAGCTATCTCTGTGCCAATGCTTTATGTTTTATTATAAATTATGTATTATAAATGAATATAAATTATGTATTATAAATATATGTATTATAAATTTGAATTTGGGTGTTACGAAAAAGTAGGCTCGTATAGTTAAAATGAACATTTGTTATAAAATAATTGAATAAAACATAAAGCAAATTTCAAAAAGTATTATGTGACTTACGTCGTTTTTCCAGTGGACTCTTCGTATATATATATATATATATATTATTTTAATCGAGCCAAATTTTAAAACTTTGTGAGTAAAAAGCAAATAAAAAGCAATCATTTACGAAACATTAATTGAATAAGGTCCATGCCAAGAGAAAAAGAAACAAAAACTAATATATTTTTCTTGTCCTTATGGATGCCAGAACACAAATCTTTTCTATTTGATTGAAAATGCTTGAAAGGAACTTTTAAAAGTTTATTTTACACCCGAGATAAATGAAATTTCTCTTTCAAATTTCCGAAATCATTGTTTGGGTGCAAAAAAATGAGTTCCGCTTAAAGAAATGTTCGCTTTTCGATTCTCATTACAAGTGCTTGATAACGCTGCATTTTTTTTTTTTTGGGGGGGGGGGGGGTAAGGCGGGAACCGTTGCTCCAGAGTGACACGAGATGAATGGCAATGATCAGCGCCGAAGACAAACAGTCGCATAATTCCCGCCGAATGGATTTCCCCCGACAAGACGAGAACAAATGCAAATCATATCTTAAGGAAGTGGAGTCGACTTCATTTAAATTGAAATGTCGTTTTTTCCTCCCCAAGAATAGATGGAACCAATTCTGGGGAATGAGGATAGAAAGTCATCTATTTCTCTCAAATGAAATGCTCCTTCCTGGAAAATCCGTTTGCTAGAATCTATCGCTGTTCTTAGTGAAACGAAAGGCTAATCGAAGTGAACACCTTTTTACCAGATAAAATGGCCACTACACGTTATTGGAAAATGTTAAAATCCAGTTCAAAATGTAACTACCCACTTTCTCCTTTCCCACGGAGGCGTAAAAAAGTTTAGTAGAAGAAACAGCTTTTTTAAACTTTGAAAATAAGTACGATTTCAACGTACGGAAGAGAAAATGAAGTTTCCTTCTTCAAATAATAATAATAAAAGAACGTTAGTACTTGCAATAGTTTCGTTCAAGTATCATTTATGGGGGTCAGGACAGGAGGGAGACTGGTTTTACTAATAAGATTTATTTGTGTGTGTGTATAAGCATATTGTTTTCGAAATGGCAATATGCATTGAATTTATCCCTTCCTGAAAACATCTGAAATGGTTTAGCTGTGTATATTTATTAACACATTTCCTAGAAAAGCTTTAGCGACACTCTTTACTACTGCTATTTATTTATTTTTTTATTTAATCGTTTGCATTGCTTTATTTATATCTGTGCCAGTAATGCGTATTGATCATTAACCTAAGCAGACCTAGTGCATTTCCCGGAAACTGGCTTCTAGTCTTACAAGTTGTACTCCAGTCGGCAGAGGCCATTTCCTCATGAGAATCCTGACCTTTAGTTTCTTCACTGGAAGATGAAGCACTTGGACTCTGACGGTGCGAAACTACACTAGGAATTTAATTTAGTCGAACGTATCCAAGCAAAATAGATACTCAAGGAATCTTTAAAATGACGCATAATGATTCGGCATGGGCGCAGACTGTTTCCTGCATCTTCAGCATACTGACATGGGGGGTTTGAACCCACAATCTTGGGCGTCTCATTTGTTTCATGTTTATGATTTTTACACTTGAATTTTTCTGCTGGACAATACTTCAATTCAACGCTCAACTTTCAAATCAACGCTTAAATTACTTGGCACGAACAGTGCATTACTTTTAAATTTTTCCGATTTCAATCGGATATAAACAAGATAGAGGGAATCTGGAGCATTCTTAAACAATAATTTTATCAAAATGGTAAGAAGTTAATTGGGGGAGGGGGGAGGACTGGCTAGATTTGGATCAGAAAAGATACATATAATATGATTTTATCAGTGGACCAGAGTATTTCACGTTACTAAGTTTAATTACTTAATTACGAAATTCTATGATTGTTATTAACTGTAATGGAAATATTAATTTTAAATAATTAATCGTAAGTATAGGTAAAACATAACTCGTGTATTTTCATCCTTTGTTAAAACTATTAATTTAAAATATTTCAACATTATTTTGTTAAAACTGCAGTTTTTAATGTGTATGAAAATGACTCGTAATAATCACTAGGTTAACTTTTATTTGACAAGTTATCGAGCCTTAACTCTTAGCGGCTCCACAGTAACTTTTTAATTGATACCATTTATAGAAAGAAAAATTCAAAGCTCAGTTTCAGTTGCTGATCGTACAGAAAACTTGATTTTGTTTTAAGCATTCTTAATTTTTAGTTGAAGTAAACTAAAAGAATGCAGTTTATTTTCCCTTTGTAGTATTAAACTCATTTAATGCGCTTCTATAAAATGGTCAACTAGTATAAACAGCAAAATTTTGATTGTGAATATCTACAAAAATTTCCCTCTGAAAAGATAAACTACCTTGGGAAGTTTCATAAAGTGAAAATGTTGAAAATATGCGAAATCTTTAAAAAAATAAAGTAATGAAATATATAAACATTTATTTTTGTAAGTGCATTATTCCTTTGTGCTCTTACAGAACTACTATTAAGGAATCACAACTGGTTTTTATGATAAATGATTTTCATCCTTCTGTGTTCGCAAGAAATCATAAAGCTTGATTTTCTTGTTTTTAGTGCTCGAACTGTTAGTAACTAGTCTCTAGTCATGTTTTAACGTCGTAATTATTTAAACTGTGGGTTTAAAAGTTTCTAGATTGTTTTAAGAGAAAAAGAAAAGATAAAAGTAAAAGGAATATATAGTGAAAAATAAAAGAAGCATATGCAAGGAACGAACATAGAAATATTTTATGTTTAACTCTAATAAAGAATTCATTATAAATATTTTTTAAATACTTCAAATTGACGTTTTGGTTTTCTGTAATTTCCTTCTTAGTTGTTTTCATTTTCTACTCGAAGCAGTGAAAAATTTGCAACTCTCTCTCTAGCTCTTTTATTTATTTTTTCAGGCTGACATAAAGTAGCCAGTCTAATAAAAAAATGAACATTACGCACACAAAAAACAAAGGTTGAGAATGAGACAACAAATAGTGCTATTCAAAATAATAAAAATCAAAGTTCGTATTTTAAAAATAAAATGCGAACTTCTATAAATTAAAAGTAAACCGAACCAAAATAATGACATCCCTGCTTCTAAAATAAAATTTGAACCAAAATATATAAATGTATTCATTTTTATCAGAGCGATGTGGTCCAGAATAAACCAAAATGGCGGATGCGCCGATTCTTCTACTAGATGCCTCCAGTCGTGACCTTCGAGAGGAGAGTCTCGAAGGTCACGGCTAGGAGGCCCTCCGCAAGACTCTAGAGCCGGCTTTTAACACTCGGCGTAATAACTTGTGCAGCTCTCCATGCTGCATAGCAATCGTCCGCCAGTGAAGGACGCTGTTTACGTAAATGAGGAGTATCTACGCTACAACTAATAATAAAATTCCTTATATGGTAAAAATATAGAGTTCATCTGTGCTAAAAATGAACTAGAAGAATCAAATCGCGAATTTTAAATGAAGCGGAACAAACGTGAATCACGCCCATTCACAACTTACCAGTGCGGCGAATTTTCCGTGTTTTATCCATAAATCATAAAAGGGGCAAGTTAATTGATAGTGATACATTTTGGACACAAAATACGTAAAATGCACATGACACTAAAACATAAGTATACTACTGTGTTTCCACATGAGTTATGCCACGTTTTACACGTGCTTCTCTGCGTGAACTCTTTCATTCAATAAAATCTGTGGCGCCATCTTTTGACAGATTTTGTTACACCAGTTGTTTGCTGGACGCTCTTAAGAGGTAGAGCCGCATGCAGAAGAAGTACGTAGCTGCAGGCTTATACATATTTCAGCAACTTATTTAAGTACTAAAAAAAAAAAGAATTTAAATGACGTTTTACATGAAGAAATGCAGAGTAAAGTATAACAACAAACCTACCTTTGTTAGACGAGCTTGGACAAAACTATTCTGATGATTTCAGAAATTATTTAAAAATACATAAGTCTTGGATTAATAATAACTTTGATAAAATCTGAAATCAACATCAGCAGAAGAAACCACGCGCTAACTGTCAGTTACTTATTTTATTTTTATTTTTTCAGGCACCACGTAGGCTTTGAATTTTTGTTTCAAAAGCACTCGCGATTCGATTTCATAAGAAATACATAATGATCCTAATTTATCTCAAGCCTGATTTAAAAACATTTATTGCTGTATTCTTTGTTTTTTATCTTCAAAAGAAAAAACAATTCTTTATATAAAGTTGAAAATTCATAGAAATTCTTTTCTCCACCAAACGGGAATCTGCCATATCTAAGTTCCCTCGCCCCTAATTTTACTCGAAACGCTAAAATGAATGAAAAGGAATAACAGCTTATTAAAAATTCATTCTAACCGTCTGCTTCTGAAAAGGAAAATAATTTCAATTAAAAAAAAATATATATATATAGTACGGAAAATTTCACATTCAAGTTTATCATTTGCTTCACTCTAAATAAGTATAATGTAAATGGATTCGAATTTGCAAAGAAACAAATTTTACATAGCTTGTACTATGGACTTCAGTGCGCCGTATAGGACAAAAATTCAGATATTTGAAACGAAAATTCTTGGAAACAAAGAATATTTCCGTCGATTTTTTTAAAAAAAATTTCTGATCTTTTATGTATGAACTTTTTAATGGGGGGGGGGGGGATAAAATTCCAATTAAAGTAAAATGCAATACATTGAAGGAAAGCCATTAAGAAATAAGGTTACAATCGTATGCATACGGGGATTTTTTTGTGCCAACGATAGTAAATATTCGTAAAGAACGTGTTTGAAGTTTTGTTCTGCGACAAGCAAAAAAGAGTGTTGAATCAATTTATTTTTTGAAATTGTTGAGAACAAAAATCAAACGATTTTGCGGCCTTTTGAAAGAATTTCTTTTACGCGGATTGCCAGGGTAAGCGTTTAATTAGTTTTTGATCAAACGAGAAATATTTTTTTAGCGTACAATTATTTGAAATCATTTGTTTCCCCAAAACGAGTGATTTTTTTATCGCCATTTGCATGCTTTTGATAAGTGAATACCTTTTTTTATATTTTGTTTTCTTCTAATAAATATGTCGTTTATTTCTCCGTTCTTGTCTCCACTCCTGAAGAGGGTTCTTTCGTTGCGAACTAATAGAGATTTTAATCTTTTGTATCCGTCAGAAATATTTTTATCATTTTTTTAGACATTTGAGGACTTAAATAAATGCAAAACGCATATCAGTTCTCTCTGAAGTGCTCATTATATTGATGTTTCGAAAAGGGGGGGGGGGGACAAATAGCAGTTTTCTAGGATGCTTGAAGAAAGTATTGAAATACATTTTTAGGCCCGAGTCACTTAGAAGCAAAGGGACTGGAGGAGGAAGTGCTTAAAAAAATATGTATAAAATATACAAGTTCAAAACATCAAAGCTGGATATGCGGTACTTATCCAACAGAAAGGGGAGACCGGATATCCAGCAAAATTTGTATCCGATGCGTCACTAATCCTCACTTTGGTACAGTTGGGAGAAAACAAAAGAAACGCTCCTTCTCATTTGAACACTATTTACACTTAGAGACACATTGAAATACGACAATTTATCTTACTTATAAGTCGCTTAACTGTCTCTTTGTCGCCGATAGCTTTTCCGAATTTCTTACTCCGAGAAAACTGCATCGTGCTGTCATCTACACAATTGTTTCTATAATGAAAACGACTAATAATCAAAACATTTTTCTAGCATTTTGAGTGAGGCATCGCTAGATTGGCAATCTCCGTTAAAAATTAATTTAAACGCGAATTTAATTTAATCCTTCTTTCTTTGTTTTAATTTATTTGTCGTCTGCGCTTTTTGTTTATATTAAAGTGGCAGAGCTCTTTTTTCCAGTTTCGTTAAAACTTATTGTTTTGATGATGATTATGTTTGACATAAATAAATATTTTTCACAAACAATTCGATTGTATAGTAAATAATATTTTTATTTTACAGATTATTATAACTTAGATATTTTTTCTTCGGTAAGAATATTCTCTTCCGAAATTATTATATGCTTATTATTTATTCATTAAACTTTACTGTTCTACCCGTTAAATATTTTTTTGATTAGATGTGCATTTCCGGTTACTGGGAGGATTGCATATTTATAATATCTAGAACAGCGGTCATTTCGTATGGCCACGGGGCTTACTAGTCAGGTATAACGTGCAATATAAAATGCCAACTGAAAAAGAAATGGACGGCTGTGGAAATGGATTCCCTTAGACAATCATGTAGGGTATTAAAAATGGAAAGAATAAAAGAAATGAGGAATAAAGGGAACCATATTGGATGATCTTAAAAAAAAAAAAAAAGCAATTAATCTGGTATGGTCATGTTAGAGGAACGAGCGATAAGACTGCTTAAAATCACTTTTAATTATAAAAAGAAATCCAATAAGGAAACGAGAAAGTCCAAGAAAGACTGATGGACGATGTTGAAAAGGTGATGAGGAAACGGGGTCTGGATGAGGAGTGGATCCTTGACCGGAAGAGCTGAAATAGATTCCTTGTGGAGTTTTCGGAAGGCAAATAATACGCCGTGAACCGATATTACATACATAAAATGCCAGCCGTAATTTTTTTTAACGATTCATCATCATATTAAAATGAATATAAATTTTAAAAGTTCAAGTGGTTGTTGTTATGTCCTCGCTCGTGGCGAGGCAGAATGGAAACGCTGCTCCCGGAACCCCATTTGCTCCCGAGGGCTTGCACTCGGGGGCATCTAAAAATACGATAGGCCAGAAAATGGCAGGTGCGGGGGGTTTCTGGGAGCACTGCTCCTGAGTCTAACGGGGCCCTTGTAGGCATGTGTCCGATTTCCGCCCCTTTTAAAGGTCTCTTAATTTTTTGAACCAGCTCCCAGAGGAGAGACCGTCACCTGGGATTGGCACCCCCAGAGGTATCGTTTCACTTGGAGGACATTGGAGCCACGACCTATTTAACGTGCACCAGCTCCCTTTAGCGTACACGGACCGCAGCAACCAGCCGCGAGAGGTTGTCCCCCTCCCAAAATTCTGGCCTTAGTCAGGAAGCTTCACCTTTGGTGTTCTGCGGGAACCGAGGAGCTTCTACCGACTGGTCCACTGCGGGACAATTCAAGTGGTTAACCCCCATTTTTAATTGCGGGTTTGCAATCAGCATATAAATTTAACCTTGTCTATCAATTTTTGTGTCATTATTGGTTCAACCGTTGCTTCACAATTAAATTAAGAAAATCCAACTTTTCTGATATCTTCGCTTATAATCTCCAAACTAACACAATTACGGCAGTTTTTAAAACTTTTTTATGTGAAACTATGAACAAACCCAACAATAAAAGCATATTTTTGATTTGGGCACACTGAATTAAATTATGTTGTCAGAATTATGGTGTTCCTTTCAACTGTTTGAAGTTAGTGCTCATTTTAATATATATGCGACCCCTTGTCGAAATTTTATTTCAATAATTTGAAAGAAGACTGCAATCAATGTCGATTAACACCTATCTTCTTTTCTGGAGCGCATGATGGCTGAGTAATTAGAAGGGCTTCGTTTACCCCCCCACACTGTACTTCTCTCCCCAAAGTAAAAATCCTGTGTGCTCTATTACAAAGGAACGTGATAGGCAAAATTGAGAATGTGGAATTAACCAGTAGCTGTTGTTGGCTAGTCCTCACGCCATGCGTGGAAGAGAGTGTGTGGTGCACGTTTTAGCGTACACCGCCATAGAGCAAACAGCCGCGAGAGGTTGTCACCCTCCCAAGCACTAACCTCTGTCATTGTTGCTGCACTTCGGGTGTTCGGCGGGAACCGAGCTTCTACCGTTACCGTTACTCAAAATCTTTCGTTGTCACATTCCTTCGCATCTCGCCCGACTATAGATGTACATCTCAAAACGAAAAAAAAAAAAAAAAAAAAAAACAGCGCAGGATTAAATTGAGGGTTTAAGTTGTTCTAAATTTAATGTATTTAGGTGACTGCAAGCATACCGCTGAAAACATACGTTTATGATAAGTTTTGATTTGTGGCTGGTTTTTGTAGTCTTCTAAATGATTAGAATTAGTTTTAAAATTTGTAAATATATGTCTTCGGGAGATATACCTTATTTAAAGACCTTATTTAAGTGAGGACTAGCCAACAACATCAACTAGTTACCTCTCCGTTCTCAATTTTGCCCATCACATTCCTTGCACACAGGATTTTTACTTTAGGGAGAGAAGTACAGTGTGTGTGTGTGTGTGGGGGGGGGGGGGGGGGTAAACGAAGCCCTTATATGGGTGATTTTCCAAATGATTGACAGTTTGATGTCCGCAGTATATAATCTGAATTTTATGTCGATAAAACTGTTATTCTTCCATTGTAAGAACCTGCAGGGAAGCATAATTTCATACTTACTTCAATGCATTCATTACATTTTCCCCAAGTTGTTAAATAGTAGGCTTCATCTAATACTTTAGTTGGAAAGTAATGGAAAGTTGCGTGTATGGAGCAAAAAATTCACAGAACCAGTGTCTTTTTTTTACTATTCCAATTAACTTTTTTATTCAATATGATTTAAAACATGAAATAATGTGTTTACTTGACAAAAAGGCAAGTGATTTTACTGAAATGTGTATCTAATATTTTAAAATAAAAAAAAATGCTTTTGTCCGGAGATGCAGCTTATGAGTTACTTTGAGAAAGTTCCTGTCATTTAACTTTCAAAATATTTAAGTATTGTAATTATTTTCTGTGGTAGGGAAGCTTCGTATGTTTCTTATAACCTCGTACCATCTAGAATGGGTTAAATTTATTCCTTTACTGTTCTATAGTGGAACATACAATTCAACATGAGTATTTTTATAACTTCTCAGGAGGGTTACCCATTTATTTCCCAATATTTTTTACAGCTGAAAAATAAGCTATTCAACAATAGTGTATTTCTTGTAGAGGAATCAATCGGTGCAATAAAATTTTCAGGAACACAGTCGGCGTTTTTTTAGTGAAGAATTTCTTAATAAATCTCATGAGTGTTACTTGGAAAGAGAAGGAAGTTACAATCATGATTAAAAACAACCAAATAATAAATAAATCTGCAAATACACGTATTTTATGAGATTTAACTCAAGCTGATATTAGTTTTTTTATTTAAGGATATATTTTATTATTATTATAATACATATATATATATATATATATATATATATATTAAGAGACACCCTGATACAAAATTTTAACGTTGGCAGATATGATTTCTGTGTGTTTTGTTTAAGATACGTTTTATTCTTAATCGGTAAACAAAGAAAAACTTCTTGTAACACCCTCCCCCCCCAAAAAAAATAAGTAAAAAAAATATTTGTTCGGGTATGCCAGTTGTTACTTTATGTAAATAAGTTACAACTGCTATAAACTATTATCTTCACTTTATTTAAAGATATGGTTTGCAGAATGAAAACTATTCATTTCGGTATTTTTACTGCCTACATTAAAGCTGATATTAATATTTTATTAGTTCTGTCTAAAATTATCTATTTCTGGATCAGAATCATGAGAGTAGTGATGTTTTATTACATTTTTAATGTAACATAGCAATTAATAGGGTAAAAAAATTTCAAATTTGGTCTCTCTTTTTATGATTGTTATTTTTGTTACTATTATTATTTTCGATGCCTTATTGCAAGAGGATTGTTTGTTTGTCTCATGAGTGTTACCACCTCTCATGAGTGTTACTGTAGCTAAAAATTAGAATTGTATTAATATATTTGATAGTTAATAATTAAAAAATGGTTTGCTGATTAAGACTGATCCAGAAACTTCCTATACCTGCAGTGAAAACATTTAATTTTTAATAAGAAGCATTTTTATTGAAAGTTATATCCTTCATTTAAGAAACAAAGTAACACTCCTGAGATAAAGTGCAATTAAAATAGTTTAAAGATTCTAAATATGGCAATTTTAATACTATATTTACTTCTGAAAAAGTATTTAAGATTACCTAAACAAGATTTTTTAGATAAATTATTGATAAGGATTATTTTACAGAATGTTTAATAACGGTAACACTCATGAGAAAAACAATCACTTGTCAAGACAATTTTTGAAATATCTAAAATATAAATAAATTAACTCGAAAAAAAAACCACCTGCTCAGAATGCGGTAAATTGTAAGGAATTCATACGTAGGCAAGTTTTTATGTTTGATGCAACAAAAATTTTCAGATTGTGTCAACTCAAATCCGTCAACAAATTTGAAAATCACCCATATATATATATATATGGGTGGTGGGTGCAAAAAAAGCAAAATCTTTATTTTCGTGAAAACTTAAATAACAACAAAAAATGAATAAAAATATTGAACTACTAATGCTGTTTTTAAACAGCATTTTAAGTTCGTCCAGAAGTACTTTCATACTGAAGTCATTATAGATCGTTAAAACTGCCCCAAATTAGCTTTTAAAAGTTACAAAAATTGAGGAAATAGTACTTAAAAAAAATATTGCATGTTTCACAAGCATTTGGAGGAATCAAAAAGATAATCTTTAAATCTCTTTCTTTTCTTATGTAATATTCGATTTCAAAATCTTTTTTTTGTCATTTAAGCATTCATCAAACGTAACTTTTCCGCGCTATAGCGACTCGAAAGTAGTTTTTTTTCCGCACCACACTAATCTCTAATTATACCAGGTTTTACGGTTATGTAAACTAACTTTATGTCATTATTCTGACAAGAAACAGCATCCAATTCAGATTTTGAATCAGCAATAATTGTACTTTTTAAAAATTTCTGAGATGTCGCCACTATTGGTGACCAATATATATTCATGAACTTGTATTCCAGCTACAAAAACTTAGTATTGGCATTAAACACAATGAAACCAAAGCTAGACTCACATATTTTATTCTAACAATGAAAGGCATAAAAGTTTGACATGACCACATATTCAAAGTGACTTTTCTCACCACAGAATGAGACCAAAGTCCTTAATTATTCAGCAGTTTATGCATATTCATAAAACAAAAATACACTTCACCTTTAGACAAACACATTTTAAACTACATACTAAAAACCATTATCCAGTAAACATTCTAACGAGGAGAACATTGAAACGGCTCTTAACAAGAAGCTAAGTACAACTTAGAACGAAGTACCAAGTACAAACGAGTTTTACAACTAAGTTGATCAGATGGATTTTCTTAAATCACTTAGCCATTGGAATTGGTTTGCAGTTGTTTTATAGTACCTTTTTAAGACGAATAGTTGCACATTACAGTAAATTAATACAAGAATAAAAATAATAAATTAATTACATTATAGTTACACATGCAGTTGTTTCTTTAAAAAACTGAATAATAAAAAAATGCAGAGTAAACCAACCAAGTTCAATTTCGAATTATGGATGTTTTTTATAACTGAAGCGAAGTAACAATTATTAATGCGTCTGTAAACATCGAAATCAGAGTTTTACATATGACTTTTTTTCCATTTAAATGAGTTGCAGTTTTTCTTTCCAAATTCTCTCAGATAACAAGTTTCATATATTTGATAGAAGAAAGAACAGAAAAATTTCATGCAGCATATTGAACAAATATTTAAAAATTGATTTAAAAAAAAGTATATTTTTGAACCAAAAAACATGGGTAATATCATATGGGAGAGATTTATGTTTTGCTTAACACTTGGAAAGCAATAATTGAAGTTATCCCATCTTCAAATTTTGAAGAACGACTAGAAAGTGAAATATTTGTAAAACTGGGATTTTTATCTTAAAAAAGCACTATACTCATACATGAATTTATACTGAGCTGAAACAAAAGTTGATATCCTTTGAATACTTCATACAAAAACTAATCAAATTACTTCTATTTTTTAATTAAAATTCGAGTGAATTTAGTGGCATATTTTCTTTTGTTTATGTAACATAAATTTATTATTTTGAGCAAATGATTTCATTAATTTTCATTTTTAATGCAATTTCATTATTAGCAATTTTTGATGGTTATGAGTACATGTGAAACGAATTCTCCTAGGAACGTTATATGCACTAACTTTCAGTTGTAGAATTTGATGAATAATCAGAAGAGATTTTTAACAAACATCATAGCGAGAAACTTTACCAAATGCTGAAGTTATATTTACAAATGTTCTTTGTATAACAATATTTTAATGGTATCAACATTTCAGGAGCCTTTGAGTATGGAAAAAAGTGAGATTGTACTTCGAATCATGAAATTTCATTATCTGTAGACGGATTTTGTTTACGATATATATATTGGCTCAAATATTTTCATTTTTAGAGCTCGAAAATACAATACTCATCCATTTTCACGATGCTGAAAAAATTGCAGAGTTTAAGATAAATAGAAGAAAAGATGATATCATGTTGTTTTAAATATCCCTATTTAAAACAAGCTTTATCAGAAGTGAAAGCTCAAAGCATTACTTTAATAAGAATAATATGACACCATCGAAATACTTGACGGCCAAATACAAAAACACTTGAAAGCAAATGCTTTAAAAAGAGAAGACGTAAATTTAATGTAAACTTGATAAGGAGTAAAAGTTGCTATTTTTACTGAGACTGTAGAAAACACAGTTGTGGACAGTCTAACCGGCAGTGATAGCGAAGGTGACTCTTATTGATACCGTTTTCTGCTTGAAAGAGGGGGTGTCCGCAGAATGGGTGGTGTCTGCTTTTAGTCAAGTGGTTCGAAGTCTATGTGTGTTAGCTCTGACATGGAATAGGGTACTCCGGATGCAGAATTGTGGCCCGATTGTAATGTTGAATTATACGATGTTTGATATGGTTTAAGGTATGCTGTTTGATATGAGGTTACTTGGGAGCTGGTTGGCCATTGTGCTTGTAATGTGTCAGAGAGTTGTGTGCGTGTAGGGGACGCACAATTCAGCAATTCTTCAGAGTTGTGCAGTATGGGGTTTTCTCGCCGTTCTGCACAGTCTCTTGAAGAACTCATTGTTGGGTACTCTGGAGGACATACTATTCTACGTTCTTGCAATGCATATACTCTGTTACTAGGTAGACCATTCGTTTCGTACTCGAATGGATTAGTTTCACATTCTGTTAGCCAATCTTTTCCCATTTCTGATATGGACGGCATATTAGAGCTTTCTGGAAAGCGGGCCTTCCAATTCTCAGTGTACACTGTTCTTGATTCAGGAGTAATTGTATACGAGGACAAGATTCGAACAGGTGCTGCTCTGCATTCAGTTTCGTACACATTCTGCGAGGGTTCTTCATGTTCGTCACGCATTTCTTGCCGCCATTCTTTCATCCATTCTCCTCTAGACCTGGAAGGGCAGGCTCGTCGATATTCGCAAGTCCCCGATACATCAGATGATGAAGGCCACGGTGTTTGCGATATGGGAAGCATTTGCGTATCAGCAGGAGGAAACCATTGTGACAGAATTGTTGAAAAATTCTGTGATTGAGAGTTTGTAACTAGGGACTCTTCAAATGGATTATATTCGTATGTTGGCGTTTCTTGAGAGTAGTAAGCCTCCCGAGTTTCTGAGGCATATGATGGTAGGGATTCCGAGGCATACGACAGCGGCAATTCATATAGTTTTTTGTTATGCTTTACACGTTCTTCATTTCTATAGAATATAGTGCGAGTACATTCTGAGTGCAATATTAATGTATTCAAACGGGGCAGATACTCGTTGATGATGAAAATGTCATTTGTAGAAATCGTCGAAGGCTGCCCTCCAATTTCCAATCTTCGTATTTTCGATTTACGGCTGCTGAAGAATTCTATACAACCTTTTGTAGTAGGCACCGATACACAAGTTAACTCTTTTAAAGGTTTGCATTCAGCTATGCATTTGAAACAACTGTCAGTTAAGTTGAGGTTGTGTGATATAGAGAGAACTTTTAAGCGTGTCATTTTGCGGCAGATGCAGAAAATTCCTTCATCTGTGATGTTGCAGCAGTAGTTTAGACACAGTTTTTTTATGGAATTGCTGCCGTTTCTTTCGCAAAGATACACTATTGATCTGTCATTTAAGTCACAATGATTCATGTTGATACTTTTGAGATGAATCAAAAGAGCAAACAACTTTATATCCTGACTTGTGATAGACGTATTACTCACATTGAGATGAGTTAGGTTGCTAACCCTCAAAAACACGTAGCAGTATCCAAACGTTGTCATAGACCTGCATCCTGACAAAGTTAGCTTTCTCAGTGAAGGCACTGAATAAGTAAAAAGAGCCATTATTTCTTTGTCTGATAAGTTCTCCAAATCAGCATTTCGTATCATGGGAAGAGCACTCAGAACATATCCTGTACACTCACCTATGCCTCGGAACTGATATTTCTTAATGCCCCGATTAGCATAGCTTTTTAAAGTTTTATGATCACCACATTCTCTGATAATACCTTTTATTTTTTTCCACAGTTTTGGCTCCGAGTACATCAGGTCTCTGAACAGCTTGTTTACACGGCAGACACGTCCTTTACTTTTGGCATCCAAACGCTTGAATATGTTCAGCAGAACGTTTTTTGGCAACTCCGCTAGATTTGATGCTTTTTTGTTCGCTGCACACAAGCTAGGGAGAAAAGTACTCATTATTAGTATGAATATAAAAAGTAGCATAAGGCATTACAATAACTATTGAAATTATGATAATACACTTTTAATAAATTAAAATTTTATTTCAAATCAACGGAAAAAATAAACTTTCCAGAATCATGTCAATTAATTCTAATGAAATTCTCAAGATTGGGTCTGCACATGACTTGATTCGTAAAAATATTTTTTCAGATTTTTTTTAAACCCACAACCTCCCCTTAAAAATGACTAAAAGTGAAGATCTAGAACTTACAAAAGTTTTTTTTTCAGCTCCTACTAGAGCTAGTGTGAGTAATTTGGTGTCATTTTAAAGCCCTTGGAATAGTTTCATATGATATGTCACTTGACGGGGTTTTATGAGATTAAATTTTCAAGGCACTGAAATCATTATTTGACCTTGAATATATCAAAAAAGCGAGTTTTTCAATCCAAAAAATAAAAAGTTTTTCCACCCAATTTTGTGTACATGTGGTAAAAATTTCAAAATGGGATTGCGAAAGGTTCTTAGAGAAAACGAATTTTAACCCTTTACCTTCTCATAACTGAATTGCAGTGCTGATGGCTTCCGAGCGTACTTCCAGAAGTATTACACATAAAAGCACGAAACTTAGGGTTATACATTGTTAGATGAATTACTTTACGGTGATAGGCCGATTAATTTATGTAAAGCTTTAATGATATATGTAGAGCATATGATGATCCAACCGAAAATTGCTTCTTATAGGAGATCTCAAAAACTGTCCCGCTCACAAAAAATGTCGAGGAAAAGATTGAAAATGTTTCTGAGCTTCACTCACTAGATATGTCACCAATAAACAATATATCCAAGTTAAAAAAAAAATCTGTCTTGAGACATTAGATCTTGAGACCAACTACCTCATTCATCTGAAACGTTCTCTGAAAGAAGAGAATATATAATGATTAGCAAGTCATTCGATCTCTTTTATGATGCAATCCAAACTTTACATGGGAACAATGGACAAACAAAAATATTAACCAATACATCTCTTCAGAGTTACTTTTACCATGAAATCAAACCGAATAATTTATTACTACAGTGATGCTGTTGCCTCTTAGTATAAAAACGGTTTCGATTTTCTTAAAAGTGTGTGTTATCATTGGGAAAAGATTTGCATCTAGAGTGCGACTTCAAATGACCTACGGTGGGAAGACAATGACTCCACGACAGTTGAATGATTGGGTAAATGAACATATTTTGTCAATACATTTTCAGTGCAGAACAATATAAAAGCAAAGAAGAGGGGATTTGGAACTGACAGAAAAACTAACCAGGTACTCAGAGTTGTTTTCACTGATTAAGTATTAGGTGGAACTAAACGCATTTTCAAACTACACAAGAGTAGAACGTTCAGCAGCTTTCGTAGGTGATCTCGAACACTAAAATATGGTTTGGCTCTACATCAACAGTTGCAATGAAATTTAGTAGCTAGGGTGTAGATGTAGATGAGGAAAATAAAACGGAGGAAAAAGAACATGAGTGTTTGAAAAGTTCAGAAATTTATCAAAAAGCATAGTGGTGAACTTCAGCAGGTTGATTGTCTAAAGACGTTTTTTTTGTTTTAAATTTTAAACTCGGTTTACTCTTTATCGGTGATATATCTAATGCAGTAAAGCAAAGAAGCAATGTTTGATTCGATTATCACATGTAGACATATATCAATAAGCTATTCATGAACTAATTGGTCTACCACCAGAAAGTAATTCATCCGACAATATAGAACCATAAGTTTTGCATTTGACGTTTAATACTTCTGGAAATATGCCCCGAAGACATCAACATTGCAATTTAGTTATGAGAAGGGTTAAAATTCGTTTTCTCCATGTACCCATTGCAATCCCATTCCGAAATTTTACCATATGTACACCGCATTGAAGTGCAAAAAATATATTTTTTTCCAGATTTTTGAAAAATACACATTTTGAGATATTCAAGACCTAGAAAATTTAATCTTATAAAACGTTGTCGAGTGACATATCATATTCACCTAAGCCCTATTCCAAGAGCTTTAAAATGACACCAAACAAATTGCTCTAGCTCTAATAGCAGCTGAGAAAAATATTTTGAAAGATCTAGAACTTTTGTCAAATTTTGACTTTTTAAGAGGCTTAATACAAAAAACAGAGAGGGCAAAAAATGTAAGCATGCGTTCATTTAAACCACGAATTCAACGTTTCGGCCTCCAGTCGATCCAAACCTCTCAACCCCCTCCCCCCCCCAATAGCGTTCAAAGTTCATTCCACCCTAATGAGAAAGGTATTTCGGCGTACGTCGGTTCTGTGTAAAAAAAAGCTCTCTTGAAAAGAAATAACACAGAATAAAACCAGAAAAAAATCCAATAAAACTTTATAAAATTCGAAAAATCATTAGGTTCGGAAAAAAACAGATTTTTTCAACTTTATAAAAGGCGTTTTGTAGTAATTCGCACGACGGCTCCGAGCAGGCTGGGTGCGGGCCTGATAGCGGCTGTTCTAAAGTGCAAGTAATCTTTGCATTTGGTAAAACGACAACAGCAGATTTGCAAACTTTTCCAATAGCTTTAAAATATGATGACAGCAATCTCACTAATTCATACAATAATATTTTATTTTCGGTGACGGAAAGATTAGTGGACGATTCCATTATACCTTAGAAATGGTCATCTTAGAAATGTTCCAAAGTTTGAATGCAAATGAGAATGTCGAGAACATTATGAAAGGAGAGAAAGCCAGACACACAGGGCTCCTCGCAGAGTAGATGAACCAAGAATTTAAGGCGATGAAAGGAGGAGAGGAAGCGGTGTATTTCGAAGAAGCAAATCAAGAGGAATACTCAAAAGAAACCGAATTGTTTAGGGAAAAGGAATCACTGTGCGAACGAATTTACGACTTGTTGCGTTTCTTCGGAGTGCGATTGAGAAACAAGAAAATGCAGGTCACCTTTCGGAAGAGGAGATTTTTACAAGACAGCAAGGGAATTGTGTGACTTTACAGAGAGTTATTAAAGAAGCGGCATTGGGAAAAAATGGATACTTTATAGGGGATAACTAAGTTTACCACAGTGGTTCCCAACCTTTTTTCCTTACGAACCACTTCTAAGATACGAAAGAAAATGACGAACCCCCTTCTTAGGTTAATATAAACTGCTTATATAAGTTTATATAAGCTGTGTGGAGTCAATTGGAAAAATGACAGACTCCGACGCCCTAGCAAATATGTATATGTATACATTAGGGTATTGCGAAAAAACGTAATTTTTATTTTCGAGTCTCTGTAGCGCGAAAAGTTGCGATTGCTGAATAAAAATATTGAAGTAGAATAATATCTTCTGATCCCGCACCGAGCCTAAATGTTTGCAAAATGGGCAAATTTTACCAGCTCTTTGTAATTTTTCAAATTTTGCTCTCGTGTTCTTTTTTCCTCATTGCCATCGAATTCCTTTTTCTCCTTGTCTCAATTGTAGGATTTCATAAGATTACAATATTTATTATTGAAGATATTAATAAGTTAAACAATCCAATAATAAAAATCTGTCGGGATTGACGCCTTATCAAAAACACATTCTACTTTTTGCCCACTGTACCCAGAACAAGAGAAAAACACTTTCGTGTT
This sequence comes from Octonoba sinensis, assembly GCA_038502835.1. NCBI lineage: Eukaryota > Metazoa > Arthropoda > Arachnida > Araneae > Uloboridae > Octonoba > Octonoba sinensis. The sequence goes on along the minus strand of CM076598.1, from coordinate 198,639,443 downwards.
GTTGATCTTCCTCGCCCATTCAACCTCTCTTAAAAACAACTTTGGAGCACATTTTCATATGTAGATCCCTTCTGTTAGTAGGCAAATCTCTTGGATGTATTATCCTCGGATATAGGACACTCAAAGGACTGTCTTGTAATTTTTTTTAACGAATGATGGATCCATTTTTAAACAAACTGAATATATTATATCAATACGAGTAAAATCTTTTTGAACATCATACGAAGAATACCTATTCATTCACTAACTACACCTGGTTATAAACATCCTAAAAATTAATAAATTTAAAATGCAGAAGCTTAATGGGGGTGGGAGAAACCCGAACTAAAAATAAGCGGCATGAACATGTGGGGGTGGAAATGTGTCCAAAAGGCAGTGTGAATTCAAATTGATTACGCAGACTAAGATGGAACTATCAATGCTGTTTGTTACACAAGAAATTCGTCCAGAAATATTTTTATGCTAAAGTCATTACGGATCGTTAGAAACTGTCGCAAATTAGCTTTTAAACGTTACAAAAATTGGGGAAATTGTACTTTTTTTTCTAAAAAAGTAAGGAAATCGGTTGGCAAAGTGAGGAGGAAATGGTACTGAACTGTTTTTTCTTTGCGTACTTATATATAGATCGGAAAACCACTCACTTTAAAATGGTCACTGTTTCAAAAGTATTAAACCGAGTCGAGTATTCTTTTCTATAATAGTTATGGAACGGTATTTTACTGAGACATAATTTTTGAGCATCTAGTTGGCTTCATTGATAAAGAAAAAAAAGCCGCTTTGAGGTGCAAAAATTTTATTTTTACCGATTTTATGATTTTGTTTTCTTATGAAACAAAAACTTTTTTAACAAAACGAATATGGCAATCTAAAGTGCTCTTATGGGAAGTTATATATTAAATTTTATTATAAGCCTGAGAAGTATGTATACCTAATTAATTAGATGTATACCTAATTAAAGTTTGAAATTTGGAAATTTTCAAAAAATTACAATTTTTGGCGTGATCATTCAAAAAGGCTATTTTTAAAAAAAACCTGAAAATTGCTCATGTGACGTCCTTAAAGTACTTAACAAGCTGCTATCAATCAAATTGTGTATTATTGCTGAAACGGATTTTATTGATTTTTTAAAAGGGACGTTTTGTGCATTTTTCATAAAACCAAAGATTCAAACTTGCTTTTAGTTGATCATTTTACCTTATGATGCAGTAATCGATTTTTATTAAGAAATATAAGTGTTGCCCAATTACTCTAGCCTGAAATATACTTTAACTTAAGTTTAAATGGATTTGAATTAATATGAGCTGTAATTTCCTAAGACAGAGATGAAATTTAGAATATAAACTCAATATTAGGATTATCTTGGAATGAATGATTGCCAATAAATAAGGAATAAAATTAAAAGGGCTCGGAGGGAAAAACAAAGTAATCCGTAGCAAAAGGAACTTACATAGTAAAAGCTAACGTCAAAGGAACAATTTAATTTTTTCAAATCACACACACTGTCAAAAATTTCCGTAAGAAAATAGTAAAATGACCATTTACGTGATTGTTATTTTACCATATTTAATTACAACAGTTGAATAACCATTAAAAAGATGCTACTCAAAACGCTGATTGTGAAAAAAGTCGTTTATTCTCTGTTTATCCTAAAGAACGTTTAACTAACCGTAATTTTCAAGCACTCAATAAGAATCGGGCGTCCATCTTGGTTCCGAAACCTTACCGGTCGTCCGTCGTTGTTAAAATATGAATAAAGATTTATCACTTCAAATCTGCCTGTGCATATAAAAAAAAAGTGGCTTAAACAGTGGTTACTAAATAGAAACACATACACACGTAAATCAAAAATAGGAGACATCGGATTCCTGAACTGTTAGCGAATGAGCGAACATATAATTTGAGCTGCTGAAGCTTGTTTGTATTTTAATTTTTGCAGCAAATAAAATGATTTTCGTCAATATACAGTAAATTTAGACCAAAAATGACTTTGAGTCCAATCAAAAACTGAAATCTCAATTTTAAGGCAGTTTGCCTGTTGGAACATAAGATTTATTGATAAATAAACGGCCGCTTTAAGTGGTGTTGATGGCCGAATGAATAGAGCGCAAGGATGGTATACCATACACCCGGGTTCGATTCCCGCATGCTTCGTTTACTGTTTCTTTGCCTCGAAGGTTTTACGATTCGAAATGGTTCAAAAACGGTAAAAATTTTGTTTTGAAACCATTTTTAAATATTTATAAAACCGTAAACTTTTGCATTTACGGCTTTTTAACCAAGCTGATTGGAAATGGTTTAAGTCCCGTAAAGATAGAAAAATGTTCCAAACCGTAAATTTAGCGGTGAATTAGATGGAAAGAGTGCTGCCGGTTATTTAACCGTAATTTCGTGATGAAATTTCTAACAGTGTATATATGGGTCATTCTCGCAAAACAGGCAAAACATGTCTCTGCCATGTAACAGTAAACAAATGAAAGTAATAACTGTAAAAACTTTTCTTACTTAGATGTACTTGGGACCAACTATAAATGCATACAAAATTCTTAAAGTAAAATTCTTAAGGATATTTTTTTAATAAATGGCTAAAATCATTGGCTTGGCTGTCACCAGAATCAACTATGCTTTTTCAAGATATGGTGTAAATAAATTAGATTTTTTCAATGGAAATTTATCAGATATACATTAGAAAAATATATTTTAGACAATGAACAATTATTTGAAAGACTAGCTTTACGTTTTAACATTCAAAATAATTGTAAAATCTGTGTCACTAGAAAAATCGTCATTGTTATGGAATATGATATTTTGCTCGATATTTCTCAGCTAGCAACAAAAGCCTTTACATCTTATATCTTCAGCAAGAACTTTTAACTATTTAGTTAGACAATATAGATGTTACCTGCCAGTTTTTTGCCTTATTGCTTTTAGCAAAAAATGAAGTTTACTAAGAGTGAGTATATGTTTATTGAGTCATTTTCCTGGCACCTCTAGAAAATCTCAGAAGGAATAGGTACTAGCCGTTAAAAACATCCATTTTGTCATTATCCTGGCAAAGGGATGACAATAAGGAAGGACAAAGATGCTTTACGTTTATTTAAAATATTATTATATTAAAAATGAACTGAAAAGTTAAGAAACCTAATAATTTTCGTAAAAATGACTCGTTTGCTTTTATTCGTTGTTTGTAGTTTTGTGATCACAGGGCACTATAAAGTACCGAATTGATTTGACTTAATTATTAACGTTTTACATTAATTAAAAAAAAAAGGTTAAAAAATTTCTGTTACAACATATGGACTCTGCAAAATGCATGTGCAAAAAAATATTCATATCGGTCATTTTCCTACTATAAACAAAATTTTCCTGGTACAGGTATTTGGGAAACATTTTTTCCTCTTCATCACAACAGTGGCACATTAACCCTGTTTTTTTTGTATTAACTTCAAACAATTAAAAAAAAATTGGGACATTTATATAACACCCTTTAGAAAAAGAAAAGTTTTGCCGCTGAAATGTTGCCTGTTTTGTGAGAATGACACATACGTGCATATATATATATATATATATATAATATAATAAATAAAATACTTTTACACTTACATATTTCTAACTGCAGTTTTTTGTCTTATAGCTGCTGATTTCTCCGAGGAGGCTTTTTTCCTCCTTGCTTTGATCTTTGGTAACGGCTGGCGTTTATTCACTGAATTCAATCTCTTGAGGACAAATTTCAGGTTGTCCATTCTTCTGCTTGTTTGTTTATAACCTAGGGAAAGCATGGTGATCAATACATTTATTTAATACTGATATAAAAAATAAAATACTAAAAATTTAAAGAGATTTTCTTATGATTAAGATATTCATATATTCTGAAACATGTGTGCAAGGTTATCAGTTGTTCTAGAAATAATCTGTGAAACATATAATGAAGTTTTTTTGACATCATAGCAAAAAGCATTGCATGTTAAGCAATACATATGTACGTATTCGGAGAGAAACAAAGAAAGTGAGACGAAATGGCAAATACACTCCGTGAAGATTCAATCAGTAAGATGATATCGGATAATATTTCTATAGCTTTCTAATGAAAAGGAATGCCGATCTGCTTCTCCGTTTACTGCAGAATAGTTTTTATCACTAAAGGTATGCCGTAGCCCAGTGGCGTAGCTAGCACAGATGACACCCGTTGCGGGTATTGATGGTGTCCCCAAAAAATCATGTAAGCGTGAAACATGCATTTTACTGTAATATATTTAAAAAAAAGGAAGAAAAATACCATTCGTAAAATGGCCGTTATAATATTTAAAGTATTTGTTGACGCCAATGGTGTGGTTAGCGGTTAAAATCCACTTCAAATATATTTTTGTGGGGAAACACTTTGCTTTGTTAAAAGTAGAAAAGAAAACGTAAAAAAAAAAGTATCTTCTAAGGCAGCGGTTCCCAAACTTTTTTGACCATGTGAACCCTTAACGGTTCCCTTTTACTTTGAGGAACCCTCCTTAGTGTTCATATTGAAAACCAAATTTAACAATCTGTTAAAAATAACAATACATTTAAAACTATTTAATTTGAATTGAAGATTTTCAGTACTGTAAAATTGTAATTTGGCAAGTTCACTTCATGTTTATTTCGTTCCCTCTTGCCTCTCCACCCCCTGAAAAAAAAAAAAAAATGCCAATACGTTCCCCTGGAGCTCAAAAATGGTGGACATTGGTTATCCTTCTGAATTACCTTTGTAACCTATTTTTAAGTTATCAGGCTGTCCATTAAAGACACTTTTGTAAATAAGAATTAATGGCAAATTTTTGTAAATTATTACACCCGTCCCTGTATTGTTAGTAATAAATGCAAAGGTAGGAGGTGTTCTTTCAAATAGTTGAATACATAAACCTGCAGTACTGTCCAATTTAGATATCAGTTTGTGTTTAAATATGCACAGCCAAAGAATTATCATGTTTTTGCTTAGATAGGTTACTACAAAAGAGAGAAGGATTAATATAGCTGGCTTACTTAAATACGGATTTGCTTTTTTTCATCTCTTACACTGTTAAAAATTTCCGTAACAAAATAGAAAAATAACTATTTATTTGATTGTTATTTTACCATATTTAACTACAACAGCTAAATAACCATTAAAAAGATGGTACTCAAACCGCTGATTGCGAAAAAAATCGTTTATTCTCTGTTTATCCTAAAGAACGTTTAACAAACCGTAATTTTCAAGCGCTCAATAAGAATCGGGCATCCATCTTGGTTGCGAAACCTTACCGGTCGTACGTTGTTGTTAAAATATCAATAAATATTTATTAGTTAAAATCTGCATGTGTATATAAAAAAAAGAAGATAAAAAAAAAAGTGGCTTAAGCAGTGGATACTAAATAGAAATACATACACACGTAAATCAAAAATTGGAGCCATCGGATTTCCGAACTCTTTGCAAATGAACGAACCCATAATTTGAGCTGCTGAAGCTTGTTTGTATTTTAATTTTTGCAGCAAATAAAATGATTTTCGTCAATATACAGTAAATTAAGACTAAAAATGACTTTAGATCCAATAAAAAACTGAAATCTCAATTTTAATGCAGTTTTCCTGTTGAAAAGGAAGATTTATTGATAAATAAACGACCGCTTTGTGTGGTGCCGATGACCGAGTGGTTAGGGAGCAACGTTGGTATGGCAAACAACCGGGTTCGATTCCCACAAGCTGCGTTTACCGTTTCTACGCCTCGAAGGTTCTACGCCTCGAAATGGTTCAAAAACGCTGAAACTTTTGTTTTGAAACCGTTTTTAAATGGTTATAAAACCGTAAACTTTTGTATTTACGGCTTTTTAACCAAGCTGATTGGAAATGGTTAGGTCCCGTAAAGATAGAAAAATGTTCCAAACCGTAAATTTAACGGTGAATTAGATGGACAGACTGCTTCCGGTCATTTAACCGTAATTTCAGGTTGAAATTTCTAACAGTGTAACTTTTAACAAAAAGTCCTCGAGTCAAATATTGCAATATAAGGAAAAGATTGTTTCAAATGAGATGATCTCTAAAATTCTGTTAGTCTCTATAAAATCTTATTAACGATTTATACTATTCAGCATAGAGAGCATTTTGTATTTATGATTGCAACCACTTCAAGTTATTACGTGAATGTCAAATCAAAAGTTAACTATTAAATAAAGGTTACTCTAGTGTCTTAGAGTCGTTACATTTCAAATCAGGGAGGCAGGTCTAAAACTTGTCACATAACCCTCACCGATTTTTTGAAAAAATTACAGTAGTTACAACTAAGGGACATATAAAATATCCCAAAAGGATTTTGCAAAAAAAAAAAAAAAAAAAAATATTTCTCTAGTTACAGACTTTTAAAATTTGAGACAATGTTGGCCGTTTTCAGAAAATCAGCAAAACACTCACTTTTAAAATGGCCACTGTTTCAATAGTTTTTAACCGATTCGAATAATTTTTCTCCATAAATAAAGAAGGGATGGTATCTTATTTTGACACTAATTTTAAAAATCTAGTTGCCTTCATTGATAAAGGAAAAAAAGTTTTTTTGAAGTGAAAAAATCGTATTTTTACCTATTTATGATTTATTTTTCTTATGAAAGAAATTTATGTTTGACAAATCAGAGGTGGCAATCTAAAGCGCTGTTATGGAAGTTTAAAACTTGTTTATTTAAAGTTTAAATCTTGAAAATATTCAAAAATTACGATTTTGAAGTGTGATTACTCAAAAAAGCCATTTTTTAAAAATCTGAAAATCTGCCCATTTGTTGCCCTTAAAGTGCTTAATAAGCTGCTATCAATTATATTGTGTATTTTTGCCTCAGATATTTTATATCATTTTTCAAAAATGGCCTCTTGTGCGTTTCTCAAAAAACCCAGAAATTCAAACTCGTTTTTATTTAATCATTTTAATGTAAGATTTAATCAATATTTATTAAGAAATATACTATATTGTTATACAATCACTACAGATAAATCGTACTTAACCTTCTTAGAACTTAAATAGCTCCTTGCACAAACGTAGCTACTGTGATGTAATGCATGTTATTCTGTTCAATCCAATTACTAGTTTCACTCACACGCTTTACATCAAATAGCATGTATTGCGGAAGTTCTGTGGTTCCAATTCAAGAAGAATTCTTTAGGTTAAAATATTTTCCTTTATTTACATATACAATTTCTTCGTCATACACATTCATTACTATTAATTCCAATTCCTTGGCTCTGGCCTGCCACACAAAAAGCTCGGGGAAGTTCAACTTTCTCCTTTTTCTAGGAAGCTGTTACAGCGCCCTTTAATGGAGTTTTATATTCCGCAACAGCAAATGTAAAATTTATTGTTGAAATACAATCAAAACTTTATTGGCTATCCAAAAATTCTGCTAAATAGTAAACATCCATAAAATAGTAATGCTTACATAGGGCGCACGAGCAAACGAGAAGTGGGAAGCAGTTAAAAAACTAACAGCCTCTTTAACAAATATAACTCAATGCATGTTATCTAAATAGGAAGATTTATTGAACGTGTGAATGAGAATCATTGAATGGGGCAAATTACGAATGTATCACCGATGGTTTACGGACACTATCGAATAATTTGTACACAGATAATCTAGAACAAATATTTCAATAGCCAGAAGAATCCGGGGAAAAAACCAGACCAATATAAAGTAATGCTGCAAGTAAGAAATATAACACCATCTGAACCCTCCTACTCTTTGCATTTTTTATGTTAGTAACGAGTAGAAGATGATTCAAGAACTTTTCTACTTATTTTGCTTTAAGTACATAACTTCATATGTGTTCAAAACTATGTGTATCAGTGCTGTAACATATTTGATGTAAAGTGTGTGAGTTTAAAACTAGTAATTGGATTGAACAGAATAACATGTATTAAATCACAGTAGTTAGAAATTTCATCATGAAATTACGGTTAAATGACCAGCAGCAGTCTGTCCATCTAATTCACCGTTAAATTTACGGTTTGGAACATTTTTCTATCTTTACGGGACCTAACCATTTCTAATTAACTTGGTTAAAAAGCCGCAAATACAAAAGTTTACGGTTTTATAACCAGTTAAAAATGGTTTCAAAACAAAATTTTCACCGTTTTTGAACCATTTCGAGGCGTAGAAACCATAAACGAAGTTTGCAGGACTCGAACCCCGAATGCGTGGTGTACTAGTCTTACTCTATCCACTCGGCCACCGTCATCACGTAGGCGGACGTTTATTTATCAATAAATCTTCTTTTCCACCAGGCAAACAGCCTTAAAATTGAGATTTCAGTTTTTGATTGGATCTAAATTTACTGTATATTGACGAAAATCATTTTATTTGCTGCAAAAATTAAAATACAAACAAGCTTCAAACAAGCTTCAGCAGCTCAATATATGGGTTCGCTCAGTCGCAAACAGTTTGGGAATCCGATGTCTCCAATTTTTGATTTACGCGTGTATGTGTTTCTATTTAGTATCCACTGCTTAAGCCGCTTTTTTTTCTTCTTTTTTTATATACGCATGCAGATTTTAACTGATAAATCCGTATTCCTATTTTAAAACAGCGTACGACCGGCAAGGTTTCGCAATCAAGATGGACGCCCGATTCTTATTGAGCGCTTGAAAATTACGGTTAGTTAAACGTTCTTTAGTAGAAACAGAGAATAAACGATTTTTTTCGCAATCAGCGGTTTGAGTACCATCTTTTTAATGGTTATTCAACTGTTATAATTAAATATGGTAAAATAACAATCAAATAAATGGTTATTTTCCTATTTTCCTACGGAAATTTTTAACATTGTAGCTACACTTTGTCCAAGGAGCTATTTACGTTCTAAGAAGGTAAAGTACAATTAATCTGAAGTAATTGTATAACAATATAGTATATTTCTTAATAAAGATTGATTGAATCTTATATTAAAGTGATTAGATTAGATCAAATGTGAATTTCTGGCTTTTTTGAGAAACGCACAAAAGGCCATTTGTGAAAAATCATATAAAATATCTGGGGCAAAAGTACACAATATAATTGATAGCAGCTCATTAAGCACTTTAAGGGCAACAAATGAGCAGATTTTCAGATTTAAAAAAAAATGGATTTTTTGAGTAATCACACTTCAAAAATCGTAATTTTTGTACGTTTTCCGATTTCAAACTTTAAATTCTGAATGGATATGCATCTCAGGCTTACAATAAAATTTGATACAAAACTTCCATAACAGCACTTTAGATTTTCATCTTTGTTTTGTCAAAAATAAATTTCTTTCATAAGAAAAAAAAAATCATTAAGTCGGTAAAAATACGATTTTTTCACTTCAAAAGCACTTTTTTTTCTTTATCAATGAAGCCAACTAGATTTTAAAAATTAGTGTCTAAATAAAATACCACCCCTTCATTATTTATAGAAAAAAAATTATTCGAATCGGTTAAAACTTTTGAAACAGTGGCCATTTTAAAAGTGAGTATTTTGCTGATTTTCTGAAAACGGCCAACTTTCTCCAAAATTTTAAAAGTCTGTTACTAGAGAATTTTTTTTTTTGCAAAATCCTTTTGGGATATTTCATATGTCTCTTAATTGTAACTACTGTAATTTTTCAAAAAAAAAAAAATCTGTGAGGGTCATGTGACACCCTCTGCCTGATCTGAAGTGGAATGGCTCTCTATTACTTTAATAATTTTCATACGCATTAAAAACGGCTGTTTTAACAAAATAACGTTGAAATCTTTATTTGAACTTAATAATTTTAAAAAGGGTGAAAAGTACATGAGTCATATTTTATTTATACTAACAATTAAATATTTAAAATTAATGTTTCCATTACATTTAGTAGCATTCATTGAATTTTCAAACAAAAAAATTAAACTTAGTAAAATGAAATGCTGTGCTCCACCGATAAAATCATATATTTTATACCATTTCTGGTCCAAATCGAGGTTTCCGCATACCTAGATTTTATTTTCCCAATTGACTTTTTATCATTTTGATAAAAATATTATTTAAGAATATTGTTCTTTATATTGTTTATATCGGATTGCAAACGGAAAAATTCAAAACTAATGCACTGGTCCTTGTAATGCCATTGAAACGTTGATGTGAAAGTTGACTGAAGTGGATGAAGCATTGCGCAGCAGAAAGATTTAATTTTTAGTGTAAAAATCATATACAGGAAACAAATGGGACATGACTGTGCACATAAACTTCAAAACTTTTGTGAACCATTAATATGCACAAGAGGCATTTGACTATAAAAAATTTTTTTTTCCAATGCCATCATCAAAACACTACTTTGTTGTTTAATAAACGTAGCCAGCATGGTGGCGAGGTGTAAGGCGCGGCCCTCGTACGCCCTCGTCGGCCCTCGTTCGTGGGTTGAATCCCGACCATGTTGGTGGATTCTCAATATTCAGAATAGTGCCCGCACGTACACTGTTAGAAATTTCATCATGAAATTACGGTTAAATAACCGGCAGCAGTCTGTCCATCTAATTCACAGTTAAATTTACGGTTTGGAACATTTTTCTATCTTTACGGGACCTAAACCATATCCAATCAGCTTGGTTAAAAAGCCGTAAATACAAAAGTTTATGGCTTTATAACCATTTAAAAATGATTTCAAAACAAAATTTTCTCCGTTTTTGAACCATTTCAGGCGTAGAATCTTCGAGGCGTAGAAACCGTAAACGAAGCACTTGGGACTCGAACCCCGAATGCGTGGTGTACAAGTCTTGCTGTCTATCTACTCGGTCATCTTCATCACGTAAAGCGGCCGTTTATTTATCAATAAATCTTCTTTTCCAACAGGCGAACTGCCTTGAAATTGAGATTTCAGTTTTTAATTGGATCCAAATTTATTTTTGGTCTAAATTTACTGTATATTGATCATTTTATTCACTGCAAAAATTAAAATACAAACAAGCTTCAGCAGCTGAAATGATGGGTTCGCTCATTCGCAAACAGTTCGGGAAACCGATGTCTCCAATTTTTGATTTACGTTTGTATGTGTTTCTATTTAGTAACCACAGCTTAAGCCACTTTTTTTCCTTCTTTTTTATATACACATGCATATTTGAACTGATAAATCTTTATTCATATTTTAACAACAACAAAGTACGACCGGTTTCGCAGCCAAGATGGACTCCCGATTCTTATTGAGCTCTTGGAAATTACGGTTAGTTTAACGTTCTTTAGGATAAACAGAGAATAAACTATTTTTTTCCACAATCAGCGGTTTGAGTACCATCTTTTTAATGATTATTCAACTGTTGTAATCAAATATGGTAAAATAACAATCAAATAAATGGTTATTTTACTATTTTCTTACGGAAATTTTTGACAGTGTAAATTTGCCTGCACATGCATTTTTCTATTTTGCTTCCTCCAAATTTTTTTTTTGTTTTTAGACAGGGAAATAACTACTACTTTCAGCTAAATTTCGTCGCGAAGCATTTTCTGAACATGATTTACTGAACATAATTTTACATAATTAATAAATTTCCAAAGGAATCCCTGCCATTCTTCTGCGGAACCGTAGGGTTCCGCGGAAAACACTTTGAGAACCGCTGTTCTAAGGTATTTGCTTCATTATATGGAGCTTTTAAAAGTTTGTTTACTCCGTCGTTTCCGGGTGTGACCCCTGAACGAGTTAAACCTGGGGCGGTCCGCCTCCACCGCCCCCACTTAGCTACGCCACTTCTGTAGCTAAAGTAGGGATGTAAAATTTCCGTAAATTTTGAGGTGGTGGAAAAAAAAAGTTTTTTTCCGTGTTTTTTTTTTCTAGAAAAATTGGAAAAAATGGAAAAATTGATTTTTTTTACAAGTGAAATTGGATTTTTTAAAATAGTTTTTGGGATCGGGGGTGTTTTTATTGAAAAAAATGTGTAAATGCTTTTTTCATTGTATCTTTGTAACTGTAAGTATGACTTTGTAAATCATAAAATTATCTATAACTTTTCTTTATAATATTTTATTTATTACAACTTCAATAATTAAAATATTATAAGCAAAAATAAAATAGAGTTGTGGGAATGAAAAACTCTTATAATTATAAATTAAATTTCTGGGCATTTTTAGAGCATCTTAAAACAGAACATTTGACAACATTTTTTATTATATCCATATAAAATATAATTATATGTAATAAAAATAAAATATAACGGTGATAATAATAATACAATAATCTTTATTAATTAAAAATAAAATATTTTTGTTGAAATATATAGCTTAATGTTTTGCAAATAATTTTTTAAATACCAATATACCTTACTGATCCTAACTTTTTGTATAATCATTACAATAATATTTTCTATTTTAAACTGCCATTAAAGCTTTTTTTTTTTTTTTTTTTCAAAAAAAGAAAAGTAATAATATTTCTATAGCTTGAAAGAAGTATTTGCTGCTAATTTGGGACTTTTTAAGGAAGAGTCCAAGTCCAGTATTTTAATGGAATGTGAATGTTTATCTTCCAGCAGTTTATCTTCAATAAATTAAAATACTGATTCTGACTAAAATTTATCATAAAAATAAAATTAAATTTGAATTCAAAGTTAATCATAAATTTTAAAGCAACATTTTTTATTGATTTATTATTATTTTTAATGTAAAAGTAATTAACTCAGAACAGAAGTAATGGTTATAAAGCAAGTAGATTTTAGCATATGTAACTTTTGTAAATTATCAAATAATTTTTTTTACAAAGTTGTTTAGTTCCCCCCCCCCCAAAGTTTGTTAATGCATTTATATGTATGTGTATATACAGGGTGCAAAACAAAGTCCTTAGGAGGCTTTTATCTCTGCAACCGTTGGTCACAAACATATACTTCCAGTTATAAAAATGTTTTAAACTTGTAAGCATTTATGATAACAGCATTTTTAAATTAAAAAAATCAATTTTGTGAAAATTACAGAAACTTTTTATTCAGTCCCCCAGTTTTTATAGTCATATTTAGTAAAAGTTGACACATCCTAACAAACATAACATAAAATGTTTCCCTTCTGTATGACAAAAATAAACAGACATTTACTTTCAATGTTTGGGATTTTTTACGATTTTTTGGCCTGCATTAAGGGGTTGGTTAAAAAATTTCAATGAAGTGTTTATTCTATTCATTGTTCAATGAATACTTCTTTCAGATTTTTTAACCAACCCCTTAACAAAGTCCGAGAAAATGCGAACGAATTCCAAGCTTTGAAATTAAATATGTCTGTCATTTTTCTCGTACAAAAGGGATAAATTTCTGAATGTATTATTTTATACTAGAAATTTCAAAATTTTCAATTTTACCGGGGGAAAATAAACCCCTTCGGAAAAAAAAACGAAAAAACCCCATTTCCCCCCCCATAATTTCAGTTTTTTTTTCCCGACCATTTCCATCTCTAAGCTGAAGGTATACTCGGGATAAATTTCAAAATGAGATGAACGAAATGCATCCATCCTATGGCGAACTATAGATTCTCGCACCCTCTTTTTCTTCTTCCGCAAGTAAAGTTCTTGTTGTAAAGCAATTTAGAAATTATGAATGACATTAAACTGAATAAAATTCACTTACATTAATTCGATTTCTTTTCAAATTTTATTAATAAGAATATGGAGAGAACGTTCCCTCTGCTTCACACAACTACAGACATGGCTGATCCTCGCACTCTCTCTCTTCGCGTTGCTAGGGCACTCCTTAAATACGTCACCGGCCGCCGTCTGACAAAACTACGTCTACATGACCCGTCTGCCACATACATGGAATAAGATTTCACAGAGTCAAAGTTCTATTACGGCTCCGTCTAGCTCCCCGACACTATCCCTTCTATTCCAAACTTCCTCCCTACGAGAATGAATTGTTCGATTTTTGTAGCACAAAGGAAAAGGACGAAAGTAAAGAGCACTTCCGTCTTGCATATGAAATTGCACTTCTCATTAAACTATATATTTTAAATAAAACTTTATAATTTTAAATAAGAGAAGATATTTTTACTAGTTCGAGTCAGTTTTCAAAGTTAAAATTCTGATTGAAATTTTTTATGCTTAATAATAAATCTGAATCTTCTATATATATATATATATATATTTTAGCAAAACCAACGAGGAAAATAGATGAATAAAAAATATTTTGTTTGTGTAACTAAAGTTATTTAACTTAATTCCCTTCATTCACTAAATTTTTAAAACAAAACTATAAAGAAAGAAAGCAATGTTAAAAATAAATAATTTTTAAATAAATCTATCAAGGCTCTAAGATATATTTCACAAAAACAAAACAGTTGTTGAATGAGTGTAACTTTTAAATCTGATTCAGTGGTAGAAGTGGGTGAGCAAAAAGTGAGGCCAAGACACTGATAGAAAGAGCGTCTCCTCTCCCCCAATTTCCCCTCATGAAAATTCCTATAATTTGACAAAATTTTTTTGAAAATAGAAGTGGGTGATGCATGGGGCATTTTTTTTTTTTGAAAAGTGGGGTGACCGGAGATGCATGAGTATTTTTTTTGAGAAGTCGGGAGAAGCGTCACCCTGCGTCTACCTCCACTTCTAGCACATGTAAACACTCACTATTAATTTTTGTTTTTCAAATTCTAGAGTTTAAAAGGAGTGTTACGTGATTATTAAATTTTTCAGCAAAATTTAGCTGTGCAGTGGAACCCCGCCATTCGTCCACCTCTCTACTCGTACAACTCGTTATTCGTCCACTGGTTCAAGTAACATTCAACTCGTCATTCGTACGCTTGCCCCGCGATTCGGACGGCGCCAGGGTTGCCAGTTTCGCTTTTTTTTAAAGAAAAAAAAGAGAGATTATGCTCTTTTTAAAATCGTCTGGAAATAATTTGTTTGGCGCTTTGGATTTTTTAAAATTTTAATGCTGTTTGAGATTTTACTGACAATTTTAACTTTCTAAGCAAGATGAAGTGGTTGAAGAACTTTCTTCTTCAGAGGAGGAAAGTAGTAAGTTAAGCATGTCCTTTGCAGAAATTAAAGAGCTGTGTTACTGCTGGGAGAAAACACAAAAAGGGGTGGGAAAAGGTATCCTAACACTTTTTGGGCCCCGTTGCCAGATATTATAATGAGCCCTTCCTTTCCCACATCATTAAAAAAAAAAAAAATTTCCCAATACCTGCGTTCAAACCTACTTCTAAATTTTCAATCAGTTTCTTTTTTTAGTTTACCTCTATATCAGCGATACTCATCCTGTGGTCTACAGGCCGCATGCGACCGCCTACCGAGCTTTTGTAAGTGGTTCGATAAACGCAATCAAAAGAGACATGTTTGCTGCATTAGGATTGGTTCAACCATGCTAGCGGGGCATCATGATTACTACAGTTTTGGACTGGTTTCGGATTAAACCTAAACAAAGCTGTATATAAGTCAATTTATTCATATTTCCAGTGTTTTATAGTTTATAGTCACCCTGCTTGAGTCTGCATACCTCCAAGAGCGATGGCACACCCTCCCAAAAAAGCTGCGCAGTCCTCCAAGAATAATAACCCCTAAACTATGGCTAATCCCCCTGAAAATTTTAATGAAGTCTGGCATCATGGCCTCCCCTCTCCCTCGTCTGCACCCTATAGGGTTAAGTTACACATTTGATACATTTCACTTTTGCATATACATTACATAACGACAACAATGTGTCGTCAAATTTATCAAAACGGATTTCATCAAAAATCTATTTCACTGAAAACTGTTATTGTACGCTATTTTTACGAAATGTACTATAAATACATGATCAATTAACTGAGTAAAATTCTTTTAAATTTGTCGGACTGTTAGTGTGCCGTCACATTTTTAAATTATCTAGTGTTCAGTGAAAACAAACAAATTAATTAAAGGTTATGCGCTATTGATTCGGATGTAATAAATTTTTCAGACTTTTTTTCTTAAGGGATAAAATTATATGAATGGCAAAAATTATAATTGGAATTTTGTTTTCTAATGGAGTTTTCTGAAGCCTTCATGCGTTCAACGATGGCTACAACAAGAATTGCTTCTGGCTACTGTAAAACGAACAAGTTGTTCGTAGTTATGATCGCCCGTGACAGCTTATATCGATATCATTTCAAACTTTAGTCGACATTGTTTAATGAATATTACAGGAACATCATTAAAGTGCGCAAGTAGAATCATATATATATACCTACATAAGTCGCATTTCCCCGGGATATTTCGCGGATAAAATGACTGGTACGAGAAGCTTGTTTTGTGTGGCCAACAAAATTCGATGTAGTTGGGAATAAATAAACGTACGAAAAGTATAGATTTATGTTCACATTGGTATATTGCGAAAAGATCACTTTAGAGCTGTGAATTTGGCTTTCAGATGCGTTCGTGAATTGAAGCACAAATGTATACAGCGTTTGTGCTCAGTGGCTTTATAAGTTTGACGACTTGAGAGGGCTGTTCCAGGATGCAATTGAAGCAATTCTATTAAAGCTCAATGAGAGCCAAACGGTAGCTGCATAAGACGGCAAAATTTTACTTTCTATACTTTTTAATTCTCTTGAAAACAAAATATTAATTTATTTTTATTTTCTATAAGAACATCTTTTTTTATTAACTATTTATTTTTATTCATCTCATGAAAATGAGGTATTTTTAAGGTGACATGAGACATATTTACCTTAATAACCGGCCCTCGACCAGTATCTGCCCTTGTTATCCCAACAAATAAATAATATAAAAAATCAATTTTTCTGCATAAGCATTTTTTAAAAATTTGTTGTTGTTTCAAATGGAGCTGCATATGGAACTAATTATTTTGCAGACCTAGTGCATTCCCCGGTAATTGGGATTCATTCTTTCAAGTAGCATTGTCGCTGGATGCCATTACTACTCTGAGAATTTGGACGCTCAGTTTCCCTTAGATGGCGGCACCTGAGCTCTCATTGATGCAGATTGCACTAGGAATTTAATTTAGACGAGAGCATCCAAGCCAAATGTCTACTCAAGGGATCTTTTACATACCGCATAATCATATGACATGGGCGCAGACGATTTTCTGCATCTTGAAAATCCAAAGACTTGGGGCAGGTTTGAACCTGCGATCTTGGGAGTACGAGGCCTGCGCCTTACCACTGCGCCCCCCTGCCTGCTCTTTTTTTTAAAACATTTTATTTTTGTTTTCAAAATCAAAAACACTTCTTTTAAGAGGAATGGGGAGGGGAAGGGGAATCATAATTTAAATTTAGCTATGAGCGGCGAGGAGCTAAATTTAGCCCTTTGCTCTGCTCTTTCACAAAGAATGTCAAAATATGAAAAAAATTTTATGAATAATTTTTCTTATCTTTAAATAAGGTTAAATAGTTTTGCTTAGTGTTTAGAATGTCTTGCAAGCACATTTAAGCAAGTACTTCAGTTTTATTATTCGGCTCTGTACTTTCTTCCAAATTACTAAGATATTTTTATGAATAAATTTTATTAATTGTTTTCTGGATCAAAAGCAATACAGCCAAATTGAAAACTTATTCATTTAAAAATGTTGTTCTTCGGAGTTTCAACATAAATATCGTTGTTGATTATGCGAACTGTTGTCAAATACAGATCCGTCATTAGAGGGGAGGAAGAAAATATAATGCATTTAATTAATATTTTTACATGTATAACATGCCTTGAATGCCCAGGTCTGAGAAATTTTGAAGTAATGAGACTAGTTCATCAAAAAAAAAAAAAATTCTGAAAAGGCTTAAGAAAAGAGTAACCAGGGTTGCCAAACGTCCCGGATTTCATGGGGCAGTCCCGCATTTTAAGAAATGGACCCTCGTCCCGGGGAGTTTCAACGGCAAAATTCCCGTATTCTTGCTCAGGATAGTGATTTTGGCTGATATCGAATATGCGGTGACTCGTAAATGAGGGATCCGTACCGGATATCCGGCTATGATTCTTGAAACCTGCAAATTATATACGGTCTTTAAATACCAAATGCACAATATTTTAAATTACATATTTCATTCCAAAATTAAAGCACCCTATTAGTGTCCAAGACCTTGAGTTGTTATATTTATCAAAAGTTTATTCCAAAATTAAATTTATATATTAAAAAATGTTATTTCAGACATATGTTTCTTTAATACAATCGAAAAATTTAGAAGATCTGCATTATTTACATTTCAAATAGCCTTATTTAAAATTGTGTCCTATAGAAAAGCCGTGTCCCAGCAGCATTTTATGACTTTTTAAACCATATTTTTATTATAATTTTTTTTTTCATTTTATGAAGAAAAATTCTAATGTCTCCAAATAATTGTGTCCTGTGTTACTTCCTTCTTATTAAAATAAGAATTTCAATTTAGAAATTAGTAACAATATTCAGCAATGCACTTTTACAGTTGTCATTTATGCTATGGAGCCATTTTTTCAGATGTTGTATTTTGAAATCAGAGAAAAAAGGATTGTTTTTAAGGTAGGTGTTTTTTTTAACGTGTCCCCTGCGTCACCATTAAATTATATTGATGTTGAATTATTTTTCTTATCCATGATTAAAGCTTTAGGTCTCAGTTTAAAGAAAAAAATTCCATATGATTTTGCATTGTTTTCCTAAAAACAATTTTAAATTTCAATTTGTCCCCGGTGTCACTAACCCCCTGTTTTACCGTGATGTTGGTAACACAGGAGACAAAAAAGTAACAATTATTGTTTTGGAAAGTTCTTTGCTAAATCAGTGGGGAATAAAATGTGAAATAACTGCAGTAGAATGAAAAAAAATTGAAACGTGATAGAACAAAACTCTATTGAGATAATGTAAACTGGAAAATAAATTAATAGAAAAAGTAGAAAAAAAAAAAAAAAAAACAAGCTTATACGAAAAACATAATGAATAAAGAGAAATATTTCAATTTGATCCCTTTTATCAAAACCTCAACAGCTTATGAGATGATTTTAAGGTGTAAAAACACCCGAAATTCAGAATGTTACAAGACATCTCTGAAAATATCATTCCCTAATATATTCTATGTCAACACAACACAAAAATCAAAAATAAAATCTTGAAAAGTATTGTATCAAGTCTGATAATACTTTAAACATTTCAACAAATTTTACTCTTAAAAATAAATGTGTGGAGGAACCATCTTTGAAAAAAATAACTGAGAGGAATCCGTTAATTAAAATCCATGGAGGAGAAAAAAAAATACAGTTATAAATATATTGTAATTGCATAAAGTGAGGTAAAAGATGATGGCGAAATTTAAGGTTATGTTGAGTTGACGAGAAAGAGAAACTTTCAAGCTGAAGAGAATGACGAATTCTGCCTTAAGTTTGATGAAGTGTTAGGCAGTTTAAAAAATCCTGCTTTAAAAATGAAGTAAGCCGAATGTTTTATCAGTTTGATATACCTATCGATATATCTGAAATTAATTTTCAATTAAGATAAAACCTAAGATTGTTGCCTTCTTTATACTAAATGCATGTTCACTTTGGTGTCTCCTGTGTTACCTATGTCCCTTGTGTTAATGACATGTTTTTTCAATCTGGACAAATAAAAACAAAAACCTTATTGAAAATCAAATTGATAAATATGCAATATCTAACACGTATAAGTAAATATGACTACAACATTATTATATTAATGTACTTTTAACTCGATTAGAAAAAGTTTTACACTGCAAAAATGCAATAAAGTTAACACAGGGAACATAATAAGGCCTGTTTAAAAAAAATAAAAATTCCAAACAAAAAATTATGAGGTAGTGTAAAAGAGCATTTGTATCAAAATCTTAGCGTCAAAAAGATATTTCTTTACTTTAATAAGAAAGAAACGATTATTTAAAATATGGTAACACAGGAGACATTTTTTTAGTTTAATTGTTTACATCTCTAAGTGTTGTGATTCAATACTTAAAAAAAAATGTGCTGCGGATATTCAAATTATATTCTTGAATATATATACAACCTTTCAAACGCATTTTTTCTTCAAGAAAAACATTTTATTTTCTTTTTCTTTTTCAATTATTGAAAGAGACCTTTATTTTTGAAATGACAACATATATTTTCAAAATATGCAAGTTAATTACATTTTAGAAATCAAAATCGACATACCGGATAATCGGATCTTTCTTACTGGCCAGATCGGATCCCAGATATTGAACAAAGGATCGGATACTGGATCTTCGGTACCTCCTAGGAAGACCGATCTTTCCCCATCTCTGCTGTCCCGTATTTGCAGTTTTTAAATTTGGCAACTCTGACTAACCCTTTCGTGTATATTTTAGTATCCCCATTTTCTCAAAGGGTACAAACTAAAACTTCCGAATAATTAAAAAATTCTAACAGGCAACACTATCCCGCACATAATTAGATTCGGAATCAACACCCGCTCCCCGAAGTACCGGTGTGCGGGGGGAAGATCCATCAGCGGCGATAACAGAAACGCCCCGGAAGCTCTAAACTTTTTTTTTTTTCGTTTTCTTATCAAGAATTGAGGCTAACAGCGAATACGCACTTTCAAACGGGCCCTTTTTTTAGCACTTAGGACGGAATTTAAAAAAATTTCTTTTTTCCTTAATGAGGAAAAAGCTTCGTAACATATCCAATATCAATCACACAAAATTTCAAGTTTTTTCAATCCTAAATAAAAAAGCTATAATTTGAATGCAAAATTTAGGACACAAAAAAGGTTTAAATTACAATATTTTTGCTCGTATTAAATCCTTATACTATCTGTTTGTGATATAAACTAAAAATGACATTTAAATCAGTCATTTTTTAAAATATAAGTGTTGCTAATGATCAATATTTCACTCGGCCAATGTGATTGACCAATGGAAGCAAAGTTACATATTTTTTTTCTTCTTGAAATTATTATTAACTTCTTTTTGTAAAATTTGATCGTATATCATACATAAACTCTAAAGAGTAAATTAAAATTAATTTGATGACCATAGCTTGAACATTATAGATGCTGCGCGTTAAAGTGAATGTCCGGTATACCGGACACCACGTTTGCAAAGGTTAAATGCGGATGCATAAGAATAGGGCCAGTGTTGTAGTCCTGAAAAAAAAAAAAAAAAAAAAAAACGTTGGGGGGACGCTTATGCATACGAAGATAAGTAATTGAAATCAAAATTGAGGGGATGCTTATGTTAAAATTTAAAAAAAATGTAAGGGGACGCTTGTATTAAAATAAGTTAGGGGGACGCCGTCCCCCTACGTCCACCCCGGACTACACCACTGCCTAGTGCTGACTCCAGGACTGGCCGCCAAACTATCGCGTGGATCGAGGCCGCGTCACTTGCGGAAAAACTTTAGGTATATCGCGGTAGCGCTCATCTGGTTAGTCGGTCCCATATTCACACTAATGGTTTTTAGTCGAATTTGCCATGTTTCCCCAGTAATTGCATTTCATATAGTACGTGGAGCAGGAGGAAACTAAAGAAGTGTATTTTGTTGAATATTACGTTGATATTGTGTTCACAGAAATAAACGATAAGATATTAAAAGATAACCATGGGCCAGTATAGAATAGACAGACCGCGTTTTTTGGCATAAAATAAGAAACTAAGAATCAAAAAGGGTCTTACTTTTTTTTAATCTTGTTTAGGGGTATATTTTCAATGCATATAATAAGTAAAAAACAACAAAATACATAAAAACACAATACATGTGTTTACAACAACAAAATATAAATTCAAAGTATTTCTAAAAATAAGGGGGGGGGGATACAAGAACAGCAGTCATTATTTATGCACATTTTTAAACTCTTATTTATTCCCAAGACCTTATCAGTGAATTATTTGCTGTCGCCCGTTCGTTCTGAAGTGCCCCAAATGACAGAAAGTAAAATAATAATAATAAAAAAAACTTTTCAGGAATAAATTTTATTTTAAATTGATGTATTCTGTCTGAGTCACACTGTAAGTGTGAGTAATGACACTGCCACACAAAGTAAAGTAGCGGTTTCGAAAGCTTTGTGTTGCCACAGCATGCATACTAAAAAGTCAGAGACACCAACCTCTCGTTACCGATTTCAGTAGTGACCATTGAAATTTTCAGTAGTTAAAAAAAAATCAGTAGTTTTATAAAAAGGACATAAGACACTGAAGCATCAATTCTTAAATACGGCGGAATTTAATTTTAAAGCACAAAGCTAAAAATCATTATAAATTGAAAAATTTGCTTTAATTTCTTAAAAAGGAATATTTCTTTTTGTTTCTAACATGCAGGTAATGATCTAGATTCAAATCACTTAATAAAAAGAAATTTTTAAAGCAAAAATAAAAACAATTTACATGAACAGAGTACATGAACAGAGGTTTAGGAATAAATAGCCGAAGTTTTCTAAATAAATGTTTGTTGTTTCTAATGTCACTTGGATATCCAAGCAGAGTGACTGGGAATTAAGGCAGTAAAGAGCGCCTTCAATTTTTAGATGAGTTCCACAACGGTGGAAGTACGACTTGGCTCATTATGTATTTGGATGACACCAGATGGCGTCACCACAAATAGGGATCCCCCTTTTTTTTATCTAAGAGTGAAGGGAAGGGAAATTCTCCACCCCGGTACCCTCGGGACTTCAGGGTCCACGGATTTTACATGTACGTATGCCCCAAGTGTACATGGTGGGTCTTCAGCGGCTCGGGTATGGAACCCGAGATCCTTCGACATCCTAACCACTTGACTGCCACGGCCCTTCGGGATCATTTATAAATGATGTCACGCTTCGAGGGGGAGGGGGATTCGTGAAATTGTGACAAAGTGTGACAAGGGGAGGGGAGGGGGTAACAAGAAGTGTGACATCGTGCATTATGCAACACAGCGTGACATGTGACAAAGGGGGGGAGGGGGTCCGCTGAAGTGTGACATATTGTGACAAAGGGGGGAGGGGGTCCGCTGAAGTGTGACATATTGTGAAAAAGGGGGGAGGGGGTTAAATATATGGGAAAAAAGCGTGACATCATTTATGAACGGCCCCTTCTAAAGAAATAAAATCATTTAACATTTGTCAGATATATTTCTGGTTTTGCTGAGAGACGTGGCATATTTTTCATCGCGGCCGCCATGCTACGCTGAAGCCCTTAGAGCAGAATGTGCAAATCGACACATTTTTGAATGAATTTGAGTTTTTTCAAACTAGGAAATTCTTTAGGATATAGTTTTATAATTTTTTGACAAATCTTCACTTTTTAATCATCCGATTCTACAGTTTGTTTAACGTAGTTCCTTTTGATCATTCACACAATGATTATACGTATAGCACTCTCAAAAATAAAGTAATGTCAAAATTTTTCAATCCACTTTGAAAATTATCAAAATGTACGAAAAGTAAGAATAAAATCATCCTAGTATTCGAACGCGTTTAGTTCAGAATCAAAACAACCACTCACTGAACTCGAAATGGCGAACAAAGAGCAGTCTCGCACTTCTAGTCCCTTCCACTTCTAGATTGATTACTAAAAATGAAGAAATTAGTTTTAAATCGTTTTTTCAATAAATTATGTTATTGAAAATCGGAAAAAATGATCAAAATCGGAATTTTTCGCAGAATAGGCTCTGCACATAAAATTCTTAAAATCTGTTTATCATTTTTCTATACAATTAGCCAATACATTTTTTAAAAAAAGGCCTGGAATTATCTATTTGTATCAAATATTTTTGGTTAGCTTTAAATAAAAACTTACCGCACTTAGACCAAGGATGCGTTAGTTAATCCAAATGTATTAACGGCTGTAAGCAGCAAAAAGCTGAATAATAAACACATTTTCAAAATTTTGAACTTCTGCACTTCCACTCAACACCACAACAAAACACAACACACTCAACTCCCGTACGTGTCAGGATCCGTGTCCCCTTTCTCGAAGGTGTGGGACCCTCCGCTAGCTCTTCCCCTTAATAAACAAAAAGGCTGATAGGTTCAAGACAGGCATATTAGTGCAGACGGAATAACTTTTCCTTCGCTTTGCGAGCGAAAAGGTCACGTGAAGTAAATGATCCATAGTTCCGACCAATCAGCGTCTCTTGTCGTTTCTCGCTTCTCATTCTCTGGTTTTGGCCCAATTTCTTCCGACGGCGCGAAGTTTTCAAGAGAGACGAGAGTAGCAAAGCAAGGGAAAAGCCAGGTTTATTCGTGAATAAATCAAATCGCTTTTTCTGAGAGGAACATTTAAAAAATGCTCTGAGGGTTTTAAATACCGTACTCCTGTACGAGTCGGGTGTATTTTTGACAAAATTTGGAAGCAAAAAAGGGTAAACTTATACACAGGTTAGGGGGAGGAAGTCATTTTTTAGTCGTCGATGTTCAAATTCTTTAATGCTATTTAAAGGCAAACAATCGTCTACAAGTTCACAAAGTCTAAAAACTTTATTGTTCTTATGTTAAAATTAAAATTTATCAATGGAACTTATGAAAATAAGATTCGATGAATATTTTTTGTGGGAGAGTGTGAACTCAGAAAATAATGCATGTTGGGAAACGAAATTTGGTGTGCAAATTGGCATATATAGAACTGAAGCTTGCTAGCAAATACAAAGCCCCTATCATTTTTTTTTTTGCACTGAAAATAATTATAGTAGATACAATAATACAAGTTTATACAACACAACATTCTTTCAGAAGAAGGGGGGGGGGATCACCCGGGTGACACCCATACTAGAAACGCAACTGATACATATACGCAATTTTTGAGATGTCCCCCTTCATTCTAATTGTACGATAAAATATATGTATGTATATATATATATATATATAGGTATATGTGTGTGCAGTGATATCAGCCCTTACTTGTAAACGTACGTACTACTATAGCATTGGGATTGGCAAATTAAAGCGTTCTTGGGGGCTGGGGTGCGTAAATTACTTTTTTTAAGTTAAATGCGTTGGGGTAATTAACATTTAAAAAGTTTATAGAATATAAATTAAAATATAAATGCTTCTTAAGGTTTACTAATTGTTATCATTTTATAACCAAAACTAATAACTTCAATTATTTGAGGCTATATCCTCTTTTATGTTTTTCTTTTCTTCATCCCGTCCTCGTGCCACTGGAAGGTCCGCCCCAAGCGGTGTCTACGATTTATAAGGTATATTGTTCAGAATGGGCAAGTTTTCAATCTTAAATATGCACTTACTCTCACGTTTATTTTTTTCCCCCGATGTTACTTTGTATTTCCAATTTGCATTCTTCTATTTTGTTTAATACGGTTAAAAAAATCGCTATTTATTTAGGAGTTGCACAAAGAAGTTTTATACATTGTTAATAAAATTTTGTGATTAAGAAGCAGAAAACGGGGCAATAACTGCCAGTGAGGCAACCAAAAAACGTTTTTAGTAGGGATTTGGAGCAGCCCCTTTTCTGAGTGGCTCTGCTCCGACTTCTAAGTGTTTACTCCTGCTTTTCTTTGTGCTCCGAATAATTTTAATACTTTATCTTATTTATCTCTTTTTAATTTTTAGTTAATTTGTTTTTCTTTTTTAATACGATAAATTAAAGTAAAAAAAAAAAAACAGTTGGAGCAGTGACGCACAGCCTTTTTTTTTTTTTGCTCCGGCTCCACTCCAGTTTCGAGCAAAATCCACTGCTCCGTGGTCTTACTCCAAGCTCCGCTCCAATTCCCTGTTTTCTACTGGGGGGGGGGGGCTATGTATATTTTTTACATGAGTAAATTCCTCTTGCATGGGAGAAGGGAAGGAAAGAAAAGGGAAAATATAACGTAATTTCCTTTGTAATAATTTGCAACCCTTGAAAATTCTGACTATTTTAAAATTTCCTCCTCCCACCTCCCGCCTACATGATTTAATACTTTCTTTATTAAAATAACTTTGTTTTTCCCAAGCCACAGACATTTCTTCTCTTGCGCAGGGATCTTGTTAAGTATTTAGCGCCAAATGAGCCACTCCCGCTCCTCTCGGCGCATCGCCAAGGAGCGAGCCCCCTTCGGGTTGCCTATCTCTCGCCCCCGTGGAGCAGTCGCATCTATAATAATTCTACGCAGAGTGAACGCGCAAATTATCTGTTCAATGTAATATATTAAAGTAAGTTTTGGCAACGGGACTTTTTGCTATCAAAATTGGCAACAACGACTGTGTTCTTATAATTAGATTTTGGACTTGTAACTGAATTATCGCTATGCAAATAAAGTGGTTTTTACAATACGATGGTATTTATTACCGGAGATAAAACAGGGCTGTGATTCAATAAGTTGAGTTATTCAATGTTTACAAGGATCAGCATCCACTATTTCCTAAATACAGTCCATTCAGCATGACGCATTTTACAGATCTGATACAGTTACTTTTTTAAGTTCATCCGCTCCTACTAAAAAATACTTGTTCCGGATCTGCTCCGTATTCCGGATAATTTAAATAGAGTACATTATTTATTTCTTTTCTGATAAACAATTAAAAAAGGTTTCAGAAAAACCGGAGCAGTGGAGCACAGCAAACAGTTTTGTTCGGCTTCTTTCCATTCAAATCTCATTGCACTCTTGCTCCACGCTCCATTCCAGATGCTTTGAAAAAATTTCAAATCATTTGGGAGAGGGAGTTGGCATGGCCCCTCTGGTTGTGAAAACTGAATACTGTCCCGGTAACTCATCCTATAAAACGGGTAATTAAAAGTAAAATTGCCGGGGTTTCAATTACTACCATTAAAAAAAAATCGCCGAGAAGCTTGTGTAAATATTTGAAGTTCAAGCTGAGATTGCTCGTAGTTTTTAACCTCCCCTTGGATCGAAGGACAACTTTGAACGATAAATTAAAATTTTTTTTGTATTAATTGGTTCTCAACACATGGAACAGTATTGAAAAAAAATGTTAAAAATTTTTTTTCTTAGAGTTTCTTTCGAAGAAAATGAGTGTCTTCTAAAAGAAACATTGAGACAAACTGACCAATGATTCGAAATCTATGATTAATATCAATTTAACGAGCCATTCTTGCACAGTATAACATCTTGATCATGAAACATTCCCCATTAAGTCTAAAAATGAATGATAATCTATGCGAAGCTGAAAATTTTTTATAATTATTATTTTAAACGACGTAATTTTGCGGCATTGACCCAGTGCCTCCTACAAGCGACACAAAAATAATGTTCAAAATCGGAAGAAGGAAGATTGGAGTGAGAAATTAATGATGTCACATGAAAACACTGTTTAAGGAATTCTACAATATGATAAATAATTTTCTAGTGTACAAATAATAAAAAAATATGGATACTTGCCGCTACGCGCACTTGTATTTTTCATTTTTTCAGAAAACGCCATTTTCATTTGACCGTAAACACAAGTTGTGTATAAAAATATACCAATGGGAAACCCTTTTTTCAGTACAGCAGTCTACGAACAAGTAAATTAACTGATTACGAGCAACATTGATGCCGCCTGTTATTTAATTTAGTGGCATTTTTTGAAAGTGTTGTTTAATGTCTCCTATACAAGGCGACGCGACGCCGCCGGGACTGAGGAGGTTAAGAAACTGCATCACAGGCAACATTGCTGAAAAGTTCGATATAATTTTCCAAGATCGCTAATAAAGGGGAATGATAAATAAAGTAAAATAAAAAAGAAAAAGTCATTGAAGATTGATATTTGCGAGCATGCATTGCCGAGGTAAAAATGTGGAAAGATACAGCTATTGTGGCCCATAGGTTGTTTTACAAGCAGAAAGGGAATTAATTACTTAAGAAATTTGACTAGTTTGTGACGCATTTTTTCTTCGAATTATTGAGGGGTGATAGGGGTAGTAGGTAGTCCTCTCCTTCTAGGAGGTGGTCAATTTCAAGACCTTCCCCTCTGGTCTCTAGATTTTTCATTTTGACGCCTGAAGAGGTATCGCAAGCGTCACGTGTAGTCATCACGCACACAATAAGGGCACTACCGACAAAAAAAAAAAAAAAAAAAAAAAAAAAAAAAAGAAAGAAAAAAAATAAACAAGCTTCGCTTTCCAATAAATCAAAAATAAACAAGCGTGATTTTAAGAATCAAAATACGTGGAATGACGGGAATTATTTTTATTTAAACTGCAGGGAAAGATATGGCGGGCAGACAATTAGGAGATAAAATAAAAAATTTTTAAATTTTTCGCTGAATGAGAAGAAAGTCATGCCTACTTTTAAATCTCAGCCACTGAGCTAAATAGCAAACTGGAGTGACATCTGAGCGGTCTGTGTGCTACAGCTAAAGCGGTTATCACACGACAGGAATTTTCAAGCAAACGTAACTTCCACCTCGTTTCATCGGCAACCTCAAGAGAAAATTTTCGATCCGGAGTTTCCTACAGGTTTGCACCCGGTTTCTCGGACGGTTGCTCATAACGAGCTACTATTTTCTAATTTGTATCCTCGTGTTAGGCATATGTTTACAGTTTTTATACTTGATATTTCGTTCAAACAAGTAGGTTTCTGCATTTAGGGGCACTCACATGCAAGGTTACGGCAAGTCAATGGGACCTCCCAAAAATTGTTCTTATTTCGCAAATTCTGACAAACCATGTTAAATTTGATAATTTGGTATAACAATAGTTTTTCATTTTTGACGGACAACTATACAGGGCCGGCGCTAGGCTGAGGCCGTGAGGCGCCTGCCTCAGGGCGCGTCGATCTTAGGGGCGCACTGGCCATAAATATTAACTGCATCTTTTTTAAGTAGCAAACAATAGTTTTTATTTCGAAAGTATTAAATAATATTTAAACTATTTAGTTTTACAAATGATGCATCAAAACTTCATCTAATTTCATTTTTGCATTAATATATATTACAGGTTTAATTTTGATAAAATCGAACACAGAAACACATCAAGAACTTCTTTGCTTTGTTGAAAGGATATAATTTTTACTGGGTTATTCCTTGTTTTGCCCATTATTTTTTTCTTCTCCACAGCGACAGGCGGCTTCAATGTATCCGGAGTTTGCGCTTTATAAGTGTTTGCAGTTCTAGAAAGTGTCTTCTCTATTTTATGACGAGCAAAACGCAATCTATTGCATTTTCTCTTTTTCTGTTTTTTATTTTTTCCTTATTCAATCCATTCTGATCAGCTATTGTTTTCTTCAGCCTTTTGAAAGTTAAAATATGTATAATTAAAGTTTATATCGATCATATTTAATCTCTATTCCTTCATAATATACAGTAGGGGCGGAAAAAAGTTTTTTTGCCTCACGGCGCCATTCGTGCTAGCGCCGGCTCTGCAACTATATAATTGTCAATAGCAGTTGCAATTGCAAGGCATCAAATTTTATTTTATGTGTATAATGATCACTTATTATCAATAGGATCATGTTTAATTAAGTTTGATCTTCGCGATTCGGTGAAATACGAAGTTTCAGTCGGGAAATTAAAAATCACCCTCCCGTCCAAAAAATATAAAATATAAAAACCCCGTCCAAAAAATAAGTTCGAGGCGGCCCTGCCTGCTTAAATAATTCACAAAATTTTGATCACAAATTGTTGTTATATTGCAATACATTCACCTGAAATGTGAAAAAGTTTTGTTAAAACGTTGTACATGTTTTGCGAATTTTAGTATCAAATTATATGCTATGAGTTTATTCATCACACGATCTTTAATTTTAATGGAAATGTATTAAAGCAACGGCGTTATTAGCATAAGTGTCACCCGGGGGGCGATAATTTTTGGTGTCCCCCATAAAAAAAGAAGAAAAAGAAAGAAACGTTGTTGTGTTGTATAAACTTGTAGTTTATATTATTTTCAGAGGTGCATAAAAAAAAACACTTAAGCAATTTTATTTTATTTATTTGGGATAACTTTCACTAAACTACATTTATTTTCAGTTACGATACCTTAAAATAGCACCCTTAAAATTGTACAGTTCAAGTTCATGTATTTTTCTAAAATTCTATATCTCATTTTGGGTGTCACCAGGAGTGGACCGGCCCCCCCCCCCACTGTCCCCCGTAGTGACCCTATTGATTATGGACTATAATTTGGTAAAATATTATTATTTGGTATTCTGTGTCTCCTCTAATATCAATCTAATTAATTGTTTTTTTTTTTATTGTGACTCTAACTGTTCCTTTAAAGTTGTATAAAACTATTGTGTACATAAGCAGGAGCGCCACGGATGGAAATTTTTGGGAGGTGTGCACAATTTACTGAATATGAAACTTCTAATTCTAACGAATCATAAAATAGGACCGCAGTTTAAATTTAATTAAAATAAAATAAGAGGAATTAGTTAAAAAATCATCAAAAATGGAAAATAACATATGATGCCTAGACTATTATTGCTGATAACTCTATAGAATGGTTGTGCATGATATATAAATGAAGAAAAAACGAAAAAGAAAAAAAAAAACGGTAGTCATACTGTCTTTAAATTTATCACCTGAAACGCACTTGCATTTTGGCAGCGATTTCATCATAAGACAGTCTTTGCAATGTCCTGCACTAGTAAAGTAGTGACTTTACATCCTACAAATGTTTTTCGCATGATTTTCCAAATTTAAACCAAAAAAATCTAATTTCGAAATCTCATTCTCGTTTTAACATTTATCCTTCGATCCCCAATCTTCAAATCCTTCACCGCCATGTTTACTAGAAAGTTGATTTGACGTCATGAAATCCCAGCTCCATAATTGGTCCTTTCTTGATTTGCCTTAAATTACACGTTCTAGAAGCAATTTTTTTCTTGCACAGATAACGAATTGCTTCTAATTCGAGCAACCGTGAATTGATATAGCACACGAGCATTTTGAGGAAACTGGGGGAAATTGGCAGAAAAACCAGTTTCCGATAGAGTTGACGATTCCTATTACGGTTGCGTTTGCCTGTAATTCCTGTCGTGTGATAACCGCTTAAGAAACTCCGCTCTTTGTAAATAATACAAGCATTTGTCATCATTGACGTTTCATTTCAAGTACCAAATCATTCTTGCATGTATGCATTAAACTTTCATGAAAAATGATAAGCTTTCCATATATGTTGCATCACAGTTCAAACAGCCAGCTTCGAATGACTTGAACATATCTATGGATATCTTTCATTAAATCGTGTCAAATGTCTTACTTGAATCATTGTCACTTCTGTCCTATGTTCAACGGTTGAAACAACCCTATGCGGCACAAGATTTCACGATGATCAAGTGACAGCAAAAGACGAAACGCGAAGCATTGAACTCGACGCACTCAGCATTTCAGTAAAAAAATGCGAGTTTTACCTCTTAGCAGACTATTTTCTTTTCGTGATATTTTAATTCAATCGCCTGAGATTTTTTCCTTTTAGAGTATCAGTTTCTAGTTTACTTTTGTTTTGGCAACGGATTAAATGCTTTTCTTAGAATGTTGCATATTTGTTTAGGATTAAATATATTTTTGCTTTGTGGTATTCTTTGATTGGAACTTTAATTTGAAAATTGATGTCATTAATAGAGTGATCTTGTATCTTATATGAAGGAATTAGCACCTTTATCTTATATGAAGGTATTTTGCACAGTATAAAAGCCTAATATTTTAGAATGAGAAAGAAATTCCGAATGGTGATGGATAGACAAAGCGTAAAAGCGAAAAGGTTTAAAGACCGCTGGAAAAAATGTCGGCGATAACAACAAAACTATTCAAGCTATGAAGAAAATGGATCAGTTTAGTGAGGTACATTTTTAACATTATCCTTACTCTTGTCTGTGATTAGATATTTTTATGCTTGTCATTTAAGCATGTTAACTATAGTTAACATGCTTAAAAATGTGTTCTCGTTAGTTTTAATATAATGAACGTTCGTTAAATGAAGGGTTAAAATGAATAAAAATTAAAGAAATCTGTTTGGCGTGAAAGACATTTTCAGAAGTTTAAATTTGACATTTAGAATTTTACATTATTCGAAATGTATATTTTACTTGCGTTTTATTTTATTACCAGTTCTTTCCTTAATCATGATTTGAAAGTTGTTAACAATGGGCTAATGTGATTAATATTTGATTATTTACACATGAAGAAAATGTGAAAATTTACATTTATATTACACCGAATAACAAAGAATTATATCTTTCCTAAGCATTGTTTGAAATATGACGGTATTCGTATTGAAATAACTACCATTGCGCCCCAATACGTCAAATCAAACGAAGTTTGGCACAGAGAAATTTCATTGCAAATCAGTTCCAAACTTCAGAAACAATTGTCAATGCATATAGCATTTAGTTTATATTAATTTGAACGTCTTATCTGTTGGCGAAAAGCCGATGAAGTTTTATTAGTGCACATATATCAGATTTCGTGGAAAATGCTTTGAACGCTTGATAAATCTCAAAAATTTTTGTCGATTCTTTTCAATTAGAATACTAGTGTGAGAATACTACATTTATATTTCGTTTTGGGTTTATTTCAGACATCAGCGGAGATGTATTTCTTGTGATTTCAAATCTTTTTTTGGAGTTTCGGAGTTTTTGAATCGCAGATTTAGTGAATCACACTTGGTAATTTTCTTCTTTTTTTTAATGAGAAAAAATTGTTTTAGCAATGTAAGGTAGCATGCTAAACTTAATACTTCTTTCTAAACTCCCAGCGTTTTTTTCCCTCTCGTTCACTTTTTGATTGATTAATTATTTTAGAAAAGATACATTGATTTTATTGCACAAAATGCAGATGAATTATTACAAAATTAACAAAGAAAATGCGATTGCTTATATAATAATAAATGAATTGATAAAGACGAGGATTTTTTTTTTAAATTAGTGTTATTAATTAGCTTAAGAAAAGTTCTGTGAAAAGTTCAATTTTGTGATCGAGGTTTTCGTGAAAGATCCGTTTTTGCTATCTCGATTTTTGTAAAGGCTTCGATTTTGTTAACTCTATTATTTTAAAACGTCCGTTTCTGCGCTTTCAAATTTTCTTGAACTGTCCTTTTAAGCGATCGTGAATTTTGAAGAGGAGGGCTGTCGTCGGTATGTTACGATTTTTGGGAAAGGATATAAGTTTCGAAAATCCTGAAATTTTTTTTTTTTGAAGAGCTCAGTTTTTGTAATTGTGAACGGATTTCTTTTCGAATTTTCCGTTTGTGGTATTCCAATTTTCGTAAAAGGTTAATTTATAACTTCTCAAATTTATTGGCGACTCTTCTTATTATTTTTAAGCTGATTTTTATGTAGGTAACCATTTTACGACATGAGGATATGTATGTGTGGTAAATTGTAACATTTATTTTATAAAACGCAGTGGCATTCTTATCACAATGCACACACACATATATATTTTTCTTTTTCGTTTTTTACGCAGTGTGAAATTTTCAGAAATTGAAAAATAATATTTTGAGCTTATTTAATCATATTTTCTTTTTATAAAATGATCCCAGATGTTCAAAACAATCCTCTAGCGACCCACAATTTGGAAAACGCTGGCCTGTTTAATCACTTGTTTTAATGCAAGATTTATTTCGTTCATCTGATTGATATTTCATATGGGGTTCTTTACTCCATCCACTCCCCTGTTAGTACGTGGCCTTAAATTAGCATTATCAGGCTTCTGGAGCACCCACTTTTTGAGTTCTTCGACTTCTTCATGCATGCTCCAACTCCGTTTCGTGTTCCACTCTGAATAGTTTTAGTAGAAATCATATTTTTTTCTTTTTAAGTTAATTTATTCATAGGTATTTATGCGATAAAAAATTACTTATTCATTTTTCAGTAAGTAGTACATTTTTTTCATTTGCACTGCATTGCCAAATAAATTAAGCAATCATAATAATAATTAAAAAATATAAAAAATAAAAATAACAAAAAAAAAAAAAAAATTAAAAAAATGGAGCACTAGAGCACAATTTCTTTAATCCGCTAGCAAAATTTCTTTGCTCTGCTGCTTCACGCTCTGTTCAAGATATCTGATCATTATATTTTACATGAGGCGTTCCCTGCGACAAGGGCGAATCCGCCAAAAATGTATCTCAGAAAAAAACCCCTTCAAAGAAAAAAAAAATTAGTTATAAAGCAAGAAGGGTAAATTGCAATGTCATACAGAAAAAAAAAAAAAAAAAGATGGAATTAATACTTTATTAAAATGAAAATTCATTTCAAAATGCTTTCAAAAAATGCTTTTAATTTGAAAATCAGTAAGAAGTAAAGTTCAATAATTAAGTATATCAAATGAAAAAATTCACGGAACTTAATCTGGGCGAAATTCCGTAACATCGTCCTCATTGGCATAATCAACTTATTTTCTGATGCTTGGTGAATGATGAAAAGCCTAGATGGCGCATTTGCCCTTATTCCACATTCCATTTATCGCAGTTTTGTCATTTCTCACGACTTAGCGCCCAAGTTCTACATGCCAAAGTTTCAGACAGAAGGGTCCGAATAAACCATTTTCTTGCATTCCTATAGCCCAGGCAAATTAGACCAAAAAAGGCCGTGCTTCCCAAAAAATCGTCCAGAGCTGGATTGTATTTTAATACCTTTTGGGGGTCTCAAATAAGAGCCCTGTGCGTTTGCGACGTATTTTGACTTCTGCTTAAGTTTTGGGAGTCAAAAAACCTCGAACATTTCTCACTTTTTAGTTTTTTGCTTATAACTCCAAAACGACACATAAAACAGAAACGTGAAAAGGCAGCTTTTTTAAGAGCATTAAATTCTGCGTCGAATAGCTTTTTAGTTTGTCAAAATCGGGCCCAGCCGTTTAGACGCAATGGAATTTCAAAGTTGGGCCATTTATACCATCTGTCATGCCTCATGTATTCTTTTTCAATCGTGCAGTTTTCGAAGAGTCAAAGGAGCAAATCGGGGTTGGCCTGGTTCCCCCACTTGGCCTTGACAACCCAAGAGCAGCCACCTGTTCCTTTTTTTCTCTCCCCTTTCTGATCCCTTCGTCGGTCTCTTCAAAGAACTCAAACTTAGCAGAAAAACCGAGTGGTGCCTGTACGAGCCGTGAAGGCTACAGCAAAGATCAACGGAAAATCAGTCCCCATCTGTCCGGACACGATTTTCCGCCACATTCCATTTCACATAAAATCCCACCTTCAGCTTGAGCCGTAATTTTGAATTCGAATTGGCCTCGTACTCACTCTCACTGTTTGATGATGACGGCATGATGATGAAGAGTAGAAAATTTGAACTGTAAGGGCTGTTCACTCCAATCAAAGTAGTTCTCATTGTGAATGCAGACTATGTAGTGGATGATGGTTTCCTCTTACTTGCACAGAGTTGTGTGGAACAGCGGAGAACATTTTTCCAATATCATTCAGA
Organism: Octonoba sinensis; assembly: GCA_038502835.1. Lineage (NCBI taxonomy): Eukaryota > Metazoa > Arthropoda > Arachnida > Araneae > Uloboridae > Octonoba > Octonoba sinensis. Next base: position 198,604,355 of record CM076598.1, on the reverse strand, counting down.
AGTACATAAATTACGGGAAATCCAACTACAACTCTGATAGTATTACCAGTTTTCGATGAATATCCAGAGGATGAGCCCGAGAAGAGCATAAAGTCTGCTGAAAGAGCGCGAAGAGTCGGTGTTATGTTTATGTAATCTTCGTCGGTTATATTCCATGAACATACGAAGGTCACAATACCCAAAATAGTTTCTTGTTGAATGATCGCAACAAGCCGTCGGATATTGATGCTAACAAGGAAACTGATTGACAAGGACATTTACGTGAAACAAGCCTTGGAAGATGCAGATTCTCTGATTGTGAGCACAGCAATCAAGAGGTCTATAGAGGAAGGCAATGTTTTCATAGTGGGAGAGGACACCGATCTGTTGGTCATACTCACTTTTCATGTTGCTGTCTTTGAAGAGCCTATCTCCAACGTGTCCGCATCAAACCCGGGAAACAATCAGGAAACTGTTAATTACAGTCCGAGCAATTGCCAGCTGCCTGAAGACATGAGGAAGTGTGCCCTTTTTCTCCATGCCTTCACAAGGTGCGACACCACATCCTCATTTTTCCGCCAGGGGAAAATACAATAGATCAAGAAATTCATGGAATAGCAAAACCACTTGACCCTGACCAAGTTGCAAATGCAGGCGTTCACATCATAAAAACCCTGAACACAGGTGGCAGTAAGCCCCTCAATCAAGTGAGGTTTGACCTCTTCCAGAGGTTGCTTTCCAAAAAGAAATTTCGACCTGGCGCCCTTGCCTCCTACAGAAGCGGCTGCTCGCCAGCCCTCCTTCAGAGCTTATTTACAGGTGCAGGTATAGACGAGTAATGTACTAGATCAGAGAGAGATGGGGGTGGAAAATGACCAACAATGGCTTAACGCCCATCACAACGACTGATCTACCGGTCCCACAAGAACTTACCAACTCCATATCGTGCACATGTAAAAAAAGGTGCAAAGCAGTTTGTTCCTGTAGGGAAGGCAGGGATAAAATGCACCACCATCTGCATAACCTGCAAGGGGCACGTATGCCTCAATTCCATCTCTGAGATGGATGTTATACTGGATCCCACCCAATGTGACGAGGAGATTATCTCCGAAGAAGAGCAAGAAATGGATCCTCATTCGCAAGATTCCGAGGATGAGGAGCTACACCTTTTGCCACTTTCAATTAAAACATTCACTATCAATGCCCTCTTATATTTTAAAATCACATAACATCATTTTGGAGTGTCCAGGTGCGGATCTAATAGGAGAGGGGAACACGAATCCTAGAATTTCTGAAACACCAGAACAATTAATATTCATCATTTTTTAAAAAATAAGGATTAGACTTGAAACTCTAAAGAGGGACCGTGCCCCCCTTCCCCCCATTATCTGGGCGGATCCTTCTTGGATCCGCAGAGGTATTTTTTATGAAATAAAGCATCATCAAATGATTTATAATAAGATCATTCGAAGGGCTGAATTAACTTTTTAGCCAAGTTGGTAAAACAAGGTTTAACTTTGAAATTCAAATGCGGCTAATCGACTGAGCCGATTTTGACAAACTAAAAACCATTCGAAGCAAAATTTAATGTTCTTGAAAAAGCTACCAGTTAACTTTTCTGTATTACTCGTCGTTTCGGAGTTATAAGCAAAAAAACTGAAAAATGCGAAAATTTCGCGTTTTTTTGACTCCCAAAACTTAAACAGAAGTCAGAATCCGTCGCAAACTCACAGGACTCTTATTTGGGACTTCCAAAAGGCATTAAAACACATTCCAGCTTTGCACGATTTTTCAGGAAGCATATGTCTAATTTGCCTGGCCTATTAGCTCTTCTATTGAAAAAAAAGAACTGGCGGGATTGCATGGAACGTCTCATATACAAGGTTGGGCAGAAGTAATAACAGTTTGCACAGTCATTGCTTGTCGTGTAGTGGGGGTATGAAGTAAGGTTTGGAGGGTTGTGTCTTGCCATTTTCATATGTCGCCATGATGAGCATCCTGGCTTCCCAGTGCGCAGTTTTTTTTTTTAATATGGCCGTTCCGTTATTGCCACGCAGAGAGCTCTTCGTGTGCATTTCAATATTTCGGGTAATGTTACAGTCCCCAGCGGAAGCATTTTTTCAGTGAGGTTATTTGAAGGAAAAAGTTTGGAAGCATCACCCCCAGACTTTAGAAGAGCTGAAGGACCGACTTATCGAGGAAATATTCGCCATACCCCTTGAAATGTGCAGAAAAGTTTCCCAAAACTTCAGAAATAGACTGCATCAGTGTGTCGCTGCTGAAGGCCGCCATCTTGCTGAACTGGTATTCAAAACTTAATATTAAAAAAATGGGATTATATACACACCAAAATTTAAAAAAAAAAAAGTTTCAAATTGTATTAGTTTTTTTAATACCATTCAAAACTTTGTCATTATCTTGTATGATACGTATTTACTATTTGGGGATCTTATTCTATAAATTTGTGACAAAAAAGTGAGAAATAATAGCCCTATGCCTTTTTGTAGTTGGCTTTTTGTTAAAACATGTTTGTTTTTATTGCAAACATAGCGGGATAAAAGTATTAAATACAATTTGTTGAAGGCGTAAAATGAAAAAAAGCAGTTTGAAAACCATTTTCTGCATGAAATGTCTCGCTCTTATTGAGGAACCGTAGCTTGAATGTCTTAGGACAGTAGAAAGAAACGGCTTTTTTTTTCTCCTGTTATCGTTATAAAACTTAAGTGCCATTTCAGCGGAAGAAATTTCTTGTAAGCTAATCACAAATGCCCTACAGTTATCGCGGATAGAAGGAAAGAGAAGGTAAAAGGAATGCCTTAAGTGTTCTGTCGCCTTTGAAGTAGAGAACGCTTAGATCAAGATGCGCTACATCAAAAGCGTCTCTTTTCCTTTCCTCCCCAAAGAAGAAAAATGGGATTACAATGCTGGAATGAAGCTCGAGAGTTTTTTTTATTCTTTCTTTAAGGATTGCGATTGGTTGATCTCCCTTTTTGCACTGTGGGCAATGATTTAAAGAAAGCACGCTTTGGTAATCTTTAATCAAATTAATAAAAACTAGTCCTCACCGGAAAGAAAATGAATTATAATTACAGATGAAAAGTCCTTTTTGTTGTTTACAATAAAAATTTTCCTTTTTTTCTCCCCAAAAATTATCCCTTTCAAATAAAAGAAAAATAAATTTTGTAATTCACTTATCAGTAAGGAATGAATCACAGCAAATACGTAATTATTTTTTTAAATATCGAAATATGTAGACAACGTCTACAAGACGAAGTGTTTTATAGAAAAAAAATGTTGAGATCAAAATGAAACCATTGAAACTGCGTAGGATACTTGTAAAAAAGTAAGGATTTTGTGCGTTTGTGGCGTACGTCCTAGGAAAACGGTAAGGCCTAGATGTTCGAAATTCAACATACAGGTGTAATTTTTACCGAACTTGTCCACCTATACCTCCAATTTTTGATAAATTAATTGAAAAAAAAAAGCATTTAAGGTTTTCTGTGATTTTTAGCTTTTTTACCCTTCAGAGCTAGAGCTGTGATAAAAATAAAAAAAGTTAAAGGCACAAAATAGTAATGCACGGCACCGATCCTCCAGTTCGGAACATTTATAGCGGTTTTTAAATACAGTAAAACCTGTAAAGTTGACCACTTTTGTCCGGCTCTTCACCCTCTACCTCATCCTCCATAAGTTGACCACCTGTCTAAGTTGATCAGTAAAGTGCTGCACCGCAAGTCGTCAGCTTACACAGATTCACTCTACCCTTCTAACTCGTCGTGCAACTCTCGAGATTTGGTATTGAACTTATAGTATAATTCTTCATTTTCGCAAAAAGCTAAAAGTACATTTACATCACTATGTTTATATTTAAGTTGTCATAAGGGATTAAAATCAAATTACAATAGCTCCTCGTTATACCAACAATGAATAAGAGGAGAGACGACAAAAAGCGCGGTATATCCGAAAACGTGTTGTAACCGAGGTTATTAAATTTTTTGTTGTGTAGTTATAATGGCAATATCGATTGCAATGATCCCAATTCCGGTTGTATTACGTCAAAAATCACAATTTTTTAAGTTATGACATTGTTGCAGTAAATGAGCGATATATGCGCCCGAATAACATTATTTAGTTTACGAGGACGACTTTCTCTAAAAACCTTTATAAAAATACGTAACTTACCAATCGCTTTGTTGAGAGTGAAGCATTATTTTTTATTTAGGTGAAATAAGAATTTAAAGCTGTTAAATATAAACGGCAGAGAATGTAAATAAAGGGAAAACATCCCTGTTTTATTCACAGACTAGAACAATAAGGTTCTTTTAACTTTTAATTTTTTCAGAGACAAGGGAAAAGAATTTGAATTGGCGTGTAACAATATGCGATGTGGCGAGGGGTTATTGTATTGAATATTCAAGAAAAACATGACATTGGAGATGATGAACTTAGGACACCCAAGGTCACGTGAAACAAACCGGCAAAATTCTTTGATCTCTCTAACGTGCGCAGTAATGGAAGATAATTTTACTGCATTTCTGATTTTCATGAAATTGGAAGCGATTTTATTTTCTTTTCGAAAGAAGTAATGAGAAAACCCAGTGTCATTTTGCGGCAAATCCTAATTTTTATTGTACGTTTGTTTAAAAATGTGGACTTCTTCGTAAGAGGAAATTTTTTCTTTGTCGGTGATTCGGCTCAATGGCGAAAAGGGTAATCGAGTTGGGAGGGAGGAGCTGGATACATCCTGGCTCAAATTAAAAAGTTTCAGCTTATGCCCGCCAATGTGTGAGTTTCTTTTTTCAACTTCCTTTTACACAGCTTGGGAGTCTTGTATTCATTTTGTTGTACAACTGGTTGTTCATTATGGCTTTTCGCAAAACCTTTTCTCCAACTTTTAGGGCATTTACCTCAAAAAAGTGTTTGGGATTCAATTTGCATGCAAGTGTAGGATTTTGCAGTTGAAATGATTTAGTCTCTCTCAATCGTTCGCCGGTTTTCGAAATTCCAATTCAAAAATATATCCAAATGATTGTTGCTTAACTTTTGCTATGCATCTTTCAGTTATATGATGGTACATGTCAATCTACGAGGAATAATAGCCTCTTAAAAAATCCGTTTTACATTCAAGTGAGCACTTACAATCTGATCTTCATAAAGTGAGTTGCATTAAAATATCTAAGATATATTAAATAGATGAGGGTTACTATTGGATACTCAATTGGTTGAGGAAATTGAGGAATTAGAGTTAATCCGCCAAATATGAGCAACTGAGCCGTATGAAGGGAAGCAATTTTCTACTCCGAGAACAGTTTGGTCGGTAAATCACCTAGTCTTTGATGGATCCTACGAAATAAAAAAAATGCTTTTATCTTCCTTATCCTCTGTTTTGCAGCATAGATAATAGATCAGAAAAGATGTTAGTAACGATTTTTGACCGTAAAACTGTATGAATGTTTTTCAGATTGATTCAATTATTGAATCTCTGGTTTTTCAATATAATAAAAGCAGTTGTTTAATTTTTGAGCTGAAATGCTTTAAAAGGAACATAAGGGCCCGCTATTTCGTGATTAACGAAGAATAATTGTTATTGGCCATCTTTACTTTTTTACATTGGTTTTGAATTTTTAATGGTTACTTTATTTAGATTTTCAGCACTGAAAACTTTGAGGATCTTTCAGTTGACATTTCTTTTCTCAGAATTGTGCTTTAAGCTATGGACCCATAGAATACACTTGAGCAATCACGAAGGAAGAAACGAGCTCATTTGCAACTAAAATTGCCTTAGCCGTGTTTTAGAGTAAAGAGAAATCCTTTTTTTTCAGTGGGAAAAAAAAAAAAAAAAAAAAAAAAAAGACCATAGAATCGAAAGAAAGAGCGGCAGACATCAACAATGAAAATTGAGTGGTAAAACTAAAGCGGATCCTTGATATTTCTAGGACGATGATGATATATAAGATTGATATTTGATATTTTTAAGGTGATATTTCTAGGTATTGATTTAGTAAACCAAAATACTACATAGCAGACAAAAGTAAAAGAAAAATAATATGCATAAAAATACACAAGTTTTATTCCGTATTTAAACTTTATTATCATTGTTTTAATCTACAAAAACATTTTAAGATAGTCTAGACACAAGATGATTAATAATAAATAGAATCGATACAATTTTTTAATGTAAAATATAAAATTTAAAAGCTAGATTTTATTTCACTGAAGCAGGAGTAAAGCTCCGAAACACGTGCAATGAATTTTTATTGGAAGTAGATTATCTAACGGGAATCGGGTTAATGTTTTACGAGTGTAAGAATAGAAATAAAAATATGGTACTTTTCGGCGCCACTTGGTCATTCTGCGTCAAATCGCTGCCAATAACAGTATTGTGACAAATGATGTACCGCAAAATGCTTATTATAAATTTACTTAAATCAATAGTCTTTGAATAGAATAATTGCTATTTCTTCCTTCAAACACGACTGCAAATCACAAACTAATGTTATTTATTGGGATTTGGCAGGGAATATCGAGTCCGATAACGAAAAGATGTCGCCAAAAATATATAAATTTAAAAAAATATATTTTTTAATAAAAAAAGCAGTCTTTTACGGTAGATAATAATGAAATATGTACGTTTTTTTCTGTATTTCGCATTTGAACATTTCAATGAACATATTTTGCATCCTAAGAATGTCCAATTCTAAATAACACTAATTAAGCTTGTTTAATACACACGAAATTATAAATACTATTCCATGAGGCAAACGAAAAGTGGTGAAAAAAAGTAAACTGTACTTGGTAGAGTTGGAGGTATGCATGAAAAATAGCTTCAAATCATCAGGGGAAAGACATCCTGACGCAAGTCGAAATTTTATCTCTTTAATGTGTAAACGCGCAGAATAACAAGGGAGTCATTTTTGAGACGATTAGAAAATTATAAAGGAGTTCAAACATAAAATTATGTTTTCTGTTGTACAAATTTCACCTGCGAGAGTTTTCGTGCACTTGTCGAATTCTTTTCGAAGAGGGTTTTGTTTTTTGGTATCATTGTTTGACATTAAAATAGTTAAATTTAGAGGTGCGCCAGGAATTTGAAAAAGAGGAAAAAAGGGTGTTTTTGTTAAATATTACTTTATTTTAGATTTGCTGCAATTATCAGAAGTATAGTTTACTATTCTTGAAATTATGAATATAAGCTTGAACTTGAAAATTATTTCAAAGATATTATTTGTTGCAGTTTTGGTTCCACCATGTCACGGCAAACACTCCATATTGATGTCATGTTTTGCTTGCACTCTGTTAATGTTAGTTAAAATTACTTTCTCTAGTTCTCAAATCAAATAGTATAAGAAGATTTAAAATATTCAATAGTTGTCGTACATAAGAACTTTTACGATTTAGATCATTTTTGACTTGCGTTTCTGCAGAAAGAAACGTAAGTCAAAAATTCGTTTAGTAATTAATGCCGGCACAATGATATAGCTGTTTGGTTTTATTGTACTGTTTATTACTTGTAATGTTTTTTTTTTTACTTTCTGTTTCAAATAAGCAACAAACAATAAGAAAAAATGTTGCTTTTGTTACGTGAAACAAGAAAAATCATTTAAAAAATGAGCAAGTTTCGAACAAATCAAAGTTTTAGCAAATATTGCAGTTAGGTTTTTGTTTCTTTGATTTAATACTTGTATTTAAGGATTAATAAATCGTTTAACGACTAGAAGGTTAACCTTTTGTACATTGTATAGCGCGATAATTTGCTGATTTGGGAATGAAATAAAAAAAATAATGAACTCTTAGAAACTTAAATTTTTTTATCTTAATGTACAATAATGGAAGTTTCAAATGACATGGTTTTAAACATGGTATCTGGCAAATGTCTACCTTCACAATCCACACTGCTGCAGACGTTTCTGAAACTCTCATGCACTCTTTCAAGCTTATCTTATGGTATTCTTGCAATTTCAGCCTGAATATTGTACTGTAGGTCTTCCAGGGTGCTGGGACGCTTGCAATACACTTCAGGTAACCACAAAGAAAAAATTGCATGGGGTTAAGTCCGGTAAGCACGCTGCACTACAATGACCGAGTGGGAATTCGAGAAATACACTTCAACACAAAATGAGAGCTCCTCGCGTGTCCACTGCATTATGGCAACAGAACAGCAGATGAATGCAAACCTCCCGTCGGTCACTATAAACCACGCCCACTTTTGCCTCTCTTCGATCAACAGCTCCGCCACAGCTTGAATTCTAAAAACGCAACCTTCCACGCTCCACCTTATACTTGTAAGTAGATATCTGTTATTAAAACAGAGCTCAAGTTGATTAACATTTCACCTCAGAATGTTGATGAGAACCCTTTGAGTTCTTACATTTCCTCTTTTAAAAGTATAGTGTAATAGGTATAAAAATGACACTTATCGACATCAAACTTAAAGAAATGTAATGTTTTTGTGGGCATTTGAAATCTGAAATTGCGATAACTATGAAGACACAAATAACGACTAAGTTTAACATCGGGTTCTGTGGGAATCCCACCGAACTGAAACTGAATTTGGCATCTCATTTCTGGCGCCAAATGGTCATATATTTATTTCCACACTTTGATGTTCCTCGGGTTTTTCAGAACAATCTTAGTGCACAGAAAATACCAATTGCCAAGTTGCTTTTATAAAAGAAGCACTTAAAAATAAAAAAGCACTGTTTTTCAGTAATATTTTGTTTCACTTCAATCAAATTCACAGTTGTAACTCTTTAATTGGCATTAAGAATATTTTTGGATTTAAAAAGAAAAGAAGTATTTTCATGGAAAGAGGAAGACAAAAATAAGAAATTTCATGTCCTGAAATAAATTTTATCATTGAGAAACATTTTTTAATGAAACACATTTCCTTTTGAGTTGCTGTACAAGCGAAATAATTTTCTCTTCCGAGTGTTTAATGAGATCCCAACCAAACGACTTTGTTTAATGCCTTTAATCAAAGGGTAATCGGACATTTTTGCCTTTGGATTAAGGGAAAAATAATGACCCATCACTTGCCGATCCACAATTTTTAGCACGCTCCCAACTCTTACTTGTTCAAGTTAGAGGGCTCCAAAGGAGGCCGACACTTCCGACATTTTGGTTCTAAGAGGACTTCGGATCCGTTCTTCATTAAGGTGCACTAGCTGACCTCGAGCTCACTTACTTCAAGTGCACAGTGTGTACTTGAAATACGTGCTACATCGATGTAAATGTAGTACGAAGTACAGCATGGATGTTTATTTAAATCAGTAGCTAGTTTAAATGCGAGATAAAATGAGTAGTAAACGCATCAAATCGAAATTGGTTCGACTTTGATATTTCTCGATCAGTGCTCGATAGGTCGGCAGCAGGAAACCAAAAATCTTTAAAATGATGCCTTGCTCATGAAGCTTGAAGTATTAAGAAAGTTATGGCGTACCGACAAAAAATACTCTTGAGAAATATAATATTTATAATATCGACACTACTTGAATGAATATCAACTCCTATTATTCGATTTAGAGGTGGGTGTGTTTGATTATGAGTCTAAGCTTAATACGCATGTTGTTAAGTTTAATTAAAAACCAATTGTAATTCACAATACGTAATTATCATTACTTGCAAAAAGTGAACTTTCTGAAATAAATTGAGTGTAAAACAAAATGAAAAAACTAACAATAACTGAACTGTGTATTATAAGCATAACAAATTAATGAGTGAGTTAATACTACTTACATTTTAAGATCATTATTTTGCTTTAAAAAAAAGAGACAGAGAGAGGGGAAAAAAGTATTGGGTAAAGCATAAATTTTAAATTGTGTCCCAAACTTATAAAATAATAAAAAAAAGTTTAATTTCTTTTTTATGAAAATTAAAAAAGGAGAAAAAACTTTCATTTTCTTTTTATACCGAGTTTGGAATTGAATGGTATGCAACGACAATTTGTAAACAAGTCACAGGAATCAAGCAACAGATTTGAAACGTAAATATAAGCTTTTCTCGACGCTACACAGTATTTGTTGAAGACAATACTTGGAATCAAAATGGCGGATGAATCGACTCCCCTCTTGTAGTGGTCTTAGTTTGGTGGGAGCAGAGCAGGATTAAGAAACTCGATCTATCGGCTACATGATTGAATGCACGGATATTTAAAAAGAAAGTCTTTTTGTCGCACTTTCATTATGCTTCGATCACTCGGACGGAAAATCACTCTAATATATTATCTCTATTTAGAGGGATTTTCAATCTTATAATTTTACAAAAATACCGCTTAATGCCATCGCTTATTCCCACGTCACATATAATACATGATTATTATTTCCATGCAAAATACCTAGGTTATTTAATGATTTCTTCATTCATTTATCTATCAAAGTATAATCGCGAATTGTTTCGCTGGTGAGACATTCTGCGATTGATGGAGCATTCTATGAATAATTATTTCATTCATTGATTTGCACTTGACCCTTTACAATTATAGAATTTTTTTTTTAAATCAGAGTATTATATTAGTCTTGTTTTTTTTTTACATTCAACGGGTCAAAAACATCGCTGTCCAATTTCTCTAATCCTAAATTATTGGCTAATTAAAGTTGTTAAAGGAGCTCAAAAGTTTAAATAATTTGTATAGACTAGGACAACTTTTCAACCAGGGTTTCCCGAACCTATAAAATTGCAATACCTGTATGGCGTATGAATTTTAGACAATCAAACTGCTTCATATAAAATTCAAAAAGCATGTTTTATGATAGTATTAAGAATTCGGTTACTATTTATTTTAGTTTATTTTACTTTCTCTGGTTTAGTAAGATCGTGATACTAAAAATAATAAAAGAACTGTGCGCACAAGTAAACTGTAAAAAAATTTTCACGTTAAGAAAGCACAAATGAGCATTAAAATGCTCATTTGTGCTTTCTTAACGTGATTTTTTTTTAAAATCGCGATATTATTTATAAAGTGTTGAAAGCTTCTGTGCTACAGTAAAATCCCGTTGTAATGAACTCCAAGGAACCGAGGAAGCATTTTGTTGTAATGGAATATATGTTATCGTGCTGGCGTTTAAAACAGGACTGTAAAGGTTCCCGTTATAACGAATATTTCTTTGAACGGGAAAATAGTAAATCTATGCTTCCTTAAATTTCTTTGCTTTGTTAATAATTTATCGATTGGAAAAAATATGGATTTAAAATGAAATATATTAGAGCCGTATATAATGTTCAAAATCATTTTTTTAAGGTATTTGCTATAACGAGATTTCATTGCAGTAAGTAAAGCAATCGTCAGGGTCTTCATCTCTATCGTTGATGTTCAGTCAATATTTACTTTCGTAACAGATTTCAGAATACATTGTTCACTAACTTGCCAAATGTCTTCCATAGTTTGGCATGCAGCCATGTTAGGCTGAACTATTAAATTCCAGTTTTAAATTTCCTGAGACTTAAGAGATGAACAATAGGCAGAGTAGAAAAAGGGATAAATACAATCATAGGTTACTACTGTCAGTTCGGTGACGAGGATGACAGTTCTAGAGCACTTACGACTTTCCTCTAACTTGAATTTTTAGAATTTTATTTGAATAGGATAAAACCAAAAAATTGTGTACTTTGTTGTTACAGTGGGGCTGCGTATTGGCTCCTCGCCTGGTGCTCTTTTTAGGGACTGGCAACATTTTTTTCATTGGCGGATGCCATTGCGACCTTAAAACGTTGACGCCTAGTTTCCCATGGGATGGAGGCAACTCTCTGGCAATGCAAATTGCTCTAGGAATTTAATTTAGCCTAGAATATCCGAGTAAAATAGATACTCAAGGGATATTTAACGTTCCGCATAGTTGAGCAGACGATTCGATTTCCTGCATCTCGAAAATCCACCGACTTGAGTCTGGGTTTGAACGTGGAGACTTCAGCATTAGAGTCTAGCGTCTTACGACTACGCCACCTGACCGTTATAAAATTAAAGTAAAATCCTGGAAATAATTACGTTAAAACCGAGATCCACATTTAAAACATAATTTTGAAGGCGATGCGTTTTAATGATTATCAAGGGGAGCTGCTGGGACCAGCGATTTATAAATGTTATAACTGATGCGTTGTGAAAACCGTTGTCGTTATATCAGAGTTGAACTGTATGTGTATACATGATTTCCCTGTTTCAAGGAAGTCACGAATCTGTCGTTTCTGGCTTAGGAGGAAACGGATGATCCTGTACTTTTTGAGCAGGAATTTTCCTCACGTTCACGGATCTTTCGTTAATAGCAGTCGGATTAGGAGCTTCCGAAATCACTGCCTTAATCAAGTGAATGATTGAAAGCAGTGCTTTTTTTGCAAGCTGTGTCTTCTACTGTCTATCTGATAAAAGTTCCAAAAACTATTTTACGGAGATGTCTATGTAAAGACAGGTGCCGACCTAATTGACTGAATTCTTTATCTAGAGCAGGAATATGAAGAATGTATGTTGTCGAAAATAACTGAATAAAGAATGCTTTCTCCTAGGCAAGTGTGATTTTAAATACACAAGTATAATACGTAAGGGATTCAAAGTTAAGGTTGGCGAATACTCAAAGTATTCTTTTCTTTATTATCTAATCAGATAATTTAAAAAAAATTTTTACACGATTCGTTGATATAACACACATTATACGTTTTGAGTAATTAAAGATAATTTTTTTCAGAGGTTTGATTTAGTTAAAAGAAAAAAAGAATCAGCTAAAATTCAACATTAAGTTGACACTTCCAGCGTGTTCATTTTTACTTCATTAGAGAATGCCCCCAAAATTATAAATAAACAACAGAACATCATTTAGAAGAAGGCTGAGGGTTATATACATTTTTCAAAATCTTATCTTCAACTGAAACAATGTAATGTAAAAGTATGTATTTTTAAAATTTTGTGCTGAACTAAATAAAATAAAAGTGAGTATGCAGTAATTCAAATTCGACGAAGCTTAGGGTAACGGTTTTTTTTGCCTCGTTTCCTGAGCAATCTAAAAAAGTTCCTATTTTCTTTGTCGAATAGATAGTTCTATAGCTTTAATTTGGTATAAGGGATTTTTTTCCTTCATTAGAAAAGCAATCTTAGCGACTCTTCGAAGGGAAAATTGGTTAACGCATTATTTGTCAAAATCCTTGTTTTCTTAATTAATAGAAGTTTTCAAATTTGAGTAAAGGAAAACAGAGGATTAAAACATACACTGCTACTTGTAAAAAAAATGCAACACCATGAAGAAATCATCATAATTAAATGAAATTTGCAGCAAATGTCAATTATAGGATGTTATGCAAAATACTTGTTTCAGAGCCACCACGCATGCGTGGCGTGCGCAGCGCCCTCTGAACTGGTGCTGAAAACGTATAAATAGAGGGCTGTTGCGGGAAGCTGAAAATAGTTACTGATTGTTTGTTAGTGGCGAACGTTTAGTGAGACCTACGTATGCCTCTACGACGATAGAAGGAGAAATTCCAACAACTTACGGAGTTTGAACGGGGGAGGATTATCGGCTTTCGAGAAGGAGGATTTTCCTATCGCGCAATAGCAGCGCGTGTGCAGTGGAACCCTTCCTCAGTAATGTGAGTTTGGAGACAGTGGACCGAGGAGCACCGAACAGCTCGAAAAACTGGCAGTGGACGACGGAAGGTGACGTCAGCAAGCGACGATCGACACCTGCTCCACATGGCGGTGAATGACCATACAGGCAGTTGGCAGCACGTTGGTCTACTGCTACCGGTGTACTAATGTCGGCTTCGTCAATTCGTCGACGTTTGCTGCACCATGGAAGGTTGCCTTTTTACAGGATCCCTCTCACGGCAAACTATCGACGGCTGCGTCTGCAATGGGCTCGTGAGCACAGAGCCTGGCAAGCTGATTGGCACCAAGTTGTCTTTTGAGATGAATCACGCTTCAATTTGTGGTACCATGATGGCCGCGTTCGTGTTAGACGCTATGCCGGTCAACGCTGCCTTCCAGAGTGTGTTATCGAACGACATAGTGGTCACACACCCGGAGTTATGATCGGGGGTGCAATTTCGTATCATGAACTATCCAATTTGCTACGAATTGAGGGTAATCTCAATAGCAACAGGTACATCCGTGAAGTGCTACAGCCCGAAGTCGTTCCGTTTCTTCAAGGCATCCCTGGAGCTATCTTTCAGCAGGATAATGCACGCCCCCATGTTGCAAAGACTGTTCGAGACTTCTGCTCATTAACAAATGCAACTTCCTCCTTGGCCTGCTTATTCGATGACCTGCCTAACCGATGATTCAAAATGCCGCCAAACGCATAAATGAAAATAATGTAAATTCTAGGAATCGATGGCAAGAGTTGAATAAAAAGAAGCAATGTTTGTTAATTTAGACTGAATGATGTCCGTTTAACAATATTACAAATAAATTGAGTATAAATTAGCAAAAATTCTCATAAAAGAATAATAAATATAACGTCAAAAAAAAAAAGGAAAAACAATGGCATGTAATGGGTTAAGACGAAGCAAGAGATGCTATCCGATGTGCTACAGTTGTCAATAAAAGTAATTTTAAGTTAACAGAGTTCGTCTAGGAAGGAAGGTTATGATAATCTTCTACTAAAGGAAATATTCTTCAGTACAACCTTATTTATCGATTTTCCGATAAATAGTCCTCATTTTCAATTAAAAGACTATTATCTTAAATTCATTAATAGCTTTTGCTACTAAAAGCTATTTTATTTATTGGTATTCATTCATTCAGCGCAATTGTTTATTGAATACAATACAGCATTGCATATGCAAAGAAAGTCTATATATATTTTTTCAAAGCTTTTCGCCTCCTCGTTTTAACAGTATCATTTCTTCAGTAATTTTTTTACACATTTTTTTGAATAATTTGTCCGTCGATCATTCCATAACGGATATTTTTCTTTTTGAAATGTTAAGATTCTAATTTGAAGTAATTTTGTGTAGTACCTATTAACCAGACAAGCCTCCAAGTAATAGATTTTTAGAGCTTTCAGTTTTTGAGTTATTGATATTTGAAAAATTGCACGAATTTAATAGCACTAATATAAATAAACTTTTCGGCATAAAAAGCTCAGATTAATTAGATGTTATTCTATACTAGCGGTACCCGCACGGCCATGCCCGTGTTAAAAAAGAGAAAAGACTAGTTGGTTCACCATTTTATATATATATATACATACGGGTATTTTCTTTTAATATGTACATATTATGCTATTATATTAAGATATATAGAATCCTACAAAATTAAAAATCAGCCGCCCACGATAATCAACAAGCGATCTTACATATTTAAGAAATCTTATTTTTTTGTGACAAAAAACACGCGTCAAAACAGAAAGCCAAAATAAAATATCAAAAAAAAAAAAAAGCGTTCTGTTTGCTTACTTTAAGTACCCACACATGAGCACTATTTTGAGGCATTAGAATAGTTTCAATTCATGCATTTTAAGTATAATTAATGTATTTTTTAATATTTTTATCAATTGTTCATTGACAGTAGCATTTTGTTGCTTGTAGAAACTAACAACGGCATAGATGAGAAAAACTTGCATCCGAGCTCAAGTAGTTAAATGACATATGTGCTAATTCACCGAGAAAAAATATTTAAATAAATAAAAAATAAGTAGTAATAATAATTTGGAATAACAAATCGCTCTAAAGATAACATACCTTAAAAATTCCAGTAGAGTATAGAGAATAGTCCCGTACAAATACCTGTCAAAATAAGAAAATGAAAATAAAGTTAAAGGTTACCTCTGAGCCACAGACAATAAAATTTTAAATCATTAAAATAAGAATAAAAAAAGAAAAAGATAATTAAAAATAGGCTGGGGTCTCAAAATGCTAAAAACATAGTGAAGTATAATTTTATTTAGCAAATATACCTGTAGACAAAATGCAACGATTCAGATTTAAAAAAAGCAAGCGCTTTATCAATCGGCTGGGGAAAATAAAATTAAAGTTAATTACCGTGAAAACATAATTCCTAACCACAGCGAAAAACGCTTATATAACTTCCTTTCTCGTTTATTTAGAGGCTTTGAATTTTAACACGAAGATCAAAATTCATTCTGGGACAGTTTTTTTACGGACTTTTAAATGATACCAAGCTCGAAACGATGCGATAATTACTATAGAAAAGAACTATTTTTAGCAACTTTCGACCATAAATTGGAATTAAAAAAAGAACAAATTCGAATTTCAGAAAAAGCTTCGAAGTGCACATCCCCTAGTTCCAAACTAATTTTGTGACAAATTTTCATGAATATCAGCAGAACGGTCGTAGCTCTACGCCGGACAGAGATCCACGCACAGGCATACTTGCTGCTTTATTATTAGTAGAGAAGAGATATTTTTCAATGTTACGTCGAGCTTTTAGCATAGTTATTGTCCAGGAGTTTTAAAAAGAATATAAGAGAGGGAGTTCCTAACCGCGCCGGCGAGGTTATGTATATAATAAATGATGTGTTGTGTCAATGGCCTTCTAATTTTGTTGGAGTACCCCGTGCGGTGTAGGATGTCGCAAAGGATTATGAAAGCATATTGTTCAGCAAAAAAAGGCTTTTCGCAAGGTGGCGATGTCCGTATGAGGTATGTTCCGTTTTCGGTGTAACTTCTATTGCGGTTGTTTACTTGTGAGAAGGTTTTGGTTTTAATTTATTAATGATGATGCTATTATTGTGTTAAGTGGTTATTTACGAGTTTATTTTTGTGTAACTAAAGTGCTTGCTTTTGATTTCATTGTAATTTAAAATGAGTGTTACAAATTTAAAAAAGAGCGAGTTACTACTCGTTGCTGAGGAGTTGGATTTATAGATCCCCCCCCCCCCCCAAAGCCAAAAAAAGAAAAAGAAAGAAAAGTTGAAAGCAAAAATAGAAAATTCTGAAATTTACTACAGCGATGTGGATTTTGTGCAAAGTGTAGTGGCTGAGGGAAAAGAAGTTAAAATTAAAAAGAAACAGGCATATATTAAAAATCAATTGGGGTTAGGGAGATTATAACTATCGAAATCAGAGAGGAAATTAGAGTTGGATAATATTAAAAAGGATTTAGTAAAGTCAAAATTACGAGTTAGTAATGTAATTATAGTACTGAAAATATGATTAAAACATCGACAATTTCGGTACTCAATAAAGCGGAATCATTTTGTCTTTTTTTTTAGTCGATAGAAAGAGCATTTAAAACGAAAAATGTGCCGAAAGATTTGAAAGCGGAAATTCTGTTAAATCTTTTACGTGAAAAATTAACAAATTTAATGATTCAGATGAGTGAGGAAGCTGTTAATGATTATGATAGAATTTAAAGAAATGATTTTAAAGGAGTTTCAGGCAACGCCTCAAGTGAGCTTAAATCATTTTTGAAATGCTAAAAAATTAACCAGTGAAAATGATGTGCAGTTCGTGTCCAGGTTAAGTGTTAATTTTGAATATTATTGTCAGCTGAGGAATGTGAGTGATTTTAAAATCATTGTGTGAGTTGATAGTTTCAGACACACTGTTTGGTGAATTTGATAGGGAATTGAAAACCCATATAACTTTAAAAAAGGGTGAAAAATGGTTTTGACAGCAAGAATTGGGTCGCGAGTGCGTGGAAAACCAAAATCCGAATCGTTTTCCCCTAAATCCTATTTAAGGGTTGAAAATAAAAAGAGCAAAGGAAATATTCTTATTTATAATTATATAATAATCTTATTTATAACGAGGGGAATAATTATCGTAACCATAATTCATATCGAACTCGCAATGTAAATAAATTTCGCAATAATACTTCTAGCGATGTTTTAAATGTATATTTATCGGGAGTAAAAAATATTGAACGTACTTTGTGTAAAACAAACGAAACTCATGTGTTATATGCGAGTGTCCAAAGTTTAAGGAAGTTTCGGTGAATGATCCAGTAGAAATTGTAAAATAATTTGTGTTTTAACCGTTTCATTTCTGGGGGCAGTGTAAAAAAAAAGTGTTTTTGTGGGAAACCGCATCCACCAAATGATTTATTTTCCGAAAGAAGCCTAGTAAAGTGAAGGTTCGGTTGAAAAAGAAATCACCGTTTCAACCCAGTGTAATGATTCTTCCGCGTCAAGGTCACAAATGTCGAATATTCTTTTGCGAACTTGTAGTGCATCCTGAAGATTTAAAAAAAAAAAAAAATGACAAGAATCCCGTGTGATAACTATTCAGAAAGAAGTTGGGTTAAGAGATCTCTGGCAGATTGTTTAAAATGATACCCTATTAGAAAGGAAAAGGTGTCCGTTTTTTCTTTTGGTTCTGGAAGACCAAATTTATTATTTGGTAGAGATTATTATAACACATAGATATGATTCGAATCACTTTATTCAAATTGAAATTTTTATTTACTGCGGAACCTATTATTCCGAATATAGATATTCAAAAGAATTATACGTTCTCGAGGATTCATTTTGACTTGCGAGAGTGATGCAAGGATCAGTAGCGTAGCTAAGTGGGGGCGGTTCGCCTTTCAAGGGTGACAAAAGCTCCATTAAACAAAGCAAATACTTTAAAATGGATAATTTTTTCTATCCATTTCTTTCTATTTTCAACTTGGAAAAGTGTTTCCCTCCGAAAATATATTCGAAGTGTTTTTTAACTGCTAAACACACCACTGCTGTGAAGAAATACGTTAAATATTATGACGCCGATGATAAGAATGACATTCCCCCCTCCCCCTTTTTCCCGTTTCAGAGTTATGATGATTTTTTTTAATGATCACGATGCATAATTCGCGCTTACATAATATTTTTGTTTAATCTTTTCCATGGGGTGACACCATCAATAACCGCCCAGGGTGCTCCTTGCTAGCTGCTCATTAATCCATCTGGAATCTATTTTCGATAATCTACAAATTGGTATGAGAATTAGTAACTATATTTGCCTAAACAATCACTCTAAAATCAACTAATGTTCCAAGTATGAGATTTTCTTTTAAAAATCTAGGATTAAGCAGAATGCTTTATTTTCTCTAGATGTGAAGGCCCTAAATTATCGGCGTCATATTGGACTTCCATTTATATGTAACAAAAGGTTTATTCGTATCAATTCCTAGGATAATCAGAACCAGAACATCAGTACGACAGACTTAAAAAAATAACTTTGAACCCCCTTGCACATAAACGAGCCTCGTGTGGATCACTACAAAGAGGCACCGCTGAACTAATTGGTAGAAATTTCGACGGAGTCCACATATGTCACAAACACGCACAGGCAAAGAATTTATGACCATTAGTCCAATCCAATCGTCTCGCCTCATATATTGCACCCCTTAACAGCCCTTACCGCTTCTGTTTTACCCTGGCAGATGCCAGAATTATCAAAGGAATGCCGATGATGTGAAAATACTTTTCTCAAGAAATACATCGAAAAAACGGGGGGTGGCTTTAAATGTGTCTTTCTTGACCCCAGTCTGAGCCCCTGAAGCACAAAGAATTCGTGTGAACTTAAGCAAGTGTTTATCCTTATGTCTATCGAAAAGTCCTAAAAATCACGTACTCAAACTTAAAGATAACAGATGGCTTGGGAGGTCGGAGAATTTCGGAAAGCTAAAGGTTACATTCATCGAAAGGAAGTTTTAATGTTCCGTAACTTTAATGATCTGTGGCGCCTTTAGCGCAAAATATTAGTCTCTTTCCTTTGTAATGAGAGGGGGAGCAATGGGCACGCCTTTATTAGTTTTACTCTGCTTGGAATTTTAGTTAATTTTCTTCTTGATAATATTAGCTCAACAACTAAAATTTCTTCGATTTCGGCGCAACGAATATGCTTCGAAAAATATTTCTACGCCTGAAGACTTGGAGAGCGATGACCAAATGAGTTCCAATTGGACAAGTTTTAATCAGAAATATTGGCAATTAGAACATTTTTTAATTTCTATATGTTTTATATATTTATAAATACATACAAAACGCTGAAAAATCGATGAACTCTTAGTAGTTTAAAACTTTCTCTTAGCTGAGCAATTATAATTCTTGTCACAAAACAACATGACAATATTCATAGTTTTGCCGGCAGGGCGGCGTAGTGGTTTTTCAAGATGCAGATAGGCTTTTCTTCATTTCGACAGCCCTTTGATGTCAATTTGGACGCCTGATACTCCTTGCGGCCATACCCCCCTCCCATACAAAATTAAGAGACAAAGATCCAGAGTGCTTTTATGAGAATCGGTATCAAAGACAAGACAGGGGCTTTGGTTTTGATCTTATTGTCGTCCTAGGACATCCGAGACAAGAAGTCCTCCGGACAACGATGAAAGAAGGTTCAGCATTCTGAGTTCAGTAAGGACCAATTAGGGTACGAAATAGCTTCGTACAATCATACGAAAAATACGTTTGGATTAATGGAAATTTTTCACTGCGATATTTTGACATTTGAGTACCACTAATTAGAATTTACAGAATCTCTTCCCGACCTTATGGTAGCTTTGAAATTATTTCTGCCAATTTGCGCATCAGTTGCTTCATGTGAGAGAAATTTTAACAAGTTAAAATTAATCAAAAATTACTGAAGATAGACAATGAATAACACTAGACTAAATAGTCTTGCCTCATTTTCGATTGCTAACATGGCAACGCAAAGCATTAATTTTAAAGGCGTGATTTCTGAGTTTCCAGCGGCTAAGGTCCGAAAGAAGAGGTTTTAAAATTTGTTTAAGTCTGTTATTGTTGATTTCCCGCTTAGTCAGTTTTTCTAAATATGCTTACACTTCTTGATCAAAAGTAATGTAGATTGATGATGAATGATTTACATATTTTTTGAATATTTATCAAAATAAAGATTCTTTATTAAAATATCATTACAATCCATTCTTCATGTTTACATGATTTTTTTTTTGTTTTGTTTTACTTTAACCTTTTTCCCGGGGGGGGGGGGAGGGGTGACACCGTCAATATCCGCCCCGGGTGTCACCCGTGCTAGCTACGCCACTGGTAAGGATAGAAATAGGATAATTCATTGGCGCAGGTGACTTTTGGCAGATCGTTGATTCTAGGCAGTTAGAGAAGATAGGCAAAACAATTATTTGCGTTTCAATTGTTTTCGGTTTCACGCTACATTGAAGTCAGCTTATGGTTCATCGTATTTAAAAAGCAAAGTGTCGACACATTTCTATGCTATTGTTGTCACGAAGCACAGTTTGGTCGAAGCGCCGAATACCGAAGCTTCGACTGCTGTACATATTGAGCTTTCAGATTGCACGTGCAATGAATGTGTGTGTAGTTTCATATCATATTATACTCTACATCTTTCAATATTTTCAGTTTCATACAACACTTTAAACGTGTATTTTTTTAACTAATACTTACAATTAAGGCTTTTTTTTTTGCTTTGCACTAGTAGTACCACAAAAGCAGATAGTTTTCATCTTTTATTCTATACATGAAGCATTATTTGCAATATTAAAAGCATATTCTGTAATTAAGTTGTTGTTTATAATAACCAACTGATGGCGATCAAATGGCAAATCATGGAACAATCTAATCGGAAATAATCTACTATTTATATTATATCCGTCATATTATAGTAGATACCTTTCATTTTCCCTCCTACTTTATAAGTGTAAGATCTCTTGTTGAGTAAAATGTGGTGGTTAGATCCAGAGTAGCTTCAAGAGAGTTATCAAGGATGGATATCACGTTAAGATATTTACGATGTAGGTGACTACCTAATCAAATGAAGGTGTAATATGGAAACTGAACATTTCATCTGCTCCCCTCTTTGGTGGACTCTTGAAAGCTGCTGTAAAAATCATGAAATACCCCTTGAGACGAATTGTCAAGTCCCAAATTCTTACAACTGAGGACATTGCGGCAGAAGTGGAAGCAGTGCTAAATTCCAGACATCTGGTTGCTGCTTCGGACTGCTGACGATTACTGTGCGATATCAACAGATCATTTAATTATTGGTTCGAAATTAAAAGCAATGTCCGATCCCGACGTCTCCAGTGAGAACAAATTCTATGCAACAAAGATGGAGAATAACCGCGCAAATTCTTCATTTTTTTTTTGGAAAGCGTGATCCAAGAACTACTTAGTGCAAGTGCGCAACAAGTGGAGGAAATCTCGTGAGGACTTGTGCAAAAATTATTTAGTTTTAATCGAGGACGATAATTTGTGCCACCACTCAAATGGAGGAATGCAAGAGTGACTGACACCGTAAAATCAAGCAACAATAGAGTTCGAGAAGCGAGTTTGAAAACACCTGCTGGGGATGTAGAAAGACCGATTCACAAATTGGTCTTTCATAAACTCCCTATTGATCATGACTGAGTTGATATAATTCGTGCATTATTTTTGTATATAGTTTTATTGATTTTGTGAATTTCTTGTAAAAAGTATAATGCAAATATTTAAGTTATTTTTGTTCAAGTTAATTAGCACAATGAAGTAAATTAATGGCTTGGATGACAGGGTCATCGGGTTGAGTTTATTCAAGAGTTATGGAAACAATATAGAGAGGGCGCTCCTGCAGATGCTTGTGTTGGTATATGCTTAAGGAGCTTTATTTCTAGGTATGTCTTGTGTATGTATAATAAATGTTGCATTGCGTCAAACGCGTTCTAACTTTGTTGGAGTACTTCGCTTTTATTGAGAATATGAGTTGCGTGAACAGTTATAGCATTATGGCATTTTCGAAGCATAGTTTCAAATATGGAATTTAATTTTATAATTTTAAGATATGATAATAAATTATTATTTTAAATGAGCTCTTTCTAACTGAAGATAGTTTTCCTTTGAATCGCTGTTGAAATACAAATCCGTAACTGCTCTCAAAGTAAATTAAGACGGCGGTTGTTTTAATGTAAAATTATGGCATTTATTTTTATTAAGTTACTGAAGTGAAAAATATATTTTTCATTAAAATGAAAGAGAGGGGAGAAACCTTTCTCTCTTCAATTACATTTTCCTAGGAGGACAAGTGCACTCTAACCACTTTTCAGTGTTTGCCTATGGTTTTTTCTTTTCTTACCAATGATTAACTAGTACGTTGTGGTGGTCGCGAAATTTTCTTCTATACCTTTCATATGAATACTCTTTAAAAACGATCAATGGGTACCGCTCCCTTGAAGCGAATACCAATACCAATTTTTCTCCAAATACCTGTATACCATTTTTCTTTTCTGTTTTGAGTTCTTCCATTACTTCTTGATATATAACAGTCACGCTAAACGAGAAAAGCGTTCCATTACTCCACCCTAAGAAGGTTTTCGTAGAAAAACTAAACAGCATCCCTTCTCCACCGCATCCCATTCCCACGTTTTCACGAGATTTAGTACACACATGCAACCAGGTGTAGTAAATCTCGTTTTACTCCTTGCCTTTAGTTTTAACTTTTAGTGGACACACACACACACACAAGAATAAAAAATAAGTAAATATAATAATACAAAACCAAATATATAAATAGTTAAATAGAAAAGCGACATCATACATACACACATATACTTTCCAAAAATGGTCAAAATGGGTCAATCCATCAATATTCAAAACTCGAATATTTTCACGACCCTATACTTTTTTAATATATATTTTGAACATGGAAGAAAAGTAAAAATGGCTTAATTTCGTGTCAACTTCTTTCTTATTTTATAATTTCAGATGTATTTCTCTTATTTATATTTCTATAAAAAGATGTTTCGCAAACTGTTATTTTCATGTAAATTTTCTTAGAAAATCTAATTAGCTTGCACTCCTTGCTTTATTTTAAAAAAAATCAACATACAACGCTATGAGAGCGAATTACTTCGTGCATATCAAATTTTAAATTTAACATTAATAGCTGGATTACTTTCTATTTCTTAACTGAAAATCTTAAATAGTACAAAAAAAAAAAAAGTACGAATACATGAAAAATGCTCAAATTTCGAAAATGAAATTTGAGATTTTGCATTTCTGCTGACGCCGAGAAAACTAAGGAAAAAGTTTAATTTTCCTCTTAGTCCAGCATTTTATTTGGAAAAGCAATTCGATCTCTGCATACACTCATTGATATCTGAGAAAAGATGTATAAAAGAAAAAAGTACATTTTTATAAAACATTTCAGCAGTATTGACTTGAAAGATGAGATTTAACTTAGACATTTAAAAAATTATTTCCTGTTAAAATTTATTTGTTAGTTCATTTTTGTGTTTTGCTTCATTTCTAGATGAATTTTAATAAAACTTATAGCAAACTGGTAACAAAAGCTATTAATGAGTTAAAGATAATAGTCCTTTAACTGGAAATAAGGACTGTTTAGCAGAAAATCTATCATGTACATAAATAAATTTGAATATCTCAACATCGCAGAATAAAGATTCTTAATATATTATAGATAACTGTTCTTAATAAAAATAATAATTCTGCAATAAAAATAAGATAAATAATCTGAATAGAAGGAAAAAAATGATAACCTTGTTGTTTGATCAGAAATAAAAAATACCAGTAGAAAGTTTAAATACAACAGAGTTCTAATTATTCAACGTGAATCTTTTTGCGACATGTAAGGATATTTAAAAAATGGATTTAACAGACTTAACTTGTGAATGGGTTATGTGTTAAACATAACTAGTTGTGTTTCTTTTTATCCCAGACAATTTGAAAATATCATCCATTTAGCAAAATGTACTACTATTGAGTAATGTCAGCATAATACATATACCGCTCAATCGTTGCAATTCCATCATGTTTTGAGCTATGGCGTTGCGTTTGTAATCAGCGATATATTCAATATTAATAACAGCTTAAGCTATTTTCTTGTTAAATTTTAAAAAGAGTGTTTAGCTTTAAAAGTCATTCAGATACAAAAGCATAGGTGAGTTTGAATTTTTTTCTTCAATGTAAATGGTTTGGGGAATGTGTTGATTAGTGTTCAGTACTCTTAGGCCACGTCGCTCAATGTCAACGACAATAGTGGCTCATCCAAAAAAAATCTATTGGAAAAAATCAAAGTTTTAAGTGTTTTAAGTTATACTCCTTTTAATTGATTTATACTCAACTAAGATTCGCTCAAAACGTTTATGATATGCTATTGTGACTGGTTTTTTTTTGTAGTCTAAATAGTGTATTATTGAAATTTAATTTTTTCTTCTGAATTGGGAAATCTTAAAGGTATTCCACTATTGATTGTATTTTGTTGTAGTACTGTACTCATTCAGTACAAATTTTTGCTATTCAGTACTTAAGTGAAACAACATAAATTTTAAATGAAAAGTTTAGTTTGCTTAAGATTACATGAAAAAGAAAAGGAAATAACTAGTCCTCTTTGCAATAAATTATAACTGTTGGATGTTGATAAAAATGCAATGGGTGCTTCTAATCATTAAAACAAACACATACAATCGATTCTCGTTAAAACAAACCCAAAGGGACTTTTTATAATGAATTCGTTTTAACCACAGTTCGTCTTATCCGAAAAACAATGAAATCTTTTTTTTTTTAGAAAGCAAAAGAGGATTTTCACGCTATTTTCCAGTACACAATGCTCGATTTAAGTCCCTAATGCATATGTAAATCAATGCCATAGATTTCGAATTTGTCA
Source organism: Octonoba sinensis (assembly GCA_038502835.1). Taxonomy (NCBI): domain Eukaryota; kingdom Metazoa; phylum Arthropoda; class Arachnida; order Araneae; family Uloboridae; genus Octonoba; species Octonoba sinensis. The sequence goes on along the minus strand of CM076598.1, from coordinate 198,578,858 downwards.
TAAGAAAAAAACAATTTCTGGTTCTCAAATAAAAAGTTTTAAAAGCAAAAAGTCAATAACTTTAAACTTTATTAACTGAAATTACATATCATGAGAAAATCTATACCATATTGTTTTTTAAAATACTCAGTGATAACAACGCATTGTTTCCTACTCTTTTCTGAACGATTGCTCCAGAAGTTTTCGTTGGCATCTAAATTGTTTAGGCATTCTGATGAATTATTCTCTCTTTTTTTTCCGCTGTTTGGTAAAAGTGAAAAATGACTTTTACGTTTGTTTCGTATTGAATTGAAGTTCGAACGGGGTAGGGACCCCAAAATAAGAGTTCCTACTTATCGGATAGTTCGAATTATGCGTGTTCGTCTTAAACGAAGAAATTAACGTTAGTACTTTTCCGCAGTACTGCTAAAAGGAACACTTTCGATCCCTCTAGTGTTCATGTAAATGAAGTTTGGCAGTCTGTACAATCATATATTAAAATAAAACTCACCAGAAGCACTGAAGACGGCAACGTACTCAGGTAAGCAGACAGGTGGCCCCTCAACGTGAGGATGAGTTTCTGTCCCTGAAATTAAAAAAATTCTTTTTTAAATGAATGGAGTTCTGTGGCCTGCAGTTGGCCGTAATCTTGCAATGTTGTTCCCCCTTTCACTTTCTATAGGGAGTTTTTTTTTTTTGGAGGCAGAGAACTTGAAATGGAAATAAAACACAACAAATGTATTTAATATTCATGTAATTTGCTTTTTTTGAAAGATAATTTTATGGCATTAATGTTTGAATATGATGTCTTGCATGTGGCCACCACGACTGGCGCGTACATGGCGTAACCTGGGGGTCCAGTTTTTACACATTTTTCGCAGTAGATCTGGCTGAATGTCGGCAATAATGCGCCGAATTTTGACTTCCATGTGCTGCATTGTTCCTAGTTTATCAGCGTAGGCAAGGGACTTCACATATCCCCAGAGAAAATAATCTAAGGGCGTCAAATCGCAAGAACAAGGTGGCCAGTTAACAGATCTATTCAAACATTATGCCATAAAATGATCCTTTAAATAAAACAAATTACATGAATATTAAAGACATTTTTTGTGATTTATTTCCATTTCCAGTTTTCTGCCTCTAAAAAAAACACACCCTATATTTAGTTAAAATGACTTCTCTGGCAGTTTTCAGATGCCGACAGAAGCATTAAGACTATTTTCAATTGAAAGGTATTTACTGTTCTTTATAAATGTGAAAGAGTTAAAAATATCGTAAATATACTGAATAAATATTTTAAAAATAGGAGTTTAAGAAACATATCTTTTAACGAGTATATGCACCAACTGTTTAAATGTTTTTAAAAGTCAGTAGTACTGGCATTTTAAAAAGCTTAGACACATTGTAATACTAGTAGATGTTTTCATACCTAATAATCAGCTCAAAAAGCTATGTATTATGTTCTTAGAAATGTTCTTTTACTTTTAATAATGCTTATCATTCGATACATCGGTTTCAAATATATCTTTTATGGAATAGGAGGTAAACTGTCTTGTGTGCTCACCTTAAATATGGTTCAAGTTTCTTAGTCCTCACTATTAAAGACATGACCTTAGAGATAGATTTGGGAGGGGTATCAGTTCCTTTTTCAAATATGGTACCTAGTAAAATTTTACACAGTAGTTTGCTTTCAAAAGAGTTAGTTCGTAAAACACAACAGCTTGCGTATCAAGTGACTTAGTCATTACTTGGGTATAAAAAGATATGAATAGTTCTATATTTTAAAAATGTTTTCAGAATTTGAATTCCTCCGTAGATTTTTCCATCAGAGGGTATCTTAAAGTAACAAATTTGAACTTGGGACACTCTTAATTTTTAAAACTCCCTCATTACCTTTATTCGTAATTTTTGCACGCTTTGTCCTTCACTCTGCTTATTTTTTTAAAAGGGGGAGGGGTGGTACGTGAACTCATGTACGCGCGACTTTTTTTTACATTATAAAAGATATTAAATATAGATAATAGATCTTTTCAAGCTTAAAAATTTTAGAGTATTTGTTAGCATCTGAAAAACGTCATTGAAATAAAAATAACTAAATGGAATGTGTATAGGAACAAAAAAACAATATAAAAGGGCTTTAGAGCGAGAAGAGCAAATTTTAATTATCTAGACTTCCTGTGAACCGATTTCAAGTTTTACAGAGATAGTTGGGGGGGGGGGGGGGGGTAGAAATTTAACCAATGGTTAAACAAGGTATTCTAGGAGAAAATTTCCAAGTGCCGTCACTTTCGTTACGTCATTGCTTACGTTTTAAACAGAGTTTCTCAGGGCTTAGTACTGAAAGCGAGCGAATAGACGTATAATAAACTATTTATGTAAATGTACAAATTTCTTCTCTACATATCAAGTAATAAATATAGATAGTGAATCATATTTGTTTAATCCTTATTAAATGTGTTGCTTTTATGGAACACATAGGATTTGTGTTAATACTTTTGAAACAAGAGCGAAATTTCGGAAGAAAGTTTAAGGAGTAGTTCAGTTAGAGTTTATTCATTTATTTTTTTGACTTCTTATCTTTTATATTATTATCTTCTTATCTTATTTTTTACAACAACAGATCATTCTAACGGGTTCAAAGAATTTCCGTTTTAAATTTAATGTTTATTCAGTTTGGACAGTAGGCATTGGTTTTGCGTCAACTTTTAGAGGTTGCGATTTCCAGCAAAAAAAAAAAAAAGAGGACTTTTTTTAATGTTTTATTTTCGTTAGGAAAATGCACCTTCTGCGATCGAATACCAACTTGTGATCAAAATCTCGTTTAACTTTGCGTTTTTCGTTTTTAGTTGCTAGTATTTGAATTTTTAAGCTTTAAAAACAGCAGATATAGAAAGAACTGTGCGATTGATTATTGATTGTAACTGCAGAAACCTTTTCTTCATGCTAAGTCCATTTTCCTTTACCGAAAGTTATGTTTTTTACATGAGGAAAAGAACGAATCACTTTAATATTTTATTTTTCACTCGAAAATATAATAAATGACTCATGTTATGTTTCAAAAGACCATATTAGACGCAGTAGAAAGTGACGGATTTGTGCAAATTTGATTTTAAGTTGAGTTAAACTGGTGCCAAATTTTTGGTCATGCCTTTTTTCCCTGTCTTAAAAATGATGGAATTAATTGACTTGTTTGAGCAGAAGAAACTTTCATACGACAGTGACAAAAATATTTTAGTAAAATCTAGGAATATGTTAGTTTCAAAATGTCATCGAATGTCGTCAAGCTTCGTAATAGCTCGCCATTTTTGTGCCCTATCGATAGAAACCTAGCAAAGTAAGAAAAATCACTCACAACTAAAGAGTTAAAATCTACAAACTTACGAAACATTGATTCGAAGCAAAATAATGTGTCACCGCACGTATTACCTCACTTTATATTAGATTCAAATTTGTCTTTGTTTTGTTTTATCTTGTATTGAACAAAGAATCTGGCTGACATAATATGCATACTTTCGAAATGGATTACCCAACACCTTAAGATTAGTATTTTTTTTTGCTTTGACCTTTATTTAATCGATTAAATTTTCTTTTCTTTTGTCCTTGATATTTCTTCTTCTTTGAGTTACAAAGAGTAAAAAATGCATTGTGCAAATATTGCAGGTTGTAGATTTAAGGAGTATTACGAAAGTATGACGAATTTAGCCTTCGTAAAAAAATCTTCGAATCGATGTCGAAAGTACGAAGGAAAAAAATAGCTACTTTTAAAATATTTTTATTGATAACAATAAAATTCAACAATAGCTACGAAATCATAATAAAAAAATAAGAAAATTGGTTTACAAACAGAGGAGAAAGTATTACTTAACTGTTTTGTCTTTGCCTATTTACATATAGTTTTTGTATATCATTTCAGGGACAAATCGAGTGTTCCACATGGCCAGCTATAGTTCCCCAATCGACTTTTTGCCATTTCGATAAAATTATTATTTAAGAATGCCCTGATTTTCTCTACATTATTCATATCAGGTTAAAAATGAAAAATTCAAAGCTCATTCACTGTTAGAGTAATGTCATTTACGCAGTCAGTTGAAAGTATGAGTTGAAGTACTGTCCAGCGGAAAAATTCAATTTTCTAAGGTAAAAATCATAAACAGGACACGAATGAGTATGACTGTGCACATAAACTTCAAACTTTTTTGAACTATTAGACGTAGGCATTTGACTATGAAAACAAATTTCTTTCAATGCAATCACCAAAACACCAGTTTGTTGTTTACTAAACGTACTCTTAGACTCCTATCGGAGATCATGTCAAAATTGTTACAAAAATCAGCAAAACAAACTGAATTCCCCTTTTCACTCACTATTCAATATCATTGAACATAATTGTCAACAGTTTATCATCAAACGACCAAACGACGTATAGTCTTTGACTTGCTCCATTAGAGTTTCAGAGTGATTTTAAAAGTCATTTTACGATTTTTCAATGAACTTTACATTAACTTAATAACTTACAAGATTCTCTGAACAGTTTTTATTTTTTATTTTGCTTTCTTCAAACATATTTTTATTTTCAGAAAATGCATAACTACCCCTTTCAGATAAATTTCTAATCTGGTCTTGATTGCGTCCTTCGGGTATTCTGAACATGACTGAAGATAATTTTATGTAATATAATAAGTTGTCAAATGAACTCCTGAGATCCTTCTGTGGAACCCATTTTGGGAATCGCTGCTCTAAGATGCTTTTGCATTACATTTTTGTTACTACAATAGTGGATTTCCGAAGCTTACCGAAACATTTAATATCTTTAAATTTGAAAGTGCCATTCTCTATATTTACTATGCTTTATACTCACATATGCATAAGATACAATTGTATTAACTTCATGTAATTCGATCAACTACATGAATTCGATTTTTCCTTTTATCTTATGTATTCTTTCATTTTCCATGACTTATTTTACATTTTCTTTCATTTTTATTTCTTTAATATTGTCGCCTGCATCATAGTTTATTACATAGGGAAGCTTTACATGTTTTACTTGCATTTAAAAGCTTGCCAATCTGTTATATGTTCGTAGAAAGTAAAAATGTACCAACGGAACAATTCGCTGCCTTTTATTCTGTATTATCAAATTATATTAAGAAGTTTACTCATTAATTGGTGCATAAGCAACACGGTATAACATTTCTTTTTTTTTTTGCTGGAAATATTTAAATCCTTCAATTAAAAAAAATAAACGAACACAATATTTTTTAAATTTTAATATTTCATTTAGTGATCGTACTCATAATCGTCTCTATGAATCGATTGTGTACGCTTCTTTTGGACCTCTGTAATCGTAGCCATAATCATGATAAAATTTTATTTTCGAAATCGTAAGCTCTTATTTTTTCTGTTAATCGTTTTTTTTTTCACCGTAATTGACTCGAAGCCTGTATGTGTCGATTTTTCCACTCTAACAATCGCATTCGTTGACTATGACAACTTGAATTTGTTTGAAAGAAATTCAGTTTTTATCTTATTATTGGTTTGAATAGCAGCGAATGCTACTGATTTGAAATCTATTAAAATACATCTGTTACAAGGGGTGATGCTTAAAGTTTTTTCATTGCCGAGAATACAATTGTTGTCTTACTGCTACTAAGAATGAATGCTCCCTGGAAAACAAGTGAGATCTTTTTTGGAGACCTCGGATGCATCAATAGGATACCATATGTCAGGGAACAGCTGTGCACGTAGGAAAAAATATCGAAACATAAATAGATGAAACTAGTGTTAGTTTTTACGAAATGAGTCGAATTGAGGCATCATTTACAAAGATCATTTGGAGTAAGTAAAAGGTAGAAACACCGCTTAACGATCAGAATCACGAAGACCATTTGGCATTATTTCTACCTTTCTTTTCCTTGCCAGAAGATTCTTTTGATGAAATGAGAGGAAAACAAGTTGTTTATACGGTTTGGAATCGACTTTACCCACATCCCCGCAAGTTTTTCTTTTATATTTTAGTTTCGATATTTATAGCGGAATAATGTCGGTAAGAAATATCGAAATGGGATAAGAGAATGCCTGAATAAAGTGAGGCGCTTGTGTCTACAATAGTACCGACGTGTGTATCATGGATTGTGCTTGGAAACTAATTAAATGTACGTACAGTAAAACCTCTAAAGTTGACTACCTTTGTAAATTGACCACATTTGTTAGGAACGGAATTAGCCTTATATTATATAATGTAGGGAAACATTTGACACTTGACCACCTGATTTGACCACTTGTCTATATTGACCACTTATGTACGCGAAATTTGGGTGGCAGTATTACAGAAAACCCTTTGTAAGTTGACCGCCTGATTATTACTATATTTATTTGTTTGTTTATTTTTGCAAAGGTAAAAAAAACTAAAATAACTTCTCCAGGATACTTTTATGCCAAAATGTTAGAAAGGTATTTGTCTGGATGGATGAAATATCAGTATATAGTTAGCCTGAACTTCTTTGTAAGTGAGAAACCATGAGCACCATATGAGAAATCTACCTTGAGCACTCTTTAATTCTTTAAATAAGTTTATTCTTTTTTCTCTAATTGATGTAGCCATTTTCAAAAATTCTGTATTTTTAGGAAATCTTTACCATCAAATAAGTAACTTGTATAATTAATAAGATATTTATCTTTATCTTAACAAAGTATTTTAATTTTAAAGTTGTATAGGATACATTGTAAGTCATTCGGGTTAAATTAGTCTAATGATATTTTAGATAATTGTGAAAAAAAGCTAATTACTATTTTAAAGTAACGTTAATAGATAAAACTATATTTTAGTTAGTTACAATAAATAAATGCGTAGTGTAAGAAATGGTGTTGACCACCTGTCTAAGTTGACCACTAAAGGGCTGCCCCGAAAGTGGTCCACTTACGCAGGTTTAACTGAATATATTTATTGTTACCTTACCTGTTGAGCCCGCTCCTCGTGGGTTTCAAGTGCAGCATGTAAATGAAGTAAAATGCCTTAAACGCCTTCTCCCCTGCCACATACATTGATAACAATTCACACATAAAAGTTTAATGAAAAATGAGGTCTGTTATAAAGAAGAAATTGTTCTTCGACAATGACGCAGAGTTTGCTAATAAACGCTCATTTCATAATCGATACACTGTGTCATTACTTGCGAAATGGAAAAAGGCGCTTTTGCAATGGTGTACCTGCACAATTTATGTTTCGACACTTCAGCATTGCCTTTTTACCTTTCATTAATATCTTTAAAATTATTAACAACATTTTATTACTTTAAGGTCACTAAATAGAGTCATTCAAATACATAATGCGTTTCATTAATAAATTGCAAAATTTTAAAAGTACTGAATAAACCTTACCTTGAAAAGTTCAAGTTCAGAATAACAATATCAAAAATTGTGTAACCTACAGTTTAGTGCTGCCCAAATTTGGCATTTACAGGTTAACAATGTCAAAAATCTATAACCTACAGAACAGTTGATTAAATTCGTTAATTCGTAATTTTTAAGACCACTTGGTGTCTTGTAATGTCCATGCATCGTATTTTAAGTTCTATGTTCCTACATGATAAAAAATTAAAAAACTACTTAAATTTAACAATTTAAATTGAACAATTAAAAATAACAATTTAAAGTGAATAATTTACGTTTACACTTTAAGAACTGTTTCATTAAAAAATAACTAAAGTTACGTTTAATTTTTCACTTTAGAAAGAACTATAGTTTCGCGGAAGTCTCGAGTTCCGAGGAACACCCTGGTGGGTAAATGCTGTACATAACCTATAAAAAGTAGTGCCAACAAATGTCATTTTAATCTCATTGAAACTCGAGTACAATCACGTAACAATGAAGTGAGCTCTGTTTAAATTTATAATTTCCCGTCAAGTGGAAAATGCTTTTGAGTTTTCCCCATTTATTTCTTCACTCATTTAGCGATAGAAAAAAAGCATTCAGCAATATATTTTTTCTGGGCATTAAATGTGTGGCGAGCATAAAGTGCATAAACTATCCACCGAAGCGACGGGTGATAAAAGAGCTTAAATGTTGGTTTGTAATTACATGGCTGTGCTTTAATTGGCATCATTTTCAGAGCCATCGTAAAAGAGGAGTCATCCATCATAGCGGTTGGCATATTTTCGCAAACACGATTATTCACTGTTTAGAGGTTTGAATCTTTCACACGTTTGATTCATTTTGAGACTATTAGAATGCTATTCGCATTAGCCGCTAATGACGCTCATCATTTTAAGTTTCCGAATAAATTTCGAACTCGGCCGGAGATAAATTTCCTGTGAGAAATGCCAATAAAATTCCAGTTTGAATGCACGCGAGGATGTTTGCAGTCGGATCTAAAAAGCACATTTTGGTGGCTGTTGTAGAACTGGATCATTTAAATAATGCTTAATTGATCAATTGAATGGCATTATCGAGAATACTATTGAAATTCGGATTCGTAAAGTGATACGTGATTTTTCGAGAAATCTGCATTTGCCGATAATGAATGCTTGTATCTTCATTTGCATAGGAGCTCAAGGGAGTTCAGCTCCGTTGCTTCATTTTTTCTACCAGCTCATTTTTAGAAGGAATACTGTACCTACATATTAACTATAATTACGCACTCTGAAGCAAAGAGGTGGAAGTGAGAAAATTGAATACAAATCGGAGATCAAGAGCCGCCATTTTTTTGAGGTGCTCCGATCGAATCGTTTTAATTTGAATCAAATTATTTATCAGTTTTGGTTTGTTAATCTATTAATAGGTCAAAAACAAAGTTATTTATAGACTATTTATCTATTAATAAATGAAGAAAAATATAGACAGTATAATGCTTCTTAGCACATGAAAATATGTGTGAACTCCGTTACGTATCGAAATTGCATTACGATTTTTCATGTCTATGAAAATAGGATACATGAGCAATCGTAATGAACTTTTGATGCGTAGATGAGTTACGAACATCATATGCTAAAAAATCATTCAGCTGTTTGTGTTTTTTAGACAGACACTTAGAAGAATTTAAAATACATCAAAAAAAGAATAATTTTCAACTGAACACCAAAAATGGAGTTCAGTAACACTAAAGAATGGTGGCAACTAAACGCAAAATTTTCAGTGTACATATGAGCATATTGTTCGTGATTAAAACCGAAGACACCAGAAGATTTCTTCATAAAGATAATTAAAATTTAAAAAAACGTTGATATTATTTTAAGGAAAAGTTCTTTATCTTAGATCTTTAGAAGGGAAAGTCTTACCTGCAATTATTTCCGAGTCCTGAAATTTTCAATCCACTTCAATTTTTCCAAAAGCAAAAGTTCCTCTCAAGGGGTTTTTCATGCAGTTCTCTTTCTAATTAAGTCCTTCTGTATTCGGTGGCTCAATTTTCCTCAGCAACATCAATAACTTTTAAGAGTTCCCACGGAACGGTCTCCTTTACACGATGTCAGTTTTTTTCCTTCAAAGACAGCAAAAATAATCAATTTTTTTTGTCTCCATTTTGTTTCATTTGTTACTAAATTATCAAATAATGCACATATACAAATATCAGTAATACCAGTTTGTTGTTATTTTAAGATAGTAAACTTAAAACAGTCGTTGTTATGCAGTCAAGGAAAAACATTCAGTCTTACAACTCAACACTTCCAGAACAAAGCGCAAAGAAAGGATGACGCTAGTGTCTTTCCTTTTATACTCGGGTCTTTTTTTGAAATTTATTTTAAATGCAATTCTTTTTTGTTGTTTTTTTAATTCGCACAGCTACCGAACATTACGTGTCCAAAATTACAGGATTTAGCCGAAGTCTACTGATAGAAAGGGGGAGGGACTTGAAGAACGACTTGTTTTGAACACTCATCAGTCAGCTTCATAGGTCTTCCGAGCGTCAGCGAATCCGCAGTGATGTTTGTTTTTTGTTTATGATTGGGGGTGTAAACTTTTCCGTCGAAAAAGATTAGTTTTTCTGTTTTTATTCAATGCTGAGTTCATTTCCGCGAATTTTTATCTACGATGTTTGATGAAGGATTTATTTTCTTGTAGGCGAACGACTTGACTTCAAGGGCAGTTGTCCTCGGGTTTCGTGTTGAATTCAATAGATTTATTATTTGCATATATTTTTTTAAAATCTTAAGAAAAGTCAAATTGAAAATCTTTCTTATGCTCATTTTTAATTAATTTGGTTGATAATTGTATACTCAGCATTTCTTTACATAATAATCCACCAAGTCCTTCTTAAATCTGTAAATTACATTGCGCATGCGAAAAAGCCCCGGCACAATTTCTGTCGATGGGTAAGTTAAGTGACCTCCTGAATCCAAATATGACCCCCATTTCCCCCATCATCCTCCCCCTCTCTGTTTTCACTTTTCGGTACTGTTATGGAAACTCGTCATTTAGGGCGGTGAGGAGGGGGCAATGGCCCCCCCTAGCTTTGAGAATATGAGGGTTTTTGATGAATTTGAATGCATTTTGTTGTTTTTTAAATGAAAAATATAAGGAGAATGTACTTGTCCCCCCCCCCGCCCTTGGAAAAATTCGGCCATGGTATTGAGGTTTAGAGGAGGAAAGAATTCTTTTAACATTCGTATTTCTTCTAAGGGGCTAGAGAGGTTGATGAACATTTATAGCAAGAATGATGAGACAATCAAGAGTGATGAGCATTTATAGCAAAAGAATGTAGGAAATCTGAAAATTTAAAAAAATTAAGAATTATTTTTTGATTTACTGAATAAGAGTGCAGCAATTATTTAAATCTAAGTTCATAATGATTTTTAAATTTAGTTTTCAGTGACTGTGCATAAATTTAGTATCGGTTTTCAATTCCTTAATAAATTCATATCTCAGGTAGATATTGTAAGTCAGTGATCCCTCGTTTTTCGTTGTTAATGGGGACCAGAACCTTCCGCGAAAGTCGAAAAACCGCGAAGTAGAATTTGCCCCTATTAATTTTCGTGTATGGGGATACACGAATGTTTTAAATATGTAAACAATATTTATAATTTACACATTTAAGACAAAAATGACAACAGTGTACGTGTTTACTTAAAAGTGTCAGTGCTAATTAATAAGGTTAATTACAAAACCTTATACTACAGTAATAAACATTAATCAATGTTGCTTTCTGAGAGAGGCGAAGAGTCTTGTGTTGGTGGGAGCTTTTGAGAGCCCGTGTTGGTATGGGTATGTACTCTGAGTCAACTCATCGCTTTGTTTGACTGTGCAGGGATCCTTCAGTCTCTCGCGTCAACATGAAACGACGCTCCTTTCCGCAATGTGGCTGCCGACATAGTTGTATTTTCTCATTTTTATTTTTTGATGAATATTTTGGAAAAACCCGCGAAACAGTGAAGCCGCGAAAGATGAAGCGCGAAGTGGCGAGGGAACACTGTATCTGATTTCAAACCAACAGACGTAATCTATATTATTACTTCTGAATATTAACATTTAGGCCTGGTTTATATAAGAGGGAAAATACATCATTGCCATTTCCGGGTGACGGTCTCTCGTCTGGGAGCTGGTCCAAAAAAATTAAGAAACCTTTCAAAGGGGCGGAAATCGGACTCCGGCCTACAAGGGCCCCGTCAGACTCAGGAGTAGCGTACCCATTCTTCCTCGCCATGCGCGAGGACACGACGACAACAACAATACATCATTGAAGTATGTGTGATTCAAAACTTGGCGAAGCTACAAGTATGACTGCACAAACTGATTAACTCCACTTTTTGAAAAATCTTAAATTTTGTTGTCAAAGCACTTGGTGTCGTCATAACGTTTCATATTTTAATAACCTTTCTGGATAATAAAAATTAACACCATTAAATGACAATTTTTTCTCGGCTATTCAGAGGCTATTTTGATTAATTCCATACTCTAACGTAAATCGTTGCAAAAATGCAACTCAAATGCACTAGCAAGCGCTGGCACAGAGCCAATAGAGTTATTAAAAGATACACTTGTTTTCATCACCCCTATTTTAACAAATGGAATTGTTAAATCCTTTTCCAATCAACTTGTTTTGTCGTGGTCAACTAGTACGTAATTTTTCAATTTAGTTGTTCGTTATTGCTCGAATTCAAATGCAGACGTAGTCTCAATCATCTTGGTTGCAAGGAACAATAGTTCCTTGCAACCAAGATGATTGAGACTAATATCAATGTGGATGAGAACAACAGGAATCATCTGATGGTTCTTAATAAAGATTCAGAATTTAATGCCATTGATATAAGGAAATCTGTAGCAGGCAGACAACAAAGCTTGAAAACATAGATCATCCCTTATTATATCCTAAAGGTGGAATTGTGACAAGGGTAAAAAGCAGAGGCTTTATGAAACTGTTAAAATTTATTCGTCCTGTTAAATTAATGTACATGATTTTTATAAAACCTTGGTAACAAATAGAGATGACGAGTCTTCCCATACAGCTCATAACAAAGACATTATTTACATGTCTGATGAATTAGTCACAAATAATACATTATAACCGAGCTGCTGATATTTTTTTTATTCAAATCTGCCATAAAAATATGCAATAATTAACTTTTTCTGTTACAATAAAATTAAAAATATAAACGCTGAATTTAGCTTTTTTTCACTTGTCAAATCAATTAACTTCAGACCTTTCCTAAATTCTTGACTTCTTTTTCCAGGGACGGATTTACATATTTTTACACCCTAGGCCAAAGCCCCATTTTGCACCCCCTTCCTTCCATTTAAATTTTTGACTTAATAAATAACATTAGATTTAATATACAGTCAGAATTTTTGAAACATATATACTTAATAAACATATTTTCAATAAAAATTTTCTACATAATTTCTTTTAATTTAACTAAAAATTACAATTAAAATTTTTTCCTTCGTGATTTCGCCCATGAAAATTCTTCAATTCATTGAATTCAACAGATCTTGTCAAATCTGCTTCAATGCAAAGAAGTGCCCAGAAAAAGATCTTTCTGCAGAGGCATTTGTGGCAGTTAGGTTTTGGCGCCCTTTATTGGTACGATAATAAAACATATCAATAGAAGTTGAATATAATTGTGAAAAAAAAATGTTGGGGTATGAAGTAAAATGAATAAATTATTTATTTTATTTGTTTATCTGAAATCTGTTTTTGGAGGAAAAAGCGAGGGCTGTTTGCACTTTGTCAAATGTAGCCAAAGATACAGGGGAAGTTGTCTTTTGTGAGGTTTAAGTCCGACTGCTTTCTGCAATCATTATCCCTTAAAATTGCAAGAATTTTTAACCTGCTTCCCGTTAACTCATAATGGATGTTTGAGAAAAGAATGAAAGAAAAAGAAAGAAAGAATAAATAGTCAGTTGACGAAAAAGTTATTTCAAAATGCGTACATTGCAAATAACATTTTTAGCGATACTAAAAGAATATATAAATAAAATTGAAAAAGAAAAAAAAATGACCTTTCTCGTTTTATATCGATAAAAATTTTATAATTTGGTTGCTACTTCTTCTAAATTTACGACCTCTTAACGGCTGCGCTCTAGGCCATGACCTAGGTTGGCCTTATGGGAAATCCGTCCCTGTCTTTTTCAACTTCTAGGGAAGGGGGGAAGCAGTTCTTGTCAAAAATATTTCCCGAAAAATATTTTATAAAAAGATTATTACATGGCCAATTGATATCTAATTTAATTTTTTGAATTAAACTTTAAAATGTAATTTAAAAAGTAAGAACAAAAGATGTCACCTCTTTAAACGAGAAAAATAATACACAAGGACTTCAACTGAGAAAATAAATCAGAACTGATTAAAATTTTCCTCCCGAGTAAAGAAAGCACAGAATGAAATAATATAAATGTAATGTCAGCAAATCGGAATAAATGCCGTTTAAGCACCTCCAGGAAATGATTTGAGTAAAAATGATTTCTAAAATTTGAAATAAAAATAATTTTTGATGCTAATTAGTCAATTTAAAAGTAGGAGAGATTTAAAAAGTGATGGAAATCCGAGATAATTATAAATATATTAGGATTAGCAAATGAACACGAAAAGGATATTTTGCCAGTTTTCCAATTTAGTAAAAGTATTTGAAGATTGGGGAAGGAAACACAAAAGCGGTAGTAGGGGTAGAGAGGGAGAGGTGTTTTTGGGGGTGGGGAGAAAGCGAATCGAATTGAAAGAGCTTGATAAGTTTGGGTTAGAAAATGGGATATAATGAAGGGGCAGGAGAGAAAAAGTTGGATGAAAGAGATTCAATGCACGTTAGATGAGACTCCAAAGAAAGGAATTAAAAAGACGAATTTCGGAGGATGGAAAAGAAGAAAATTCCGATGCTTTATTTTCTGTTTGAGTTGTTCTTACAGAGATGAGAAAACCCTACTTGTATCGAACTGATTTCAACTTTAAAACAATAGAATCTTTAAAATGAATTCATTTACAAAAAACGTCTTTTTTCACTTGCTTCATGGGGATTACAATGAAAGATTTGTTTTAGGGGAGTTTTCTCAGTTTCTTATTTATTTAATATACGCATATATATATATAATGTTTTTTTTTTTTTCAAGTTGAAAATTAGATTATTATTCTTTTTTCTTTGAAGACGCCACTCCCAAAAGGATTTAAACGTCGAAAACGTAAAAAGAAGACTGGAACCATTATTCAGGGAAATGATATTTTCCATTGAGCGTTTGAGCATTGATGATTGTATTAAGAATGCTTAAAAGTACCGATATCAATATAACAATGCACTGTTATTTGCTAGAGAACTCAGCATCTTAAAGAAAAATATATTTAATGAATTTTTGACAAAAAAACATAAGAACAACTTTAACAGCATAAAAGTGCAATACATGATTGCATACACTGGTTCAGGGTTACTAGGAACCCCTTTTTGAACCCAAAGAGAGCTCATGGTGAAAAGGCATCAGAAAAACGGGTTAATTTTAGCCACTAAACACATGTATGTAGAATCAATCAGAGATGTCATTTCCCACCGTTCATTGCAAAACATTGCAAAAATCTCATGCAACATAACGAAAATAAAAGGAAAAAATGAAACAAAAATGTTTTTCGTTAACATTTTCTGTTTTAATGAATATATTGCAATCAAATTTGGTACATAGACAGATTTGAATTCGCTAAACTCATTTCTGTTGTCAACTATAGGGCATTGTATATTGAAATTTCAAAGTTAGTTCTCATTTTAATATGAATACGGCCCCTTATCGACATTTTGTTCACATAATTTAAAAAAAGACAATCGATGACGATTGACACCTTTGAGTGTTTCATCCTCCCCCGCCCCGTACCATCATTTTTTATTTTAGTTTTTTGTGATTTCCGTTTGTGACAAAACTTTTATATTTTTTGAATAATAGCCCCTTTAGGTAGTGGCAAAAAAGAAAATAAAAAATATTTGAAAAGTATTTTTATTGTTGTTTTACAGTAAAAAAAAATCTCACAAGTGAAATGTAACGTATGGCAGAATGAATAGTGTGGAATGACCTTTAAATCACTAAAATACCGAAATGAACTAGTAATTATAGAATCTAAAAATGTGCTTGCCACTTTTGAATAAACCCACATGCTCCGCATTTGATACGTATAATATATTACAGAAATATATCACACGAGAATTGTCATGCTTAAATGCCATTTAACAACGAAAGAAGAAAGTGAAATCCGTTCGTACTCGGCTCCCAAACCGTTTTTGAGACATGCCTAAGATTTATTGCTCTAGCGATTGGAGACGTCCAAGTATTTGTTTAGATATATATTTTAGGAGAAATTTGGCGGCGTTTCTGTTTTTTGTAACGTTTCCGGATGGTTGCCTTCTTACCTTTTCGTGTTTAGATACATTCATAAATTTCTCATTTTTCTGTTGCTTTCTTATAAAGCATAATTTATCAGGATTACGTAAGAATGCTTTTCTGATTCAATAGCATTTCATGTTACGTTGGATTTTGAAATGAGGATTTTTTGATTATGTATACATTTATTATATCACTCCCATAGCAATATAGTAGATAAAAAATATTATTCTCCAAACTGTTTAGAACATAAGAAAAAAAAGATTAAATGAAATGACACGATGAAATGAAAGTGTGATAAGAAAAATCAGCAAAAATGTGTTCGTTCATAGCTTTCTGACGAAATATTTTAATGATTTCTTCTTCGAAACGTAGTATAATCGTGCGTCATTTATGACATACATGATCTATATGTGCCCATCTGTTATTTTTTGCTGCTTTACTTATTTTAGGCTCTGCGTCGTAGTTTTATCTTTACAATTCTTACAATGGACCTTCAGACTATGTTGAGCACTGGTCCATTTTAAAAGTCTAAGTACTGAAATAAAATCAAGCTCAATGACAATGGTTAAAAAAGGTGGAGCTATCGTAAAGACCAATAAAAATATGAAATGATTCGTGCATCTTTATTTTTACAGAATGAATACATAGCTCTTTTTCATTTAAAGAGCTCTTTTCACTTAAGTGATAAATTCATTCAGATGTCATTCTTTGTGTTCCAAGTTTTTAACATTTTTTTTTTCTTTTTGTTTTTCACCAATTAAAAATAATTTTTGCAGTAGAATATATTAAAATTTTGTGCTTTTCTAGAGCACTGAATAAAAATTGTTCTTCGTTTGTTTTCATTTATTTACTTATTTTACCTCTTCTTGTTCGACATTTTATATTGAGGGAAATTTTTGTTGTCATTCAGTTGTATAATTTGTTCCTGTTACATTTGTATGCTTAAATTTTTAGAAAAAAAGTGCTTGAATTTAAAATGTTCCTAATAAAAATATATATAAAGTATGAATTTATGAAACAATGACTCCTAATAGTTCGAATAATGAATTTTATATCGTTTTTGCAATAACAAACCAGCCGTAAGCAGCTAGACGTACGCAGTTTGCTTTTTTGTCACTCTTTTTTTCTGTGACTACTTTGCATGGCTCGCTGACGCTCTCGGAGCCGGTGCTGCCGTTGCCATGGCAACAGTGCTCGTAGGTCTAAGGGGCCCGTGGGTCTCCATTAAAAGCAGGGTGTACATAGGGAGTGCCACCCGCCAGGGGTGCAGTTTCAAGGGGGGATGACATTTCGACATATTAAAAACCATAATATTGAAGTTGTGTAAGAAATTACACAAGTGTGAACAAAGTTTTTGTTCATGTTGTGAATACTCAGTTTACTTTGGGCTCTCCTGGAATATATCTTTTGGAAGACACCAGATCAAAAAATATTTTGCCTACTGTTTTTTTCCCCTTAAATGGGAACTGTTTGGTCATGTGTTTATGACACAATGTACATACTTCAGTATTTCAATTTTTGTTTCACTAGGGGGGTAACCATGCCATTGAAGTAAACTATTTTATCGATTACATTAGTTTAAAAAAGTTTAAAAACTAAAATGAGAAAACGAACTACACTTGAAAATTAAACAATTCCTAATTCTCAAAAAAGAGGAATTTTGCATATGTTTTGTATTTACTGGGTTGAAGAGAAGCTGTTCTACACACCAGTAAAAGGCGGTGGTGGTGGAACGACATTTTCATTTTAACTCTTGGTATGAAAAAAAAAAAAAAAAAAGAGCGAAAGGGAAAAAAAAACTCCACAGACGCACACACATTTTTCAAGCAAGGAAAATATACACATTACCTATTGTGAAAGTAAAAGGGGGATACATATTATTGTAAATATAAGGCATTGGTTTCTGAAGAGAAACTCTAATAAAAGGCATTTTTTCTTGAAGACAGCATATTGTTTCGAGCTCTCATCGCATTAGGCTCTGGAAAAATTGACGTACAGCTCGGTGGGCGGCCCAAACTGCCCCACTCTCAGTTGAGGGTGAAATGGGTGTTAATAGTGTGTTGGAGGAGGGGTTATTCGAATAATGAATTTGATATCGTTTTTGCAATAACAAACCAGCCGTAAGCAGCTAGATGTACGCAGTTTGCTTTTTTGTCACTCTTTTTTTCTGTGACTACTTTGCATGGCTCGCTGGGGGGTTAGAGTAATAAATGAATGTAACTAAATTAATGCATATATGAACTACTGCTTAAATTTAACTACTGCATAAACATAAACTAGACTACCCCTACCATGTTGGGTATAGGTATGTTGGAGGGAGTTGGGAGCAACCTTTTAACATTGTCAGGAGTGCTAAACGCCCTAGGTATGCCACTGTTAGTGCTGTTGGTAGTGTTGTACATTTAGTACTGTTTGGTTTATATTATCTTAAGTTGTTTCTGTGAGATTCTATTTTGCATTAAAAAAGCAGATTACCAGTAATTTTCAACTTGTCATCGGTTATGTTATTTTAAATTTCGTCAGCGGAAAATTTGTTTTTCGTCAATTGTTCTTTATAGCGAATTTAGTTATGTCTGTTCCGAAATATTTTATAAAAAAATCTGGAGCTCAAAACAATAACTGGGGAAAAGAGGATGGGGGGCCCGTTGTAATATCTTTAAACTGGCTCATAGAATGATGTTCAAAGATAGATAAAATTGAGGAAGGACGCATCGTTGCAAAATGTGAAGATTTTTTAAGCATTTGTGCAACATGCAACAATTAAAAATTAGTTCCTAGTAAAAATTGCCATGAAAAAAAAAACCGCGCACACTTGTTTTTTTTTCTATTATATGTATAAGATAGTTTTGTTTTTATATGAAACGTATTTATTTCTTTTTCAGAAATATGTTTTGAATGTTAAAAAGGTGTATTTGAAATAATTTTTAGCCTAAGCTAACTCGGCGAGCTTTAGCTGATAATAGAAATGTCCATATTTGCTTGCTAGAAAGTAGGATCGTTAAGTTTCGGACAAACTTCCTATTTTATCTCGAAAGTATCAGTTGAAAGTGATTCAGAAAGATTAAAAGGTATAAATAAATAACAAAATTAATAAATAGGTGGTCTCAAAGTATTTTTAACAGAATAATAAAAGTTGTGATTTAAACTTTTATTTCTAGATCTGCAGCAGTGGCGTATTTCTCGAACAATAATGTTTCATTTTCAGTAACGTCTTTCGTTTTGGAAATGATGAGAGACGTTATCAAATGCTTTCTTCATTCAGGTGGAAATTATAATAAGACTATAAATTGGGTATGATTATAATTAGTTTTATTCTTTCGAAAAGTGCAATAACGTTGAATACGTTTCATGATTATTATCGATTCCGAAATGATTTCAATTTAATAACCCGTCGTCCGCCTGAATTAATGAAGAAAAATGTAAAAAATAGAAGAAATAAAGAACATCTTAGATATAAATTAATAATTTCAGGGTAGTGGAGAAAAAAGCGCAATTTTGTTTCTTTTGAAAAAACTACTTATTTCACGAACGTATGTTTTACTAATGTAACAGGTTCTTTTTCATTAAGTAATTGAAACCTACTCAAAATCTCAAATGAGGAAAATTTGTATTCAGCAAAAGAATTTCTGTAAGTTTAGGATATATGAAAATTGTCCTATCATTCTTTATCTAGAACCCTGAATTTGGAAAGATACATTTTTAATTTCGAACTTTTAATTTCATCTCATTTAAATATTGACTGAAGTATATTGAGTAAATCTGAGTTCTGCAGTGAATTTTTGATTCAAATCTTTCTCTGCGCTAGTTGTACTTAATTGGAGTATATATATTTGAGGCCATAAAAACGTTTGCTCAAAATTTCTACCGTTTCGTCTTTAAAAGTGGTAGAATATGGAAAATATTTTTTAGCGGGTAAAAATAATCTTTCTACACTAGCTTTTTACAAAAAAAAGTTTTCTGTAATATCGAATGAGGCAAAGTAGGTTAAAAAGCAACTTATCTTTTATTGACTATTAGTTTGCGAAGAATGCAAAATATATTAACTTCATTTGCAAAAAAAAAAAAAAAAAAGTTCAGAATATAGTACTCACATTTGAATCAAAATTTTAGAGAAAAGTCATGAAATTAGAACTATTAATGCAGTTTTAGAACTTGCTGTAGGGACTTGTTTTACATTATTTGTACATGTTGAGGGTCTAATATAAGAGAGGCGCTAAATATAATATCTTAAATATATTTTTTTATCCACTCAGTCAATACGAGGGCGCGTTTACTAAATTATCTAGAACCAATGAAACACCCTGAAATGATTTCGTCGCTGTTGCGCATGGTGTAAGTGCCCCCTTACTTCTGTTTGTGGCACCAAATTATAGCAATATTAATCACCAACCTTTGTAGTAGTAAATTTGTACATAGCATCTTTTTTTGGTACTATCTACCACTTGTTTTTTGTACAGTGAATTACGTTCCATTTCTTTCTTCTCTGCATATAATTCAGCTTGAAATCCAATCACTTTTGAACAGACAGCTATTGAAATTATTTAGCTTGAAAATTTTACCACATTCTTTAGTTATCATTAACAACAAATCAAAGTAGAATTTTAGTTGTGGATTTTGATTCTCAGCAGTCATTTTTACTTTATTGTCATCATTCTGCTGGTGCAACAACTTTTTTGTTTTATTGTTTCAATCAATGTAACTCTGTCGGCAGAAATCGTTTTTATTTTCCAGTTTTGTTCAATCTATTACTTTGATATTTCCTTTCGATGAACTGAAGCCACTATATTGTTATTAAACGACATAATCCCACACAAACCACTTCATTAAAAGTCATTTAAAATGAACTGTTATTTAAAATTTTAGCTGAATGGTTTCGATGGAAAGAATCCAATGAAGGCGCTTTCCACAAAATGAACATAAGATTAAACGAGAGATCTCGAAATTATTATTTTGAATTTTCAAGTATCTCCGAGAAATTTCTTTTCTTCTCTTTTGTCTTTGAGCTCTGGTTTCAAATTAAATCCTTATCTTTGTACAATAGAATTTCATCCCACTGTTTGAAGCTCTTCGCTTTTCAAAAATCGCGGTTTTCCTATGCGCTCATTGTTACTTTCAAATATTCAGAAGCTTTTCATATAAAAGGAAGATTTGTAATCATGAATCCTTTTGTAGAAATGATTCGTTTGCTTTTCCTTGCAGATTATTGATTAAAAATAAGAAAAAAAACTAATGTGGAAAAAAACCCTTCAAAAATTAAAGCGCTTTCTCCACTTATAAAAACGTGCTTTTGTTTAACACTTGTTTTCTTTTTAGTAAATGACTTGCGAACTTTTTGAGATTTTTAGCATTTTGTCAAGAACGGTAGTCTGAAACACGGTTTTTGAGAAGGAAAAATATGCAGCGAAATACTTGAAAACCCGTGAAACTAATCAGATGTTTGATAAATGAGACAAAGAATTTTTGAAGTTATACTTCTTTTGGCCTGAAGAATGTTAAACTGCAAAAAATTGACCATAATTAAAGCACAAATGATCATTAAAATGCAAGCTAACGTGCAATTTTTTAGTTTACTTGTGCACAAAGTTCATTTATTATTTTATGAAGAACGTTATTTATCGCTAAATGTTCGCCAGCTTGATGCTCACTCCTCCGTACGGAATATTGCGCATTTTATTGATTTAACTAATAACTATGATAACATATGCCCGCTAAGAAGTTGAGAGCCAACAAAATTCCCTGTCCCCCTCGCTCTGAAAAAATTTCGCAAGCTAAGAGCTGAAAAGTTTTTTTAAAACCAATATAAAACTTTATCGACCGTCTGCTGCAAGAAATAAATTCTAAATCGTTTTCATTGGAAACAAACATTGGAAATAAAAGAAAAATAATAAAATTAAATATCGGTGCGGCTTCAAAATTCTGAAAACATCGAATATATAAGTATTATTAGCTGACATGAGGTAAAATGACGATATCTCGATACAAATCGTGTCTATGAAATATGACAGATAATTCCAAAAATGCTAAAAACATTGAATGGAATTTCATTTAGCAAATTTATATGTAAACAAAATGGCAATACTTCAAAAAAAAAGAAAAGAAAAGAAACCTGTGTACACAATGCCCGTTTTCCGCAACTCCCTGTCCCTCATCCCCAAATTATATCGTAGAACCAGGGGTGACCACCCGCCTCAGAGCAATGGCACACCCCCTAAAAACTACGACATCCCTTCCCCCTAAAACGACGATTCCCCAAATCGACCAAACTTTTGATCAAGCCTCCTCAAAAGGCCCTGAAACGAAGCCCGGCGCAACGGCCCAATATGGTAACACAACACTTGACTACAATAGGAGCGACAACGCCGGGATTTGAGTTCCGCTAATGTCCAACAAATAATAAAATGTGCGCACGCGATAAAATTCGCTAAGTAAGAAATTTCGCTGTATAAAATTGGCTAAAATAAAATATCACTTTTGGCACGTTGCTTGATTGACCTTTTACAAATCTAGACTCCATAATGAAGTAATAATTTAGATGTAACGATAAAATAATGAGAAGAAAGCAAACTAGGTTATTTTCCAACATGGCAAAACCAATCTTTAGCATCCCCCCCTCGATACAAACAAAAACATGTGTATATATATTTGTATACGCACAAGCACTTAGTGAATTTAGCGCTCCTAAAATCAGGCGCCCGGGGCACAGGCTCCGTCTGCGTTTCCGCCTTTCCTATTTATGCCCTGCAAACCAGTTAAGAACAACGTAAAGTATATAGTGAAACCAAAAGGGTGATCAACCCAGGGATTGATCCGTTAAGCTCCACCCCATTTTTTGCACACAGGATTTTTAACCCTTTGATGGTTATGAACGAGTTCAGCTCGCAATCGAATCGTGCTTCATAATGCGCAGAAACGAGTTCCGCTCGGGAGTAAGATTTCGACCGAAATGGTTAGAAACGAGCACTACTCGCGTAGTGAAAGTTTTCCCCAATGCGCGCTGACAATTATTATTTATAAAATGTGCTTATAATCATTTATAATTTACTATTTAATAATTGTCATTTATTAATTATTTTAAAGTGCGTAAAAACTGTTATTTATGTACTACAAATACTTTAAGAAATTTTAAAAACATGTGAGGCAAGCTATCTACGGCGGCGGGGGAAAACAGCTGCCACTTTCGACTACTGTTTACTCGTAATACTGCGCGAATTCAGTAAACGAAACCTGCTCATTTCAATCACCGTCAAAGGATTAAAAACTACTTAAAAATCAATAATTCATTTGCCGAGTCTGGCGTTGTTGAAGTTTAGTTTTCTTATTGTTAACAATACTTATTGTTAACCACCCATTCTTATTAACCATATTTAGCTGTCAAATAGGAATATTTAATAAGTTGAAGCTTCCCTTTTATTTGGCGGAGTGCCAAGTGTTCCGTGGCGCATAGAGAAACTCTGGTAGAAATCAAGACTTCCTAAATGCTCATTTGTACTTCAGCTATTACCCTCTAGGATAGTTCAGAATCATTTGCTGAAGCTTTTAACTATATTTACTTTCATGAAACGAGTGTTCAAAGTATTGAAAAAATAAATAGGTTGGTGAATAAATAGAAAAAGGAGAAAACTCTTGTGTGGTTTCATTTTTTCGCATACATTTTTAAGTGAAAAAAAAATATTCCAGTAAAAAATATTTTAGGTTTGTTCTTATTTCAAAACTATAGTTTAGAATTTGTAAGAGAATCAAAGATAGAGCTAAGGTTTCACCCCCCTCCATTTCCCCCTCACCTATAGTTCTTTCTACAAACTACATCGTTACGTTATCATAGCTAGTTTTTTTTTTTTCCTAACTATTTAACATACCGTACATGTATTGATCCAATCAGTGTTTTTTTCGGAGGAAAATTTTAAGTACCTAAGGGGAGCTATCTATAGTGTGATTAAATTTCCAATACAATCGAACAACGTTAAATAAAAGCCAAAAAAAAAAAAAAACAAAAAAAAAAACGTAACTCTAGTACGCGTACGAATAGGGGAGCAAGAATTATCCCAATGCTTACTATGACCGGAGCCCCCTCCCCCGAGTTCCTCCGGGGTTCATGGGAGCTAACCGCGCACTTTTAAAAGTCAAGGCCTGATGCTTTGTCGATTTTGAATGCTTTCACTTAAAAACAACAAACATGTAAAAAAATAAGGGAAGAAAAAAAAAGCTATCCAAAGAGTCGTATTTAGTCCTTGAAATTTAAGTCTGTTTTAATTTCCTTCCGTGGGCGAAACTTGCTTTAGAATCATTGCGTAAAGCGCGCCTGCTAATTCGATAAATGCTCCGTTAATTTGTTAATTAAGGAGATTAGCTAAATGTTCGTTTAATCTTTTGCGACGCTTAGCAACAAATGAAACTACGAGTTTACAGTTTTTTTTTTTTTTTTTTTGCCGTTTTCGTTTGTTCCAATTAGAAGTTGTGCCTTCGGAGAATCGTTTTTCGAGTTATTTTAAATGAGAGAGCGTTGCGGAATTCACTACTAGATGGCGCCTCATCAAAATCTGAGTTTTGCACAGGTGTTCCTAGAGTAAAAAGAGAATTGAAGTGTATCGTTCGCTCAGGCTGTCGGTTCGAAAATTTTCGTTCGTGAAAAGTGCATGCGGATTAATTCCATACGCTTCCGAAACGGGCGCCTTTTTTGAGTATGTTCATTCCGAGCCTAATCTGTTTTCTGCTCGCATTTTGCGGTAAGTATTTAATGGACTCTTTTTTTTTTTTTTTTAAATTTTTAGTCTTTCCAAAATGATAGGCAGTTATTTTCTACTTCGCGCATTTAGAATGTTTGAGGAAAAAAAATAAAACCGACGCCATCCGCTCCGCGCAGAAATTTCTCAGGTTGGAATGATATTTTCTTAATTTTTGAAACTAGATTTTGAAATGTCTTCCAATCGTTTCGTTTGAGATGTCGTTGTCCTCTCGAAGTTGAAGTACTGAGTGTGTCCTGATGGGAAGGAACCATGTTAATGAACACGTGGTGAAATTCGATATTATGTCAATACACTGGCACGGAATGTATCTCTCTGAAATATGTGTGCAATTAAAATTTATTTTGTACAATATACAGGGGGATCATGGCGCAGCCTACTCCATTGAAATTTTTAGAGCGGTGTTTCATGGGGGGGAGGTTCTGTCATTTTGGGGGGGAGGGTCATCAAGCTGAGGGGGTGCACCCCTGCAGTATAGAAATTATGTAGGTGTTATTTTCGCTCCGCTCTGTGCTCCAAATATTTTTTGTAGGAATTTAATTATTTATCGCTTTCATTTAATAAATTTATTAATAGACGTGCATCTCATTTTTAGAGGAGCGGGGGTACACGGTTAGGATTAAGAATTCGTCGTATATTAATTCTGCTGGACATCGGATATCCGGTGTCCCATGACTGAGGGATCCGTACCGGATATCCGGCTCTCATGTTTGAAACCCATAAGTTGTATACATAGAGCTGCACTTGGTTAAAGGGACATCTTTTTGCAGTGACAGCTCTGCTACAGGTGTCCAGGAAATTCAGGTCCCTCCAAACACTCACAGATAGTAAAGTGATTGTCTATAGCAGCCCCACGCGCGTCGGCAACCTAAATTAACTGAAGATCTACTCTAAGTTCGGCGAACACCAAAATCGACTCGGAGGGCCGGGGGGTGGGGGGTTATACCCCTTGAAGCACGAGTTTTTTCGGAAAAGCTGGTAAAATATGATCGAGTTTTTTTTGGACATAAAATGAATATATAGGTATAGTAAAATTGTTTTTGGCAATTTCAGTTGTAGGGGGTGACTAGAGAGCGGGAGGGAGTTATATACAAAATATTATACAAAAATTATTATACAATATAATGATATCTCAGAGGGGCATTAGAAATAAAATAACGCGAGATACAAGATCGCCCGTGTGAGGCACGGGCATGTGCAAATTTGCCATTAACTTTCGCCCGTGTCTGACAGGGGCAAATGCGTTAAGAAGTTAAAAGGGAATGTTTGGATTGCGCCTAAAATTGTAGGTTATTTCTTGTCACAACAAGTTGTGTTGCTTATAAAATACCTACTTCAAAGTTTCTAAACTAATGTTATGTTAACATCGTTAACTCGTCATAACAGTTTAGAAATACTACTTAACATATTTCTTTTAAATTTGATAAAAAATACTGTTAGTTTTTGTTTTGTTTGTAAAATAAAACTCACGTGAAATGCCGTTACATACTTCATTGAACACTCACCGAGAGCATTGTTAATGAGACTACTGACATTCCATATTATTGGCAATTTTTTTTTTAGGTCCGGCGAATGGTCTGACAAATTAATAAAAAGAGTCCCGTTATTTAAAAATCGGTCGGATACCGGATCTCAGGTGCCTTCTGGGGAAAGGGGTGTTGATCGGTCTCGTTCGTCCCTCCCCGTCGGTGAGCTCCTGGACATACATATATGTGATAAAAAATTGAAACAAACTTTATTTATTAATAAATATGTAATGTTTTAAATACATCGGATTTCCTTGAAACTGAATTTATCGGGAGGTTCTTATGACGTAGAACATGTACAGATACGAAATTCAACTACCACTAAACGAGCCTATTTTCCTATGAAATTTTTTAAGTGCGATTTTTGAGGATATATCTGAGTGAATGAATGAGTGAATAATTGAAACAATAAATAAATGAATGAATAACACTGTGCAACAAATTTTAACTTCTTTTTTTGTCCTTTAGATGAAACAATGTGACTCTATATAAACAAAAGGTGCTTGATTCAAATATCCAAACCAAAATGGTCCATCACGTACCGTTTTTGCTGGAGACCCACTTCTCATATTTATACAATTTGGCTATAGAAGAATGTAACTGAGGTTTACTTATTGAAAAAACAAACACTAAAATGATTTTTTGGGGCCGTTTCATCTTGTAGGCACCTGTTGGTGTGCCCTGGTAACAAATTAGCAATATTCAGTTCCTTACTTCCGTTCCATCGACCGCTGAAACGCTTTTCAAACACAGAGATGTCCTGATGAAACCTTTCCCCATGCTCATCACTAATTGCGCCAAGGTTTTAAGGAAATAAGCTTATATGGAAGTCCAAAAAGTGTAGTTTTAATGACATATGGCAACCTAACAGTAATACAAAAGCGTTTTATCATGTCGCCTCCAAGATTTTCGTAGTTTTCAGCTTTCTCATTTCCAAGGAAACGTGAGCACACTGATTTAGGCCAGTCAGGCGGATTTTTCGGCTTCTGACTGTTTGTTTTCATAGTTTTCATTATGAAAGTACTTCCTTAAGTTGTGGGCCAATAAAAATCCTTTCTTTTACTTTTGCCCCACTTAAATTTTTGAATTTGTTCATGAGATTCAAGAAAATCACTCCTTCTCTGATCAGAGCTTTTACAAATATTTCAATAAACCAAGTTTAATGTGCAATTGTGGGAAAAAGGCACATTGTAGATTTGCAAGTGTCTCATTTGATATGTTTTGCCACTCATAATTTAAAAATTTCCTTTGTGTTTGCAGAATATGCTACAGGAATGAATAGAAAAAAAAATACTTAGATGGAGGAGCACTGATAAACAAGCGCTACTCTGCTGAATTGTGCTCATGTCCTAATGCTTGAGGTGGTACATTCACATCGCAGAAGCATGCTATTTTTTCTTTCTCCGCAAATAGTCTACGAAATGCCTTTGTAGTCTTGTAAAAGATTCGAAACTTCGAGAAGTTGACAGAGCTTTTGTTGCAAAAACTGTCGCTAAAGTAACCCAAGTTCATGAAAAAATCTCTAGAATGGCAACGATCTCACTGTCAGTGAGAAAGATATAATTTATAATAAATTAAATCGATAAATTACGAAATGATGCACATTTATACAGAAAAGAAGTAAAAACCTAAAATATGGAATTTTGGGAAAATGGTACGTTTTAGGCAAAAAAGAATTGCAGATTCGTAATTTTCAGCCAAAAATACATAAACACATTTTCATCCAAAGGACATTTTTCGTGTTGCACAGTGTAATTGAAACAAAAAATAAATGAGTGAATAAATGCAATGAATGAGTGAATTAATGAAAAATTAAATAAATGTGTGAATAAATACATGAATGAATACATGAATCAGTGAATGAATGAATATGTATTAATCGTTGAGAAAGGTATATTTGAAGTAATTAAGAACTAAAACTAGATAAGAAAGAGAGAGAGAGAAATATCTAGATTAATAAGGTTGAAGTTGGTATTTACAGGAAACTACCCTCGTACAGTGATAGAACTTCTTGTTAAGTTATTAAATGTAATTTAAAGGAAAAAAGAAAAAATGGTGTATTGGAGCACACCAAATTTTGTTGCACCAGTTTCGATCAACATCTGGTTGCTCCACTCGAGAACCCTGTTTAGAATAACGTTCGACGTACGTATGCGGATAATTTTTCTTACAGCTATTATTTTCGTAATCGCCACTACTCTTATAAAAAAAAATAGATAATGACTGTTTGCGTGCGATGTTCACACGAACAATTTCTGTTGTTTTAATCTTGTTTTTGTTAAAGTAAATAATTTAATAAAACTAGGGAAGAATATGTATATATTTAAATTTCTTGCTTTTTTTGTCATTCATTGATTCTACACTAGCATGCGGATGGTCAATCAAAGGATCAAAAGCTTCTGAAAAAAGAAATATTAAGTCAACTGTCGGTTATTAATATTGCTATAGCGGTAAAGTTTTGATAATTGAAGAGTCTATGATATTGTCAAAACATTAAAAAACAGTTTTATGTGTTTCTTAAGGGGTATTTTGTATTTATTACCCTACTCGATGAAAACAAGTTGGGTTATATAATGTATTTACAATGCCCTGCTAGATATATCGTTAGACTCTTTGAAGTTGGGTAGTGCAGCTTGGCGAGTATGGTTCGGGTCTGGTAACTTGACGCCTGACCTTGAAAGTGTTTAAGGAGCTTAGGGAGGTTTGAGAGCAGGGATGGGCAAACTACGGTCCGCTGGCCAACTCCGGTCCGCCGGAAGGTTCTATCCGGCCCGCGGATTGAATTTTAAGTTGCCTCGGAACCAGCAAGCCTTCTCTCGAAGGTCACATCTTGATGCAGTATTGAAGCTTGTAAATACTATTCGATACTTACTCACAGGCGATTTCGAGAATTTCTTCAATCCGTGCAATCCGAGTACTCTGATGTACTGTATTACACGAAAGTAAGGTGGTTTAGTGCGGGATGTGTTTTCGAGCGAGTTTGGCAGCTAAAAGACGACATTGTGCCGTTCTTCCATGGGAATCAGTGTTCTGGGGAGTGCGAAAAGCTAGAAGATGCAGAATGGCTTTCTGACTTTGCATTTTTCACAGATCTTCTTGATCATATGAACTTAAATATCAAGATGCAAGGGAAAAATCAATTTATCGATGATATCTGGGTCCATCTTCAAGCTTTTAAACTAAAACTTTATCTTTTTGCTGGGCAGCTAGCTAAGAACGACTTGTCTCATTTTCCGAGGTTAAATTCAATACCCTTGAAGAGAAGCTTAAGAATTATGAAGATGGCTTGAAATAACTGCATTTTAAGTTCGAACGCAGAATCCAAGATTTCAGTGCCATTCAAGCTGAATTGGATATTTTTACCATGCCTTTTAACGTAAATTGGGAAGCAGTGAGGTCCGATTTGCAGCTTGAATTAATTGAGTTGCAATCTAACAACCATCTCAAGCAGTTGTTTCTAAATATGCCTAAGTTAGAATTTTAGAAATCATTATCAAAAACAAGTTCCCTAAATTTAATATCTCATGCCCAGAAAATCAGTGCTATGTTTCCTTCATCTTATATATGTGAACAAGTGTTTTCAACTATGAACCTTAAAAAGAATTATTTCAGGAGTAGACTGACAGATGAGCATTTAGCCTCGTTCCTTAGAATCAGCACATCTCACTTCCAACTTCAATATAAGGAACTTTTTTAAAAATGAAATCACAATTTCACTCATCTCATTAGGATATTTACTTTGTAATACTTGTGAACCATGTGCATTATACAGCACCAGCATTAAAAAGGTTAAAAACAATAAACACCCAGAAAGAATTGGAAAAGAAATATTATGAGCATTTTAGTTATTTGGGCCGTCTTTAAAGGAAGAAAAAGTAGCTTAGATAAATTTAATTTTGCTTTAATATTATAATTATATGCTTTATGATCCTCTTGGGGACATTTTGAATATAAATATGGAATAACTTTAATCACATTCAAAATTCTGAACAATAAATAGCATTGGTTAATAATAGATATTCTATTACTCACTTCAAAGCTAAATACACCTATACATTAAAAAAAGATCGTGTATTATACAGCACTCAGGTGCCGTACAATGTACATGATCCATACTTGTGCATAGTTTTTAAATTTTAGAGAAATTTCTCTTGGCCCGTTTTTTTTTTTTTTTTTTTTTTTCCGATTTTGGGCCCGCGACCGAAACAGTTAGCCCATTCGTGCCTTAGGAAGTTTATTGAAAGAGAAAAATTATTGACGCTTGTTGGGTTACGATCTCTTTACCGTTACGAAGACAACCCAGCTCCATTCAGTGTGAATAACACTTCCCCAACTCACTAAATTTCCCAAGAGGAAATGAGTGCTCTCAAGATCAGGTGTCAAGTTACCAGAGCCGAACTATAACTTAAAAAAAAACCATTTTTTTATTAACTGCAATTTAAATTAAGAAAGACTAACTTAGGGTGCTTTCACACCAGACTCTACTGCTCTCCACTTCACTCTACTGCGCAAGCGCAGAGCTTATTTTTGCCTTCAAAATTAGGTTCTGCGGTTGCGCAGATGAGAAAAGACACCCATATTGTCTTTGTCGCCGTTGGTGTGTAATCACTCTTAATTGTCATTAATTAATTTGAAAAAAAAAATAAAATCATAAAATAATTATAAATAAATTTAACGTTTATTAAAAATAATTCATTTTGTTATTATTAATGGTTACAAA
Source organism: Octonoba sinensis (assembly GCA_038502835.1). Classification (NCBI taxonomy): domain Eukaryota; kingdom Metazoa; phylum Arthropoda; class Arachnida; order Araneae; family Uloboridae; genus Octonoba; species Octonoba sinensis. The sequence goes on along the minus strand of CM076598.1, from coordinate 198,548,115 downwards.
AATGAGACCAACAGAAATTTTCTACTTTTGAGTGTACTAAATTCTCTTAAAATTGTATCGTAATCTAGTTTAGCTGCTGTGCCTGCTTCAACAGACAAAACTGGCAAAGCAGAAAGTCTATCTTGACCCAACGTATTTTCTTAAATAATTGTTTCGAGATTTCGTTTCCTCTCTCCCTTTTCGCATAGTGCCGGAGCAGTTACTAAAAGTTAGGAAAAAATTTAAATACAGAGAGACATGGAGATCAAGGTGCGGCACTTCACCCACGTCTTGCGCCTCTGCTTATGAGGTCGCTTTACAGAGAAATGAGAAAGAAAAAAAATGTTGTTTCCTCCGATTCAGTTTTTGGTACAATGAGCCTCTTTCATAGCCATACTGCTTTAACTGCTTTTAAATGCCAATAAAAGCGTCCATTTGTATTTTTTTAATTTTTAGGGACTGTTAACCATGTTGCAATGTAGGTTTTAGGATCTGTTGCCATTATATTGATTTAGATTTCTGGAGGGAATTTTCTCCTTATTCTAATAGATATTTTTTGGAACTTCTTTCCTTGTCCGAAATATAATATTTTGGAACTGTAGTCTTTAATCTAACAGGGATTTTTAGGAACTAATGTTCTAATAGGTGTAATGGGGATTTTAAAGGACTGTTTTGCTCTCAGTAGTAGGGACTTTTAAAGACAGTTGCCCATAATTTGATAGGGAAGAGGGGGGGGGGGGGCTCAGACATTATTTAGGACCTTTTTACTTATGATAAGGTCCTAAATGGTTTAGGGGACATATGTCCTTATTAGAAAGGGGCTTCTTAGACTATGTTCCTTATGCTAATGGTAATTTCGAGGAACCTTGAAATTATTTTATAACTGTACTTATCAAGATGGGAATTTTTACATACATTGCTAACCATATTCAAATGAAAATTTTGAGGGTGTTGATGCTCTTTAAGAACTGATGTCTATTCGAATGGAAATTTTCTGGTACTGTTAACCTTATTTAGAAACATCCTAATACTAATGGTACACTATCCTTTTAATAGTTCTCTATTCCATTCCCTCCCCTGTTAGCACGAGGCCTTAAGGTTGCCCTCCCATGGGCAAGGGAAGTGAAGTCCGATGAATGCTCATTACCGCTCCGATATAGGTTTGCTGGGCCTAACTCTTGCTGTGTGAACCTGGCCCTCCTTGTATCCTTTTAATAGTAGTACATACTTCACATTAATGACGAAGAACAATTTGTGGGCCGGCAGAGTACACCCAAGTACTGTTGATATCTCTTAGTGGTACACCCAAGTTCGCAGGTTCAAACCTAGCCCAAGTCGGTGGATTTTCAAGGTGCAGAAAATCGTCAACGACCATGTCGTGTGACTATGTGGTCCGCTATTTTGCACACGCAAAAAAAAAAAAAAAAAACCCTACAAATTTATGAAATATAAATTAAATTTAATAACACCGCACAACAAAATGTAATCAGGTACGTCTACTATTACTTGTTTTACTTTTCTTTAAAATGCAATCGGTGAAACTTTGATTGCACTTCTGTTTATTTATTTACATATTTATTTTTTGTTACGGTTAACTGAAAGCTATTTCGGGCTTCAGTTATGACAAGTGCTCATAATCATTTTTAAAAAAATTATTTATTCCTACTTTTCCCTTGAGTGTGAAACTGCATAAACTGTTTAAAAGTATGAAAATAATTTTTCATACGACTCCTTGCATTTAGTTTATAACTGAGTTAACTCTAATTAATTTGTTAGATGCCTTGAAGGAGCAAATTTCAGAATAAGAATTAGAGCATAAAGATGGAGGATTGTGATTTTGTGTTACGTTTTAAATTATGAAAAGCTCATTTGCAGTCGGAATACTTCTCTAAGTGTATTTTTTCCAAGTGTGAAAATTTCTGGATCGAGTTAAAGATATAGACGTTGTTAAAATACTAGATAAAAATTATTTATTAGTTGAACGACGTTATCTTGGAAAGTGGCATTTAAAATCGGTCGTTGCGTTTTTGTTTTAAATTGAACTTTCTTTGATTTTCATGAACGTCTTTAATGACGAGGTATGTTCAGTTCTGGGAAGAAGTACAGAGGTGAGCTCCTAATTACTCGTCAATCTACATTCGACATCGAGTAAAGTCTTCTTCTAAGTTATTGAAATAAAATATTTAGGCATGGGAGAAAAAAAACTATGGAATATTTTTGACTAAAATTTCGGGTATCCATATAAAAGCTTCTCCAAATTAATTTTTCATTGAAACATAACTTTGTTCCTAATCAAGGAATTTTTCCAATATTAACTTCATCTCGTAAAAAATATTAGAGCAATATTTTTAGCCACATAAAACGTTTTTTTTTTTTTTTTTTGGTTTGTTCCTATTTTTATGTAAAAAAACAAACAGTGCTGTAACCATAAGAGTTTAGATTACAAAGTTAGACAACAGTTTGGAATCCAACGTATTGTTTTTGTGTCATAATACTTAAGTGTGTGTGTGTACATACATTTTGGGGTCGTGAGTTGCTCATTTGTTAAAAATGGGGTCACGACGTGAAAAGGATGGGAACCATTGAGTTTAAATATTATGAAGGAAAAAAAAGTTACGTTTTTAAATTTACTAGCTGCATTTTTCTTTATTTTATTGTGAATCATCGGCAGAACTAAATGACACGAACAATGCGTGTTTAAATTTCGTTGCTAGTTTAGAAAGCTGATAAAAAAATGGGGGCTATCATTTGAAATTTGAAAGTTCATAATCATTTTATTAGAAAGACGACCCCTTAACAAAGTTTTCATTTGACTTTTTATACTGTATATTATTCGTGATAAATTTATACGTTTCATGTGTCTACAGTGTAAATAGCATTCTAACTCATTTTTACCGTGTTAATTTATTAATAGGTATGCATGTAATTAAAAGTTTATTTATCTCTCATTAAATATTATAATGATTTATATGCACTTTGTTGCGAAGAATTTAGAGAAGGAGTGTTTCGTCCCCCCCCCCACAAGGACTGTACTAGTTAAACTGACATGGATGATAGCGAAACGAAAATGTAGATAAATTAAAAATGCAAAAATTTCATTATTGAAATTTAAATGTTTTAAAAGTACAGAGAAATATTAATTAAGTGAGTAAGCATTCATATCTGCTGAGTTGGTAATTTTACAAAACCACTGAGTTCCTAAACACATGTCAATAAAAGTTCATTTCTTGTTTTAATGAGATTAGTTTTTCAAAACGACATTGCTCATAATTTTACAAGAATTAGTCAGAAAAATAACACAGTTAACTGCAATTATCTTGAATTTAATTTTATTAATTTTGTTATTTATAGAGATAATAATGAACGAGTAACATATATAAAAAAAGAGTCAATTCCTATTTAGGTCAAATCGTGTCAGCTAAATGAAATAATTATAAAAGTCACTCTTACCTTACTTACAGCTAGTTAATGTATCTGTACACAATATTCCAAAATGATTGACAAAGAATCAGCTTCCCCTGTTAGCATAAGCAGAAGGGGAATCAACGAGTTCTTCTAAAGAATTAAATTTCGTGTGCTAAATGCTTTAAAAATAGTGACCTATGGCTTCAATATGTCGAATGAAATCCATATAAGACTAAAATGAATAACGGTTAAATTTAACGAATGAATGAATATTAGAAAAAAAATTTTATTCTCCATCTTCTAAGTACAGTAACCTGTACCTGTAAAGTTTACCACCTTTGTAAGTTGACCACTTTTTCCAGGACCGGAATTAGCCCTTCACTCTCTACCTCACCCTCTACATGTTGACCACCTTTGTAAGTTGACCACTTTTTCCAGGACCGGAATTAGCCCTTCACTCTCTACCTCACCCTCTACAAGTTGAGCACCTTTGTAAGTTGACCACTTTTTCCAGGATCGGAATTAGCCCTTCACTCTCTACCTCACCCTCTATAAGTTGACCACCTGTCTAAGTTGGCCACTAAATTGCTGCCCCGCAAGTGGTCAACTTACACAGGTTTCACTGTACTCGCTGCGACTCCGCTCCGTGCTTTTAATAGTATTCTTATTATGTATCTCTTTTATTGTGTACAGTTTGATTTAAAAAAGAGTTATTTATATACTATTCAATATGTAATGCACTGTGCTGCGAAAAAATTGTTAACGCAAAGCAACATACAGTGAAACCTGTGCCAGTTGACCACTTGCGGTGCAGCACTTTAGTGGTCAACTTATAGAGGGTGAAGGGCTAATTCCGTTCCTGACAAAAGTGGTCAACTTAGACAGGTGGTCAACTTACAAAGGTGGTCATCTTTACAGGTTTTACTGTATTTGAAAAAGAAAAAGAGAGCGAGAAAATAGAAAAAGGAAAAATTCGTATAATGTTTTAAGTTTTTGAATGTAATTGAAAAGAGCAGGGAAGCACAATAAGATTCTTTGCTCCAGATCCGCTCCAATGTCGAGAAAAATATCGTTGCGCCACTGCTCCTATTTCTAAGTATTTTGCTTACAAATTGAATGTGGAGCCTTTCTTACTTGTAATTAGTTTTACAGGTTTTGTTGAGAATTCGATAGATAGAACACATCTATTGAAATTTGATCTATGACTCAAAGGCAATGTCATTAAAATTCGTGTTAGTTGTTTCGTTCGTTCTTTAGAATTGAAATAATCAAAAGGGCTCCTCATTCAAGTGACTCGAACAATAGTGCAACAAGATATTTTGAAATGTAACATTCTGTTTATTAGTTCGCGGAACTGAGCAATAATGTCGTCTTTCTGCATTCTGCAATACCGGTGGGATTTGCAGTTTCCGAAAAGGAATTTCGCACTCAGCTAGACATTTGGAGTGTCTCGAACAGGAACTTTTCATGTATGTTTGTGGCGAATGTGGAGTTTGAAATAATGAAAAACGCCTTTTCAATATTTGAAAAATTGCTTGTGGCAAGTTTGAAAAATTCAGCTCTACGTTTAGCTGTTAAAGTTCTTTTTTATATTTAGACAATGCATTAAAGTGATCAACAAATAATAAGAAATGATGTTGTTTGTTGAGTTATGTTTCTTATGCCCCTTGGGTATCCAAGCTTCCCGTCCCTTGCGACCAGGAATGAAGGCAGTAAGGGAGCGCCTTCCGTTTATAGAGGAGCACCACAACGGTGGAAGTACGACTTGGCTCATTATGTATTTGGATGACACCGCAAATACGCCACCTTCCTTTTTTGACTTAAGAATGAAGGGAAGGGAAATTCTTCAGCCTCCGGTGTCCACGAATTATACATGCACATATCCCCAAGTGTACATGATGAGTACTCAGCGTGTCGGGTATCGAAATAATAATAATGCCTATTTCAAATTCAAAATGGATAGAAAAATATAATTGTGGCGTTGACGTGGGGAAAGGGGGTATGTACCAAAACTATGTGTTTTCTTTCCGAGGAAGCAGATATATTGAAGTTATGAAACTTCAGATTTGTGAAGATAATTCAGATATTTATAAAGTTTAAATGGTTTTAGTGTTTTTATCAATAAGGCCATGAGGGAAAAAGGACTTCAGACAGGTTTTATGTCTTCTAAAAATATTTTGGATTTCTGACTTTCACTACTTTTCCCATGTCAACGCCTCAATTAGTATCCCATAACTTTTAAATGCGTTCATTACTCATGAGATAATTGAAAAGTTTTTACTGCAAATCAATAGGGTGTAAGAGTAAACATAAGGCAACTTTAGAAATATTATAGATCCAAAAGTGTTGAGTAATATTAAAAAAACAAAAAAAGAATTATAGTCGGAATTCTGAAGAAATACAATACGATAGTTTAGGCCCCAATGCAAGAAAAAAAATTTCATTTCTCTCCTTCAGTAAATCAAAATTTTAAATGTGATATTACAGTTTGGAAAAGCCAAAATGTTTTCACTTAACTTCCATACTTGGAAGGTGATTCAGAGCGTCCCACACAGAATTTTAAAGATGAAACTATTTTTAAACACTAGAAAAAATGATTCAATTAAATCTTGCTATGTTGTCTTTTAGCCAATGTCAAACGTTTTTTGATGCGTCTTGTATCTGGGATAGTTAATTAAAGAAAACTTCAGGACGCATAAAAATAATGTATAAATTACAAAATATTGTTTGAAGAATATTGATTGTAATTAGTTGACTACTGCACTATGAATTCATTGCACTTTCATAATATAGTACTGTGATTGATAAACTTTAGAAGCTTAAAAGCGAATTCCAACATTAAGGCGTCGGGAAATTTTTCGTAAGAGCCATGGGGGGGGGGGGGGGGTATGGTTTAATAAGCATTTTTAGTATAATTCATCAAATAATCTACACACGACCCGCTATCCATTAATGTAAATAATGTATGCATATCGCTCATGGGCTGCAATAGCGGCTCAACTCAAAAAATCATGTTTTGAGATAAGTGGGTTTAAAGTTTTCATTGCTAAGGAAAATGCTTAAGACATGCTTTAGTTATTATTAAGTCTTACGGCCTAATATTGAGTTGTGCTAGTATTACTGCTGAAAATGATGCGTATTTTCATATTTACATCTGTTCTTAGTCCAAAACGCGTGTTTTTTAAGTTGTGCCACTATTGCAGCCCATGAGCGATAGTATCCCATACGTTGTGTAGAGAATCATTCGAGTAGTCAAAGAGCTACATGCGGCACGCAAGTAGCAGTTAGCGACTTGAGTGCCGCATGTAGCTATTTACTATAGCAGGACTCCTGCTATAGTAAATATGTTGTGGAGAAAGGTCTGACGAGGATAGAGGGCAATAACGACATTTCACCTGCATCTTATTATCTTATCTATAAAATATTTATATGTGATACATTAGGGATCATTCATAAATGATGTCACGTTTCGAGGGGGGAGGGGGGTTCATGAAATTGTGACAAAGTGTGACAAGGGGAGGGGATAACAAGAAGTGTGACATCAGGCTTATACAACATAGCATGACACGTGACAAAGGGGGGAGGGGGGTCCGTTGAAGTGTGACATTTTGTGGCACAGGGGGTGGGGAGGGGGGTCAAATATATTGGGGAAAAAGCGTGACATCATTTTTGAACGGTCCCTTACAGCTTGTGAATAGCTTGAGTAAGAATATCATTAAATAATCTGTGGCAACCTGTTGTTATGCATCGTTATTATGCAACCTGCTCGACCTGCTCATTATTATGCATCGTTAGCGAACTTTTTAAAGTTTTGTGGCATCAGTGCTTGGCCGTGAGAAGAACAGTATAAATGCCAAGTGAAATGTTTTTTCCCTCTCTCTCTCTTTTTTCTGTACAGCAATCATGTGCCCGCGTAGGTTGTTACCCGCGGCGCATGTTTAAAAGTTTATTTTCATTTTGCTTAATTCTATTATGTCTTTGTTATTTATTAAATTTGCTGAGTTTTAAATTGTGTAATGTCTTTTTGCAGCTTAAGTACCTCAGCAGTTAACGCTTAATTTTACTATATCCTAAAGTTAAATTTTGAGTAATGAACTTGTGCCTTGCATTTACGCAGACATTTTCAACCACTACACAATTGTGTCATTGATACGTTTCAAGACTGTCTTTAGCGCACTAGCAATGAATGTGAACTGTGAAGATCCAAATTTGATCGCAGTATGAATAAAGACCAAATAAAAGTTACGTCGGAAACGTCCAGTAAAAGAATTAGGGTTGTGCTAGCTTAAATTAGCATCCCACTAAAGTGGGACCCCGGACGTTAAAAATCTGAGATATATGCAATGGTGATCTTAGCATGGGTGTCACCCGGTGCTGAAATGTGTGGTGTCAACCCCTCCCCCACAATAAAAGACACATAAAGCGCTTTGTAGTTTGAAATATTCTAACAATGTAGTTAAAAATTAATCAAATTTTAGTGCATTAAATTTCTTTGAGAACACTTAAGAAGACTCAATATTATAAAAAAATCCGTTCTACTTGCCAGGGCTTATTTTCGGATAGAAAAAAAAGTGCAAGAGCATGCATATAAGTCCTTAAGAATTTAAACTCATTCGTAAACAGTCTCCAATTCAACTTAATCCGTAAAAACTCGCCGAAATAAAGATAAGTACAGGAGCTGAGCTTCCGTAAGCTGCCAAGCAAATTCAGTCCCGCTGTCGGCATTCATTTTAATGAGACTTAAGTGTATTCAACAAGATAAAATAATGAAACAAATTATAAAGTTTTGAAAGTAAAACTTAAATTTAAATACTTCGTCATGATTTTTCCTATCACCAATTTATTTTCACAAAATGATATTTTTTCAAATTGCGAAACTACATGGGACTTCAGCTTGGCTAATAATCTTTCTTCTCAAAAATAAATTTAGAAATAATACTAAGTTTTAAAGTAATCCTCTAACCAAATAAAAATTAAAATCATTTGTGAAATTGCTTTAAAAATGAGGAATCAAAATATTGAATTGCACCGAATTCTGCACTTCCCAGTGTACGCAAAAATGTTGAAGAGGAATAAAATCGAAAATAAATAATTCCGAATTAGCCTTAAAGTAGGGTTCTTGTTTATCTTAACACGTTCACGCCGGTGTGACCCACCAGTGGGTCACACTTGACTGTTGTGTGGGGCGGCGTGACCCACCGGTGGGTCACGCTTGACTGTTCCGTGGGGCGGCACTTAACTATCCCGCGGGGCGGCGTGCATCACAGGTGAGTCACTTGTTTTCAGAAAAGAAGTCGTTAAATAATAAGTTTATTTTATTTTTTCTCAACATTATATATAAAAATTCGAAGGCCTTCACGAAGCGTATGGATACAAGACAGTCCCGCCTCACGCGGAAAACGTAGATATTTGCCCCGGCGTGAACGTGTCAATTTTAAAATTAGATCTTTAAAATAAACTGCATTACGCTTCCTTTTTTATAGTAATCCCTTTTCCCGCTTCAAACGACAAATAAAAGGTTCGCCACACATACACACGACGGCTCACAAAAATACACATATATGGGCAGGGGGGGGGGAGGGCAGTTATTGAATCATGTCTTCACAGATATTATGACTCCATTTAAAAGTATGTGCTTTATTTTGAACGAATAATCAATATATTACGCATAAAAAAATATAAAAAAATTCTACTTATTTTGGCGGAAAAGTATTATGTGGGTGTACTAATAGATGAAGTAGTATATTCAGACTATGTTTCGAAAAAATGTACACTTGAAACACAAATATTTTTCAGAAATTCAACCACCCGGGGCGAACACCCCGCGTTGTGACGCGACTGAGTATATGAATAGGACTTAAAGCTCAAAATTTTGAGCAAATCACCCACGCACTCTTGCTTTCAAGGCATATACATATACGCCATTTCGCAATTTTACCGCCATTGTTTCTTAAAATGTTTGCTGGTAAATATGAGTTTACATTGTTTGCTTTCGGATTTCCAAACACTTTAAAACTTTCTTTCTTTTGTTTCGTAAGCGCATTAACATCATTGCACAACCCAGAGTTTTTCCTCCGCGAAATTGGCTCATTATTTTAAAACACAGACGATGAATGAATCTCGAATAGAAAATTCAGAGTTTTCTGCAATTTCTTCAGATTAAATAAAACGGGAATCATTTCTACTAGAATTACGGAAAAGCTAAATTTTACATTATTTGTACGTTATGAAAATGTTCCGACAGGAATTGGGTAATGGAAATGGTATGCGTGTCTTATTTTCAGGAGTTTTTCAAAACCTTGATCGAAAAATGACTATTTAACGAAATGAATACAAATAAATTTGGGAAAAAGATTTCTTCAATGTTGCAAAGTATGTTGTCTAGTACAAATATGATCTTAGAAAGATAAATTTATTACTTTAAGCGAAAGGGAAGAAAGTGCTCACGCAAGTTTAATGTTTTTTCTTCTAATAGTTGTATGGGACTGCTAAGCCAAAGATCGAATGGTATGTTTCGATTTTTGAGAGGTAAGCTATGTACTGGACTCCGCCCCGTTGCGGTGTCCAGTTCTTTATGGTTTATGTACATGGACCCTGGGGGAAAAAAATCTGCAATAAGAAAAATCTATGTCGCATTTCTACCGCCAAGTGCAGAAGAGGCGCATGAGGAACAAAACACGAATTTCAAGCAGTAAAATTCATTTTTAACAGCATTTGTTAAATGTGCATTCCATTTGTATCAATCACATGTTAAAAGCATGTTATAATGTTTTTCAACAGTAGCGCGAAGAATGGTTCTGTCAGTTGTAGCTACTTGGCGATGAAAATGACAATTCATAGAGTACAAAGAAGCCCTCAACTAATGGTAAAAATGTGAACTAATATTTTCATGTTGTAATTTTTTTTCCCTTATGGTCCACAAGATTCCTCACATACGTCTGCAGAACGAGCTCTAGGCAAGTCGTTACGTAACATGGTAACTTCAATAATGACCATTGTCAAATTTATACAAAGGGATTCGTTTTAACTTTATGCAGTTTTTACATTTCAAACTTCTGACGGTCCCTCTTTGCCGGTTTATAGAAGTTAGACACTTCGAGCGTCTCGAAATTTTACGCCTCTCCATTGAATTCAGTGTTAATGCAAAAATAATTGTAGATGATCATTTCAAGTTTAAGAAAAAGGAAATGAAATTTAAGAAACAAAATATTTTAATAATTCGTTTTCTAATGCGTTTCGGTGAGTCGTAGCGCCCGAAGGCCCACTGCGCTGAAATCGGGTCCTCTTGTAATCGGGAAACGTTTTGAAGCTAATCAATTGTTATTAGACGGGAAAGAACACCATTTCATCTATATAAGCTTTCGAAACTTTGGCTATTAGGCTATTTCGATCGATTGCTTCCCACTCTCTCGCGCCATCTGGTGGGAAAGACGAGAATGGCAGATGCTTTTGAAACCGAGACAAAGAGATTTTCGCTTAAAGAGAAAACGGCCGAAAAAGAAAACCGACTGAAAAAAAAAAAAAAGAGCGGGAAACTAACACAATGGACAGATGTCCCCAGCACAAAAGATTCTAACACTATGAATAAGAAATTGTATTTCTACTTTTCTGGAGAAGGCTTCTTCATTTTCTAAATAGGATATGCAACTGAAAGGAAAATAAAGACTTAATTTATTATTAATGTAGACTTGGCGGCAATTGTAAAAAGGCTGGCTGGCATGGGCGTTTTTAATAGCGCCAAAATAAATGTCAACAAATAATAGGTAGTTCCTTCGAAGAAGACGCGCTTTTCACAGGTGGTATTATGTAATTTAATGAAGGAGACTTTTCCCCGATACGGCAGCGTTCTTCGCTTTGGACATTGAATGATCATTACCATGTGCCTTCACTTTTCTTTTTTTAATGTCGAGCTCCTTTTTCGTTTGTTGCACTCAATGGATCGGGAACAATGAAAGATATTTTATTATGCGACAACACTTTGCATCCTTAAATCCTCGTTATTTCTGAGTACACATAACTCAAAGTACACATGAATATTTATTTATATTTTGTTTTTGAATCAAAGTGGGTGTTGTTTTGTACTTATTAGCTATATGTTTTGGTAAAACTCGTGCTCGAGCAAATGCTTATTGCTCAGTACGAAAATGCATATTGCTCAGTAAGAAAACTCGAAGCAGGTCGATTCTACGCCACTGCCTCAACGCGGTTTTTTCGACGCCTGACGCGGTTTATTATGACGCCTTAGTTTTCGATTTTAGTTATTTATTTTCGATTTTTCCTTTTTAAAAATGGCATGGAATTTCAACGTTTATTACACCATTACAGTGTTATTTCATAACAATGATTATTACAATGCAATGAAAAATATTAACACGTTGACTGCCGACACGCTGACTGCCAGCTCTGTTTGCAGTTTATGGACCTCTTAACGATAGTTTAATTTAATCACATCATATTGTTCAAAACATCTTATTAAGCAAAAAATGACAAACTTTCTATTAATGTATTGAAAAATGGAAATAAGTCGGCAACAACGAGACAACTTGCAGTTTGGTCTTTCAAGAAGTCTCGAGTTATCTCGTACTACGAGTTATCTCGTAGGTTGATAGTCAACATGTTAATATATGAAACATTGTTGGCATTTTTATAACCAACTAGCGCAGGTATTCAAAGATTATAATGAACATTCTAAACGGTTGTCTTTAAACTTAATTTTATACTTTATCATTATTCCATATCTCAGTCAGAAATCCGAATTTTCATAACCTTAAGCTCGATATTAATTTTTTTAAGTGCTAGAAAAGAAAGAAAAGGCAATGGTAATAAAATAATTTTTGGAAAAAGAAATACAGCCGACTTCAAATTAAAAAAAATGCACTAAATTTTGCGTTATTTATGTTTGCAATTTACTCATGCTTACCAAAAATTTTATCATAACTTTGCACCGACTTCAAAAAATATATTTGAAAGTCGCATCAATGTTATTTAAAGAATTAATGTTTTAAAAACATTTTAGTACAATTTTTAATTTGAAGTCTGTTTCATTTTTATTTCTAAATGTTATTTTATTTTATTCATTTTAGTGAAAATACATTTTTCAAATGAATACTCTATTAAAAAAATATATATCAAAGGGCACACGCACTTTACTGGCACTAAAATTTAATCATTTGTATGATCAACTTCGTTTTGTACTTGATTTTAAAAAATCCACTACAGCAAACAGACTGAAATAATTTAGTTTTTGTTTCAGAGAAGCCTTCACCCAAACTCTTATTATAATTGATTTAATATTACTGCTTAATGGCAAAAAACTCTGTTTAACACAAGGATATTTATAGTTATTAATAATTTACTCAACAAAGAAATATCAAGCCAATCCTTCCCATTTAAAAGAAAACTACTCATTTTTCACCCATAACGTTCTGATATTTAACTTTTTCACCCGATATTTAACTTAGACGACCCTCTATCGATTAAAAAAATCTTAAAAGCGGTTCATTTAGTCAAAAGTTATGGATGAAAAAAACGAAACTTTTTTTCCAATTGTCGTATAAGGTCAAACGAAGGTACCGATCAGTTAAAAAAAGAATCACCGAAATCTGTTCATCCAGTAAGAAGTTATCGATGGACACACACACACACAAACAAAAAAAAAAAAAGACATACGGTATGAATTGATAGCCGCCTTCCTTTAGGAAGAAGTTGTTTAAAAATAATTGTAGTAGGAATGACGTATCGATTGCATAGTTTTTTTCTTCTTGAATATCATGAATATTTTTGAGAAAGATTCAACATTGAACTCAAGGTTGCGAAAAGCAGAACTTCGAATCTGAACCCTTTCTCCTGATATGGTAGAGTTCAGTTGCCAATTATCATTTGAATTTAATTTCAATGCATTATTTAATTTATAAGCATTTTTTAAATTGTAACCGTAATAATTGTACATGCAATACAACACTGTTTGATTATATAACGTATGTATATCATCCCCTTCGCCCCGGACACCCTAGAAGTAGAACACAACTTTACAGTACTCTACTCTAAATTCCTCATTTTCAAGAATTTTAATTTCAAAACTTGGTATCATACGAATTTTTGTTCTATGCAAGAATATCAATTCGCCACCATTTTAGTTCGCTAGATCGTAGTTTGTCTCCATCAGAGCAAATAATGGAAGCATCTAACCATTTTCAGATAAAAGGCATTTGCATATTTTACTACTTGTTAAAATATTATTATATGAAATTCCCTGCGTCTTGTAAACCGTACGTAAGATACATTTTCACTTTTTGCTTAATTCTAGCCTGGTGTCCTACTACTAGAACATTTTTTAATTAGCTCAGTAATTGGCAGAATGTTATATTTCATTTTTAACCCCTTGACGCACCGAGTTTTTTTTGGAGAAAACTAATAAAAAATGATCAAGTTTTTTTTTTTTTGACAGAAAATGAAAAAATAGGTATAGTATAATTTGTTTTCGGCAATTTCAGATGTAAGGGGTGACTAGAGAGCGGGGGGGGGGGGGTAAAAGTTATACAAAAATGCTATTATACAAACAAAGTGTAAACGGCATGCCCGTGCATCACATGTGTCAGACACGGGCCGTGCAAATGTGTCAGACACAGGCCGTGCAATTCGCCCGTGTCAGACACGGGCAAATGCGTTTTGTGGTTAATATACTGACATATATTATAACATATTTAAGAACTTGTTAATTTTTTATCTTTCCAATCAAAAATTCAGGGCCAAAGGGGTTAATGAAAAAAAAAAAAACCGCGTCGAAATGACGATGTCGAAAGAACCGCATTGAAGTGTCGGGTGACCTGACGTCGAGGTGACCTGTACCGCAAAAATGTGTTGTGTTTCAAAGGTTCGATATTTTTTTATTAGAATTTCGTTGAAGGTCTTAAAAAAAAGGAATGCGGATTTTATTTTGATTTTTATTTATGTATTTATTCTTTTTCAATTAACGATAAATTTAATTTTTGATTCCTGTGATGAGATCACGTACATTTATTATTTTTCTAGCATTTCTGATATTTAAAATTTCCAGATCATAGCTTAATAAATGAAATAGATGTAAACGAAAAGAATATGATCCCTATTAAAACTGTTCGGAGCACAGAACGGAGCCGGAGCAAGTGATTGCGCATTTAACGGAGAGCTCCATTTTTAGGACTTTTTAAAATTTTGAGCCATTGATTGGCTGAAATGTTGTGCTCTTAATTGAAACTGATATTGTAAGAAATATTTCATATAATTTTAGCAAAAAAACCCCCACCTTTTTGCTTTTCTAATTTTTTTGCAATAGGGTTGAACTGCAATTTGAGAAGGGTTATCATAATATAGATGGAAATAATTATAAAATAAATACAAAATTTTGAATTGCTTTATTTTATTTAGGTATGTATAGTGTAATCTGTATTATTTGCATTATTTTTAAAATAAAAGTGATACATTTTTTGTTCAAAATTGAAAAGATAAAGAATTTCTTTTCTTTGCTATTACATGTTTTTAACTTATTTCAAAAATACAAAAAGAAGAATAAAAAAACGTGCATGCGTATCTAATATTTATCTCTTTAAAGACACTATTTTCCAACATTGATATGGCGTGTGTTTTAAATAACCTTACAGCCGTTTTAGTATTTTAATTGAATATAAATCCTTAAATGTTTCTATTTACAAAATTGGAGACTTAAACAAATTGCATGAGTTTAATTAGTAAATGAATAAGCTGTCTCAGAAATGAATACAATTTGAAAATTGCTGTATCAAATTAAGTTAAGGTCGCAGTTGTTATTACCAATAAATGAAAATTTCTGTAAGTCGAAGCGCCATTGTCGCTGTTTGAAGCATCAATAAGGCATTTTTGTCCGGGAATGACGGGAGAGGAACTTCGTTCTGATTAAAGTTAACATTCTTAAATAAATGAATCCTAATCTAATTTACCTTTCACTAATTGGTCCAGCTTAAAAGAAAAAAAAGTCATCTCATGAATGTTGAATATTAAAGATATTCTTTTTGCCTTTGAGCAAATTTTTAATTTAGTTCACTATTGTTATTTCTATGTCAAATAAGTGTATGTTCTTTATTGTAACAGTGTTATTTAAAATTTGAGCAAAACGAGTGAATAATTAAAAAAAAAAACATCCTGTTTGAGGCAGTCACTAATCTCCAGTAGATTTAGTCGATTTGGAGAAACGTTACTGGATTTGTAGTTCTCGAAGAGTTTTCACATAAAGAAATTATGTTATCAAACAATTTAATAATAATTCGTATTGAAGGAGAATCAGCTAAGTTTGCCCTATAATGCATGAAATCTAATATTTTTAAACAATAAATAATTTTTTTTCATTATGTTTTTTAATATATTTTCATTAGATGAAACAACATTTATCTCTTAAAAGCACATTGCCGCGTAAGACTGGAAGTAAAAGCAGAATAGATTCATAAAAATTAGTAAATAGAAAAAGTAGTCCAAATTCTGTCAAAACACGTCGAACTCTAAAAACGTAAAACCAATTAATAAATCAAACGAAATAAAAAACTGAGCTCTTGAGATTCGAGAAATAGTACTTGGACCGTAAAGCTGTGTTGTATTAAAATTATGTTTAAATGCGTTAATTTCATTTATTTTGTGTTTCATATTTTAAATGTTGCTGAAACTTTGGTGCAGTTGTAAATGTTAATGATTGGTATCTTTTTTTTCTGTATTCTTAGCGTACTTTATATCTTTCTTCGTTTTTCATGCTCTTCAATTTCACTGATGACGTTCTAGATTTAGCTATTCATAATTTACTTAGTGCTTTTTCAGAAAAAAATTTATTGACAATTCTACTAAAATTTCTGGGTTAGAACATAAATAGAGGGCAAGATTGTTCCTATTGTAAAGCAAATGGACGTATATTTACGCTTTTTGCAGATTTTTCAAACTTTTCTTCGAAATGAACTTTATTATTCATTTAAAGCTGACGATTTTCGCTTTTTGACATTACAAAGTTGTTGTACTCTGCTGAATGAACATTTACTTTTTATGATCTAGCGATAAATTCAAAAACGAAATGTTGACTTTAGAATATTTAAAGTCAAATTGATTTTTAGTATACATAAAAAATTTGGAATTTTGAATATAGGGTCATTCCATCATGACCAACGTATCATTTACAGCAACAAAAGTTTTACAGTGTTTACAGAAAGAATAGTGTACAAAAACTTCTTTTCACTTTTATTATTCTGTAATACAGCCAGAAGCCATATACAATTTTATAAGAATTAATTAATCTTTACGCAAAAATTGATAGTTCCGGTGCCTGGGGATGTAGGTGCAAATTATCTTATACAGTAAAACCTGTAAAGTTGAACACCTTTGTAAGTGAACCACCTGTCTAAGTTGATCACTTTTTGCAGGAAAGGAATTAGCTCTTCACCCTCTATAAGTTGACCATCTGTCTAAGTTGAGCGCTAAAGTGCTTACACAGGTTTCACTGTATTTGAAAAAGGGATGTGAAAATGGTGTTCGCGCTATAGAAATGATACTTCCTTTCTTCACATTCTTTTATTTATAAATTTTATATTCAGATGAATGTTTAGTTGAGATGAGAATATCATTTCAGCATGCAACAGACGTAACTGGTGTGTATGCAGGGTTCGACACTACGAAGTCAGTTTATACCAGAGTTTGTAAATGATGGAAACGAATCCTTAAACTGTATTGTTTCATTGAATCGTCCGATTAATTCTAATTTTTGAAAATACATTAACGTGTATAAAACAAATATTCTTAATTATAAACGAGCGGCCGTAGAATAGTGGTTAGAAATCTCGCGAAGAATACAGACAGCAGTCGTTTAAATCCTGACGGCGAGATGCAAGGGAATGTCACTTGAAAGTCATTTCATGTATATTTGCTGAAAGTGCACCTGACGAAAAGGTCTTTTGATGTTTTCCTACTTTAACATGTTTTCTTTAGAGCAAATGAATAGTTGATAAACTAGTTGCGATGCGTTCTGGTCCAATTAGTAATATTAGAGTTCACCCAGCTGCCGAAATTCGACCGTAATTCAATACACTTTCAAGTTCAGCCTCGAACGTTTAGACATTTTGGTTTTGTTTAAATATTTCAATTATAGTGATGATCTCTCCCCAGTGCGACTCATTGACCCCAGAGTTAGTTATTTAATTTAATGAATTTGTAATACATATTATACATTAATTTCATATTTCTGCACTCATTCTCCTTTAAAGAAATTAAATATGAAAAATTTCCTGCCGCTCTATTATTTTATAATAAATTTGAAATACAATCACTCACTTTTAATTTAATCAGAAGTTTGAGGCAAATCAACCAACTTACGAAACGTTGATTCGAAGCCAAATAACGCGTCACCGCAATTCTCTCACTTTATATATCATACATAAATACCTTAAATAAATACTACCTAGCATGAACAACATAAACAATTAGAATAACGTATTTTGAAAACAATATTACAATTAAAGAAATCATATTTCCCGATTGCATATATATACATGTGAAAAAAAAATAAAAACTCATATATTATAATGAAGCGTATAAAATATACAACACCGATGCAAAGGTATTTTAATATATTATTATTTTGACTTTTAGCTGTCCATTAAAGCTAAAATTTCAAATTTATACTGAAAGCAGCACCAGTTTCGACTCAATATATTTTTAAAACAAAAAAAAGTAAAAAGATCGATTTATGATTTAACTTGAGAAGTCAAATCATCCCCCTCCCAAATCATTCCCTTCAAATGAATAAATAGATAAATGTTTTCAAAAATTTACATAATTTACATTTATAGTGATTTATATAATTTAACAAGAAAAAACTGGTAACGACTATTAGTATTTCGAAAATTGAGGACTATTGCGAAAGATTTAAGCTACAATTCAGTTAGGAAAGAAAAACGCGTACTGTTTAACCCCACTAGGTTTTTATTTGTAGTTAAAATACTAGTTCATCCCCTGTTAAAGCTGAAGTGCAGTCATGGCAATGCAAAGAAACGATTAAAGTTCGCGTGATATTCCTGCTATGTAAATTATGCCAACGACCTAGTGTGTTATTTTTCACATGGGCGAAGTTTCATGGGAAGGTCTACTTTCATCCTGCCTAATCTCATCCCTAGGTCAAATTAGTCTACTTTCAGCCGCCATTTTGCTTTCCTTCCCTATTTTAAATTCCTATTATATTCGGGGGGAGACACACTTGAGTGAGTGACTCTATCAATGAACGTTTTGTTGGCGAAATTACGCTTACTATAACTTGAGAAATTATTTTGAAATGAAAGGGTAATGCACAATTTATATGGTTTTGACTTCTGAAAACGTAAAAAGGAAGAAAGAAAAAAAATGCTTTATTTAGAAGAAAGAAGTTCTTTTTAGTATCAACTTAGTTTCTACTCTTTTTTTTTTTTCTTTCTTTTAACAGCGACTTTATAGTTTTTGATTGTAAATAAATACAGGGAAACGTCCCTTCTCGGCCACGTCTAAACAACGGTTACTATCCTTTAGTCCCGGCTGATTTCCATTGAAATAACATCAGCCAAAAACCTCTGAACAACGAACCCTCCGAAAAACTGAGCGGCCACCAAAAATATAGTGGCCGGTCCCTGAATGTACTATTCAAATTCGTAACGGTAATAACATTTTCATTTTGGGCATCTCTAAATTTTAATTTTCCAACTAAAGCAATGAACTTTTGGAGCTCAAAAGCACAGTAGATAATTAATTATCCATTTGACAATTGTACAATTATTGTACTTTAAAGATACATCAAAATTGCTGAAACTTTTGGTAACCTCCACGAACCCAATTGGAGCAGCTACCCACAGTTGAAGCACTGTTTGGAATATACACGAAAAAAAAAATAATTTCTTTCCTTAGTAATTCATAGTTTTTAGTTATAATGCCTTCTAAAAAGCAAAACGTTTCCACTGATCGGCAATCTCTTGAAAGGTAATTAGGAGGACGATGACGACATTTAAAGTAATGAATTGAATGTTACAGACAAAATTATTTCCAGAAACTCGAAATAATCATTCAGCAATCAAATCTTGCTATAGTTTCGAGAGATATGTTCTTTATTCTCTTAAGTTATTTTTATTGTCATCATTGTTATTTATAACTTTTTATTTACGTTTCCTGTATCTGGGATACTAATTAAACTATCGGAAAATACCTACAGTGTGTTGTATAAAACAAAATATACAAGTTATTTGAAAAATATTGATTAAAGTTATTAGGCTGCCACTGCTGTAAAATAATATGCATATTATTTTACTCCTTATTGCACTTTCATGGTCTTAGTAAATAGTGAAGTTGGGAAATGTTTGTCGAGAACAGGGAATAGAAATGACGTTTCACTTACATTTTATTATATTTTTAATATACATAACTAAATTGCAATATGGATACCACTTATTGTTAAGCCTCACAAGTTCAAAACAAATACTTTTATTAAGAGACAGAGCCCTACGACTAGATATTACATTTTTTGAGCAATAATTACTCATATCTGCAAAGTTGCTTGTAGCTAAATTTTATTGGCAGTTTTTTTATCATTAGGCTTTGAGATCTTATTCACAATAAAAATATCTAGCACCAAAAAGTATGCACGTGGTTTGGCTGTAGTGACAATAGTAATTGATAAAATGTTATGTAAATATTTCTCAGATGTAAACTCAGAGTAAAAAGACAATTTTTAAAACCGTTTTTTTACGTACTGCGGAAAATCGTGTAAGAATTATGTTTCAATCTCGTTACGTTTATTTTAATTACTTTCTTCTACTTCTACATCCCAAGTATATTGTTTTCAAATCAGGACGAATTTATTATTAATTTGGTTCTAATTTTATTATCTTACCAACAATTTTATTCATAACTTTACGGTTGTATTTTATATATTTAGTTTAATTGTGTATGGAAAAAACAATACTCAAATAACGTGACTAAACGTTCATATGGGAGCGTTCGATCTAGAAATAATGCCATTTTCCATACGTCGCGTCAAAATAATTATATGTGTTTTACTCTTCAAAAAATTAGTTTTTTTATGAAACTCATAAAAATAATTTCTATTTTTTTCCGACCGATAAACATGCAAAAAAAAAAAAAAAAAGCATTAGTGTGATCTAGTTGCATCACTCTAAGGCTTGTCTGAGCAAACGAACTTCAGGATATGCACTAGTGTTCACTATCTTAAAGCTGCTTTCGAAATTTAAAGATATATGTTGTGAGTATATATATACATATACACACACAACACATACACGTAGTATTCACAAAACGACTAAAAATTCATAAATAAAACTTTCAAAACACCCGAGAGCATTTTAAAACTTTTCTTTTCTGAAAATTACAAATCGTACAAATGAATACTGGCGATGTTTCTTACACTCAGTTCATGTCAGTAAACGCATTTCGCCAATGTGGGAAGATATTAAAATTTCCTCAACTCTGAGATGGGAAAATAATTTTCCGCGTAGTCAGTCCCGCGGGTTGAAAGCACTTCCCGCCCACTTAAGGGGCGCCATAAGGGGCAGGGGATGAAAGTAGACGAATTTTACTAAGGGACGAAAGTAGACCGGATGAAAGTGACCCAAGCCAAGTTTCATATGCTCTAATTTGCTTATCGAAATTTAAACATTTACTTCCGACCAGGGAACGTTGACATTTGGACGCTTCTGCGCATGACAGAAAAGAACGAATCCATTCGAGTTTCAGGGAAGTTCGTTTTGCAGGTGTGCTTATTTAGTACGCGAATCCGAATGTTTGCTTCTCTGTTTGTTGACAGCAATTAAATTTATAAACTGGTATATAGCATCAGTTCGGAAGAAATCAAGTATGCTAAACGCATAGAACGGAAACGAAAACGGCACATTCCGTACAACAGCAGTTCCTCCCTTGAACAGGAATGGATTCTTCTTGGAACTCTGCCAGGCAGATTACTTCGGTTGGTGGTAGAACTGTACGCACTCTTGAAATGTGTAAGGTCACCGATCCTCTCTTTGAAAATTTTGGGGGCATTAAAAGCAATTTTTCTTCTTTCCTTGTTTTTTCGATTGAAGCGATGAAAAACCACTTGTGAACTCTGGTTGACAGTTACACCGTTCCGCTCGTCAAACTGATAAGAAGTGGTCAAAAGGCGCTTTCTGTTGACAGCCTAAAAGCAACCCTTTGCGCTCTCCACTTCGACTTACTTCCGTGGTGAGCAGGCATAGCTCGCTGATAAGTCAAGTTCAAATCCTGATAACGAGGTTTTGTGTTGAAGTGTTAGCCTTATTTCGTTTTCGTTTGGTTACAAAAAATGATGTCCTTCCAACGGACACTTCCGTAGCAATTCCTTTGCATGTTGAAATGACCCTCTCAATCCCGCCAAAATAAGTCCAAAGCAGCTCCAGATCCCTGGATTCAATATAATTCCCTTTCCACTTATAAACGTCTAGTATAAAGGATATATATTAATGCAGCGGAGGCCGCTTTATGTGCTCACGGTTAATGCTGTCAGTCGTTTAATGTTGTCAAAATCCTGTCATCTAGCATAAAAATACATGAAAAAAATGATCGCTTTTGGTAATCAAAACATCATTTATTGCTATCAATTTACAGAAATTATTTTCCTTAAATCGGCGAAACTAGCGAAAAAAACCCCCATTTTTTTTTCTTTTGTATGTTAGTATCTGAAATTCTGACAGAAGGGTATCCACGCTCGGTCAGGTTAGGAAGGAGCTTCGAATCTTGCGTCGATGTGTGCAGAAAAAAGGGTTGCTGAACAGTTTTATAAGTTTCGTAAAAATGGCGATTAACAATTCGGGATTTCTTTAAAGTTAATAACTTACACATAATATTTTTCTTGTTATTATTTTTTAGCTAAATACATTCATTTCATTTCGACACACAAATTAATTCTTCGGAAATCAACCTTGTATTCATTTGTTAATCTGCAAAAGTATGCATTTTTTCCAGCGTTAAACTTTTATCATTTATGATTATCATTTGGTTAGTGTAACCGAATCATTTTCATCTTAACATCATCATCTTAAACGGCGTTCACTGTAGTAAATGAAGGCAAAATAACAATATTGTGTTACAGCTTGTTGTGGCAAAAAACGATACGAAATAAATTAAACTGATAATTTTCATTTTTGGGACTTGTAATATGAAACGAAACACACGCCAAGCTCATACCAGAGCTCGAAATTTTTAAAAAGTTTGTCTCAAATATTACATGCCCGAACCAAATTTTTACATATCCAGAAGTTGTTTTATTGCATATTAATAAAAGCATTTGAATTTGTTGTATAGCATTAATAAGACAAAACATTAAATTAACAGCTTTATATATGAATCAAGAATTATGATAACGTTAATCTAATCCATTGAAAAATTACATTACAAATAAATGTTATATAAAAAGTCGTCGAAGTAATAAAGTTTTGGGAAGAAAGATTTGCTTAAAAAATGACATGCTCTGCCGGGCATGTAAGGGTAAAATATTCATGCCCGATCGGAATTTTTACATGCCCGGGCATGTCGGGCAATATAACTTTCGAGCCCTGGTTCATGCTGCATATAAAAGATGAAACATATCTGAATAAGTTTCTAAAAGTGATATGGAGGCGTCCCCTTTCCGAAAACCAATCTCATTTGGCGAGCAAGCTCTGCAAGTTCCTTCCACGTGTCTAAGGAGAGGCGCCATACGGAAATCTGTGCCTGCACACCAAGATATATGCCTGTCAGATTGCAGAAGGGCGAGTCACATGCAATGATAATCAAGCCACTTTCTTATGATAATAGATTGCGCCCCAGCAAAAGAACGACATCCCGGATTCAGGGCGCATCGTTCACTTGCCTCTTTACTTACCCCAAATATTCCGCCGCCGGGAATTCAATTAGTGGAGTAGAGGAAAGAATGCTTGCTCGATTTGATTCGGATTTAAAGAGTAAAGAATGCTTGCTCGACTTGATTCGGATTTACACTCACTCTCACGCGTTCGATCGTCAAAGAGGTGTGCAATCTTTCTTTCACAACCCTTTCTCGTTTTTTCTCTTATAATGGGTGAAGTAGGGGTAATTGAAAACGACAACGCAGGATTAAAACCCTAAACAATGTACAGTGAAACTCGTGTGACTCCTTGCGGTGCAGCACTTTAGCGATCAACTTAGGTAGTCAACTTACAGAGGGTGAAGGGCTAGTTCCGTTTCTGAACAGTGGTCAACTTACAAAGGTGGTCAACTTTACAGGTTTTACTGTATCTTTAAAAACATATTTCGAGTGTTGTAGGAGACGTCATACTCGATTTTTATGTTGCTTTTGTTTAAAAGAAAAAACAAAAACAGTGAAATGTATAATTTTTGTATCTACCAAACCCGCCTAGCATTTTAGCTACTTTACTTGACACACTTATTTTGTCATTAGCAAAAATGATTCATTTGGACCAGTGAACTCATTGCCCCAAGTGCAGAACAAATGAGAACATACAAAAAAAAAAAAAAAAAAAAAAAGCGGCAAAAAACGTTGTGAGTTGATTTTGTAAAATAAATAAAACTGTAAAGGAAGACGATCACCGGAAATACATACAGCTTTCGCACAGGTACAACAATTTGGTGAAAATGTATTTAGATTCAAGGCGGAATTATTCTGGCCTGGTTTCACGGGCGTTTTTGATCAGTCACGTGACAAAATTGAATTGCATTCTCCAAAGTTTAAATTTGCCAAGGTTTAAAAATGATAGCGAAGTCAATCCGAGGCGTAAGAGAATCAGGGTATAAGTTATTTTGCATTTAATTCTTATCCTACTTCATTCTAATAGTTTTTTGTGTTTTGAATAAAACTGTAGAAAAATATGAAAGAGTATACGAATGTGTACATTATTGGAGCTCTTGTTGCAATAAAACTTGCACACCCGTGTTTTGAGGTTACAATTAACTTCTTTTTCAGTGTATTAAGATAAGAGCTTTTGGAAGGAAAGACACCCGGGTTTTTCCTTCTTGACTAAACCTTTCTCGAAATTGTAAAGGCAGGAAATGTTCGCCAAATTGATTCAATCTGGCTTAAAATGTGCAAGCGAGCAGTCTTTTTATAAAACTCTATTATATCGATCCAGTCTGACAAAAGCAAATCAACCTTAGAGAGACAACTCAGAAAACATTTCAGAAAAATGTAAGTCCAAATGTTGGAAGATAATGAATTAAAGGAAGTTTCTTTTGAAAACAATGTTGCAATATTTGTTACTCTCTTTCGTGATTTAGATTTTAGATACTTTCGGTTGAAGAAAACAATTCTGACATTTATCTTGCTTAAGCTGGTTTCGTCGCCACTTACTCTTAAACAAAATTTTATTCGTTGAGACGAAATGAAATTCATTTTTTGAAATTTATTACCAATACAAAACGTGATTTATAGTAAGTCAACTTACTTTTATGAAGTAAAAAATAGTATTGCGACAATAACTTTTAAATTTAAAATTACAATATTGACTGGAGGATGCGAGACCGGAATTGATTTGATGTTTAATATGTCACCAAAAATAAACATTTCAACAAAAAATTGTTTTAATGTAATTCCTAACTAGTTGTTTTATGGTTAGGAATACATTAAAACAATTTTTTGTTGAAATGTTTATTTTTGGGTGCTTCAGACGTACTAAAAAGATTGTCCTTAAAAAGGGACGGTAGCCATTAATGGGTTAAGCTGTACAAAAAAAAACTTTTAAAGAAAAATATAAACTTTTTTTTACTTAAAAATCTTTTTATAAGCACAATATTTTGTGAAAAGATTACAAAAAAAGTTGAATTCAAAATTAATTTTTACAATACTATTTTATTTTCTTATTTTTCGTACTGAAAAGTCAGTAAAAAGGTAGTAGGATTCTATAGCTCGTAGAGATAAAACAAATAACTCAGTCACAAGTTTTCTTTCCTTTGCTTTGGATGAGTTCAAAAGCCATATTTGGCATCGAATCAAACCATGATTGGATTTACGTTAGACGGACATTGTCCGAAACGCGATCGAGTGCGTTTTTAAGCTCAAGGAACGATTCGTACTGCTTTCCTTCGCAATAGATCAGTAACATCTGTATTGTCTTGGTATTTTCTACAAGTTTTAAATCGGGGCTTTTGTCTTGCCTAGTGAAAGCTCTTGTTCAAATAGAACGGATTTTCCATAGAATTTGCGATATGTACAGTTCATCTGGAGAGAGGCCTGCTTGTGTTTTGACCTTTGAAATAGTAGCACTGCTTATTTCCATGCTCTAAATTATTTTTCTTTTAGAAATCGTTTTTTTTCCTTTTTTGAGTGTTCTGTCTATGTGCATGTCGTAATAAAACAAGAAGTTCCGTCTAGAACTATACCAGCCTACTTTCCCGTGTACACCGAATTCAAATTTATAATCTAGCTATCTCTCTCTGTCTTTCTCGTTTAACTTTAGTTCTTAATTGCTTCAAACATACCTTTTTCAACGGTTAATACATATTAATTCAATCATTATTTATTAAGTCATTCATGTATTTATTCACTCATTTATTCATTCATTCTTTTGCTCATTCATTTAATCATTCATTAATTAAAAAATATTCTTGAAAATCCCGATCAAAAAATTTCATAGGAAAATAGGCTCGTTAGTTCTGAATGAACTTTCTATTTGTACATGTTCTACGTCATAAGAGCTTTCCGATAAAGTTTGTTCCAAGCAAATCTGCCCGGTAGATCAGAAATTATATAGGATTGAAATTTCCCCGTAGGCGGTATGTTAATTTTTTTTGAACTGTTCAAAAATGAACAAAAATTGTTCAAATCAATATTTCACGCCAAGAACTTCTTCCAGTGAGCTTGTTCATGGGAACTTATATCTTGTACCCAGAGTTTACATAATTTGCTTCATTTTCACCCATAGGCGCTAATATTAAATTTTTTTGAACTGTTCAAAATTGAACAAAAAATTGTTCAAATCAAAAAGTAAAATATGGAAATGAGATGTCCTCGCCGAGATCTTTTGAATGCAAAAAGAATTTTTCCAATCGGACAATTCGTTCAAAAGTTATTAGGGGGGGGGGGGGACAGACAGACAGACAAACAGACAGACAGACAGACACGCTTTTTCCCCATCTCAAAACCCTACTTTCAAATTTTTTATTTTTCAATCTTTATTTAATTACTTAACATATTTTTGACTTTTCTTGATTTCTAACGATATTTTCACGATACATTAAGCCTTCTTTCATGCTTTATTATTATTTTTTTTTACTTTTACGGGAAAGTAGGCTAAAAAGTATAAAAAAAGTAAAGTAGAAATCGCGCATTGCGGCAAATATAATACAAAAAAAATATAATTTCGAAAAATGCCACGAAGGAAAATTTTACAATTGCACTATTTCACTTTAATATCTCGAGTTATGGATGGACACTACTCGGAATTTTCTCCAGTATCCTTCCACTTTTGTCCAACTGAAAAATTAAAAAAAAGTAATTACTTTTTTGAAAATGATTTGGATATTGTTTTTTTTATAATTGCCATGAAAACTACTATTAGAAAAAGTATTAATACTATTAACCCAATAAAATAAAATTTAACTACAAATTGACACAAAATTTCACCGTTCTTCTACTTTTTTAGAGTACAAAGAAACTCATTTGTTTTAAATAGTAATTGTGTAACTCATTTTGCATGCATTAGTATGAAATGAAGGGAATGAATAAATTATATTTAACGCAACCCTCATGTTTGAAGTGTTCCATTGAATAACGGTAGCATGGGCGCAAATCTAAAATGAGTAATGCTTAAATCTTGCAAAATACATCATTGCAAAATGAAACGTGTTGTTTGCACTATTCCCTATAAATGGAGCTCATTTAGCACAATGGCTTTTATACGAAATGTTCCCTCACTTCATTAATATGCTCTGCATGGAATCAAATCTATCTTACCTGACTGTTATGGCACTGCAGCCCCTTTCGGAAAACAAAATAAATAAACCTTGAAAAGGAAAAATGCAGGACCAGAAGCAGCACTTAAAAAACGCTCCAAAATATGCTTTCAAATAAGTCTTTTGTGCTTGCTTTTAAGAAAAGTCTTTTGGGAAATGAGTGTTTTACTAGATGAGTGTTTTAACCTTCAAGTGGCGGGATCATTTCTCCGCGTGATGACTATAATTCATTTGAGAGCGCGCGACATTGGCTTCCTAATTTTGTTCCTTACATTTCACTCGCCAGTTTGGGTCGTTTCCTTGTATAGGATATAGAGCCGATCTCGAATCTCTAATGTGGCAGAAAAACGATACATTTACAACTCCTCCATACATAAACTGAAAGTAAAATGGTGTAAAAAAAGCATTTTTGCTGGTCAAAGATTTCGTAAAAAGCGCACATTTTCAAATTAATTACGATTGGGTGCCCTCTCTATGTAAGAAATGACAAAGTCTTTAAGAGGAGCTAGAAAAAATCTACTTGGTAAATACAGAATTCAGGACTCCACGTACACGGTAAAAATGTTGCCTTTAGTTGCCAATATTTTTTATGTTACTGGGCGCCATTTTTGGTGTTCAGATGATGTAAAGTTAGAAGTTATTCATTTTTTGATGTATGTTAAATTCTTTTAAGTGTATGTCTAGAAAAATACAGACAGCAGAATGTTTTTTTAGCATATGATATTCGTTAACTCATATATCGCTTATAGAAATGAACAGTGTCGTATCTACAAAAAATCGTTTTTTTGGTTTTTATATCAAAATGTTCAGATTTCTGCGCTCTTTATATTGGGAATACTGCTGTAAGAAAATGTTCAAATATTAAGGCTAGAAGCCAACGGCATTTTTTTAGTGCAATAGTGTAATAACTACTTTT
Organism: Octonoba sinensis; assembly: GCA_038502835.1. Taxonomy (NCBI): domain Eukaryota; kingdom Metazoa; phylum Arthropoda; class Arachnida; order Araneae; family Uloboridae; genus Octonoba; species Octonoba sinensis. The sequence continues at coordinate 198,519,860 of CM076598.1, read as the reverse complement.
TATAGTTATTTATAATTTTCTTGACGTCATTAACATCCATCATGCGAGAGAAAACTAGAACACCAACTATTTTCTGAACAAAGTCGATAATAATCATTGAAACAAATAAGGCAATTAAAAAAAACAAATTGTAAAACGTTCGAACGCCTCTCTTGAAAAATGTTCATTTTGTAGATATGACACTGTTCATTTCTATAAGCAATATGCATCAAAAGTTTATTACGATTGCTCAGTTATCCTTTTTTTTCTTAGAAATGAGCAATCGTAATGACATTTCGATACGTGAAGAGGTTAACAAATATCATTTGCTAGGAAACATTATACTGTCTATATTTTTTAGACACAGAATTTTTTTTTAAATATATCAAAAATGTATAGTTTTCAACGATATACCAACTGAACACTAGAAATCGTGTTCAGTAACACCAAAAATGGGGGCAACTAAAAGCAACATTTTTCCAGAGTATCTTAAAATATGACCAGCACAGCTCACACTTGTTTTGTGATTAGTGTTATTTTAATCATTCTTTAGAAATAGAAAATACTTTTTACACTCAAGTTTTCTTTAAATTCAATTTAATTTAATTTTAATTAAAAAATGGATTTTAATGGGAAATGTTGATGGACTGCAGCTATGTGCTGATAGCAGAACCAGAGGTCATTGTTTTAAGCTTTTCAAATCTCAGGCTAATCTTGAAATTAGGAAAAATGACTACTTCAATAGGGTTATAGGCAATTGGAATAGTTTACCAGAAGCGACTGTTAATTGCAGCGGGGTAAAAACGTTTAAGAAATCTCTTGATGTTCATTGGGGACTGCTAAATTGACTAGGACCAGCCTAGCTGGGCCCTGAGCCTGTTGCTGGTCGTCACTTTTGTATTTGTATAATGCATACTTAACTTTAGGTGCAACGATTTTTTAAAAACAATTATTTGATTGTATGTTTCCAAATTTTATGATGCTTCTTGAAAGAAACACCTGTTAATGTTAATGAACCTACTTTAAAGAGATATTACAGTCATTCAGGATAAGTTTGAACCATGTTTATCTTTTTGTATATTTGGCTAAGAAAAAAAAACTAGAAGGTCCAGTGCTGCACTCAGCTAAATTGGTTATAAAATCAGTTTTCTACTCTTAATTTTTAAATTAAGTTATAAAAACTAAAAAATATGACGTGGTTCAAAGTTGCCTTGAATGACTGCACTGTGAACATTTTCATAGAAAAATGATAGAACTTCGTGATTTTGAAAAAATGGTAGATGTTCGTAATCGTTTCTTCTTCTTCTTCTAGGGTTTAAAGCATTTTTTTTTTCATGGGTCATGGCGCAAATGGCGCCATTGAGATTTTTAGACCTTTATAGATCAACCTTTATGAATATGAGATTGAAAAAAGGGAAAAAACCCTTTTTGTTCAGTTCTTTTAATATCCATTTGTAAGAGGCTTTAGAGGAAGCTCTCTAATAAGTGTTTTGATAATTTATTCAGGTGGTAACATTAGGGTGTAAATGTTATTTTCATCAAGATGATTGTTGATTTTACACATAAGTTAGCGGTTTTGCAAAATTTTGCTTTCGGAAGTTAAGTTTGAATAAGAACTAAAATTTTTCTCTAGATTCTTTGATGTTGTCAAGCCATATAGGGCGGATGTTGCATGTTTTAAGTTTTTGTAGTTTATAAACGTTGTCATTATTAGATTTATTTTCAATATTATCGCAAGATGTAATTATTGATGATTCAACCGCAGTGTCGTTACTTGAATAACATTGTAATTCGTTTCGCAGAGTTTACAATCATTTAAATTATAGTCATTAAGAACCAGTTCATTTCTAAAAGTATTTACATTATTTACAACTTCAACTTTATCAGTTGAATTTATCAACTCATGAATTTCTAACAGCTTTATTTTTTGATTTATTTTTGTAATAGCTTTAACTGCTGTGTTCGGAATAGTTGCGGTTTTGATATTTTTATCAGTGAAATTCAGTTTTCATTAACAGTAGTAACCGACTTCAATTTTAAAGAGCTGACTTCATTTTTATTCAAGTTGGGTCAAGTATTATCAGTTTGACTGCCGATATTAAATTTCTTTAATTTTTTCTTGCTGAGGTTAAATATTAATTATCCTCCCTAAAAACATTTCCCATTAATTTTTATTTCCTTGAGACCTTGAATAAGACCATATTCTTAGCACTAATGGAATATGCAATGAATTTAAAGTTAACTAAGTCATTAAAGTTCAACGGTACAAATTCTTTGTTTTCTTCAACTTGTCTTCATTCAGTTTTGTGCCAATAGCTTTCCCAATTCAAGCCTTGAACAAACATTTTAAGGCCGGAAGGGTGGCATAGTGGTAAGGCACTGGCCTCGTACGCTCTAGTTCGCAGGCTCAAACCTGGACCAAGTCGGCGGATTTTCAAGATGCACAAAATCGTCTGTATGATTATGCCGCATGTTAAAGATCCCTTGAGTATCTGTTTGACTTGGACACTCGCGGCTAAATTAAATTCCTAGTGCAGTTTTGCATCATTTGGAGCTTAGATGCCGCCATCTAGGGGAAACTAAGCTTTAAAATTCTCGAGTGGTAACGGCATCCGCCAATAGTGGTACTACTTGAAAGAATAGATGCCGAGTTCTGGAGAATGCACTAGGTCTGCAAAGATTAGTGACCATATGCAGTCCCATTAGAAAGGAAAAAAAAGAAACAACCCTTTTAAGTATTTCATAATATTAAATGAATGAATGAAACTACATTTTAATCAGAAAATTGAAAAAAATAAATAAAAGTTAAAACATTGAAAAATGGGAAAAATACTTAAAAAATTCTGTAAAAATCTTTAAAAAATGCCCCAAAGCAGGATACGTTAAAAAAAATGTTGAAAAAATGCATTATCATCAACTTTCAGGATCTGATTATTATTATGTTATTGAAAGTAAAATTCTGAAAAGATTTTCTTTGAAGAAAAGTGCGTGTAAAATTTAGTCATCTTATTTTTTAAAATAATGTCTTAATCGAGTTTATTTCCCTTTTTCTGCAACCAGACTAGAAAACATAAGGTGAGGCGAATTTTATGAACAATAATTGAATCCAGAAAAAGCTAAAGAAATTATATTTTTCGGAACATTCTCTATTAAACTGCCGTACGAGCACCTGTATTCCAAATGATGTTGCATCGTTAACGACATCGTTACAGATTTAGTTTTGAGTTTGTGTATGCATTTAAGAATTTTTAAACCATGCTATAAATTAATTCAAATCAATAAATATGAAAAGGAATTGGAGTTTAAACGAAATATTTTCTTTGTTTTAATATTATTACCCGAAATAGATGTAGACTGAACCTGAAAAGCTTCTATTTGGACTTTTTTTAATCCAATGTTTTTGATCTAAAATACGAGTTCCGATGCGTAATGATTAAAGCGTATTGCTGCATATCTATAAACATATATTTTTTATAAAAGACATGCAAATTTTGTTTAAGCTGTTCCTCAAGTTTCAAGACTAATCTATCTTCTTAGAATTATGACCTTTAACACCTTGAAGCACGAGTTTTTTTTTTTCGGAAAAACTGGCAAAAGTGATCGAGTTTTTTTTTTTGGACAGAAAATAAATATATAGGTTTAGTGTAAATTGTTTTTGGAAATTTCAGTTGTAGGGGTGACTAGAGAGCGGGGGGTGGGGTGAAAGTTATATAAAAATTATTTTATAAACAAAGTGCAAACGGATCTCAGGTGAGCATTAGAAATAAAATAACGCGATATACAAGATCGCCCGTGTGAGACACGGGCATGTGCAAATTTGCCGGTATCTTTCGCCCGTGGCAGACACGGGCAAATGCATTAAGTGGTTCAATGCGAAACTGGTTCTAACAAATGCATGCGTTCTAAGCAAATGTCAGAGGGAGTGATCACGTCGCTCAGTGACAGGTGGTAGAGCTCCATGGGCCCGAGGTGGAATGTCAGACACAGCACAAGGTTTTATTTCAATATCCAGGACAAAACTGATTTTTCCTGATGGTGAAGTGTAACACTTTGCGAAAGCGAGGAAGAGAAGTCAAAAATATTTGAAAAAAATTGACACCATGTATGGACTTCCCCTTATAGGAGAGTTTCGGATGGGTGAAATTGAAGTACAATAAAGCGAAAGCACGGGTTATGCGTCTTTTAAGAAGGTGGGGTAAAACGACATACAAATGGAAAGCTGGATAACTGAAATTTTAATTAACAGTTTTGATTATTAGATATTTAATTCCACTAACACAAATGAATGAAACTCATATTTTAAAAGTGTTTACTAATAGTTGTAATTTATTTCAACATAGTATATTAAATGAAGACAGTTGTAACTTGAGAAGAGTTACACAAAGCGCTTCATTGTCCTCGAGTGGTTTTTCCGTAATCGACAATGGTTTTTAGTGTAAAAATCTTAATATCCACTTTTTTTTGTCACGCTTCAGTTTTGTCTTTCCAGGAGAGGGCTTTATGTTTCTGAGACATTTTAGGTTTTTAAGAAACAGACAAGAATATAAAAAAAAAAACTGTGCTGAAGGAGAAGAGATGGAAAAAATGAATTTCTTATTATTCAAATTATTCTGATGGCTCTTAATGACCTTTGACTGACTCTCCGGTTTTCCGCTAGCCATCTTCTTGCTTGAAGAACATCTATCCCGTTCTCAAAGAAAAAATTTCCGTATCAGAGGAGAAGAACCCACCCGAAGAAAAAAACAAGAAAGTTGGAAATTTGGGAAGCAGCGAAAAAGAGGAAATAACCGAAACATGCGTCGGATAAACTAAGTACCTCTTTATTACAATGGTTAAATGGTTAGGAATGAATTGGGATGTGTACTGTATGTTGGTGCTTTACTGTATGTAGTCCAAGTAGTTGCATAAAATGTTCTTCTAAGATTTGGAATTCAGTTATGCCGTGGTTTCATAATTTACGAGCTGCATCACCAAAATGTAGTCATTCAATTAGATGACGTTTTACTTTTGTGCCTACAACATCTCTTAATATTTTAAATATATTGTTATCACTGATAATAAAATTTTTGCTATTTAAATTATTTTCGTAGATAGAGTAGGATTAGATTTTAAGATAGTAGATTTCGTAGATTCTACAAAATATTTTTAAAAATATTATGCTTGTGGTATCCCTACTGCTCAATTTTTTTTTAAATTTAAAAGAGAAAAATAAAATATTTATTTTTGTTTCATTGATAAGGATGTAAAACTATTGAATTATGGATTGCCGTGAAGTAACCTTAAATGAAAGAAAAAAAAATTTGACTGATTTAAATCAAAGTCTTCAACATAACGTGCAAAATAAGTAAATTAATTTACCAAGATAACTTTAAAATTGACATCCCACTTTAATTTCTCTGATCTTTAAGAAGATATGCACTGCATAATATTTAAATATTTACAGCAAGCTCCAATGCAGATTCGCTATGGCTGGGAAACAATGCGAAAAGTTAAACATTTTCCCATTGAATAAAAAAGGACATTAAAACACGGTTTTGCGATCTTACTTGATTCAAAAGACCTTGCGTCATTACATTGGAATCCCCCTCCCCAGTATATTTGATTTCATTTTACATTATTTTAGCCTCTCAAAATCCTGCCGGATTTTTACGAAAGCTCTCCCATTTTGATAATGAGTTGATTTATTTACTTTTTAAAAAAAAAACAGGTATTCGTACTCTTAGCTCCTTTGTTGTTAGAGTCATGTGTTCAACGCTGTTTGTATTTTTTCATGTTATACATTTTTTCAAAAATGAAATGTTCTTATTCCAATTGATAAAATGACACAGTTTATTTTTATTTTGCAAGATTCAATTTTGTATGTGCTATAAAAAATACCAAATACTCTGGTAGAAAGGTTGGGAAAAAATTAATTTCTTTCACGAATTTATACTTAAGGATTGACATTTCAAATGATCCGATTCTTTTTTAAAAATGACTCCAATATATGTGAGCATAAAATTTGGAACTTAGTTTGTAAACACAGATTTATTGTAATATGTTTTTAAAACAGTAGAAAGGTGACCCCCCCCCCCCACAAAATGACGTAATTATGTGAAAGATGATGCAATGGCATAAAATCGGTCTGTACCAGTGGTAAGCACTCTTTTTGCACTGATAGACCGTATTAAATTTGCCGGTCGGTTAAAGGACTCACGATACCTTCAGGTTCTTGTAGTGCATTTATTTATTATTTTTTAACTATTGTAAATATTAATAATATATTACCATAGCAGCAATTATATTAATTCAACACATTCATGCAAACTGGAAATGACTGCTTTGAAAAGTGAAGACTGCCACATTTGACTTTAATCGCTTGTAAGTGTTTCATTGTTTAAATCAGCGATACTTAATATCCCCCGCCCCTCCCAGGGCCACATGTGGCCCGCTGAGATTTTCTGTGCAAAAAATGTATCTCATCAACATTTCCCGTTTTAATAACTGCATCATGTAACGATCTAAGTCTCCTTTTGCTCGAGATTATGTATGCTAAGTCTCTTTAAGTCTGAAATCCTAGTTTGAGAGCTCAATTTTTCGTCTAGTGTGATACAGAACCAAAAAAGGATGTATCAGGGCATGCGCAAAAGCCATTGTTTTCAATTGTTTATGCTGTTGGTTAATTTTGTACTAATAAGAAAACCCGGTTTGAGTGTTTCGGACGTTAGTGCGAAGGATGAGAAAATGATTAAGAAATACGCACGCAATGTATGGATTGTAAATGAGGCGTACAACCTACTCATTCCGATTCGAAATCGCACTCTCTCGAATGTCATTGATGGATCAGCGTTGTCAGCCATGGAAGCATCGTCCCTTTGCAAATAAATGATTTCGAAAGGTAATAATATAGACGCAAAAGTATGATTTTAGGTTTAATAGAAGCTTTGGGAACGATCATGCTGATTTGATTGATGAAAGCAGAAATGCTGCGGCTATAGAATAACGAACTCTGAATATTTCATTGATGTTTATGATATTGCATGATGACCGCATTTGATGAATGGTATCGCACTTCACGCGTGAATATTAAATTCTTTGCGTTAGAGATCAGAGTTCCATCCTCGTGATTATGGTAGGAACAGAAAGTAAGAGACACGAAGAGTATCCATTTGTGGTGGATACACAAGAGTAACTCCAACTGGATACTCATCATGTTTCTTATACTACTGTAGGGAGTTCGGACGAAATGCTCACTACTGCCCCTAACGAGCACCCGTGATTTTAATTATCATTATGTATGACGTACTACATTTTACGGATGATTTTAAAGTAAAAATGCGTCCTTATACAAAAAAAAATATTGTTTAATTTATTTCTCCGTAATTCATATTAAAATGTCATGTTTTGGCTAGTTAAACCTTATACTCATGAAGTAGCATATTGCTACCTGGGGTTTCCCCTACTTTCTATTTAAGTGACGTCAGCGAGTATGTTGCATTGTTATTTGCTAGCCCTTATTCTCATAAAGTAGCTTATAAGCTACTTTATGCGAGTAAGGGTTAAAGAAACTAATACCTCACACCTTATGATTTTCTTTACTGAAATGAATCATAGTTCCAAAAACCATGTTCCACCTCAGTTCTTGACAAATAAAGAAAATAAAATAAGGTTGTGTAATGAGAGAAAATGTGGATATCTACTATGCTAGACAATATTAAACTCCGCATTAATAAAGAAAATAAACAAAATTACGTACTCTGAGAAAACGTGGATATCTACTATGTTATGTAATACTCAACTCCACCAATGTTAAGGTTTGAGTCTATGTGGATCTATTCACAATTGTTGTCCCAGGGTCATGCGTTTTGTGTATTCACAACAAGGCACTACATAATTTTAAGGATACTACAATAAAAAATGAATTATTTTCTTATTGTTTGTTCTCTGAAGAAATTCTGTTTAACTAAACCAATTTTATTTATTCATTGACTTTTTCTTCATATTAATTCATGAATGTATTATTATTATTTTGCATTGGACTAAGAAAATTGAAGCCAATCTTTCTTTACTCACATTGATACTGCAATGTAAAAAATGCTCTGTGTTTGATTGGTAAATTAATTTAAATTCACTGAAGAGTTGAATGTTAGAATTGTTTCAAAGGGACGTAGCATGCAAACGAAAAAGAAACTTCTCACTTCCGAAAAAATGAAGTCGATTAAAAATGCCGAAGTACAATCGAAGAAAACTCTTTCCTGTAGCCTTCGATAATATAAAGCAATAAATACAACTAATTATTTTTTAAATGTCTGTATTTTGAGAAAAACGATGATCTATGTTTAGTCTGATTTACGTTTTCTTCGCAATCAAGGAAAGGAGAAAAAAGACTGACTTTTTTTAGGCACACTTTTTTTTTCATATTAGTTTTTGCCATCGTATCACCGTGGAAAAAACTTTAACTGTAACCATAAGTTTCAGATTCTGGAAACATTTATTATCTTTAATTATTTCGTAAGTATTTTTCGAATCATGCCATTTATTAGCATAAGGAAAGAATTTTCATAACCGGAATCGCTATTAACATTTTTACTTTCTTCTTCCTCAACCCCTTTATTGTAGGGAAATAATGAATTATCTTTAAATCCTTCTTTTTTCCCGTTTCAACTCTCTATTTTAATTTTCAACTCATTTGAAGGGGAGAAAAAAAATCTCTAATGAATTTTCGAGTTTGTGCAGCAGTTTATTAGAATTTAATCGGACTAAAGCGTTCAAAAACTCGCTTTATTGGAAAGAGCCGAACGAAAATGAGAATCAGCCTGGCTGTTAAGTGAAGTAATTGCACTGTCAAAAGCCGGATGTTTTAAGAATAATGAGGCAATGGTTTTGGAAATACACACTTGACAGGATTCTCGGAATATATTTACGTTAAGCAGACTTTTGACATTTCAGTAGAAAGAACTTTCATTGCAGTACACTTCTTTCATTTATTTGCTGCTCTCACATTTTAACGGGAGTTGATTTTTCGGGGATATTTGCAACACTCTGTCTCCAGGAATGCAGTGTGTTGAAAATCATTTTTGACCGAATTTGTCTCGCATTAAAAGTGAGTGTCTCAGAAAACAGGTTAATTGCGTTTTTTTCGCCTCTGGGAATCGCAAGGAAAAAAGACTTGGTTTTGATTATATTGTAATTTAAAATTGTTTCAGAAAACACTTTGTGCACAAAAGAGTATTCTCTACATAGCCCTCTGTAGCTTAGTGTGCACTGAGCGTTCGATTGCTGCTTTTGTAATTGTCTTTATAAATAATTAAAAAAATAATACGTGCATTTCATTATTTTTTGATATCTCGAATCCGAAAAATAAAATAGATCCGAGTTAATGAGTGATGAGAAAGGGTAAAAATAAATAAACGAATAAAATCCTGAACCCGTGCATTTAATTGTATTTTTTGTTATTATCTCGAATCTAAAAAATGAAATAAATCCGATTTATGCCTGATAGAGGGTTCATTTTTACTAATGTAGACTTTGAAGGAATCTATTTCGTAAACTTTTAAAAACATGCGTTGATTTTGTCCTGAAAATATAACACGTTACTGTATTTGATGACTTTTTTTAATATTAAAAATGCCAAACTAAACATTTCAGTGTTTCAGTAAAAGGAAAAATCAGCGTAAACCGGGTGACGCAATAGGGCAACGTAATATATAAATTTCTTCAGCAGGTATTTTGTCAATTTGTGCTTGGTTTACTTTGATTTTTCCGTTTACTCATATTTTAGTACGAAGTATTTTTGACCATTTTTTTATTGCTCTCAAATATTGAATCACTAAAAATGAATCTTCGGGCCAAATAGAGTCATTTTGGATTACGTCAAGGTAACGAAAAGTCACCGCGATGCGTTGCATCAATAATGAATGCGTTTTCCAATTTACCATAATTAACAAAGATCAATATGTATAACTTGGTAAATAGTTTCGAATGTAAATAAAAATGTGCAAATGCAGAAGAGAAAACAAACTATTCACATAAAAGGAATAATGAGATGAAAATGACAAAAGTTTTAAGCAGCCCTCTTTGAAAAGCTGCGAGTCAAACAGGAAGGTAGAGCTGGAAATTGTAATGTAACGGCGTGTCATAAAGTTCGTGGCTAAGGGACTTGGTTTCGATTCAATAAATAACATTCCTCGAATTTGCATTCATGTTCAACGTGGCGCATGAAAATGTAAATTTCATTCCAGAGAAAGAAGCTCTTACGTCCACGCGATTCCAATTCCATTCAGACGATTCTTTATGTCCGCCCTTAACTGTTGCCATCCACCGGGTTTCGTACTATCGTTTGGGAATTTAGATTTGGCTCGCTGATATGTTCCTCAGCCATTCTCGAATATCTGTTCTCGTTCCTAAAAACAGTTGTCGGTCAGAGGAATGGCAAGTGTTTGCACCTGCGCAGAAAAGGTTTCATTGTTTTCAGTATTTTCACTCCATACATTTGTAATTAACATTTTATTACTGTTTTTCTCATAATTTTTTCGGCTCATTTTAAGGTTGCTAGTGGAGTAATTGTAGCACGTTTTGATTGGTTTCAGAGCATAAATATATTATTTTAGTTTGTAACTAGATTAATACTATTCCGTATATAATAGATCAGGGGTGGCCAAGCCCCTTGATAGTCCTAGCCATTTTTCAAAATTTGAAATTTTTCGCGAGCTGCAATTAAATACGTATTTAAAGGTATGCAAAAAAGGTGTTAAAAGTATTTGTTTACAGAAATTATATATATTGAAAACATATAAATAAAAGCACAAAATTTGTACATTGAATTTAAATATGAAAAATTAAACACATTTATTTTACTTCTCTTGATAATTCTTTAAAATTTGGCGAATAATTGGTGACAGCACTTCTCAGAAATTCTTTGAGATGCTGGTTAATTAATACTGATCGGTGTTTGGATTTCACGAATTTTAAAGTGGAATAAAATGATTCACATAAGTACGTTGCCTCGAGTATTGAAATAATTCGAAAAGCAGCCTTTTTTAATTCAGGGTACTTCGATTCTGGTACAAATTTCCAAAATTCTGGTATTGACGTCGACTTATATTTTAATTGTACAACCTGATCTCCTCTCTTCCATTAATTCTAATTCTCCAGATGCTTTTTGGATCATAATTATATTGGAAATGGAAAACTCACCTTGAATAATGTTAATTTCAAATAGATTCAGAAAAAAATCAAGAGACGATTAAAAATATTTCAAGTCTTGAATTATATTTTAGAATTCCGTCAATATTCCTTCTAGCTTTTTTCTCGTTGAGTCGAGAGCTATAAATAATCCTTCAAAGAGCCGCATGTGGCTCGCGAGCCGCAGGTTGGCCACTCGTGTAATAGATAATACTGAATTAATGAAATAAGTGCTTTCAGCCACGTAGGAAAAAAAATGATTATTTTAAGTTTTTTCTTTTTTCACATGTTTTTACAATAAATAAATAATGTTTAATTAAATGTTATCTTTTTTTCTCAGAAAGTATTTTTTTTTTGTTTGCAACTGCTCTCCCCTGGAGTCATAATGCCAAACATCGTTTTGGCTGGTTTCAGAGCATAAATTATTTACGAACTAATTTAATTACATTAAACTAGTTTGTAACTAGATTATTACTGTTCAGTTGCATAATAGATATTACTAAAGGAATAAAATGTCAAGTTCTTTCAGTTACGTAGAAAAAAAGGATTGTTTTAATATTTTTTTCATTTTTAAGGAATAAGCTAACAGTAAGTATCATTTAATGACGATTTTTCTCGTAAATATTTCTGGTTCCTACTTTCCCCTGGAGTATTAAAATGAAACCACAGCTTGTTGAGTATAAATTATTTATGAATTAATTTATTTGTATTAATTCAGTTCGAAACTAGATTAAAACTTTTTTAATTACATAATAATTAATATAAAAAATCAAATGTAAAGTACTTTCAGCGCAGGAAGTGAGTGATTGCTCTCATTTTATTCTGTCCACTCGTGTAAGCTTATAATGCGAAGCATTTAATTAATACTTTTCTCACAAGTATTTTTGGTTTCCTTTTATGGCTACTTCCCCCCAGAAGCCAAAGGGGGACTACAGTCTGGATGGTTTTATATTATATACGATACAATTTATTAGCGTTAATTGAGTTCTCATCTGGATTAATACTATTCAATTACACAAAATATTCATATAAAATCAAATGATAATTGCTTTTACCTGCGTAGAAAGTTATTATTTTCAGGTTTTTTTTCATCGAGCGTAATAAACTTGCAATAAATAGAATTAAATTACTTTTCGTTCTCAAGAAGTTTTAGTTTCGTTGCACCGCTACTGCGACCCCCCGGCGTCAAACGGAGCAGCGATATTCATGGTTTCAGAATATAAATTAATGTACTAGGATTAAATGAGTTCGAAACTAAATTATGTATTTAATTTAATGCTAAATAATGTAAAACCAATCAAATGTAATGTATTATAGCTACTTAGAAAATGTTTGATTCTTTCCAGTGTTTTTTCACGCATGTAATAATAATGCAACAAATAGCTTTGAATAAATTTTTGATTTCGCTGAATCGCTAATGCTCGCTCTTGGTGTAATAAACACAGACACGAGCTTGATGATTTGTGAATATAGATGATTTGTGAATATAGATGATTTGTGAATATAGATGATTTGTGAATATAGATGATTTGTGAATATAGATGATTTGTGAATATAGATGATTTGTGAATATAGATGATTTGTGAATATAAATGATTTGTGAATATAAAATGATTTGTGAATATAAATGATTTGTGAATATAAATGATTTGTGAATATAAATGATTTGTGAATATAAATGATTTGTGAATATAAATGATTTGTGAATTAATGTAATAGGATTAATTTATTTCGTAACTAGATTACTAGTGCCGCAGTGGACCAGTCGGTAGAAGCTCGGTTCCCTCAGATCACCGAAAGTGAAGCAACATTGACTGATGTCAGTGTGTGGGAGGGTGACAACCTCTCGCTGTTGGTTGCTGCGGTCTCTGTACGCTAAAGGGAGCTGGTGCACGTTAAATAGGTCGTGGCTCCAATGTCCTCCAAGTGAAACGATACCTCTGGGGGTGCCAATCCCAGTGGACGGTCTCTCACCTGGGAACTGGTTCAAAAAGTTAAGAGACCTTTCACAACTCCGTCTACAAGGGCTCCGTTAGACTCGGGAGCAGTGTATCCATTCTTCCTCGCCAAGCGCGAGGACACGACGACGACAACATCAACAGTTAGATTTTTACTAATTTACATACAAATATTTTATAATTAAATCAAATATGAAGCTAAGCTGTGCATGGGATATGTTTTTTCTATACATGCAATAATCTTATTGTAATTATCAATGAATAACTATTTTGCTCAACAAAATGACGTGGTTTCATTTTATTGCTATTCGCCAGGAGTAATGAAACAGCAATGTTCTTTTCGGTATCAGCAGGGAAATTGTTGTTGTTGTTTCTAATGCCACTTGGATATCCAAGCTCCCCTTCGCAGGATTTAAGCGCCTTCCGTTCATAGATGAGCACCCCAACGGTGGAAGTACAACTTGGTTTATTATGTAATTTGGATGACACCAGATGGCGCCACCACAAATACGCCAGCTTTCGTTTTTGACCTAAGAGTGAAGGGAAGGGAAAATCACCCTCGGAACTGCCTCGGGACTTCAGGGCCCACGGATTTTACATGCACGTATCCCCAATTGTACATGGTGGGTCAGAGGGTCGGGTATGGAACACCCAATCTTCCGATTCTAAGTCCGACATCCTAACCACTAGGCTACCATGGCCCAATACGAAGTTATTGATACTCCAATTTAATAGCATTAATTTAGTCTGTAACTAGGTAAATACTATTGAGTTACATAATGTACGGGTCTTTAATAATAACGTAAGTTATTTACATTACCGTGTGTTGTATTGTAAATATTACGTTCAGCAGCTTAATCCTTATTAAATATCGTTGTAACTTAATTCTTATTTACATTATTACGGAAATACGTACCTTCAACAAATGAAATGCATATATTTTCACTAAAAATAATTGTTCATTAATTACGAACTTAACTGTATTAGGTAATTAACATGATTTTGTAAAAAATGATGACATTACGTTCGTAAACTGCAGTAAATATGTAGAAAATGCAGATAATACTGGCTTAAACCCCCATTGGAAGCTTCACAATACATTTCTCCACTTAACACTTTAACCATTCGAATAATTATGCTTCACGAGTAACATTATGTTAAGTGTGATCATTCAATTTTCCTTAGTTAATCATTGCGTAGAGGCTCTTTCTAGCAGTAGCCGAATCGGGCTCCAAAAAAAAAAAAAAAAAAAAAAGAAAAACCATGTGGATATCCGATCCCTTCTAGGGGGAGGAGGGCATAGCCCCCCCCCCCTCCCGTTGATGCGCCGTTGGCAGTATTCAATATACTCTTTTTTTTTTCATGCGTATACAACCTAACAAGGTAAAATCATTTTCCTTCCGGGCTGTTGTATTAAATTTTAAATATATTGAACTGACAGAAACGTATAATGGACTAAACGTAGCTATTGATGGAAACGAATTCGGTTAGGATGGCATTTTGGCATTCTAATCTTGAACGTGTTGTCTTTAGATTATGAAGCAAGTCGAAGGTTCTGGGGAAAAATTCTAACAAACCCGAGGGCATTTCAAACTCCAGATAGACGGTCCAAAAAGGCTGATTTTTAATAAAAAGTTAGTAAAGAAATGTACACAAATGAATTTTTTTAGGCAACATTTTTATAAAATGAAAAATATTAAAGTGTGTTGACTAACTTGACTGTTGCTTTTACTTATTACGTTTAGCGTTCTTCAGTATGGAATTTTTCTTCAAGTCTTTTAAGAGGAAAAGTTTTTGGAATTATTTCTGACAGACAGTGCCGAGTTTCCCGAAAAGGAATTTTAAGCTTTAAATTTACGGTTGCAAGTGAAAAGTAAGTAAAAGCGTAGGGAAAATAAGAAATGATTCTGCTTCAATTGATAGCATTTCCAGAGGACGGCAGTCGGGAAGGAGAGAGACACAGGTATGCAAATTGGAAAGATGGAAATTCAATTCTTATTCTACCGAATTTGGGAGAAACCTCGTAGATGTCCACTTCGCGCCAGAATCAGGACACAAATCATATTGATTGAAGAAAATTGACGCCAAATATTCACCGGAATATTCCAAAATAAGAATTGTCAAATGAAATATTGTTATGAAATTCGGCACCAAAAAAGGATGCGCGTTTACGTTTCCACCACATTTTTTACCTAATGGAAGAAGATGTTTATTCAATACTTAAAATAATACAAACTACATCCAGACGTTTTATATCCGCTCATTTATGAGCTCTAGATAGCTTTAGAAAATATTTTCAATTGTAGTGGAAATTAATTTTGATTTGTCTGTGATTGATGTTCGTATTTTTGAATTTATTTAAGGATGGAAATACACTTAAAAGTTGAATCAACTACGCTTCTAACACGATGGTTAAACGGCATTTTGCCCTCACAAATTGTGAAGATTACCTAATTACAATAATACGTAGTTACACAAATTACTGGTGATGGCAAGCGAAATTAGTTAGAATCACTCTAAATATTTTATTAATGTAGAAAATTATTTTATAGAACTGGGTTCTTATGTTAAGGATATTTGTTTAAATGTGAAATATATATTTGGTAAAAGGCCAAACGCCATTTGGTAAAGCCAAAGTGTGGGGCGGAGTAGATCGATAGTTTTTTTCATTTATAAAGTTTCTTTAATGTGGAATATGTCTTGTGATACAAAATTGTTTTTGTTTATAAGGCAGGATTCCCCAAAGTTGGCCCAGCTCGAAAAAAAACCCAACTATGTCGGTAAAGTGGGTTTTTTTCAGAATTTACTGGACAATTAAAACGTTTACTTCAGAAACAGAAATAATATTATACTTATAACTTTCCTCACTACCAAAAAAAGGAAATTTCTATGTTCCTTTCTGGACATTTTCGCTTTTTTATGATGAGAAGAAAGTAAACTAGTTAAGAGCAACCGTAAAGTTTACAGTGAAACCTAAAGGTGTGACGTCAGGGAGTCACTTGTGAAGCTCCACCCCGTTTTTTGAGGGTGGGATTATTTAAAATGAATTAAAAGTTCAATGATTGGTTTTCTGAGTCTGGCGTTGTTGAAATTTTGAGATTTTTGTATTGTCTTAACCATAGTTAGCAGTCGAAACTCGAATACGTAATAGGTTGAAATTTCCCCCAGAAAGGCTGGGGTTTTTCAGAAAAAAAAAATAAGTTTTTCAAACCCATACTTAAGAGATAAAAGTGAAATATTTCGTTCTTTTCCATTAAGTATTTTAAGTGTTCCATATTTGTCAACAACGATGTTATTTTTTGCCCTTTCTAAGAACTTTTCCGATGACTGTTTTTTATCTCATTTCTGTGTGAGTTCATTATAGTGGTTTTGGTTCGATGAACGCTTTCAATAATTGTCTCTACTGTAAATCGAAAAATTATCTGATTTTATTGCAAAATTTCGAGTCGCTTTTAGCATTTTGATTATATTCCTAATGCAGTGAGCAAATGGCCCAGCCTTGCATTTTAAAATCGGTTTGAAATAAAAATATTACCGGAAAAAAGTCCTTGTGAAGGAGAATTCAGAAATTATAAATCATCATTAAAACTCCAATTTGTTACTTGAAGTGAGATGCAAACGTTTGCGATTTGAAAACTAGAATTGCTACTTTTCTTAAACTGCAAAATGATATTTCATTGAAAAAAAAAAGATTCATATTATGATAGTTGATAGACAACACGAAATAAAAACATTTAATATTTTTAAAATTGTAAATAGAAAATCTGTGTATTGCCGGTTGACTCGTGTATCACTGCACACATGAATAATTTAACAGGCTTTTCCCTCAATATTTCTAATTAAAAGAAATTTGCATTGGAAAGTTGAATGTTAAAATCGCCGTTAAAGGGGGAATTCTATTTTGTGCGACAATTAAAATGTTCTGTTCAGTGTTTCCTGGGAAAGCAATTTTGTAAAACGCTCGCGAGATAAAAAATGGGCCGACCCTCGGAAACAAACAATATAAATAGTAGCGTAACTCCAGAGGCTTCTAACTGCCTCAAAAGAGATAACTCACCCAAAAAAGTGGTCTTGACGCCTCACGGCGTCCAATTTTGATGTCGTTACAAATTGTTTCCATTTAACAACAGAATAGAATGCCGTTGGGGGTCTCTGGCAACGTGCCATTTGTTTTACATGTAGAGAAAAGGGAAGAAACATTTTCTTTCGGCTCGTCCTTGCTTTTTTAGATGATAAATTGAATATTTCATCTATGCAAAGCAGCGTAATCAAGTTAATTTTAAACATTTCTCCCTAATTATTGCCTTTGCCACGCACACACTTTTTATATTGTGTGATGAAATTAATTTAGGGGAGTGTACGTTTTTCTGTGAGCTCTCGGGTTTTATTTATCAAGTTTTAAAACAAAACACACCAATCTCTCACTTACACGTCACTGCTTATATGCGTTTCTTTCAGTTGTACGTCGGTTTACATAAGTATCGACCCTACATAAAAATGAATGTCATTAAACTTTCATTTTTGTGGCACTGATTCATTGGAATTTTTCACTTATAAGTCACCTCTTTTATGCGTTTCCTTCAGTTGTACGTCGATTTTCAAATAGTCTCTATCAAAAGTCTAAAAAGAATGAATGACATGTGTTGGTTAGTTGAATACAATTGAAAGGATTATATTAAATAACATGACGGAGGGGGAGAAATCTTTATCTTTGTAACTCCTCAAAAAACAATAAAATAGATAAATTATGAACATTTTTTTTTGTTTTCAAATTGGATATATGGATTGTGAGAAGGAGGAATATGGTTTTTGAGAAGCATAGTAAGTTCTGTGAATTTTATTTTATTTCAACTCTAACACCGTCTTTGACTCGCAAATTAAATCATTGAAATGCTATTCTTTCAACATTTGTTTCCAACCTGTATTGACAACTAAAATTTCCTAATACACTACCAATGAATTTAATTAAAAACGCGTTTTTCACCCTTAAAAAACCGTCACATTGATTCCACTTGGAACACTTAAGCTTCTTATTAAGGGGTAATCAAAATTGGTGAAAAATTGGGAATGAAAGGTGAATGTCTCGGTGATTTCTAAACAGCTACTGTTTAGAAATCACGAGACATTTGTTCGTCACTGTAACCGACACATTTTTTTTTTCAATTAAAAGGTTTAGGTTTTTCTCAGTCAATGTAAAATTGGATTTGAAGCACTTAAAAAGTAAAGATTGTTTTTCCTCTTTAACATTATGTTTAAAAAAATGTTCATAATCAACTTTTTGTGCAAGATTATTTTTGAAAAATCAGGTTTTGAAAAAGACAACAGGAAAAAAAAAAGTACCGTGTGAATTTTTTCCAACTATAACTAAGAGATATTTGAATTGTGGTTGCATAAATGAACGTACACTCTCAGAAACGCATGCTCAAATCTTACGAAACTTTCGTCGGATTTGACGATAAGGCTTCGTGGAAAATGCTCGGAGTAAACCTTTCGTCAAATTGGCCAAATTTGTGCAGTCACTTTTTTAAGCCACATGATCGCGCGAGGAAAGAATCGTTGTAAATGACGAAACTTTCTTGACGATTGAAGAATCCTCGAAAGTGAGAGTTCTATTTCTGAGAGTGTGGACATTATTTTTTTATGTACTTTTTGTTGGGACTTTAAAAATCGACGTACAACTGAAAAAGACGCATAAAATAGGTGACGTAAAAGCGAGAGATTACTGTAAATGTAAGCACTCATATATTGTTCATCGGCGACCATATGGCACATCACAATGTTTTTTCAAAAGCGTAACGATGTTTGATTCAAAATTTAAATTTAATCTCTTTATTGCCACAATACTGGCACAGTTTGCTTAGATAATTGCTGGGTGGTACACTATTAAACGTAGTGTAACCAAAGGCGGCACATATTGATCATTGCTCTATTTTGAAGAAAGAAATATTTTCACACTTTAATGATACACAATTTATTTAGGCTGCAAAAACCTACTAGTAATCATAACGAATAACATGTTTTTTTAGTATATTGTAGTGTTTATCGATTTTCTTAAAAATCTTCATTTAAATCCCAAGTGAAATATCAGGAGCATTTCGTAGTTGCAATAATTCTATGCTTATTCCCAGTAACCTCTTTTTGAGATTTTGAGAAAAGCTATTAATGTAAACGTTTTTCACGAGATGTTCAAAGAAAATATGTGAAACACAAAGTAAAATTTATCGTTATTTTAATTTAGCTATTTATTTCAATACTCCCAGGTGCAATATTAAACTTATCAGCAGCATTTCGTGGTTATCATTGGAATGTATTTATCATTCATTTTAAACAAAGTCCTAGTAAATCTTTTGTGCCTTTGAGAAAAGCTATTCGAGAAAGAATACTCAAAGCCAGATTTTTTTTTCACCAGATGATGAAAGTTACTCACCGGAAAAAGCGGTACAAAGTGGTGCTGGTATTGTCCCAACGACTAATCCCAATTTAGAAGAAAAACTTTCAAACTTTAACTTAACACTCTTCATTTCGGGTGAAAAAAAAACAGACATAACTTATAAATATTTCGTATGATAAGACCTGTATACTTATCATAAATGTCTTATCATATATGTCTTAACAATATATGATAAGGCATTACTTATCATAAATATTTTGTGTGTATAGTAGCAGTATTTCTAAAACCTTGGTTTTTTTCCAATACAGTGAAACCTGTGCAAGTTGACCACTCGCGGTGCAGCATTTTAGTGGTCAGCTTCTAGAGGGTGGAGATTTTTTTTTGCCATTTCTCACACTATGCATTTATTTATTTGTAACTAATTAAAATTAACTTTTTTTTCCTTTTTAACAATTATCTAAAATATCATTAGAGAGATGTAACCTGAATTTCTTACAATGTATGTTAGACAACTTTAAAAGTGGAGGACTTAGTTAAAATAAAAATAAATATCTTGTTAATTATGTAAGTTACTTATATGGTAATAAAGATTTCCTAAAAATACATAATTTTATCAAACTGGCTGCATCAGATAGAAGAAAAAAGAAGAAATTTAAAGAATTAAAGAGTGCTCGTGGTAGTTTTCCGATATGGTTGACTTACAAAGAAGTGTAGGCTACCTTTATACTGATATTTCATCCATCCAGACAAATACCGGTCTAACATTATGGCATAAAAGTATCCTGGAGAAGTTATTTCTGTTTTTTTACCTTTGCAAAAATATACAAATAAACATAGTAATAATTAGGCAGTTAACTTACAAAGGTTTTTTTGTAATGCTCCTACCCAAATTTGGCGTACATAAGTGGTCAATATAGACAGGTGGTCAAGTTACAAAGGTTTCTCTACATTATATAGTACAGGGATAATTCCGTTTCTGAGAAAAGTGGTCAACTTTTCAGGTTTTACTGTATCTGGTTTTATTTTTTAGATGTAGACGAGCGATGTAGGACATTGAACAAAGAAAAAAAAAAAAAAAACTGTCTTGACTTCCAAACTAACGCGAATTCCGTACCGAGGGTGCACACAGCCACAGAAGCAGACTTGCTTCCGATAAACAATTTGAGAATGCTTATTAATCGTTTTGGAGGAATTTGAAAAATGGATGTCTGACAAGGATTGAAAAATCTGAGCTTTACTTTAAAAGTGACTCTCCCAGGAAGTTGGCAAAGTGACATTTTTAATGCGCTGTCAGAAGCCTTAAATTTATCTTATGGTAGACACAATCGAGATAGCTTTATTGTATCGCAGAAACGTAAATGGATCGTTTTGAAAATGGTGTGAGCGAAAGTAGGAAAAACATTGCTTTGCTTAAAAGAAAAAGCGTTTGCTGATGTCGGAAATTTCGACATTAAGAATGAATTTCGGAGCTCCTCTTTCAATGGCAGCCTACATTCTCAAAAAGGGATACAGAATAGATTTTTCATTTATTTGGTGCCGCGAAAACTTCCAAGGGAAGTAATATCATGCTCCCAAATTCATGCTAAGATAAACGATTTCCATTTTCTAGTGATGTTTGACTTTTTCGAGTCAAGTAATACTTGGCAATGGATAGCGACCGTTTCCAATCTATGCTTACGTACTTATTGGACATTTCTTCTACATTCCAGTTTTTCTTTTTTTTTCAATGCAATGGCGGCAATGTTTCGCAATTTTCGAATGTGTCTTTTGTACTTAAATTATTTGAAATTTAAAATCGTTTATGTTCTTTTTTTTTTGTTTTTTGTACTGCTGCGGTTTAAAAAAAGAAATACAGAACAATATGTTTATTTCATTAACCCCTTGAAGCACGATTTTCTTTCGGAAAAAATGGTAAAAAATGATCGAGTTTTTTTTTGACAGAAAATGAATATATATATATATAGTATAAATTGTTTTGTTGTAGGGGATGACTAGAGTTCGGGAGGTGGGGTAAAAGTTACATAAAAATATATTATACAAAGTGCAAACAGATCTCAGAGAGGCATTGGAAATAAAATAACGCGGGATACAAGATCGCACGGGTGAGACACGGGCATGTGCAAATTTGCCGGTAACTTTCGCCCGTGTCAGCGATACTTTTTTCTTTAATATATAAATAAAAATTTTTACCTAAGATGAGCTTAATGAAGGGCATTTTACGGAGTCATTATTTAGAATATAATAATTAATTATTTTGACAAATAAAACGATACTCATTTGCAATGTGCCCATTTAGCTCCATGCCTGTAAAAAAGGAGAAAATAAACTGAAATCCTTTACTATTAATTTTGAATATTTTGTCTTTCTTTTTTAATGTAAATGGGTAATATAAGTACAGTAGAGCCTTGATCCGCTGTTCCCACATCTATGGTTTCCCGCATGTATCGTCTTGATTCAATAGTCCCGACAAGCCGATTGTTTTATGTTGACGCGCATGCTTCGTTTTCCCATATTTATCGTTCGAAATGAATAAATAGTCCTATAAAATCGATTGATTGAGGTTCGACATAGGGGTAATTAGCTGACATAAGGTAATTTAATAATCTATTCATTTTTATGAAATGAAGCGTTGTGTACTTTCTCAAAAATGTAATGAAATAATAATGCATGTATATCTTAAAATGGTGAACGTTTAACCATCATTATAAAGCGATGTTTGTTTGCATTGATTAAATGAGTAGTTTATATAAGATGTAGTGCAGCAAAATACGAAAAAAAGGAGTACACAAATAGAATGTCACACATAACTGGATTTTGGCATGCTACAGATCCGATATTATTAAACGTTTACATATCGGGGCTCTGCATCGGCTTTTTCTCCGAGTTGCTCCGCTTTAAGTTCTAAGTATTCCCTCCGGCTCCTTTCCAGCTTCGCTCCGTGCTCTGAAAAATTGCAATAAGAATTACATTATTTATTGTTAATATTTAGTTAATTTATTAATAGGCGTAATATACGTGATAAAAAAAAATAAAAGTTATTTATAGACTTTTTATCTATCAATAAATATACTATAATATTTTAAATTCACTGTTGGCCAAAAGGGGAGGAGGGAGAAAGAAAAAAAAAAATCGTTTATTTACTCTTAACTTTTTGAATGTAATTAAAAAAAAATCGGAACAATGGAGTACAACAAATTTTTTTGTTCCGACTTCGCTCATGTTTCGATTAAAATGTCGTTGCCCCACGCTCTGCTACAGATCCCTGGTATTATGTATTTGTAAATGCGTATATATATATATACTATAAGTACTACAGTATATATACAGTAACTGACTTCACACCAAGGCTAATACTAAGTTTAGTTCGTAATTTTATAATTTTCCCCACAGTATCAGGTTCGTCATTTGGAGGATCAGGCGGGGGGGGGGGGGGGGGATTTTGAAATGACGGGCCTGCGCAGTATGATCGTGAAGTGTATGATTAGAGATTCTAGGTCCCGTAGTAGAATAGTTTTAAAAATAATATTTCATTTATAGGTGTCAGAAACCTTTTTAGTTTGAGATTTATATTGCTGACCCACTACCTGCGGTTGTCTTTTTTTTTTCTTTTGGGAGGGCATTTTTTGTTTTTTATATTGGCTCTTGAGAAATGTTGCTACTTTTAAGCTGAGTATACATGTAATATTGTTAAACGGACTTTCTGTCCGAATTTAAAAATCATTCTCTTTCTTTTTATTTTGTTTTGTCAGCAGTTAAAAACAGCTGCCAGGCTTGTGGAAACGACGGCATGTGTTGGATGTTATTTTAGTGTGATATGTATTGATAAATAATGTGTGGATGTCGTCGAAGGTGTTGTTTAAATTTTTAATGTTTTAGGTAGGTATTATATTACATATTTATAAGTGTACCAATATTGGGAAATTTGCAGAATGCGAAAGTAATTATTATTATGGAATGTTTGCCATATAATAGGAGGCATTTTTGTAGACATGTTTTATGTTATCTTTACAACTTTTCACCCTAACCATTGATACACTTGAACACTTGCGAAGACGAAGTTAAATTATAATAACAATATTTTAAACTGTATTCTGCCGTTGCCCCCCAAATGGGACAGCCTGTAACTCATGAAGTAATGTAAGAAAAGGCTGAAAACTGAAAGCTAAAAATTGCAGTAGTTAATACAAAAATATACTGAAAAAAAGTAATTGGTTAATGTTATTTTTGAATGAATGAGTCATTTGAAATAAATAGTTCTGTTGACTATAAATTTATAAGACGCTTGAAGCACAGAATGTTCTTCTCCTTAGGATGCTTGGGACTTCGATTCATGTACTTGGGAGTACCAGGGTCGGTATCAAAAGGCGACTCTACTTGGCTGGATTGCGGTTACGATTTGGAGGGAGACAACTTATATTCTGTGAAATGGTACAAAGACAAAGTGGAGTTCTATCGCTATTTGCCGAGTGAAAATCCTTCCAAACAAATGTACAGCCTTGATGGAGTATTTCTAGATGTAAGTATTACCGAGATTGTTTTCTAGTGAAAAATTTGATGCCTCTTCATTTTAGCTTACCTTCATACTATATTGGATGCTTTCTAATTTCTGCTAGTTGGAGAGTCATTCCATATTGAAATTATGAAAAAGAATATTTTTTTCATATTTTTCGTAACCTCGGTTTTTTGATTGGGACCACTTGAGAAAGTGAAAGAAATGACGAAAAGTGAGGATCGAGTTTTCTCAGTTTGTATTAGAGCTAGAGTAATTTATATGGTGTCATTTTAAAGCTCTGGGAGTAGGTTTTCTTTATGATATATCACTCGACAAGATTTCATGAGATTTAAATTTTCAAGGTCACTAAAACCATTTTTTGACCTTGAAACCTAAAAAAGTTATTTTTCAAAAATCTGGAAAAAAAAAAAAAAAACCATTTTTTGGCCCACTAATGTTGTGTACACAAGATAAAAAATTTCAGAATGGCATTGCAATGGGTTCATGGAGAAAACGAATTTTAACTTCTTATCTTCCCATAACTGAATTGTAATGTTGATTGACGGCTTCTGAGCATATTTTCAGAAGCATTACACATCAAAATGCAAAGCTTATACAATGACGGATGAATTACTTTCAGGTGGTAGGCTAATTAATTCATGTAAATCTTGAATGATATCTGTAGAACATATGGTAATCCAATCAAACATTGCGTCTTTGGGGATCGCAAAAAATTGTCCCAAACACAGAAAAGGAACGGATTGAAAATAATAGTTTCAGTGACCAAGAAAATTTGATCTCATGAAACCTTGTTGAGTGTCATATCATATAAAACCCTACTTCAAGATCTTTAAAATGACACCAATTGACTTACTCTAGCCTTAATAGGAACTGAGAAAAATTGTTTTGTAAGTACCCAAACTTCAGTTCTTTCTATTTTCCGCCGTTTTTAAGCCCCTTAAAAACGGCCTATAGAAAAAACCAATCGCCTTAAAAAAATCAGGGGAGGAAAAAAAATTGAATCAAGTCATGTGTAGACCCAACTCTTCGACTTTTATTGGAATTTATTTTACTAAGTCTCAAGAGGTTTATTTATATACTTATTTGTTGATTTGGGCGTGGAAGGACCCTAAGGCGAATTTTCTAAATGACACCTTTGCTTATTTCCTAAATATAGCTTAATACCATCCAGGAAATTAAAGTATAGCTAGGTATTAAGAACGTTTTGGCCTTTTACCCCGTAAAAGTTTGGTGGCATGTTGCACCAAAAAATGCAGCTAATTTAATGACTACAAAGGGGACTTAATTTTGGTGGAAGATATCCATCTAAGAACTAAGTTATAGTATAATGATATATCATTCCTTGCTGAAGACAAACTGGCACCATTGTTTTTGCAACATACTAACAAATTGTTTAGTGTCGTCGAAATTTGAATACGGGACTCATAGAGCTGGATACGCATACTTAAATAAATGTGCCACAACCTTAGACCTATTTCAAATGTTGACGAAACTGGTTGTACAGCCATGGGGAAGAAAAGAAACACTCCTTCTCACTTCAATACTAGTTACACTAAAGGCACATGAAATCTGTCAATTTGTCAATAATAATGCGCAGTATAAAATGCCAATTGTAACATTTTACTAAGCGGTCGTCTTCACATTCAAATGAACATCAACTTTAAAATTTCAAGCGGTAACTCATATTTTTGTGTCACAGATTTGTAATCATGATTAAAATTTAGCCTTGTATACCAATTTTCGTATCATTTGGTTCAGCCGTTGCTTCACAATTAAATTGAGAAAAACCCGCCCGTAAAAAAGGTTTTTAAGATGATGTCGCGTCCTCGCGAGTGGCGAGGAAGAATGTGTACGCTGCTCCTCAGTCTAAAGCCCCTTTGAAAGGTCTTTTCATTTTTTGAACCGGCTCCCAGATGAGAGACCGTCACCTGGGATTGGCACCCCCAGAGGTACTCAATGCAAACTGCAACCATACCGTATATAGCATCAACGGCCTTCTCGGACTACCCCCCAGTAGAAGGCTGTAGTAGTAGTTGTCCTCCTCGAACTTCCCACAACCTCTCTAGACACTTGACAACCAGCACCGGCCATAAAGGGCTGGGCTGCAGAGCGTTGCCTACCTGCTTTACCGACCCGAGGCCACAGTCCAACTACAAAGTTGGCGTCACCCGGATCGGATAGTGCTATTTTAGTCGCCTCTTACGACACGCATAACTACGCTGTGGCTATTCTATCTTCCCCGGCCACCATACGGGGGGCACCCCCAGAGGTATCGATTCACTTGGAGGACATTGGAGCCACGACCTATTATGTGTCTATTGCACCAGCTCCCTTTAGCGTACCCGGACCGCAGCAACCAGCCGAGAGAGGTTGTCACCCTCCCAAACACTGAGCTTTGTCAATGTTGCTTCACTCAAGTTGTTCTACGGGAACCGAGCTTCTACCGACTGGTCCACTGCTGGACAACGTTTTTAGATATTTTTGCCAATAATATCTAAAATACTATGGCTACGGCACTGTTATTTTTTTATATGAAACTCTGAAGCAACATAACGATAAAACGTATTTTGTGTGGCTGAAATTATTCATTAAATATTGTTTATGAGTTACGAAGTTTGATATTCAAAAAATTTTTCTACCAGAACAATATTATATTTCATCGAAAAATTAATCTGGAGACGCTTTTATATACATGTCCAAAATTTCGGTTAAAAACATTCAATAGCATTAGTGCTATGCTTAAAAATACAGGTTGAGGGAAGGTATACATACTATTGCTGATAATATAAAATTCTTGGGTAAAAGCACGAAATCTTTACAAAAAGAAACACACTATTTCGTAAAGAGTTACATATAACTTCCACATTAGTATAAGGAATAATATAGTTGTCATCTCTTGAAAAGTCTAAATACTTGTTTAATGGCTTCACGAACCTCGACCTGTAAATTAGCATGTTGAAAATAATGATGGTCCATGTCAATATCTTCTGGTCTAATGGTCATAATGTACTCAAACTTCAGTTTGAGTACTCAAAGTTTGAGTACTCAGTTAATGTACTCAAACTTCAGTTTGCAGAAATTCAGTTCTGCTGTCAAAATTAGGACATTCCAATTACATTTTTGAAGTGAGTGTTCATTTTAATATGTATACGGCTTCTTGTCGAAATTTTATTTCAATAATTTAAAAGAAGACTTTAATATAAGTCGATTGACATCTAACTTGCTGTTCTAAAGTCTATGATGGCTATGATGGTAATTACGAGGATTCCTTTTTTTTTCTTTATTATTATTTTTTACATAAGAGTGCAATCAATTGCATTTTCGAAATTGTGCACCATATTATAGTGCAAGGTAGCATGACCATGAACTTCCAACTACTTAATTTTACTGCACTTGGAAAATGTGCACCATATATTGTTTAAAGTTTAATCAAGCTTTTCACCTTGAATTTTGAAACATTGCAAGGAAGAAATGTGTTTTAGGTTCAAGGTAGGTAAGGCATTCATTTATTTTTCTACCAGTTGCTTGTTAAAGGGCATTTACTTCTTGCAAATCATTTCCTTAATTTCCCGTATGAAAGAGTCATTTGCTTACATCATTATTTGAAACTTTTAGTCATGCGATCCAATTGAAATTTATCACAAAAATGTCATATTTGATATTTGTTATTTTTCAAACAAATCCCCTAACATGTTTGGCATCTGTCAGAAAAGTACTAATTATGTTTCAGAAAATGCTGATAATGGATTTAAATGATGTAGGAATGCAAAACAAAAAAAACATGACAACTCCGAAGGGGTTTTTCAAAACAGCCTCTCCTTCATTTAATTTTCTTCAATGGCTCGTATGCGAGATTTGTAAAGAAAGAAAATTGTAAAAAAAATGTCACAAATTGCAACTGTTTCGTAATTAAAGTTGACGTACGCTCAGTTAAGTGAACAGGACATTTTGCTTTAAAATACTAAAATATATATTTCGAAATATATATAAATATTGTCGAACGATGCTTGCAAGAAAAACAAAACCCCACCAAGATGTCGAGAAAGCAAGAATATGGAAAGAAACATACATTTCTAGATTGTTTTCAACGTTATATAGATAGTTTCTTAGGCAACGCCATTATTAAGCGCATTTAGACATGAGTCCCTTTAGAGTCGTTTATATTTGATGCGTATTCGCTATTTTTTTACGATAAAAAAGTGCTCTGAAAAGGAGGAGCAAAGCCTATGGATATCTCGGGGAGCTGGTATCACTTTTGAAAGTGAGTGTTAAATATTTTATATTAAAGTAGAAGGCGGAAAACTAAGTTTCTAAGAAAATCCGTGTTTTCTTTGAAACTTTAAAATGCAAGATTCAAAGGTTTGACTTAAATTTTGTAACACATGTAAATCGGCAATGTAGCAATTGACAGCATGAAGTTTTTTTAAAACTATATTTAACATGCTTCGTATCGTACATTTTGTTTAACTGTTTTGTTTTAAACAGCACCAAAATCTTAATTACCTTCCGTCCTTTCTGGTATTTGCAATGAGTCTGAAAACTGAAAGAGCTTCTGTAGGAATGAGTTGTTCGTTCATAACAAAGAAAGAAATACACAAGTTATTTGATATAAAGTGCGGAGAACAAACCTTGTGCGCTGAGCCTGCTAGGCATTTCGCAACGTACTTGACAACCATCCTGTGCCAACAGAACAGTTATTTTCCCAAATTTGGCGCCAAAGCCTATACATGCTCCGGATGTCTGGACACACAGGCAGATTTTAAAAGTATAGATTTTAATTAATATTGCACTTAATTAAAGCTCTAGAGTAATGTTTCCCAACCGGCGGTCCGTGGACCAAAGGGGGTTCGTAAGAGCCTCGGGGGGGGGGGAAGTAAATACATTCGTCCTGATGAATATCAGATATTTATTGACATATTTAACATAATAATTATTAGAACATACCGTCAAACAATCATAATAACTTTTGTTATGATGTAGAAATCGAGTTGTTTTTTCTCCAACAACAGGGGGAGCACTTCATGGCTCGGTGTGCGGGCGTCGTGATCACATGACTGTGCCGTGTGTAGTCATGTGATGTGACTGTACATCGCAGTTAGGCAATAGTCTAGGTCCTAGAATTAATCAGTTTGTCAAAAAAAAAAAAAAAAATGTATGCACAAAAGTCACCTTGTAAAAATGAGGTAAATTTTCATTTGTTATTTTTGACTAAGTAAATTTTTGGTGTTGTATGTACTAAGTATGTTTTTGGTTTTATTAAAAGAATTTACAATTAAATTTTTTTTGTAACATACAACGTAGCCAACGTTCAGAAAATTACCTTTTGCATGATTGTAACATTCTTAGTTATTATAGCTTCTTGATTAATAATAATAATTTCTTTTTGGAAAAAAATTGTATTTAATCACTTTTGAATTTGGCTACAACTGATGAAATTTATGTTTTAATGTAACCACTGCTGGGGGAACCGTAGTGGGGTTTGGAACTACTGCTCTGGAGGAATGAGACCGGGTGAAACGATTTCCCGAAATATTCCAATTTTAATAGTACACCCTGGAGGGAGGTTTAAAAAACTCAGCCTTTTTTATTTAAATATTACCCCTTTTTATTGAATTTAGTTTAAGCTGTTCATTTTCTTCTTTAAAGGGAGGGACTTCTCAAAATAGATTCCGTTTGGATGAATGACGTAGATGATGATCGGTATCCGTGACCGATTAAAAATGGCATCTGCCAAAATTGAAAAATGTCTTAAGATATTGTGCATTAACAATAAGAATACTAAATGAAATTTGCTAGTGAAATCAAAATTCAGAATGATGTTAGAGCAGCAAAATGCAAATCATAACATTAACACACTTCTAGATAATTTCCTTCCTCGTCTCTCGGATTACGGCTCATCAGTGAGCTTAAAATTTTACGATTTGCTCAAATGGCACTCCATGGAAATAAATTTACGAATTAGGTTCTCACATTTCATTCGAATATTCTAGAGTCTTTGGAGAACATTTTCTAGAGTTACTTATTTGCTGTGCTCGAAGATAGAAGAAATTCGGTAAAAGAAATGTATTTAGCGGATTGTCAGCCTCTATTTTTAGAAATATACACACAGGTTTTAATTAATTTTAGATAAACATTTGAAAAATGGGAAAAACAAAATATAAATCCCCAGAAACTCCTAAAATGCTGTAAATGTCTTGCGTTTTAAGATACAAAGAGCGAAATATTTTAGAATATGGAATAAATTAAAAATAGTTGGTGAAATTGAAAAAAATGAGCGGCAACCGATCAAACTCCAGCCACGGCCAACTCCATGAAAAGTCGAAGAACGCGTTAGTAACGTGGCTTCGGCTAGCGTTAACGCGTAGAACTAATGCAATCGCAGTTGGTAAATTATCTCTCACTGAGACGGATAAAACCATGTGATCTTGAAGCTCTGTGGTCTTGAGTTTTAGTTGGCTGTGATATATACATTATAAAGGGTTTGGGATATGTATCGATTCATCGGTTTGGAAGACGTATATCGGTAGCACAGGCTCAGTTTCTAAACCAAATCGGTTTAATTATGCTGGGCGATTAAAGAAAGAGTTTACTAAAATTCCGCTCATAAAGGGTCAATATTCCCGCTCATTATTTACATTCGGTTCCACATAATTTAATAATCTATTCATTTTTATGAAATCAAGAGTTGTGTACTTTCTCAAAAATGTAATAAAATAATAATGCATGTATATCTTAAAATGGTGAACGTTTAACCATCATTATAAAGCGATGTTTGTTTACATTGATTAAATGAGTAGTTTATATAAGATGTAGTGCAATAAAATATGAAAAAAAGGAGTACACAAATAGAATGTCACTCACTGGATTTCGGCATGCTACAGATCCGATATTATTAAACGTTTACAGATTTTCTGCTCCTATGTCTAACTTAGCAACATTAAAAAGAGAAATGGGGGATAAAAGTATCGTTTATGCAAGGCTTGTTTAGGCAATATAAAAACAGACTCTTCAAGAGTTGTAAATTCAAAAACGAAACATTCTGACAACTCATGTTCTCAGAAGTAGGTCGATATTTCGAGAGCAGCGACGTATTTTTAACATTAAACTACCTTATCTTAAATTTTCCACTCCAAATCGCAGCATCAACATCTTTATCGTTTACTCTGAGTCGCTGCATTAGCATATTTCGAAACTTGGAGAATTATTTATAAACAATTATTTATTGCAATTTTTCCAACTGTATTAACATTTTATTACTAGGTTTTCCATACTTTATAATGCTGTGAAAACAAATACAAAGTACAATTTTATAATAACGAATTCTTGCTGAACTTCCGTACAAAAGAATCATTATGTAAAAATTTTACGAAAATTGAGATGTTATTTCAAACAAATTTTTTGCCTAAATTTTATGAAACTAATTATTATAGTATAGGACATAGTATAGGACGTGACAAACGTGCGAACAAACATAGACGCTGCTTTGTTACGTATTTCTTTTAATTTATTTATGCTCAATTGTGCACAAAATAAGATAACTTTTTATATCAGTTTTTTATGTCACTTTATCGTGGCGTACATGAGAGCATAAGGTTAAAATCCTAAAAATATAACTTAAAAAAATGTTTATATGGTAGGATCTTTTGTTCGTCCTCCACTTTTATATTTAGTTTTTATTTACAAGATAAGATTGGAATGGAATTCTTTTAAACTATTTATTAAAGCCATGAATTTGAACTAAGGGTATCCAAGTTTATTTTACTAGCCCCATTTATTTCGTTTAAAAAATTAGTAATTAAATAAAGATAGAGAAATAAAAAATATGAAAATACGGTGTTGAGATGGGGAAAGTGTGGCTGTCGGTTTATCTGCCCCCTCCCCTCCCCCGTAATAACTTTTGAACGAATGATCCGATTCGAACAAAACTTATTTTCACTCTTATTATTATCACGACGAGGACACCTCATTCCCATATTTTAGTTTTTAATTTGAACAATTTTTCGTTCAATTTTGAGCAGCAAAAGTACAAATTTAAACATTTGCACTTTTGCGGAAATATGAAGCAAATTATAACCCACCCTGATAATAAGATCCACATTCCTTGGAACAAGCTTATTGGAAACAGCTTTCGGCATGAAATCTTTTTTGATTTGAACAAATTTTGTTCAACTTTGAACAGTTCAAAAAAATGTAACATTAACGCCTACGGGGAAAATACCATACAAATCGTGATCTCATAGACGGATTTGATTGGAACAAACTTTATTGGAAGGAGATTAAGACGGGTAGAACATGTACAGATAGAAATTTCATCCAGAAGAAAAGGAGCCTTTGTTCAGGTGTTAAGACATTTTTCATTATTTAAGTTCAGTGTGTGCGTCACAGTACGATTTTACTTTGATGATTTTTATGATCCAACATTACAGGCCCGTCAATTCAAAATTTTCCAGGGGAAAAGGGTATATTTAAAAGCATATTGTAGGTAAAAAACAACAGAATGCATAAAAACATGTATAAAATAAATTTATTTCTGGAACTCAGGGGGATTAAATTACTCTCCCCCCCCCTGATCACCCGAATGACGGGCCTGCATCATTATTGAATTTTCGTAGCGCTTAAAATGTGAACGTAAAATTTAGCCAGCAATTTAGCAACAGTGAATAAATAATGTAGAGCCAATTTAAAGGTCACTTTCGTTTGAATAACCGTGGAATTAGTTTTAAAAAATCTCGCAGAAACAACAAATAAATCAAAAAGACAACCATTTTAAGATAATAAAAACTTATAATAGCAATTGGGTTAAAAATCGAAAATATATTTTTCAATTTGCGAAACACTACAGTTTCCGTCCATTCGTGCCCTAATCAATTATGGGATTATATGATAATTAATGCAAACAACTATTGTTGCCTTTTATTACTTTTTATAAATGTATGTTCGTGTATTGAAATTCATTAATATTATTTGAATTTCCGCGAACATGAATTAACTCTTTTTTTGGCAAAATGACATTCCTTCGAGCGTAGCAAATATGATCAATTAAATTATACATTATTGAAGTGAATGACTTTTAAATTTTTAGCGAAGGCTTACAACCATGTATATCAATAACAACACGAGTAGATTAATTAATAATGTGTATATATTTCGTACTTTTCATTAGTGTGTATTTACTTCAAGAAAAAAGTATTCATTTGCCAGTGTGTATGACGAAGTTTTTTTTTTATTCCAGTGCACCAAAATGACGCTTTTAGTCATAATTGTTTCAGTGTAAAACTTTAGCTGACGTCTAAATGAACCGCTAACCACATTTTTGAGCCAACGAACCTTTTATTCAGAATTCTACATTAAAAGAAAAATACACATGGGCTCATTTTTTGGGCTCATGTCTCTCTTTGTTCGAATGCATGTAACTTTTATTTCATTGATTAAATCTAGAGGCCTTTTTCTAATTTTTATTACTTGAGCAAATGGTTAATTTATAAAACTGTAGCAAAAAGCTTTAATTAAAAATCTATTGATTCTTTCTCCGCAAAGGCTAGCAATAATTCATCCGTAAAATGAGCGGAATTTTGTTATTATATTCTGGAATATAAAGTAATTCACTTAAATACGTTTTACTGTATTAACTTGAATAAAAGCTTTTAATTAATTCTTTCCATAAATGAGGTAGTTTCCCCCCAATAAAATTAATAATTTCGATTCATGTTTAAAATTTTCTAATCATTTCAGCAATGATCTCAAAGCGCATACTGGATATTTGTGGTTGATGAGTGTAGTTATTTCACTCACTTTATAAAAAGAAACATAAAGATATAAAAATAATTTCAACTTTATAATTTATTTGATTGATATATCTTAATTTTTTAAAGTGCAATTTTAAAGCAGCATTTCGTAGTTGTCGTTTGATTGTAACATAATTTTAAAAACAGTGACTTTATTGTGCAATTCGAGTAAAAAGCGTTTCTCAACAGATTGTAAAAGTTGCTCACCGGAAGCAATAATGGCAGACATATCTCATTACAAAAAACCCCTGTATATACAGATATAAAACCATGATATGATACTGTCTATTCAACACTGCTTTTCCGCTATTGTCACCGGTGAGCGGTGTGTTTTCAACTAAATTTTTTATTTGATTCTTTTACTTCAGGACAATTTACCGATATATTAGTAAATACTTTTGGATGGTTTTTTTTAAAATCGAAACTGAACATTTTTAGCATAGTTTGAAACATTCTGATTCTTCATCAGCCACATTTCTCACCAGCTATAATAGTAACTCAACTTAACTTAAAAAAAGTAATAATTATTGTTTTAAAATGTGATTTCAATGCTCTTATTGCTGCAATATTAGGTACTAATTGTGTCACCGGTGCGGGGAGGGGTGTAAACTTCATCAATCAATAGTGGTGGAATGGTACCTCTTCAAAACTTCCCAGTTTAGAAGAAGCATTTGCGAACATTAATGTGAACAATCTACATTTAATTAAAAAAAAAAAAAAAAAACCCTTAATCACAATGTATCTTAAGTCTTTTGACACTAGTGTAGCATTTGAGTACAAATCACTTTAATATAGCTTAAAACATGAATTTTCTCCAAACTGTTCCCAAGGATGTGCTACTATTGTTTCCTGTGGGCGATATGAAGTAAAACGCATCGGTGTTTGAATAGTGCGATATTAAAGTTGTGAGGAGTGTGTTTATAGCACGAAATGGATCTGTGTAATATGTTGTTGAAAAGAGGAAGGTAAGATTTTGTTTCTTTTGAACTTCAGCTCGAGAAGTGCAACGCCACGCATGCGTTCCTGTACAGCAGCGACTTCAACACGGAAGGTACTTACGGCTGTGAAGTGTCTATCGAGGTCCCCTCCTACCGGACTATTATGTCGGAGAAGGAGCTCCGGATTCATGGTCAGTGCTTTATTTTTCACCTCCCAGCTAAGGGGACCCATCCACTAGTAAATATCCAATTTCCTCCTTCTTCTGTGTGCCACAATTTTTAAATTCTACCAGCTTTTTGCCAATCGAGTGTTTTCTTCATTCTTCGTTGAAAATCTTTTGCGTTTTGGAGCGTAATACGTACATGGCTTTAGGTACCATTTTAAAAAGAATTATTCCTTCCAAATAGGCTTATAGAAGAAACACCTGTTAATACAGTGAACCGAATTTTAAAGAGATATTTCTGCATAGTATTCTTAGAAAGATGATAGAACTTCGAAATTTTGATAAATGGTAGATATTTGTTCACTTTTTCTTTTAATGTAAAACATCACATTTCTATAATTTTGGGGATCATTTAGAGAAAAATTTTTTTTTTTCACTATATTTATTCACTGGTATTTGTTGTAGAGTCACAAAAAATGAAGTCCCATTTGGAAACGAACTGTTGCAAAAAATGCTTCTGAAATGAACTATTGCAGAAGCATGTTTTGCCACAGTCGTATCCAAATGGTTCCTGAATGTGCACTCCCGAAACACGAATCCATTCTCTACTAAGAATTTCAAAAAAAAAAAAAAAAAAACCTCCTTGACTGAAATTTTTAAAGCGATATGCCGCCGAGAACACAGTTTTGAATTCAACATTTACTGTATCAATTTGGACGTGGTCCCTTTGAGCTCACCATTCTTTTTTTTTTCAAATTTATGTTCCAAGATAATGTTCTCGAGGTAAAATTTGTTAGAAGGTTTGGAGAAATGATTTTTTTTTTGTAAAAGCTGCATTTTTATGTTATGTCTTTTAAACATGACATCCCGTCTCTACGTATATTAGAAATGCCAGAGATTTGGAGCAAGCAAAATTGCGTAGCAGTGGGAGGAAGGGTTTTTTGGTGGAAGAAGGTGCGGAGCCGGAGCGAGTTGTGCTCCATTATTTCAGCATTAAAGTTAGTTTTGAGTGCGCAACGATTAAAAAAAGAAAGATGGCTTTTCAATAAATTGTTTATAAATGACTTTCAATTTGTTATCACCAACATACTGTAAATTATTAAATATATATTACTCCTATTAAAATTTATTTACGAGAAATTGGAGCTGAGTCTAAGCAAATACTTAGAAGTCGGAGCGGATCAACTTAAAAATGTTCCATTTCCCGGCAATACTTTATAGTTGAAAACCTAACTCTAAAAGACTTTAAAAATTTTCGTGGATTAATAGCAGAAACAGACTGTGCTGAAGCTTGGTTTTGCGAACTCTTTTGAACCACAAGAAACATTTGTACAAAACAGATTGGTACGTAAAATCATGAGTGTCCGTAAATGTAAGGTTCGTAAACTGAAGTGTCCATTGTATGGCAGTAATATCGCAGATTTGTATGTCACCCCGTCTCTCAGTTGTACGCTGATTTTCGAAAGTCTAAACGAAACGTATAGTATTTCATAATTACCTTATGTCAGTTGGATTTAAACCTATTAGTGTATTTTACTTTAAAATTTATTTTAACATTAGTGCTTAAAATTCAGTTTTAAATAACTTTTACCTTCAGTCTTAAATGATTGACGCACCTTATGTGCTCTCTTATGTTATTTACAACTACAAAACTATGCATAATTACACGCATTTTGCATTTGGAATGATTCTTCGATTGCTTAAAAAAGTGCCTTAATAAAAATAAGATAGACAAGTCTGTGCACAATTCGTAGTGATTTCAGAATGATTTATCATACAAACAGATAGTTTGCTCTATAAATAAATCTTTTAAAATGAGCTAAGTGAAATTTTTCCCGTGCCTCATTTCTTTGTCCTTTTCGGAAGTTGACACTGAAAAGAGACATCAATCACGATAATTAACGAGCAGTTATATTCACGTTCGTTCCTCGTGACATGGAAAACGGAGAATGCTTTTCCATCGAAAGCCTTCATAGTTGTGTTTCTTGACGTCCACGGAAGTTAACTTTGTTATCTTTCAACTATTACTTTCAAGTGTGTTCATTTACAATCATCTCTCGCCGAGTGCATGTCTAAAGGTTGTACGCCGATTTTCAAAAATCCTGAATACAAATTTTAGAAAACATGAATGTCATTGATGCGTCACTTTACTTTCGTCACCTCTCAGTCATGCGTCGTAACACACTTTCTTATTCTTTTGAAGATTTTTTTTTTGACATTTGAATGAGATTTAGAAGCTTGTTTAAATAATATGGAAAATGAATATTCATCTTCATTTTTGAATGACTTAAAAACTTGTAAACCATGTAAGTCATTTAAATTTATTTTAATTTGGTTTCTGTCAACATCGTTTTACAACTGTGACATTCATTCATTAAAAGGCAGATATCATATTTTTATTCTCATAATTTTAAAAAGTTGTAATTTCTATTTCTATATTCTACTACTTATTTATCTTTCTATTCTACCCTTTTTCTACTCATTATTTACATTTTAACTTCATTTGATCTGAAATAAAGTTTTCTGATGTATAAGTGAGAGATGACTATACTAAGTGAAATAATAGCGCAAAGTGTTAAGATAGTTTTGAAATATTCAAATCTTGCTATAAAATTTTAAAATATTGCTAATAAAATATTGTATTATACCTCAGTAACATTTTATTGCATGTACATATTTCTCGTTCTTTTTTCAACGTTTTACTCTAATTTTATTCCTCTTTAGCAATCCCGGATGGGAATCCTAGTGTTTTTGGCTTCCTAAAGAGCTACGATGTTGGTGATGTTGTCAACTTAACTTGCATCTTTGGACCCTCTAAACCAGCTGCCAAAATTACCTGGTACATTAATGCACAAGAGGTAAGAAATGTATCTGTCATTTGACCGCTTTGGTAAATTTAATGTTAAATTAATAATACTGGCAGTCCATTATTTATATCAACGTCATGTCAGCATCAGTTGTGAGTAGTATTTTTTAATATTTCATTCACGGAGTTTTTGTACTTTGGTATTACATGATATCTTACACCTAGTGTTTGCAATACCGGGCCACAGCTCAAAACCGGTATCCGGTGTTTTTTAACGTGATACCGGCACGCCGGTACCAATACTGGTATTACTAATATTTCAAAAGCAGAGCAAAAACATACTTCTTTCATTACATATCTCGTAGTTTCATACAAAAAATGTATCGATTATAAAAATATGAACAATTTCGTAATAAAGGGCTTCTTAACAAAAGGTTTCTTCTTGATCTGAACACTGCGCAGAGAGACAAGCGTCTAATGAAACACATGAATACACATCACAAAATCATGTGACTGCTGCTGATAATTATGATAATGGTTGCCACTATTTAGGAAAAACCCACTTGGCGAGATAATTGCAAGCAAATCACAGTTTTAATAATCAAAAATACAAAGAAAAAATATATGTTTGGAAAGAAGCGAGATATTAATTCAAATAAATGATCAGCTGAATAAGTCATCGGCTAAATAGCGATACAGAGTAAGAAACCAATACTAGCGACGATTTACCATTTGTTATATATTAACAAAAAGAAAAAAATCCTCCAAACCCAGCATAGTGGGAACAAATGTTAATAATAATAATAATAAGAATAATAATAATAATAATAATATAAAGTAATGCTGCAATTGAGGGTAAGTGGGAATAGCCCAAAACTGAAAATATAGGAACAAGAAAGTTGGAAAAATAAAATCATGGTGCACACTGAATACACGGTGATGATTCATCACACTATCTAGTGATTAAAAAAACATTTTTGTATTCTTCAGATGCTTTTTCATTGATACTGTGTTAATTCACGTTTTTGAAGTCAAATTTTGGCTTCAAAATATTGATTTTAAAATAATAGTAAATACCTAATAAGTTGAATTAAAATCTCTGTAGCCAAAAAAAAAAAAAAAAAAAATGTTTATAGATAACTAATACTATAAACACCGGTATTTTACCTCACCAAGTATCGGTTTTACGAAATTTCAAAATAAATGAAATACCAGAGTCCGGTATTCCGGTTTACCGGTATTGCAATGACTACTAATTAATAAATTGATTCATAATTGTTGTTTTTCCTGGAACTATTTTTAGTTAAAAGAAATCGATTAATCGGTAAAAATGTACAGATTATAAATGATCGGCAAAGTGACCGATGATGGCCGATGCGATGACTGCTAATGAATCGGTGAATAAATTCTATTAATCATAGAAAATAAAAAAGATGATTTTGTAACTTTTATGTATTTGAGTAAAATAATGCCGCTTGCATTTTCAAACCTTATGTGCGAGATCTCGCCTAAAATACTAAATGTGTGTTTTAGTGACAAAGTACCCGTTTCAGGCTCCGTCATCGTACGTACACCAGAAACTTCCTTTCCCAACAAGCTCGGATGAGTTGAAGGTGAGCGA
This sequence comes from Octonoba sinensis, assembly GCA_038502835.1. Classification (NCBI taxonomy): domain Eukaryota; kingdom Metazoa; phylum Arthropoda; class Arachnida; order Araneae; family Uloboridae; genus Octonoba; species Octonoba sinensis. The sequence goes on along the minus strand of CM076598.1, from coordinate 198,480,542 downwards.
ATCGCGACTCATCTTTCCTCTGGAATCGCATCATTTGTGGCAGGGATTTCTGGGAGTCGAGTGCTCAGCCTTCTTGTCGCAGGTGCACGAGACCAGCAGCTTGGAACTGATCATCGGCGAAGGAACATCAGGGGGAATGTTTCAGCGAAGTAAGCACATCTCCTTTCTCTCCTCCATAAAACTTCTCCGAAGGAGAAAAACTCGGATGTAAGGGGGAGGGATGCTGCGATGAGGTACTCGTATCAATGACAGTCAAATCGGTTCAACATTGAGTGCACTTGACGAACCATTAATTGACGAACATTCAGAATTTTACGTACCGTTTACCAATCCGGAAAAATGTGCTGTTGAAACCATGGTTTCGATTTTACGAATGTTTTTCGTCATCAAAAGGTTCGTAAAATCAAGCGTCTACTGTATTAGCATCTATGGAACGTTGAATGATCAGCATAACCTTGATTATCTGACTTTATTTGTTAACCGAAATTCATTTTTTCCATTATGAAATAAATTCTTAAATGTGAAAGTCATGTCACAATTTAAAGTTATGTAAGTATCTTAATAATGTACAAGTTTATTTTTGTTTCAATTTAGCTAAAGTTTTACTTTTTATAAAGCGTTATAAGGGTAGCTAGGCCCGGGCCTCTTACGCCCAAGTTTAAGGGTTCAAATCGGCCCAAGTCGGTGGATTTTCGAGGTACGGAAAATAAACAATGCTCATGTCTTAATGCGAATGATAAAGATTCTTTGAGTATATATTTGGCTTGGATACTCTCGGCTAAATGAAGTACCTATTGCAATTTTGCATCTTCAGAGCTCTGATGCTTCTCTCTAGCGGTGAAACTGGCTGTCAGAATTTTCAAGTTCTAATGACATCCGCCGATAGTGAAAGAATGGTTGCCAGTCACCGGGGAACGCAGTATGGGTCTGCACATGGGGAGGAACCAGTACCAGTAGGCAGCCCTATTACAAAGAGAAACCAGTTTTTATAAAGCGCTTTTGTTATACGAAAGAGCATACGCAATTGTCGTAACCGGAACATTGAATCTCTATTGTCCGAAAGTTTCAATTTTTATTGCACGTCTTTCCAGCGCAAGTGGTTAAAATACACATTTCACCATTAAACACAATTTAAACATAGATCAAGCGCAGAAGAAATTTAAGGATCGTTATGGCGTGTCCAGCTTTTATGTGGTTTCGTATGGGTTCTCTCTGTTCGTGCTTATTAACACATTATGAGCGGGCGACGTAGCACGCGCAACTATGTTGCGAAGCGGGCTAAGTTGACTAAGTTAAAAAATGTTCTAAAAAGTACACCAATTCATACATTACATGAAACATCCCCCCCCCCCTTAAACGACTTAAAAGTGGTGATTTTAAACGGGTACAAATACCAGCCCCTGCTTTTAAACGGCAATGCACGAAACGGGTACCACAAGCCTTTTTTAATAGTTCTTGCTAGAGTTAAATAGCCTCAATGGAACTTGTCATATTGTACTGGTTGCATAAAGGATTTTATCATGATTTTTTTTTCTTTTTGAAAGCCTATAGAATTTTTTGCACATCGATATTTTTCAGAAGCAGACTTTCACCGAGTTTGCTTTCTTAAGGTTTCCACAGATATGTACTTTTTCTACTTGCTTTTACATCTTACATAGGTTACTGCCAACATGATTTATCTTAAAGTTATAGCAATTTCTTACTATCTTAGACCAAAGCCTCTGATAGAGTTAGCTCATATTTACATTCTACATTTCACTAGAATAGATTTTTGATTGGTTGTCACATGAACATCCGTAGCGGCACCATAGTTTATGAGTATTACAAAGTTATTTAGCACTTTTTTGGCGAAAAATGTTTTTCATGACTCAAATTGACATTATTATACCAATACTAACCAATGATCGCCTATTAATTAAAAGAATTTCAAATCCAAAATTTTTTTGTGATTTTTTTCAAAGAAAAATGAGCGGTCGAAGAGTAAATACGAACTAAATACTTGAATCAGATAAGATGCTCAGTTGTGCTCATTAATGTGAGTGAATTTAGTAAACAAAATTGAATGCAGAAATCTTTCCTCAGGTGTTTTTTGTTTTTGTTCACTACATGATATGTTGCATTTGTGTGCAACTTCATTTAGTGATTAAATAACACCCTGAACATATTTGAAAATAAACTGGGCATGTGTTTTGCTTTTAAAACTCGACACTATTTGATGTTATTCAGTCGAAGCAATTTTCCGAATGGTGCTTCTGAAAATAGATGGGAAAAAAGGAACGAAATACGTTCGGCTTTTCATTGGATGCATCCTTTCGAATGGAGAAGTTAAATATTTACCTTATAGATTCCACTTGTACGATTCATCTAAAATAAATGAAGAGTCATCTTTACCAATGCTCGGACTCTCTAAAAAGCGTTCTGAAAGAGCTTTCATCCGGTTCAAAGTGTTCAGATTTTTCTCCTTCAGTCGACTAAACGCATTAAAGCTAAGACTTACGCTTTTAATTTTTAAGCAATAAAGGAGATTGTTTATTTTTTTTTTTTTTTTTGCACAGAGGCTGTTTTACTGATTTTTCAAAATAAAGAGGGGAAATAAATAAAAGTAATGGGCAGGAAAAGTCAAAACAAAACGGCAACCAGAAGTGACGTCATAACATGGTGTCTACAGGTCACGAAAGTCCCGAAAAAGTCAGGATTTTTTAAAATGGTCACGAAATTATGAATAGGTCACGAAAATGTTCCGTCACACGCCCCCCAGAAGACATCCGTTATCCGGTATTAGATAAGTTTTTAAATATCCGGAATCCGATCCCGCCACTGCAATGCCAAATTTGATTCTTAAAATTTAGTTAAAATGTTTGAAAATATATGTGAATTACAAATTTACTTCGTATTTGGAGACTGTGGATGTTTAAAAATATGTATATAATTTACAACATCTAACATCAGAAACAATTATCCGGTACGTATACGTCATACTATGGTCGCCAGATTCGGATATCCGGCAGAATGAATATCCGATGCATCATCGAACGGTTCCGAAGTGTCACGAAAGTTCACTTTTGAAAATCTGTGGACACGCTGTATATACGACACATTAAAATAAGGAAGGTGGCTATCAATATTTTGCAAAGATATTTGAATAAAATTTAGTTATGTTTTTATAAGGTATTTACTATCGTGAACTATAAGTCAATATTTTTGTCACCGAGCAACATTTTTTGCTTAATCCATAAATATAAAATGAAAGAAGCAAAAATCTAAAAGTTTTCTCATTCATCGAAAACGGAATAGTTATTCTGGTATATTTCATCTAAGGTTCCTTCCTATCTGTTGCATGCTAAATATTTGTATAGATTATATTTTACTAATGAGTTTGCGTATGGCCACTAACATTTGCAAACCTAGTGCATTTCCCGGAAACCGACGTTCATTCTTTCAAGTAGCACCGCTATCGGTGGGTGCCGTCACCAATTGAGAATTTTTGACTCTCAGTTTCCCCCTAGATAGCAGCACCTGAGCTCGAAATGATGCGAAACTGCCCTAAGAATTTAATTTTAGCCGAGAGTATCCAAGCCAAACAGATACTCGAGGGATCTTTAACATGCCACAGAATCATAAGACATGGGCGCTGACGATTTTTTGCATGTTGAAAATCCACTGACTTGGGCCAGGTTCGATCCTGCGAACTTGGGCGTACGAGGCCAGTGCCTTACCACTATGCCCACCCTGCCGGCTGTATTAATTCAATAGACCTTTTTTTCTCTCATCATTTCCAGTTCTGCATGCTCCCCCCGGTCGAGAGGCTCCCGTTATTACAGGCGGAAGATCCCGCTATTACGTTGGAGATGTTGTCTCACTAAATTGCTCCTCTTCACGTTCAAAACAATTGCCTCAACTGGACTGGCATATCAATGGTGAACAGGTAACCTTTCAACTCTTGAACAATCGAAATTACATATCAACATTTTTCCACTTGTAGTAGTGAATAGAGAAATGTCTTTCTCTTCCTTTATGATTTATTAAACAATATTTCTCTAGCTTCAGAAAAATACAATATAAAAATTAGTTTTTTAATTGCTTTTTACTTTTATCTCCCATAAAATTCTTATATGGGTTAAACTTTTAACGTAACCTGAAATTCTTTTAAAATTAATTGTGTAACCATTTATATGTAATAAAACATTTTTGTGTATCGGTGGGAAAAGGCATTACGCTCCAGTTTTTTAAAAGAAATTAGGGTTTTTAACATTGTCTTTTTTTCGTTTAATTTGTTTTCTTGAAAATTTAACATTTGAGATGTAGTGTTTTTTACATCCGATATACAGATTAAAGCTTTACATATAGGCTTGTCTACGGCTTTGAAATACTTGAAAACCATGGAAAACTATTAATCTCTTCTGTAATCAAAAAGAAAAAAAACTGGATCTTTCCCAAGGATTTGAAAACTAATCACGTTAGAGTTTTTAAAATGATTTTTATTGACTGGCGAGTGCTAAAAGCTTGGAAGTTAATAGTTTTGCTGAAGTAAATGTACGATGGCAGAGCTGTGCATATAGCATTAAATATAGCCATATAATTTAACTTTTCAAAAATACTTATAGTATTATTTAACCTTAAGTATAGCTATGTATTTCTTCATTTACTCAGCTATGAGTATTTCTAAAAGGCCATAATAAGATTAACGTAAAACATGCTCTAAAAGAATAATCCCCTCACCTCTTCTTTAAAAAAATGGATTAAAAAAAAATCTTTGCACGTAAACAGAAGATATGTCCCCCCCCCCCCCCATAATGTAAAATAATTCGCTGCTCAACATGACTCTAGTAGTTTTGCAACATTATAAATAGCTCGTTGCCTTATTTTAATACATTTCAAACCATGCCTTATTAATGACGCATCAATGTTATCAGGCGTGTAGGAAAGGGGAGGGGGGCTCAGAGGGCTTAAGACCCCCATTAGAAATCAGGAAATTTTCATTTTAATGCCAAATGAGATAAAGCTGCTCTTGCAGCGAAAATTTTGAAATAAAAACCAAAATTTAAAGACTTCTTGCACTTAAATTTTAAATTTAAGAACTTCTAAGTCTTAGTATATTCTAAATATGAAATAACTCTGAAATACATAAGAAACTGGACTGGCCCTACCATCTGGGCTGGCCCTATTCACCTAGAATTGAAAGTGTATTCAGAGTTAATTTTGAACAATATTCCGGCAAAACGCAGTTATCTAGCTCTATGATGCCAAAATTTGTAAGTAATATTCTTTTGCGGTACCATTATGGTGTACATTCTATTAATGTACTTCATTTAACACTATTTTTGATTGAATAAAATATTTAATTGTGTAATTTACCTTTTATAAATAGATTTAAAACAAAAAAGTGCTACTGTTTGTTTTACATTAATAAATGTATAGTTAAATCAGTGATACTGCATAAGGATTTCGGTTATTTTTGCGAATACTATGAGTTTATTTTAATGATCTATGAAAACATTCATTTATTAGTGATTTTTTGTAATTCATATTAATAATAATGAGTGAATACCAATTACTAGTTAATTGGGTTTTCTTGGAAATAATTTTGAGCATTTGGAAATTAAATTGTTTGAGCCCCCCCCCCCCCCTCCTCCCATGGTTTCTAAATTACTACGCTCCTGAATGCTATATACTTACCAAACTATATAAATAATGCTTTGAATATTTTCCAATGGTCCCTGTGGACTGGATGAATAAACTGAGTAACGATATGTTGGATAAGAGAAAGTATGTTATTTCAGATCTAGCTAGCCACACGAGTGAACTCGGATTTGTGTTTCATTGTAGGCCGGAGTAGATTTTGTGACTAGTTATCCTCCTACTCATTACCTGGACCAGCTGTATTCGAGCAAATTGGGGCTCCGGTTTCGCGTATTAAATGAGCACTTGAGAGATGGCGAGATGAGGCTCAAGTGCACGGCGACCATCTCATCGACCATCACGAAGACATCGGCAGAAATTCTGCTTTTGAGGGACGCACACAGGAGTTCCAGTTTCCAACTTTCCGATCGTTCGAGTACAGGTGAGACACTCCTTTTTTCGGACGTTTGGGAGTTGGTATCTAACCAAACGGCAGCAACGTTTTGTTATTAATAAAATAATTAAATAAATAAATTTATTTATTTAAATAAAACGAATAATGAAGCCATGTATAGGATGGTGGGATTGTAGGTATGGGGACGAGGAGTTGTGAAAAACATTGATTTTTCTTTTTCTTTTCTTTCTCTTTGTTTATTCTTTCATTCTTTTTTTTAACCCATCATACTGTATTTTTTAAGTAACTTAATTACTTAAGATTGTAGTTATGGGAACGAGGAGTTGTGAAAACATTGATTTTACTTTTTTTTCTTTTTCTTTTCTTTCTTTTTCTAACCCATCATACTGCATTTTTTAAGTAACTTAATTATGTTGCTGCGTGTTTTCAGACAACTTTTTGCTGATTTCAGAGTTTATTCTGTTGAAGTAAAGTTTTTCCTTATTTCTTTATATATTTTTATTTTTTTATTTATTTGCATTACATTTTTATTTATTTATTTAGTTAAATTTACTTGTGAACAGCAAATCTTTGCGAGTTAAACGTATGTTATTTTAGTAGATATTTACTGACTTTAGCTCACACGATTAATTATTTTCGATATTGCGACACATGATTTGTCAATAACTTTTCAGTTGGAGTCAACTTTCAGTTTTTTTGAACCAAGAAATCGCAAAATTGTAAAAAAAAAAGTGTTATATATTTTTGTACAGGACTAGATAATTCTTTATTATGAAATCAATTTATCAATATCAGAAGTTACTACCATTATATTTAAAGATGAATGTTTTAAATTTCAACGGTTAAATCAATATTTCCTTTAAATTTACAAAAATACTTTAAGCAAATAAAATAGTTTAAAATTTGACTTATTTAAGGATGGATGCAAAAAAATGTTAGTAATAGACTAATACAAATTTGACTAATATTAGGCAGAAGCCGTTTTTTTCCACATAATCTTGAAATCTATCTAGACAACTGATCCCGGTTCTCAGCATGTTTTCACATTACATTGTTTCAGATAAAATATTTCTGCAAGTTCCGTACAAGCAATGCGTAGTTATTAGGTGCCAAATCTGGGCATTTTCAGGAGTTGCACTAGACTTCCACATTTCTCTAAAATCGGGAATAGATGCAAAACTGCAAATGGGGAATCCGGAGTCACCTCTCCCCCTGTAAGGGGAGCTTTGAACTCGTAGCTTTGCGATCCATTGACTATCAGCTCCTTTTTCCAAATTAGGAGGTTTTTTTCAGATTGACATGAATATAGCTACTGAGGAGCGGGCTCAATAGTCCTACATATAATTTCTCCATGACTGATTCAACAAATTGACCCTGTTTTCAAATAAATGCCTAAATAGATTTTCTATAATTAAATGATTATGTGGAAAAATTATCGGCAAGTATGCTGATTATAGTTTCCCTATTTTTTTTGTACTTTTTCAATCTATTGTTCATAAATAATTCTTTATTATACTTGTGATTTTTTTAATCCATACTCGTATATATGAACAACTGAAACGTTTATTGAAAGAAGCTCATTCTGACTATTCCCCCAGGGTCAACGTCCTTCATGGCGTCATCTCTTTGCACTTTGGTTTGTCTGCTTTGTGTCCGGAATATACTTCTGAGCTGACCATATACATCTTCTACAACCCCTTTTTTGTCTTTCATTGCATTCATTTTCGAATGCAAAAATACCCTAAGTGTTAATGTGTGAAATTGTAAATAGCATGTCTAATGCTTATGCTTTTTGTTTATACCTACGAAAAGGCAATTGAAGGAATCCAACTAACAGTATGTGTCATTTAAGTATCACGATTTTACGATATTAAGATTATTGTGATCACAAGAATGCATATTTGTGTCTATGTGTGAAAGAAACACAGATGTAGAAATCGATACGCACTTCCTGGAAACAGGCAAGCTGATGTCTGTAGCATATCCTGATGTGTGTCAACTGCTGAAAAAACAATAACGGAATTGCGTAAACCAAGCGAACTTACAAGAAATGTACATGAGTTGTTTAGTGAATCGGAACATGTGTATGGAAATTTCTGACTTCGTCATCTTAACAGCAGACGATGAAAAATGTTGAATGACAGAGCTTAGCACTGGGGAGGAAGAACAGCTACTTGAATGTACGCAGAAAATACAGCGAGAAACAAAAGAATGTCAGTGTGCATTTCCGCCAAGCGCAACAGCGACGAAACCTTTCGGGGGCAATTCATTGGTAAAACGTAACTGAATAGCGAAGCCCTCGTATTGACTGATTGGTGTTTAATATTGCATTATTAACATTGACTTTCACTCAGACGACCGTGATTTACTGGCTGCACTGTCGAAGACATAGGTCATCGCTGTTAGTTTGATAACCATGGCAACATTTTATTGCGACGGATGCAAAATGTCTCCGTTGCCTTGGGTGTGAATGCACACCAAGTGACAAAAGATAAATGTTGAATAAAACGCTGGCAAAGTTGGAATCAGGTGGGAGATTTAATGTAACTCTTTTTAAACCACACTGTGTAGCAGCACCTATTCCGGGTACCATTGACATTTCTGGCTACCACATAGATTGGTGTTTTTTCTTTCATTTTTACTAGTTACCTCAAAATGCTCATTTATGCCAATCATGCCCTTTGCTTCTAAGTAGAGATGTAACAAACCCAGGAGTTTTAAAACGTTAAAAAAATAACTGGTACTTTTTCGGAAAAAACCTAGGGGTTCTTCCTTTGTTTCCAACAAAGGAAGAAGGGAAGAAATCCGTTAAATTGTCTTAATTTATTTTTAGTAATTATAAATGATTTTAATTATATATATTCTCAAAAAGTTGCAGAAAATATATTCTTTATTAATGCAGGTTTTTACATTCTTTTCTTTCATTGGATAAAGTAGAAAAAAAATACATCCCCATGTTTTGAAACTTTTTAAAATTCCTTCTGAGAAAACCCGGTTTATTCCCGGGTTTATTCCCACTCTTTACGTCTCTACTTCTAAGTGCCTCAAATAATGAATGTACGGTTTGAATTTCGTAAATTGCAAAATTATTAGTCGTGTGGTCCCACTGTGAAGCATGTTGAGTATCCTTAAGGACAGAGAAGTTCTTCCTGTACTAGTAGGTATACGTGTACCCCGCTTTGATTGACGCTGTACTATGTCATCCGTGCGTCCGTGCTAGGCACGCTAGTCCGTGCCATCTAGCTGGGCACGGCCAGCTAGATTAACTGGCCAATGTATCAATTGGTCACGTGTTACATTCCTTTCGCTGACTTAACACTGACGCAAAAAGGGGGCGGGAGAAGGAAACCAGCTATCCCCCAATGGGACGGATAAAATCATGTGACGTAATTCTCTGGCCTTAACATCTAGTTGGCAGTAGCCAGGAACACCATAGGACATCGTTGGCCACCTTGGAGACTTTTATTTTAAAAAATTCCTTTGCTTATGAAAAAAGTGCATGAAGCTATTCATCCTCATTTAGTTTTTTTACTACTAATGTATGCATAACCAGAGGCAGTGTTTTTCTCACCCTAATAAAATAAATACATATAAATAAATGAATTTCGAATGGCTGCTGTATTATTTGATTCTGTTCCTAAAATTACATGATGCGTAATAAGATATCGCTCATTTTCTGCAACAACACCATACCTGGCAAATTTATGATTTCTGGTAATAAAATAGGGATGACTGCAATGATGGTTGAAATTATTCTGTAGTATAAACCCAAATTTCATAATTCTCAAAGTATGCCGTTTTTCAGCAAATAAGCGATACATGTTGAACTCATCCTCTGATGCTTTACTGTTTAAAGTTTTTACTCAAGCACCGACTTATTTCAAATTGCAAGATGATGTTTATTTCTTTTATAAAGCAAACTTGCATAGTGTATGTAATAAAACTGAATTTTCTTACTTGTTTATGAGTTATTACTATCCCCCACCGGACATATTAGAAGTTGACTCTGAAAATAGAGTGGGCAAAGCATCCGTAGAATTTTTGAAAATTCATATAAAGCGAAAAAATAATGTAATTGAAAAACGGTTTGCAGGGGTCACGGAATCTTCTTTTTACGGTGGCTGCCAATACTTCTTTTCGATGCCGACTACGAGTTTCTTAAATATGGGGAGGCACCTGGACCCAAATGATGCGAACTTGAATTTTCACAGTTTTACGGTCCCTTTGCTCACCTTATATTGACAATTAAAAGTTTGATTTAGATGACTACTCTTTCATTTATTTTTACTGTTTCAGCTTCATTATGACATTACATTAACAAAAGTTTGGGTGGTATATTATGATTCCGTAGTCTTTTATTCGCGTTTTAATCGCGAAAAATTCCTCTTTGAGTAGCCAGAATTTTCTATCTATGAATTGTAGCGAGCACTTCCCAGATTTCGTAAAAGATTATTCATGCGTTAAAGCAATTGAGAGTCCGCAGGAAGATGAATCGATAAAACATACCTTTTGTACTTATGTTAACGCGAAGCGAATGGACCCTAATCTCTTAAGTCATATGGCTAAATTAATGCGCAAAATTTCTCCGATATTGAAAATACGTGCTGCCGAACACGGGTAAGAGAAAATTTTATTTATTGGAGCTTTCAGCTATTCTTAAAAATGCTTAACGAGTTCGATAAATATTGATGGATATCCAATTGATATGGTTTTATGAGTAAATAATGTTTTGATGGTACTAATTTGTTGTTATTTTGTTGTTGATAATTAATAACATTTTTGAAAGAAATAATATATTGCGAAATGTACAATTAACTTGTAATACGCCATTTTACTTATTTAAATGAGTGGGAGTTTTATGATTATTTTCTAGTTAGGTGGTGTCAAATTTTATTCATCAGTTGAATTGAAAACTAATTTCAATCTTTTGGAGTTCGTCTATATAACTGTCAGTCGTTTGACAGACCAAAGCTAAAATGCAGAGTTGCATTATACGGAAAATAGAAGCGGGCTGTCACGATGAAAGGGAATCTTGTGGTCAAGAAGGCGACGGGTTTCTCCATTTGGTCTTTTTATCACCAGGAGGGTGACTTTAGATGATCTCTGTTTAAATAAATTTGCGAGAAACGCCACTGTTGTAAAACCATCTAGGTAAGGTCAACCATTCCACTCGCCAACTTATTACGTGATTTTGGTCGGACGCTTTCATTTTGACAGCCTAAAACGCCGAAAAAAAAAAAAAAAAAACGCAGTACAACTTTTTATTTCTACTAACAATAAAGTACAATGATCGGATGTGTGTATGGGCAGTTTTCATAATAGACCCTTGAAGCTAAAGCCACCATATTCGGTACGGATATTCTTTGGACGCCGACGACGGGCGCATCGGAGCCACTTTTTCAAAAATTCGATTCTGTTTGTTTTTAATTCCATTTTATGAAACCGAATTATTATCACTAGGCGATTTTTTGGCATTTATCTCTACTGATACTAAAGTATAATGTTCGTGTATCTGTCTGAGCCAACATTCGCTCTGACATCCGACGTGTCAGTGTACAGTGTACAGTGAAACCTGTGTAAGTTGACCACTTGCGGTGCATCACTTAAGTATTCAACTTAGACAGGTGGTTAACTTATAGAGGGTGAGGTAGAAGATGAAAGGCTAATTCCGTTCCTGACAAAAGTGCTCAACTTAGACAGGCGGTCAACTTACAAAGGTAGTCCACTTTACAGGTTTTGCTGTATAATATTTTATTTCGATTCCAGTTAAATCTAGATTAAAATTTGAAATAATGACAAATTTTATTTGTACAATTCTAAGTAACTATACTGCTAGTCAGTAATTAAAAACATGTATGCATCTGTGATAGTGTTGGTAGTTAAGTATAGTCGGAAGTTTTCATAATACAAACGGGTAATTATTAAAACTTTGTTTTTTGTGTATTTTTCAAGACCAAAAAAACTAATCCTGTTTTTTGTGAAAATTTTCTTGAAAACCAGCTGGATTAGTCATGTGATTTATGTCATTAAAGGCATCCATTTTCTTTGCTTCAGATTTTCCACAACTTAAATTTTTATACGAGAAACATATTCTGAAAAACATTTTAGTCCCTAATTTTGAGCGGAAACTATCAATATTAGGTAATTACATTTAAAATGAAGATAATAAAAAGCAAGCAGTACATCGATGATGTAGTGAATTGAGAATATTTTTTTTTCTAATGATCCCCTTATTTCGAACAAGTTGTAAAGTATAGTACATAAAAGTTTCCAAAAAAATAATAATCACTTTATGTCTAGCCTTAACGCGTTTAATGCTATTTTGTTTTATTGGAAAATAGATCGATTGGAACCTTCTGCTTTTAGAATCATTCTTTTGCACCACTGTTTTTATTTTTTAAATTTTATTATTAAAAGCGTTGAAATTTACGTTGTTTTTAATACTGTTTGTTTGCTTATTTAAAAACCCGTTGCTATTGTGTAATTATTTTCGAAACATTTTTCTGACCATAAACTACAACTTTAAAAACGTGTGCGCACTTTCGATTTCATATCTTTTATTCTATGCTTAAACTGTTTCCGAAAATGTTAAACAGGACAAGAATTCTCATATTTTGTTTATCGGATAGATAAAATTGTTTAGTTCTGCCGTTACTTAAAATGAACTGAAAGAACAGGGCAGTTTTTAGAACAAAACATTTTTAAAGAAAGACAGGCAGCCGAAGCTATTTCTAATATAAGCACCATTTTTCTATGAATTCTCAAGTCTGACGGAAGTGCAACGCTCCTGAAACTTAATAATTGAATATTTTATGTCACATTTTAAATTTTAAACAGTACTCCGGAAAGCAATTTGTATATTTAAAACACTTGTCGTCATGTCGCCTTTAAAAAAAGCATGCGAAAAACGTCATTTACAAACGTTTTTAGTGAAAGGAACAAATTCAAATTATTCGAAGGGTTTCGTCCAGCAGAAAATTGAGAAATATGTGCCACGTTTCTGTCATAAAGTAGTCGTTTATTGAACAAAAATCAGTCTAAATCATAACTGAAATGTGTAAAAATTTTCTCTCAGTATAGGAAATATAATTTATACCACTTAGAAATAAGACGACTGATTTTGCTAGTTAATAAAATGAAACTGTGTAATGAATTCCTAGAAATGTATTGCTCAGTAGTCATTTCTTTTTAAATTTACGTTGAATTTTCATTCATTTAGATTAATTGTGTACTTTGAGCAAACACAACGTGCCATGTTTCCAAGAGTTACTCCAAGTACTATATACTAGTAATATATTTCCAAATATATGTGAAAGTAAAGCAGGTTAAATAGTGGCCATGATAATTAGTGGTACTTAGTAATTTTGAAAAGACATAATAAAAGCAGCTCTATTTTTCTTCTTTATAACTACATCAATTGTTTCGTAGTTTATTCGGAAAGAGAAGGGTGGGAGGGGGGTTACATTTCATTCTTGAAGACTCGGATAAAATTGAGTTGAAAGTGGGAAACCTTGAATATATGATCAAAGAGTGTATTAATCTATGTTTTTCGCAGTTCAATACGCATATTTTTTTTCTGTGTTGGATATTTAATATACTGCTACAGTCATACATTAAATAAAACATATTTTTCTTAAATATATTTGTGAACAAAAATGTTAAACATTATCATTTTTGTACTTGTTGACAATTAGCTGACAGTCGCTTAAAAAGTAATACAGAAACAGTAATAATGAGTACATCTTAAAGCAATACTCAAAAAAATGTGGTGGCATTTTGCACCAAAAAATGGTAAGTCTGCTGGCTACAAAACATGGTTCTAGTACATTTTGGTGGAACATACAGAAAAAGCCGCAAAGTACAGTGAATAAAATCCCCATCTGTTGTAGCATGTAAGTATATATGCATAATAAACTCTCAACTTCTGGGCATAAAACCCTTCAATACAATAAATTGCCCCCCCCCCCCACCCTAAAGAGTAATTAGAGAGAAACTAAAACGCGGGGCAGCTGCTTGAAAAAGCTCACTGCTTTTTTGCCATGTTAAGTTTCAGAAAGAAATTTATATATATATTAAAAGAAAAATAATTAAAAAAAACACAAGAAATTCTCAACGCCCTTTAATGCAATAAATTGCCAAAACAGTCATTTTTCACCAAATGTATTGGAAACTGAAATACGGCCTGCTGTATAAGAATGCTCACTGCTTTCCGCCATTGCAGCCCAAGTTTCGGCAAGAAAATTGAAACTAGTTCCGCTGTTTAGTATTCGGCCTTGCTTGAAACAACAAAAGATGATTTTTTGGTTGAATGAAATCCAAAACTTCTACTTCGATATTAGTATTTGTTCTCTCCGGGCCATGAATAATGTTTAACTTGACCATGCAGAAGTACATCGAGTGAAAGCCACCGAAATGGTTCTAAATGTTTGAGGTGAAGACTAGGTGGTGCTTTTAATGGTTGAGTGTTTGAAGTAGAAAATGTTTTTAGTGGTCGACTCGGAGTGTTAATGTCAAACTATTTGACTCTCGAAAAATTTTGACGTCGCTACTGAAAAAAGTTCAATCCTCAGGAAAAGAAATTGACTGTAGATTAATCCAAGGCATTTTTCTGCTAGAGGCCACGTGTCCGTAAGTTAATTTCTTTTTGAATTCTTTTATTTTTTATGGTACACGAACTGTAATTTTAGTTGTAAATTTCTGTTTTGTATCGATTTAGCTTAGCTCATGACTTATTTAAATACAGTAGTGCTTCTTTAGCTGTGAATTGGACGAATGGTGAAGATAAAAAAATGTTTGTTGCTAGTAGTGATTGCAATACCAAATACCGGTACTTCGTGTGATTTTGCAATTTTGTAAATTTGCTAAGATAAAATACCGGTATTTTCAGTCTTAGTTATAAATCAATAATTTTACAATTTAAGATATTTTAATTTTACTTATTTGATATCGACTGTTATTTTAAAATCTATCATTTAAAGCTGAAATGTAGCTTCAAAAATATGAAGTAAGAGTATCAATGAATAAAAGCGTCTGAAAAATGCAAGCAGATATTTTAATCATTAGATGGTATGATGAATCATTATACTTTCGTGCATATATGTGTAGTAGGATTTTCTTTCACTTCCTTCATCATATGCATTTGCAAAACAGGCTATCCCACTTTGTAATAATTTTGCAGCTATGTAGAAGTTTGTTTCAAGTATGTCAGAAATGTATTTTTTTCTATGAATAATTTATTCCAATCTTCAATTGCAGCATTATTTTTTTTTAAATCTTTGTTCCAAATATATGGGTTTTTAGGACAACTTTTTCGGTTTGGTAATTTGTCGCTGGTATTGTTTTGTTATTCTGGTCTCGCTATTTAGCCCTCTACTTTGCAAATTGAAGTCTGGTTTCTTTCTAAGCTTTTGTCGTTGCACAGTTAGTTATTAAACTGTAATTTGCCTTCATGTCTCCCGCCAAGTGAATTGTTCTTAAGCAGTGCCAACCATTAAGAGAATTAATTATCCGTTGCAAATATTTTTGTACATATTCATTTTTTGTTTTGAGATTCGTATTCATGCCTTTTATTAGACACTTGTGTTTCTTTGCACAGTGCTACAAGAATGAAGCCTGTCGTATAAAATTGTGTTTTGTTTCAAATGTTTGAACATTTAGATATTTTTTTAAAAATTTGCGAGTTCCTTCTGAGATAAATACATCTTGCATTAAACTTTACCGTTCAAAATATTTCTAATGTCACGAATTATTATTATACTGCTCTTATTATAAATTTTCGATTAGAACATTTGATCCTTTATTTTATAACAAAATTGTTTACAATATTTTAGTTTATGCACTTTTTGTATGAAATATGTAAAGGAAACAATGTTTGTGTTCCTTTTTTGAAAAATGTCTAATACCTGTCCTCCGGTATCACATGTAAAGCTACCGAATACCGGTTTTGGTCTGGTATTGCAAACACTAGTTGTTAGGATATAAGTTTTGTTGAAAGGTAATTCCTTAGCTTAAATAAATACGAATCTTTTCATTATGTTTCAACCTACTTATGCAACAAACACTTGTGCAAATAAACTTTAATCGTAAAAAAAAAATGCTGAAAAGTCATTTGCTTATATCGCCGTTCCGGAAGAACAATGACGCAACTACAAAAATGTGTCCAATGCAAATAATTCCATAGACAATATCAGAAACACATCACCTACGCAGGGGAACATGGACGTAACTGTAGAACGACCGTTTGTGTCTGCTAGAACAACGAGCAATTCTTAGAGAAACAATGAAGTAACTGCACTTAGGGGTTGAAATGAGGGTGATTAAATCCTAATCCCTGGTAAAAGTAAAGTATATATCCTGCATAGTTACTCTCAATATACCATTATTTTCTGTCAATTACACCCTTTTCAATTATTCGTTTTATACAACTGCAAATGGTTTTTTTTGCTCTCCTGTAAAATTGAAGTTTTTGCATTTACGCCACTGTTCTTCCGGAACAGCGATATGACACCAAAATATAGTAGTTTTTGTGGTGACATTCTAGACCTTTGCGCGTTGGAGAAACAACTGGGTTTCTAACTAACTCTTACAAGACGGTACGGTATAACAAGATTCTACTTAACTTCTGATGTATGATTTCAGCTGTAATGAATAGACTTGGAATAATTCTTATGCTTACGAGATAAAAACTCTCTCAACATCTCTCTTTCGAAATGATATTTCAAAATTTAATCTAGTTGAAAGCCGTAACTACAGCGTTTTAATTGCCAATCCAAATAAAGAACCTTTCAATACAATGAGCCATTTTTAAGAATGCTTCTTTTGTTTTCCGAGCGAAATCTTTAATTCAGTTGCATTTCATTGTATTTCATATTTAAAATTTTTAAAATGTGTTATGAAGAGTTGTCTCCTTTTTAAGCAGCGCAAAATCTTAAGAACGCCGATGATATTGGCTTGAAAATGCGAATGCGGAAACATTTATTTCCAGGGGAAAAATCAACCCATTGAATGACGATAATGCATTATTTCTTTGCCTCGTTCTTATGTTTAAATATAATTACTGGGCAACCTTTATTTAATAATATTTTCTCGCTCTAATTATTTCTTCCTCATTAAGTTCATGGGTACATGCAGTAAATGGAGCTTATTAACAAGGGTGTGTTAGCTCCGCTGATTAATTCTTATTCTCAGATTGACGACAAATGAATTCCACTCGCTTACTCCGAAGCGCAAAAAATTGATTTGGCTCTGTTTGAATTCAAATTTAACAATTAAATGGAATGGCATAGTGGAGTTAAGAGTGAAATGGAAAATTCAAACTAGGCTAATGTGTTTCGAATTATGTTGCTTGCCGGGTATGACAGCGGTACAACAATGGGGGGGGGGGGGTTATATAGTACAGCACCATTTATCTGTCTTTTGAGAAACTGATTCAAAACGACGAATAATGGATAAGATATATCAAAATATACCAAATTATTGCTTATTCCAAATTTGATCCTAGTAATACAAATGTATTACTAAGACCTTAATATTTTTAAGTTTCTCGGATAATACTAGTTGTTACTGCTATATATAAATTTAACTGTCAGCATTACTTTTATTTCTTTGCAAATAATTTATTCATTTTAATCGTCTGCAATGTTTTATCTTTCTTGTCATTAATTAATTTATTTATCGTCTGCACTATTTTATTTATTTTTTGACAATGTTATGAGTTCGAATTCAAGATGGAATTCTGAAATTTGTTTCTCGCTCATTCGCAGACACAAAGTGATTGATATTGTGTATAATTTTTAGTTTTTTATGAACGTAAATAGCTCATTTTAAATGAAGTTGAAGGTTTTATTTCGTTTACTGAGATAAGGTTCTCAAATAATGTTCCAAAGCAAGTTGAATATTTAGCAACAGTAGTATGTTGCATTGGTCATTTTTAAATTAAATCTATAAAAAAGTATTTGTAAGCTCTTGCCCTGTAATACAACTTTTTTCCTGTCGTAGACAATGGTTTTAAAAGAGGAAATCGGAGTGTTCAACCCTTATGGAAACTCTGTGTTTGTTAACTCTACTTTTGTCAAATTTTCAATTTTATCTTCCACTACGATTGATTTTGCGCTACAAGACATCAAGGTTTTAAAGAAAAAAACAGAACTAAAAGATAAAAACCAAGGGTACTTAAAGACATGACTTGGAGAAAGAATAGCTTATAAGTCAAACCAGAATAATAACACTGTGCAACACGAAAAATGTCCTTTGGATGAAAATAGCTGTTTCTTATGTATTTTTGGCTGAAAATTACGAATCTGTAAACTACTTTTTGTCTATCACGTACCATTTTCCCAAAATTCCGCATTTTAGCTTTTTACGTATTTTCTCGATAAATGAGCATATTTTCGTAATTTATTGACTTAATTTAATATAAATTATATCTTTCTGATTGACAGTGAAATCTTTGCCATTTTAGAGACCTTTTTAATGAACTTGCGTCACTTGAGCAACATTTTTGGCAACAGAAGCCTTATCTACTTCTTGAAGTTTCGTGTTTTTTACAAGACGACAAAAGCATTTTGTAGATTATTTTTCGGAGAAAGAAATAATAGTATGCTGCTGTGATGTGAATGTACTATTTCGAGCATTGGGACATGAGCACAATTTAGCAGAGTGGCGCTTGTTTATAAGTGCTCCTCCATCTAAGTATTTTTTTCCTATTCATTCCAGTAGCATATTCTGCAAACACAAAGGAAATTTCAAAATTATGAGAGGCAAAAACATATCAAATGCGCCACTTGTACATCTACAAAGTGCTTTTTTCACACAATTGCACATTAAACTTGGTTTATCGAAATATTTGTAAAAGCTCTGGATCGAGAAGTAGTGGCTTTCTTGCTATCTCAGGAATAAATTCTAACATTTAAGTGAGGCAAAAGTAAAAAAAAAAAAAAGATTTTTATTGGCCCACAACTTAAGGAAGTCCTTTAATGAAGAAGAGTATGAAAACAAACATTCAGAAGCCGAAAGAAAGCCTGGCTGGCCTTTAAATCAGTGTGCTCCCATTTCCTTGGAAATGAGAAAGCTGAAAACTACGAAAATCTTGTTGGTGACATGATAAAATGCTTTGGTATTATTAGGTTGCTATATTTCGTTAAAACTACAGTTTTTGGACTCCAATATGGACTCCTTTTCTCAAAACCTTGGCGCAATTAATGATGAGCATGGGGAAAGGTTTCATCAGGACATCTGTGTTTGAAAAGCATTTCGGCGATCGATAGAATGGAAGTATACGAATTAAATATTGCTAATCTGTTATCAGGGCACACCAACAGATGCCCTCAAAGTGAAACGGCCAAAAAAATCATTTTAGTGTTTGTGTTTTCAATAAGAAAGCCGCAGTTACATGCTTCTATAACCAAATTGTATAAATATGAGAAGTGGGTCTCCAGCAAAAACGGTACGTGATGGACCATTTTGGTTTGGATATTTGAACTAAGCACCTTTTGATTATATAGAATCACATAGTTTCATCTAAAAGACAAAAAAAAGTTCAAATTTGTTGCACAGTGTAATCTTTTGCTATCTGGTATTAGTTCCCCATTTTATGTTAGTAGAAAACAGAAAAAATGAGAAAGGAAGAAATTTTGGGAAGTTTCGAAGCAACGTATAGCCGAAATTTGTGTCGAATAAAAGAAGTATATGAACATTGAAACGGTTACGAATGAATTGGAGCTGTGCTGAAATGTAAACGACGCATAAATGAGTGGCGCATAATTGGAGCTTTACTATTATTATTAATTTAAAATCTGAATTTAAAGGTCTTAGTTGCCACAATGCTGGCACAAAGTTAATTTGCGTAACTGGTGCACAGTAGCGCATAAACGGTATAACCAATAGTGTCACCTCTTTGAAATTAATTTTTCAATTAAGAAGAAAATTGTGCAAACTTAAATCATTCAGACTACTTATCTTGACTACATATAACAACCAATAATCACAACACATAAGATTTTCGAAGTATATTGCAGGAATTTGAGCATAAATCCATCAAGTACAAATTAAAACCTTGTTCATTTTTACAGTGGTTTATAATTATTTTATTTTATGATGGGTATAGTCGCGAAATGTTCTCAAACCTTACAAAAAAGTGTAAATGTGTATTTGCATTAACATAGTTATAAAAATATGCGTTTTATAAAAAGCAATTTTTGAACAATTTTAATGATAAAAACAAAGGTATTGAAACATAATTTGTAAACACGTGTTTCGGGGCTCCGAAACAAGCTCCGAAACATGCTCCGAAATAAGTCTGTGATATGCTTGTAAATCATTAACGTCATTATAATTTTTTATTTGCGTTAAAATCCGGTTATTCCAAAATCTTTGGTATCAGTATGAAACTTGGTATCCGTATACCCATGTTTTTTTCTAAATGTCATTTTACAGCAAAATTCTTTTATTTTTATACGGTAGCTTTACGAAGAGAAAATAGGTTCCTAACATTTATTATACCTGTCGTCATTAATTGCAAGTTGGCAAAGCAATAACATCCAACTGAACGATGTTTTCAAAAGTGAAAAATATCAGTATCGGCGATCCAAAGTGGTGACGTTCAACTATGTCTTACCTCCTTCGATGACTGTTATTGTGTTCTCATCGTAAATCTAATCTTATAGAATTTGAGGCTTTGTTAACTGGCGCTCTGTGTCACTGGTTTTCAATCTTCTTGAAGTCAAGATCTAAGCTTTGATATTTTGTTCCTTGAAACTTTTACGATGCGTCGTGAAATTTAAAGGAGGGTTTTTTTTAATTAATTATTTGATTTTGCTATTGTAATATTTTTGCTGGTTGTTGTGAAATTGTAATAGTAAGTTATTTTATTAAACTTTAACTTAAAAGAGGGGCGGGCTTGACTGCAAACGAATTCTGAAAACTAACATTTTATTCTACTTTCACAAGGATTACGCTTGTTGTGAGATATTTTTTTATCACTAATAAAATGACCGACCTCATTTTGTAGAGTAACATTTGACGAGGTTTCACGGAGCTCCAGTGTTCCCATGGACCTCGGATTGGGAAACACTGCTTTACGTGACATCGACTTTGTGTAGTGTTAAACGTAGCATTTTCGAAGTGACTTGAAAGCCGATTCGAAAAACGATTATACCAGGCTATGCTGAGTAATAGTAATCTCAATAATTTCATAGTAATTGTTCTATGAAATTATTGAGAATTAAAGATGAATTATTGAGATAATCCTTAAAAACCTCAAGGATTGGTTCTTTCCATCCACTTTAATTTACCACTTAATGCATTTGCCCGTGTCTGACACGGGTGAAAGTTACCGGCAAATTTGCACATTCCCGTGTCTTACACGGGCGATCTTGTATCTCGTGTTATTTTATTTCTAATGCCCCAATGAGATCCATTTGCACTTTGTTTGTATAATAACTTTTTATAACTTTTACCCCCAGGTTCTCTAGTCACCCCTACTACAAGTGAAATCGCCAAAAACAATTTATACTATACCTATATATTCATTTTCTGTCAAAAAAGCTCGATTATTTTTTACTTGTTTTCTGAATAAAAAAAAAAAAAACTCGTGCTTCAAGGGGTTAAGGGCCTAACTCATTGACTGGTCGATTTTTTAACACAAATCTTCATTAAAAAATGCATATTTTCCATTGCATAGAGTTGAACAAATTTGGAACATAAATGCCCTTTGATGTTTGCTTTTTACAATCACAGAGTATACATAATGAATACTTTATTACAGATCTCGCGAACAATCATTTAACAAAAAAGAAACACACACACACATTAAAATTTATACTTTTCAATGCTGTTTTTCAGACATTTTTCTCAATACCCATGTAGTTCACACCGTGCGGTCATTATTTGTATAAAAAAACTCTTTCAGAAATGTGGAAAATCCTCAGCAAGAGCATGAACTAGATTTTTGAATACATAACTTTACTCCGAATGATGAAGTATAACCGTAGATTAAGAATTACAATGGATTGCTTATGAGCTTCAAAATCCCGCTTCTGGTTGAAGACAGGATCATGATTACCGGACTAAAGGGGCATTAGCTCAGTACTTGGCAATAATGAATAATATTAAATACAGTAAAACCTGTAAAGTTAACCACCTTTCTAAATTGACCAACTGTCTAACTTGACCACTTTTGTCAGGAACGGAATCGGCCCTTTCCCCTCTACCTCACCCTCTATAATTTGACCACCTGTCTAAGTTGACCACTAAAGTGCTGCACCGCAAGTGGTCAACTTACACAGGTTTCACTGTATTTGTTTTGTGCTAATCATGAGGAACTACCAAAACTAAACAAAAAAAATCCTTGCAGTATCAGGAAACATCTATATTTACGCGCATAATGAAATAAAATTTTCAAAGAGCTAATGTTGGCATGTTTAGAAACACCATTTTAAGCCTAGTTTGCAACAGTGTGTGCGCATTGAAATATTTTAGTGAATATGTCGACGAAAGCAAAACCTTTTTGACAAAATTAACGGTTCCACTTCAGACAAAACCTTCTTTGAAATGAAAGACTCTGCAAGATTTCGTCATTTTTGAACTTTTTTAATCACCCTCGCTCTTTACATACTGAAGAACTTCCTAGCTTTCAAATGGTAACCCTAATTGCTTACTCTGCTTTGTATTCTTAGTCTATGATAATAACTTAGAAATGAAGAATTGGATAATGATTTTGAACGTGGCATATTTAGTGCTCGTAGATGATATTAAATTGCACTCTTACTATCTGATACCGTCGTTAATGCATTGATTTAAACAATAACATAAATTCCGAGTAATGAATGATGAAGCTAATTAATGTGGCAAGGACAATCCACGAGAGCTACATAGATGTAACTCTTTAACATGCGTTTAGTTGAACAATTACTTAGTTTGAGATTTCTCCCTTCGCGTATGCTTGATACTTATTCACTAAAGCTTGTTAAGGCTAAATAGATTTCCAATTTCCACGGGTTGAGTAGTTATTGAATTACTTCACTTTTGCAATGACTTGCTAATTAAGTTGACGGAATTTTCACCGCATTTTAACTGCGGGGTAATTAACTTTCTCCCTAAATATTGAAAATGGTCGAGGAATGCGCATTCTCCTAGCTTGTTGCACATTTATTGTTACTTTTTGTTGAGGAATTCTCCTCTCTTACTGATTATTCAGCTTGGCTGCGATAAGTAATCATTTCAACATTGTTTTCAGTCAAAATGACTAGCATTCCGGTCATTTATTAACTAAAGATAAGATAAAACAATCACCAAAGCTCTTCCGAGATGGGAAGTCTTTATAGAAAAATACAGCTCCGTTCACACACATTGATAATTCTTTATATTTTATCCGTTCATGTGACACACAACTTTTTTTTCTTCTCGCTAATAAATATTAAAATAACTGAATACATTTTGGTGTGTTTGCACACGACTACTTAAAAAATAGTGGGAAAACTTTAGTCTAAGAAGCGTCACTTCTTGTGTCTTGAAAACCATGTCCAATTTTTGACACATGACAAAAGACACTTGGAATGAACCGGATTGTTCAATTTGTAGAGTCGTGTTCAATCAGTAATATGTGATAGGCCTTAATTTCTTAATACAGATTGAAAATACAGATGACACGGCTTATAACACCGCATTTGACGACTTATCGGTTATAGTGTCAAGAAATTCCTGTTCTAGCAGATCCAACGTTAAAGCACCTCACTTTTAGCGTCATCGTTTAACCTCTTCATTCCAAGTGTACCCAATGGGGTACATTTTAAAATACTGTTTATTAACTACTGTTTGCGCAGTTTGAAAGCTAAAACACCCCATTGTTTTTGAAATGAATCAACAGATAGTTTACTTCGTTTTAAACATGGAAAACATGGAAATTGGGCATTAATTATTATTTAAACTAATTATTAATTAAAATTCAAAAAAATATATATTTTAGTTATTTTGTTTTGTAATCATTTTTTAAATCAGAGAACCAAAAAATTGTGTCAAAATTGTTTGTGCTTAATTCTGGGATCTGAAGAGATTAAGTTGCAACATTAAAAAAACTGAACACAAATGACAGAAAACTATAATAATTATTTTGCTATGACTGCTGATTCCATCATGGTCCCACTCTAAAACTGTTGGGTGTATTCCTTTAAAAACATTTAAAAACCTGTATTTTTGACAATTTTTGTAAAAAACCAAATTGAATTTTTAAATGTTGCGAAAAATGGTTTTAATGGAAAGTTATATAGGTATATAGTATATAGGTATATAGTTATATAGGTATATAGTAAGTATAAAGTGAAATGTATTCAATTCTTTTTATTAAAATGCTCTTACGCAACTCTCTCGATCGTAAAATTAAGAAAAACACTGCTTACTTCCAGCTTAAATGTTTATTTCTCATTATTTATATCTTCATTATGTCTAAAACCAGTACAATAACATATTTATAAATACTAAACAAACAAAAATAGAAGTTTTCGAAAATCGGTCTCGAGAGCAACGAAAACTAAGAATAGGTCACGAAAATTTTCCATCCAACGGGACCGATCCTCCCAGGAGGCATCGGATATCCCGTATCCGACAAATTTTTAACTATCCGGAATCCGTTCTTGCACGAAATATCCAGTTATCCGGCATGTCGAATTTTATTTTTAAAATTGACATGTTTTGAAACTATATGAACTCACTACGGCGTTTTGTCGCTCTTGGATGTTAAAAAATATGTATAGAATTTACAAGTTTCAAACATCAGAGCCGGATATCCGGTACTTTTACGTCATGCAGGTGTCATAGGATATCTGGCGGAATCAATATCCGATGTGTCATCGAAAAAGTGACGAAAGTTCAATTTGGAAATTTGTAGACATCTTGGACACTAAAAAAACGTGAGACGATTGAGTGGCCTGAAACGGTGAGAGGGATGTTTTGGGAGCAGAGCCTTAAAAATAATATAAACATTATTTACAAAAACTTTTTTGGTCCAAAGTAATTGGAAGAGCGTTTTTAATAAAATTGAGTTTCGTCCTGTCACTCTCGAGGATTGTTTTAAATTTAAGAAGTTAATTATCATTCCACCATGACAGTTATTTATAAAATGTAAAATGATTAGTGTAACAACTAGTTTTCGCTTTGAGAAAATGTTGTGGGAAAATGATAATTATTATTACTTTAGCAAGGAAAAATCTAAGAATCGTTAAAATATATTTCAAAACTGCTACTTATTAGCTTTTTCTGTCGTTATATAAGTAATTTATAATCCAAATATGGGGCTTGTGGTGGCATTCATTCACTTCTCTTGCTCGTTCTCGAAATAAATTGTTATTTGGTACCATTTACTAGATTTGTGCTCGAAAATTAAGTTAACGGAAATGGAAGCTTGTTTCTCTTTCGTGAAAGTGCTGTCATTGTGATGTATTTAGGAAGGGGTTTTAGAGCTAAAAAATGTACAGAAATAACGCAACTCAAAAGATAATAGCGGATACTTTCATAAAAAGAGAAAAATACCAGTGCTCAGAAGGCGGGAGGCATTTTTTTTTTTGAACGACGAAAAAGAAGCTGGACTTTTTTTCTTGAAATGACAGAGTTAAAAATTTCACTTAATGTTCTTTTTCGAAACAAAAGGAAAAAAAACAAAACAAATCTAGAGCTAAATTTTCTAAATTCATTTTGCTTTTGTTCCTTATTGATAAACGGGTGCAGTCTACTTTTTAAATTTCTACTCGCAGTTTTTTTGGTGATGCGTAGTTATTGTAATTTTTTACAGAGTGATTATAATTAAAGTTTCCCTGCTTATCCCTACATAGAGCTCTTTTTAATATATTTATGTCATTAAAACTTGTTATATACGTTACATGGACCTTAGAGGAAAGAAATCTGCAATAAGAAAATACAGACTGACCTCGAAGTTGAGGTACTTAGACGCTTCTGCGCATGGCAGAAAAGAATTGGAGTTTTGGAAATGTCCGTTTGACAGATGCGTTTATTGATTAGCACACAATTAAGAAGGTTTGCTTTTTGGTTATGAGCAACCCCTCAAGACAACTAGACGGCCAATAACGATTCGAGCTAATAATTTTTTTTCGGGAGGAATTTCAAATAAAAAATACTTACACAAGAAATATAGAAGTAATTTAGTTGATACATATATTTGTTAAACATAATTAGGTACATGATATCGTACGTAGAGTCTCTAAAACTCGGTCACACCCTGTCTAAAAATTTCTCTAAAACTTCTTTCGGCGTATTTCTTTTAAAGAAAAAACCCAGTTTTTTCAAAATTGGCTAGTTAATTCACATTACTGACAGCTTTACCCCTTCACGTATTTTCTCATGTTTTTCCTATCAGGTACTGTCCACGACTATGTATTCTTTAATTTCCATTTTCTTGCAGCAAAGGCTAGAAGATCGGGATAGTTGCTATAATAAGTCAATTTCGCCTATAAAATTATTGTATGAAAAAGATATATGGCGAAATTATATAGGATCATATAAACTTCTTATACATAATTATATGAATATTATGGGAGGAAAAAGGGAAAATATGAAAGCATTTAAAAAAAAAAAAAGAAAGTTAATTGCATTTTGAGCCTATTTTTGAAGCAGTTTAATTCGATTATTTCCCGAAAAATCATCCAAAATTTTAAGAGAATAACGGTTATTTCTTTTACTTAATTATATTAAAAATTAATATCCTTACTCATTTTAGTGAAGGAATTCTTTTGTTTTGTCGGCATATTTTAGTTTTAATTTTTTAGTTCTATCTGCAACTTCCACACTTATAACCGTTTTCTTTTGAAAACGAACCTATTACTCACCAAAAATTGCTCACTTTGAAAAAACTCTCAACAAATTCAATGGGAAAGTCGTCCAATTTATGCTTCAGATAACATGAAAGTCATTCAAAGAAATAGCTTCTTAAACTCCGAATTTTTTCCATTTTCCCTCCCTTCCGCTTTCAAATTTGCGTCTCGGAAAACTTAGTTAGCGTTTAGTGCGAGTGTTGGTGGGGGGAAAAAAACGCAGCAGAAAATAAGGTCAAGTTTTAAAGCAGAAGAAATAAAAAGTAGATCTTTTGACAAGATTTTTGCTAATCTGTTTCAGAAGTTAAGTTCCATTTTGAAATAAACTATTTTGACAAAAAAGATCGTCGATTTTTCGAGCTGGTTAGAGTGCAACTATTAATATTATTACGCGTGTTGTTAACGCTTTGATATTTTGTTTTAGCGATTTTGCTAAATTATTTGCGGATTATTTTACTCCGAGCTCTTAATAATTGTTTATTGCGCAAAGGTTTTTAAGAATACTTGAAATCTGTCGGCTCAACAGCTATTTTACAGAAATAAGAACTGAAACTTGGCTGATCGCCTTCGCATAATACAGCGCATTTAAAAAGTTTCGGTAAATGCTGAGAACGATTAAGATGAAAATATGAAAATAAAGGAATGGTTAAATATCGGATGTATATGAACTCAAAAAGGAGCAATATAATAAGACTTTAATAACACTTTTGACGCAAGGATAATGCTTTTTGTTATTTTTGTTCGAATATAGCACGCAAACATTTAAGCACTACGAGCAAATTTAAACCGCTCCCGGTTTAATCAGTTATACTGTTTTACTTGAGTGGTATAAAATTAAATAATTACTTTTTCCTGAACCCATTACCAACCGTTGTCCTTTTCATGCGATGTTACATTTTTTATTGTTTTGAGAAACTTCTCTAGTTTTAGGCTCAATCTATATGTAGTACGGGAAAATGGACTTGATTGTTTAGTTGTCTGCAGATCGTGGAATTTGCATCATTTTTATTTCTGCTGTGACGGCGGCATCCGGCCCTTTGAGCCCCTTCTCCGACCCGCGAGTTCCTTTTTTTCTCGGAATCTTTTTTTCTCTCTCATCAGAGTCTGAAACAAAAATTCGTTTCCGTTCTCATGGCTGTGTGGACGCCGACAAAGCACAGCCCACCTCCTTCTCCTTCTGTTTTTAGCCCAAAAGGTTGATTTCCGCTGGTCTAGGCGGATGGAAAGGCGAGAAAGTGAAAAAAAAAAAAAAAGTCTTGTTTAATGATGAGAAGAAAACGCTTCTGAGGGAGCAGATGGACGTGCTATTCCGTCTCCCTCAAAGGGTTTCACTGTCCCCCAAAGAGCCCACATTTTAGCGCTGTAAATTCTGCAAATGAAATACAGTAAGTCCGCGTTATATCGCACCTCGTTATATCGCTGATTCGGTTATATCGGACTTTTTCTTTGTCTCCGAAAATTTTAAGTAAAAATATTGCATTTCTGATTAAATCCCTTTTCTCCCCATTGAACAAAGCCATAGAACAGGAATGTTTTCCTTTCTTCTGAATTTGTTGCAGTTAAAAGCTGCAACAATTCTCCTCCCACTCCCCAACTTACATGCCTGCGAAATGGTTCTACACCCATTTCTAGATACCTTTTAGAACACAAAGGATTCGCACTTGGCTGAAAAAATCCAAATTATACAATCCCCTTAACCAAAAAAGGGAGAGATAGGTAAAGGCATTTTCTGGAAAGAAAATGGGTTACCTTTATCTTTGCCACAGTTTTCTCACCATGCTCAGGTGGCATGCGCAGGTCCACTCAATTTACTTGTACTTTTTGAGTTATTACTAACGGTATCTGTTATATCGCGCATTCGGATATATCGAGCTTTTTTGCTGTCCCCCGACAAGCGCGATATAACGAGGGGCTACTATATTTGTTAAGTGTCTTTGGAATCTTGCTTCACCACTTGGCATGATAAACCTCAACACGCTATACTGCATTTAACACTAGATTTACCAGATCCTTTTGACTGTTTCATTTTACAACATTTGTAACTAATTCTAGTGCAACTTTCCATTACATCGGCTTTTCCTAACACACAGCAAGTAGGACGAGTGAATGTGATTGAAAGTTTTAAGAATGAGTAGCAACTTGGTGTCAAATGAATGTTTAGAAATCGTTGAAGACGGCCTAGTAATTATAGTGTTAATATTTTTAAAAACCTGAAGGCTTGTGTCACCAACGGCATTTATATTATTGCTGGATATGTATTGGTGTGCGATCTGTTTGATATCTTCGAAAGTGTTGTTTCAATTTTGTACGTTATAGCTTCCCTGGACAAATTATTTGACGCGCTACAGTTTTATGTGATGACACGTTTAACATTCCGTCTAATGTGAAGTTCCATTTTTTACTAATTTGGAGATGTTTTCTTTTACAATGCGTCCATTTTCCAGTAAAAATCCAATCACGCGTGTACTTTGGGAACCAACAACAAATTGAAAAAGGATAAACATACGTTTGATGATCCTGCATTGTAAAAAGCTGGAAATAAAAACCAATGTACGAAATCGTTTACTTGCTTTATACAGTTATTATATTTCGAAAAATAACGATATATATTCAGGAAGATATAAACGTTTCTTACAAAAAGGCCAGTTTTATTTCCCGTTTTGAACTTATAACACGTAGATTCTTTATGAAACTTCACCAAACTTTCAGAATTCCTGACAACGTACAAGACAAATATTACACTGAAAATTAAAATAAAAATACTGAATATGTGATAAATTTTGAGCATCTTAGAGAGCTAATTCTTATTGCGCATCCGCGAAAGATGGAAAATCTTTAATTTTTATAATTACCCACATATGAGATATTTGCTTCTCTTTAGAAATCAAATGCTTTATCGAAAAATAGCGCTAATTATTTTAAATGAATGAATAATATTAACCGTTTTAAGACGCCTACATTAAGATACGTACTATTAATCAAATTGATAATAATTAATGTAAGAAATATGCAGATTAATATTATATACTCACATTTTGCAAATCATTTTATCGTTATGATGTTTAGGAAAAAAAAGTTTTTCTGTCTGAACTTGTTCTATATCGATTTTAACCAGTGTTTGCAATACCGGACCAAACATAGAATCCCGGTGTTTTTTTTAGAACATGCTACCGGCGTTAGAATTTTTAAAAAAGATACAACAGCGTTTTTGTTCACGCAAAAGATGTATTGATTAAAATAATATAAACAATTTTCTTATGTACGAATATAAAATAACGGATCAGATGTGATATTTAGAGTCTTTGAAGTGGGATAAAACTCGAAAAATATACGGAACAAATATAAATATTTTGAACAGTAATGTATAATGCAAGATGTAATTATCTGGGAAAAGGAATTTACCAATTTAAAAAAAAAAATTGTCTAAATGTTCAAACATTGAAAACAAAAAGGCCAAATTTCTATACGACAGACTTTATTCTGAACTTTAATACTGCGTAGACAAAACGAGACAGGCGTCTAATTAAACACATGAATACAGATCACAAAGCCATGAATTTTATCCAAAATATTTGCAATATGCCACTTTTTATACTAAAAAACCACTTGTCAGGAGACTTGAAGGCGAATTATCTTACAAGTTATATTAAAATCTTTTTAATTGAAAAAATATTTATTATTTCTAAATAGTACCGAACATACCGCTTTTTTCCCCTTAGGAAAACCGGTTTCACGAAATCGCAACTTACACGAAATACCGGTATTCGGTATACCGACATTGCAATCACTAATTGTAACTACTTGAACTAAATCTTCGAAACGAAATAATAATAAATAAATAAAAGAAAATCTATTTAATTTCCAGTGTACAAAAATCTTAAAGTTTCCGACTCTTGCCATTTGAGCAGGGAAATGTCCAAAGTTGGGAAGAAGTAAAAAAGGACATCTCTCGGTGTTGGCGATTCTCCCGTTTTTCTTCGCTCCGGAACTTCTGTCAGCATTTCATATGCAAATAGCGAACTCGCATGACGTAATCGATGCAGAAACTCGGATAATTAAACAAGAGGTTAAAAAAAGAATGTCACTCGAAACAAAAAAACTCTCCCGTCTTTTGTCCAATTGTGAACGCAGCTGCAAGAAATGAAGAGTTGCCAAGTAAAAGGAAAACAAACTGTAATGGCTAACTTCTGTTTGATTAAGAAGCGAAAATTAAAGTATTGACGAAGAAATACATTTCCCAAAGAAAAGTTGGATCTTTTGATTTTTTTTCCTTTGTTATGATCTTTCTCTGGACTTATTTGCTTTCTTGTTTTAAAAGGAAATTTAGAAGAAACTTTTCTCTGTCATTACCTTCTTTTCTTAGTAAAAAGTAAGGAGTCAAATTATTATTACAGAGTTATATGAGTTTCTTTTATTTGTCACACCATTAAAACAAGAAAAGTTCATCCCATAAATTAAAATCTTACAAATATCCTTTCATAATTTAATTTTGCCCGTAATGCAAAATACTGCTGTAATATATTAAAATTTAAGGTATTATAAGCAAATAGAAGAAACTGATCCATTTTTAGTTGGAAATCGGTATGCTGTTCTTTGGTTTCGGAGGTGGTTTCTTTTGATGATTTTCACTGTGAAGTATCATCAAGATTTATGCCGGAATTAAAAAAAAAATAATGCAATAAAAAGAAATTTGATTTATTGAAGCTGATGTTTTCAATAAAATATTAGTAGTGGTTGGTTTCTTAATCTCATTGACCTTTACAATTTTGACAGAGCTACTGGGATTTCCTCTTCACTTTGCGAGTGTCAGAGGAATAAGAGATCACGTAAAACCAACCTTCAGGTTTCGTCGAATTGACTTCGATCAACGTCTTTTGAGTTACCTGCTAACGTTCTTTTGGGAAATGCTCGTTGATCAGTTGTACGTAACACGCCGCTACCTTTTAACGGAGATCGGTTTTCAGCTCAGTCACGTGAGCCCGGTCTAATCTTTTCTGTGTGCCATCGACTCCACCCAGTTGAGTTGATCAGTTCTTTAACCACTTAACGGCATTTGCCCGTGTCTGACACGGGCGATCTTGTATCTCGCGTTATTTTATCCCTCTGAGATCCGTTTGCACTTTGTATAATAATTTTTTATATACCTTTTACCCCACCCCACTCTCTAGTCCCCCCCCTACAACTGAAATTGCCAAAACCAATTTATACTATACCTACATATTCATTTACTGTCAAAAAAAAACTCTTATAATTTTTTACCAGTTTCTCTAAAAAAAAAAAAAAAAAAACTCGTGCTTCAAAGGGTTAATGTGGGTCAGGTTAATCTAGCTGAAAATTCAGGTGAGAAAGCTACGTTTTCCCATGTAACTAATGTTTATATTATAAATGACAAATTTATAATTAGCTTGCGTTTTAAATTTTTTTTTTTTTTTTTTGCTGTAAAACGTTTGACATTTAAATTGGCCAAAAATTTGAAATGCATTTTGCAGCCTTCCCCATATTCTTGCATTCAATGTGAAAGCATTAGCATTTTCAAACTCATTGAGGTGGGCCATTATGATTTGATATGTTTTAAAATTTAGATAAATAGTGCTTTTTAGTATGTACCGCGTACGGAAGAAAAAACAGACTGCTTCTTCCATTGTACTAAGTAAGAGACGATTTTCAGAAGCAAAGTGGTTGATAAAAGAAACGATGTGGTCAAGAAATTCGCCGAGTTTTGCATTTGGCGCCTTTATTACCATATAAGTGAAATTAAATGATCTCTAACTAAATTTGCGCAGAACAACATTGTTGAAGAACCATTTGGCTGAAATATGAATCGTTCAACTCGCCAAATGGTCACGTGATTGTCGTCAGAAATGCTTTCATGTTGACCGCCTAAAAGTAATCGTAATTGCCGAGTCTAATTTAATCTTTGTGCTGTTGTACGCATTGCTAGAAAACTTTTTTTTTTTAATTGGGGGAAAAAAGAAAACCACATACACGCACAATATTAATTATTGTTGATATTCAATTTTATTTTTTGGCTTCTGTTTTTAGATATATTTTTCGAGGTATTAAGCCTTCTTTAAGTTTTCTTCTTTAATGCTTTAGGCCATTTAACCCATAAAAGTTTTCTAAAATGCGTGATAAGAAGAGACACTATCATAAAAAAGTCTCAAAAATAATTAGAAAAACAAATCAAAAAATATTTTAACCCTGAACCCGTGAAGACGCGCTATATGAGACCCGAGCTGTTATTCTACAATTAATTATACGTTCAATAAGATTACTCAATTTTCATTGTAACTGCTTTCTAGGTATCTCTCAGCAGTGATATTACGTATTTGATATTTTATTTCTTAGAGGAAAAATGAGTTTTCATAAGAGAGTAAAATGCCTACAAACGGTGTCGTTTTGACGGGTTTAAAGCAGGTCTGTCTGTACGTGCATTTTCTCCAATAACGTTTGAGAGAACAGTCGATTTCAGCAAAACTTTTTTTTTTTGTTCAAAAGATCTCGAAGGCGATATCGTATACCCATTCTTTATTAACTCGAATACTTTTTCGTTCAAGTTTGAGCAGTTCCAAAAACTTAACATTAGCCCCTACGAGAGAAACTCAAAAATCCACAAAACCAATAAGATTAAAATTATTTTTAATACTAAAAAATTGAGAACATTTTAAATTCTTGACATATTTTTGTTAGTGTTTCAAGAAATAGAAAAAAAATGAAGGAAAGTTGTGAGTTCTAAATGAGTTGTACAGAAATTCGAGCGAATATCAATGATTTAAGCACATTTAAAAATCGGTCTTATTTTGCAAATGCCTTTCTCGGCTCTACTTTAAAAAGTCTTCACTGTTTAGAGTATAAATCCATATAGCTGGATACAAAGAATATCGCAAAATTTATGAAGTAAAATATAAAAGTAAAAAATAACAATAATAAAAACAATTTAAGATTCAAAATACTGTTGATCATGAGTTCAAGTGACTTTCATCCGTTCAGTGGGGTCGATAAAATGAGGACCGAGTTTGCTTGGGCCTAAACACTGGGAGTTCCGCGTCAGCCCGACCACTTGACCGGAGCATCTCCTTCTGCACCCAGGGGCCTCAAAAGCTGGGATGGGCACAGTAGGCCATGGCCCCCCAATGGGCTGTTGCGCCACTGAGTTTTTTTTAAATGAGTTCAAATAATTTCTGCTTAGACTGCACAGATATTTGAAAAAATAAAAAAAAAAATGAAAATACAGTGCATAAAATGAAACCAGCCTGCTTTAAATATTTTCTCAACTTTGTATTGAGAAGAATACCGTTTCAGCACAAATAACTTTTGCAAATACAGAACCACTGATGTATTATATAACCGTCGTTTGAAGAAGAATACATCTTCCCCTTTTTTACCATCCGTCACCAACGAAACAGAGGGATGTAGTTTATTTCCATGAAAGTTAAAATTTACAGTGAAACTTCACACATAATGTTGTATAAGATTTAAAATGCTAATAAAAGAATATGAAAGAGTTTCCGTGTCAACGTGAATAATTATGCAGCTTTTTGGTGGAAAAAAAATCTTCTTTTGTCTAGTTGTGAATGACGCGCTATGAAAAGTTGAGAAAGTAAATTGGGATGGGCATGTTCTATTTATTTAATTAAGAAGTGAAACTTAAAACCTTGCCGGAGAAAAGTCTTTGGAAAAGATTGTTTCATTCTTTTTGAACTTGCTCCAGCTCTTGTTTCTATTTTTTTTTTTTATTTTTTCTTTTTCAAAATCTCTTTGTTTCTTTACAACCCGTCGAATTGTTTTTCTAGACTAAAAGTTTTGCTTTATTGTTTTTGAGGTTGAAAAGTAATAGTGAGGCTCTGGTCAAGAAGGAAAAGTAATGAACTTCTTTTTTCATTGCGACCCTGGACCATTTGCTATTTCAATCACCTCTTTACACTTATTAACATAGCTCTCATACTAAATTACAGTATAGTTGCCAGTGGTGCAGTCCCGAAAAAAATTGGGGAGACGCTTATACATATGAAGATAAGTAATTGAAGTCAAAACGTGCGGGACGCTTGTGTTAAAATTTTAAAAATGTCGGGGAACGCTTTTATTAAAATTAAAAGGTAGGGAGACGGCGACCCCCTCGACTGCACCACGAATAGTCCCGTTCCAATGAACTCCAAGGGATAGGGAAATCACTTTATTTTAATGGCGTTTAAAAGGGAACTAACTGATCATTTAATTCGTTATAATGAATATTTTGCTGCATCGGCATTTGATACAACAAGATTTCCCTGTATATATATTCCAATATTTAATTAAATATAATTAGTTTCTATAGTTCATGTTAATGAAACCTACTCATTGAATATTCGGTATTGAAATATTCGGGTTTTTAACGAATACCATGCATTGAAATAAGGGTGACATTTTATAATTCAAGGATAAAGAAATTGCGATTTTTGTCGTACGAACATCTCTTAATAGATTGGGAAAAGTTTGGAGGTATATTGCGCCCCCCCCCCCCGCAAAAAAGGCGAATTTTGTAGTGCTAGCGCTCCAAAGGATGTTAGGGGCAGTACTAGCTTAGTGATCAGGATATCGGCTTTCGAATTGGAGGATCTGGCTTGATACCCGACCCGCTGAATACCCACTATGTACACTTGGGTATATGTGCATGTAAAATTCGTGGACCCGAAGCGGGATAACTTCCTTTTATGTTGGCACCATCTAGTGTCATCTGATTACAATTTTTATGTTGAGTCGTGCTTCCAACCTTGCGGTACTCGATTAAGAAACGGAAGGCGCTCATGTAGCCATAAATTCGAGTTGTCTTCAGCACCTGGGTTCTGTTGCTATGAGCTTCACCAAATAGCGTCAGTAACAACAACAGAGGATAGTGCTAAATTTTGCAATGCTTTGAAGCTAACTTGCCCCATTCATATAAAATACAGTAAAATGAATCACTATTCTTTATAGATAACATATTTGCACCATATTTTGGTGCAACATAACACCAATTTTTGGTTGCAGTACACGTGTCGAAGAATACTAACCACCTCGCTTACATTCATTCAGTATATGAGAAATACTCTTCCATTGATGCAGTATTTTATAACATGTTTGAAAGAAACGACGCTATGTATTTGGGTGGCTTTCTGCAACACTTTTTTCTTTTACAAATGAATAATAATATTACAAGTTTCCTTAGTACATTGTATAATTACTTTTCAGGCCAAAAAATATTTTCAGAAAAAATTTGATACACCCAAAAATTTACCCTTAATATAGCTTGTAATATATTTTTAAAAGTAACAGATCGTTACTTTGTATGGCAGTAGGACATAGCTTTTTAACGGATATAACATTTAAAATTCCTGTTAAAAATCTAGTTGAAATATATTAAATGTGTTGTGTATCTTAAAACAGTATCTCTTAAAACAGCAGTTGCTCTTTCCACCGGTTGATAAAACCATCTTGCCAAAGATAATTTTTCGTAAACCTTTAATTACAAAGGAATATTTCACAGATAAAATCTTTATTTCAAAAGAAATATTCAATAAAACAGTTTGCATTCTAAGGAGTTGCTGAAACGCCAACGCTCTTCATTCAATAATGATATAGTAATTAAAATAGTTTGAAGCCGTAGAAAAATATTT
Organism: Octonoba sinensis; assembly: GCA_038502835.1. NCBI lineage: Eukaryota > Metazoa > Arthropoda > Arachnida > Araneae > Uloboridae > Octonoba > Octonoba sinensis. Next base: position 198,444,060 of record CM076598.1, on the reverse strand, counting down.
AAATCTATTTCTAAAGTAGTTATTCCAAAAAATCTCCTTTTGAAGAAACTTTGAATGCAAGCTTTATTCATTAAAGAAAAAATAATAAAATTGCTTAGTAGAATTACTTTGAAAGCTACCTTTGTTTTTTTTTTCTGATTTTTGAAAATATAAAGGGTAGACCCCGCCACTCTTTCACGCATTTTAACTTCTTTTTTTTTTTTCAACCTATATAAAACTTTTTTTGAAAGTAACTACATTTTAAACGCACAAAGGAATATCCTCACATGGCTTCTATTTCTCTCTACTTCTAAAATCAATAGTGTCTTTTAGCCACAGGAGTCTAAAGAATTTACTTTCCAGGCATGAAACAGGTACTGCTTGTCTGCCCGCGACCTTTACCTGACGCCGATCTGTCAAATGTGGTAAATGGAACGAACAAAATGTTGGGGGGGAGAAGTTTTCTTTGCTCCCTTCCACCGGATCACTGACCTATAGTAGTGTCCCTTTAGTGACATCAGATTATACATTTCCGGATAGGGTGTGGGATGGGACACCGTTTCTGGACCTAATGAGTTGGGAAAAAAATAGATTTGAAAATACACTTGAAAAACTAGCCTCCAGCACGCAAAATTCAAATACGTAATTGTCACTGGTGTAGATAAGAGGGTAGTTTTGGGGATAAGCCCCCCTGAAATGGTAAAGATTGTCTAGAATTTGACAAACGTTTCTTGGAAAACAATGAAATATGCTGACTTCTCCCGAAGAAACCCCCCTAAAATCCGGGTCTAGCTACGCCACAGGTAATAGTTATAACCATAGACATGAAAGAACTAGACACTGCACCTAGGCGGAGTCTACATTACATAGGTAACGATCAGGTTGAGCTCATTTTCAGGTTGAGCGGAAATATTTTTGTTGGGGCGCCAAACATCTGTCATTAAATATCAATAACTGTTAATGGGAAAACGTATTAATTTTCCTTAGATTTGCACGGATTTGAACGATGTTTAAACCAATTTTGCGTACGAACGTGTCACACACAAGTGAAGCTCTGATACCCCATTCTGTATACTAAGTTATGCATTCGGTAATGGGAATGTTGCTTGAAAAATGTTATAGAGAAATCGCATCTTCAAAATAAAGTATGTTTTCAAACTTTTTCCCTGTTAACGTACCTGTTCTTAAATTGAAACGCACGCAATCCATCAACTCGTTAACTACAGACAAGAAAAGTTCGCTTTCGTTCGAGCAGCTCGAAAGATGCTCGGTAAAAATGACAAAAATCTGACTAGGAGTTGTGAAGGAAAGTGTCATTTTTAGTGGAAGTTGGGGGAAATAAATCGCAATTCTAAATTGGATTTTAAAACTGAAGCCTTTACAAGTTCCAACCGACGCTTCCCAGCTATTGTGATAGAATCACTTTCCTTAAAAAAAACTTTTATATTGTTGTAGGGGAGAATCGGACAAAACAGGTATTTAGGTTTTATATGGCTTTTATACTTGGCGGAAATTTGTAGAATTACTTACAGGCTAGCACCATAACAGTGTCCAGTGAGGTGAAGTCGTGTAATCCACCTGTTTTGAAGTACTACAGTAAAAGGGAAAGAATTCGGCGTCGATAATATTACGCTCCCAATTCTAAGGAATTAGTTTAGGTGAGTACAACATCTGTTAGCCCACTATTTACTTGTTATAACGTTTTAAATTAGTATCTATTAGTTGTTTGAACAACGCTAGAGTAAAATTTAATTCAAAATGGCGTGGTCGGACAAAACTGGGAAGCTACCGGTTTTGGACAACTCATTTACTGGCTTGTTGAAATGTAATTGACTGTATCATTATATTTATGTACAATATTCATAAGTTTCATAATAAAAATTATATTTTCATTATTAAACTTTCATTTGTGATTTTTCTGCCTAAAATGTTTAAAAACTCTTGGGGTATAACTTAAATCAATTTTGTTGTAGGCTTGATATAGTTTCAAATTCAATAAGTTTTACACGTTATGTTCCCGGTTTTGTCCATCCTGGTCGGACAAAACCGGGAGATAGCACTTTTAATAGATATGTTTTTATGATAATTGCAATTGGTCCTCCACTGATTAATTTCCTTTTTTCTTCACAAAGGATTAGTTTATCAGTTTAACACAAATTTTTATTGTTTCATTCCCATAGTAAATAAATATTTAAAAAAAAACCCATTAAGCTCCCGGTTTTATCCGACTTTCCTCAAATACGTGTAAAAATTAGGATTTTAGAATATATTTTAAAGCCCTTTGTTTCTTCGCAATTATTCTCGAGTTTTCAATAATTTAAGATTTTTGGGGTTCTGACATTCCTTTGATTCTATCATTCATATCATTGTTTATGTATTATAAGCATCGTTCTTAAAGTTCATGTATGCCTCTTTTCTTTGTTATTATGCGATGGAAGTATGTAGGTATCTGAATGGCGACTTTTTGAATTTATAGTTTCATAACTTCTATTAGCGTATCAGTGGTCTATCCATTTACATTTTTGATTGTAAAATTGTTATTTTCACTTTTAATTTCTTTTTTTTATTGTGTTTGTTTCATATTTATGTTTAGTCATCTGTTTTTTATGCATTATATTTCAGATTTGGAACTCAAATGGGTCACTTGAAATGATGAAATGGTCATTCAGTGACCCCAATCATAGGTTGCCGATGGGGGCATTTTGCTCAGAGAGTATTTTTGAATGAAGTCGAAATGAGTTATTAATTATTTTACGTTATTTTCTTTGATGTAACATTTGCTTGTTCCGATAATAGCATGACTAAATCTGGCCGTTAGATCTATTTATATAAAAGAGTTCGTTTGTGTGTTTGTATGTTCCTATACACACTCTCAGAAATGGAGCTCTCACTTTTGACGATTCTTCAATCGTCAAAAAAATTTCGTCATCTTCAAAGATTCTTTTCTCGCGCTATCAGGTGCCTTAAAAAAAGCCCCTACACAAATTTCGCCAATTTGACGAAAGGTTTTCTCGGAGCATTTTTCACGAGGCCATTTCGTCAAATACGACGAAAGTTTCGTGAGATTGGAGCATGCGTTTCTGAGAGTGCAAATCCACAATAATTGACATATTGGAACGGAATTTGGGGCACTAAGCTCTAACATACCCTGAGACAACTAACGCACGTAGTCTCATTCAAAAAGTCGAATAAGTTTTGATTTTATTTCAGGTTTACGAGAAATAAGCGCTCTGTAAAGATGCATTTGTTATTTCTGAAAGAGGAACAGGCGAGTACCCGGCTGGTCCAATGTTTAACGCTCAGGCTCGTAAGTATAATTGGTCTTTTGTTCGAATCCTTCCGTACGCTTGAGTACTTTCGCTCTGGACTCGAATTTCGTTTGATGCCTTTGATTTTTGGTAAAACTAATTTGAAAAGATGTTATACGTAATATTAGTTGCTATTACTTTTTAGTAAAATTTATATTTTATTTTTTATTTTGATAATCTTTCTTCATTCAGTAAGTAAAATTAAAATATAATAGTGGTAAAATAATATTACTATAACGGGCGACGCCGGGTCGTCTTGCTAGTACAGTAAAACCTGTAAAGTTGACGAACTTTGTAAGTTGTCCACCTGTCTAAGTTGACCACTTTTGTCAGGAACGGAATTTGCCCTATATTATATAAAATGGGAACATTTGTAACTTGACCACCTGTCTATATTAAACCACTTATATACGCCAAATTTGGGTGGGAGTGCTATAAAAAAACCCTTGTAAATGACCGCCTAATTATTACTATATTTATTGGTTCATCTACTTTTGCTAAGGTAAAAGAAACTTAACTTCTTCAGGCTATTTATTATACTAAAATGTTAAACCAGTATTTGTCAGGATGGATGAAACATCAATAAAAAATTGGCCTATACCTCATTGTAAGTTAATCAAATGGTGTGTATACCTATGAATACTCTTTCATTCTTTTAATAAGTTTCTTCTTTTTTATTCTAATTGATATAGCCATTTTGAAAATTCATGTATTTTTAGGAACTGGTTGCCATCAAATAAGTAACTTACTTAATTGATAAGATATTTATCATTATTTTGACTAAGTGCTTTAATTTAACGTTGTAGGATGCATTGTAAGTAATTCAGGTTGAATTTATGTAATGATATTTTAGCTAATTGAAAAAAGCTAACTACTTACTAATTTTAAAGTAAAGTTAAAAATGAAGTTATATTTTTAGTAGTTACAAATAAATAAACGCATATTGTAAGAAATGGAGAAAAAAAATCTCCATCCTCTATAAGTTGACCACTAAAGTGCTGCACCGCAAGTGTTCAACTTACACAGGCTTCACTGTATATGAATAAAAAAGTGAATCTGAAAAACTCTGGATAATATTTAGTGTCTTTTAAAAGAACAAGTTTTATTTTTGTGAATGGTTGTCAAATGGGGCTCTTGACTCTATCCCTTCTTAACAAGATTTTCGGAAAGTAATATGCAAGACAGAAAATATATTCGCAAATGCTTTACGATTGTTTTGTTGTTTCGGACTAGGAAATCTCACGAAACTTGAGACAGGAAAAGATCAGAGAATAAAGCCCTGAGAAAATGTTGGGTTTGTAGCAACTGTCAAAAATAACGGGAAGTAGATATAACAAGCTCTTCTGTTTCCGATGCTTCCTAAAGATTGTCAAACTCATCAAATTCAAGTCCAGGACTTTTATTTTCAAATCGTTTCCACATTTAAAGGATAAAATTCCAAAATAAATGGTAAGCGTTAAATTTTTGCTTCTTCAAAAATATCGTTTGCTATATGTATTTGTGTCCTTCAGCATAAAGAAATGGGTTGATACGTTTTGTCATTTCCTTAACTATTATTTGTGCTGTATTAACTATTGTAAAATATATTTTTGTATTAACAATAAAAATAGTGAACAATCAAACCCTCAAAAATATATTTAAACAATATGTTAAGACGGACGTAAAATTTTTAACCTCCCCTGCCTTTTTTAAAAAAACTTCTGCTTTAAAAATCTTAACCAGAATATCAGATACCCTTTTCTCTCCTTGGTGTGAGTATTTTGCTCACACCAAGGCGTGAGTAGTGAAGGGTAAAAATGCTTTCAGTTTTTGCGTAAAATATTTGTAAACACTTAAAACTGCCAAAAATCGACTGCAGTATATTTTTCATTAGTTTAAAACATTTACCATTTTGTTAGCTTTAAAATGATACCAAAACCCTGCTAAATGGATTGCTTTCAAGCTGCGTGGGATATCATAAAGTGTATTATGCAACTTTTACTGTCGGCGAAACCCGAAATAATGTGTCCTTTGTAAATGTGTGCCCGGTTCAAGATAACCGATACATTCAGTGTTAGGAGAATAAATAGCAATCAAGATTTAAATTTTTAACTACGACACCGGAAGGACGAGAAAGGACCTGTTTCAGCATCATTTAACTCTAAGTCCATAACAAATGCAAAGTTTTCCTCCATGCGATTTTCTCTAAAATGGTTGCGGCCTGTTAAAACGTAAAAGGTGTGTCCTTTATTTCAAAAATGAAGAAAATACCTCTCTCTGTGTAAATACCTGGCATTACTTGCAAAAGTTTTCATTAAATAATTCCATTCACAAATATAAATACAGCTTCCCCGCAATTCTAACACGCTTTCCTGTGCTTCGTAAGCTCGTACCATGATACCGGCGATTCCCTTGCTCAGAAATACATGAAAAGCAAATTGTTGTCTCATTTTCTTTCGAGATGTCATTACAGATACATAAACATTTCATCCTTTGGAATAATTTCCTAGTTAACTCTCCAAATGTTTCGAGGCAATTTCACAATGTGTTAATTAACGCTTTCGATAAATTTTGAAAGTGGTTTAAGCGGCAGAACTTTGCGACTTGCCGCTTAAATGATATGTGAAAATGGGGCTTGCTTTAAGTCTTTACTGTTTAACTGATAGCTGAACTTAAATATAGATTTACCAAAGAAAAATGATTTATCATTAAACGTGTCGTAATAATTTTTGGACTGTGATTTATTTTCATGAAGTGTGTGGTGCAGTTTTTTTAATTTTATTCTTTATTATAGTTTCTTAATGTAATGACTTCATTTAAGTTGATTTTTTGTGGTTTTAATGTATTAGAAGTAACATTTTGAGATTATTAGTCATACAACAAAATTCTGTTTTCATTTTCGAGTTTAAAAGCTTTACGCGTCGCTGCGGGGCACCTTAGGATGTGTTGATAGTTACTGTTCCGCCGAAGACTATTGATAACAAAAATATGATTATAAAGCGAAAATAAAACATGGTCGGGTAAGGCGTAGTCGGTTTCTGTAACATTGCTTCACACAACGAGCTAGCACGTGATTGACCCTTGAGTGTTGACGCTACATCACGCCCTGTAGCCGGATCGACAGTAAACCCTTTATCTACTGACGGTACGAAAAGTACCATTCCAACCAGAAATCATTTCTACAAATATTCTGATGCTACTTCGCAGGAACACTCTTTAAATTCCACTTTTTCAGGATACATATCAGCAAGGGTTCTATAAAAAGCATTTTAGCGAAGAAAGGAAGATAGTAAACCGATGCGGTGTTTTGAACTGCCAATGAAGTCACTGATTTTTTTTAATGTGTTAGTTCAAAACTTAGAAAACTATTTTGACGAAATATTTTGATTAAAAAGTGTATGTAATTAATGTCACAGTTAAAATACTCTGGGGCACTTATCAGCTGTAAAGAAATAAATTCTTATAGACTGAGCACTTTATTCATGTAAACCCCTTAATTTTCAGTGTAAATGCCCAAACAAACTCTTTATCTAAAAAATTGCTGCAGCTCGAAATGCAGTAGATAAAGGGTTAAAGTGTTAATAGGGTCCGTTTACGAAAACCGCGACTATCTGTCGAGAACGATTTTATTCGGCAAAGAAGGTGAGCCGTTGAGACGGACCCTTTCCAAAGTTATATTTTCTCACCACATTCGTTTTCCCCCCGTCGTTTTCTCCCCAGTGTTGATTTTCTCTTTTTTTAATTTCTATTCTTAGGACAAAAAGGAAACGAAAAGAACGCAGGTGCTGGTTTATTATTCCTCATTCCTTCCATTAGTATAAAAGTGTCCTCATCTTTATTTCCTCCTCTCCCCCCCCCCCCCATTTCGATGAAATCGAAGCAGACCTGACGCATGCGAGAAATTGAATAAGGTGTCGGCTAAGAAAATCAGATAGTATTTAAAATAGGACTTCTAGGTACTTTTCTAGGGTCTTTACCCATTAAAAACGCTATGTAAACATACGTAACATAAACTCTTTTGTTATTGTTTTATTTAGTGAATTTCGTCAGTAAATCCAGGAAAGTAAATAATTTTAAAACGTTTCGAAAATATTTAGCTAGCCATAGTTACAATTCATGCGTCAACCAAACAAGCTGTGGAGAGTGAACACAGTACACATAATAATAATTTAACTTTGTGCAAAGTGATAGAAATATAATTTCACGTTAAATTAAAGCACAAATGAGCATTAAAACGCAGACATATGTTTCGGGATTGCTTGGAATCCCTTTTTCAATGCGACAGGGAGCTTCTAGATGCAAAACATCCAAATGAAGCAGACAAAACAACAAAAACAAAGCTTATATAGCCTAAGAATTAACTGTAAACCAATGAGAATAAAGGCAGTGTGAAGTGGAAGTAGAAGTAGTAGGAAAGGCACCAATAAGAGAGCAACAAACGAATGCAGTTGGAAGTACAGGAAGTAAAAAGGAATATCAATAAAAACAAAGCAAAAAAGACAACAGCATGCATAAAAATGTGAAAATACATGAAAATTGCAAAATAATAAAATAAAATACAAAGAATAAAATGGAAATAAAATAAGTACAGAAAATACCAAAACAAAAAGCAAAACAAAGTACACATGTAAAAGAGGGGGAGGGGGGGGGGAGAGAAAATCTTTATATAAACTTTCCTTGATATAAACTTTCCAAGTATTTAGTTTCTGTGTTTTCTCCACTTAGGAGTCGGAATGTTTTCACTGTTAAAAATTCCACTGATTTTGTTAAGAAACTTCATAACTTCGTTCCGAATAATTCGGTTATGGCCTCTTTTGATGTTAATTCTTTGTTTACTAATGTTCCTGCTGATGGCGCTTTGACTTGCCTCAGGAAAAGGCTTTCTGAATTCCATTTTACTTCTGTGGAAATTGAGGAATTAGTTTTTCTTACTCGTGTGTGCTTGCAACAGAGCACTTTTGTATTTAATGGTGAATTCTATGCTATGGTAGATGGCCTAGCCATGGGAAGTCCTCTTAGTCCTATTTTAAGTGATTTCTATATGCATTATTTTGAGGAAAAACTATTCCAGAAATTGCAATTTCAATTTTATGTTCGTTATGTGGATGATTGTTTTGTCCTAATGGACAGTAACTTGTTAGGTATTGATGATGCTCTTTCGATTATGAACTCGATTGATCCTATTATCCAGTTTTCTTGTGAGAAAGAACTTAATAGTAGCCTCACGTTTCTTGATGTTTTGATTTCTAGGAGTGAGTATGGTTTCACTACTTCTGTCTATCGTAAACCTTTCGCTGTTTCTTTACCTCCTCACAGACGGTCGTCTCATCCTCCCAACCAAAAATATTCGGCTTTTAATGCTCTTGTCCATCGTGCTATTAATATTTGCTCTTCTCCTGAGCTTCTCAAGATTGAACTCAACTATCTGAAATCTGTAGCTGTTGATAGAGGATTTTCTCACTCTTTAATTGATTCTATTCATAACAAACTTTCTAAAAAAACTTCTGGTCCCAATCATGTGGTTTCTAGAAAGAATTTGGTTGTGTTACCATTCTTTCATTCTGTCAGTTTTCGTATTGCTAAAATCCTAAAAAGGTTTCAATTTCAAGTTGTTTTTGCTCCTAGCAACAAACTTTCCTTCTCTTTTCTTAAAGATCCTGTCGATCAACTTAACACTTGGGGTATTTACCAAATTAGTTGCCGTTGCGGCCTTTCTTACATTGGACAGACAAAACGTGCTCTGAAAATTCGGTTAAATGAGCATAAAGGCTATGTACGAAAGCAAGAGCTAAATAAGTCTAGCATTGCTCAACATTGTTGGAATTCCAACCACTCTTTTGATTTCAATTCTGGGAAAATTATTCAAAAATGTTCTTCCCCATTAGAGCTTGACTTTTGGGAAGCTTATCATATTAACAGGAATAGTTCTAATTTGGTTAATGATTCTTCCTCAACTCCTTATTTTTCACAGGTCTGGCATAAGTTCCTTTAATTTGTTGTTCTTTCTTGGTTTTCTCGTTAGTTATCCTTTTTTGTGTCAATTTTTTTCTCTATTCCCCCCCCCCCATCCCCCTCTTTTACATGTGTACTCTGTTTTGCTTTTTGTTTTGGTATTTTCTGTACTTATTTTATTTCCATTTTATTCTTTGTATTTTATTTTATTATTTTGCAATTTTCATGTATTTTCACATTTTTATGCATGCTGTTGTCTTTTTTGCTTTGTTTTTATTGATATTCCTTTTTACTTCCTGTACTTCCAACTGCATTCGTTTGTTGCTCTCTTATTGGTGTCTTTCCTACTACTTCTACTTCCACTTCACACTGCATTTATTCTCATTGGTTTACAGTTAATTCTTAGACTATATAAGCTTTGTTTTTGTTGTTTTGTCTGCTTCATTTGGATGTTTTGCATCTAGAAGCTCCCTGTCGCATTGAAAAAGGGATTCCAAGCAATCCCGAAACATATGTCTGCGTTTTAATGCTCATTTGTGCTTTAATTTAACGTGAAATTATATTTCTAACAGTACACATAATTAAAAAAAAACTTATAGAATCAAGAAAAACACGTAAAAATAAGGACCTATTTTACAGGACAAAATTCAAGTTGTTTTTATTATCAAGTTAAGCACTGAAAATAATATACGCCGAACATGAAACTTAATGAACTGTTCTGCCCGACCAAAAACTTTTAAGGCCATCTCTATTTTTGTCCCAGGAAGTACAAGAGATTAATAAAGAATCAGAATAAAGTAATGTGATAAAATGGTATAGTTTAATACACGGTGAAGATAATAAAAAATGAAATGTTTGAACTTTTGTTTAAAATTTTCAGACCTAAGATTATGAAGACCACCAGTGGTAGAGCAAAATAAAAAATCTTATCTTGATCCTTGTAATCATTATTTATCTTTTAAACTCTATATGCCGTTGGTGGCTGATAACGCGTGCATATTCATAGAAAAATATTGAAATTTATTGGGAAGCTGTTCGATCTTTTCTTCTTTATAGCCTGTGTGCCTTTCCCTTTGGGGGGGGGGGGGATGCTTTAAGAATATTAAATGGAGTTGCAAAGAAATATACTGTGCGTTAAGAGTCCTACTTCTATTTCACGCGAGTTAATGGAATTTATAAAATACTGATCTGAATTTTACAAGATGTTTCACACAAAAACGTTGCTTTTCATTGATGTAGAAGATACCATTCCCACGAAACCGACACGTAGCTTTCAATTTCTATTTTCTCAAACTTTTACTTGATACGTTGCCACGATCTTTCATAGAAATGAACTATTTGGAGAAGGGGGATTGTTAAGTGCACTATTTAAGGAATTTCTGTACTTAAGATGTATGTACACTAAATACTTGAAATTGCCAAAAATCGAATAAATGATCGACTTTCTTTTAATTAGCTTAAAACATTTTTTATTGCTTTAGCTTTGAAACGGTAACAAAAAATGTGTTGATAATCTGGATAGTTTTTTACTTTTGTAAAGCGTAACTTGTTCCATCCGGATTTTTTAGCATTCTTTCTAAGAAAGAATATTCGTTAAAAAAAATCCTAGAATGAAGAAGTAAAAGTCAAAACATAGATCATAGTAGTGTTGTTACTATCGAACCCTAGTTAGGCAATAAAATCTTAGAATCTAAGTTAACTGATTAACAAACGGATTAATTTTTTCTTTTAAACTCTTCACTCCAAGTGTACCCAATTGGGTACATTTTAAAATACTGTTTATTAACTACTGTTTGTGCAATTTGAAAGCTAAAGCACCCCATTGTTTTGAAATGAATCAACATATAGTTTACTTCGTTTTAAACATGGAAAGCATGAAAATTGGGCATAAATGATTATTTAAAGTAATTATTAATAAAAATTAAAAAAAATTTTTTTTTAGTTATTTTGTTTTGTAATCATTTTTTAATCAGAGAATCTACAAATTGCGTCAAAATTGTTTGTGCTTAGTGACAAATGGGAGTGACAAATTTCAAAGGTTGGATTCAGAATTTCATAGCAACAAATGACCGCAAACATCATCGTACTCCGTTAAGTGGTGTTGGAGAAGGAAATATATCGAGAAAAAATGATCTCGCTCTCCGGATTTTAGCCGACTTTATTTCTTTCTTAGGGCAGCAGTGAAGCAGTAGTGGATGAAACACCATGCTCGCATTGATGCTATTCTGAACCTTTCTCTCATCATAATCTACTTCAGATTCAAGTTTTATCCACCGAAATATTTGACTGCTAATGTATATTTAGTTGCATTCAAATATCTCGGTCGTTATTAATCTTATTAAAAGAAAAATACATTAATAAAACACTGCTCATCTTATTATTTTAGACACTCATATGTGACTTTTGAATGTAATATCATCCCTATGGAATGCATAGTTCGTAGAATGTAAAGCTTTTTTTTTTGCACCTTTTGCATTTTGTGCTGAAGTGGGAACGACATTTCGAAGGAATGCGTAATAAGAATCTTTTAACCTCTTAACGCATTTGCTCGTGTCTGACACGGGCGAAAGTTACCGGAAAATTTGCACATGCCCGTATCTCGCGTTATTTTATTTCTAATGCCCGTCTGAGATCCCCTTTTCACTTTGTTTGTATAATAATTTTTTATATAGCTTTTACCCTTCCCCCGCTCGCTAGTCACCCCTACAACTGAAATCGCCGAAAACAATGTATACCATACCTATATATTCATTTTCTGTCAAAAAAAAAAAAAAAAAAATCGGTCATTTTTTACCAGTTTTTCCGAAAACAAATCGTGCTTCAAGGGACTAATAAACGTGTCTTTTCTTGATAGTATATATTTTATAGTGCCACTTGAAACAAAGATTGAATATTTTGATTGAATTATTATTGTTGTATTTCTCGGTTTAATTAAAAACTTAATTTTGTTTTAATTGCTTAATTTTAGTATTTAATAAGTTGTGACATAAAACGGTTCTGTCTATAAATGTAGAAAACAAACTTTTCGTAATTAGGATATTAAAATAAATTGCTTTAGTATCACGTGTGAAGAACTAGTATACACGCATTTCATGCAACTCGGAAAGTGATAGTTTTTGAATTAATTTTATAGGGATGATCGTAATTGAACGGTAACATTAACTCTAAAAATCCTCATTTTCGAGTATGACAACTGATCGATACAACAACCTCTTTTACTGTTCAAGATATCTTCATTACAAATCATTATTTAAAATCAGAATTTCCATTCAGTCGATAAACCTAAGCAAAGCGCACCGATTTCATGGTATCCTCAGATAGGTAACTTCTAAGTATACTTCGCTTACTCTTCGAAACATCGCATAAGCTTTTCATAATCAAGATTGAAATCCCTTTTCTAATGCCAATTTTCGATTACTTCTGCCATTAAAATAAGCGGAGCAGAAATTATATTAACAAAATAATGACTCGGCTTGGATGTTAAATAGAAATAACGGGAGGTGATGTTTATTTGCCACAACTTACTTAGAACAATGAGGTTTGCTAAAGACATTATGGTTAATTGAATGGCTACATTATTAACACTTCAACATAAAATACACAATGTACGTATACATATATGTGATACAAAATTGAATTTAATTCTGGAAGAATCTAAATTAATCTGTCGTTTTCTTCTTCGATTTAATTATATGCTAATAAAGAGCATATGCCAAAATAATTTACCAGTACGCGTATACTAAGATGCTCTTGATATCCAGATTGGTAATCTGAGACTCCATGCTTTTGCAAAAGCGAATTTTGTTCTTGCATAGGGGGCTTTTGTGTGGTGGTTTTGTTGCTATGAAGATGTAGGGTGTGTTCACACCAAAGGCGACAAAGACAAAACAACTTGTCTTTTCTCATCTGCGCAAGCGCAGAGCACATTTTTGAACGCAAAAATAGGATCTGAGCCTGCATAGGTGAGAGAAGACTTGTCTTTGTCGCCTTCGGGCGGGAAAGCACCCGTAGAATATCAGAGGGCCGACAATAGCGACGGTTTTTCTCACACCGCAAATGTGGCTGTAAATGTCGCCCAGCTTGGCGTGCCTTGATTGCGTCCATCTCAACGAAAGTTGAAGCCGCAATAGATGTTCTGAAAAAAAAAAAAAGCATTCGCTTGCATATCTAGCTCGCTTCAAGCGTTTCACTTCTCTCGTCAGTAAAGGCAGGAGTGATAGGCATATAAATTATAAGAAGTATTATAATATAAATTATCTGATTCAACAATCAAACTTGAGAATGATCGCTCGATATAAATAAGGTGTTTCCAGTACAAAGAATAGAAAATTAAAAATTGAATTATGAATGGAAATACTTTTTAAGAAATAGAAATAAATTTGTTAACGTCGGAAGTTACGATACTAAATACAAATATTATGTTACTTTTCTGCGTTAATCATTAAACAAATTTTTAAGTAGTTTGTTTTTGCTTGATGTCAGTATCGTATCGTTCCGCAAAATTCAACCGTAACTGGTCTTCGTTAAGTGAAATTTTAAAATCGCCAAAACACTTTAAAATTCGAAAGGCTTAAGAAACGATCGCTAGGTATAAACATGAGAATGATCGCTCGGTATAAACACATTAAGATGTTCCCACTCAAACGAATCGGAAATTAAAAATTGAGTTTTCAATGGAAATATAACGTATCGTACCGCAAAATTTAATCGTCACTGGTCCACGTTAAGTGAAATGCATATATATATATAGATTATGATGTTAGTATTAAATAGCATTGCAGAAGCACATATCCGGTTTAACTATGTCTATACAGTAAGAAGTAAAACGTTTAAAGGTTTGAATCTATTTTCATCTAAAATCTTTAAATTTGCATTTGAATTCCTATCAAAGCGTCTAATGCGTTTTCACACATGTTTCGAGTTAAAACGGGTATACGTGATGGTCTGTTCATTTCTGTAATTGTGAAGAAAAGTACGTGATTTAAGTAAGTGTAAAAGTCTAGGAAAAGAAACTACCGAACTCTGCCTAGAAGGTGGAATATGACCGACATAGTTTCTTTAAAAGCTTTCAGCCTTACATGCAATGTAAAAAATGTTTTTAGCCTACTTTCTCGTAAAAGTAAGGAAAAAAAGTATGAATGAAGGCTTACTGTATCTTGAAAATATCGTTAAAATTAAAAACAGTCAAAAATAAGTTAAGTAATTAAATAAAGATTGAAAAATAATAAAAATAAAAAGTAGGGTTTTGATATGAGGATTATGTGGATCTGTCTGTCTACCCTCTCCCCTAATAACTTTTAAAGGAAATGTCCGATTCAAAAGTTCCTTTTTTTTTGCATTCGAAAGATGTCAGCAAGGAACTTTATTTTTTGATTTGAACAATTTTTCGTTAAATCCTGTATAAATCCTGATCTAACAGACGGATTTTTTTTGGAACAAATTTTACGGAAGGAGCATATCACGTAGAACATGTACAGGTAAGAAGTTCAACCAGAACTAAATGAGCCCATCTTCCCATGAAATTTTTTGATCGGGATTTTTACGAATATTTTTGAATGAATGAATGATTAAATGAAAGAATGTAAGAATTAATGAATGAATGAATGAATGAAAGAATGAGTGCATCAATAGGTATTAAACGTTGGAAAAGGTATATTTGAACTAATAAAAACTAATGCTAAATGGAAATAGAGATAGCTAGATTATAAATTTGATGTTGGGGGTATATAAGGGAAAGTAGGCTCGTATAGTTCTAGACGGACCTTTTTGTCTATATCTGGATTTGTTTATCCCCAATAAGCTCAAAAACCAACTTGAAGTTCAAAAGACAGCTAAAATTGTTTTTTCATTCTAATTACTGGATGCAAATTAGAATGTATAAGATATTTAACTGTGTTATTTTAAAGTAAATTTAGTCATTAATCTTTTTGTGCTTTTGAATAAAAGATGTGTAGAAATGATTTTAATGGGTGGTATATGCATATATTTATGTTACTTGCTAACAGCCTGGTGAATGTAAAGAGTTAACGTTTCCAATAATTTCCTTGTGTAACTATATACTATGCTTATTAGATTTAAAGTACAATGCATTGCATTTATTTTCTACATATTTAGCATAAGTATACATTTTTTTAATGTAAAGTTTTTTTCCACTTCAGAAAATATTATATCTATTGCATTTTCCGCAGAATCTCAATCTTAAGTTATGTTTATTGGTGTACTAAGCGATCTGATTTAAAATTAAAAAAAAACAATCATGAATTTTTTTCATACTCTAACATTTAATCAAAATTAAATGCCATGTCAAAGAAAATTTCATGAAACTTTCAAAAGCTAATGAGCTTGTCATGTAATCGATTTTTATACCTGGTGCGACGTACAAGCACGCATGACGTTTTAAATAATGCAGCTGGGCCGATGAATCTTTTTTGTAGTGTGTTCGAAATAGTTTAAAATTTTACAAAAAGAAGTAGAACTTCCAATAATTCTAGTTACAGAATACAATTCGTATTTTAAAAATTCTCTAATCTTAAAACAAGCCTTCGTAAAATGCGCCTTCTAGTAAATATTTAATAAACAGTGTCTGTAAAAAATTCAATGCTTTCCAAAATCTTCTTAGTAGTTTCTTTTCGTGAAAGGCGTCATTGCTCTTTGATAAAATATTTTTCGGAAAAAAATAGAACCGACTTCAAATTATAAATTTCGCTAAAAAGTGAAAAATAAATTCCCTAAACAACATCGATCGAAAAATTATGATGGATTTTCATGCATGATTACTTTTCTAACCATGATTCAATTACAAATGGCCTAGAGTTTGCAACAGTTTCAATGTAAAATAACACTTGGTGTAATGATAATTAGATTGTCATCAAAAATTATGTCTGAAAGTCGTATCGATGTTGTTTAAAGAATTAATGTCTTTTTCACTTTTTAACGCAATTTATAATAAAGTCGGTTCTATTTTTTTCAAAAATTATTTTATTTTACTATTTTTATTGTAAATTCATTTTTGTATCAGTAGTCTATTTAAAAAAATCCATTTCAAAGGAGAAACCTTCTTTGAGGAAATGGCACTAAAAACTAACCGCTTGTATGGTAAATTCCGTTTTGAAATCGATTTTAAATGGTCACTAGAACAAACAAACTGATTGTATTAATTTTTCTTCAGAGAAGCCTTCAGGCAAACCCTTGTTATAATTGCCTTTAATATTACAGCTTAATGGTAACAAACTTTTTTTCAACGCTGAGTTTCATGTTCATTAATAATCTTCCCAACAAAGAAAAATCAAGCCAAGCCTTTCCAATGAAAATAAAAAAATACTTATTTTTTACCCATAACGCTTTTTCTAAAAACAGATGTAGTCAAATGGATGTGCGACATTTGAGTTAGAAGACCCTCTATGGATTAAAGAAAAAAATCATCAAAATCGGTTTATTTAGTAACAAGTTATGGATGAAAAAACAAAAAAAAATGACCACATTTCTGCCCATAACTTTTTTCTTTTTTCTCATTATGGTCAAACAAAGGTCTATGGGAAACCACCCTCGACCGATTAAAAAAATAATGAAAATCGGTTCATCCGGTGAAAAGTTATGATTGGACAAAAAAAAAGACAAACATACACACAGTATGAATATATAAACTCCTCCCTTTGTGAAGTCGGTTAAAAGTAAAACACACTCCTACGGATCACGTGAAATCAAAGTAATCAGATTATTGTACTGCATTCTTTAACAACACTTTTAACATCCTTTTTTTTATAATGTTATATGCGCATGTTTGTAGTTAGCTTTTGAGCGACATCCATTATTCAAGGATCAAGAAAGACTAAAAGAAGCATTGCCACATTTTTCAGGAAATATCATTTTACTTTCACCTAAAGCCAACTATTTTTAATATTTTGCTGCTGTTTTTCTTATTAATGCCTTCATCTTTCTCTCCTGCCGACTTCTTACCTGAAGTAAAATAATTTATCATTGTACTAAGAATGCGCACTACACATTGCCATTCCTTTACGGAACATATGGCCTTTTGATGTTTCACTAAAAGGTTTACGCCATATATTATGATAAAAACTGCTTATGTGCCTACACAATGCGGCGAAAATTAGAGATTCTTTAAAACTTCTTTTCCCTCCAAGTATCTAGGAGCTGTATATTAAAGAAATAGACGGCTGTTTTAATGTATGTGCAGCTCTACAAGCGGGAAATATATTTCTTGTATAAATCATTTTTTTGGACATTAAGTGCGAAATTAAATTTTATTAACACCATATTTATGAAGAATACTTTAGAAAGGAATGCTAAGCTTACGTTTATTGTTCGTAGAACTTATATACCTTCCCAATGTTTTCAATTATCTTCTATCTATCTTACATACAATAAAATAAGGAATTTGTGTGCGCGCGCGCGAAAATATGCGAAAAAACACGCTTCCCGAAAAAAAGCTAAGGCCTCGAAAGATGGAATTTGGTTTACAGGTGTAGTTTTTGCTGTAGTTGTGCACCTCAGAGCCCAAATTTTGATAAATTAATTTAAAAAAAAAGCTATTAATTGTCTTATGCAATTTTTAGCAAAAAAAAAAAGTGTTGCCATCTATTGGATTATTTTGTAACTCTGAAACATGTTATTGTTGTCCTTTGCTACAATGCGTTAAAGTTAAACAATGTTTTCAGGAATTGCGTTAGCAACCACCGAATTCGTTTTGTGCGCCTGAGGCACCAATTTGAAATTGTTAGCGCTGAAGACTAGTTTCATAATAAAATTAGATTTCTTGAAAACCGTAAAAAGAAAAGTGTGTTCGGTGTCTTGGGGTTCTTGGTTTTGATGCCGAAGTTCAAATTGTACATACACACACATATACAATATATAATATATGAGTCTTCTAGTTTCAAAACCAGCTACATCCATAAAATGAAATTGTTCACGGCGCGGCGGGCAAAAAACTAATATCTAAGAAATTCGAATTTCTAGCTAAGAGCTTTGGGATAGACTTTTAGCTTGCTCAAATTTTAACCCAAAAATAATTTTTCCCCTGGAAGATATTTGGAGGGAAAAAAAGAGACTAGCTGACAAGCATGGTCGAGGGGGGGGGGGGGATCTGGTTTTGTAACAAACCGGCAAATTTCAAACACACTTTTTAGCATGATGTAGCAGCATTAGAAACTTAAAAAAAGTTAACACCATATGCAGATTACTTTAAACTATTAGAAAGTGTGAAAAAGTTGAAATCGGAAAAAAGTGGATGTATCTGGTTTTGAATCTAGACGACTCATATAACGTATTAAAACACAGGAGGTATAAAATTTTATTTCAAAAAAAAAAAAAATAAATAAAATAAAATAAAATAATAATACAAAAATGAGAATCCCCGAAAATAAGGGCGTCCTAACACACGTACATTGTTTTATATATACACATTGAATATTGCTGTATTGAATCAGCAATCGACGCTCATTCATTCTCATCAAGCTACTACTGGACAAAATCATGTCTAGTGAAAATGACACCTGATCACTAGACATTTTGCATGTAACATTGAATTATCAGTTAAGCTTTTAATTAATTTCTGTTATATTAAGTATATTAAAAACACTGAAATTCAGCAATAACGAGTTGATCACGAAATGTCCAGGTTTGGAGCCCCGTCCCTTCCAATAGGTAAACATGTATATATATAGTAAAGCACCATTTATCGTTGACTGCTCCACGTCTTTTTCATCGCAGACCTAATTTATTCGTAATCACTGTAATGTTAAGACGCTTTATTTACACGACGTAAATTTGGATTGTATGTCCTTTCCCCTCTTTAAAATTTTTCTCATATTTTTAGCTCCTAATTTGGGGAAACTTTTCCTAGAAAGCAGATTTTGACACACATGACGATAGAGAGATTTAGAGAACTCAACAATTAGATGATCAGACAAAGTCAATTTCAAAAGATGCATTGATCTGGTTTGAGTAATAAATCAGTTTAAAGACCTTTCTTTGAGCACTCACATTTTTCTAGTTCTGCTTTGTCTGCTTCCTAAAATCTAAATTGTTTCAGAAGCGGAAAGCAATGATATTGATACTTAAATTTGAGCTTTTTCGAGAAATTTGACAAAGAGTAAAGGATTAGAAAAAATAGAAATGGCAAGAGCCTTGACCATTTCGAGGAACAGAGCAAGAACTTACATAAAATCTCATATAAAATAAATAAATAATGTACTAATCTTTAAAAGCTCTAAAAATATTGTTGTCTGTATTTTTTTAGTAGCACTGAATTCGTGATAACCAGTTGTTTACTAAAATTTCGATCTTGCATATTTTCATTTATACTTGTTTTTATATTAGTCCCTTGCCGGCAGGGTGGCGTAGGGGTAAGATAGTGGCCTCTAACGCCCAAGTTCGCAGGATCAAACCTGTCCCAAGCCGGTGGATATTCTAGACGCATAAAATCGTCAGCGCTCATGTCATATGACATTTCGGATTGTTGAAGATCCCTTGAGTATCCGTTTGCCTTGGATACTCTCGGCTAAATTAAATTCCTATTCCAGTTTCGCAAGATTTAAAACTCAGGTGCCGCCAGCTAAGGGGAAACTGAGCGTCAAAATTCTCAAGTAATGGCATCCTCCGGTAGGGGTGTTACTTGAAAGAATGGATGCCGGTTTCTGGTAATGCACTAGGTTTGCAAAGGTTAGTTAGTGATCATGGCTAGCAAATAACAATGCAACATACGCGCTGACGTCACTTAAGAAAGAGAAATTAGGGGAAAACCCCGGATAGCATATATGCTACTTTATGAGAATAAGGGTTAAACTGTATTAAATTATTTTAAATTTTCCTTTACGGCTAAATAGTTTACGGTGCGAAGAATAAAGAACAATGCAGACGAATACAAAAACGTCTTTATCGCCAGATAGATGAGCACTTTGAGTGAGTTAATTTAAAATGAAGACTGATCATGTAAAAATAAGAAAAGCTGTTTGTGGAAGTGGAGCAGATTTCTCCCCCCTATGAATGATAGAAATACCCTAAAGGCAATGGGAATAGATGGTGGATGTCCGTGGGCTATTAAATCCCCTCTTAACCAATGAAGATACTGATCATGTCTTCAGGTGATGAAGGAGGGAGCTTTCCCGGATAGAGTGCTCTTTATTTTTCAGGAACGAGTTTTAGAAGCCATTTATTCCGGAAACTGGTCCGGGAAGAATTAAAACGAAGATACTCTGTCGAGGGATAGGTTTGGGGAAGAAGAACGACTTCTTTTTCTAAGGTTAAGATTTTTTTTTCCTTCAAACTTGGAGATTTTACTTTAACGAAAGAAAGTCGTGAAAATGCCATCATAATTCGCTTTCAATTGGGGAAAAGTAACTCTAATGCTTTTTGTTGAAAAAATGTATCCCCCTATTAAAATACAAAGTGAACATATTTTTGAGAACAATCTCTAGCCACAGGCTATGCAGTGTTTATTTTGACGTAATGTTAGATGTTTGGATTGAGTAACTAATATATGATTTAATTAAAAACTAGTACAAATAGTCTTTAGAAACAAAAAGAAGCGTGTGTATTATATATATATGCACGAAGTATAAAAAATCTAAACAATTTTTGTAAAAGTGCAAATCATAGGAACACACGTATAAAAATATAGTTAAAAAATATTAGTACATTATTATAATGAAATAAAAGAACAATATTACTATTAAGAATAATTAAAACATTTTTTTAATTAAAAAAATGTTTTTCTTGCGCACTGAAAACGTAGAAAACACTTATTTCTTTTGAATTAAAAAGTAAAGCAAGGCACTTTAAAATTTTCCTTTTGAGTTACTTCTTTATACTGATTTTGTTTTTCTTGTTCTGCGGTCCATTTGAAATCACGTGCAACAGTTAAATTGTTGTTTTTTTTTTTTTTTGTTTCAGAATTTTCTTCCACGATTTTTTGACGATCTGAATTTTGATTGCAATTTTCGGAACTAATCGCCATATTTAATTTTATTTCATTAGAAATACTTCAGAAACTCGTCAAATCATGATAAAAGTAGTTCCCAGATAAAAATATTGTACTTTTATCTGGGTTCTGATCTATATGTAAAGTTTCAGAACAATAGCTCATCGGGAAGTGGTCCAAAATTTAATTGCAAAATTCCGCGGAGAGACAAGAAAACGAGTTAAGGAAAACGTTGTAAGGTAATAAAATTAAAAAAAATAATAAAAAAGAAAGAGGGTAAAATGTTTTACAAAAATCTTGTTCTGTGCTCTATATAATATCTATTAAATCTAAAAAACCCAACTCATTTGTTTACTTCATATTTCTGAAATGTGATCGAAAAAACACAATACATCTATACATCTATTGAATAATCATTAAGGGCGAAGTGACATGCTGTTGAAAACGTTTGCGCCAACGCTGCTTGGTGGTGCAGTAAAACCTGTAAATTGGACCACCTGTTTAAGTTGACCACTACCCTGTTGTACTGCAAGTGGTCAACTTATACAGTTTTCACTGTACCGTTAATAGTGAGCGCTCTACTTACTTCCTCTAAAATACATGCCTCGAAATCTTTTGCTTTCGGAAAAAACGGTTTTTCGCTCTAAGAAATATATTTTTTGTTTTGCTTTTGCATTATCTATTGTTTGTGGCCATTTTTAATTTATAGCTAAATGTCATAAACAAGAGCAAAAACATACTCGAAGATAAGAATGGCAGGGATGGCAGCAAATGACTGATATTGTCACATCGACGGAAATTATAATTCCTTTTTAACAAATAGTAGATGAACAAAAGCCCTTTGATAAAAAATATTTATTAATTATAGATAGTAGCCCAAATCCGGTATTTTATCTTATCAAATACTGGTTTCACGAAATTACAAAATAGCACGAAATACCGGTATTCTGTGTATCGCTCTTGAAGCCACTGAATAGTACTTGCTAAAAATATTTGGACTTGTCTTTCATTTTTGTAAATTTTAAATATTTCTAAATGATTAAAATCTTTAGTTAGAGATAAAACCTCAACTATTTATAGGAGTTGATATTTTAAGTTATCCACTATCTGTAAAGTTTTAAATGTTAGTTTTTTTTAATTGGGTGTTTGGATCTCTATAAAAATCTCTCTACAAGTTTTGTAAAATATTCCACTAACTTTCAGTTTAGATAAGTTTCAGTTTCCTATATCGCTGACGTTTTTAAACAAGGCAGTAGTCATTTGTTCATGATTTTATTATTCAAAAGCGGCTAACGTGAATAATGACATGTCTACTTTGTACAAGATAATTGTATCTAATTTACTCGTGCAAAGCGTTCTTACAAAATGGATTCGTTTTTAGTTGCTGGTTATTTTAGTAAAATAGTGCATTGATTCAATGTGAGAAAAAATTCCTTTTTATCACAGAAAGACATGTGCTCATGTTATCTTTTGTCTGTAATGTACCAGCGGTTTATTTACTATACTCTTCACAAATCCTTCCACGCGTGTTTATATTTTCTCCGAAATTTGATTGAAAACTTCGTCTGAGCCTTCAGCGCAATGACACGAAATATAAAACTAACGTAATAAGTGTATTGATTTTTCTTAAACGCAAATGACTCTGTGAGAGGCTTTCTGGAGCTGATAAAATGCAATGTTTGAGGCTCGGGAAAATGTAGTACAAGCATTGCCTTTACAAACATGACGAAAGAAAGTATGTGAACATTTTTCTTAAAGGACAGCTGTGATGAATAAGAAATGGATGTCAAAAAAGCGCTCCTTTGAATTAGAAAATAATAGTTTTGACTGCTTTTTCAGAGCTTTAGTTAAATTCATTTCATTGAATTTAACTTCATTGAATGGAAGCAAATGACTTCATTAAAATTTGCCGCTTTGGCCATTTTTCTGCTTTGCTTGTTTATCAAATTCATCAAGCTTTGAGGGATTCCATTATTGAGCTTTTCGTTTCTGACGTCAAATAAACAATTGAGGCCGTGGTAGCCAAGTGGTTAGGATGTCGGACTTCTAACCGGTGTTCGAGACCCACCATCTACGCTTAGGGGGTACGTTCAGGTAAAATCTGTGGACCCTGAAGTAGGTTTCGTATTAGTTTTCTATTCAGTGTAATTCAAGAAGTAAAACCTATTTCCATCGCGTCCATTTCAATTTAAAAAAAAAAAAAAAAAATAGTTACAAATTTAGTCCAAACAATGTTAGGTCTTTAGGTTTAGGTACCTAATGCATAAGCTGGCCTTCTAACTTTTGAGTTTTACATTTTGTTTCGTTGCATTCGGAAGGAAAAAAGTATTGTTAATTAATTATGGTGTTTTTTTCAATAAAAATAATAATATGCTATTGAAATGATTATTTATGCATATATTGTGCAATTATGTATGTGCTTCAACAAAATGACAATCATAAAGAAAACTACATTTATATATATATATGTGTGTGTGTGTGTTCTCATACAGTGTCACGGGATCTTTAACTATTTTAAAAAGAGATCGCAAAATGGGAAAAAATGGGTACCACTGGGTTAGAGCATTTCCTTAGAATTTTTATGTAGTAATTATAGTATCCTGAAAAAAAGATCGTATCTAGAAGTCGATTACCCGTTTGTGTGATAGATTTAAACTAATATGAAAATGGTTAGGAAATAAAACGCCCCAATTTAGAAGTGTTTACTTTTGTGGCTAAATATAAGTGGTGAATCGGATGGCACGTTTCTGTCAGCATGCACATCGAAAGTGAGCGCCCCCACTCGGATTTGAATGCAATTAATCTTGTCACTCTAACGAAGCGATGCGTGACCAAACTGCGACCGCAAACCCCACCACAGTTGGGCGTAACTGACGTCACACCAAGCTACGAAAGTCCCATTGTTGAAACAATTATTTGACCACGCGTCACGCATAAAAAAATAAAGACTCATTAATTTGGAGCACTGCCTGGAAAGACTCAAGAAAGCGCTATTGTTTCCGAGAGTTGAAAAATGGCATTCGGATTGCAAAATTTGCTGATAAACGTGGACTATCATTCACGAATAATGATGTATAGTTACAATTGAATGGATCGGGCTATTTTTAACACACGTTTTCTTGGTTCAGATCGTTCTGTTTTGTCGCCGACTAAAGCCAAATGTTCCGATTCATTGGGAAATTTCATTTAATTACACTAAAAGCGTGGATGCCGCAGCCCAATTTCAACTGGGCGCTTGGGACTCTGGTAATTAAGAAATTAAAAGCCTTACTCAGTAGCGTACTCAAGATTTTTTTTTTTTTTTTTTTGTCGCGTGGGAGGGGGGTATATTGCCAGAAGGGCCGTTTAGTAAAGTGCCTGTTTTTTAAATAACTTCTCTTTTAGCCCCCCCCCCCCCGGGAAGTTTCCTATCTCGATGTCTTTCGAACTAGATACGCCCTTCCTTAACTAATGCGAAGGGCTTTTTAATCATTTTTTTTATATGTAAATAATTTCTAATGTCACTTTTTGAATAATGGCTTTCGGGACAGCTCCCTTTTCGGAATCCGTTTGCTCAGAAAAATTACTGTTGAATTTAGTTTTAAATTTCAATATTTAATCGCATGTTTCACAAAAAAAAAAAATGTGCTTATTGGCTGATTCCAGTGGGTGGTGTTTAAGTTTACTATATTTTGTTACAGCAAACGTAAGTAAGCACCAAAATACGGTAAAAAGCACCATTCTTTGTATGTAGCTAATGGTAATTTTACAATTCGGTGGTATGTTGTAAAAAAAAAAGGTACCAATCAACTGGCTACAAAAGATGGTGCTAAATTTTACCATAGTCTGGTACTTGCGTTTGTTGCAATAAAATATAGTAAAATTAAGCACCATCCTTTTTAAACAGCTGATTGGTATCTTTATTTTTTTTTCCTTTTTGTGTGACATACAACCAAACTGTACGGGGGGGGGGGGGGAGTGGAATCTAGGGTTTAAACGACCACCGGTCGACGAGCGTTACAGGAGCTATACACGGCAAATTGGGAGGACCACAACTTGAAAGAACTACTTTATAGAAAAAGAACTCGCGCCCGATGAGTTTTAATGATATTATTGCACAAAATGCAAAGCGTACAATACTCGTAGTTACTTATTAAAAAGCATCGATTAGAGTGCAAAACGATACATTTTGCGTATAGAAATAAACCTAACAAACGTAACGCGCATTTTTTACGCATACAAAATGAATGTCATTCAATGTTTAGCGAGAAATATAAAATAGGTCCATGTGGTCATTTAAAATTTTGCTTAACAATAAATATTTGTTTCTCTCGAAATAAAATGTTATACCATTAAATAACATATTTACTACCATTCTTTCAAATACTTAGAATTTGTTAAAAAGGAGTAAATGATGCCTTGCTTCAGTTTTGCTTTCAACCGAATGTTTAATATGAAGATCTTCCCGCTCATTTCTTTTTTTATCCGTGTCTGGCTGTGTGGGGGATGTAATTGTTTTTTTGATACAATCCAGGTGCTCACATACGGATAGAGCAAATATGGTACCATAATGAAAATTTCGGCTCTTATAACATAGAGCGGGTATAAATGGACTTACTTTCTCGTTTAGTAAACCACACAAGACAAATGACTTTGCATAAGGGAATTTTCTTGATAACTCGTGAGGAATTGAGAGCTACAATTACGTTATTTTAGGAAAAACGTGTACTAATAGTACTGAAATAAATCAAAAACAATTGTAACTGCAAACGGTATTTCTTTGGTAACTTCTAATAGGTTAGACAGAAAGTTATTAATAAACTTTTGCGTTACTTTCAAAATGATGTCTTTAAAGATTTGAAGGGTTATTAAAAAAAAGAAAACATTTTTCTGCATTTATTTTACTGTTTTTTGAATGTGAAATCCTAAAATCCTTAGCTATTTTCTTAAGCCTTTTTCCCCTTGCCCCTTTTTTTTCTTTCCCTTTTCTTTTTGTCGTGACATCAGTATTCGTTAATTCACTTAGTACTTAATCAGTCGATATACTGATTATTATGATATTTGAGAGCTTAAAATTTGTTGAATGAATAGTACATGACTGGTAGAAAATATTAATGATGGTAAAGACTGCAATATAGTTAAAGTTTAGGCAAGTTCTCGGAGCTCTAGAATGTCAACAACTTTAGAAAAAAACTGTTCTAAAATAATAAATGTTTTATAGTTTCTAACAATTATAATTTGTACACAATAAAATGATAAATAGAAAAATGTGCGTGCCATGCCCGTTTTTTCCTTGGAATTGATATTATACCTTACGCACACAGTAATCTCGTACTCGTGCGTAGGCGCAAGGGACAAACTAAAAAGTTGCATATAGGTGAGCGAGACGTATAACTGAGGTTCGCATTCCTTAAAGACTAAATTTATCATATAAATGTAGAAATAAGAGTATTTGCAATATAATGAATTAATTTTCCAGTTAAGTGATATTAGCAGAAATGTAGTTAAAAATAAAATTTACATATGTTACAGAAGTATTTCAAAAGTAAAGATTGTTTTCAAGTTGAAGATTGTTGGTAAAGATTACTTCATTCTAAATATCCTTTTCAAAGTTATTCAGCTATTTATGCACTAAAGCAGGAACATTAGCATTTTGCGTAAGATTACTTTTGAAAAACATATGCCTTGAAAATAGTAGAAGAACAAAAATGAACATACTCTGTAAAAGCATTACCAACGCATCCCACTGAGGGTGAGTTCTTACCAACTGCGACGAAACTTTCACCGCGCATCATTGGTTCTCAACTTACCCTCGTATTGTCTGATTATCATTTTTTCATAGCGTGATTAAAAAGGACTTCCCCCAGGCGACTGTGATTTGTTGATTGCTTTATGATGTGACTTATTCCTCGCTGTTAGTTTGATAGCCATCGTAACAATCTATTACGAAGGACTCAAAATGTCTCCGTCACCGTTGGTATGAATGCACACCGAGAGAGCCCTCTGAAGGTGACGCAACAGGAAAGTTAACATTTTTTTTCCGTATTTTTGTTATGAGCTTTTGAAAATTGACATCCAACCGACAGAGATGAGTAGAAGTGACGAATAAACGAGTCTGTAGGTATTACTCATTTCTTTAAATGGATTCATTAATTGATGGGTGTCTCAAGGTAAAGGTATGGTATCAAAAAGTTGAAAAATATCTCTTGCTTGTGATTTCATAGGAGATATAGCAAGAGAGATTTAAAGAGAAAAAAATGCCGATTCAAGGATCCTATTCGGAGATTATGATGAATAACAATATTACGATCTATCATTGGTACTTTTCGGAAAAGGGAAGAAAAGTGATGCATTCACGCAAAACGAAATCAATGTTCTCGAAAAAAAGGGGCAAGGGCAATAAAATTGCCATAAATTTTCTTTCAACATGCTTAGAAAATAGATGGAACGCTGTGCTATGGGAATTGCCCTCCATTTACAGGAATTCGGATTCTTGCCCTTTTCTCAAAGTTATCGGGAAAATATAACAGGTTATCCTAAAACTTAAAGCGATTCGGGATATTTTCCGAATATTTACGAGAACAAACCGATACAAATAAAACGCGATTTTTCCCCCCAGCGATAAGCGAATATGTGAAATGAAAAATGAGATATTGTTTTGAAGGTTTTATGTAAATAAGGACGTGTCACTCACAGCTCTGATACATTTGAACTTTTATTTGGCAACGAAGAAACAAAAACTAAATAGGTACTTCTCAAAATCATCATCGCCAAAATACGCGAGGAATGACAGAGCAAACCAACGCGTGCATGAATGTGATATATTTCGGAAATATATCGAAGCATCTTTAAGCTTACCATAGCATTTGGCTTATAAATGCGTGTACATACATATAGAGTAGTAACTGTATCTTCTAAGTTCGGAATACTGTACTGTGTACATTATCTGACATCTGTACTATGAAAGTTGTAGTACGATCCTGTATTAGATACTGTAGTCTTATGCTGTATTTTATACTCTACTACGACATGTAGTAGTATGTGTAGTATGTCCTTAAAATACTAGTACAATATCCTACAGTATGTACACATCAAGTAAAATATCATTGTATAGTCTATACAGGTGTCAAATGATGTACAGTATTATTTGCCTAAACGTGAAAATTGTTACTCTTTAGGCAATTGTACACAGATTAGCTAAATGCTCTGATAAATTATGAATATCTTGATTTGCAATATGGCAATATTTTTTTTGCTGGAAATATTTGAAATATGTTTTGTCATTCATTATAAATATAAGTCATTTAAAATATAGCTTCTGCAACTTCACTTAATACTTTGCTACGTAAATGGAACTTAAAGGAGGTTTTCTCTTAGAATATATATTTAATAAAATAGGAAAACTAAAGTTTCAGTACTCTGTATTGCTTTCTCTCCTTAGTTTCTGCTTGTCTTCTCTCCACCAGACCTCTATCTCTTAGCCGAGGCCATAGGATAGCACATGTCGCTTTTCAATGAAACAAACATACATTCGGTCTTACTTAAACTTTCACACAAAATGTCCAATGTCGTTTCTGCATTTCGTATTAAATATGTCTGGCTTATCGGAAAGTGACACTTAAGTGTTTTAAAATATATTCCTACCAAAACGTGCTGTTGGCGTATTGCTGCATTATTTCAACATCTGTCGTTTGCCATTCTCAAGACGTTGTCTTTGTGTATTGCTTAGCTTTTGTTTTATCATAGCTCTTTATAAAGTGTTCCAAAAGTAAAACACATACCAGGAAACTTCTTACTTAAAGGTATTTTTTTTCTTTTTTGGTTTAATAACCAACAACCATTCTCAGAATTGTTTCACTTTCTAAGAAACTAATAAATAAATGTGTTGTATATGACTTATCAAGCTTTCCACTTTTAAATGTCTCCACTTTCGTAGAAGCAACTGGAATTTTCCATTATTTAAGTACTTACTATACTTAACTAATAGAATCTGTACTTAAATAATGCCTTCACTTGTACATCACTTCCTTTTTGCTTCTATCTCAGTTGCACGTCCATTTTCAAAACCACCGACCAAAAGTACATTTACTTTTATTTATGCTTCACTGATTTCTCTCGGGTATGCGTCGGTAAAGAGTTTATTCCGTGATTTTTTTTTCCTCTCCTTTTCTTACTAAAACGCTTGTGTTTTTCAAAATAGTCTTGTATTAAGGTATATCTTCATTTTAACGTTACCGCTTGAACAATTGAATGAGTTAAAATACATTGTTTTCAAAAACAATCTTTATATTTTTAATTCTTAAAAAATCGTAAAGAATGTATGTTAATTTAATATTATTTTACCTTACTTCCTTGAACAGCATTTTCACTGGTAAAGTAATTCATAAAAATGAGAAACTGATTTCTATTTTTTCTGCATTTCCTCAAATGGATCTAATGCTTAATTTCATTTTTACATCTCTCATGCTTACTCGTCTTTTTTGGTTACGTTGTAAAGAATGTTATTTATTCTTTCTACACTTTACATTATCATTTACCTTTAAACTTAAATTGACATAAAATAAAGTTGAATTTAATTTATACTTCTAACTTTTGCGTTGTTTTTGAGTTAGGCTTAGTCCGACGTATCAGTGAGAGATTGTCATTGACTTTCGGAAACTGTTTCGCGTATGTTTTCAAAAAATGAAGTGCCTAAGCATAACAGTTTTATCTAAACAGTACAAGAAAACTGTCTTTAGAAATAATTGTTTAAACCAATTTTTTGAAGGAGTTACAAAGGGCAATTGAAAGAGAGCAACACTTTAATAAGTTCCATTTGCATGGAAATTAATTTTCTCTGCTCTAAGTTAAGTGAAAGGAGCTGTTCTTGCAAAGAAGCATAAGTAAACTTCTCCAAGAAAACGAAATTGTGTTCTGTAGTTTCACCCATCAAAACACTATACGTTGTTTAAAGTATTGACTTTATAAACGTAAGTAGGTTTTCTTTCAGGTTACAATGGTGCCTGCTCAATGGAATAGCCAATTATCCACAAAACTTTATTCTAATAAGTGGGCTATTCCATTATCCGGGTTCACAGAAACAATAGACTGTGGTTTAGTACATTGAAAATTTATTACATTATGCGAGATATTCCTTTAACCGATATTCCATTGAGCGGATTTGACTGTAGTATATAATCGAATGTCTTATTATTATGAATCAGGTCTTTAGTTAACCAACCCTGTAAATGTGTTTCCGCTACCAATTCTAATTGGTAATGTAATTGCGACGGTTGTCATTTTCCGAATTTCAACATCACCTAGAACTCTAAAATGGAATATAATTTGTGATAAAGGGTTTTTAATCAGAAAAATGGACAATTTCATTGTTTAAGTGCTTTGAAATGTAACGAAAGGATGATTTTGACTCATGTTAATTAGATGAAATTCTAGAAGTCTGGTAAATAAATCTATATGACCGACATTAGAGATGAAAGCTCTTCCGTCAATCGTTGCGCAGCTTCTTTTTGTTTTCAAAGGAGTTAAAAAGTGTTTCCGAATATAGAAAACTACAAAAGACAGCATAAAAAGTTAATGTACAAATAAATAAATAAAAATGAAAGATTTAGTGCAAAAACGAAACACTTCATCTTAGTTTTGTAAAAACGTAGCATCATGACATATCAGAATTACTTTCTCCCTTTCATTTATTTCAAGTAAAAGCTCCTTTTGTGCTGCTTTTCTTATACTCAAAATCAGGAAATTAAATCTAATGAATAACTTGTAAAAACGTAGGAACAAAAAATTAATTTTATTCATCACTTTTTGTACTACTTAGATAAAAACTAATTTTCTTATATATTTTTTCATTATAATGCCTGACCGTTAAAACTGAATATTTGGTCTTAAAAAAGAGAAAACACAGGAAATTCGTTACTTAAAATATTTACTGAATACTATAAATTTTTACTTCACCTTTTAATTAAAAACTTTTTATGCAGTAGAAAATGAAGGTAATTTTTTGATAGAATTAAATTTTAGCCTTTAATATTTTTTCCTTGTTCTTTCTGAAAGGGGGAAAAAAACCAAGAAATTTCTTTTGTGGAAATTGCATCATAGGATGATCCGTCTGTTTTGGTGAGTTTTCTTTTCCAGAAGATAATGCATAGCTGTAGAACACTAAGGATCGGTGTTTAAAAAAGGAGCGAACGTTGTTGGTAACAGGAGACTATGAACGGATCAGGTCGGATTGAATGCAGAGAAAGCCATGACGAGTGTTTTACTGATTGGAGAATATACTATTTTGATCCAGGAAGGGACGAGGGGTACAAAATCTTCCAAAACTTTTGTGTTGTCGCTAAATTTTTCTAGAGTATATGAAGGTGCTTTCTTAATCTCCTGTAGATGTTTTTTACATGCATAATGAAAAAAAGGCCTATAAAATAGAAGAACCAGGGAGGTTGCGTTTCAACTTTTTGAACTCGTCAAGAAGAAAACAATAGTTTCGATAATTGAATAAAATAGCCACGAAATGTTTCGACTGTCTAGATGGTATGAGTGTGAGTGGGGAATAGTTGCAAACGGGGGAACATTTTCCATCCTGTGGAGCCAGAGTACAATGTAACCAGATTAAAAGCAGATATAAATAAATAAGAAAGGTGTAATCAATATATTTATGTAACATGGGGTCAGGTGAGGTAATTGGGAATAAGGGGAAATTGAGAACAAGCGGCATAAAAGCTCACGTGATATATTTTGGCGCTAAACTACCTTGAATTTTGAAAGTATGCATCACTACGAAGCCATGAAACGTATTCCCGCTTTTTTCGGCGATCAGCTGACAGCATTGTGATAGTTTTTTTTATAGTGTGTTGCAAAACAATTGACAATCAAGGTACTCTGTGGTATTAATTGCTAATTCTGCTTACAGTAATCAGAGGTAAGTGTTGTTTACGGTTAGCTATTGTTGTTTAATGAACATTACTTTTTTGTAGAACGCAGTAGAATTCCCAATTACCCCTGAGCGTTTTACATCAGGGGTAATTGGGAACGGAATTTAGCACTCCTTTACCTTTTTCTACAATAATGACACATGAGTTGGGTAATTAAGAATATGATTAAGGAGGTAATTGAGAACATTACTTGGGGTAATTGTGGACAAGGTGGTACGACCTTCAAAATAGATAATTCATTAGTAGGAATAGATCAAATGATAGCCATGGCCAATTACCCGATAATCTATGGGGTAAATGTGAAAACGAGGGGTGAATGGGAACGTCAGTTATCAAACACTTAAAAGCATCCATATATCTCGCTGACCAATTGAAAAGTTAATTAAGATGTGTAATTATAAATTCATGTTTTAGAAACAATTTTCCAACTTGCTGAATGGTCACGAGGTTTTGCTAAACTCTTCTAATATTGCTATGTAAAGCAAAAATAAATACTTATTGTCAAATGATAGTATCCTATCCCATGAAATAAATTGATCAAAGAGCAACGCTTTTTCATAAATTGAAAACTTTTATGAGACTTATTGAATGTCACTTCTAAAGCGACAGCACTCGAAGAGGAATGACTCCGAAGATAGCTAAATAAAATGATCTAACAACATAATGATAGCTATGAATGCGTAAGAAGTCAATGCACTTCTAATCAATTAGAAGAAACTGACAAAGCGATTGAATAATTTCATTCTCTTACTCGATAGAAAATCGCCCCACTCACTTATTTTGCAGGAAAGTAATAAATACGAAAATTAAATGTGTGCAATGTGAACTGGCAACAAAGGTTAATAAATCAATCAGCAAAATGAGTATATATATATATATATATCAATTTAAAATCAGTTTAGCAAGCTAATTATGAGACTGCCAAATAAGTTTAATGGAAACCTTTCCTAATTTAATCCACATATTTTCTCGGTTACTTGGGCATTAAAAGTTAGCCACAAAAAAGCGGGAAGAAACAAAAACTGCTTCTCTGAACATCGGCAAATTACGCAGCAGCTGTTAAAATGGTGCTTTTTCAGTTTACTTTACAATAATTAATTTCGAGCGGCCGTTTTTTAATCAGGATAAAGGGCTCAGGATTCTTCTTTTAGCATTAGTTTAAAAAAGCATTAAGAGCTTGTTAATACCCTCATCAAGTATTTTTATGCTAATATGAAAATGGAAGAAGCCACCGTTCCTAAGTGATGGATAATTTCGGAAAGAAACCTTCTTTCCCACTTATTGTTTTACTTGAAAACCGGAAACTTTTAAATGGAACGTTTCACTACAAAAACAAAATTTAGGGTAGTCTGAATGAACGCTTAAGCACACTTTCATTAAAAAAATTAATGATAATAATTTTTAAACTATGCAGGATTTGATAGATAACAGTATAAACATTTTTACTGATATGTATAAATAGCAGAGCTGCGGAGTCGGTTGGGCAAAGGTCCGACGCTGACTCCTCGAATTTGAAAACTCAGACTTCTGATTCCTTTGTTAACATATATTAGGAATGTCACGAAAATTCAGCATATTTTTAACACTAGATTTACCAAAGCAGTCCTTTTGACTGATTCGAAGTTTCCATTTTGCATCATTTTTTACTAATTATAGTACAACTTTCAATTGCATTGGCTTTTCCCAATACACGGAAATTAGGACAAGTGAATGTGACTGTATGTTTTATTATAATTAGTAGCAACTTGGTGTAAAAGGATAGTTTAGAAATATCGTAAATCTAGTGTTAAGCGACTTCGATTCATCTACCCCAAATCAGTCCGACTCCGACTACTCTGCCCCAAAATCAGCTCGACTCGAACTTCACAGCCCTGATAAATAGTTAAATTCCGAGGTGTTTTGAATGGCTCTGCTTCATGTGAAAATGAAAAATGCCACGACAAAAGTGGTCAATCACCAGTGAATAACCACAAAAGTCAACGTAACAGTCTGTTGTTAGATAGCTTGGAATTGCATGGTAGACAACGACTGTTGTTAATCCATCTAAAAATATACTTTTGAAACCTTCCTTTTGATAAACAGTTCTATCACTGGGTCGTGTGTTCATGCACGGATCGATTATACGTATATGTTGGTGAAACAGATCACGAAGAACACGTGAAAAGATTTAATTGCTGCAAAAATAAGAAAACATCACAGTCTTAATGAGCTTCTTTTAGCAACAATGGCCAAACAGGTTCCCCAGAACTAAACAAACTTATTTCTAGCACGCTAGAATATGTTTTCGATATCTGTTGTCACGTTTTGCGCTCAAAATTATTTTATACGTTAATTTTCATCATTTTAAAAAACAAAACTTAGCTTCATACAAAAAGAAGCAAGCATTGTGTCATTGCCAAACGATATAGGATTCAGTCTTTAACTTTATTACGTGTCATACTGAAATCAAATTTAACTGTAAGGGAAATTTTAAATGTTCAAACTATTTGTACAGATATAATATATATAACATTAAAAACAAATAACTCTTTCATACCCCTTTCAAATTTAGTTTCGATTTTAAAACAGACTAAAGTGACCTACAGACAATTGTAGACACTTTATACATTTCCCCTTTACCGTCCCCTTTTTTCATGGCGCGAAAGAAATTATGTAACTTGAGACCCAGATAATGTTTGCAGAAGAACCAATATTTTAAAAGTTGCGATGTCACGTGACAGAGAGCTCGAAAAATTGTATAAGGAAGGAGAAGCACATTTTGTTGGAATTTCGCGGGATTTTGTGGAATTCGTAAGATGTAAATATTGTAAAAAGCATTTGCGTGTTCTTCATGTGAGTTGGAATGTGTTTATTTACCATGTAGGGTGTGGGAAGCTGCAAATAAACTAATGATTAATTGGTTTCGGCTACGACTGACTATAAAGATTAACAGACATTCGGCGAAATGATGTTGTGACATAGAGGGATGTAACATATATACAGGAGCTTATCGTATATATATATATATATACTGCGATATTTACTAACGGATAGGCCGCGGTCAAATCTACCGCTATTTTCCGCCTTCGCACGCAACATCTACCACGTAAGTCAACTTAATGCATGATCCAAACCACTAGGACATAACGGAAGAAATGCTAGATTATTCAGAAACGTACTTGGCATTTCCGGAATTCGAATCTGTATCCTCTCCTCGAGAGCTATCTGCTTAACCTATTATGTCACTGGGCGTCGTCTTTTTTTTTTTTTTTTTTTTGCGGAACGATCATAGCGAACCATGTACTAAATTCATGACTAAATCAATTCAAATTTGATCTAAATGTGTTTTTTACAGTAGAGTATCAGAGAAATCTGCTTACTTACGCCCATTTTATGATGACACTCCCACGTTTAACTTATAAGTCAGATTTAAGCGTTTGAAAGCAGGATTAAATTATTGTCTGAAAATCTTTAAAATGTTCACTTCCACTAAAAATCAATTAAATTTCCGTACACCTGTATATTGGCGTTTCTTTAGCTTCCTGCAAAACAGTGTTCCTTTTCTTAGCTTATTTCTCAATCCCAAAATAATACAGGTCATATTTTAATTCAAGACATAAAATGATCGGACTTCGAGATAGAGGTCTGGTTCTACATTAAAACATTTTCGATCGATACATTGCACGCTTTCGATTTAAATTCTCTTTTTGTAATTCATAGCACGTATTGGAACTATTTTAAGGCATATTTTTTCCCTTGAGTTGTTTCGCAATTATGTGTTAAATCAGATTGGCGTAGTCTTATAATTTTTAAAGTGTCTGGTAAAATAAGGTGGCATTTCGTGATTAACGTATGAATTCAATACCAAAATGTCAGAAGTATTTGATATCCTGGTTTAAAATTTGATTTTATTTTTTATTTTCACATAAAAATAGGATAATAAATAAAATTTTGAATTGGGTTTTAAATTTATTTAAAGTTTCTGTTTTTTTGTAATCCCTCACATCTAATTAGGGCGCAAAGGATCGACGGTAAGTTCACATGAGTCAGAGAGACCTATAAATGAAATACAACATTTGATTTCAATTTAGTAGTCCAAAACAGAAGTAAAGTGAATAAAAATGAAACTGTACATAAGGTACATGACTGAAGAAAATGCAGATAAGAAACAAAAGTTTTTCGGAAATACAGGATGGTTAAAGTTAAAGTCACCCTGTTTAGACTACATAGCGAGGTAAGTCATTAACACTGGTCTACACGTCGTATAGGCCATTGGGAGCAGAAAGTAGTAGTTGATAGTTTCCCTGTCATTTTGCTTTAGCAATTGCTATTCTTATCTCCAAGTTGCTGCACTTGAAAGAGAAACACAAATGCTGCAAAACCATGTTTCACCTGGAAAATTGGCTAGCGCCCAGTAAAGACGAATCAAAGTAACATGGTGCAGCAGGACGTTCTTAGTTCACTTGATTTGATGGTATGCTTCTAAAATTTGCGATATATTTTTGTAAATATAGTGTTTCTAAAAAGAGGGAAATGCTGGAACAAGAATCAGTCATTTTGAAATAATTCTAAAGTAAGCATTCAATTTGCAACGTGATTAAAACGTGTGAAGCGGGAACTGGCCGCCCTTTGAGCTAATTAGAGCATCCGGTTTCGATTCGGAAATAGATGTTTTCATCTAATCGGTGGTAAAACAGTACTATTTGGCTCTCACAGACCTCCGACGGAATTATTTTAAGGCATATTTTATCGCATTATAAATGACGCGATTAAAGTTTTTCTTTTTTTTTAATATTTACAAAACATGATACAGAAGCAGTACCATACATAAAAATGATGGGTTAAGCGATTCCATTTGTAAAAATAGGGGCGAGGAAACTGGTTTCCTGCAATAATAACGTGTCAATAAAATAATTT
This sequence comes from Octonoba sinensis, assembly GCA_038502835.1. NCBI lineage: Eukaryota > Metazoa > Arthropoda > Arachnida > Araneae > Uloboridae > Octonoba > Octonoba sinensis. Next base: position 198,407,101 of record CM076598.1, on the reverse strand, counting down.
TCACCAGAACGAAATGAACTCTCTCAAGGTCAGGTGTCTTCTTGTCAGAGCCGCACTGTACATCTGTTCAACCCACTGAATTAAACAATTATTCGGAGCTACCATAGCTACCGACATTACCATAGAATTTACATTAAGAGTTCACAATTTCCTCAAGAAACCAAAACTAAAACACGGTCTTTTCCCGAATGGCGTCGTGTTTCGTCCATAGATTGGGGGGAGGGGATAAACGTGAAGAATCCTTCATTGAGATTGGAGTTTTTTTTTCGAGTGTTACACGGCCGCAGCAGTCGTAAACGGACCACTCCAGTTCGTTATATAGGTCAGTGATTCGAAGAACTGCTTCTCTGAGGCGACCCCTTTCAATGTCAGACAAGTGTGTAAGCTCCGCTTTAAAGGTACTACTTCCACTTAAGTGCCGGTTGCACAAGCACAAGATCCCATTGACAATATTAATCATGTACATAACCAAGGATCTGGAGCGGCGCGACGTAAGAGATTTGGCTCGTAATTGAAGTGGAGATGCATTCAAGAAGTTCGTCAGAAAATTGAAATTACTCAGATATTAACAGAAATTCAAATAGTTTATTTCGCAAAACAGTGCATACAAAACGTTATATATTAATTGATGAATGAATCAAACAAAAAAAAAATAACTAAAACGATACATAAAAACTAATCGGAGTACGAAGCGGAGCAACTCAAAAAAAATGGCTGCTCCAAATCCCTGTACATAACATCAGATCACGTTAACCAGTTTCGTAGATCTAGATAAAATTACTTTTTTCTTTTGGGGGGGGGGGGGTCATATGTATATGATTTTCAACAGAGTGTATATTGTATATGTTAAGGTGAATGTCCGAAATCGGAAAATGGTCGACAATCACCGGTGAAGGTCGAGATAAACCAAATAGAGAATGTCGACAATCACCGGTGAATGTCGAGATACACCAAATAGAGAATGTCGACAATCACCGGTGAATGTAGACAATCCCCGGCAAATGACGACATTTACCATCTATCGAACTGGAGAATGTCGACATTCTCCAATGTCGGTCGTTCGCCGTATGATACACACACACACACACACGTCTATATTGCTTTAAATCGATTTATTAAGAAAGGAAATATTTACAAGTTGAAGGCTTACCTTTATATACTGAAGTTATTCATGTGCCAGAAAATGCATAAAAACCGTAGCGAAACGTTCTTGCTGCGTCCTTTCTTTTGTACGTAAAGAATTGTTTTTACAATGCCGATAATAAAGGCTGTAAGCAAGCTTGCTTTTGTCTTCATGTAATTAAAATAAAATGGAAGTAGCTTTGGGTTATAAGAAAATTGTGAGCTCAAAAAGCCAAGTCACTTGGTTTTTGTTAATAGTTCGAGCAGCCTTTTTCCGCTAAATATAGAAAACGATAAAATCGATGTTGGAATGGCCAAAGTTTTAGGAACAAAAATTTCAAGTAAAAGTCGATTCCTGCATTAGAAAAAAAGTTTTTTTTTAGGAATCAAAGTTGCGCAAACGTTTACATCTTTAGCTTAAGGGATTCTTTTGTTTTAATAAAGTCGATTTTCTTTCTGTCCGATTTTTCCCCCCAGCCTAACTTCAGTTGTGTGTTTTAGTAATGTTTCTTCAATGATACTTAAGAAATCTCGTTATTATTTTAACAACATATCTTTTACGCAGTTTCAATTACTTTTTAACAATTTGGGAAGCATTTATTTTTAAGTAGCTGAAACTGTATGTTTAAAGATATTTGCATATATTTTGGCACAGCTTTAATTATTTTTGAACAATTTGGAAAATATTTAGTTCCAGCTCTTACTTTTCAAAGTACATTTCTCAGAGAATCACGTCAAGCGATAGGTACGTAAAAACGACGACACCGTGAAACATCATCATCTGAAAAAAATATAATTTTTTCGGATATCTGAAGCATGAGAGTGGAGCAACGAGTTCTTTCTTGGAGCAGGAGCGGAGTCGAATTCGACTGCTCCGATTTTTTTCAAATTAGAACTTCATTAAAAATTTAAAATGAACGTTTTCCAACCAAAACTAGTTTTGAGTGAAGAAAGGTTATTTTGCCAAGTTTCTAGACGCTCTTCAGCACTTCTACTCAAATGTCTTGTGAATCTGAAATGCAGTGTTAAAAATGCGAGAAATTATAACTATTGCGCTCTGAAATATTTTGAATTGACCGTCAGTCGCTTTTTAACCCCTTAACGCATTTGCCCGTGTCTGACACGGGCGAAAGTTATCGGAAAATGTGCCCATGCCCGTGCATTATTTTATTTGTAATGCCCGTCTGAGATCCGTTTACACTTTGTTTGTGTAATATATTTTGTTTATATAATTTTTACCCCACCCCTCACAACCTGAAATTGCAAAGAAAAACTTACACTATACTAGTTTTTCGGAAAAACAATTCGTGCTTTAAATGGTTAATATTATACCTTGTTGTCTTTTGTTATTTAACTTCAATGCTTTTATATCTGTTTTATCAATTATCAGTTTTATCGTATCCTTAATGACTTAAATTTAACTTCATCTTGCAACCACCCACTCCTATGCAACATAGTACCTTTTTGCTAAATTCATATTCTTAGGAATTTACGTCGTTCCTCGACTACCCTAGCTGGTGAAGTCATTGCATGACAGGAACAGTACAGGGTAGCCAGATGCATAAATAAATAAATAAATAAGGGGTTAATATCTTGATTTTTGATAATGGTTGGAGTATTATTTTACAAAGGATTGTTGCTATTTGCTAAACGAAAAAAGTTTGACTCCCCCCGAATCAAAACGTTACACTCAAACCGTAAAAGTCGCTAAATCTATTTTTACCGATGTGAGATTTTAAATTTTTTCTTTTTCTTCAACTTTTTGTCTTCGTCGATGGCTCTAGAAATGCATGAGTGACACCTAAATGTGTCATGCGTGTCACAACTTTACCTTGTCTATCTAGGGGTGTTTAAAATAATTATGAAAAATAACTAATTTTACGGATTTCTATTTCCGGCAGCACGTTTATTTGTCTCTCTTTTAAATTGTATTATTGGTTTGCATCATGAAAACTGGTCGAAATTTTATTTTACTTTAGGATTTTTGGCTCTCTGCGAAACACAAAGTTTATAACTGAAAGCGAAAAGTTATATCCCCACCGTATACGTCACTAAATCCTTGAATTCCGTCTTAAATTTCTGGATTTGGTACTCTCATTATTGTTTTTAGCATTGTCATATTAAAATAACCATAAAAAGTAATTCATTTTAAAGACCGCTATTTCCTACAGTACGTTTGCTTGAGTCACTTTAAATTGAGTTATTGATTTATATCATGAAATAACAAATGAAATTAATTACAAATTCTGATTTATTGCAATAGCCCGTCATTTTGTTTCTTTTTAGACCTAATGACTTTTACCAGATCGTCGAATATACGTTTTTAAGGAGATACATTTTTCTTTAAATTGAGTAATCCGTTTAAATAAGAAACATTAGGGACATATTTTTCTTCCAAATATAAAAGGCTTCATGTGGAGCGCTGGTGAGCTTCAAGAGATTGGGTACGGCAGCTTTGATTGAGACTATCTGAAAGGGAAATTTCCTTACAATTTAGTACGAGTTCCAATCAAAAATTCCACTGTCCAGGAAAAATCCAGAGAGAATTTCATTCGCGAAATCGAATTTTCAGATCTTAAGACGCTGAAGTTAATTTGATAAGAATGACTTTCGACGTAAATGGAACTCGACAGAAGATGCAAGGCTAACTGATTTAGAGAACGATACTTGTATCCGGAGACGCAAAGTGAAAATTTTATTGTTTCATTAAAGACTTAATAACACCTAAATTATTTTTTAAAATACGAAAGAAACATCGATAAAATATTTCATGTAATTTATTGCTATTTTTAAGAGTACAATATTGGCTAAATTATTGGACTCCATTGTACAAAAAAATATAAATAAACAAAATTTAAAAAAAGTGAAATAAAGTTATTTCTGAAATAAACTCATTTCATGAATAAAAATGATACACTATTATGTTTTTTTCTATACATTCCCCTTCTATGCAATCCCTGCCTTCTCGGCCATTTCTTTTATAACTGCCAAAATTCATGGTCCCCAATAGCTCTTATTCTTCTTAAAGTCATGTTTTTTGTTAATTGAAATAATGTACAGATAGAACACAGTGAATTTTTTTTCAGTTTAAAACATCGAAATTGAAATGCACGCTCAAAATAATCGGATTTTTTTAATAGCTAGGCATACAATGTTAACACTGTAAATAACTAAACGAAAAAATATCATACAATTAAAACTAAAAAAAGATGTTTTCTTTTTGCTGTGAGTATGTCTTTGTATGGGGGGGGGGGGCGGCATACGATTTTTTGAAGAGTGGAATTATATTAACCCCTTAAAGCACGAGTTTTTTTTCGAAAAAACTGGTAAAAAAGGTTTTTTTTGACAGAAAATGAATATATAGGTATAGTAAAAATTGTTTTGGGCAATTTCAGTTTTAGGGGTGACTAGAGAGCGGGGGGCGGGTAAAAGTTACAGAAAAAATTACACAAACAAAGTGCAAACGAATTTCAGATGAGCATTAGAAACAAAATAACGCGAGATACAAGATCCATGCCCGTGTGAGACACGGGAATGTGCAAATTTGCCGGTAACTGTCGCCTGTGTCTGACGCGGGCAAATGCATTAAGTGGTTGAAAAAGTCATTCCGGTTCATTGGAATAAAGAATGTATAACGACCCCTGTCCCCCAATGTAATGTTTAATACACGAGAAGACTACCGGTGGGCGAAATATGAGATGGTTCCATTTGTTAAAATGGGGGTGAGAAAAATATGGTTTATGTCGCCAATAACGCATTACGATAGTTATTGGCCAATGTAAGAAATCCTCATTTTTACTGTTTGTTCTCTCTTAAAAGAAATGAACTCTCTCAATGTCAGGAGTCCCATTGCCATAGTGACAATGTAAATAAAAAAATAAAGAAACAATATTTTAGTTGCAAGAAATTCAATCATTTGGACTACATTGTATATCGTTACCTATGTTTTCAATGTTTTTTATTGGATGTTCGTAATATTTGGCAAGTCTCGCGAGGTGTTTTTAATTTATGTTAATGCTAATCATAAATGATTTCAGATTAAAAACGTTTTTATGAGAATGCACAATGTGTAATAAATGAAAGCATTTTTTTACGTAAGCAAAGGATTTTGTTTACTTTTTATTAAATGGTAACTAGATACCTTTTTTTCATTCGGTTATTTAATTAGGATCCTCGAGGATAAAATAAAAACTCATCTCTTTAATCTCTGAAAAAATCTCTTATAATAAACATCGTAAAATTTCTTTGTTTAAGAAAATATAATACTGAAAATAAGATTAACTCTCGACATCATTTTTTCTACCTGAGAAAAATGTTAATTGAAAGACCAATTGATCTGCTTTTTCTCAGTTAATTAACACAACAAAAACGTAAGAGCATTCGACCGCTGTTTTTCTGTAATTAGTCTAAGGCAGTGTCTTGAGAAATCTGCTTAACTTGTCACAAATCGTAACGTCAGGACATCGATGTGAAATTTGAAAATACCTCCCAGCTACAGAATGGATAAGTTAATCTCTTCACATTTTAATGCCCTTATGGATACATAAGATTACCTTTTTAAATACGTTTTTTGGCTCTTTTGATTTCATTTATAAGACTGAGAAAAATATCTTACATTGAAATGAATGTACGTGTATTAAAATTGAAGTACTGAAACTTTAAAATGCGTTTCAATCCTCATTGGTTTACTCAAATTAAAAAGTTTAACTACATTCAATTATGAGTAAGTTAATGTTTTTCTGTATTTATATAAAAATGTATTTACACTAAAAAGAATAAAATAAAATAATTTTTGGAAAAAAATGGAACCAACTTCAAGTCATACATTGCACTAAAAAGTGAAAAAAAAATTAATTCTTTAAACAACATCGATACGACTTTTAAACATAATTTTCGAAGTCAGTGCAAAAAGATGACAGTAATTATCATTACACCATGCGTTATTTTACATTGAAACTGTTGCAAACTCTAGGCCATTTGTAATTGAATCATAGTTACAAAAGTAATTATAAATCAAAAACCGTCATAATTTTGCACCGACTTCAAAAATTATGTTTAAAAGTCATATCGATGTTGTTTAAAGAATTAATTTATTTATCACTTTTTACCGCAATTTATAATTTGAAATCCGTTCCATTTTTTTCCAAAATTTATTTTTTACTTAAATATCGACTCTAAAACAAATATTTTGAAGCAATATTAGTACATGGCCATTAAAATTGGGAACCAATGCTTAGATACAAATTCTGTTACGTGAAATAATCATTAAAATAAGAGCTATGACATAACTAAATAAAGTAGCAGTTTTAAAAAAAGTTTTTGAGTTTGAAATGTTTGGAAACTGGATGTTTCTGAATAGCAGTTTTTTAGCTTTATTGAACTAAAAGATGAAAACTGCAAATATAAACATTAATCTCGAAACATAAGCGAAATAATTTTAATCAACTGGTTTCAAAAAATGCTTTTGTGGTGGTTAACCGAAGATTGAGAGTGCTTCAGAAATAGAAAGTTTTCTTTTATGTGCTGGAAGATGTCATGCTAGGATCTAAATTTTCATTCCAGAAGGAAATTAAAGAAAATTAAAGAAGCTCTACAAATTTATCAATCTATGAATGAGACATGTCTTTACTAAGTAATGGACTGTTTTATGAAACCCTTTTCCAACTACAGCTCAAGTTTAATTTAAAGTTAGAGAGATTAAGAGGAACAATGAATTGGATAATTTGATAATTTTATAAAATATTTATTTTTTCCCAAAGCGAAAAAAAATCCCTCACAAAATGCATAAATATTCTACTCAGAGTTCTGAGTAAAATTGTAAAATGTCATGCCTTTTCGGACTGTGCATTGAATTTCGCTTTTTCGGACAACAAATCAATAATCGCTCATTATTTTATGCACAAGGAAAATAACGGACGCGTGTAGTGCTCATAGTATCAGGGTGTCTGCAGATCACAAAAGAAAGTCTCAAAAACATCACAAATTTGGAAATCGGTCACTAAACTATAATGCAAGAGTCACGAAATAGACGATCAAGTCACAGAAATCGCCATCCGATTCTTTGTTGAGTGCTCTGCTCTTTATGTACTTTTTATTCGCTCTGAAGATATGTTTGTCCTATTGCATAGAAATTACTCGACTTAATTCTCTCGTTAAAGGATATTCGGCTGGCTATAATTCGAGTTATCCCCCCCCCCCCAACCCCTCGAGTTTACTACGTAGAACTCAGTCTAATCGACGTATGTCTTTGAGACTTGGTGCATAATTAATATAACTAAGGGGAAAATAAATCTGGAGAGAATATGATTATACTGGTTTAAAAAATCACTTCCAGGTGCGCGCTACTGTAGCACAGGCTTTGAACATGTGATAGACGCAAATAGAACGAGACATTTAATAAATTCTGTGAAAAAAATAAAGTTTCGATGTGCAATTTGATTCTTGATCTACATTCGCCCACGTTTCCCCTTGCGGTAAAAAATAGAACTAGTTATTTATTATTTCAATTTTTTTCCAGTGGTCATTATAACGTGTGTACGAAGATTCAACGGCATACGGCTATGGAAAGAGATTTACGTAGGTCTGCAACTTCAAATGCAACTATCGTGTAGGTTCTGCAGCATATAAAGCTCTAATTTGGAAGACATAAATATGTTTTTAAACAGCTTGTAATTTTTATATATTAATGCAAAAATACACACGCAAATTTGCAACTATTATTGTACTGCTTGAAAAGAAACTATTCTATAGGCACTAGTACTCTTGAATAGTAGGGACAAAACTCCCAAAAAAGCAGGATAAAGTCACGAAATGCTTTTGAAATTCTGTGTTGTTGAACTTATTTTGAAATTCTGTTAAAATTCTTGAGGCTTGGGCATTTCGTGAACGCATTGCCTCTCATCTTGGAAGCTGCGCGCTACGTTTTTTATGAGATTAGACTCTAAGGATGTAATAAAACAGAAAAACTAAACTAAAGCCACTTTATAGAGAAAGGCAAGAAAAAAAATAATAAACATTTTCCCCTCCCATCATTATCACTAGATGATGAGCAAAAATCATTTTATAAGTCTTTCGGTTTTCCATAATTTGATTGGGAAGCGAGGCATTTCCCCTGAACATATTCTCTCCATTTTTTCTAGACTTTAGATGGGCTAAAGATATTTAAACGAGGAAGCTTAATAATTCATTGGCATATAGATTTTTTTCACTAAATATGTGTTGTGTTAAGTATGGATTCGGAAGGAAACAAAAGCCATATACAGTTTGATTAAAAGCTTTACTTTGGCGGAGAAAATTATTGACTTCCTGAAGATGATTGATGTATTTAATCTCGACTAATACTCAAAGTTACAAGAGCGGAGCAGCCCTCATTTCAAAATATTTAGCATATTTTTTGTTTACCGCACTAAATACAAAGGGATTAAGTACAGCACTTATTTTTAATCATTTTTGCACTAGCAACATTTTTCTGCTTAAAATAAACAGCTAAATATCATTAAAAGTTTTAAAATATTCAACACCGCGCTGAAAAACACGCTATGACATTAAAATATTAAACGGTGCATTACATGGAGCTGTACATTGACGAGCTTATTTTAATTATTTCTTGTTAAAATTACACGGGAAACATGAATATAAAATTAAATTAAGAATACTTTTTTTCGCATTTACTTTTTAATTACATCCATTCTCTATCCTGTTAAATGAACAAACTCCTAATAGCAAAATGCTTATGTTAAGCACGTTATTTCTCAGAATCATACGATTCGTTGTTTATCATAACAGGGGCTCAATGAAAGCGTTACAATTTTAAATTTAAAACTATTTTCTTACCTTCATATATGTATAATTTTCGTCAATATAAATAAAACATGGAATCGTGCGTTATTTGAATTTCATTAATTATTCTGCGTGTCTACGTTCAGTTTTACAAGGTGATGTCTTTGAAAACAAAATACCATGAAACATATCTCGTACTTCTGCGTATTATAAATCGAAATACTCATATTTTTTCGAAGCTGAGACTATCTATTAAATGTAATTATTCAATGAAAGATGATTTAAAATTACTTTTAGTTTATTTATTGAGTTGTATGGCGTCTAACTTCGCAGCGGCCAAAACTACGATAAATTATAATATCCTCATATACATCACTAAAATGAATGTGTAATGAATTGATATCGATAAATACAAAAAAACTCAAAATTATTACTAAGAAAGTGTCCGTATGAACATGTAAACTGTAAAAGCTTTAACCTCCTCAGACCCCAGAACTAAGCACAAACAATTTTGACGCAATTTTTTGGTTCACTGATTTAAAAAATGTTTACATAGCAAAATAACTAAATTTTTTTAAAAATTTTAATTAACAATTAGTTTTAAATAATAATTAATGCCTAATTCCCATGTTTTTCATGTTTAAAAGGAAGTAAACTATCTGTTGATTAATTTCAAAAACAATTGGGTGTTTTAGCTTTCAAATTGCACAAACAGTAGTTAATAAAGTCTTTTAAAATGTACCCAATTGGGTACACTTATAATAAAGAGGTTAAAACTCGTTTCGTTAGGCTTATTACCACCTGAAATTGTGAGCGATATACAAAAATTTAAAAATGGATTCATGAAAACGATAAATCTACAAGAGTTAAAATCTAAGATCGCTAAAAACATTCATGCAATCAAAAGTATTACGATTTATTTTTTGCAAGTGAAGAGTTTTCTTTATGTACATGTATACAGTGAAACCTGCCTATGTTGACCACTTGCGGTGCAGCACTTTAGTGGTCAACTTAGACAGGTGGTCAACTTATAGAGGGTGAGGTAGAGGGTGCAGGGCTAAATCCGTTCCTGACAAAAGTGGTCAAATTAGACAGATGGTCAACTGACAAAGGTGGTCAACTTAACAGGTTTTACTGTATGTCTTCAGTGTCTACGCCTGTCTTCTGCTTCGCGTTATACGGCTGCCAGAATTTTGGTACTTCTTTAGCTTTTTTTTTTTTGGGCGCGTAATAAGTAAATGCTTATAATGCACTGTCATATATCAATAATTGTTATAACCACAAAGCAACTGAAAATTCGACAAAAATCGCCAATTGGCAGGCGGTTAGCGGAAAAGTATCATCTTTTGCTTTAAACGATAGCTAGAAAGCTAATCACGACAGTTACTTCTAAATATTTTATATGAATACTCTTTAGAAAGGATCACTGTCTTGGAACGATGAGTGGCCCCAACCTAATCACCACCTCTTGCCCATTACGCTCCACCAGTAACAATTTGTTTTCTTTTTTCAATCCTTTCCTTTTTTCTTCTGATATGCAGTCAGGCTTAGCTAGGAAGCGATTGGCGCGAAAAACTAAATCGCATCCGTTTCCATCAATGGGTTGTATATATAATCGAATGAGACCTGCTTGCTTACATCGTTAAAGCGCAAAATCGAAGTTAAAATATCCCCTGTTACACGTTTCATTCTTTATTCTGGAATATATTTTTCTTACTACAGCACGACGTGTTGACATGAAAGAAAGAATGTATTCCCCCATATTATCTTTCATCAAATGTAGCACAAATTCGTATATTTTTTTTTATAAATAAAGTATTTTATTAGCAGCTTTTCATTGATGCACTGCAAGAGTGTTCTAGTTCTCAAAATAAAGCGTAAAAGAAGATACAGAATGGGGAATCGAATATCTTTTTTTCCCACACTGGCGAAGTGTTATCCTGATGTAGCAGACGACGTTTTATAACAGACCGCTCAGCTGTCCCTTCCGCTTTTTAGACTACTTACCCGTAAAAATAAAATATAATAAAGTATAAAAGAATGCTTAATGTATCGTGAAAATATCGTTAAAAATAAAGAAAAGTAAAAAAAAAAAAATGAAGTAAGATTTTTTGGATCTTAGTTCATTTTTTTTACTGTTCCGCTCATGTTACCGCTCATGTTAAGAAATCTTAACATGAGCGCCTATGGGCAAACCCGCTGCACTCGAAAATTTACATGTTATTTGGACTACCATACTGCGACATACGAATGCGAAGGGTTATCTCATAGAACACTATTTCACTAGGAAAATATTTCAATATTTCCTTTTTACTTTAATGTACAAATTTACTGCCTAAAATGAAACAAATATTTCAATGCAGTATGTATTACAAAGTACGTAGTTCTCTCTTTATGTACTGTTATTTTCAAAATAAATTTATAATGCTAAAAATGCAATTTTTCTTAACTACATCACTTTTCCCCCCATTCCGCTACACTTTACCATAGACCCCAATTACATAAAAAAGTAAGCACACTCTTTCGACAAGTACTTACGCCACCCGTTTACAATGAAAATGAGTTAACCCACCTTGCCCAATGAAGCGCGCACAACTCCTACACTTTAAATATTATCATATTGGTTACTCAGGTATTGAAGTCAAAATAAAAACATGCATATTCCAGGATAAAGACTCTTTAAAACAACAGCTCGTCTTTTTCTCTTGTGATGAAAGAAAAATATGGATTTCCAATTTTTGCCTCCTTTAAAGATGAGATCATTAAACATTTCGGAACGAGAGAAAGGGAAAATAACAAACTTGAAACGCGTTTTACCTTTCTTTCAATTTCTTGAAAAATTCACTGTTTAAACTCTTGAATCCTGTGAAATAAAAAAAAAAAATTGAAATTGTAAAATCCACACTTTTTTGTCCATAAATTTCAACATAATTTATGCAATGTAAAATAATCGAGCAATTTTATTTTTTTGGCATACGTAGGGTAGGTTAGAGCAAACATCTCTAATTGTGGTGTTGGGAAGGGGGGGGGGGGACTCTCGAGCCTCCAAGTTGTCCTATCGTCCGAAAAAGGGTTTGTATTGCCGTAGGGTATCTCGTCTACAGGGTGGGGCAGAAGTAATGACCCGGTTTTGACGGGAAATTTAAAAAAAAAAAAAGTAATACAATTTGAGACTTGAAATTGAATCATGTATTGAAATACATTAAATGTGTGACATTGAAATGCACACAAAGAGGCATCTTTGTGTGCATTTCAATATCCCGCGTAATGTTACGGTTCCTAAGCCTTTTTTTGTGGGGTTATTTGATGGAGAAAGTTTGGAAACATCACCCCCCTACTTTAGAAGAGCTGAAGGACCGAACTATCGAGGAAATATCCGCCATACCCCTTGAAATGTGCAGAAAAGTTGCCCAAAACTTCAGAAATAGACTGCATCAGTGTATTGGCGCTGAAGACCGCCATCTTGCTGAAATGGTATTCAAAACTTAATGTAAAAAATGGGATTATATACAGATCAAAATACAGATCACAATCATAAAAAGTTTCAAGTCTCAAATTGTATTAGTTTTTTTATATACCCCGTCAAAACCAGGTCATTACCGCCCCACCCTGTACCTTCAGATAAAATTCGAAAAAAATAGACCTTGTGATTAAAAAAAAATGTGGGCACCGCATTTTACATTTTTTTCCAAAAGACTTTTTCTTTTCCAATTGGGCAAAAGCTCCCACTGCCCCACTGAACCCCCCCCCTCCCCCAACTTTTGTCTCAGTTGTCGGTATTGGGCTTTTCCAGTGAATGACGGCATAGAAAATTCCCACCAAACTGAATCATTTCATTTCAAAATGCTTTGTGAAAATTTACAAACTCTAATTTAGAGGTATATTTTCAAGTGTGTGTGAAGAGGCTATTAAAAGTTTAACGCAAATGGTGCCAAAAACTGACCAAAATAATAATCGTTTTTAATTGCGCATTTCGGTAGCTTAAACTGTTTTGATGGCTCATACTAATTTTCATGCATGTACAAGCCTAAAAGATATTTCGGCATTGGTAAATGAAGTCGGCCATTTTCACTCGCTCTAATTAATTCGCTCTAATCCTTCGTAAATTTTGGGACAGCCTTTGTTTCTCTTTAGTCTGCCGCATGTATGTAGGTTTATTTTATAAACTTTCATTTTATTGTCTTCTTTTTTTAAAACTTAAAAAATAATAAGTTTATACCGTAAAAATAGAAGGAGGAGGGAACTTTTTAAGCACGTTTTCATTCATTTACTGGTCTGGCGTATATGTACAATTAGTGTACAAGCTTGTGATTGTTTCGCGCGTTTATTATTCCAGGAAATGTTTACAGTTTTTAGATGTTATCTTTATAGTTATTTACTGCTTAAGTTTTTTCAAATGTACGGTATGTTTTTTGAGACACTGTTTTAAAAATATTTCTAAAGTAATAAGAGTTTAACGATAAGTGTTTTCCAATACATATATTTGTATGTGTGTGATAAATAAAAGGTAATGAAGTATTTTAAAGAAATACAACATAAACTTTAAATTTATTTTCGAAAATTAAGGTTATCACTTCTTCAACTGTGGGATTTTAAAAGCCTTTCGATTAACGTATCCAGTTAAACAGTGCAGAATGATTAAAAGTATAGAAAAACTTCCACCTAGCAACTAAACAAACTCCGGAAATAACAAAGGCGAAATTTCGTCTTTAAAAGAAAGTTCTTTTTCTCAGAAGAAGAACAAAAACGGTGTTGATAGGTTTTCCACGCCAAAAATAATTAAAGACTCAAAATTTAGTGGCAGTTGAAACAAAGAAGATTGAAAGTGTTTTAATGTGTTTAAGCTTACGTATTTGGTAACTAGTTTTCAAGTCTTATGTAGAGATAAAATTCGATCACACATTGTAATCGCAAATTGGATGTAAACATTTTCCAAAACAGTTTTTGACTCTTTCAATTTACTAGTACTTAACGTATCACTTCATTTTCGAACCAAAATCACTTAGAATACGGGAAAAAGAAAAGAAAAGAGAAACAAAAACTTAAAATTGAACAGACGTGTTTTCTGGATCAATAGAGAATATTTTTCAGTGAATGAAAAGTATTTTATCACAGATTAAGATTTTTGCTGTGGGTTTTAATGTAGCGTTTTATAATGACATTCCTCCCCCCCCCCCCCACCTCGTCGGGATTCTTCAGAGCATGGAAATAACTAAAAGTTGGAAAAAAAAATCAAAGTGCTTCGCAACTTTTCTTTAATTAATTTTTAGCGCATTATTATTTTATAACAGGTGAAGAGTCTAAAGGAGTGGGGTCGGAACTTGTTAACCTCTTAATTTTTAACGAAAGCTGCCACAAAACTAGCATGCATTTCTTTGACTGAGGTATGTCATGACTTGAAAAACGATACAAGTAAATAGAATATTTACAATTTTTGTTCACAAGCATCGACGAATTTCTTGGTACGCTTAAGCACTGCTTCGGACTTTTTTTCTTTTAATACTGCCTCTACTCAGTATGACATCCAGCAATAGTGAATTAACTTTTGGCCCTCTGATCTTGTGGAAATGGTAATTCAAAGAGTGAACCTTCATCTCATGGATTTGCCTAAATTCTTTTACTTCTACAGCATGTCATCAGTGATTGGAATACCAATGGGACCGGAACCAATCTCCAAAAACGGACGGAGTTTTGGAGATGGGTTCGGTGCAACGGAGTTGACGCACATTTCTTTATTGGAACTTTCAGCTCGGTGGAAAGATATGATTCAAGGGATTTTTCGTTACTACGGAGACACTGTATCCCGTACCCCTACTCCTGTTTTTAATTTATCTTCATTAAATGGCCTACGAATTTACTGCCTGTTCTTTGTGTGGAAAATATTTCACATCTTTCACTCTCAAAATGTTCTCTCAATGGAGCTCCTCACCATATGTAGACCTAGTGCATTCCCCCAGGACTAGCAATTATTACTTCCACTCTCGGGGGTAGGGATGCCATCATTACCACTTGCGAATTTTGCCGCCCAGTTTCCCCGGAGCCTGAGTTACCCGGGTTCTGCCAATTCAAATTGTCCTAGGAATTTAATTTCGCCGACAGGATGCAAACCAAACATTAAAAATGTCAAATGTATTAATATGCAGTTCTTTGTATGGAAAAGAACAAAACTGAGTAATACTCTGCTAAAAAACTATTTTTTTGCTCACAACGCTTGGAAATGTCTTAAATGAATGCAAAGGCATCCCATAGAGAATATTCGAGTGAAAGCACTCAAGTGACCCAAAGAAACTTCGGCACATAAAATTTTTATTCATACCATTTTACTTTATCTGTTTCGTCACCAAGGGTAGATGAAAGGGTTGACGTGGTTTCTGAAGGGGCATAAACACACTTCATAAAACAATAATAAAGCAATTTAAAAGTACACTAAAAGGAAATTTAGATTAGTTTTTGGCAATTTTCATTTCGAAATGAAAACGTTAAGTAGCCCCTCGCCCTCTTCTGCAGACCCTTCACCTTTTTAGATATCATGTATGAAAAAAAATAAATAAAAGATGAAATGAGTAATACTAATAAGAAAAAAAATGAAGTACATTTTAAAATCTAAGTTTTTCTTACTTTTAAAATTTTTTATATTTTCGTTTTGCGAAAATTTCTAACGCGATGGGGAAAATGATCATTCTTGAGTTCAGTGCTAAAAAGACGAAAGAAAAAATGATTCCATCCTTAAACGCACAATTATCGCAGACTCGTGCTGTCGTACGTAATGAATTAGAAATGAACTAAAACGTACAATTTCACACACAAGGTACAACCGCGTCATGTGATTTGT
The DNA here is from genome assembly GCA_038502835.1 of Octonoba sinensis. Taxonomy (NCBI): domain Eukaryota; kingdom Metazoa; phylum Arthropoda; class Arachnida; order Araneae; family Uloboridae; genus Octonoba; species Octonoba sinensis. The sequence goes on along the minus strand of CM076598.1, from coordinate 198,391,368 downwards.
CGTCTTAAGTAGTATTATTCTATGACTATTTTGTCACGAGAAACGTAAACAATGTTGAATCTGCAAACAGAAGCATAAAGACACTGCTTAAAATTTTCATTGAAGAATACCAAGATTCGGTAAACTAAGCGCGTGACATATTAGGACTGGTGAAAAAATTTATTACAAAGAAAATGAATAATGTTCTTCGTTTAAAATACGTTGTAAATAATGCCGGAAAGAAATGATGAATTCCACCTCCCGAGCTGTTTCAAAGAATTGGATCACGTCCTTTTTAATTAAAAACCGTTTTTCTTAACGGGAATGTTTACCGCTTTATTATATAGCAAAAAAAAAAAAAGTTGAGCTTTGATTCTATGTATAAACGTGAATAAAACGGAAAACACACAATATCATTTTTTAAAATGATGATTGAAGAGGATATATTGCTCACTGGGGGGGGGGGGGGGGGGATCACAATCTGAAAATCTATAATAATAATGGTTTTGGAGAAGATCAAGATTTTACGCTATACTCATTTCATTTGATCTATGTTCAAATACTACAATATACTCGAAAGATGTATGATATATTATGAATACTTGTTTTTTTTTTGTATAGTATTTAACTAAAGTTTGAAATTCTCTTTTAAGGAGAGTCAGCACCCAAAAATGTCGAAAAAAAACCAATTTTTTTTATTGGCTTGAGTAGTAAAATAAATCTTTAAAAATGTGCCCTAAAAATTTCAGAAAAGTTGAAGCAATATTTGTTGATTTATCATTGATTTTATTCGGTGTGATTTGCCACTTTTTCATTCCGAAACCAAAACTGTGCTGAATATAAACCACATATTTATTTTTAAAAATAAAATAAGTGAGAAGAAGCAATTTTATCGTGACTGTAACTGAAAAACAAGTTTCTTACTTGAAATTTTTATAAAGAAGCAAGCCAAAGTTTGCAAGCCGGAAACTTAAAATGATGTTTTCTCTCGCTTTGTTTTTTGCACATTTACTCTCAATCGTGGGATTTTTTTTCGCATTTAAGCGATTTTCCCCACAAGTTCCTGAAACTATATATAACAAATTTAGGCTTTACTTTTATGATAACTTATGGACTTTTTTATAAAAAATTCTTTTTGTGGGTTTGTTTTGAATTTTTCGTTGTTTTTTCTGCGTTACTTAAGTTTTTATTTTTTCTCAAAGTATTTGACATGGAAAATTCAAAGCATAAAAGTTTTGCTTTAAGAGTAATAAATCAATAAAAAAAATTGAGACTTTACTCCAATTTTTGAAAGAGAAGATGCATTTTTTAAAATTGCTAAATTTCATTTTTTAAATAAAAATTTTGAAATTTTATTTATGAAATCGAGTTTTTTTTAATATTAAATTTCTTATGAAGTGATATAACATGATATGAGACAAAAATTGTAAATAGAAACACGATAGAGAACAAAATGGTCTCATGGTGCTGACTCCCCTTAAATTGGGAAATTTTAAAGATTGGCCAGCATTGGTCATATTGATAGACTGACTGTCTACGTACCAGTTATATAAACTTACTTAATGCCAATATTGTAATAAAAAAGAGCGTTAAATTCAGATTTATTTTGAATCATTGCCGATGGCTTTATTGTCGCCAGCAAACACGATATGGAAAATATCGATTAGCCTATAAGACAACCATTAAAATGTTTTTAAAAACGACATTATCAAAGGATTTAGGAGGCTATCAGCCATCAAGCAGAATCCTTACAGTTTCTAGATGATCACGTTCGTGCAGTAAGTTGATTATATTTTTTGGAAAATTCTTTTGAGGGAAAGAACGAAAGTATTTTTCTGTTGAATGCGAAGAAAATTCTAAATGTAGTGGTTACTGCTTTCCAAAGATGCTGAAGAATCGAGGGAAAAAAGATCCAGAAGCAACCAAAGTGTGAAACTAGTTTTTGGAGAAATTCTGTTGTAAATGAGCTATAGGCTACATTGACGACACACATGGTATGCATCTGCCGCAAAAATACCAACCGAATTCCTACTTATAAGAATTTTTCTTGAAGATGTATCTCACTTTAAGATTCGTACGGTTTCAGCATTTTTTTTGTCAGGAATTCTTTTCTAGTGCTTCCTCTAACCTGAAGCAAATAACTTTTTTTTTTCTTTCTAATAAAGCTGCGTATGGTCACTAACCTTTGCAGACCTAGTGCATTCCCCGTCTATCGGCATCCATTTTTTCAAGGAATCCCACTATCGGCGGATGCCATTACCATTTTGAGATGTTTGACGCTCAGTTTCCAACCTAGATGGCGGCACCTGGACTCTAATTGATGCGAACCTGCACTAGGAAGTTAATTTCGCAGAGAGTATCCAAGCCAAACGGGTATGCAAGGGATATTTAACGTGCCCGATAATGATACGACATGGGCGCTGACGATTTTCTGCACCTTGGAAAAATCCACCGACTTGGGCCAGGTTTGATCCTGCAGACTTGGGCGTACGGGCCTTACCACTACGCCACCCTGCCGGAGGAGCGACCTTACATTCTAAAATGTGTCATTTCAAATCATTGGTGAAAACACTCAACTTTAAAAACATAATAAAGTATAAATACCAGGTACACAAGGACGTCAAATGATTAAAAATGAAATTTTTTGTAGTAGTAATCGCAAAACAGCTGGAACTCCTATAAATGTAGTGAAATAAATATTTTCTGCTACAATAATAAAAATAAATAGATACCTGCTCTTCAGTTAGTTTGTTTTACTCCGAATCTTTTTGAAAACAATGTCTTTTACAGAGCTTTCAAATAATAGCAATTATTGGAAATGTAAGAGCTGGGTTTCTTTGCTTCCAAATGACGCATGAGATCCATTTCTTGAAACCAAACACTTAATCTTCAATTCATTTTCATTCCGAAATTTGCTAAAGACAATATTTGAAGATATTTGTGGAAAGCTTCTTTGTTTTCCTTGCCATTACAGATTCAAAAGAATCTTTAAGAGGCCACAATTGTTTCTGTTTGTTTGTCATATTTCCGTTTTGCTTAAGTGTGCTCTCCAATTAAAAATCTTTACGTTCCATTTAGTACAAGCTGTAGGAAAACTTCGCATTTCAAGACATCTTAATAAAAACTGGTTCTTATTTCGTTTGTTTTCTACGTGTTGCTGTATATTTAGACATTATTTTTCAGTAACAATATTTTAATTTATTTCTTTCGCAGAAACAATTTTAAAGCTTGAAGATTAAGATATCTGATCTGCAATCTACTAAAAATATTAACACTTATCGGAACATGCGTGGTTATCTATTGAGTGCCACTCACGTTTCGAGAAGTGTGCATTTAACGATGCATAAACTGACGTTTAGGTTGTTCGTGCCGTCTTGTGTTTTGGGAAACTTTATTTATTTATTTTTTCATCGTTTTAAAAACAAAAATGATTATATTTTCCCCTTCCAAAAAAGAAAGAAACATCCTAACAGTAATTAGTTTAAAACTGATGACAGCTAAGAGCACTAATAAGATTGACTGCGCGTTCCGTTGTGCGCAAAGTAGACACCGGGGGTCAAAATCATAGACCTTAAAGAACTAGATACTTCAAGTGGGCGATGTCGATGGCACACAAATAAGTCAAGTAAGCACGGCATGTAGAGATCTCAGAACAAAAAGCTACCAGAATATGTGCTCCTCGAGGTCTTTCTTTCCACAGCAAATTGGTAGAAACTAAACTGTCTCTGTCACGTTATCTCGTTTCTCGGTCATTTGTGAAGCCAAGAATGGACCATTTGGCTACTATTTGGGGAAATGTAGCTAAATTGGGAGCCAAAAATGAGATGCCAAATTCAGTGTTAGCTTCTCAATATTGGGCGAGATTTTCATATGTTAAACATTTTACCGATATTTCTGTTGTCAAGCTCTGTAAAACTCTTTCCAAGGCACTATATATATATATATATTTCAAATGCGACCAACACATTTGTACTGCATTTCGAGGTCTAGTACTGCACTTTGAATTATAGTGCAATATACACGTATATTAGAGTAAGTGTACACAACATTTTCCTCTAATCTATTTTCAATAATTTTTGTGCTGTTTTTTCCCTGGGTGAGATGCTTTTGTGACCTTTTAAATTGGTTTCTTGAATTTTAGTGGATAAACTAAATTAGCTAAACGAACATTGTTAAGTCATTTCGCTAGAGGGCGCAAGTCAGCGTGTGCAGATACAAATTGTGCGTATGTTCTAAATGTGCATGTGCTTTTCAATTTCTTTCAGGTGATAGTAGTTAGTTGGTTAAATTGGTTAGTTGAGAGTGAATTGTTGTTTCCATGCTGTGGTAAGAACGTGAACGGTAGCACAATAACCGTCACATATCGTTATAACATAGAAATTAAACTTATTTGCTTTTATATAAATATAGTTGTTTGAATTGAATGTAGTTTTCCAGTCTAGTACAGATATTAACCTGCCTGACATATAATAGTTTCATAGATGTTAAAACAACGAAGACATTAAAATAATAAATCAACTTTGTGCTAAGTTAACTGCAATTAAAAATAACTTCACGTTAAGAAAGCACAAAAAGGCATTAAAATGCAGACATCTGTTTCGGGATTGTTTGGAATCCCTTTTTCAATGGCGGCAGGGAGCTTACAGGGAGCTTCTAGCTCTCTCGAAACATATGTCTGCATTTTAATGCTTATTTGTGCTTACTTAATGTGACTTTATTTTTTATTACAACGAAAACATCTTTCCTTTTCCTCAAATTTCAAAAAAATTGTACATTTAAGGCAAATTTTTATCCAATCACTCACCGAGTAGTGCATTATTCGTCTATTTGATGTTACGCGCGTGGGGAAAGGAAGATGCGACAATTAGTTTGGGGTGGGTACTGGTTAATGGCTTCACGGCAAAGACGCATGACTCTTAACGACAACTTTAACGACCTCTCAAAGTGTTAAGTACAAACTAGGGAACTCTATTTTAAGTCGACTACATTAGTCTTTAGGATCTAGGAACGAAAAAAACCAACACTCTCGTGACATTTTATATTGCTCTTGATTGTATGAAATGAATTTTAAATTTTCTTTTAAAAATTATAGTTTTTTTATTTTATTTAATTGCTTGAACTGAAATTATTTATTGATTTATGTTTAACTTATAGTCATTTGTTTATTTATTCATATGTTTATTTTGTTTATTGCTTGAGCTGAGATAAAAGTTTTCTTTTAAAAGTTGTAATCAATTTTTTTATTTTAATTGCTTGAACTTCGTTTTAAAACTTATAGTTATTTTATATTTTTATTCATTTATATATTTATTTTCGTCATTGCTTGATTGGATTAACTGAGGTGAAAAATTTGTTCTGGTAGCTAGCGTCATTTGTTTTATTTCATTTTTTTCATAAGAACTAACCTTAATCAAGAAATATTTGATTTCGGAGAGCGATTGTATTGAAACTTCATATTTACGAAAGGAAAAATTATTTTAGTGCGTTGCATACATTTGAAATGCATATCTACAGCAGAAGTTCCCAAATTTTTCAGCTTTGTGATCCATTTTTAGCATATTGACGTTTTATGGATGCTTGCTTTTTTATATTTGTCATTTTGAAAACGTCAAAAAGACTTATTTTTAAGTTTTCGTTTAGTTTAGTTTAGTTAAAGTTTTTAAAGCTAAAAAAAGTGTTCGAATTTCCTTAAACCCATTTTTGAAAACATGTTACTTTAAAAACCAGTTACACTGACCTTGATATAATTGAGTTTTACTGTAACAGGATTTAGTATTAAAACACGTGGTGAAATTTGAAAGCGCCAGCATTTTTTGTGTCGAGACTTGATTTAATACTCAAACAGCCGCTTTGGATAGTTGCGAAACAATTTCTAACGGTAGAAACAGATCCCTGAAGCAGCGATCCAGAAATAATCTTTCCTGGAATCCTAGGTTCTGCAAGGAAACTAGTACGTTTAGGCAGTCTGATATTGAGTGATTCAATCTTGCAGGAAAGATTAAAACTCCAAGATATAAATTGTATTATGATACTAGAGAGTAAAAAGTAATAAAATAAAAGAAAATATAAATGATAATAATAATTTGAAGTAGCAAAAATCGCTATAAAGGATAGCATTAACTTACTATAGAGCAGGGTTTCATAAACCGAGTTCATACTAGGGCTCCACTGCGCTATTCTGCTAAAAACTGCAAAAAAATTAAAACTAATTGCAGTTGATTCAATCACAACGTGTAGCTGTAGTAGGAAAATAAACATCGATAGATAACTACAATTAGTTACCCATTCTCCTATTTATTTCAACAATTCTCCCCAAAACCTCGGATTTATAATTAAATCCAAGAAACAGCAGCAGTGTAACATTGATCCATCTGTGAAGACGAGTACATTATGGAGATAGCGATTTGGGAAAGAAGGCCTGCTGAATATTGTTAAAAAACATAATAAACTAGCGGTACCCGCACAGCGTTGCTCGTGCTGAATTTTTAAAACGTCGCCTACGCTGAGAGTACGTTGCCTGCCGCCGTGTGCTTGATAAAAATGTAAAAAACGTCGCCTGACGCGCTGTTCAAGCTAAGAATATAAAAAAAAATTGCATGCGACGTTCTCCTTGCTAAGAATATAAAAAATATCGACTGCGGCATAAAGCCTGTTGCGTTTGAGAAACGTCGTCTGTCTATTTGTCAAAAAATATATAGACATTGTCAAGTATTGAAAAATTGATGTAACATATAAAGAATCAGTTAAGAAAACTTAGGATCAATTCCTCCAGTAGTTTCAAATTTGCCACCAAAGGGTAATAAAAACTGCCAAATTGTAGCACGGCGTCATTTGTTGCGTTATTTTTCTTCTGAAGGGGGTGAGTCTTGGCGATGATCCTGGATTGATTGCAAAACTGTAATTGCAATATTATATTCATTTTATATTCCGGTCATGTTGAACTGTTGTCTCGATAACAGAAAAATAAGTTTCATGATGAAATGAAGCTTCGCTAGCGGTACCCGCATGGTACGTGCTAAGCGTTTAGCAAACGTCGTCGGCGGGGTAGCCTATGCAAGGAGTTTAAAAAACGTCTGCATTGCCGGTATTAAGATATTAAAAAAGCGTCGTCAGCTTATAGTTAAATGATACTGTAAATCATACCTAAAAAATGTATGCACAATTTCGTTAGTACAGTGCGTATCGAAGTGATAGGTCCACCCGCATTTTTCAATGTTTCGACTGTTAATTGAGAATAATTCCTGTTTTTTGGTACAGATAATTCAACAATAATCGTTATAATTATCTAGAAAGCAATTTGTTAAAAATAAATAATTCTTTTTTATTTTATGAAAAGTTTTATTTTGAAGCCGTTTCAAAAAGATAGGTCCGCCTTTATAAATCCTTGTACCAAAACGTTTTTTTCCATAAAACTTGCATAATCATCATAGTTAAGTCTTACTATGGGACTACGCGGGCTGCCGTGGAAGTATTTAAACGGAGTTGAACACCACATTGTAATCAAACGAAATGGGTCGTCGTTGCAGTCTTTCGCTGGTTGAACAGGGGAAAATTAACGCATTTGAGAAGTGTGGAAAATCGAACAGAGAGATAGCTAAACTTTTAAACAGATCTCATAATGTCGTAAACAATTTGTGGAGACTTAGAAGTGCTTATGGTAAGAAAAAATCATCTGGTCGGCCGTCAAAAGTGACACCCCGACAAAGAAGGACTATTGTAAAGGAGTTAAAATCCGGAAATACGAGCTTATCCACTTTGGCCAAAAAACAAATTCCTGCAATATCAAAATCAACGGTCCATAGAGTGATAAAGAAGTTCGGTAGTTTAGTTTACAGGAAGAGGAAAGCGGCTTCAAAATTGACTAAAAATCACAAAGAAAAGCGAGTGAAATTCGCACAGGAAGTGATGTCCTGGAAAGAAAACTGGCATCGAGTGATATTCAGTGATAAAAAAAAATTCAATCTGGATGGTCCAGATGTCTGGCAATATCACTGGCATGATCTGCGTAACGATAGAGAGATAGAGAAGAGGCAAGCTGGTGGTGGTTCCGTTATGGTGTGGGCCGGCTTCGGACGCATAGGAAAAACTGATATAGCATTTGTATACAATCGCTTGAATGCTGCAGGCTATCAACAGCTGCTCGAACAACATTTTCTTCTACAAGCAGAGCACATTGGAGGGCCGTTCTTCAAGTTCCAATAGGACAAAGCTCCTGTTCATACTGCAAAGTCCACTTTTGAGTGGTTCCTAAATAATGGTGTGCATATTATCGATTGGCCACCTTGCAGCCCGGACCTGAATCCGGTAGAAAACATGTGGGGCATACTCGCAAGAGCAGTATATGCAGGTGGAAGGCAGTACAACTGTACTACAGACTTAAAAAGATCTATTTCCTCCGAATGGGCAAAAATCGAGACCAGCTGTTTGCAAAATCTTGTAGAAACCATGCCCAATAGGATTTAAGAGCTCATTTTGAAAAAAAGGTGGGAAAATTTTCTATTAATTGATTATTAATTTAATGTTTGGTTCAGTGGACCTATCTTTTTGAAACAGCAATTTCACAAGTTTTTTGTTTCGTTTATCATTAATATGATTTGTATATTATTTAAGCATTATTTTTTCATTGGATGAACTAGAGTATATTATAAAATAGTACTTAATGCATAATAATTTTTTTTTTCCCAACATGAATTTCGTTTTTACTGATGGACCTATCATTTCGATACGCACTGTATGTCCCGATTTATCGCCAACGACTAATTAAAAACGTCAAACTGTAGCGTGTTGTCATTCGCCCCGTAATTTGAAATCTAGAATAAACCGTACGTATTCCTTTTCCTGGCGATATTTATTTAAATGCTATTGCTAAGTCAAGGAAATCGTTAAATCGGGGAGTCAGAACTTTTATCAAGTTTAATCTTAAATTTTAAATCTATTGCTAATTTTAGAAAAACGTTAAATCGAAGATATGTTTTATTAGTGATTTTCCTCTGAAAACGAAACTGAACTCTTTCTATTTTGGAAAATAAGTTTTATATTGAAATGTCCGTAAACCCGATGTCAGAATTTATTTTATGTTGAACTGAAAAATGAACTTTTAACTGCATCTTACGAAACTTATACGATATTTTTTCAAAGTTAATATGTTCAGAATCGTCAGAATTAAAATGGTATATTTGTTTTAAAATTTGGTCAATATACGACGATTTTAGCGCAGTTTTTGGGCAAATTTGTAGGTCTTACAAACTATGGAATTTTACTTACTAAATCTGAAAATAATGTTTTGAAGCTTATATTTTAAGAATTAGTACACCCTGAGCTTTAAGAAACCAGTTTTGTTTCATTTTTATTTTTAAAAATGAGGCTGATGCGAGAATAGATAGGTAAACGAAAATCGCAAATATTTTCTCATATCTCTGCTTGCAAGCAGCGGGAGAACCCTCCGCCAGTGCGTTGGGGGGGGGGGGGGGGCTGCAATGTAGGCGTAGAAAAAATCATTGATACATTTAAAAAATAATTAAGAAAAGCTTTTTGAATAATTTTACAGGAATTGAAAATTTAAAGCATTCTCGAATCCACCTGAAGACACACAAAACATTTCATTAAAATCGGTCCAGCCGTTTAGGAGTAGTTCAGTGGCATACACACGCACAGAGGAATTATACAATAAAGATATGTTCACAAGTGTTTCAATTTTTGTGTAATTAAACACATTTTGTACATTTACGTATTGTTATCTAAATTCCTAATACGTCAAGGTTTTACAACTCGTATAAAGAGTGACCTCATCACAAGGCTAACATTGTATCAAAAAGTAAAATATGGAACTAAGATGTCCTCGTCGAAATCTTTAGAATCTGCCAATTAATTCAAAAGTAATTAGGGGGCAGACAGACAGACCGACCGACAGACGAACATTTTCCCCATCCCAAAACCCTACTTTCAAGTTTTTGATTTTTCAATCTTTATTTAAGTACTTAACTTATTTTTGACTCTTCTTGATTTTTAACGATATTTTCATGTTACATTAAGCCTTCTTTCATGCTTTATTAGTTTTTTTTCTTTTACGGGAACGTTGGCTGAAAAAGGAAAAAGGTAAAATAAAAATCGGCTGCTTCTCAAAATGTTAAAAAAAATTGTGAATATAATTTTATTTAGAAAATGTATATGTCGACACGAAATGGCAACGATTCAAATAAAATAAAAATAAAGCTCTAAGGTAAATGACCCGGTAGTGGACACTGCTCTAGTAGTGGACACTTAGATCTTTAAGCTCCTAAAATAAGCGAATGTAACATTAATCTTGAATGAAATTACCAGAACCTATAGCGAACGATTCCTAGTGCTGGTTAATAGAACTAAAGTTGGCGTGGAGCATCTATGCAAGTACATGGATCATAATATTTAATAGCTCCCTCCACAACGGTCACATTTGCTCCTCTTTACTGTAGCCGGTTAATACGAAGGTTAGGGATTTGGGGAAAATATGTTAGAAAAAAGCATGACATCATTTATGAATGCTCCCTTACTCATTTTTAAAACTATTTCTCCAAGTTAACAGCATAAAATAGATGATATTCATTTCTGTCTACTACTAATGCAAATACGTGTCTAATAAATGTCCACTATAGATACAAATTAAGCGTTTGGTAAATTTGACGTAAAAATCTTAATTTTTCATCAAATGGCATTTTATAGGTAATTAATTTTTAGAGAAGTAGTTGGCGATTAAGCTAAATATGCAAATATGGATGTAAGTCCCTTGAAAAAATTTTGCCACGTAAAAGAGTATGAACATTTTCTTAACTGTGTCCAGTGCCGGGTCATTTACTTTAAATCAATCGCTTGGGGAAAATTAAATTTTAAAGTTAATTTTCCGCGAAAAAATAATTTCGAACTATAGCAAAAAAAAACCCCGCTTATAAAGTCTTTTCTAGTTAATTTAGAGGCTTCGCATTTTATCACAATGAGCGAAACGCTTTCTTTTTTACGGGTTTTCCAATGATACCATGCTCGAAACTTTCATGCATTTTAAAACAAACTTTTTATACAATTTTCAGTGATAAATTGGAATTAAAAGAAGAAGAAATTTGAGTTTTAGAAAAAACTCTTCTAGGTGCACACCAACGTTCAAAACTAATTTCGTGCCAAATTTCATGAAAATCGGATGAGTGGTCTTGGCCCTACCCCGAAACACACTTGCTGCTCTATTATTAGTAGAGATAGAGATAAGTGTTGACGGTTGAAAATTGTTTTGAAGAAATATTAGTACAAGGACCTTTAGGGTTCCACGGCACTGAAACATCGTGAAAGGCGTTCCTTAGGAGTGAATAGGTTAGTACACGCTGCGACCCCCCAAAGAGTTAATATAGGAACCCCTACTTTGCATTCTTACGTGCATACGTATTGTTACAAAATTCTGTTTGTAGATTTGCTTTTGAGTGCTCATACTTGGAAGCAAATGCATGCCCACTGTTGTATTTACTGTGTTTTATGATATCAGTGCGATTGTTGGAGGATTTAGCATTTGAACAAGTGTACATTTGCAAATAAAAGGGCTGGGTCTTGTACAAATGCCGGGTCATCCTCCTAAGATGAAGTGAAGTCTCACGAATTCTTAACAATATTTTTCTTAAGGATAGTTTAGAATACTTATTTATTAACGCTTCATTTTTTTGTAAGGATTATAAAAAGCAATTTTGCGTTACTTGCTCATTCGCGAAATGAGAGACAGAGAGAGAAAAGAAATTCATTGCACGAAAAACTACTAAAGCAGAGCGTGTACTAAAGTAAAATTCTTTATATATTCCTCAAATTGCATGCAATTTATTCTCAATTAAGTCAATACTTGGTTGAAAAAGTGTCCAGTTTATTTAATAATAAGTTCATGAGACAATTGTTGAAAAAAATCAGAACTATTCGACTTAAAATCAAATAGAGTTAAAACATTCGGCTTTTAGTACTTGCAAATCAGCAAAATCCACTTTATGCTTAATATAAATTTCAATGAATCTGCTGCAAATTGTCTAAGAATTAACAATAAAAAAATTTTCCCTTTAAAAAGAGCATATTATTTCCCACATTTGAATTGCAAATAAAACTCGATTGAACTCTATTTTGGCAAGGGGAATTAGTTCAGACATGTGTAGCCTCTTGCTGCTTCTGTTTTGAAGAATGGGTTTAATCGCATAAAAGGCTTCAAAAAAAGAGTCGATTCATTTTTGTTTACCTCATTTTTTTTTACTTACTTATTGTCTCTTTTTATTCGTTTAATGTCTTGAGCTTATTTACATATTCAAAGAAATGTTCATTGCATTAAAGAAAATCATTTTTTTTTTATTTCTGTGTCATTCCGAGGATTTATTGTATTTCAAATTCACTTGATTAGAACATGATTCCAAACATATGTTGGTAGCTGGTCTATACAGTTACTACTCAGGTTTTATTGTTATTATTATTATTATTATTTTGTGTGTGTGCATTGCAATAATACTTTCGGGGACTTGGCACCTTTCAAATGTAGAAAATCGATGAAAATACCGATTTTTCAATTTTTTGCTTAAAATGTGGTTTGACTCTTCCAGTATATCTGAGCGAAGTTTTGAAGCGATACAACCAATATAAATGTAGTTAAGAAGTAAGAAAATTCAAATATTTCTGATGTTTTAGTGGGATTTCGTGTTCTTTAAATTGCGTCTTCTCGGTTTGTGTTTTTTCGCAATATTGTAGTAGTTAAAATGCTAAAACTTCTACATATATTCATGTAGTAACTTGAATTTTTTTTTGTGTGTTCAATATGATGTGCTTGATAAAATTAGGGATGGATTTTGCCTCATATTTGCAAAAAAAAAGCTTAAAAATGAAAATGTAACAAAAATCGCTTTTTTTCTGTGTTCTTTCATCGATGTGAATTTAAAAACTTTTTTTTTCAAAAACTAATTAATTAATAGCAAAACCCATCCCTAGAGTTGAGAACCATACTATGATAAGTACTTACAAAAAATTTGGTAAAAAAAAGTCAAGAAATGGAGAAGAAGAAGGAAATTTAAAATCGTTAAATTTTATTAAAAAAATTAAATTTTAGAATTTTCTGTTAGTTGAATTTTGATTTTCAACGTGAAAATCATTTTGTTGAGCAATAGCACTTCATAATATGCAAATGAAATATTTAAAAGTTCTTAAACAAAAAAAAATTGTCAAAAGGTGCAAAGTCCTATTAAATCACAGGCGTTTTTTTCAAATGCTGACTTGATAGGTATTGTATATTAGATTCCGATAAACACTCTCTTGTGTTCCATCTGTTTTTTCATTTTAAAAAGAAAACAACTACGAAATTTTACAAAACTGCAGATAAAAATTAATTTAAAGCAATTATAAGTTAATATATGTAGAAGTCTTTCCATGCATTTTCACGGAATCTTACTGCTATTATCTCCAATTAAAACATGTTCTGTGACTCTGAATCATGTGGGACACAATGTTTTGTATCTCAATGCTCACTTATTTTTATGAATGGGACAAAATTTATCAAGATCATCTCGGAGACCGAAAAGATGTCGATGTTTTTTTATTTAATAGTTGACCCTCATTAAGAATTTCTGTCTTTTTTTTTATGAGTTTCTAACTATTGAAAAGCTAGTCGGAGAAATTTAAAATCAATATATTTTTTCTTTTTATTTTATGAAGTTTTTTTTATTTATAAATCAGTATGAGGAAAGATAAAGTATTCCTACTTTTATTTGTTCTTGTAATTATCGTAATTTGAAAAACAGCCCTTTTTTAAATTGATTTTTTTTCCTTAAACTTTGACTTTTTTCAGTAATAAAATGTACTTAAAAATTCCTATTTTCAACTTTCCCTTGGAAGTTTTAAAGTATTCACTATAAAAACTAAATATGTTTTAAGAACTTGTTTATTATGGAAACGATATCATAGTGCTTCGTAAACAAACTCAAGATACCATATTCCCCAAAGTACTATTCAAATATTATATTCTGAAATAGAAAACCTAAAAAGAATACGTAAATGTGTTTTTATATTGAATTTTGTTTAGGTATCAATAGTACGTACCAAAACAGAAGAATCATTTTTTTCGTTGCCATTTATTATCGTCACATAATTGTTCTTGAGTTTTCAAATCCTTTTAATGTCTTTATTAAAAGAAACCAGGTTATTGAAAACTAATCTGTTGGATAAAATAACAAAAGAACTTTTTTATAGTAAAATGGAAGTTAAACGAAATTATATTGTGCATATGTTTTTCTGATAAGTTTAGCACAATAAGGGGTTTAGTTGCACTTATATTTTAATTCAATTTGTTTTGATTATTTGTTTTATGTTTTCAAAGCAGACGATAGCTTAATAAACGTAAAAATTATCTTAGAGCGATCGTCTGCTACTGAAATAAAGTAGCAAGATTAAATTTTTAAACAAACGAATGTGGCAATAAAGAAAACAATACAATCATAGAAGTCTTCCAAATTTTAGTTAATGATGTGAATATTTTTTTCTGGGCCTTCTTCTAGGTTATTGTTTGGCTGAGCCTTGTGGAATATACAAAAGAAAATCAGAATTTGAGGTAAATTTGTTTTGTGTTTGCTAATACTTTGGAGAGATTTGCATGCCGTAAATTAACATTTATTTAAGAATGCTTTTGGCGTCCGATAGACCTCAGTCGGGATGTTCCAACATAAAGGAAAAGTAGTCTTTTTCTGTTAAAGGAACGCAAATGCAAAATAAGAATTTTATGAAATTCCCACGGTCATGTTAAAAATGTTCGGATTTTGAAGAACTTTTTGTTAATTTTAATGGTTTGTTTTTAATAGAATGCTGATATTGGTTGTGTAAGTCCTCGAAGGGGAGACTCTCACTAAATTCTGTACGCATTATTCCTGCATTATTAAAGAACCGCTTTAAGACATTTTTTCTAATTTCAGATAAATATATTTTCCTTTTTGCTAACAGCAAAGTTATAGCAGTTTTCCTATGAATTATTATTCTCTACTCCTTACCTTCCGCAGTCATATTCCACATGTAATTAATTCATGAGATGTTTTCCTCTTTTTTTTTCACCTTACAGAGTGCACTGCAGACTTTTAATTTGGAGGAATCTTTTAATAATAATAATAATAACAAGGTATTAGCCGAAATAGGGACACCAAAAGGGAATCCATTTTATACCCTCCTTCTAAAAATGTCTGTAAGGTAAGCAATATCACTTCGATGCAAAACATAACTTTCCCGTGATGACACATTAAAATAAGCTGCAGATGTAATTATATAAGTAAGGAGGGAATTGTATACTTTTACTGGAATCTATTCTGCACTAATTCTACTCTGTATTTTTAGTTACAAACTTTATTTTATTTATGAAAATTCAATTTCTTTCAAATTTTTATTTCAACCATGTAAAGATAATTCAACAAATTTCGCGAAGCTGTACCGATGAAATAAGCATTATATAACACCAAGTACAACTCAATTCAACTTTATCTACAATCATACTACAGAGCCTATGGTACACTTCCTTTAAAAAAAAAACCTTTTTGAGTAATCAAGTATAACAATAATGACTAAAAAAATCAGTAATCTAATAAATTATTCATTGCATTTTGAAAGTAAAAAAACAATTTTATTAATTCAGTTTGATGCGATTTCTAATGATTAATTTTTTTTAACATTCTATTTACCACATTAAATACAGAAACTCTTTTTCTCGCAGTTTTATTACACCAAATTGAAACTCGTATTGAGAAGTTTATGAATCCCATTTTCTACAAATGTCAGTTAGTATACGCAATACGGGAACATTATTCAGAGGTTTGTCGTTCTTTCGATATTCGGAGGGTTTCCGCAGTTATTTTAATCTCAAACGTTTAATTCGATTTCTTCTAAGTTGAGAAAACATTTAAAACGAAAGCACGTACAGATATTCAAGATGAAAGCAAAAATTTAAGAAGCGATGCTTTACAATTCTAACTTAATGTATTTTGCGTGCCAGCAACATCGCTATTCGTGCGCCTCGGAAGTTAAGCTTCAAATAAGATTTTGATACATCCAAAATAATGGCCTAAGTAAAACGAAAACGTGATGTACACGTACGAGTGATAAATTGTGCGCCAACAAAATATTAAAAATTAAGTCTCCATCGTGATTTATTTATTTATTAGCAGTTCTTTTACTCACTTGCTGCTCATCCTCTTCGATCGTATCTTATTCGACGATGGGGAATAACGGAGTCTGCCGGTGGATATTCAACGTTCCGAAAAATGAGAATTGACCTTTGAAATAAAAATCTGCATAAATTATGAAAGAATGGATGACGAAATCGACAAAATACGACAGCATAACTAAAGGAAAAGGTAGAATGATGGAGTTTTTCGTGTAGTTATCAGTTATAAGGCTGAGATTCGGGACAATTTTGAAATTGTAGTCAACTTGAGTTTTTTTTTTCTAATGTAAAAAAAAAAAGCATCATCTTTTTAAATTCTATAAAATTGCTTTGTTACTACAGTTTTGTGTTTGCACTGCATTTGGCGATGCAAAATTTTGTTGGCACGCATAGGCGCGGTAGCCTCTATCGCCGATAAGTACCCTTTGTTTTGTTTTCCTTTCTTTTTTTGATTTGCAATTATGAATTTTTTTTTGGTACCTTACGTTTCACGCAATTATTTTATTAATTAAAGTAACGTCTTAGTCATACGCCGACGCACGAGACTGGCTAAAGAAGACGCATAAGTGAGAGAAACGTATAAATGAAATTCAGCTTCTTTTTGGACCAAATTAAATTTGAAGATAAATAAATAAGATATAAATGCATAAATAACAGTATGTTCCTTTGAATGACTTAATTTGCCACAACTATTCGAAAAAAAATATTTCAAAATTGAAGACTTTTAAAAAAACTGTATTATAAATGACCTTTTCAAGTTTATTAAAATGTTCATGTATTAAAGCACGAGTATTAGTATTTTGTAAAAGAAAAAAAATTGAAAGCTAGAAGTTTTGAAAAAAAAAAATGTAAAGGAAAATGTGGTGTAAAAACTTTTAGGAGCACACCTCTGAAACTGACGCGCATAAATGCAAATTTAATGACATTAATTTTTCTGTGCTCTTGTTCGGGACTTTCAGAAACTGACGTACAACTGAGAGAAGATTAAAAAAAATAGGTGACATTTCAGAGAAAGAGTGATTAACTACTGTTATTGCTCTTTTTTTAATCAGCAAATAATGGAGATTCGTGTAACATTGCCTATAAGACCTTACATATTATCGCTCATCTTGAATTTGTTGAAATGTACAGACGATTTACTTCGCAAGATAATGAGTCAGTGTAGAAGCACAATCTATTTTTTTTTACTTTTAGCCTTTTATATCTCGCTGAGTAAACGAACAGCTCTATAAATATGATAAGAATAAAGCTTTGGCTCTCTACAACCGCAGAACATTAATAAAGATAGATTGCCCCTTTCACAATGTAAAAACTGGGTATCAGCATAAAACCAAATCTTGTAGTGAAGAAAGGGGGAGGTTAGAGGTTCTGTATTTGGTGCGTTTGTTGCCGCTACTGTACGTAATGACCTCTGCTTGCTTAAATTCGCAAGAAGGTCTATTGTTGCAAAGTCCTTGGCTGAAAGGTAGACCGTTTAGCTCGTCAAACGTTCAAGTGAGTTTTATCAGAGACGCTTTTATGTTGATAGCCTTAAGGTAAGCCTAATTCTTATTCTAGTTTTATCTCTGGTCTGTGTTTACAACCGTCAATACAAAGGCTTTTAGAATAAATTCCATGAAATCCTCTGCAATTTCCCACTATATAAATGCAAATTCTGAACGCTCCAAAAACAATAAAGAAAACGCGATTCTTTTTCAATGATTCAATAAACAACAAGCTATCAATTTAGGTGGAATTCTTAAGACACGACATTAAAAGATTATTAAATACAAGTTTCATTGTATGTTGAAAGATACTAGTTTATACGAGACCAGTTAATTTAAATGAGACAACTGGGAGAGAAACCAGTACTTGTAAAACTCATTCAACCCTAATTAGCCTCTTAAAGAAGCACCTAAATTACCATGCGTTAGAGACGAATTTTCTTAAATGTGTTTTCTTATTAAAATTAATAATACTCTCTTAACTATGTTTGCTTCGAAATTCACTTCATAGACTAAATTTATTTCTTAAAGTAAATTCGGTCTTGTGAAAATGTGACACATCTCGGTACGCGATACGTCAAATTTGCGACAACGTACTTAAAAGGAATCTGGTACTATGGGAAAGAAATCGCACAACTTGAACTTTGAAGGTATTAGAAGATTAGAGCTTTATTTCGAAATCTGATCCGATAAAATTGGTTGCCTTAGTTTAAAAAGAAATCCATGAAGTACTTGCGCATTATTATGTATGACCATACAATAGCATTTGTGACCAAATGAATGAATTTATATATTCTGACTCATTTACGCTATCCGAATCCAATTGATAATTTAGAGACTCTTGTTAAATTTCTTATCTGTTTTTGGAATTATGTCTGTATATTTTTTGAAAGTACTTGAGATTTCATTTTTAATCATCTTAACTTCAAATGCTATAAGAACTGTTCCTAAAAATGTTCCCTTCAAGCAACACGTCATGAGTGGACGCTTGAGACGATGAGATGGAGCGTGACGTGCGCTTAAAAACCAAGCCTTAATAGGTTAATAGTTCCAGCTTCATTCTTTCCTCATTCTATCCAAAAGAATCCTTGAGTATTAACCATACTATGCTGATACGAAATAGAAAAACTGAAGTACTTTGCTCAAATATGCAGTTTTCATAAATTCATACGTTATAGGTGTTTGTTTGTAAGGCAGGCAAAGCCTGTTGAAGAAAAAAAGTTTTAACTTTGGAAATAAAATTCTGTTCTGAGAGGGTTAAACTATTTTTTCCCCGATTCTTAAAAATTTTGCGTTAAATACTAGCACACATTAGAGAACAATATAACCACTCTATAAAACTTACTGTTAACCATAAGTGAATTTCATTAAAAGAATCAATATAAAGAAAACTTGACGCTTGTCAAAGTACTGTTATATCAACTGCATCGGCTACTACATGAATTTCTATACAGTGCTACGAGATCGAAACAGTGTTTAGCAATAATTCTCTTTGTTTTCGGAGTAGCACACAACTCAATAATTACTTTTTGTATTTTTCGTCTTGGGCGATAATCATAAAAGATACATTGTTATCATCTATGTACCACGCATCTTGTCAGAATCTGGAATCTACTTTTTCTTGGGATATCAATGGATCGGGAAAATATTCCTAAATGTCTGTAGAAAATTAATGATTAGGCACAAAGGATAAGCAGAATATTTTTATGGCATAAAGGTTTCAGACACACATAATTTAATTGCGCGTACTTTCGGAGAAGGGATTTTTACAAATCTCTCTCTCTCTCTCTCTCTCTCTCTCCTCTCTCCTTTATATATATATATATATATATATGAGAGAGAGAGAGAAAGAGAGAGATGTACTATAGTCTGTGTACTTAGAGTCAAGGTCACACAACTCTACCTTTTCCCCTTGTGCTCGCCATGGTTTCCGTGCTAGAAAATTTTTCCCCACTTGGTTTGGGGAACATAAGTCAGTCTGTTGTTTTAGTTATAATAATAATAGACGGAATAAAATGAAATTTATTTCTCAATTGCAAAAATAGATTGCGTAAGATAAAGTATTAGAATATTTTGAACCAATCTAAATCTTTTTCGAATATTTGATATCTTTCAGAAAGCTATTGTATAACTAATTTATTGTATTTTATATTTTGTAAATGTTAAAATCTTATATAAACATTCTAGATTTAATTTATGAGAAATTTAATTGCCTTTACTTTATAACAAAAATAAATTCTCTCTTATTACTTTTTCTCAATTATTCTTATATTTTGAATCGGAAGTGTAGTAATGCAATTGCCTTAACTGAAGTGCAAAGAAAAAAAAAAGTCCGGCTCTGTTATCTTTCTCACAGTTGCCATGGGGACAAAGCAGGAAACGCGACCTTGATGCGCCTATTCTAATTACATAGACTATAGCAGATTAATACTCGCCCACGTCGGTGGAAAGCTTGTAGAATGAAAACAAATATAAAACGGGGGTATAAACACACATCTGACTCGAAAAGGAAAGGGAAATAATTTATCTAATAAAATTGTTAAGCTCTCGAATAAAATATTGTATAGGGACAGTGGCAAAGAATTTGTTTTCACTTTACACAAGGAGCAAATAAATTTTCCGTCCACGTGAGAGGGGAGAGAAATGAGTACTATTTCCTTAAAAGAAGAGATCGTTCCTTTGTTGTAGTTAATTTTAAAATATAGTTGACATTTTTATATTTCCATATTTCTTAGTAATAATATTCTTAATAAAGTTATTGTAATTAATATTATACTTAGTATATTTTTACTATAAAGAACCTAATTTAAAGAGAGAAAATTACACACATTAAAAAATGCCAAGGAAAAGTAAAACACCGATCAAAATAAAGTCGTCAAATGAAATTATAGGAATTTGTTTACTAAGTCTCATGCATTTTTATTTGTGTAAATTGACAATGAACCATATAAACGGGTTCAAAATCTTAGCAATGTTTGTAACTCGAACTTATTCCCCCCCCCCCCAAAAAAAAAAACTTTCTCCCCCATTTTAGCGTTTTCAATTTTTAATTCATCAATGTCAAAAAGGCTTCCTACACGGTCCTCCCGTATACCCCACCTATTAAATAACATTTTTACTACTAAAAAATGAATGAGGCTAGTTTGAACTTGTCTGCAATGGCATCATCTGTTTTCACTAGTCCCATGGAGTTGGTTGTTCCGCCCCCTCCCCGGAAAATTTAAATCACGCAGAGCAAAAGTGAATATAAAAAATATATAGTGATTATATTCATTTCTAACGTACTATTTCCTTTCATTAGTGATAATGAATTTAGAATAGTCTAAGTTATTTAATTAGAAAAACAATTAATGTACTTACGTTATTACCATAAAACTCTTGTTTTATTAATTGATGATACAATCTGAAATGTATTCTCATGAACCTGCACAGGGAAGTATATATCAGTGTGCACGAATTACGTAAACTATTTGCCTGTATTGTGGCAAGACAGCATTTAATTCAGATGTTAAGTAATTATTAATTTAATTAAAAATCTGAGGAGGTGATAATTGCGCATGATGTATAAATCAAAGGCTATGCGGCGTTGCAGTTACATATCTTTTATTATTATTTTGAATCGTCATTTTAAGCGACAATATATCATAAGTTCGGCTGGAAACGGGAGTTTTGAGGTTCCTCTTTCATAGCGCCGTTCGACCACTAATCTTCTACAAACGGGTTATCGACTCTGTTTTGAGATGTGATCATAAAGTGGTCATTACTATCACTGCTATTAAGTAGGTGTCACTTTATCGACCATTCGTCAAACAGATATGCATACTTAATCCTGCCCTGTATCTATGAGATAAGCCAGAAATATCCAACTAAATTATAATCTTCCAATAGATTGGCAAATTGCACAATTACTTATAAGTTTATATTCTTGAATAATTTGCAGCGATACTTTGAGCACTCAAATGAAATGTTCTGGAAGAATTTTTTGGGAATACATTACCTCCCAGGAAAGTACAAGAAAAGAAATATTTCCTATTTTCATTTTAATTTCACACAAAAGAAAATAATGTAAAAAAGTGCTGTAATAATGTAATATGCTGAGCACCAAAATGGGCACTGATTTTATTAGTAAACACAACTAGAAATTCGAGACTATGTTAGAGATTGCGTGTAGTTTGATTGAGCGTTTAAAAAAATCTTACTTTTTGCTTTGGCTGGGTTGTAAGTTGTCGCGCTCTATTTTGTATGAACTTATTTCTATTTTCCAGTATGGTATCTGTTGTTCTTTTTGCGAATTCCAGATTTTCCCAAGACAAATTTTTGACACCAGCAAAAATACAACATTTCTTTATGTTTAAAAGTGATGTTCTCTTTGACTGTACTTTATGAGTGTGGTATTTTTTAAAGGCATACAAAAATTAAATACTCAAAAACAATATTAGGAAATTAAGTGTAACTTCAAACGTGTGTGCATTGACTCCACGCACTCATTTTTAGTCTTGATCTACAATAACTGTAGATAGTCTTGTTCGAGCTCATAGAAAAAGACCACGTAATTTTTAAAGCCTATGCCTCGAAAACTTAAAATTTCTGAATAGTATGAACTTTAAAACAAAGGAAATGATTTGTTATTCTGCTAGTCTCTTGTTTTACAACGAATCGATACTTTTTTATTGCAAGATATTGAAATTTTAATGATTTGTGTCTGCTTTTATGTAAAGCTAGAATCAACATTTTGTACTTTATGCGCAAAAGTGTACTAGCTGCTTGAAACATTGCGATTGAGTGCACTTAAAATGTTTCCATGGAATCTGGCAACGAAAAATCTCGGTAACACACAAACAGGAAAGCACTTTATCTAGCGCTGCTACGAACTTTGAATATTTAGATATTAAAACAAAATGCTCTTAAAAATATCCGTTTCCTAGTAGTTGAAGAAGCATTATATTTTATCTATTATTGGTAATACATAGTGAAATTTTTGGATCGTATGCAATACAGTAAAACTCTCATTTATAGGTCCAAAAAAGACCTATAATTGAGAGAAACGCGTTAATGAATTTCAACTTTAGTTTAGAAGAAATTAAGTTAAAAAGTAAATACGTTGCAGACAAAATGACGGACGAATACCGGTTTCATTTTAGTGAATAAATTTAGTATTAAAAACTGATATTAACAAATATACACTGATGGAAAAAAAATCCCAACACCAAGAAGGAGTTGTGCTAGCGAAACGAAATTTGGCAGGCGTGTTTATACATCTGAAAGATGACGTCGATTCAAATTTTGCGCTCGGCGCATCAGTGTGACGCTAGTAGCGACACACTGAAGATGCAAATCAGGTTTGCTTTAAATTCGCGTCGTTTAGCGTCGAGATTTGATGTAGTGAGTTGATGTTAGTCCACAATGCCTTTAAGAAGACGACGAAGCACATTATCAACAGCTCACTGAGTTTGAACGAGGTCGTGTAAAAAGCGTACGAGAAGGTGGGGTTTCTTTCCGCGAGATTGCAGAAAGGCTTGGCAGGAATGCATCCACTGTGCATGAATGTTGGCAGCAGTGGTCAAGGGAAGGCACTGCCTCAAGAAGACCGGGTTCCGGGAGGCCACGTGGCACTACTGAGAGGGAAGACCGCCGTGATCGGCGTATGGCCGTAGCGAGTCGTACTGCGTCTGCAGCAGAAATTCGAGCAGCAGTTGGCACCACAGTGACACAACGAACTGTTACCAATCGGTTACTTCAAAGACAGCTCCGAGCCAGACGTCCGGTAGCATGCATTCTACTAACGCCAAACCGTCAGTGTTGCCAGGATAGAGCTCATTGGAGGACGGAGTGGAGATCTGTTGTGTTTTCTGATGAAAGCCGGTTCTGCCTTGGTGCCAGTGATGGCCGTGTGTTGGTTAGGAGGAGGCCAGGTGAGCGGCTGCAGCCATCCTGTCTGCGGCCTACTCCATCCCACAAACGGACATCCAACACCTGTATGATTCAATGCATGCACGTTTGTATGCTTGAATTCAAAATTCTGGCGGTTACACCGGTTATTAATGTACCTGTATTTCACTTCTGCAATGGCTCTTCTCGGGCATAAATTAACCTGTGATCTTGAAATTGTAATCAATTACATACGTTACCTATATAAATGTATTGCTGAAATTTCATTACTCTACAATAATTATTTCTTGGTGTTGGGATTTTTTCTCCATCAGTGTATATATATATATATATATATACAGATATTTATATATATATGGGGTTATCCTCGGTGGTCTACGGTAGCATAACTAAATGACTATTCTTAATAACACAAACAGCAGTAATAACTAAATTAAACTTTTCTTACAATTTATATAAAGGTAGCTTTTGATATTTATCTTTCAATTCTAACAACTTCGGGCGAAATTGCCTGCTCCGATGATTACGAAAACTTATAGCACGTACATTGCAGTGAATAATTGTACATGGCAATAAAGTCTCAAAAAAGTAAAAAAAAAAATTCTTCATAAATCGATTCTACAGCTATTCAATAATATACCCTGAAAATGTCAAAGCAAAATTCCAAGTCGTGTAAAAGCTATAAGCATTTGAGCGAGCGCCCCTTTTGGGGCAGTTGAGCAGGTAGTCCCTCATGAATGACCTGAAGGGTATTAGAGAACGTGAGCAGATGTCCTCTTATTTTTTTTTAACAACTGAGACTTCGGATGGAAATTTCTATAAGTATTAGTATCTATAAGTATATAAAAAAAATTGATTCATTACTACCTTAAATTTACCTTCAATACCACTCTTTCTTTCAAACGCGTTTTTCTCGAAACTACTTTTTTCGAATTTGCGTACACTCTAGCTCGCAGAGTTTTGATCAATCTCTATCAAATTTAGCACACATTTTCTTTATATATACACGCTTTAGTTGAACTAGAATCATAAACATATTTTATTTTTACTTTTTTTATTATAAAAAAGGAACAAAAAAAAAAAAAAAAAGGTTAAGAATCGTACTTAATTTTCTCATTCTAAAAAAAAAAAAAAATTAGAATTTTTCCATTTTTTGTGATGATTTTATTTACAAGTGCTAAGCATGAATATACAGAAAATTCGTAGTGCCTCTGTTAATTTGGCCAGGGTCTGTATATGCATATGTATTTATGTATATATGTATCACATAAATATGTAATCAGAATCATATAATATAATATGTATATATGTAATCGCATATTTTATGATCTTTTGAAGTATTTCAGAAGTAAAAATAATTTTTGTTCTTTTAACGCTGTATAAAAAGACCCTTTGCAACCTCATTCAAATATTCATGCGAGTACATTACCATTTAGTATTTAGCAATTTTGTAAAAAAAAAGAAATAAGAAAATAAAAAAGTAAACCTTTCAATGAGCGTAAAAACTTTACGAATGTAAAAACCAGACATACTTTGAATTTTTTCTTGTGAATACTTCGTAACACATTTTTTTTTTTGTTTTGTTTCGAGTACTAAAATATAAAATAAGTTAATGAATTTTGGGGTGCGTCGGCAGGGTGGCGTAGTGTTAAGGCACTGGCCTCGTACTCCAAATTTCTCAGGATCAAACGTGGCCCAAGTTCGTGGATTTTCAAGATGCAGAAAATCGTCAGCGCCTATGCCGTATGATGATGTGTCATGTTAAAGATCCCTTAAGTATCTGTCTGGCTTTGGATACTCTCGGCTAAATTGAATTCCTAGTGCAGATTCGTATCATTAAGAGCTTAGGTGCCCATTTAGGGGAATCTGAGCGTCGTAGTACCATTATTGGCATCCGCCAATAATGGTGCTACTTGAAAGAATGGATGCCGGTTTCTGGGAAATGCACTAGGTTTGCATATGTTAGTGGCCCTACGCAGCCCCATTAGAAAGAAAGGGAAAAAATGGGATGCTTCATGCCTGCTTTAAAAATTGTGAATGAATTTCAATGTAGGGGGGTGATTGTTGTGTAAAAACTATGACCTAACAGATATGTTTAATTTTTGTCATGTCTGTCACGGCATTTTTATGTATAATAATTCAAAATAGTTATTTCATAGAATGAATTTCTTCCACCATTTTTAAAGTAGGTATGCAGATATGTATACACACCAAAACTTATAAGGTTATTTTGTTATTTAGTACCTGAAATGAAACCAAAAGGCTGTGACAGATATGACAAAAGGGACCATAAATGAAAGTTAAATGACATTCATTTTTATATTCTTTGGATCTGAACTCCTGAAAGTCGAAATACATCTGAGAGAGAGACGTATGAAAGGCGTGACGGTGTAAGCGAGAGATGACTGTATTTCAAAAAATTTTTATAAACACAGATAAAACATATTTCATGCAAAAAATTGCGCTTTATTAAGATAAAAACGGGAGGGTTTTAATCATTAAAATGAACTTCTTCTCCATTAAAAAGTGCATTTTCTTTTAGTAAGACTTATTTACTCTCGTTTTCGTATTAAATTAAACTATCTTCAAAAAGTGCTCTTTAATTTGTTTTGGCGTCGCATGTTTTCACGATCAAAGCTTCTTGATTTGATTAAGAATAGATGAACGAAAAAAGGAGTACAGAATAAATACGATATTAACGTATTTGGGAGGGTGTGACGGAGGAACGCAAGATTAAAGAAAACATTTTTTGTTTATGCAAAAATGACGACGCGTTGAATGACGTAACTTAACTTATACATATTGTATTGTAAAAAGACCTGCAAGAAAATGAAAGATTTAAACAAAAGTGATTAGTCGAGGTTGAAACGGTGTAGGGGGAAGTGTTAACACAAGTTAAACACTAAAATGAGTAATGTTTAAAAACCTTCCAAGCATATTTTGTGGGAAATTACTTCAACTGGTATGCATAGATTTCATTTATAAAAGAAAATGGTGAAATGAAAAATATTTATGTCTACCATTTCTTTAGTTAAAACGCAAAGTACTTAATTTGATTTCACTTTTCCCACTAATTCATATGAATTAGTGTATACTTACCTATAAATGTGGAACGTAATCAAAAGCACGCATACCCATTTTCATGCAATTGTAACTACTTATTAATACCTAGATTCTGTTTAAATTCTGAATATACAAGTACATGATTTTGGCGTTCACCCTATAAACAGCTTAACTTTGGCTCCTTTAACAACGTATGGTTGTTTATCAAATATTTTTAGCATTTTATGCAAAACTGAAAAAATAAAAATTTAATAAATGATGTATTATATTTCGCAATAAATGAGAAAATAAATGTGCCACTTTGTACAAACGGAAGTACCAATTACTTTTTTTACATATGTATTCATAAACAAGTAAATAAAAAACTGACTTTCTTGCATTCATAGAACAAAAACGTGCAACTGAAGTACTACTTAGAAATATGACAAGAAATATTACATCATATGACGTACTACTTAGAAATATGACAAGAAATATTACATCATATGACGTACTACTTAGAAATAAGTTCATTTTACATGTTCTAATTACCCAAGGTCGCAGGAAAAATATTTGATTCAAAAATCTACCGTCACCCACGGATTTTTAGGAGTCAAATCCTCAAAAAAAATCAGCTTTATAACACTTAATCAATACATCTACTATATAAATTTTGGCATTTGGTATTTTAGCACCTATAATTATTGGTTAAATAAGCTTAAAACTAACATAAAACGACTTTATTAATCTTTAGAAAACTAAGAATTTGTATGAAAAAACTGATATAAATAAACAATCAAATTTCATACTTCCCTGTAACCGCTTTTGTAGCTGGTCTTCACTGTTGCATTCGCACTGTATTTGTGTTCCTGCCAAGTGCTTTTTATAACTTTAAAAAGTCTTTTAATGGATGAAAGCATTTTTAGGAGCAGTTTATAAAACTAATGAATGTTGTAATTGTTATTTTTTTTTTGTTGATACTTTAGCTAATTACAGAATTGGAAAGTCATTTTTCGAATAAAAATCGAAAGTACAAACAGAATAATTGACTTTAATATTTCGTAGTTGCGAAACATTATTTTTGCCACCAAAACTTATTACAACACTGATTAAATTCGGTACAAGTGGTCACGTGTAAACGAAAATGAAAAAATTCTAAAAGAATGTCATGCAATTTCAAAATTGCTTGTCGCCATTATTTTCTGTATTATTTATCTTTCTTAATTATACACATAATTCCTTTCTTGAGGTGGAAAAATAATGTTTAACGATCTACATAGGGAGATAAATGAAACGAATTTCAAGAATAAAATATCTTCACATATTTCTATTAAAGTACTAATTAAAATTTAAGTATGAATTGGAGAGCTACGAGATAAATCTTCATCACATTAAAAAACGACCTATTAGAAGGAATATTACATAAAGTAGGTGTAATGTAAAAGGTAATTGAAAAGAGAAATGTGTCAGGTGAGGGCAGTGGCGTAACTAGCATGGGTGATACCCCATGTAAAAGAGTTTACCAAAGAAAAAAGAATTAAAATTATGTAAGTGTGAAGTATGCAGTTTAATGGAATGTATTTATTTTTAAAAAATGCGGCTTTGAAAAAAAAGTAAAAAGGTATTTGTTGACGCCAATGATGTGATAGTTTTTTTCTTTCTTTCTAATTTGGTTTTTGTTTTTCGCACCTCCTCTCAAGTAGTGGCAAAAATTAGAAGTAGTAGCTTCTTTCTTTTTTTGTTCCGTATATCGTACGTACCAAGTTTCATTTTGCATACGTCTGTTAGAAGGATCACTACTTAGGTTTAAACAGTAGAGCTTCAATTATAACCGCTCAGTAAATGAAGCCGCATTAAAGGATAAATTTTGCTATTTTCGTGAGTATGATGATTGGGCTCTCAACAAAGGTGGTGTTTTCGCATTTTGATAATAAATGTATTTATTTTCTATGGCTCTTCCTTAGATGATATACAAGAACGTCATTTCAAAATTTTCCACCGGAGGAGGGGGACAAGGTTATAAAGTGAATGTATATTACAGTAAGAAAACAACAAAATGCATGTCCATACATATAAATACATTATATTTTCCAAGTCGGGGGCGGGGCAATGACCGGACTTGATATACTTGATTTCTATCATTTCACTTTCAACTAAAAATGCGGATTGCGTGTACATAAAAATGAGGAATGATATTAAGTTCTAAGTTGTAGAGGCCGAGAATGGACTCTACCTGTATTCTGAATTTAAATTGCTCAATAGTTTTCATGAAAATGGTTCGACGAATTTTCCATGACACAAAGATCACCTCTTGATGAATCGAAGTGAATCTTAAGTATAAATGGATTCTTCGGTGAGAGAAGTGAAGTCACGTTTCTCCATCCATCATGGCAGAAATAGGCTTAATAGCGGAAAAAGAAAGGAAAATGAATGGCTGATTGCTCTTCGGAGATGAATGGAACGGCTTACTTTCCTCACGACCCAAACGAAATTGCAACTTTCTCGAATTTCACAATTCATTGGCAATGCGCATTAAAAGTCTCATCTTTTTCCGATGTGGGCGATTGTTTCAATCTCGTTTTTAATTTTAGTTTTGATATTTCTATCTCTTTCCGTTTGTAAACTTTATTTATTTGACTGGAAAACAAAGGAGTAAACTATCTACAGAACGAAACAAAATTGGAAGAAAAGTAAGTTGGTAAATCGTGAATGAGAGAAAGAAAAGAACAGAAATGGACTGAATGACATAAGTGTACTGCACAAATATTTCGAGAACACATGAAAATGTAATCAAGTTTTCTAACGGATTGCATGAAAGTGTTTTTATAGTTTCTAAAAATCAGAGAACTGTCTTGAGTTGTTCCGCTCCTACATCTAAGTATTTGCTTCGAGTGCGCTCCGAATGGTTTTAATATTATTTATTTAATCTCTTAATGAGTATATATGTGACAAAGAATTTAAAAATTATTAATAGACTATTTATCAATAAAAGTTGAACATTTCTTATCCACTCTCTGGCGGGTAAATAATATACATCCACAACAAATAAACCCAGAGTTACAAAACTTGGCAGGATGATTATGATTCAATCGCTTATGTAGATTACCATCAATTACGAATGTGGATCAGCAAGCATAATTTTAAAAAGCCGACTCACATTCACGGGCAATTAGAATTCTATTGCAAAAAGGTGTTGACATTAACCCCTTAAAGCACGAGTTTTTTTCTGAAAACTAGTATAGTGTAAGTCATTCTATGCAATTTCAGGTTGGGGGGGGGGGGGTTGACTGTTGAACAGGGGGTTGGGGTAAAAGTTACATAGAAAAAATATATTATACAAACAGAGTGTGAGCGGATCTCGGGTATTAGACATAAAATAACGCACGGGCATCGGCAAACTTTCTGGTAACTTTCGCCCGCTTCAGACACGGGCAAATGCGTTAAGGAGGGAAATACGTGTAAAACGGCGTATTAAGAGCAATTTCATGAATTTTTTTAACGGATAAAAAATAAATATATTTTATTGAGATTTTGAGGTTATTTTATAGATATATTGAAAACCATTTACTGAAATTTTCAAACATTTTTCTTCAAAAATCCCGGAGATATCGGCTGCTGCACACTGAGTTACCACCCGGGTCGGCAGTTTGCGTACATCCTGGAGGTCACAATTTTTATCTGAAATATATATTTTTTTTAAATCTACTTTTTTATAAGTCTTTTCTAGTTGAACTACAATCATCAAAAAAATAGAAAATTGCTTATTTTTTTAGAATGAGAAAATTAAGTACGATTTTTAACCTTTTTTTTTTCTTTTTCACAATAAAAAAAGTAAAAATAAAGATATGTTTATGATTCTAGTTCAACTAAAGCGTGTATATATGAAGAAATGTGTGCTAAATCTGATAAAGATTGATCGAAAACTCTGCGAGCTAGAGTGTACGCGAATTCGAAAAAAGTAGTTTCGAAAAAAAAAACGCGTTTGAAAAAAAGAGTGGTATTGAAGGTAAATTTAAGGCAGTAATGAATCAACTTTTTTTTTATACTTATAGATACTAATACTTATAGAAATTTCTATCCGAGGTCTCAATTGTTAAAAAAACTAAAAGGGCATCTGCTAACGTTCTCTAACACCCTTCAGGTCATTCATGATGGACTACCTGCTCAACTGCTCCAAAAGGGGCGTTCGCTCAAATTCTTATAACTTTTAAACGACTTGGAATTTGGCTTTGAAATTTTCAGGGTATATTGTTGGCTAGTTGTTGAATCGATTTATGAAGAAAAATAAATTAATTTTTTGAGACCTTTACGCGTATTTCCCCCCTTAAGGGGTTGAAAAAACATTGATAAGAAAGAAAATCACAGCACCTCACTCATTTTAAAGTTTCTTATTGAAATTTTAAAAAGATTAAAAAAAATCGAAGCTGTGGAGCTTAACAATTTATCTCAGATACCTGGAACAGCTATTTTTAGTTTCTCCACTCCGTGCCCCGGATAGTTTTAATAGGAACTGAAATTTTAGGCCGGCAGGAATCTAATAAAAGTAAAATAATAGGACAAAAATTATTATTTGTACACTATTTAATTATCAATAAGTTTTTAAATACACTGTGCTGCCAAAAACATTTCTAGGGGAGAACTTATTTATTTATTTTCGAGTTTTTGAATGTAATTCTCGCGGAAAAAAATCGGGGAACATAGGACCCAAACAAATTTATTTTCTTTAGCTGCTCTCCAGTTTTGATTAAAATTTCGTTGCTCCATGTTCCACTCCATATCCCTGTTGAAAATGATTAAGTTTTCAATAATAGCATTTGTTCATATTTCTTATGGTATACTAAGAAAGTTCTAACATCAACTCTACGCATGTTAGCAGATATTTATAAAATGTTGAACTAGTTGCTTACCAAAAGAGGGGAAAAAATAGGAAGAAAGAGACTATCAATCAAACAGTGTAAAGGTTTAAGAAAAAATGGTTTTGCTTATAAAACAAGAAAATCATAGCGAAAAATTATGTGCGAAAAATCATAAAGCGGATTTTAAACGTTCTTTGTTATAAATAAATAAATAAATACAATAAAATAAATAAAATAATAGAACTTTTTTGTTCGAACAAAATGGGATGATTAAAGCATGAAATTCAGTTAAATGCCTAGTAAAATATTTAAGGAAAAATGATGACTGAAGTAAATTGATAAACAAAATTAAAACCAAGAAAAATAGAAAATTTGCGAGTTGATACTTTATCATGATAGGAAGTGTATGTCCTATTGTCAGCATGCATGTAGCGGTTAAAATGTTGGGAAAAGTACTTATGAGCAATGAAATTCGCATCATATAATTGCAGTGTAGCTAGTGCACTTTTCTTTCAATCGTTTATTTATGAGTTTTAACTTTTTTAATTTGCTGGAAATGAACCTTCGATCTTCATTCCGCCAAAGGAATTGAAATATTTTAGTTCATTTTGTTCTTAAGAACTGCTTGTGCAAACAAAAATTGACACACCTAATTTTCTTTATTTTGTGCTATAATAAGAAGTTAGTAGGTGGGTAAATACCTATTAAGCATACACTTGTGCGTTAGATGAATCATTATTTTTTAATCACATCGGGGTATATCACGTTTTCGTACATATTTCGGCTTTCGTGTCGTCTGCGGTATAATAATAGGCCTCTGTAATACACTGCAAATGCTACAGATTAGAATGTATCTATACAAAGCGAAATATTTTTCTATCACTTGTCAAGAACAAATAAACCTGGTTTGGCAGAACGACAACTCATTGGGATCGGCTGCTAGAAATAATATAAAACTAGTGCAATCATAAGAGCTGAAAATTTTGTTTTTAATAATGAAAGGTTCATTCTATAAGACGCGTTAGATTAAAAAATGTAACACACAGGACCGTCATTTGATTTTTCAAGGGGGTATAAAATCAAAATATATTACATTGAAAAACAACAAAATACATAGACATATGTATAAGTACATTATGCTTCTCACAGGAGGGAGGCAATTGCCCCTCCTGACCCCCCTGAATGACGGACTTGCAAACAGATATTTTTACTTTTGACGAGCAATCGGTTGAACCATGGATGTTACAGTTTTCTTTAAAGTCCTAGAAGTTATCCGACTAGAGTAGTCATAACTGATGCCGTCATCCAGCGGCGAGGAACTTCTCGCGAAGAACCCGCAATTTATCTCAAGTAAATCGAAGCCTTAGGTAGCGTCGTTTTCTTTTGGCAGAGAGAGACAAAAACTGGACCGCCCCCGCACCCCCGACACAGAGTTTTGAGGGAAAACCACTTGAGGGAGAATGGTATCTACTGGTGTTTTTCTGCTCTTTGCCAGGGATTTGTATTTGATCAGATGCTAGCGGATTTTGTGGCGTCGGTGATTCTTTTCAGTATTTATTTATTTCGTGCAGCAAAAGTACGATGGCTATTTTCGCAAATTTTAGAAGCATATTCCGATCTACAAATAGCGATCTTTATGGCAAAGCAGTTTAGGCAAACTGCTTTGGCACCATTTTTTCTATCGCTTATCAGATGTTGCAATTTTTGTTTTCTATCGCGCATCAGAAGTTGCATTTTTTTTTCTATCGCGTATCATAAGTTGCAATTATTTTCTAACTACCACTTATTAGATGTTGCAACGGTTTTTTTCTATCGCTTATCAGAGGTTCCAAATTCATATTTCTATCGCTCATCAGGTGCGGCAAATTTTAAAGGAGTATTCGCATTTGTTACTGCAACGTTTTATCTAGTGCACTAACCCGAAGAACTCTATTACTAAGTGTGTGTCGTTTTCGTGTTGCAAACAACCGGTAAAATGGTTCATTTTCGCCCACAGTTGGGCTTTTGGTTGTTTTATCTCCGTACCATCCAAGGCTTTTGGCACGAGGCACAACTGTTTATAAAATTCGTACACCTGGTTACAGGGCGAAAAGTTCTTTATTTGTTATCGCTATTTCTTCACTTTTCTTGACTATAATAATATAACCCTGTATATCTTATCATCCTTAAGCTCAATTATTTTGCATTCGAAACAGCACTTCCGGGTTACCCATCCTTGTAACCCCGAAACATTCATCAGCAAAAGGTTTCTCTTCTAAGAT
The DNA here is from genome assembly GCA_038502835.1 of Octonoba sinensis. Taxonomy (NCBI): domain Eukaryota; kingdom Metazoa; phylum Arthropoda; class Arachnida; order Araneae; family Uloboridae; genus Octonoba; species Octonoba sinensis. The sequence continues at coordinate 198,357,686 of CM076598.1, read as the reverse complement.
TCAGAGCTTTAATTTATATTAGTTTCTAGTCACACATTACCGAAAATATATGCCATGTTTTCCGCAGAACCCACTGCAATGTTCCCGGCTATTTATATTTTAGCATTATAATGTATAATTAATATTTCATTTAGCGCTTTAATCACTAAAATATAACTGCCGGAAGAAAACTGAATTTGTAACGCTAAAGCTAGAACTTATTCACTGTTATAACTTATTTTTTCTTATTTCTTCATTTCAGCTCGGTATTCATCATGTTTACAACAAAACCTAACTGTTAGTTTGGAATCCTTGAAAGTGTTTCGTTAATGCTGGTTTTTACAGTTGCATTAGTGATATTATAGATTTTGGTGGTTTTTAATTCAATAAATAAATAAGAGAATAAAATGGTCGAGGGAGGGGGCAGGGGAGTTATAAACTTTCTTTTTTAAGTTTAGTGAATGATGTGTAAATATGAAAACGAGTAAAAAGGAAAAAAGAAAAGAAAAGGTAAAATTTAGATCGGCTAAGGATGCGAAAGAATATTTAATATGAGTTATGCGAAAGAAACACTTTTTAATTTATCATGTTTGAAGTTTAAATTTAATTAATTTTATATAAGTGTGTACCTTTCAAATTTATATGATGTAGGGATTAAAATAGTTTCAATTGAACCGAAACAATGTTTATTTGGAACGTGTGTGATTTTTCTGAAGCAAAACAAAACCAAACATAGTATTACTTTACTCAACTTAACTATTCTTCAATCTCGTAGATAAGATAAATGCTTTTAAAGAAATATTCTCGTAGATAAAGAATGCTTTTAAAGAACATTTTTTCCCATCTTGTCCCTTTTTTTTATTTTTCAGCAGCCACTGTAACGTACAAAAGCGAGAAAGAAAGGTAAACATCAGTTAAAAATATTCTGAAATTTGAAATCATTTTCTAATACAGTCTTATTTTTTTGTTCCGAACGTAAACCATTTTAAATATTATTACTACCATCTTAATTCAGTTAACTGTTTACACATACCATAGAAGATTGTAACACTTTATATTTAAGAGCGTACACAGAGACATTAAAAATAACAGTTGAATTTACTGAGCAATGAAATATTAATTTAACTAGGATATTCAATGCATTGTGATAGAAATTTTACTGGAGTTGAAAAAAAAGTCGGAAATTGTTTAACTTGAAACAATATTTATGTATTCATTCATAGGGCAGTAGACATTTATAGTGTATATAAACGATTTTTTTTAGTTACGTGCAAAAGTCAATTTTTTTTTTAAAATGCACTAATCTTTACTAATAGCAAACGTAGACCACGCGTTTTTTTTTTTTTTTTTTTTTTTTTACGCAACACAGAAAGCGTTTTTTTCCCTCTAAAGCCGCGTTTACACGATGCCAGTTGAAGAGAAACTTGTCGGGACGAATTGTCTCTGTACAGTTGGGGGAATGTCATGGCCAAGCCAGTTGGAAGAGGAGCTGTTCACACTGTGAAAGTATTGGCATGGCAGTTGATGACGAAACTAACACAGCAGACTTGACTGACATGAGTGAATTGGCACAACACGAAACAAATCAACCAGCTGCAACGTTCACACGGTGCCAACTGGCTCGACAACTGTGATTCAGAGTGGTGGGGGCGTCACTGGGCCCAGTTCATTGTCCTCTGTCTACTCCTCGAGACAACTGAATTTCAGGACAACTGTCAAGGCAGTTGCCTCGCCAATTGGCCTGAAATGTTCACACATAGCCAATAATTTTATGCCAATAAGCTGTCTCCAGACAATCGTCTCTTCAACTGGAATCGTGTAAACGCGGCATAATGGGCTGCTGTTGGCTTCTGCCAATTATAGACCTAGTGCGTTCCCCAGATATCGGTACCAACTCTTTCAGCGGCACCATAATGAGTGTGGTACCATCGCCGCATGAGAATTTTAACATCCAGTTTCTCCACCTGAAAGGGCGAGCACCAGTACTCCGTTGATGGGAAATTGCACTGGGAATATAATTTAGCCTAGATCATCCAAACCAAATGGGGCCTCAAGGGATCCTTTACATGCCGCATAATCATACGACATGGGCGCAGACGATTTTCTGCATCTTGAAAATCCACCCACACTGCCAGGCTCGATCTTTTGACATGAGCGTACGAAAGCCACTGTGCGGGCAGAAACCGGTTGTTATCACAGCAATTTTTGAAGTCAACAAAGATCATTTGACGACTGCTCTAGTGAAATGAAATGACCTCTGTCAAAATTAATTTGTGAGAAACACAATTGCTGAAAAACAACTTGGCTCAGAAGCAGTACGTTACCAAATGGTCACGTGATTGTACAGTAGAACCTCTCTTAACCGGCTCCGGATTAACCGGCCTCTGCGTTATCCAGCCCATATTTCAAAATACAAAAAGTAAAATTAGCTTTTAGAGCGCTAGTTATATCGAAGAAACAGGTGCTGCGGTACTCGAGTGAATTTTTTCACTCATGTGGACGGAGCAAGATCATTTGAAGAGGCATTGAGATACGTACAGCAGCACCCATTTGCTACTCCCATGGATGTGATATTCCTAAAGAAATGGCGGGACTATGCAGGGAAGTGCCGGGCTTCTCGTCTTCAGCAAAAACAGGTCACACACTTCTTTACTAGCGCTTGATAACTAGTAAGTATCTCTCAAAGTAGCTGTACTAAAACGCTATAAATCATCCCATCTCCACGCTCTATTAAATTGCATAATATAACACCCATTTTTGCTATCCCCTGCTTTTACCGTACTTTTACGTAACCGGCCGGTATCCGAATTAAGCTGATTAACAGAGGTTCTACTGTATTCAAAAACGTGTTTCATGTTGACAGCTTAAAACGCTCATCCTAGCTTTCTATTTAGTCTAGGCAATCGAACCTTTTCATGTACTAATTATTAGGAATATTGTTTCTATTCAAGTCTCCCTACTTAAGAAGTGCGTCGTACCATGTGTGTCGATGTTTTCAGTTTTCCTGAAATGGATAGCTACTGAAAGGACTTTTGAGAAGAAATAGTACTGTTTTCTAACCCGATGCTTTAACTTCAATTGAAGTTTATGGGAGTCAATTTCCATTCCAAAACAGGTCGCTTACTTCAAAAAGCACCCATTTTTTAGCGCATATTTGCATAATATTTATAACTTGAGAAAAATTATTCGGCTGATTATTCTTTGAAGCCCCATTCGTCATTCCTGCAGAATTGTATATTTTGTTTTTCTAATAATTCTTCCTCCATCGAATCATCAAAATGTATGCATTTACAGAAAATGTATTTGCATATAATGAAGCCGTTCGCTGCTTTGATTCTAAAGGAAAGAAAAAAAAGCCGAATATGTATCTAAAAGAGAAAGTTGCTGAATATATTTAAATTCCAAACGAAGGACATTCTTAATTTTTGAGTTTGATGATAAGTATGTTAACTTTTCATTGAGTATTACCCGTCATGAATAATTAATATTCTCCATCGATGAATGGAATGTTAATTCATTTTTGGAGGAACTTCTCATTTTTAACTAACTTCCGTTAAAACTAATATTAAAAGAGTTTTGTCTCTTCCGAAAAGTTACTTTCTTGTGATTCCTATTGTCGCCATCGGCACATATTTTTCTTTTTTAATTTCATTTATTAAATTATTGTCCGACTTTAATACAATAAGATTGTGGCTTAATAAAAAGAATAATACAACACTGTCCAAATTTTAAACTTGTTTTAAATAAGTATTGAAAATAGTTAGGAAAGTAACATATTATAAGAAGTATATTAAATACCATGAACGTATTCGTATATAAATGAGCAGATGCCCGTTATAATTCAAAAAGCAATTCAAAAAAAACACCTAAAAATTCAAATTCATTTCTAAATGTCTACGAAAGTGTATAACGAAAAATTAAATATCACATTTCCCAGAGTAAAACAACCTGACTAACATATTTCAATTTTTAGATACTTCCGTACACTTATAAAGTGCAATAAATATAGAGAATGACACTTTCAAATTTAGGGAATTGAAATGTTGTTGTTGGATTTATGAACTCGGAAATTGCAATAACGGAACTTCCTCGTTTGATACGAAACTATGCAGGCACGAAAGTTTTACAGGGATAGCTGGGTATAAACCTCGTCAATTGTTTAGCAGTGCTGGGGGGGGGGGGGGGGACGAAACAATTGCCAATATCCCTAAGCTGGAATCTCTAGATTTGGAATCTCATTTTTGGTACCCATTTGATGATAAACGACGTCTCTTTTGTTTGGTCGTTACTAACTTTCTGTGGTGAAATATGAGCCTCATAGCGCAAAAAGTTTGCCTTCAAAAAAATAAAAATATTTCATATATTTACTTCAAAGAAAGTATTGTACTATGACCTGAACGAATGGTATTTATAGCGTTTCTTCAGTTATAGTTCCCTGCGGAAACAAAACCTCACTCAAACGAGCGCGCTTTATTATCCTAAGAAGCTTTCTCTTTTCTCACTTTAAGTGTTCGGAGTTTCATCAATTTCTACGCATCGGGATTGATTTTCTTGCAGATGGAAATCGGAAATCTATATCTTGCATTCGTTAGCAGTTTGTAAACAGTAACGAGTTGTGTAAAGGCGTTTTTCGAAGCACTTACTTCATAACTTGGATGGTTAAAGCACATTTCTCGGTACCTTAAGTAGAGTTTAAATAGAAATGGGGAGGGTTTTCAAATGATTAGCAGTTCGAAATCCCTTGCTTTCGGTGGAAAATTCGTTATAGGTTCATTCTATATGGTTTTTGTCTCTCAGCTTTTTTGCTCCCTTTTAGGTACTGAATATTGAGATAATTTTGTAAATTTTGGTGCGATGACGCACCTTCATGGGGCTTAACTGGGGTAAAGTGGTCATAAAATTCACTTAAATAAATGTAGGAATTTGGGAAAAACCTTCAGACTGTTTGCTCGATACAGTGCATTGATATTGCATTAAATTTCGTGCAGAAAAAAATTGAATAAAATAATTAAATAACTCCTTTTTTTGGGGGGATGTCCACTTTACACCATGAGGGTGGGGTAAAGTGAGTAGTAAAGTGGTCATAACTAAAAAAAATCATCAACGTATGGTTAATAACCTTAATGTTTCAAAATACTCAACAAAGGTCCATTTTTGAGAAACATCTTTATTTTACTGAATTGAATTTATTAATGCTCCTCTTTGTCAGTAGTTGGCCTCATCTTCGTAACATCTCGTAAGGTATTTCAGCCTGTCCTGTAAATTAAAGTAATAAGACATAACTATGAAATTCAAAATTTTCAGTGAAAAAATGTAAAACGACTTTTATTAAATGGCTAAGTTATTAAATCACAAATTAAGAAGGCATTGTTAAAAAGAGAGTTCTGAGATAATTATAGCTTATTAAAAATTAAAATGTGATTAAAATATATATTTTAACTTAGTTATTTTGAATTCTTTCTCTCTTTCATGCATTTTTCTTGTTCGAAGTATTGATAGTTCTAAACATTTACGGTTTAATAATAATTATGAGAAGTCTGTTTAGAAATGAATTATATCCCCAAAATAACTTGAAAATTGTTCATTAAAGGTGCTTCTAAAAATTCAACAATATTAAGCACAACATTGTAAGAAGAACCTAATGTCTACAAGGGGGGAAAATTACCTCTCAACTTCATTACTGTTTGAATACTTCTTTTTCTCAAAGTCATTATAATTCAAAAATTGTCCGTAGGCATAATCTACAGTTAGACTGAATTCATTAAAAACTTTAATACTGTAAATTTTTTTTTTGTGATTTATATGGAAAAAATGTGTCGTGAGAAATTTTTCAATGAACCTCATTGTTCCGAAAGTTCGGAAAAAAATAAAGTTACATTTAAAAAAGAAAATGATACATTCATTGTAACGTGGGTAATAACATTAACCTATCTCATGTTTCGCTTTGAGCACGTATACACATTCGGCTTTTCTTTCCAAAGAATTCAGATATGTTATTAAAAGACCGTGCAAATGAACTATCAAATGAGACTTTTAATTAAACAGAAAATTGCATTCGAAACTTGCAGGCTGTTTGGAGAAAAGAAACGTTTCTCCTCGGAAAGCAGTGAATGCAAAGAAATTTGCTAGTCTAAATTATGATTTTGAAGATACAAACTCTAATTATGCTTACCTTTCCGTAGCTTTTTCCGTACAACATTAATAAAAGAAAAAAAAATCTGAATAATTAAACAATTTTGAAAGTGCAGGAAATGAGCTCACTTGAAACTGCAATTGTATCAAAACTACGGGAGCTAGCGGCCTCATTCAAAACAGAAAAATATTTCTTTATTACGCATATTACTTTCGAGTGTTATTTGTCCTAAACATTTCCAAAACTACAGTAGAGCTTCTTTACTCGTAGACATAAATACAATTATGGGAATATTTTTCAGGAAGAACTCTGTAATAATCGTTTTGATTTTATTTTAAATTTCCCTATTTTCGGAGGTGTCCTGTTATGCATCGTTCATTTTTTTTTCATTTTATTAATATGTGTAGATAGATTGCAGGAATAATTAGAGTATATTCCGCATAATTGAAATCAGTTAGAAATGAGTCAAAGAGAAAGCCTAAGTTAAGTATACATCCCGTAAAATTTAATAATATATCTTCAATTTTTTGTTTCATTTTAATGATGTTCTTTTTAAATGTTAAGAAAATTTTGAAATAGATTTTTAGCTACTTAAGAAAACTCGGTTGACATAGTAAACAACATATATAACACCGTTTTGGAAAGCGAAGACATTTATATCGACGCAATATACGTAACCGCAATGTTTGTAAGCAAAACTTTCATTGCCACTTAAGAAAAATGTTATTAGTTATTTGAATAATTTAATATATATATACGTGTGTGTGTGGTTTGTGTCTCAGGGAGACGGTAAGGCCTAGAAACATGAAATTCGGTGCACAGAGCCCGAAATAATTGCGTCACAGATTTTTTTTTTTTTGACCAGAATGTATAAAATCGTAATTTAAACGTGGTAGGGAAACTCTTTTGCGAACACAGCGATTTTTATCGGTAAATAAATTGACAGAAACAAAATACCAATGTTGGCTTTTCTACGAAGCACCTCGTAAGTAAAAATAATGTTTGATATTTTTTTTACAGCAAAAAAATAAATAAATAAATAAAACAAAACTTCTCACATCGCTTCAGTTTTTCACATAACGAAATTTTAAGAAATTTATTGCACCTACAAAGGCTTAAATCGTTTTGCTCATAAAATGTTATTAAATGCTTCCTTATAATTATATGTATTGAGGCGTAAATGATGCCGTCCCTTTTTGACGCTTTAATGTGTCCGTTTAATGAGTGATCATATAGATGCACGTTTCGTAAAAAAGGCAATCACCCAACAAATTTAGGGAAAAAATAACTCTAAGTAATTCATTCGACACGCGATGTTCCGAGTTTATTTTCCTAACTTTTGATAAATGGAGCCTGAGTGATCTTCAATATAAATGGATTATTCAGACGAGAAAACTGCGAAAAAAAAAAGAAGCTGGCCAACATTTCTGCATCCATCATAGAACTGTTCCTTTATTAGCAATATTAGAAGAGAGAAAAATGACCGATTTCTTTTTCAGGTTAAAATTGCCTCATTCATTTTACGAAAATTTGAGAGACACCGGAAACGTGAAACGTATTGCATTTATTGAGTTTAACAGGAAATGTATTTGAAGACTGTTCTACCTTGTTTGACTCTACTGTTTGCAGCTATATGACTACAATACAGAGACAAAGGAAAGAAAAGGTATTGCATTTATTGAGTTTAACAGGAAATGTATTTGAAGTCTGGTCTACCTTGTTTAAATATACAGTTTGAAGCTAATGACAGAGACAAGGGAAGAAAAAGGTTGCATTTATTGAGTTTAACAGGAAATATATTTGAAGTATGGTCTACCTTATTTAAATATAGTTTGAAGCTAAATGTCTACAAAACAGAGACAAAGGAAGGTAGTAATGATTAAACTTTGTGCAAAGTAATAGAAATAAAATTTCACGTTAAATTAAAGCACAAATGAGCATTAAAACGCAGACATATGTTTCGGGATCGCTTGGAATCCCTTTTTCAATGCGACAGGGAGCTTCTAGATGCAAAACATCCAAATGAAGCAGACAGAACAACAAAAACAAAGCTTATATAGCCTAAGAATTAACTGTAAACCAATGAGAATAAAGGTAGTGTGAAGTGGAAGTAGAAGTAGTATTAAAGGCACCAATAAGAGAGCAACAAACGAATGTAGTTGGAAGTACAGAAAGTAAAAAGGAATATCAATAAAAACAAAGAAAAAGACAACAGCATAAAAATGTGAAAATACATGAAAATTGCAAAAAAATAAAATAAAATACAAAGAATAAAATGGAAATAAAATAAGTACAGAAAATACCGAAACAAAAAGCAAAACAAAGTACATATGCAAAAGAGGGGGGGGGGGGGGGAGAGAGAAAAAAAATTGACACAAAAAAAGGAAAACTAACAAGAAAACCAAGAAAGAACAACAAATTAAAGGAACTTATGCCAGACATGTGAAAAATAAGGAGTTGAATAAGAATCATTAACCAAATTAGAACTATTCCTGTTAATATGATAAGCTTCCCAAAAGTCAAGTTCTAAAGGGGAAGAACATTTTTGAATAATTTTCCCAGAATTGAAATCAAAAGAGTGGTTGGAATTCCAACAATGTTGAGCAATGCTAGACTTATTCAGCTCTTGCTTTCGTACATAACCTTTATGCTCATTTAACCGAATTTTCAGAGCACGTTTTGTCTGTCCAATGTAAGAAAGGCCGCAACGGCAACTAATTTGGTAAATACCCCAAGTATTAAGTTGATCAACAGGATCTTTAAGAGAAGAGAAGGAAAGTTTGTTGCTAGGAGCAAAAACAACTTGAAATTGAAACCTTTTTAGGATTTTAGCAATACGAAAACTTACAGAATGAAAGAATGGTAACACAACCAAATCCTTTCTAGAAACCACATGATTGGGACCAGAAGTTTTTTTAGAAAGTTTGTTATGAATAGAATCAATTATTGAACTCAACTATCTGAAAGCTGTAGCTGTTGATAGAGGATTTTCTCACTCTTTAATTGATTCTATTCATAACAAACTTTCTAAAAAAACTTCTGGTCCCAATCATGTGGTTTCTAGAAAGGATTTGGTTGTGTTACCATTCTTTCATTCTGTAAGTTTTCGTATTGCTAAAATCCTAAAAAGGTTTCAATTTCAAGTTGTTTTTGCTCCTAGCAACAAACTTTCCTTCTCTTCTCTTAAAGATCCTGTTGATCAACTTAATACTTGGGGTATTTACCAAATTAGTTGCCGTTGCGGCCTTTCTTACATTGGACAGACAAAACGTGCTCTGAAAATTCGGTTAAATGAGCATAAAGGTTATGTACGAAAGCAAGAGCTGAATAAGTCTAGCATTGCTCAACATTGTTGGAATTCCAACCACTCTTTTGATTTCAATTCTGGGAAAATTATTCAAAAATGTTCTTCCCCTTTAGAACTTGACTTTTGGGAAGCTTATCATATTAACAGGAATAGTTCTAATTTGGTTAATGATTCTTCCTCAACTCCTTATTTTTCACATGTCTGGCATAAGTTCCTTTAATTTGTTGTTCTTTCTTGGTTTTCTTGTTAGTTTTCCTTTTTTTGTGTCAATTTTTTTTCTCTCTCCCCCCTCCCCCTCTTTTGCATATGTACTTTGTTTTGCTTTTTGTTTCGGTATTTTCTGTACTTATTTTATTTCCATTTTATTCTTTGTATTTTATTTTATTTTTTTGCAATTTTCATGTATTTTCACATTTTTATGCTGTTGTCTTTTTCTTTGTTTTTATTGATATTCCTTTTTACTTTCTGTACTTCCAACTACATTCGTTTGTTGCTCTCTTATTGGTGCCTTTAATACTACTTCTACTTCCACTTCACACTACCTTTATTCTCATTGGTTTACAGTTAATTCTTAGGCTATATAAGCTTTGTTTTTGTTGTTCTGTCTGCTTCATTTGGATGTTTTGCATCTAGAAGCTCCCTGTCGCATTGAAAAAGGGATTCCAAGCGATCCCGAAACATATGTCTGCGTTTTAATGCTCATTTGTGCTTTAATTTAACGTGAAATTTTATTTCTACAAAGGAAGGTGTATAGCTTATCTCTATCAGACCCCCTACCTGTTAGCCGAAGCGTTAGGATTGTTTTCGCGCGGAGCTGGTGGCAGATATGTATTGCTGCGTGAGTCGCCGTCCTATTGGTGAAAAATAAAGTTCCTGATTTCTCTCAGATACAGCAAGAAAAAGGTGCCAAATGATGTGTTAGGATTACATATAAAATTTTATACAATAGGATATCATTTTTTGTCTCCGGAATGATTTTAAAAAACTCATATTTAGGGAAAAACTTTATTTTTATTGAAAAAAGCAAGTTTATATTACAAATATAATAGGCATAATAGTGTCATTAATCAGTACAAACAGGTTGGCTATAATTTTTTTACAATATTAAAAATAATGATATTGAAATAGCATAATAATTATTCTTACTATCAAATTCCGGCATGACTTTTAGAGATAGTATTTTTTATGGGCGCCTTCTCTTTCCTTTCCGATTTGATTTCCCTTTCAATAACTAGTGCGGGACAATATAGCAGGGGCAGTGAGGACAGTTCATTTTTTTCCTATGTAGAACATCTAAATTTGTCACGATATTCGGAAATTTTTTTTTATCATTTCACAAGGGTTGATTTAATCCTATGCAGACGCAATATCATAAATGCTGCCCACAATTGTATGATTCGTCCGAAATTCTTTGAATTGGCAACCTTCCTCGGTTTTCGGCAGTAACTACTTTGTTCTCTTAACGTTTGCAATGACTTCCTGATTCATCACATTTGGAGGGAAATACTTAGCCGGGATTTTCCCGTCAGCTGATTTAAGCAGTCCTGTAGCTGAGTGAAAGCACGTTCTTAATTAACAAAACAGTCTTCTGGAAATGGTTTGAGTGAAGATGTTTACTTGAGACACGAAAATCTTTTCAGACTATTCTTGAAAAAAATCTCTCTTCCCGGAATTCGTGGATAATCCGCACCACGCATAATCCACTCGCGGATAATCGGGGCTCTACTGTTAGTTGAAGAAATCGAAACATCATAATCAATCCAGAGGCAAAACGACTCATTCGAATGTAATAAAATTTTACCCATGCTAGTTTGGGACCAATTTAAACCTTATCAATCACGTGCCTCCTAGTAAAAAATAAAATAACCCACCCTTATTGTGTAGCTTTTCTACTAAGTTACGGCTTACAAACCAGACTCGTCCTTTTATAACCTAATCTTCTATGATAGTAAACAAAAAAGCATGAAAAGAGGTTTGATGTATCGTTAAAATAACGCGACAAAATTTTGAAGATAATTAAGATAGTTACATAAATAATGAAAATTTGAAAGTAATGTATTGAGAAGGGAAATTGTGGTGTCTAGAGATTCGAACTTGTCTTCTTTTGTACGAAATGTCTCGTTCAGGACAGTTCAATTTTTGATAGGAAAAATTTTTCAATCAATTCTGTTTGAGTGAAGGTAATTATATCTCGCCAGTTACTGCTCTTAAATTGTAGGGCTGCATTAAGTGGGGATAAAAGAATGCTTTATTATTTTTTATTTCATTAATTTCCTCTTGAGGTCGTTGTTTCCTTGCTTATTTTGTGGTGATTACAAATCCCCTTGCTGTGATATTTTGAGAATCTTGCATTTTTTAACTTTCATGCTCCATATGTGCCCTAAAATATTTTGGTTCTGTATCATTATGGAAGGCAGTTAGAAAACTAGGGGTGTAAATGAGAAAATTGAAAGTGAATAGTTAAATATCATTCTGTGCTGCGGCCTAATAGGTACTGTCCCCAACTTGACATTAAATAAGGGGAAAAAGCACAAGATCCAAACTTTGAACTCTTTTATCCTCGGAATCTTTCTTTGGTTACTTACATCCCCTTTCCTTCTCTCACTGTCTTATATAATAATCTTTGAATTAGTTATATATGACACATAATAAGTAGGGTAGATATATTTCCTTTGTTTTACTCGTTTAGTTTCGGAATTTAACTTTTATATCGTTTTTTTTAATAGCATTTTTAAAAATTAAAAAGATATGTTTAAGGAACTTTGGTCTAAATCTGGGATTTAAAAGAAAAGCATTTAAGCCTTGTAATCAGTAAAATGTGAAAAAGTTTTCGTTTACTACAGATTCCAGTCTAAACAGTACATGATATAAACTTAAAAATGCTTAAGATGAGATACCACTTGATTTGAAGCCCCATTTTCAATAACGCGCATAATATTTGTAAAAATACATTTGTCAAATGTCAGTACGTGTTCATTTTGGCTCTAATTAGAAGATGTGTATATAAGAATACATGTTACTATGGCTACATTCGTTTAGAACTTAGAATACTTTAGGGTTAAGGTAAAAGAGGTACCAATTCGCATTTTTGGCAGTCGCATTAGCAACAAGGTACCTAAAGCTATCTCAATTAAAATTGTTGCTCATTTCATTGGTTTTGAAAGTGATTTTTTTCTCACTTTTTTCTTTTCCGCATATATAAATGTTGAGTGTCATTTTTGAGTTTTGAACATCAAAAAACAAATTAGACTGATAAAATAATTCTAAACGACATTGAAAGTTACCAATTTAGTGTGCATTAGTGCTACTGGACCACACTAGGATTGGCAATATTGTTTAAAACCAAGAGTTCTGTGGATTTGGCTTACAACCCCCCCGGCCACTGCACTCCTGAAGGCAAGGTGAAACCATGTGTTTCCAGTGCTTCTATTCTGTTGGCACAATCATGGTCGTTTTTAAACACCGTTTAGCTTTAACATGTTTTAAAGTACTGCTTAACATTTAAATAGAATGCGAATGAGGTTTTGCAAAAATGGCTTGACATTCAATGCCAAATGGGATGATTTTATGATAGATAAAATGAATCAACATTTTCATAGAGAAAAAAATCTTGAATAAAGTACCGAAGAAAACTCTTGAAGATGAATATAAATAAATAAAAATAAGATATTTTTTAAGGCTGGAATTCAAAAAAAATCAAATTGGTTGCTGACTTTTCGAGACTTTAAAGAGGAAGCTTTAGCAGCTGATGTTATAAATGCCTTCTAACTAATATTGGTAAGCGAAGGAAATGAATTAAATTGCGCATAATCAATCACAACTCCAGCTGATGCACTTTCTATCTGAGCATATTCTATCAGATAAGGTCGAAAAATGTCATCGATCTTCAGCCATTTCTTTCCGTACTGGTAGTTTGTTTTAACCTGAAAGTAAAGACAGAGATAAAGCACCTGCTTAAACTAACGCATTTTGTGTATGCCTCATCTGGTTTTGAGAGTTTTAGAGGCTCGATGGGCTAATGGCCGGTGGAAGGCAGCTGAAGCTCGTATTAATAAGCTTTATTATCTGTGGACATCCACAACCTCAAGCTGCTGGGTATCTTCTTTTGACGAATGTTGCCCATTCCTTCACTTCGTCCTTCAAATGTGAGAGAATTGGAAATCCATACTATCCATTTTTTACTCAGAGCGGATTGCTTAAAAGCTTTACGAACTCCAAATTTTCCACGTTGTATTTCCATTTGGGATAAAAAGCGATATTTCATGTGGGTGGCATATTTAAATGACTCTAACTTCTTAAAAGAGATATTTGTTTTTGGAATAGGTATCCCCATTTTTATGCTTTCATAAATGCTATTCCCTGATAAATGAAACACTTTTGCGTTTATTGCTCTGCACGTTTTGCTAAAACGGCAAATATACAAATATCTATCTCAGTCATTTCGAACATTTAAAAAATTGACAATGATGAAAAAATTTTTTTCTGAAATGTAAAACTATAGGAAAGAAAGTCAAGAATTATTTTTTAAGTATCTTCAGAATTAATCATGTTTTTTCTCAACTCATAAATTTAATTCAATTGAAAGAAATAAAAGTTATTATCCTATTGGACCCTACTTGTTTTGCAATGAAATTTTCTGTCCCACTTATACGTTTATATCTAGAGCTGTGATCATCAAATACATCGTTATCCGGTGACATTAGTGGTACATCTAAAACAGGAAAAAGTCATTGTAAACAATTAAGGTTCTAAGTTATACTCGAATAAATATACTCAAAACATTTATAATATCTTATGATTAATGGTTGGTTTTTGTAGTCTAACTAAATAGTGTATCATTAATAGTTGCACATATTTTTTTCTTGATTGGGAAACGTTAAAGATGTGTCACTATTGAGCATACCAAGTTTAATAGTTTACCCCGCACCAGTTATGCAAACTAAGTTTGTTCCTGTGGCAAGAAAAAGTATTAAATTCAGATTTTGAATCAATAATTACTTCGTTTTTTTTAAAAAAAAATGTGTTATGCCACTATTGTCTCCGGTGCTTAAATGCATTTAACAATTTCCATAAACTTTGAAACTAGGTTGAACATCGTTTCACGGTATTGCTGTTTGTCGTTGTTTAATGTATTTTGGAGTAGTTTTTGACCTCATCAAGTAGAAAGTTTGTAAAAGTTTAGATCGCATGTGATTTCATGACGAGAATTCTTACAAATACCAGTCATTTACGCAATTTCTGGAAATTTTATGTGTGGCCTTGCTCGGTTCTTCTTCAAATCATTCTTAAGATCCGTTCGTGTAGATAGTTATCGCACCGCACAATGACGCTTTTGTCTTAAAAAAAAATCTACGGCTTTACTCGTTTGACTTATGAACTTCAAAAAAGTGCTTTAAGACATTTTAAATCTAAAATCCTACACAGGGCTTTCGTCTGTACAGCCTGATTCCCTTATTTATACACTAACTTTACAAATAATCCCACTAATATTACACATAATTATCACATGCATCCATACCTGGTAAACTATATAATTTCAAAGTTTAAACTTCTGGAAAACGGATAATGCGCAGTGCCGATAAATTTATCAATTAAAAGTACATTAAGCTTATTTAAAGCTATATATATATTGCTGACAAAATACAAATTGTAAAGATATTGATAAAAAAGAAAAGGTCTCTATTCAAACCTATGCGAAAAACAATTTCTAATAAAGCATGATTAACTTTAATTTCGTTATAATATTTTTTAAGGCATGTTTTGTTTAAAAGCATTTGCACCGGAACTATACACAGAAAAAAAAAACGCAGACTTCCTAAGAATAATTTCTTCATTCTAGTTTTGAAAACAGACACTCAAATCTTGTAAAAAATGTTTAAAATTAAATCTGAACGTTCTTGAACAAAGACTGAAATATTTAATTTTTAAGCGCGTGAATGGATACTTTTCCTTGAAAAAAAAAAAAATCCTTAAAGCAGCCTTTTTAATAATAATTCGTTTAATTTAATGCTTATTCTATGAAATATATGTCTTAAGTTTTTTTTTATTTTGTAGCACTTTTTTTTTCAAATATATTACGCTACCTGCCGACAATCTGAAATAATAATAACACAAAAGAAATTGGGTGACTTAAAATTTGTTTTTGCAGTCTCATTTTAAAGAAAGAGGGTCCTGTTTCCCCACCTTCGCGGAAACGGGAATCCCCCTACTGGCACCAACTCGCCTTCAAGATGTATAGCATTAGAAATATAAATTAAATGCATGTGATTAAATATTTAACTTCGTTTTAATTTTTTTTTACTATCATTATTATGAAGTTGATAAGAAACGAAACAATAATTATTCATTTTTGCAACAGATTTTTGTTCAAATGAAATGCAGTAGCAACGAAAAGAATTTTAATGGTAATGCAATGTTGAGCACGTAATTGGTGAGAATAAGAGAAAAAAATCTTCTTCCCTTAGTTACCTTGAAGACCACACACAAGGGCTCGTTAAGATAAAAGCTTTTTGAACATTCCTATACGTTAGTGGTAACACATGAGAACGGTCTTTTATTTGTCCCTTCTCCCACGAAATTTGATCACTTTCTTCCACTTAACGACCGTTGCAGTAAAAAGTCATCAACATCTTCTCTTGCGCACCTCTTGCGATTGGAAAGAAGATACTTTTAGAAGAGAAAATATTTCCTCTCCTTTTTGTGCTTTGCCAACATCAGCTCAGTCATGATTTTATGAAAGACATTTTCAGGATAAATACGGCTGACATTATTCTAGTTCCGCAGATTATACACAAACGGTGAATTTTATGAAATGTAAAAATCTTGAACAACATTTATTCAAGTTCAGCGTTTTTCTTTTATAATGCATTTGATACTGTAGATTTGATAATGTTAATGAACAAAAAAAAAAAAAAGTTTTGATCATTCTGAATGTCTTGAATTTAAAAAATAGGTTGGACGGACTACTATACAAAAAATTCAGGCCCGTTACTTTAATTTTTCGGCGGGTGGGACATACTTGTTGTCGTGAGAATAAGAGAATACATGTAGTTACCAATACATGTCAGTATAAAACAACAAAATACGTACACACATGTGTGAATGCATCATGTTTTTAAAAGCCGGGGAGAGGCGCAATTGTCTCTTCATGATTCCCCAAATGACGTGGTCGAAAAATCTCTACATGAATTTGTATGTGTATGTGGTACGGTATATTTAAATTCTTCGTCATTGTAAAATTTATTTAGCATAAAATATGTTTTATCCATAAGGATTTGGAGTCAAATGATCACCAAAATTGCACGAGGGAAAATTGCGTCTACTGAGTCTCCTAATGTCTCTTAATCTGCATATTTAAGCTTAAAATTTAAGCTAAAAAAGACCTGTCCATACGTAGAATAATTATAAAAAGTTGGGTGGAGAAAAAAAGTAAGAAAATAGTTTATTATATATAAGAAACACAAGTGAATAAATATATCTGTTATTGCCCAAATAACGGGGAGCCATCTATGTAACGAATGACAGGAAATAATGAAATAACAAACTGGTTAATTCGGTTGTAACTTCATTGAAGGGATCTGAAGATGTGTGACAGAATAGCCAAGTAACGTTTTGTGCATTTTTTTTACTCACTCAATCGAGAATTCGTGTCCAAGAGTAGGACGAAAGGTTTCCTTGTCAATGGAGGCAATTCATACAGCGTCATAGGTCACGTGATATTGATGTAAACAAAGGAAGCTGTAGTATCGCTTTACTTCGAGTTCGCTTGTTTAACATTACGCTTTTGTTTGAATATTTTATTGAGTTTTAAAAGATGTCACACTGAGTTGCATCGATGGCTTGCACTCGGGGGCATCTAAAAATACGATAGGCCAGAAAATGGCAGGTGCGGGGGGTTTCTGGGCGCACTGCTGTTATGGGTGCACTAACGTAAGAACAAATGCTGAGTGCGCTGGCAAGTCCTTTTTTAAATTTTCACTTAAAAACGAGGAGCAGTCGAAAGTTTGGCTCGTAAAAATAAAACGAGAGAACTTCCAGCCAGAGCGGGTTAAAATGTTTATCACACTGCATTTGAATTCAGAATGTTATTAATTGATAAATAGCATTTATTTAAAAAATATATAAAGTTTTAGCACCGTTCTTTTCCTTTACCAATAGTTAAGGAAATCAAATAAAAAAGTTCTTTTTAGATTTTGTTGTGTTGTTCAATATATCAAACAATCATCTATTTCAAATGAATCTTTAGAATGTTAAGAACTTGAGCTTCATAAGCATTGAAATCTATGAAACAAACAAAAAAAAAAAAGTGAAAATAAATTACGATAAATAAGCAATAACAAAAACTTACCTTGCATTCGGTTGAAATCCTAACTTTTGCTGTGTAAGCTTCTTTCTTTTTCATTTCACCTTTGACAGTAGCCGATATGTCAAAAAATGCATTGTTTTCTGACGGTTCGAGAAAGCAGATTTTAGAAACGAATTTTTCATTAAATAATAATGATCCTTTCTTTATTTTAGTAATCACGCTATTATTTCCAGTTAGTGCCGGAAACTGCTCAGCATATTCCATTATGGAAAATTTTGTAAAATCCGTTAAATACAACGGTTTATCAACAATAGAATTAGCCATGGAGCCCTCTAAAGTTTAAATAATTATTAATTAAAACTTCTTTTATGAATTTAAACTAATCTAATTGAAAACTAGGACTAAATAAAGTTCTACGTTATATAAAATTAACACTAAATAAAACACTATAACTATTATAATAATTAATAAATTTCTTTTATTATGATTAAATTAAAGGTAAATTACTTGGTTTATAATCAGAAAAAGCTATGAAACTAGTCTAATTTTAAGATAGATAATTTTGCTTCGTGAACTCCACGTAGAACTCGATTAAAAATTTGGTAAACAAATCAGCGATCATCATTATCACGTGACGCGATGAAATTGCCTCCATTGCAACAACTTGCCGATGAGAATTATAAATGATACAGAAGATAAAAATTTTCACCTACTGGTAATGTGAAATATAGTTTCTTATTGCATATTTATCCTTTTATCATGTTCCATATAGCTTACATGCCAACATACGTTTGTTAGAATGAACTCTACATAGGTCTAAATAGGATAACTTGAATTCTAACCAAACCACACTGTATTTTATAAACAGTAATTGCATGCAATTACGTACTTCATATAACGAATGAATTGAAAAACTATCTTTTGGTCCCATATTCTGCAAAGCGACGTATTTATAGCTCGTTTTTATGAAAAGTCAATTAATATTATCCACAATTATTTCTGCGTAAAATAGGTCGTTCTCCAGGAAATTCGCGGCGCTTTTTAAGGCAAGGCTCGCTCGTAGACAATACTTGCATTTTATGGTAAACATCCATTTGATTGATATTGATACAGAGTACCTCAGTTTGAAACATTAAAATTTGCACTTGCGATTAATTCTAAGTAACTAGCTCATTAACTAAAATGAACGCTATTCTCAGAACATCGAATTTGCATCAAGTTCAAATAAAGGGCATTGCCTCGAACGGCATGTCTAGCACTTGCTAAATGGGTTATACTTGCCGTACGTTTTAGCGCTACGTAATGCTAAACTCGATATGAATCATGGTTTATCTGGTACGTTATTTCAAATGAGAGATGAGGAAAACTAAGAGTGGTTTGGAGAATAAATCATATTTAGCACTCATTTCGAGAATGGCGTGTTGCTTTGCCATTTTCAAATAACTGCAGAGAAGTTATCTATATATAGATAGGCAGAGACAAAAAAGTTCAATGCCATTTTCTTCTACGTTTGTCAACCGATTTTCCTGTTTCTAAATTTTAGTTAGTAGCAATTGATAAGTGTTATTGTTATCAATAAAATTTTTTGGGAAATAGTTAACTTTTTTTTTCTCTCCTACTTTCGACGTGGATTAGAAGCCTTTTTTAGAAATCCTTATTCGTCATACTTTCTTACTACTCCTTACAGCGATAGAATAAGTGGGGCGACGGGTTATTTGGATTTGAATCAACGTTTCGTAAAATTTTTTATTTGCATTAGCGTTCGGAACTCTTCATTAAATTAAAAGTGAGTGTTTGCATTTGTAATTTATTCTGTAATAATAGGTTGGCAGGAATATTTTCTTTACAGGAGAATGAGCGCAGAAAGACAAAATGAATGTAAACGGTGTGTTACAAATGCAGTTGATTAAAAAACTAACACTAGTCAATCAGTCGCACTGATCCTCAGTGCGACTGAGGAGTGAGGTGATATTTTAGTGAGTGAGGTTATCACTCACTGAAATATTTAAACAAAGTAAACTGCTGTCCAACAGAAAAATTAATATGCCTCAAATGTGTTTAAACGTTTGATGCTGAAATTTTAATGAATGACGGTCGAATTTCGACAGTTTGGCGAACTCCCGTATCTAATCATTTTCAATGCAATACTCAGCTCATTGTGTAGTAACGGCGTGGATATGTACTGCTATACAGTTTGGGTATAACACTATTATCTACGAATAAAGTATCATTCATGTTTTCAATGGGTTAAATGATTAAATTATACTATTGGTTAATTCCGCACGTGACTCGCGCTACAAATGAAAATTAATATGGTATTCAGATACATTAGAGGCAGTATAACTGATTTGAATTTAAAATTTATTGATTTCACATTAAACGTCGGCAGTAATATAAATATTTTATACTAATTAGATTCATATTGATTCATGTTATCCAATAAAAATGTTATGCAAGTCCATTGAAAGGAAGTTCATTTCTTCGATTTGTACATTTTCAAAAATGTCCTCAAATGTAAATGAGGTTCTTAAATAATGCTAAAGATGTAGAATTGTCGGTGATAATCTATATGAAAATATTCTCAAGAATATTCCCCTGGAGAAGAATATTCGAAAATATTCTTCTAAAATTTAGTTATAAGAAGATCAGATGCAAATGAGTAACTTCTAACTGGAAAAATACTTTAAAAAATTGCCGAATAAGAAATAACTCAATTGTGTTATTTTCAAAAGAAGGTGTTCTTGAGATTTCGCTGAAAGTACAAGTATGTTTGCAAAATTTTGTTTTTACTTTTAACACAAAAAAATATTCTCGATTCTTCTCCAAATTTCAATTTCAAAAGAACACCTCTAAAAGAATCTAACTTTAGGATCTAACTGAAAAACTGTAATACAGTGAAACCTGTGTAAGTTGACCACTTGCGGTGCAGCACTTTAGTAGTCAACTTAGACAGGTGGTCAACTTATGGAGGGTGAGGTAGAGGGTGTAGGGCTAATTCCGTTCCTGACAAAATTAGTCAACTTAGACAGGTGATCAACTTTACGGGTGTTACTGTACTATTTTTAACAGTTAATGATGTGATACACTACAGGTCAAATTCGACTCCCACTGCAGCTCACATTTTCTATTGAGAGAACAGTTCTTGCTCGCATGAAAGATCCCTTTTAGAACATCCAATTGCACCCACAACATGAGGTTTACAGCTAGACATTATTCACGTCTACATACGAAATTTCAACTTTCTACGGATGATCGTTTTCGAGTTATGGCGAGATACATACGCACATACAGACGTGACGATGAAACTCGTCAAAATGGACTCGGGCATGGTGAAAATGGATATGTCAGTGGTCCATACGCACGTTTGTCTGTATGATTTACGTACAGACAGACATCAGAAAAAAATATTCAAAATTGATTTATGGGGGATTGATGCAAATTTTGGCTGAAATTTGAGTGGGAAATGTTTCGCGAATCCAATACTTCCTGTGAGCGCAAAGAAGTAATTTTTTTTGAAATTTCCCTTTTTCATGGAATTAGCCTACTGCAAATGTATTTGTATGCAATTATCCCTTTTCAGTTAATCATAGTCTAATAAAGTTACAAGTGTTTTTGAAATGAATATAAATATATTTGAAGGTCATTTTCTTGATTCCGAAAACTTGTGACTTAAAACAACGCTGACGTGTTTAAAGCTTTCCTTTAAACATAATCCAGCGTCCAAAGCGACAAACAAATGAATTTTTCTTCCGTTTGAAGATTGTTTTGAACCTTTAACTGAGCTCGATTTCTGTTGAGCCTGCAGTTGAAAAAATCCGACTGCTCCTCAATAATCGAGCACAGATTCCGATTTGTCAGCAAAACTAATCTTTATTAGAGATTGCCAAGTAAGGGGAAAAAATGGCTAAAGGGAAGGAAATTAAATAAAGATTTTTAATGCTCATAACACTACTTCAAAGGAATTGTTTAAAAATTGGAAAATATATACGCGCTATTTTTCTATTTAGTTATTGCATTCCCAGCAGTGTTAAATATAGAAACAAAATATTTCTATCAGTTTTATGACACTGAATTTCTAAAGCTTTGATCAAAACAACTCTGGATAGAAAAATGTTAACAAATGTCTAAATGGAAAGTTGACTTCGAATTCAATGAATTTCCTCAGCTACTCCAGAGTGGTTTTTATGTTTATGTAGTGACAATCTTAATCAAAACGATACGTCGTCGTCTTTAACGCCCTCGTTGGTTCCTCCCATTTTGATTACACTATAGACAGTTGACGTCATGTTTGACCCAAGGGTTCGCTTAATTAAAGCATTATGATATTGCATGTGTTTTTAAATTTATACAAAATTTAATGATGACAAAATAAAGATTTTGTTTATGTATTAAAATATGATTAATTTTAAAGGAAAACTAAAAATAACTGGAACCTTATTTCAAATTGTTGTAGACATGAAACGAATGAATTTTGCAAGTGTAGTTAAAACACTTTTAACATTTTCCGTTTAATTTTTATCCAATTCTCTTGGACATAAAACAAAATAAAACAAATCCATAGCATTATTTTATATAAAAAACCGAAAGAATAAAAGTCAAAAACTGCCATTAAGAACAAAAGGGTAATTAAAAAGATATATTAAACAGAAATCGCGTAAAGGTCATATACGACACCGGGGACCCAGGGGCCCTGGAGGACACGAGGTTTACAACGGCCGTGCTGCCTCGTGTAACTTAAAAGCAAAAAAAAAAACCCAAACCATCTTTATATAAATAGGCAAAGACAAAACAGTTAAGTACCATTAAGTCTTTATTCGTCATGCTTTAATGCTACCACTTACATCTAAATAAAGATGTACTTAATGCATGTTTTACTATTTTTAATTTTTTCAAAGAAGAAATGTTTAGAACAAGCAAAGGAAAAAAATGTAATCTATTAAATGAGTGTCAAAGCAAAATAATACTCATCTTAAGGTGTCACTTAATCCATTTCCAATACATATCGTATATACAGTTGAACTTTCTTCATACGAGCACGGTTAATACGAAATACCGGCTAAAACGAACATTTTGTTCATTAAGTTGAAATTACTATTTATTTACATTAAATACCTCACGCATATTACGAAGGCTAAAATACACATTTCGGCTAGGACGAACAAAATTTCTGACGTATTCACGAAAAAATTTCTGGATTGCATATAATTAATTACTTTTTTACAAATTGTTGGTTATTTTGAGTCATTGTAAACCACCAAGTACGTATTTCGAATCATACGTTGAATCTTTCTGGGTAGAGAATAAAGCTCATGCACGTGTTGGCTTTCGGACAGGTCGGTCTGCTCAGGGATCAAATCTTCGAATCATTCTTAAATACTAGTAATTTTTTTGTTTAAAT
This sequence comes from Octonoba sinensis, assembly GCA_038502835.1. Taxonomy (NCBI): domain Eukaryota; kingdom Metazoa; phylum Arthropoda; class Arachnida; order Araneae; family Uloboridae; genus Octonoba; species Octonoba sinensis. Next base: position 198,334,564 of record CM076598.1, on the reverse strand, counting down.
ATAAACATGCATTTCTAATATTTTTTTTTACACAGTTCTGCCCATTCACGTTTGTTACGAATAACGACTGATGCGAACAAATTCGGGAAATTTTAGCACTTCGTATTAAGTAAGTTTAACTGTATATATATAATAAGTCAGTCAGATAGTTCGTCCAGTACGTGGGTCCCCAACGCTATGCCCGCGGGCACCATGGCGCCCGTCGATCGGTGTAGGTGCGCCCGCTGCTTTTGCCCAACGATAAAATATTTCAGTTTTCCATTTTAAACTAGAGAACATTTAGAATCTAGAGTATATGAATAACGGGCTATATAAAAAACAATGAATAACCCTATAATGAATATCATAAAATCAAAATATAAATGCACGCCTTGACGATTGCTTGCGAGCAGGAATTTCATCATATTCTCCCAATTATGAAGCGTTGGCCAGTGAAATGCAATGCCAAAGATAACATTGATTGTATTTTATATATTTTGTAAATAATTTTATGATTCGTATGTTTTGCAGGCAATTTATTAATCATTTATTTTACATAAGAATATTAATACTAATTATATTCATATGTAAATTTACTTTTGAAGTTAAATTTTTTGTGCATTGTGTGTGCATTATATGTAGTAACTATGTCCACCAACTATAAATTTATCTTGAAAAGATATATAGGGCCTGCCATTCGACCGATATTCTGGTATGTGCTCTTATGTACAAAAAGGTTGGGGACCCCTGGTTCAGTACAATGTCAAAATAATACTAATAATAAATTACTAAATGAAATAAAATGCAATTTGACGCTAACAATGTCTAAGATAATATAAACAGGCCCGCTTCGAAGAATACTCGGCGCCGTCGTGCAAATTCTTGCCGAACGCATTTTCTAAGGGTTGAAAAAACACCCCTTTTTTTCCGAAAACCCAATCTAATGGTTTTTCGGATTTTATTGGAGGTTTTTTCGGAGGGAGGGGGAGAGGTTGATTGTGGTTTGGTTTTTAAGGGCGCCGCACGATCACGCACATATGGATGGCGCGGGCGTGAGCATAAAGTGAGATAAGTGCGGTGACGCGCGATAATGTTCCGAATCAACGTTTCGTAAGTTTGTAGATTTGCATTAGAGTTTTAACTCTTGATTAAATTGAAAGTGAGTGTTTCTACTCGCAATTTATTCCTTAATAAAAGGATGGCATGAAAATGTATATTTATATTTTCTTTACAAGAGAAGGAGTGCGAAAAGATAAATTGTATGCATAATATGTGTTAGATATGCATTGATTTCAACAACAAATTTGGTGGTCAATCAGTCGCATTGAGGAGATAATCATTTTGTCTTCTTATTACTAACGGAGTGGGGACTAGGTTTTTTTTAATATTACTAACGGACTTGAGGCTGTTTTCTTCCCACACATTTTAAGGCTTAACTTTTCTTTTTTTTTCTTTTATTTGATTGCGAAGCGAATCCATAAGGCGATGTGCAAATTGAAGGAACGACAAAAAAAAAAAACACGTTCATTTATATTATCATTTTAAGTTTATTGAAAGCTGTAATTAAAATTGATATTAATTAATGATGTAAATTATCGAATGTACATCAGCGTTTGCCGAAATAATGACAAGTTTAAAAGATACATACAGGGTGTGGCAGCAGTAACGACCCGGTTTTGAGGGGGTATATAAAAATACAATTTGAGACTTAACAAATTATTTTTTTTATCTGTATATAATCCCATTTTTGTGCACTAAGTTTTGAATACCACTTGAGCAAGATGGCGGCTTTCAGCAGAAAAACACTGATCCAGTCTATTCTTCCACGCAGAGACCTCTTCGTGTTCAATATTACGTGTAATGTTACAGTCTCTAGAGGAAACTTTTTTTCTGTGGGGTTATTTGAAGGAGAAAGTCTAGAAATATCGCCCCCATACTTTAGAAAAACTGAAGGACCGAATTAACGAGGAGATATCTGCCATACCCCTTGAAGTTTGTAGAAAGTATCTCTAAACTTCAGACATAGGCTGTATCAGTGTATTGCTGCTGAAAGCCGCCACCTTGATGAACTGGTATTCAAAACTTAATGTAACAAAAATGGGATTATATACAGATCAATATATAAAAAGTTTTAAGTCTCAAAATGTATTAGATTTTTTATACCCCCTCAAAACCAGGGCATTATTTCTGCCCCACCCTGTAGATTAGAACGTATGAAACATAATAGATATAGATTGTTAAGTAAAGATAGATAAGTATGGATAAAAAGGCATAACCAGATAAGCATAAAGATAGATAGTTAGACATAGGTAGAGAAATACTTCGAGATAGATTGTTTTTTTAAACTGCCACTGAATAGTTATGCAGCCTGCTTCGCAGAAAAAAAAGCACCGAAGGCGCCACCTGGCATGAAACAAGAAATGTCATAGAAACTGCATTGCGTCCAATGAGCCGGAACAGCCAATCTGTTAATAAAATTTAAATGAGAAAGTTTATTATAAAAACGGAAAATCTACATTAGAAATAAATGTAGAAAAAAGATCTACGACAGTGAAATGCGTCTCTCCTCGGAATCGATTCCGAAACCGATTTTCTTGAAAATGTAAGAGTAATATTCTGGAATAATATGTTTTGTTTCGCAAATCATAAAACAACAAGTATCTTAAGAGTGGCTCGTTCGTCATTGACATATCGCATGATTAATCAGAAACACAATACAAAAAGTACTTGATTTGGAGCACCCGCATCAAAATGCTTCTCATTAATCGATCTGCCAAGCGCGGTGATCGAGAGACAATTAAAACAAGTGTCATTCCTTAATTACAATTTCAAGTGTCTTGCTTCTAGGAATTTTTGACGTTCTTCTGTGATAATGACGCAACTCTTGATGAATTAAGATTTACTAGATCGCCTCCATTTATTAGTTTGCCTCATTTCTAGAGAAACTATCCGAAAAAAAATTCATTTGTTACTTTTTGTCACTTCATATTTGAAAGGACTAATGATTTCAAATGCTCTTTCGTTTTTATTCCTGTCAATGAATTCTGTTTAAATTATTTTAGACTTTTGAGTTAAAATCTCATTATAACAAAAAGTCATTTCGTCTTCCCAGAATCAACTGCTCCCTTAGGGAATTATATTTAGTTTTACATATTTTTTAGATGAATTGTTTTCGCTTTTAAATCTGTATCAAAGTTTTTGAGCATTTCACATGTATTTCTTAAAAGTAAAATTTTACCGTTTCTCAACGTCTGAGATTCCGCCTTTTTTTTACTCTAAACATACATCAGTATGAGCTATGTTCATTAAAATAAAAACTATGTTGCAGTTGGATTAAGAAAAATTTTTATTTTGTAACGGGAAATAAAAGTAAAAAAAAAAAAAAAAAAAACAACGCAAATGCAATATTATGCAACTTTTTTAATGCATAATTAATTTCTGCTTTTTGGTTTACCATTTTATTTTTGAAACCATCGAGATGAAAATTGAATAACTGTCGTATAACCTCTCGTTTGGTTTTGATTTAATTGTTTTAAACTGCGAAGTTTAAACTGAAACACTACAACTTCATGAAGGAATTAAAAACCTCGAACCAAAAATAAAACCTACATCTCATCATTCAGGAAATGCTGTTAGAAAAAATTGTTTTAGAAAAAATACTATTTTGAATAGTTTTTGGCGTATAACTAGTTGTAGGTATTAACAAAAATGAACCGTATTCGTACCTGGTTAATGCATCAGAATATCAGCAATCAGTACCTTACCTTCTGTTGTGTTCATGAATACGTTTTAAAAGAACTACCGAAGACTTTCTTTTTTTTTTTTTGCATCGTAGTTTAACTTTTGTTGATTTCTCCACTACTTGTCATAATACCTTATTAGTTTTTTTTAAAATGAATTTTATGTATTCTTTCATATTGATGTTAAATCCTACATCATGGAGAAGATGAAATATTTTCAAGTTAATATTCCATTAATAATAAATTTTTATAACAAAAGGTGTACAATTACGCCAAAAACCAGTTGTTCAATAACTTACCGTATGAATTTACGTTATTCAATAAGGTATCTTCAATAACTTAGTTATGTTTGAAATCATGTTGAAACGTGCGGCAAGTATAATTACCGTTACACTAATATGTTGTTAGCAATGATGCCCAAAGAAGGAACTGTTGAAAACTCTGGGTCTATGTAAATTTATATATGTAATTCATTCATGGTTCCGTATGAATTTATTTATCTATCGTTTTTGATATGAATTCAAAGTTTATGGGTAAATATAAGGGGTATAATAAGGGGCAATTTTTTAAAATTTATTTAGCGAAATTTACAATCATAGGAATGGTTGTATGACTTTCTTTCTTCAGTTACGATTTAAAGTCTTTTTTTTTTTTCATTCTTATACGAAAATTTATTAATTTATTATTAAAGTAAAAATATTTTAATTAGTATTTCGTAGTCATCACGAAAGTTTCTTTATTTTCTTATGAATACTTTTTAATTATCAATAGGGACCAGAATCTTTGAGTAACTGTTACTAAAATCTAATCAGTATTAGTAGATTTTGCTTGAGTTTAGGACATACAAATCACGCTGTAAGCGAAAAACTTATGCTTGCTCTCCCGCCCAACCCCCCCCCCCCCAGGAATCAGGATACATTAGTATACCAATTTTCGGTTCATTCCTAGAAAGATTTCTTATTGAATAGGAGACATGTAAATGAAAAGTATTTTGGTAGAACTAAATATTTCGAAGGAAAAAAGTGTCCGACGTACACCATTGCAATAAAACAAACCATTTAACATACCTATTAAAATATAAAACTAATTTTCTAATTTTACAATCAATACATCGGTATCATCAAATACATACTACAGCAGAAAAAAAATGAAGGCAATATCGCGCGTCCCAATATTTTACCAAAATAAATACAAGTCATTAAATAAGCCGAATATTTCCATCAAAGTGTAAAATGAGCTTAAATGGGGCGGTATTTGTTACATTTGGCGAGTTTGCGTGTGTAGGTTTGGCTACGGTTTGGTACAGCAGTCTTCAAATCCTCAAAAGAAATTGAGCATACTGCCCAAACTTTTGGAAATCGCATTGTGGCAGCGGTAAAGAGCCACCACCTTCTGGAATGTTTTAGTTTCGATGATTTTGGTAGTTTTATGTCCTTTCGAGATTTGATGAGTTCGTGACATTCATCGAAGTTTTTAAGAATTTCTATTTTTGTGTGATGCGTCACAAATGAACTGTCCTGCGCTAAACAACTGAGTACTGGCTAAAGTACCTGTTGGACTGAGTATCAGTGACAATGTCTGCTATTCGTTTATATTTCTAGTATGATATTGCTTAAGGAAGAAACGTGGTCCCAGTCTTCAAAGAATTTGGGCTGAAAGTAAGTTGTACATTTGCTTTTCAATATCTGTAAAACCGTATAAAATAACAAACCTTCTTTTAGTCGCGTGTTCCCTGTTCTGAAATATTATAAATAGATATTTGTTTTGATAGAAATTCTAGTTGCCACACAGCCACAATGGCTTTTAGAAACATGTATGTAAAATTCCGTATTCAGAAAAGTTCCAAATTGAGATTTGGATAATGCAAACTTTCTATTCGTTGCCGTAATTCGTACAGTGCCTTTACTGATGCAACTTTTTAAACAGTGCAATTGCTGTTATCAATGAAATAATTAATTTCAATTCTCTGCAGTCGATCATTAAAAATAGATTTGTGAATTTAGTGACTTATAATAGAACACCGACGATTTACATACGTACGTATATATTTTGCTTTGTTATTTTTTCTTTAACTTGTACTAAGTACATATACCCATTGTTCCCCCTCCCACGGAAAACTTTGAAATTGGCAGGACTGAATTTTATTTCTTGAATTTTACTATAGTATTCAGTTCATGTATAATTTTGTGAACTCCAGTTACAGTAAACAGTGAAAATATATCCTATTTGCAGCTGTCAAAGCTCAATGTTATAAAACGTCAAACAAATGTTTGTAACTAGTATTATAAGTTTGTTTGCTAGTATTACTTTTATTATTTCAAAATTTATTGGTCAATTACCGTACTTCGTGTCCTTGTTTATACTTTAAAATGTCTTCTCCCCCCTTAGCTTTTAATTATATATGTTGAATGCTTCGGCAATAGTACTTGTATAAATGCTTTTTTTAGTTCTGCATATCGTATCTTCAAAGTATATGGCGCAGTGTACAATAAGTTAGATTCACTCAGTATAGAAAGTAACATAACACGCAAAATTTCCAGTGTTTTATTAAATTCGTAAGATTGAAACATTCCTTTTGAATGAAGTGTTTATGGGAAATTTTAAAGCAAAATTTTAGACTTGACACGGCCATTCTGTTGATTTCACATAATTCTCAAAGTTATTGCTCAGCATTAACGTATTGTTCAATAAGCAAGTTCATGATACCTGATGTTCTACCGATTGATAAAAGCTGCATAATACTGAGTTATTGCACGAAAAGATAAAATAAATAAATAAATAAATAAAAATACATAAATGAATGAAACGAGAAAGCTTGGGAGCTTAAATGTGGAATTTTTTTTTTTTTGGAAGTCAAATATCTTTAAAATTAAGAGAAATAATAAATGCATAAAAAATTTTTTTTTCAGAGTTCCTCGTTGAATGTGTTTGACAAACTGAACTTCTTCAATTTACAACAAACATATTACGTATTAGCAATTTCTTTGAAGTATTCAAAAAAATATTTGCTATTTTAAAAATTCGTTCTACCCATTTAAGACAAGTGCTTTTTTTTTTTTTTAATTTGTAGATTCGTTAGAACCGAAAATTGAGCGTGTAATCCTACTCAAGGCGGAATGAATTGCAAGGTTTTCGGAAAACACATGAAATTATTTGATAATAATTGTTGGAAAAATGTTGGTATTTGATAAAACCTTTCTTAGATTTTTAATTAGTGTTAAATTTCATGTGTAACGCGAGCCGGCAAGTTTTGATATTCGATTCCAAAATGCTATTTATAAATAAAATCGAAGCTCATTGCTAAGCCATTTGGTAAATGTAAACCAGTTGCTGTACTCTTCCTTCGTAAAACCCTTGCTTGCCTTGAAGAAACATTAAGCCACACTTTGCTAGTTCATTTTAGAACGTTGTACGGAATGCGATAACAAGACCCCGAAGTATATGCAAATGCATATGTTCATATGCAGTTGCATAATTTTGATTCATTCCACGTTAGTGCATATAAATGCATAAAAACGGCAATGTTTTGGAGAAAATGTAATGAATGCGTGTTCTCCAGGCCCGTTATTTGGGGGTCAGTAATGAGAAACTGCCCCTCCCCCTGACTTTGAGAATTTAATGTATTTTGATCAATGTGCATGCTTTTGTTGTTTTTTTAGTTATGAGAATAATAACCCTTTGTACCCCCCCCCCCCCTCGGAAAAAATTCGAAATGATGGGGCTGTATGTTTCACTTGCTTTTGTGAGAAGATTTTTCAAAATAATGTTTCAGAAATATTAAAATGCAAACATTTTGAACTTTACAAAGACAGAAAAAAATTTAGCGACTGCTGGAGAATACATTTTGGGGAAAAAGTATACTGCCCCTTCCCACAGCCGAGTAGAAGGTTTTTCAAAGGCGAGAAACCCTGAATTAAATGACCACATATTATAATTTAAGTAAACAGAAGTGCAATCTACAACATATCATTTTCGTAGTGAATAATATTTTTAATACATACGTATTACTTTAATAATAAAATGCAAAATTAGAAAAGCTTATCTTTTTTATTCACAGGTGAGAACTTTTTTCTGGGATAAGTAAAAAAATGATAAATGCCTAGTTTTTAATTTTTAGTGCGTATAATCTTGACTTTAGAGATAACTCTTGTGTGTTTAAATAAACATTTGTCAAGTCGGAGATCAATTAAGTTGACTCGCCCTCTCCCACGCAGCATTTTTCATTCAACTTGAGAAAAAATAATGTTCTGGGTTTGGACTTCAGATCGAGTCATTGTCATTGTCCCATCCAGAGATCCATTGTATGGGTTTTTAAACTCGGAATTGAAGTTTTGGGTGGTCTTGTGGGCTGTTAAGGTTTTTCAGAACGTTTTTTGCAGATTATGTTTTCATTATTTACCTCGCTTGACTATATAGTGAAGGCTAGGTGCTTGTAGAGCTTTTTGAAAGTGCAATCTTAGTTTTACTTAAATTTGTATGGGAGCACTGATCCCATACGATTAAATTGAAAGTGCATAGGAGTGCATCAACAAGGGTACCCTTTTACCTCTATTAGCTAATACAAAACTGGTAAAATGTTTGGGCTTTAGATTCACTGATTTCACAAGTCTAGCGCTTTAAAAATGTTTCTTTACGCGTAATTGTTAGGGAAGCATCTGTTTAATTCTTAGTAGGGATAGTTGAGCCATTGCTCAAATATCCCCAATCTCGGTGGCTCAAGTATCTCCACTACCACCGTTTTTGTTTATCGGGCTTTCACTAAATAAAGCGTGCAGTTTTTAAGCTCTTTTTGGATTTGAAATTTAAGTAAATTATAATTAGTAAGTTTATCTACATTGTTTCAACTTAAAACAGATCTTAGATAATAAAAAAACTCATCTAAATATTTACTTCAGATGTGAATAAGCAACGACAGATCACTACAATTTCAAAATGGTACCTAGCTAGGTGTATTATTGCACAAGTTTTGCACTACAATTATGTGAAGGTGTTGCCAATGTTAGAAAGAAAAATGAACCTACTGCAGAGAAAATGGGGGTGATTCAAGTATCCCCAATCGCCTCTAAGTGTCGTGGGGCTAGTGAAACCACGGCTTATCCACTTTAATAAAGTTTGCTTTATACGTAAATCCATCACATATGTTTATTTAATTCATACTTTGTTATAATTAACAATAAATAACCAAATCTGACTAAAATGAAGATTAATTTCTTTGGCTGAAGAGTTTTCACTTTGTAAGTGTCATATTCAGAATTTGCTGGTAGGTCATCTTTTGTATTTGATAAGATAACCATTTTTTGACGAACTAATTTTTTTTATAAAGATTTCATATATATGATGATTTTACCTTAAAGATTTTGATGTACAAGCCATGATTACATCTTACTTTATGGGGCAATTGTAAATTGTAACTATTTAATTTGTAAGAATCGTCATTGTTAGAAAACTACTGATCTGAAAGGTAGACTGTTCAGATTGCGAAACGGTCACGCGTTACAGTGGTTAGAAAATATGTCCTGTTGACAAGCCAATAGTAAGTCTAGATTATGTTTGCTCACACCGGAAAACCTTTTCTCAGCAGCGAATGCTTAAATAAAAGTTGTGAAAATAATATATATATAAACAAACTATTTGAATATAAAATCTGTAACGGAAAATCTTTTGTAATCGTTTAACTTTTAGAGATTGAAAAACCGCAGCCGAAAGTGTTTAGCTTCTCTTTGAAGGGCAACAACTTCTCTCAATTTATTCAATTAAATAAATTTCCCAGTAGCGAAATGTTTTCGTAGATGCATGTAAGTCGAGATTTCTTCAGAACGTCGATTTGAACCTTTCCTCCGAAAGTTTTGTGGCTAAACTCGGAATAAACGGTACGAAATACAAAAGCAACAAAATAATTTCATTGATTTCCTTTAAACGAAGATACTTCTGTGACAGACGGTTTGGAAGCGATACAATGGCATATCCGCTGACTACAAAGAAAGTGCTCGGAAGCGAATATTTTCCACGCATAAAAAGATGGAGACTTTTGCACCTGGCTTAAATAGAAAAAAGAATCTAACATCATAAATAAAAGATGAACCCAACTGAAAAATAAAGATCTGATATTTCGATTACTCAAAGTTTTGCATTTGGGTGCTAGGAGACTTGGAAAGGAACTTAGATAAATTCTCTATCATTTCATTTAATAAAAATGCTTTTAACTCTCTTGGAAGGCTTAGAATTCCTTATTGTACAAAATCAATACATTTTCATCAAGTCGAATAATAATTTACTTTTCAGACAAGAAAATAACCAAGAAAATAATACCTCAGCCATGTTAAAGTTCCGTTCGCATGAAAAAAAAAAAAAAAAAGGATCGGGATAAATATTATAGAAGTTTTTCATTTTTTGTTTAAAATAGATTTTTTAAAACAATGAATGGGCGAATTCTTTATTTTGTTCGTCGATAATTAATTTTTAACCTATTTAGTAATTTTTGAAGCAAACATAGTTTAAAAGCAATAAAATAAAAATATAAAAAAGGTTCTAACTTTTTTCGGATAAATTAAAGTTTTCGCAATCCAGTATTGCAATTGAGTTTTTGTTGGTAATAAATGGCACTTGAGGGGGGGGGGGAGACAAAAATATCGACTTTTTCGTTTAAGTAAAAAATATAACTAAAATTTATTAAAATGTCTCCTCATAATGCAAATGCCCTCAAATCCGAAAGCACGGGAAATCCAAACGAGTTTTTCTTAGCAAACTTAAGGTTGAAAACAGCCGCAAGCAAGAGGAAATTATTTATTTTGTCATAAAACAATGACTACAACCTTATTTTATATAATTAGTTGAAAAATTAACAAAGAAGTACAGTTAGCATACCTAACAAACTGTAAATGTGTCTGCATTCTTATGTCATGCAGGATTGAAAAGCGGTAAAAGTTGGTTATTGAAAATGTTTAGGTTAAAGTGAAATAACAATAGAAACTCACAAAATATCACTTAATCTTTCACTTGAAATCATTTATCTTCAATTGTCGAAGTGGCGACGGTTTGTTATGTTGTGGATAGTTTTCGGCCAATACGAACACATTGAAATCCGAACAGGCTACAGCCCCAAGTAGTTCGGATTTGAGAGGTTTCACTGTAAAAATAATGTGAGTATCTACTTTTTCTAATTTAAAAGTATGATGTTATAGGTATGAAGAATTGACACTTACTTAAATTTAAAGAAATGTCTTTAATGTCATCTGAAATTTGGAATAGCCATAACAACTAGGATCATAGAAATATTTGTCAACGTTTTTTAACATTGATTTCTACGAGAAGCTCCCTAAATATAGCCCATATCACCAAACTCATCCTGGATTTGTGATCTCATCTTTGGCGATATAGCGTCAAACTGCCCTCTATGATTGACGTAACTTCCAGTAGCCATTCCGATTCATTATGCACATCTATTTCTTTTAATTCTGAAAAAATTGCGAAACATGGGTCTCTGTGCAAAGAAAAAAAATAAGTAGTATTGATTGCTTAATAATTGGAGAAATATTTTTTATTCCTTATTTTCTTAATACAGTTACAACCAACGAAACAATTCCAATGAGAAAAGAAAATATTTCATCCCGCAATTAAAATGTTAAAATAATTCTATTAAGACCTAAAAATAGTGATATGATTTAAAAGTACAATAAAAAATACTGCTTAACGGAAAAGGGGAAAAATTAATTAACAATGTAAACTACTTAAAATAAGGTGAAATATAAGATGTAAAGGAATTCTGATATGATGTTTTAAGATAGTTTTCACAAAGCTCAAATATAAATAAATGATGTAGGAATGCGTCGTGTTCGTCGTGAGAAAAAAAAGTGTGTGTGTACGATTCTAATGATAGGTTTGGACCAACTTATGTTTATATAATATTTAAATCTTAAGTAAATGATACTGAAGTTAAAATATTTTGTTTCAATCATAAGGGTAGGAAACATTTCGACAATGTTCTTAATTGCGTCAGTGTCTAAAATTTAGCGTAAGGTAAAAGTGAAACAGGAAAAATACTCTAAATTATTAAATAAAACCATCCAGCGTATAAAAGATTGTACTAAATAATAAAAATGCTACTGTACATTACGGTGGACCGAACCCCCCCCCCCCCCTTTTTTTTTGTTTTTTGGTTAGTGCGAAAAAGGTGTCCTTGGTAGCACAAAGTGCTCATAAGAAATGGCGGCTTGTTGGACAATTTCTTGCTTTGCCGCAAATGATTAGGTATTTTGGTTATTTTTAGCAAATTTGGTAAATTATTTTTTTTCTATTTTCGATGGTGGGTAGTGGTGCTATGAGTAGGAGTAAGTTGACATTTTACGAAAAGCTGTTATCGTACCAAGTTCCAATGTTTTACTAATGACACTTTTTCCCGCACTTTTCATCATCGAAAATGAAAGGGATTTTTCGAACCACCCTTAAGTAAATAAAGTTACTAGGCTCACACCAGTAAAATTCACAGGTATACAGAGAGCTATGTGAAAAATGTCAAACCCTTTTTCCTATTCCGCTTATAAAATATTTTCACTGTGAAGAATTGCGCTGATTTTTTTCAAAAAGCAAGATTTCTCCAGATTTATAACTGTATATTTGCTTTTAATTGTGTTTAAAAGGTTTAACTGTGTAATGTAAGTTTTTGGAACTTCCGCAAGTTTCCCTAATGTTGCCAAGAAAACATTGGTAACATTTTACCATTCGTGGAATAACTCCAGAAAGCTTCAGCTCAATCATTTGATAATGTGTCAAAATATGCATAACGAGGGCCTTCTTAGTATTTCTATTTTACATTCAATCCTAAAAAGCTTTAACTGGGCCATCCTGCTTTTTCTTTAGAATGCACGAATCTATGCTAATAATGTAGTTTAAAAAATGTTCGTTAGAAGTGTATGTTAAAATGTATAAGAGACATTTTTCAGTTGAATTTTTGATTCGCGGACAACTAACTACTCGAGAAAGCTTCAGCTCCAACGCCTCGCTTCGAAGGTTTGTTTTTTCAGAATGTTAGTTGAAAGTAAATCCCGAAAAGACAATCCAATAAACTCTCACCGTAGCGCAAGTGGCGGCGCCTCGCTCAGAGGACATTAGATCGACTGGTCGTGATGTCAAATAATTCGCAAAATAGAATTACTCTTATTGGAAAGTTTTCCTTTCTACTGCGATCGATATATCGCATTGGTTCACAGTTATCAGGGGTCCGGTCCACTATCGACTCATGGATAAGTAAAAGATATGGGATCCGAAGGGTTTGAAATGATTTCTTTAAAAAAATGCAGTTTTAATCTGAAACAGATCACTTTGCATGATAACGTTCACATGATATTTAAAATGTTAATTTCAAGGCACTCATTTTATTGATTTAATGAGCATTGATTACGTTCAGTGTTATCAGATTGGATTTCAATGAAGATTCTCTAATAAATATTTAATTTTACTAATTAATTTGAACCAATTTTATAAAAAAAATAATAATTTTAAAATGTGAAAGGAGTATTTTATATTATGTTTTTAATGAATCTCTGTCTTCATTGTTAAAATTTGTGCCAGGAATAAAATTTAATGTACCCTTTCTCGGCAATACTCTCGTGGACAGTAGTATATTCGAGAATCTTCTTCTAAAAGTGAGTTGCAAAACTACTTCAAAATGAAGTAAATACTCAATAAATATTACATTTTAGCGAATAAGTATTTTTAACTTAAACGGTATTACTTTTTAAAAGCTGTTTTAAAGATTTTCTGCAAGCAAGAGTAATTATTTAAACTGTAAAGTAAGGTTTACCTTCTTTGTTCAAGAATACTTAGAATTGTTCTAGAGCCAAGTTGAACTCCACTTTTAGGTCGTTTTTGGTTGGTTACTTACGCCATCAGGGTGAGAAAAAAAATATAATAAAAATAATAGGATTTATTTGATTTTTTAAAATTTAAATCTGATTGTTTTTCAAACCTATATGCATATCTTCAGACTGACAGTGTGAGAAAAATGCAACTAGCTTAAATGCTAATAAGTTTTAAATTTAAGAAAAAAGCGTATTGATGCTGAAAATTTCAAAAATAGATAAATAGAATATATTATACTTAAAATCGGATGCGAATATGTTGTTAAATTAATTATTGGAAAAATTAGTAAAGCATTTGAATAATTTACAGCTGTTTATCACCTATGCACTACTTTTCAACAACCAGTTTTCCATCATTCAAATGTTGGCATAGACTCTACAAATTGGTTTTCTAATAAAATTAATCATTTCTTTAGCAAAATCCAATTGGCTGTTAAATCTAATGCTTCGTATTTTGGGGTTAATAGATGGCTATAAAATGAGCATCTGACAATGCCCGTACATGCTTTTCTTAAAAAGCGTGAACTTTATCTTGCTGCTTTAGGTTGTTTTCTAGATTTTTTGAGTAATTAATTGTAACAGGTTCAGCTATATTATAATTATGTGCCTGCAAATTATCTAAAGCAAGGGATATTAGTTTGAAATGACTAAGTAGATCCTGTGCATTCTGTTCCAGTGCCATGTTTAACACTAGATTTACCAGGCCGTTTTCAACCATTTCTAAATTTTCATTTTACACCAAGTTGCTACTAACTATAATAAAACTTTCAATCACATTAACTTGTCCTATTTACCGTGTATTAGGGAAAGCCATTTACATAAAGTTGCTACTAATTCTAATAAAAAGGCCCTGCTACTTACCGTGCATTAAAAATAGCCAATGCAATTGAAAGTTGCACGAGAATTAGTAACAAATGATGCAAAATGGAAACTTGCATAATTTGTTACAATAACTGGTCTAATAAAACTTGTGTTAAAAACGTTTATATTTATTACTCTATAGAATTTCTATTTTCTTCTTCTAAGAACTAAAAACAATCTGCCAATTTTAACAACTTTTAGGGAGTTAGATTAACTTCCACTACACTTCGGATGGTAAGCTGAATTCCATTGCGTTACTACCATGAAACTTTAAATTGAATAAATTTTGGTTTTGTTTCGAATTGAGAAGGTGTTTATCATCCCCATATCTCACCACTCACATGCTAGTTGTACATTGTGATATATTTTCAAATTTTCGTGTTTTCTTTGATGTTTGTTAAAGCACTTGATTTAAAAAAAAAAAAAACTGATTTAAATCATATGCACTCTGTATACCATTAACCCTCTGACTGTTTATTCCGCGATTTCCACGTGTAACGAAAAAAAAATGTAGCGGAAATGACTCATCCCGTGATTTCCACGGGCATGGACGTTTTACGTGTACAGTGAAACCTGTGTATGTTGACCACATGAGGTGCAGCACTTTAGTGGTAAACTTAAAGAGGGTGGAGATTTTATTTTTTCTGACATTTCTTGCACTATGCATTTATTCACTTGTAACTAATTAAAATATAGCTTCATGTATTAATGTTACTTCAAAATAGTAATGAATTTTTTTTTCAACCATCTAAAATCTTGGAGAAATTTAACATGAATGACTTACAATGTATCTTATACAAATTGTAAAATAATTAGTTATAACAAAGATAAATATATCTTATTAATTATGTAAGTTATTTATATGATAGTAAAGAATTCGTAAAATAATAATTTTTCAAAAGTGCTACATCAGATAGAAGAAAAGAAACTTATTTAAAGAATAAAACAGTTCTCATAGTAGTTTTACCAAATGGTTAGGCTACAAAGAGGTTTAGGCAAACTTTATATTTATGTTTCGTCCATCCAAATAAATACATTGTACTAAGGCTCGACCGATGCATCGGCCTCGCCGATGCATCGGCGCCGATTGTTCAATAAATTTGCTATCGGCCATCGGCATCGGCGGCAGATGTTATCTTTAGAAAAACATCGGCCCATCGGCCGTAAAAAACATCTAAAAGCCGATGCAAGGCCGATGTTTTTCACAGTGACAACTTTCCAGAATACATTCTGTCTTTTTCTTTCTTCTTCTCTGCATAGCTCAATTTCCAGTTCCATACAATAACAAGCAGTACATAAGTTTAAAAAAAAACACAAATAATGTCATTCCACAAAATATTTGATAAAAAATTCGGAAAACTAGTGTAAGCGATCGCTGCCCGAAAACCTTCATTGTTAAAATAGTTCTCTTTGAGCAGAATGCTCGCGAAATAGAATATGTTTAAGTAAAAGTGATAGAGGCGTCTTATGAGTGCTATTTTTTCGCACTAGGTTAGTTGCCTCATTTTTGTCCGTTTTTCTTTTAATAATGGCTTAGCGCATTAGATGTCATTGTGCAATAATATTATACCATGTGCTTTTAGTTTGCCATGTTTCTTGTTATTCCGAAATTGTAAACAATAATAAGTCAACTCAATCAAAGTACGATAATAATTTTAATTTATAATAGCGTAAACATTTTCTCTTTGCCGTTTTTTTTTTTTTTTTTTTTTTGCTTCTTCGATCCCACGTGTTAGTTTCTCTGCAATTGTGCAGCAATTTTGTTGCATCTGCTTTTAATGTGCGGTTGTTTTCATTATTTCATTTTTAGTTTACAACATAGAAAAGATTGGTCAAAAATAAGAGAAACTTTCCAGTATAAATATTTATTGATCTAAATTTTATGTGTCCAAGTTCGACTTGCAATTTTTAAAAATTGAATTCTCAAAATGAGAGTTCACCGCGACAGTATTTAATAACATCTTAATAAAAATGCTAAAATCTCTGTATTTTCAAAAATTGATCAATGCGTATTTTTTTTTTTACACAATGCATATTTTTTCTTAACATTTTTTATACGATAATTATTTTAATTTTTTTCCGTTTATACTTCATTTTTATAGCGCATTTTTTTGACTTCTTTGATGCCACGTGTTAGACAGTTGACAGTTTTTCTGCTATTGTACAACAATCTCGTTGCATCTGCTTTCAGTTCAGAATATTTCTTGTACAACATAGAACATATTGATACAAAATATGAACTAATTTTTCAGTATAAAGGTTAATTGATCAAAATTTTATGTGTCCAAGTTCGACTTGCAATTTTCAAAAATTTAATTCTTTAAAAACGAGTTTGGGATACAGGGTGGAACAATACCTTAATAAAAATGCTACAATTTCATTAATTTCAAAAATTGTCAAAGTATATAAAAATATAAATTTTTTTTTTCAAAATACATCTTAATTTTTATAAACGATCACGTGTTTTCAGAAGATTATTTGTCAACAGAAAACTGCTGGTGCTCAAAAAATTGGTTTATTTCGGTGACCTTACATTGTGCTCATGAAAATATAAAGAACATGTCAAGTATTTCAGGGTAATTTTCAACTCACAAGAAAAAAAAATCTAATAAGATTAGTTTTTAAGACCCAGCAATCATTTGTAATGACAAAAAAATCTCACATCTATGTTTTTAAAGCAATATTCAGTATTTCTTGGTTATGAACAAGGGATATACTATACAAGGGATAATACTGCAAGCGAAATTTTTTAATATTCTATTTTAATTTTAGAAAAAGAGCTTAAAATAACCTTTTTAATGAAAAATAAACATGTAATCGTTCCCGCTTTTCTTTTAAAAACGGGGGGGGGGGGGGGTCATGAAAAAAATCTGAGAGGAGGGGGTTGACAGTTTCGTTAAAAATACAAACCCACCTTATTTGTTAGTCTGTGTCATAACATCTGCATTCCTCTCCATGAAAAAATTAAGAAAATAAAGGCAGCTGCACTTGGCATTTGCAGTGCAGGTGTTATAAAGAGAAAATGTTGAAGGAAAGGGAATTAGACCCGAGCCGATTCAATAGTTGTTGAGTATTTTTTTTCTTTTTGCAAAGATAAGAAAAAGTATTGAAAATTCTCTGATATAGCATTTTTTAAATTTTTTAACCTCCAATTAGTTTAATTACTTTACTAGAATCGCGAGTGATTCTTTCAGTTTTAAATATTATGTAAACTTCCTCCAAACAGTTTTACGGTGCTTGAATAGTGCATTTATGCTTTTAAAAACATAAAAATAAATAGTAAATGATTTAAATGACATTTTTGACAAGCATTCTACACGTTTTAATGGTTTAAAGCGACTTTTTTTTCCATCGGCCATCGGCCGATGGAAGAGGAGAATAATCGGCAATCGGCCATCGGCCGATCTCGGAACAATCGGCCAACAATCGGCATCGGCCCATCGGCCAAAAAATGCCATCGGTCGAGCCCTACATTGTACCATAAAAAATATCCTGGAGAAATTATTTTAGTTTTTGTTATCGTTGCAAAAATAGATAAACAAATAAATGTGGTAATAAGTGGGCGGTCAACTTACAAAGTTTTTTTTTTATAACACTCCCACCCAAATTTGGAATGCATTAGTAGTCAATATAGACAGGTGGTCAAGTTAGAAAGGTTTGACGACATTATATAATATAGGGCTAATTCTGTTACTGACAAAAGCGGTCAACATAGACAGGTGGTCAGCTTACAAAAATGGTCACCATTACAGGTTTTACTGTATTTAAAATATTATTTAAATTGTGTCAGTAATGCAATTTCTCAAGTATTTGGACATTAAGGTTTTATTCTAAAGACGGACTTTAGTTGCACAAGATAGACCTATTTTATACCTAAAATTGATGTTTCAGAACATCTGTTCCTGTGATCCAAAATAATTAAAAATTTTTGGTTGCAAAAATATATTACTGATTAAACTTCAAATCATATGTAGATTTCAAATGTGTAATTAAAATATGCATATTTTGAATCGAAAAAGCTAAAAAAAAGAGCAGTCAGGGAGTTAAGAAATAATTATGCAAAAATGAATAAGAACAACATTAAGTTTTTCTGTTTTTGTACCAGAACTAAAAGAAAAGAACGAAGAAATATTATATAATAATTTCAAATGAAGCTTTTTTTTTTGTTTTAGAAATTACTTGTTTAGTTTTGTCGAGTTTTCAGTTTTTATGCCACTAAACTGGTTTTCTATTAAAAGAATCGAGAAAGAGCTGTACGGTTAGCGAACAACTATGATACGTGAGGTTTTAGTGGAATGCGTAAAAAAAGCGAAAAGTGATTCACCTGGAAATAATGAGCGTGCTGCTCGGATTCACCGTGCCGCATCGAAATCAATGGAATTTCTAAATAATGCTCCTCGTCATTCTTCAAAAGCAAACTAAAAAGGATCTCTTTACTATGATGAGGATGTTCAAATATGGGTATTTTTATTAAAAACTGATTGGAAGGTGAATGCGGGTGTAGGAAAGGAATTCAATTACGAACCATTTGATTGATTTATTTATTTCGAGGACTTTCTATCGTGTATTTTTCATTTGAGGTGTAAAAAAAAAATATTAGTCTACAATATGGTTTAATCCACATGATGCGGCCCGTAAGATTCTGACGTGGATTAAATATTCATGACATGCTCAATGAATGACTTTAGATCAGGAAATTGAGCACGTAGAATGATTTACTTTCGCTCATGTGTAGATCTTTGCATCATTCCTGCATCGTTGGATGGCTTGCGTTAGCTCTTAAGCTATCCCCAAATTGGGAACCACATGGTGCGCGCGGGTCGCCGAACTTCGTGAAGGCCCGGTAAAGGCTTAGTACATGCAGTTAAAACAAGTCGTAATGTAAACAAACTTTTCTCCAGGACCACTCTAAAATGGCCTTTGTTTTTCTTGTTGGCAAGCAGTCGCAGATACTATTAGCCGTGCCCACGAATTCAGTGACATTATCAAATAATAGTTTGTTTATAATCTACACTGCTAGCCACCGTAAATGCAACACCCTGAAGGAAGCGTGCAAATAATATGAAATTTACAACATGCATTAGCGGAGGTGAGATATGCAAATTATTAGATTTTCAGCGCAGACGCACATCACGCTCCTGTGGCGCCACTTGAAAGCGCTTTTTAAGGCTTGGAGATTTCGACGATTTCAAGTACGGAAATTGTGTTTTTCTTGTGGTTTTTTCCAAAAAACGATCAATTATGACTCGTAGAAAACAGCGATCATCTTTTGACCAAGTATCCGAGTTCGACAGAGGAAGGACAGTAGCCTACCGAGATTGTGGATATTCTTTCAGGGAAATTGGTAGTTGTGTTGAACGAAACCAAAGAATTGTAATGTGGATATGTGATCGTTGGATGCAGGAGGGTGCGACGGACCGACGTGATAGATCGCATCCACCTCAGTGCACCACTTCACGTGATGACAGGCATATTGTGCGCATGGCAGTGACGGATCGCTCAGCCACATCACGAACCATAGCACAGCAGATTGAGTCTATATCGCATCATCCAATGTCTGCGGGTACCATTCGACACCGTTTGCAGCAGAGTGGTCTCCGCAAGACGTAAATTGCTTCGTCTACCCTTGACGCAGAACCACAGACGTCTCCGCCGCCAATGGTACAATGAAAGAAGGATGTGGAAGGCAGAATGGAATGAAATTGTCTTCACTGACGAGTCACGCTTCTGTCTGCAACACCACGATGGTCGGATTCCAGTCTGGAGACACCGTGGAGAGAGGATGCTGAACAGCTGAGTCATGTACGACCACACTGGTCCTGCACCGGGTATTATGGTATGGGGCGGTATTGGATATCACTCTCGCACTCCTCTAGTTGATGGTACTCCAAACAGCCAGCGCTACATCTCCGAGGTGTTGGAGCCAGTTGTCCTTCCTTACCTTCAGTTCTTGCCCATAACCATATTTCAACAGGATAATGCGCGACCACACGTGGCGCGCATTGTCCAAGGCTTCTTCTTCAACCGCCAGATTGAATTGCCTCCCGGGCCAGCTTGCTCTCCGGATCTTTCGCCGATAAAAAACATGTGGTCCATGGTTGCTCAACGATTGACCCAGAGTACATCCCCAGCTGCCACCCCAGATCAACTTTGGCAATTTGTGGAAGCTGCTTGGTCTGCTGTACCCCAAGAACACATCCAAAGTCTCTTTGAATCAATGCTGAGGCGCGTGGCAGCGGTGATCTCTAACAATGGCGGCTACTCTGGCTACTGATTTTGTCAGGAACCACACTTCACAGAAGTCTATATATTTAATCATTTGATACTTGGGCAACATGTTATCTACAAAATAAATTTTGCTGCGATATCTCTTGTCTTTCTTGGTGTTGCAATTTGGGTGGCCAGCAGTGTATATATATATATTTCACTTAACGTGTACCAGTTGCGATTAAATTTTGCGGTACGATACTGACATCATGCAGAAATCAAACTATCGTAAACGATATTTAAAAATTTGTTTAATGGTTAACATAGAAAAGTAACATAATATTTACATTTATTATCGTACTTACGGACTTTAACACATTTTTTAAAAGGTATTTTTATTTTTTAAAAGTATTTCAATTTTTTAAAATGTATTTCCATTTCTAACTCAATTTTATTTTCTGATTCTTTGGAATGACAACACCTTAGTTTGTTTATCATATCGAGCGATGACTCATGTCTCTTGTTCTTAAGTCTTTGAATTTTCAAGTGTTTTTAACGATTTTAAAATATGCAGGAAAAGAAACAATGATGAATTTAATGCTCTTCGCAGATTTAAAAGAGCAAATGAATCGGTTTCAGAATCTAATTCCAGAAAACATGGTTTGTGTAGCCAAGTCTAACGGCGTACTCTCAGATGTAACTTAGTAGCCCACGGATGTTCTGCGGGATATCAGTTAGTGTTCATTTTTTATTGCGGACAGTGGGACATAGTCATCATGTATATGTGAGCCGGAGGAAAATAAGCGGTTTAAATCGTTTTCTTTATTATTTGTTACTTTCTACGGATTTGGTTACGTTGCATTTAATACTCGTGTGGTAACAGACGTCCAACATAAGCGCTTATTCTTAGCAACGATTTGTTCTTAGCGATTGGGGAAAAATTTTCAAAATTGGGAAATATGTCTATAACATCAATTTTTTTAATCACATCTATATCAGTTTTCTTCATTTGTAAGCTGTTTGTTTATTTATCATTGTTTTCATGATAAGGTTCTCATGTTTTTAATAATTTGTAGGGAAACTTCTCAATTCAATATTTTAAAATTTTGATCAGAGGAAAGTTATTAAATGCAATCATAATGGCTAAGTGTAAATCAGAATGACTCTAGAATATGATTAAATATGAGCTCATTAACTCGGCGGTTTAAGCGAAGGTCATTCATTCATTTTGTAATTTGATTAAGACAAAGAGATCTAGGTGTATTTATTGTCTCGGAAAAGCTTTAAGAGAAAAGTTTACCTGCGATAGCGATGACTTAGACGTCTTTTGTTTGCCTTTCAGAGTAGGTAACGCTTCTTTGAGGTAATATACATTTCAAAAGCAGCGTATTCAAACCGAGGTTTGAGATAGACTTCACTTAAAACGATGATACTCATTTCAATAGGAAATGTTCATTAATGTTAAACATTGTGAACCGTATTCATATTATTTATCACTGTGAGGTATTGTTACGTAAAAGATTAAATCTGTATAAAGAATAATTTACATGTATGTACTCGTGTATACGTGTCTTAGAAGGGCGTTGTTTTGTCGATGATGCTCCACCAAAGGCATTGTGGTTTGTGTATTTAATTGAATGGGAAAGGAAACCGATTTGAACAATACTTCTTCTGGTAAAACATGTTGAAGAAATCAATTGAACAAGAAACTATTTTATCCACTTAATTTACGTTTCTAAGATGTAAAGGTCATGACTGAGTATTTATTTTTTAAGTTCACGAGTTCACGATTAAATACATTTTTCATGTGAAACTTGAATGGCAATAAGATAAAATACTGTGATCACCACTAAAATAAGATGACAAATAGATGATTTAGCTGTATATCGTAACATGGTTATTAGGACTGGGATGACATTATCAAAATGCTAAAAGTAAGCTGAAATGCTATGTGTTGTGAGTGCCAATACCATATATGTTATGCGTGGTGCTTATATATATTAGGAGTTTATAAACTATACAGGTTTAGAACCTCAGAGCCTTATTTCCGGTGCGGATATGTCGGGCAGAAGGAATATTCGATGCATCTTTAATCTTGACTTTGGTCGAAAAGCTAAGTCCAGGCTGCGGTACTGCCGGTAACTATCCAGTATACGAGCTAGAATTTGTCGACTATGATCCGAGTAAAATAAGCTGCTAAATAAAATGTCACCTATAATACCAGGAATAATATAGACGGTGACATCTGACCCCAGCATTGATTCACCGTAAGTTTCCAAGCAAGCTGAACACAAAAAATGGATGTGCTTTTTACTTCACATGTTCAGGGTTCACACTCGGGGAAAATACAAGGTGGGATTTCCCACCTTGAAAAAAATTTTACGTGGGATTTTTAAAATTTAAGTGGGAACTTTTCTTTTTGTTTTCGTCTTTAAAAGTATTACTAAATTGTCCGATCATGATCCAATACAAAACTATGTAATAAAAGATGATTATCTAAGCTATGATCAGCAAAGAAAGAATAAACATCAGCAAGGTTCACATAAAACGGATCCTTCACAAAATTCGCGATCACAAAATGGGTGCTTTATAAAATGTTAAGCATGAAAAAGATCCTCTGGTATTTTGGTTATTTATCCACAATTCTTTGTGTGAATTTTACAAAAAAATCCTAAAAATTAGTTTAATATTTGCTCTATTTTTTCTGATCATGTGTCATATTATCTATTGATGTTTTTCAATGAAAACAGTATATTTTAGAAACCAGCATTCTTTTGTAACCTTGTGACCAAGGAAGATTCCTTTTTTCCACTCCTCTTTTTAATTTTGTTCTCTGTGCATAGAAAGAATGAAGATAAGTCTAAACTAACATACTTCATTTAGTTTGTATTGAATTATCAGTTTAGAATTGTAGTTTCGTATCACGATGTTTGGAACGCGTGTCTGCAAGTTGCGGGAGCAGCGCGCAAACGAACTTTATTTGAGTGGGATTTCAAAAAATACTGCGGGGATCACGCGGCCTAGTGCGAAACCTGTATGTTTCACTTCCATTTTTGTGATAGAAATATCATCCGGTGAGCGATGTAGTAATCAAAAATAAATCGGTAATTTTGTGAAGTCAATGTACTTAGGCAGCATTTATAAACTGGTTTATTATTTTTGTTATTTATAATTAAGGTGAGGGGTGTCAATCACGTGCATCCACTCCTACATTTCATCCGTTACCCTACTCCACGGGAAGGATTTTTTAAAAGATTGTACTATAACTTAAACTATAGCGAAAGCAAATTTTCTTTGCATCCCAACTAATAAATGCATGTCTGATGCCTATATAAAACTGAAGGACAGTCTCGAGGAAATTTGTAAAGAGACTTGTTCTTCCTCTTATCGCTTAATTTGCCTAAATGAAATTTAAAATGCTAAAAAATTTGCGCGCAGTTAATGCTCACTTTAAAACTAGTTTGCGTAATTAAACATTCTCGTAAAATAAACTTTACTTCAGAATTGTCCTAACATTTGACAGCCTTTAAAGTTCGACCCCCGATTCTCTAATCTTCTCTTCGGTAAGCATCCAGTTTAAAGCCTCTTAAATAATTACGCTTAAAACGTAATTTTTCTCGAAGATGGAAAGAAACGAGTGTTTGCTGATGAACTTAAGCATTGTGTGCTTAGAGATTAGTGTATTAGTCACATTTTTGAGGCCATTGTCATAAGTGTATTGAGTGTCGTACGAAGATGATTGGAAAATAAGCTATTAGAAGATGCAAAGATTTTTCTCAAATTTACTAATCGTGAAAGGATGTATAATAAATTTAGCAGGGTTTCATAGTTTGTACACGGTCTTAATCTATTGTTTTCATCGCACAATTTAAAATATTAGACATTGCTAAGCAAGACTTTTACGGTATATTCAAGAAATAGGATTACAAAATCGAACTTTTCGCTTTATCAACCAGTCTAGAACGATTCAGTTCCGAGGGCATTTGCTATCTTAAACGCCATCGTGCAAATTAACAAACATCGATGAAGAATTAAGTTTTGCTGTTCGTTTGCGAGCAAATGACCTGCAGTCGAAACTATTCCGCTAGGGAGATGGACACTTTCCGAAGCTATAGTTTAAGTGCAAATGTGTGGCTTTTTCTGTTTCTGATATGTTTAGTTTTCAATTTCAATCTTTAACAACTAAACAAAAGAACGCAACCGGTATACGAGGCTCATTCTAAAAGTGAAGAAAGATTTTTTTCTCCAGACATGTTTATTCAAGGCAATGAAATAAAACCGTTTTCGTAACATAGCGAAATATCTAACCTGTAACCGAATATCTAACCTATTTATTCTATTTAACCTCAACATTTTCCGAAACTTTGATATGTTTGCACTTTTCTTATTTTTAGTGTTACTTAAAAACTATCTTTAGCCCAAATGCTTAGGTCTGCTTAAATTCAAAAATCAAAGAAAAAAGCTCAAGGATATATTCACACTAGTGGATGATAATACTAATTATTCGGGCCGTCATGGCGACAATAGTCGGCTCTCGCCGTCAACAACAAATGTCGCCAAAACCTCATGAGTGGACTAAATTATTTTAGTGATTCAATATTTTATTAGTGGTCAAGTCATCTACAAATGTCTTCAAAACCACATGAGTGGACTAAATTATTTTAGTAATTCTATGTTTCATTAATCAGTTTTTGTTTTAACCGGGATCTGGAGCAGCGACTTTTTTTTGAGTGGATCCACTCCAGCTCCGCTGTGACTTCTAAGTACTTTCCCCGTGCTCCAAGCATTTCAAATAAGAATCATACCATTTATTGTTCTTTTTAGTTCATTTATTAACAGGTGTATATGTGATAAATCAAAAAAAATAATTGTAGATTATTTATCAGCAAGTAGATGATGTTTTGTAAGTACTGTGTTGTGGAAAACACGTAGCACCCCCCCCCCCTCAAAAATGGGGAGAAAAGCTCATTAATTTTTAAGTTAATGAATGTACTTCAAAAGAAAAGTAAAGAATGATCGGAGCAGTACAGCACAACACATTTCTTTGATATAGAGCTCCGTTCCAGTTTCTAGCGAAAAACGTTACTCCACGATCCGCAGCAAATATCTGGTATAAATTAAAATATTAGTTCCGCGTTTGTTTAACAGTATTTATAGATAATACAGTTCAAAGTACGTATAAAAAGTGTATTTAAACACACTTTCTTTTATTCACTTCTTCAAATCTTTTGCCTTCCTTTTTATATTTTTGGATTAAATCATAAGAATTTGATCGGAACACTAAATTTTCTTTACAAACATCTAGTCTACCGACTGTATATTTCCAAATTGCACTCGAAATAAAATTGAAAAATAAAGAAATAAAAAGGTACGTGATGAGGAAACTTTTTAACACAATATTTCTGTATAAGTTTTAAAGACTGTTTAAAAATATATCGGTTTGAAGCCAAAGCAGTGCCAATCTTTAATTTTTCATCCATTGAGTGAACTACCTTTAGAATTAGATATTACGTATGAAGCACTACCTTCGCAAACTATGGAAACGACCTGATTGCACCGAGTACTCGTAGCGGAGTGCTCCCCATGAGCCACGCGCGTAAAAGGCTGAATGTCGAGTTGAATCAATACATTTTCGAGCCATCGACGTCGACCTCTTCATTGAATAACCCGATGCAAGAGCATTTATCTTTAACATTAAGAAATGATATAGTTCGTACATTTACCGTACAACTTGATCCATCTCCGTTCTATCCGCTCGTTCGTGATAAATCTTTCTCGCACACATTCCGTCAGGTTATTATAAGAACGATTCTAACGCATTCAAATCGATTTCGAAAAGTTATGGTCACGTTGAACCTGATTCTGAACACCTCCATGTGTTCACTAGTAACTCACGCCTCGATTAAAGGAGACGTTGGTAATACAGAACTTTAAATCCGATTGTTTCGAAAAGTAACGCATTGCCTTTTACAGTCCAAAAAGCAGGTTGCAATTTGCTGATAACGACTTTATCAGTGTTTATATAAATGTTTCGCTCTTTTACGATTGTAGCCATATTTAGTTTTCAAATAAATCATTAAATGTGCTAAATTAAAGGTAATTTTATTTCAGTATTGATCTTACATTTTTTAAACTCTCTTCTTCTCTATTACACAGCGCCACATATTCCACTATCGGTGAGTTTTGGAACGTTTTTTTTTCGCAGAATCCTTCGTCCCGCGTCTTGTTTAAGCTTTCAACAAAATTTTGCACCACTCTTTCAATTGTGAACACTGACAGTTTATGGCCCCCCTGTATATATATATATAAATAAATTATTGAAAACTTTTGAAATGGGGGCTGGTATTATGATGCGTCATGTCACTTGTCGGTTTGTGAAAACCTTTCTAATTGTTGAAAGGCTATTATATACCCGCTTGTTCTTTTTTTTTTTTTGAATATATCTTCGAAAGGGCTTCTTAGTGTCATGTTTTATTTATTTTCTTCGATGATTTTTTTTAAAAAACTTTCAATGTGAACGAAAAGGTAATAGCCGATGTCATACACTATCCGTGTACCTAAGTTGACACTCAACGGAGTAGTAGAAAATCATTCATTGAGATATACAAATTGAGCTGTTAGCTTATTTATTGACATCATAAAAAGAGCGGAAATGTTGAGACTAAGTATGGCCTTGCATACTACAGGCCGACGAATAGAAGTACTCGCTTTTTCAGAGTGGAATACGACCTTAGGTTTTATAGTCAGGGTTTCTAGAGGTCACGAAGGTAACGAAAAAGTCACGAAACTTACGAATAGGACACGAAAATGTTCTTCCGGTCCCTTCTGGAAGGGACGGGCTATTCGGTATCCAATAGATTTTTAAATATCCGGTTATCCGGCATGTCAAGTTTGATTCTTAAAATTAATTAACATGTTGTGAAATCCAAATGTGCATTAACGTTACTACATGTTTATAAGCTGAAAAATATGTAGAGAATTTACAAGTTTCAAACATCAGAACCGGATATCTGGTAGTTTACATCAAACAGGTGACACCGGATATTTGAAATCAAGCAGAATCATTATCCACTGTATCACCGAACGATCACGAAAAAGTCCCAAAAAGGTCACGAAAAAAATCGCGAAATTTCATTTTGAAAAATGTCCGCAGTATTTGATTTTATACTTTAGAAAAATAATTTTTCACAATAAATAAATGAAGGATGAATAAACGTTGCGCATTATTTTCAAGGTTTGTCACTTAATTCATGTATTCATTTTTTTCAACACGTAAGCTTACAAATACTTTAATTTCAACAGACATATTGTTTAAAACAATGTGAAATTAGTTGTTTTCCCCCGTGCGTAAGAAATAATTTATTTAAAAATCAATGTTGAACTTTTACCGCTGTCAAGACCGGCACTATATATCCATTGTGCGATATTTCCATCAACGTAGGATTACTAGTAAATAATTAAATAAAATGACATAAAATAAATAAAATAGCATAAAATAAATAAAGAATTGAACTTCACCGCATGCGTCGCTGCTGGAGCTTAGTTTCCCGCTGCTGCCATCTTTTAAAAGAAAAATAAATGATGCTTACAAATATCTTTTGAGAAATTAAATGTCAAGTCTCACTTCCTTGAAATACTAGCTTTCAAATTTCTGTTTTCGGGATCATTCAATCCGTTAACATTTTCCATTAAATATATTACAGATAATTCGGTTCATATTAGTGTTTATATTTCCGTAACAAATGCTCGACATCACTTTGTAGTGTAAGGGAGAAAAAATGTTTCCTCGTTAAAATGAATGATTACTGAATTTTGAAGAAGCTTTGCAAACTTATTGACTATTTCATTAATCAAGTGGCATTAAAGTTGCGCTAAATCTATCGGCAAAAGTTGGCCCTAACATCTATTACTTGTCACTTCGAATTAATGATCAATAACCTTTATAAATAAATAACACTAAAAACTTTCCTCGAGAAATAAAAAGTTTTCTTGACGCGCTTTTTTTCAAATTAGAAAAATAAACTCAATAGAAGCATTAATCTTATTAGAAAAAGTGTTGCCAGTTTTTAGTCCGTACCGGTATTTTTTTATGAATATTTTAAATGTACTTTTTGAAAACTAAATCAAAGTTTTCTTCTAGATACGTGAAGCAACTGGATTTTATGACGTATTTATTTTCTTTATAAGGTTACTCCAATATCGAGTTATGAAATGAGTTGGAACACCAGATTGCTTAAAAAAACATATACATATAATGTATTTATAATGTTAAAAGTCTTAAAAATATTACAATAATGAATACATAATTATAAAATTGACGGTCTCTAAAAGGTTCAAATGTTATTACACTTGAAAAATGAAGGACATTTTTGTTTACTTTTTGGTATTAAGTCGAAAGCTTCAGCAATCATAAGTTCTTTTCTGCTTACTAAGCAACAGTTAAAAAGCTGATAAACTGTTTTTCATTTTATGATTTGCTATGAAAACTAAAAACACATAACCAAATAAAAAGCAAAATAAGGTGAACAGAAAATGAACGAAAACACTAATATAAGCTTATTTTTCTGTGTAAAACATCGCTCAAAGAAAGTCGAAAATAAATGGAGTACTCAATTCTAAGAAATAATTAAAAAAAAAAAATAAATGCTTGAAGTTGTGGAAAGAGGATTTGGAAATGTCCCTCGGTCCGTCTCTAATAAATTCTAAGGTAATTATCAGATTCTGAGTTTATACCTCCGAAATATGTTTACTACAACACCTATATTGAATGTTTTTTTTTTTTATTTGAATAAAGTCTTAAATAGTTCAAAAAGGAGAGAGAACAAGATAAAAAAAAACAGCTTTGCGAGGCAAATTCGATCGTCTGTAGCTACTCATGAAACAGGTAGATTTGGGTCGGATCTACTTTATCAGCAAAAAAGGGTTTTTTGGTCATTGTAACGTATATTTCAGCAGGTAATTTATTTTTTCTTAATAGCGTGTGCGGAGAAGTTACATTTTTAATCTAAAAGACAAAAATGTTCGATACGTTTCACCCAATAATTGAATATATAGCATATTCTAAGTACATGTTGTATTTTTATCTTCCCATAAAAAAAATTCACAAATGAAAAGCTATAGAATATGGTTGTAGGCAAAGCACCATGTTTTAGTAACAAGATTATAAACATTTACAGTTTTATATAGTTTAATTTCGTTTAATAAAGAGGACACCCACAGTTTTAATTTTATGCGAATAGTTATTAAGACATATTTTTCTTTTGACGCGATCAGAGTGTTAGTTCAACATGGCAATGGAAGTTGCGCGAGCAAAGTGAGACACCGATGCGCGTTCGTTTCTCTCAGGAGTGACGTCACAAAACGGAAATGTTGCGAGCAATGGTTTCTACCTTTATTTAACCCTTCTATTAATCCATTTAGCAGAACAAACACATTTGCTCATAAAGGATTAAAATAATATTTCAGAAAAGACCAAGTCCCCAATTAATGTATATGAAAAATTTATCTCGTTTAGCTCTGGACAAATATATTTTGATTTAAGAAATGGTATTGGTTTAAATATTAAATTATTAGTTAGTTTATCTTTGAAGGTTCTTACATTCATTTACGTTTATCCTGATTTTTCACTTTTTATTCACTTTTTTTTCTTGTACAGGTTTCGGAGATTCATTCCAACAGCTATCTTGTGAACCACCAATCATGCAGTGTGGTTGGCACACAAATAATTAACTCAGTTAAAGGTGGGGAAAATATTTAAAATGTTTTATTTTCATTTGCAATGTAACATTTCTTTTAAATCAAAACTCCTGTTCCTGAGCTTCACGGTGGTTGTTGGAAAATAATTTGATTCACAGCGAACAATGTGAAGGGGAAAACTACTTTTTGGGATTAAAATGTTGTGGAGCATCGTGTTTTTGCGAAACAATTTTTAGACACGTTTTCTAGCGAATATTACTTGTATTTGAAGGAAACTTGCATTTCTGCTGAAAAGCCGATCTTTAATACTTTTCCTCACGGAGAATTTTTGCTATCTCATTTTTGCGTCTAACATAAAAATTTCATCTAAACCTAAGGATTGTAATGTTTGTTAATCTGTGAAATAGTGACATCCCTTGCAACGCGGATTGGAGTCACATTCTACAGTATGACATTTGATGTTGAAGATTTATTTGTGACAAAACAAGCGAAAGTTCCTCTTAACCTCTTCTTTCTCGCTCCCGTGAAAATGACGGGGTGAGGTTTCGCTCTCTATATCTCGCTCCCGTGAAAATGACGGGGTGAGGTTTCGCTCTCTATTTCTCGCTCCCGTGATATTTTCGGGCTGGAGTGTTTAAAATTTCAAAATAAAAACAAATCGAAAATTAAAAATGAAGAGATATATTGTTCATACACATATTTTTATATAATTTTCAGGGATAAAAAAGTTAAACACTTGTATGACCGGTTTCTTGAAAACTTACCGATCGTTAAGGGGGTTAAATCAAGATTGGATGAATGGCGTCCCCCCTGGATTTAACTAAGCAGCTAATTTATTATAGCTTCTGAATTTTTTGACTTAAAATATATTTAGTTTCAATAAAAAGTGAAATGAAAATAATTAAAAACCTTTTTAATGTGTATCTATGCATTTATGTATCAGAAAATCATGAAAGACACATATATATATGCAATGCTGTGTGAATTGGGACAAGCTAGTTTTTTTTTTCTCTGAATTCTAATGATATTGCTAGTTTGGTTCCCTAAACCGGTTTTGACTAATATTTTTTCCATTTAAGCAGTGTGACTGTAAAAAATTGAAAATGTGAGTATCGCTTTGCTGGTTGGAAGATCAAAAATAGATATTTTCCCGTAAGTTGTTAGTTTATGATAGGTAAACGTAAGTTTTACTCTGCATTAGATAAAAATTGATTTTTGTATTATGACAAGAAAATGGCTAAAAAAATGCTCTCAAAAATGTGACATTTTATGACGTATATTATCTAATCAAATAGAAATTACGGAATATTTATAGGAGCTTTGTTGGTGAAATGAATTGTATAACTTAAAAACGGCTGATGACTAAAAGGTAGAGGTAAGGTTCTAATATAGAACTACTGCAAAACTAAATTTAAAGAATAAGTTTTGTGAAA
Organism: Octonoba sinensis; assembly: GCA_038502835.1. Taxonomy (NCBI): domain Eukaryota; kingdom Metazoa; phylum Arthropoda; class Arachnida; order Araneae; family Uloboridae; genus Octonoba; species Octonoba sinensis. Next base: position 198,302,791 of record CM076598.1, on the reverse strand, counting down.
GGAGGGAATACTTTATAATAAGTGTTTAATGGGGTATATGAAAAATAGTATAACAAAAAGGCAGTAGTGAAGGAGAAAATTCGTTTTTATTTTTCCAACTATATCCCAATTAATATGCATAGGATACTATAATAGGGGTTTTTTGTGACTAAAGATAAAAATTTAACAATTTGTATTCAGTTAAAATCATAAAGAATCTGTCGATAGTGAGAAAGGTAAACATATACAACTTGCTATCTTGTAGGTAATTTTTGGGGCAAATATATAAATAAATGTCTCGCGAGAAATAATTCCATCGAAATCTCCCAGATATGGTATAAAACGTACGGCAATAAATGCACTCTCTGACGGAAAGAAGCCATGGATTTCCAATTCCTTTATCCTTTGAAGAAATGTCAGGAATAGTTAGAGCGGGAGTCCTGCCCGCGTCAGGTTTAGGGTGGATCATAAAACTTATTGGATGAGCGAGATTTCGCTTCATTTGGCTCGCCATTACCCTTACAAAATTCAGAATCTTTCCCAACTAACTCGAGCATAGATGATACGTATTATTTTCATCACAAGCTCTACTTTTAAACTCAAAGTTCCAATACTTTAAATGCGAGGTCTTACGGGTTTACCAGGAACCTTTCGCGTTTTATGTCTTTGAATATGCATGCTTTTAAGAAAGACTTTCATCGTGGAAATATTTTCGGTTTCTTTTTCAAATTATGCCATATCTTTCCAGAGTTTATTCATTTTAAGAAGATCTCCATTTAATTTATAGTTTTGATCGATGAGCGCTGTCATATTTTGATCTTTTTTTTTTTCTTTTCTGGCTTTCTTTAATTTCGGATTTTCTTCTTATGTGCATCGGTTTACTTAAGAAATGGTGATAGATAATAGTGCAATGTTTGTTTTATTAAATTATAACGTAAACAAATTATAGTGGAAAGTTATAAAGGTAATTACAGAAACTGGTAGGAAATTAGTTAAGTTCAGGAAAATGCCATCTGATTAAATGTTTTTCTTCTTAAGTAGATGAAAGTTTTTCAGTTCACTTTATCAGATTCTTTTTTTTAAGAGTAGCTGCGTCACTGATTAATAGAAATGGATAGGGGAATATGAACATGTGCGCGCTAGAGATTAAGCTTCTTAAATTCCTATTTTTTAATGAATTTTTAGACGTTCTTACAATTACGTAAATGTAGAGAATAGTACTCGCAAAGTACTGTTGCTCGTATAGTGTGGTCTGTGTTGTTTGATCGTTGGTAGACTACTGTTCAAGATTTAAAAACCTTCACATGACTCAAAGCGGCTCATTCTTACATTTTTTGTTTTGAATCTGTCAAACCATCGCTCATTGCCATTACAACCGAAATATAAATAAAATTAAATAGAACATAAACACAAGAATCGTTTGCTCACGTTAATACAGCTCCAATAACACAAATAATTATTGAATACCTACATATTTTGTAGACATCAGCTCACATTAAAATGTCAGATGTAGTAAAGACAGTAGTGATAAAACCAATTCGCAATAATAATTTAACATTTGAGCTTTCATCTCTCACTGGGCGATTATCTACCGCAGTGAATTTTATAAAATAGAACTTTAAGTTCGGGCAATTATTATTTTACTATTTTATTCAAAAATAAACGCACTGTGACCAAAAAAAAAAAAAAAAAAAAAAAAAAAAACCCCCCACAGAAACAGAGTTACAAACTTGTGTGAGCTTGACGGTTAAAATATTTATAATCTCAGGAGTAAAGCATCTGACGAATAAGCAAATATTTATGAAAAGGTATTATATATTTTCTTTTCTTGAACGGAAAATCGATTTAAAAACAAGTTAAGGAATGGAACTTTTCAACATCTCGCTTCTTCTTAGTAACAAGTCAAAATTATAGATTTCCAATCTCTACATCATTTAAAGTGAAGCGCTGATATTTACTATGGAGGTTACGCAGACCTTTTTTTTCCCCTGCTTGCTTCTCTTTTTGCAAGGTACGTTTTCTTTCAAGAACTTTTTCTTTTATTCTCCAAACCATGTTTCTTTTTTCACTGAATGAGAAATCATTTTTTCTTAGTTTTGTTTTAAGGATCAAAATACTGATCACATTTAACAATGTTTTCACTTATAAAATTTACTAAATCTTTGTTTAAACATTTTCGAAATGGGGCCAGGAATACTCCTGAAATACTACGCTGAACTAAGAGTTTTTTTTTAAGTTGTGTAATAGTTTTTCGGAATGGCAACACCTTAGTTTGTTTATATCTAGCGGGCTTTGGCCTTTGGAATTTCAAAGCGATTTTTACGGGTTTAACCCCTTAACTGGTTAATTTTTTACCACAAATGTTCCAAAAAAAGGCATATTTTTATTGCATATGATTAAAGTCCTAACAAGAAAGGCGGGAATATCAGTGCCCGCACGCTGTACGGGCAAACCAGTTGAGACCAACTTTGGGCAGCACTCCGTTCCTATGTGGGGTAAAGGATGGTAAGATGGCGAATTTGATATTTCTGCAATTCATTCGTGGGTAACCGCATATACTATCCAAGATACTATCCAAGCTCTTTATGAAACTAAAAAAAATAAGAACTTCTATTTACTTCTCAGGCAAATAACGTTTTCTGATTTTAAACACAAGCAATACCGCAGCTGGTTAACATTTGGAACATCTTGTATGATTCTATCTAGTAGAGGAACTACAAATCAATTCTGATGTTTAATTTGGACTTAAAGGCCACTGCTGAATCCTCCCAACTCTCCCCTACACGTCTTGTTTTATGGTCACGTATCAGTTTTTGCCGAGTACATATATATTTTGCAACATAGTGTTATCATAAGAATGCATACATAAATATGTATTAATTTCGAATATTACTACAGTAAATAGTGCTATTTAAATGCCATGGTAGTGGAACTATTCAATCAATAGTGGAACTACGTAAGAAGAGAATAATTAAGAACATGTTTTGAGGAAATAGTATTAGGTTGTTCATATACTAAAAATGACTCGGGACAAAATTTTAAAAATAACAGAATTACGAAGGGCGGAAATAATATAAATATTTTCATCTCATCAACGTTGTGAAATATTCATTGGCGACAAATTGAAAAATCCATGCGTATATTTCACTTAATGTGGACTAGTTACGATCAAATTTTGCGGTACGACACTGACAGCATGCAGAAAACAAACTATGGTAACACGATGTTTAAAAATTTGTTTAATGATTAACTTAGGGAAAAGTAACAATATTTGTATTTATTGTCGTAACTTATTCAACAAATTTGTCTATTTCTTGAAAAGTAATGTCATTCATGACTCAACTTTTAATTTCCGATTCTTTGGAATGGCAACACCTTAGTTTGTTTATATCTAGCGGGCTTTGGCCTTTGGAATTTCAAAGCGATTTTTACGGGTTTAACCCCTTAACTGGTTAATTTTTTTACCACAAAATGTTCCCAAAAAAAGGCATATTTTTATTGCATATGATTAAAGTCCTAACAAGAAAGGCGGAAATATCAGTGCCCGCACGCTGTACGGGCAAACCAGTTGAGACCAACTTTGGGCAGCACATACGCTGTTGGGCAAACCAGTTAAGGGGTTAAAATGGTTAATTTCTAATTCTTTGGAGAGGCAACACCGATTTTTCTTAAGCCTTTCGAGTTTTGAAGTGTTTTTTAAAATGGCCATAGCCCGCTGATGTTCTGCCGGAAATCAGCTAGGAAATAAATAAATGAAGGGAGAAAGAATGATACTCATTTAGCTTTAAAGTAAATGAAATTTAAAAAAATAAAATGTTGGAATAATTGGAGCCTTTTCTTGCTTTAAGCTCTAGTTTCGAGCAAAATCTCGTCGGGTTCATTCCACTGTTCTACATTCCTGCTCCTCGCTTTGGCCCAGTAACTTTAAAGTAATGAAAAAAAAAGTAGGCATTGAATGTATATATTTCATGCTATTTCTATCCATTCTCAATATTTATTGTATAAATGGAATTATTTAGTTTATTCTTTGCGTCAGTCCCCCGAAAAATGCAGAATTGCAGTCTTAAACGGACTGATAAAATCTTTCGAATGTATGCCACGGAGCTAAAATCTAGTGTTGAAAGTGTAGGGATACATTTTTAGAGCCAACATAAAACTGGTTTTTGCTCTAGTTTTTGTTGGTCAAATGGCAACTTCAACTTGCGCTTTACGTGTTTTTCACGGAATCGCTTCTTTGACGAGATATGTTTTGTGCTTACAAAGTTAAAAACTTCTACGGAACGTATATAGTGGTACCTTTAATCAAATTAAATATATTTAAAGTAAAAATTCGCAATTCCATTTATAACGTAAGTGCGTGACTTCAATTAGTTATTTTTCAAGAAATCAATTTAAGTTGTGAATTCTTTATTCGTTTACGGATTATTTCTTGAAGTCGGCCTACATACTACTATAAATCACTATCATTTCAAATTTATATATATATATATATATATATATAATATATATATATATGCGTGTGTGTAATAGACATATTACTTTTCTTAATGCAAACTTTGAGGGCGGACGTTCATTTTGGCTTGTTATACACGTATTAAATGTTGGTTTATTATGCATTAAAAATGCTTTTACACATATAGATCTAAAACAGTGACGTATTCCGTAAAGAAAAAGGGAAAGGATAGCACATAAGAGTAAGTATTAAAGTTAAAAATACACTAATGTTTAAAAAATGGGGTGTTGGCGAACGCTTGTGTTACTCGGCGCTCACCTTCAGCTACATCACTTTTCTTTTGAACTTATTTTTATTAGTTTTAAAAGGCTAAAATATTATTGGTGCTATTTTTTCTTCTTTGCAAGTAAGTATGCCTATTTTAAAAGTAACTTTTAACGAGTAACATATTTCAACACAAAAAAATAAGATAAAAAGACGTTTTTTTTTTCCGGGGCGACATTGCATTTTATATATTTACCTGCATATTTATAGAGTTTTTTGTCACCATAAAGGCTTTATTTAAAATATAAAAAACATCGTTCTTGAATAACATGGCTGTAGGTACGTATAAAGGGGTGCCCCCCACAACGATGACTCCCCAATCAGCCAAACAGTTGGTCAAGTCCCCACCCCCAAACGGCCCCAAATGTAATGGTGTAGTTAGCGCCAAGTACCCCATCCCGCCTGGTAGGCACTCCTGACGTATAGACCTTATAAGAAGTTATTTTCAGTGGATGCTTTTATAGCTGAGTAGTTTCTTTGTTGATTAATTAGCTATGAATAGAACCTTAAGAAAACGCCTTATAAATGAGTTTTTTGTTATGGAATTAATATTACAGTAAATAGCTGTTAATATTAGAAAGAATAAAATATAATCTGAATCTTCCATAAATACTGTCGATTTATTTTCAGTATTTTTATATTGAAGGGCATTATAATTGCAAATTTAAATATTTCTAAAAATAAATTGAGGGCATTCAACTGTTTGAAGGACTTACAGTTCTGGACCTTGAAATATGCTTTGGTAATTTAATGAAATAAATATTAACTTATCAACTTTTAAACTATGCTATAAAGCCTTACTATGTCATAGGCCAAATACATAAAACATTGTGAACGGTTTCTGATAATGAACCGACTATGATTAGCATAAATAAAATACCACAGTTGGAATGTAATCAGGGGTGCCCACCAGGAAAATACATTATTAGGAAAAACATTCAGGGAAAACCTGAAACTTATTTGTTCTTTTCCCCCATGAAAGCCACGTCCGTACGAAGTTTCATGCTTTGCGCTACTCCATAAGTTGAGGAGTTTTTTTTTTTTTTCTTAAATTAAGATAGACAATTTTGTATCGTTTATACACTTATGAAAGGTTTGGTAAATATTTGTGTGGAATATTTCACCCTCATTGTGGAAGATTTTAGAAGCTTGCAATAAGTCAGTCATGGCCCCCTTTACCTGGTTCATGACTCCCCAATTTTCCTATTTTCTCCTGTGGCCCCCTAGGTTTTTTATGTCCCCCAGAGGGGTATATTGCTCCTTTTGAGAAACCCTGCTCTAAATAAGGGCTTGCCAAAGTTCTATCTTTCTGTAATTAAGAATAGCAATGTGTTTAAATAAGTATGAAAAAGAATTGCAGTTTAAGCAATGGCTATAAAATTCTTCCAGATTTCCATATTTAGTTCTTCATCTAAATATATGTTGTCTGAACATAAATCGCTTCATTTAAATATGAATAGCTTAAGATTGACTCATTTAGTGTAGCTAAAAATGTTTCCATTATATTGTAGTTTTAAACATAAATTAAAAACTAAAATAATAAGTCTCCAGAGACGTTGGAAAAGCATAATAGTTGGAAATGATGACTATGGAAATAAATTTCAAAACTTCATCTGTAAATTTATACAAGCAAGTTAAAACCAGAAATAAATAAACACATAAAAGTAGCTATCCACTCAACCCCCCCCCCCCCCCCCCCCATAGATTTTCAGATTCATCGTGAATTTTCTTTAAAATGCCTTTCATTATCGTTGCTCTTTAATGCAATAAAATGTTTACAGAGGCATTAAATTACTCAAACATCAAAGGTGTAAATAATTAAAAACGGATTACTCCCGTGCATTTAATTTTAATCCATAAACCAATAAACAAACGATTAAAAAAACTTAAGAAAGTAAAATGCGGGTTATTAGTTTTTTTATTCTACCATTTTTTTCTTCTAATTTACGCATTAAGAAAGAATACTGATATTTTTTCCAGACTAGTTTTTATCACTGGCTATGATATATTTGCAATGTTTTAGGTATTTAATTTATAGATAACGGAATTTTATTCTTCCTCAAATAATTTGCACTTTTGTACACTTGTTGTTAGGGTTTAACTGCATGAACATTTTCCAACGTACTGTGATACCAAACGGCTGAAAAGCTTCGTTTAAAGCATGCTGATGTGAGAACCTTTTTGCGTTTTGATTGAAAACGTTATTTATTCAAGTGTATAAGTCTCGCGGGGGAAACTCGTTCATTGCTAAGTACACTGCTGGCCACCCAAATTGCAACACCAAGAAAGACGAGATATCACAACAAAATTTATTTTGTAGATAACATGTTTCCCAAGTACCAAATGATTAAATTTATAGACTTCTGGGAAGTGTTTCCTTCCAAAATCAGTAGCCAGAGTAGTCGCCATTGTTGGAGATCACCTCTACCACACGCCTCGGCATTGATTCAAAGAGACTTTGGATGTGTTTTGGGGTACAGCAGGTCAAGCAGCTTCCATACGTTGCCAAAGTTGATCTGGTGTGGCAGCTGGGGATGTACTCTGGGTCAATCGTTGAGCAACCATGGACCACTTGTTTTCTATCGGCGAAAGATCCGGAGAGCGAGCCGGCCAGGGAAGCAATTCAACCTGGTGGTTGACGAAGAACACTTGGACAATGCGTGCCACGTGTGGTCGCGCATTATCCTGTTAAAATATGGATATGGGCAAGCCCAGAAGGTAAGGAAGGACAACTGGCTCTAACACCTCGGAGATGTAGCTCTGGCTGTTTAGAGTACTAGCAATGAGTACTAGAGGAGTGCGAGAGGGATATCCAATACCGCCCCGTACCATAATACCCGGTGCAGGACCAGTGTGGCGGTGCATAACGTAGCTGTTCAGCATCCCCTCTCCACGGTGTCTCCAGCCTCGAATCCGACCATCTGGGTGTTGCAGACAGAAGCGTGACTCGTCAGTAAAGACAATTTCATTCCATTCTGCCGTCCACATCCTTTTTTCATTGCACCATTGGCGGCGGTGTCGTCTGGCGGTTCTGCGTCAAGGGTAGACGAAGCAATGGACGTCTTGCGGACAGACCACTCTTCTGAAAACGGCGTCGAATGGTACGCGCAGACACTGGATGATGCGTTACAGACTGAATCTGCTGTGCTATGATTCGTGATGTGACTGAGCGATCCGTCACTGCCATGCTCACAATATGCCTGTCATCACGTGAAGTGGTGCACTGAGGTGGATGCGATCTATCACGTCGGTCCGTCGCACCCTCCCGATTCCAGCGATCACATATCCACATTACAGTTGTTTGGTTTCGTCAAACCCAACAACCAAAATCCCTGAAAGATAATCCGCAATCTCGGTAGGCCACTATCCTTCCTCTGTAGAACTCTGATACTTGATCAAGAGATGATCATAGTTTACTACGAGGCATAATTGATGGTTTTTTAGAAAAAACCACAAGAAAAACACAACTTTCGTACTTAAAATCGTCGAAATCTCCAAACCTTAAAAAGCGCTTTCAGGTGGCGCCACAGGCGCGCGTGATTTGCGTTTGCGCTGAAATTCTAATCATTTGCATATCTCACCTCCACTAATGCATGCTGTAAATTTCATATTATTTGCACGCTTCCTTCAGGGTGTTGCATTTACGGTGGCCAGCAGTGTATATACTGTAGACTTTTTAAATCTAGACGGAGCTACCGTGGTTTCCTCTTCGCTTTGCGAATGACCAAGGAATAAAAGGATCACGTGAAGACAACGTTCCAATTTCGGCCAACGCTTTTTGTCTTATCTGCTACGTTTCTTTCGGCGGCAGGAAATGCTCGTTGCAGCCTAACGTAACGTGCAGCTAGCTTTTCTTAACAGCGATTAGTTTTCCAGGTCGGGCATGTGAACCCGACGTGATCCTTATCTGTGTGCATCGACTCCGCATACTTACGGTTTCTGGTTTTGTAATGTCTATGTATTCTCTCATATCTTTGGAGATGGTGGAGGAAGGTCATCTTTCCAAAATATAAGGAAAATGTTATTTAATAGAAATAACCCCTGTAATAAAACCTTAAGTTCAGTTTCTGATTACAAATTAATAAGTTTCAAAACTTTGATAATCTAATAAGTTAATGTGTTTTAAAACATAAATATCTCATTAGGAGTAACAACATGTTAACAAGTATTTTATGAAAAATTAGAATTATTCCCATTATGTACAATAATACAGTACAGTAAAACCTGTTTTTGTGCGGTCCTTTTTTATGCGATTTTGTTTTTGTGCGATTGGTTTTATGCGATTCTATTTTTGTTCGAATTTTTTTCGTGCGGTTTATTTTTATGCGGTACATGAATCTTAGCAGCGTTAGCACCAGTTTAATGTTTCCTATCAATGTACATATACATATTTAAAAATTATAGGAGGAGGCTTTGATAATTTCGGCGAAAATGACATTGACGAGATGATTGAGGACCAAACTATCGATGATAGTGACATTATCAATAGTTTTGATAGATTATAAAAATGGACAAGAAGAACCGGAAGCTATTACAGCAGATAAAATATATGCAGGGATCCAGATTTCTAAAAAATTGGAAACGCATTTTCTTAAAATAGTTACCAATGCGGAAAGACGCTTAAAATTCCAAAAAGAACTGAAATCGTGCATGTCTCACTATCGTGACGTTTACAAGCAATTGACCATTCGACCGTCGTCACAAAAACTGATCACTTACTTCATGGTACCAAAAAAGAAATCAATTGAAATCCTATCTTCAAGCGACGAAAGCGATTTTCAACCAATTCGTCACAAGAAGATGCGCGTTTTGGATTACGACGAGTAGGAGCAAACTATTTAATGTATAATTTGAAAAACTTCTCCACGTATATGTACAATAAAGAATTAAATATTTTTACAATTTCTTTGCTTTCAATTAAATTAAATTAGAGCAATTCTCTCATCTATTTCATAAATCATTGATGTATTTTCTAAGTCCTTTTTTTTATGCGGTCCCTATCCACCGTATAAAAAAAATTAGGTAGTATTTCGTACAAAGTTGTTTATTATATGTAAGAATTTATAAAATTTCCGAATATTTTTTTTGTACGATTTCTTTTATGCGGTCCCTATCCACCGCACAAAAACAGGTTTTACTGTATTTGAAGGGGCAACGTAGCATTAGCATTAATCATCAGAGATCACTCTTCTCAAAAACGCACGTTGAAATTCTGTGCCATATACTACTTTTCATATTAACAGAGTCAAAAAATCAGAATGTCATTGTTTTGATGCAACGAAGTCATAACTCGAATATTATAATTGTTGCGTTAATATTACAGGGATTATTGCAACGATTACCGCAATTAGCCTTGAAGTATTAGCTCAAAAATCCTCACTTTCTATTATTTTGTTGCAAGAAAACTGCAGTACGTTTTCAAAAATTTGTGTTTATACATTTTTCTACAAATAATATCTAATATTTAAGAAAGTAATTCTTCATAAACATTGAAGGAAAAAGAAAACGCCTAACTCCATTATTTTTTGGGTTCCCAAGGAGAAAAGAAAATCTCTTAAATTGTCGACCTTTTTTTAAAAAAATCAATCTCTGAAAGCCGTGCCAGAAAAATGTTTCTTACTACCAGCATAAATTTATTTTTATTTCTTAAGAACTGCTATTTTAGTCGGCTCAGGTTACAAAACGTTTCATAACTAGACAACTATCGTACAAATCGGAATAGTTGGTCAATCTGATTCTAGGCTGATTTAAACTCATAAAACACTTTTGAAAAACATAAAAAAAACCCTAACGTAATGACTTAGATTATCAGTAAATAAAAAAATGTATCCAATATAAACGTGAGTAACTATAATCTAGTTGCGTTTGATGAAATTAAAACTGCTCACTGTTTGGTATCGTATTGTATTTCATATTTTTGATGAAATCAATAATAAAAGTCAAACAAAACGGTGCTGTAGAGTTGGTCGATCAATCTTTGTAGATGCTGTAATTGACTGGATACGTAGTCAAGATTTAAAACTAAATATTATCTTCATTAACTATTTACATTTTAATTTAAACAAAAGTACTAAAAACCATAACAAGTGGCCGTTCCGCCACGGTCGGCTCAGAATCAAACAAAAGTGAGCAAGCTGAAGAGACTACATCTGGATCTCTTTAAATACAAACAATCGGCTGTTGCCACCCGCTCGATGGTTGAAGTTTGAACATTCAAAAGTACAATATGTAAATATAAATCAAGAAAATAGAATATTCAGATTAACCGCCACAGTGCTATTCCTTGTGCTCATTTTTTAAGTAATTTAGTAGAAACAATATTTTACTACACTTCTATGTGTACGTGACACAAGTCTTTATGAATTGAGAGAAAATGTATCCAAATTCGCACAAGTAACGACAACATATATTAAATCCCTTTCAGAATTGAGCGGTTTTGATGAAACTATTCCATTGATAGCCTAGTTTTTTCCTGATGAAATTCCAGATAAGTTCTTTGTGATGACACTACCGTCATCTTTCATTGTTCGTTTTTTTTATCCAAATCATTAAAACTGTGTATTATAAAACAGTGTTAGTTTATAATAAATAAAACCTAAAAATCTCTTCTGCATTGTCCATTAAAAGTATTTTTGTCGATGTGTCCAGTGCTTTCCAGACATATTTATTTATTAATACTATATATTTACACTACGTGATTAAAAGTGACCATTCACGCAAAAGTTCGTTTGTGCATTCAAACTTATCCCGTGTGTAGAATAATTTTTCACAAGCATGATACTTGTGCAAGAAAACCGTAAAGTTTGTAGCTTAGAGGTTCATGCTTGGCGCAGACACACTTGGCTACGTTGGATTGAACGTGTGTATCCAGTGTGTAGCTTTTACTGGTGAAATCAGAGTGAAGTTCTTTTGAAGTAGGATGGACTGGATGATAGGTAATATCGGATCGCACGAAATAGGGTACTGGTATTTTCAGTTGGAATTGTTGGCATTCAAGTAAAAGTCAGTTAAACTCCAGCTTTGATGCATTGCCTATTTCAACTTTTGTATTGTTGCGATAAATAGTAAACCCTTTAATAACTTTCAACTCCTGGAGTAAATTTACCGATGAAACCTTTAAGTTCTATTATTTATTATATCTCGAATTAACTGTTTTTCCCCCCTTCGTTACTTTTCCCAGAACGCCGCTTTTAATTTCTATCATTTTAAATATTTTCAGTCTCTAAAAAGTTTTTTTTTTAATGATGAATAACTACATGAGTGAAATATAGGTCATCACGTCATGTAGTGCAAGATGTGAATAATAATTTTGCGCATGCGTGGTTTTCAGAATGACACTTACCTGCCTCAAACGGAAAGAAATTTCATGTTCAGGTTAGCATTTGAACGCTAAAACTACAATACAAATGACCATGCCGATAGAAACATCGACAATATTCAATAAAAATCAATGGGAATTTTTTCAGCTGGCACTGGATTTGGCATCTCATTTTTTGTGCCAAATGTATCGCCAGCTTGGCGATATAACTCCAAAAGGTCGCCAATCTATGACATCCCTTCTGGTTGCATTTCGTTTTATATATTTTAACTCTCATTGATTTATATAAATTTCTTCTTTCTCTCTTCTGAAATATCAGAGAAACATTGGTCTCTGTGCAAAGAAAGCAATAAGCAATCTCCTTGATTGTTTAATAAATGTGTCTGGGGGATGGATTTATTTTTAAAAAATCCACACGACAAATATTGCATAGGATATGTTTTTCAGAATACCATTTCTGAAAAATAAGATTGGTTAGGGTATGCGATCATTTATTTTACATAACATTTCCAAGTTTAAATGCTTTTAAAATAATGCTTCCTGGCTATTTCTTCAAGATAAATATTTAGGTTTTTGCATGCAACTGTTCCCTTCAAGCTTCGATAGAATGTTTATTGCACAATCTGGTGGGAGGAAAAAAAATCCTCGAAATTCTTCTCCGATGGAAAAAAATCAAGTGGGAAAAAGTCTTTTTAAGGTCATCTATTTTGTTGAGAAATAGTCCTGACATCACGAAATAAAGGCTTTTGGATTTGTTTCTAGTGTTTTACTCTGTTTTTCTTCCACTTTTTGTAAGAAAAAAAGCCACCCAAATATTGATGGAGTGTCTCTTAACTCGAAAGGTGACTCAACGTAACGCTTTCTACTTTATGAAAAAGGAAAAAATCTAATGCATAGATATATTTATCTCTAGTTTCTAGAAGTTCAATTGGCTCTTCTTCGCTTTACGACGGGTGTCAGAGTTTATGCTCATTTTAACAGTGAACATTCATTAATGCTTATTTGCGAGATTAAAATCATTTAAACAACTGAGGTACCTTGGAGCAAAGGGGTATAAGCGCGAAAAATTGAAAATGTGGATATAACTAGCGGAAATGTTATGAGAAACACTCATGTTGTGTGGCAAGAGATCTGAGAAGTAGTCTCAGAAGGTCCTGCTTGTTATTTAGCATGATTTAGACAAAAAAAATGTAGTAACCCCTTGAAGGACGAGTTTTTTTCAGAAAAAACTGGCAAAAAAAAAAATGAATATATAGGTGTAGTATAAATTGGTTTTGGAAATTTCAGTTGTAGGGGGTGACTAGAGAGCGGGGAATGGGGTAAAAATTATATCAAAAATTATTATACAACCAAAGTGCAAACGGATCTCAAAGGGGACTTAGAAATAAAATAACGCGAGATAGAAGATCGCCCGTGTCGGACACGGGCATGTGCGAATTTGCCAGTAAATTTCGTCCGATTATAGAACGTCCGATTACAGAACGTTTTTATCAACATCTTTCTGTTGTCAGTGCATCTATTCTAAATGTGTTTATAGGATGCATGAAGAAAGTTAAGTTTAGATTTTTGTGTACAACAATTGTTTAGTTGTTGTTGTAGTTCTTGTTTAATGAAATGTGTGTTTTGTTTTAATTTAGCAAAATTTGGCAACAATCTCTTTAATTGTCTTTCGAAATTAACTTTACTTTTGAAATTTTATCTGAAATTCGTTTTTCAATTCTGAGCTCATATTTAGTATATGTTTTTATGGGCTTAGCGAGATATCTGTAAGTTGGCACTTTTATTGACGAATTTTGAGCAGCGCCAAATATATAGCGATATCTTGCATAGCTTGGTGATTTTTCGCACCTCTATTGATAACTACATTTTGCTGCGATTTACTTGTTTGTTCACGTTTCTTCAGTTCATAGATTATTAATAGAGAGCTCACTAACTTATTCATCCCTTCTAAATAAATATTAACCAGCCCTGTCATTTGGGTGGTCAAGGGGGAGGGGGGGAATCCCTCCTCGCTTTTAGAAATAAAATGTATTTATACATTTGTTGATGGCCTTTCGTTGCTTCTACCTGTAACATGCATTAAATATACACACCCTTTGCCCCATTCCCGGAACACTTTGAAATGACGAATCTGTAGTGAATCTTGTTAAACATTTTTCATGTCACAAATGACCATATTTTCAGAGGTAAACATATACGTGTTTTATCTTTGAGGAACTTAGACTCAGTCTTATTTAACCTAAAAACAAGTATCCCTATCTGTCTAAGAAATGAAAACTCTGGCCATTAATTACCAATCATTCCTTCAATCTACTTGTTGCTTTCCTTTATATATATTAAGTACTTTAATTTAACGCTATTAAACGCTTCGAATAAAAGTCATTTACTTGTTAATGGCGTTTCAATCACACCAATTGGAGGATTAATTAAAGTGCGTAGTTGGTTTATTTGATAGCTACTGTTTTGGACATATTTTTATTTATTTACTGTTTTGAAATTTGATGAGTGTTCGCTTACGTACCCTACACGTGCCCCTAAAATGTGGTGCTTGCAGAATTCATTCGTTCCATTGAGAAATGGAATCTGTGTTTCTTTTTTCTGTTTCTTGTGTATTATTCTAAACTTTATTTCGATAAATATCTGCTGTTTCTGTTTTATGCGAGTGATTTTTTTCGAAATCATACTTCTTTTACTTCCGTGAAAAGAATCCCAACACGAAACGGAAGTATTGACGAAACGGAAGTGACATCATTTGTCTCTAATGGATCTCCAACTTGGCGATATATTTCCAAATTTGAAGAACGAAATGCCAAATCCAGTATCAGATATTTGGCGAGTTTCCCACATAACTCCTCGGGGGATTTTTATCGGCTGTGTTTTTAAAGCTTTACCCCACATCGACTACGAAAGTCTAAAACATCTTAAAATATGAATCAAGAAGTTTTTTTTTTTCCAACGCGCATACATGAGTACACATACCCTTTTTTATTAATTAATTTATTTTTGTGACAGCGATATTTGTTTCATTATAACAAATCTGTAGCTAAATGTTCATTTTTTTTCAGCGAAGCTTGATGCCATTACCAGCTTTTGTTTCGCAAACCCAAACCCACCAAGGATCCTTGTTTGTGATGGAGGGCATTTAGTAAAACTGTGCAAGCAATCCTAAAGCAATTATCACACGACAGGAATTTCAGGCAAACGCAACCGTAATAGGAATCGTCAACTCTATCGGAAAGTGGTTTTTCTACCAATTTCCCCCATAGTTTCCTCAAAATGCTCGTGTGCTATATCAATTCACGGTTGCTCGAATTAGAAGCAATTCGTTATCTGTGCAAGAAAAAAATTGCTTCTAGAACGTTTAATTTAAGGCAACTCAAGAAAGGACCAATTATGGAGCTGGGATTTCATGACGTCAAATCAACTTTCCAGTAAACATGGCGATGAAGGATTTGAAGAGTGGCGATCGAAGGATAAATGTTAAAACGAGAGTGAGATTTCGAAATTAAATTTTTTTGGTTTAAATTTGCGAAATCATGCCGAAAAAACATTTGTAGGAGATAAAGTCGCTACTTTACTAGTGCAGGACAGAGCAAAGACTGTCTTATGATGAAATCGCTACCAAAATGCAAGTGCGTTTCAGGTGATAAATTTAGAGACAGTATGACTACCGTTTTTTTTTTTTTCTTTTTTGTTTTTTCTTCATTTATACATCATGGACAACCATTTTATAGCGTTATTAGCAATAATAGTCTAGGCATCATACGTTATTTTCCGTTTTTGATGATTTTTTAACTAATTCCTCTTATTTTATTTTAATTAAATTTAAACTGCTGTCCTATTTTATGATTCGTTAGAGTTCGAAGTTTCATATTCAGTAAATTGAGCACACATCCGAAAAACTTCCGTCCGTGGCGCTCCTACTTATGTACACAACAGATTTATACAATTTTAAATGAACAGTTAAAGTCACAATAAGGAAAAAAAACTACTAATTAGATTGATATTAGAGGAGACACAGAATACCAAATAATATTTTACCAGGGTCACTACGGGGGACGGTGGAGGGGCCGGGCCAACCCGGGTGACACAGAAAATGAGATATAGAGTTTTAGAAAAATACATGGAACTTGAACTGTACAATTTTAAGTGTGCTATTTTAAGGTATCATAACTGAAAGTAAATGTAGTTTAGTGAAAGTTATCAACAAAATAAAAAGAAATTCCTAAAATGGTTTTTTTTTACGCACCTCTGAAAATAATATAAACTACAAGTTTATACAACACAACACACAACAACGTTTCTTTTTTTTTTTGGGGGGGGGGGGACCAAAAATTATCGCCCCCCGGGTGACACTTATGCTAGGAACGCCATTGCTTTAATACATTTCCATTAAAATTAAAGATCTTGTGATGAATAAACTCATAGCATATAATTTGATACTAAAATTCGCAAAACATGTATAACGTTTTAACAAAACATTTTCAGATTTCATGTGAATGTATTGCATTATAATATAACAACAATTTGTGATCACAATTTTCTGAAATATTTAAGCAGGCAGAGCCGCCTCGAACTTATATTTTTGGGACGCGAGGGTGATTTGTAATTTCCCGACTGAAACTTCGTATTTCACCGAATCGCGAAGATCAAACTTAATTAAATTTGATCCTATTGATAATAAGTGATCATTATACACATAAAATAAAATTTGATGCCTTGCAATTGCAACTGCTATGGACAACTAATAGTTGTCAGTCAAAAACGAAAAACTATTGTTATACCAAATGGTCAAATTTACCATGGTCTGTCAGAATTTGCGGAATAAGAACAATTTTTAGGAGGTCACAGTGACTTGCCGTAACCTTGCATGGGAGTGCCCCTGAATGCAGAAACCTACTTGTTTGAACGAAATATCAAGTATAAAAACTGTAAACAAATGCCCAACACGAGGATACCGATTAGAAAATGGTGGCTCGTTATGAGCAACCGTCCGAGAAACCGGGTGCAAACCTGGAGGAAAGTCCGGATCGAAAATTTTCTCTCGAGGTTGCCGATAGAACGAGGTGGAAGTAACGTTTGCTTTAAAATTCCTGTCGTGTGATAACCGCTTAAGGCCTCGGTGGGTCTGGTAGAGAAGAGGTAGGGGCAATCGATAGAACAATAGAAGGAAGAAAAGTTTAATAGATGAATGCTAAACTGTTAACTCTACGAGAAATCAGTTTCATTCTAGAGGGGAAAAAATGTCACATTTGACTAATTGTCAAAATTTCCTTGGGTCAAAATATAATGCATAAAAAGTTTGAGAGAATCTCGTATTGTCTAGAAACGGCCCAATACAGCTGTTTTATGGCTATAGTAGTGCTTCTTCATCAGTGCAAAGTAAATATCCAGTTACTTACATAAAGGGGTTTCATTTTACCTCAAACGTGTATGGAATACCTTGTACAATTTCCGCTACAATAACACGTTGCTTTATTCCTTAATACTTTCAAGTGTTGTTTATGAAAATAATAGACCCTCCGTTCGTTAGATCCAAGGTCTTATATATATATATATATATATATATATATATATATATATATTACTTGTGCCCTTAAAGTTAAAGGTTTCTATTTTCAGACATCAAAATCACGTAAGCTTGAAGTGTTTAATAACAGGATTTCTCAAGTAAAAAATCATTCGACTTCGTAAATCTCGCAATAAAAATACTATAAAAAGTAAACTAACTTGAAAAATAGAGAAAAGTTCATCAGCCCTCATTAATATAGCTTTCAGATGGCTTGAAATCAAACGCCACGAAATGAAATCTTTATCTCTCATAATAATGTTCTAAATAATTCAAATATCACTGCCTTTAAATTTCTTCGATAAGCTGAAAAGGAATAAAGAGAAAAAGTTCCCAATTTGTTAAACTGAGTTTTGATTTTATTGCTAATCCGAGAGCAAAATGAAATTTAAAAAACGGCTCTATTGTTGATGAAATAACGGAGTCAGTGGCTCGAATAAGGTGATTAACTTATTGCGCAGTTAACGGAAAAGAAATTGGAATGTGATTTCCTCAGTTTAGTTTTTAAATATACAGAAACCCTCCCAGAGCAAAATAATATTTAATCTTATAAGCTCGTTTTGATGAAATGGGGAGTTAAATATCTCGGGGGGGGGGGGAGGAGAAGATTTCCTATTTTAATATAAAATGAGAGAAATTTAATCAAAATGTGGCTGACGTAATGAGTGCTCCATTCTATAGAAAATGTGAAGTGACTTTTCATTTATTTTCATCAAATCACGTGATTTAATAAAGCCCCCTGAACGATGGTGTAATGGTTGTGACACAAAAGTCAATTAACATATTGATAAATCTATCGATCTTTGCTAATAAATTCTGCAAACATGTTCCTGTTCGAAGTTCACTCAATTTAGTAGAATTTCTGCCTAATTTTATACTTTTAAGTATTGATGTGCTCCGTTTCGAGTGAGATTCATTCAACAGTGCGTGGACTGTTTAATATTATTGATCGGAATTTCAAATAGAATTGCTGGAACAATATAATAGCGATGGGAGGTGAATATGGAAAAAATCCCGGTGAGATAACCATTTCTGATGCTAAATATTAAAAGTATATTTTAGTGTGCTCGCCCATTTTCATTCTTACTTTTTAATTGGTGAATGCATTTTAGTCTAACAAATAAATATTTTTAATTATATAAAAACATGCCGTTGACCAGGTCGTGATATAATTGAACATGTCAATAACGGTATATTTTTGCATAAAAGTTCAAAATATGACTTCTCAGACAAAAGTTCTTCTGTAAGTTTGAAAGTAGGCGTGAAAATGTATTTAGGTATTTTAATATCTAGTATCTGAAAGCAAAGGAAAAAGGTGCGTTTTGGTACTAATGGAATGAAGCGATAACGTAATAAAATCACTACAACAGCATTATTATGAGTTCTAAAAAAATATAAAGCGTTCGGAATGAAATGGAAAACAATTGTTATAAGTATACGATTTAAGGAGTTCAGGGCCGACCTGTATAATGTCATAGTTTTCCTCCAGGCTTATAAACCGTGCCTATGTTGGATGTTTCTGGCTATATATTTGATTATGGCTATGAAATTCTTAATCATTAACTTCTTTCGTTTGCAGTGCGATCAAAATCTTAGCAGGATTGTCAAGGTATGAAATAGATGCATTAATACGTAAATAACAAGTTTTTAAAACTGAAAACTATGTGGTCTAGGGGTTGGGTCCGTCATGTGAAAATACTCAAGTTTCATGCTAAAAAGGTAGGGACTTGGGAAGAAAACTAAACAGAAAGTTCACGAAGAAGTCTTTACTAAATGGCTCAATGTTAGTGAAGTATGCTAGGCAAAATTCTTAGAAAATTACTTTTAAATGAAAGGATTATGTAGAACGAAACACTCAAAATGACTCTGCCAGCATACGCTCTAGAAAAGCAAGTAAGGTAAAACCACCAGTAGTTGACACTGGATTAGTTGTTGACACTCATAAAGAAAAAAAAACTCATTAATAAGCGGAAAAAAGGCACCAGATGAATAATATTTGTCTGTCTGTGTAGTATAGCTCTCTAGTGGTGGCAATGTGAACTTTCGTACTGCCATGTTTAGCGCCAGTTCTGCCGCGATCGTCTAATGACAACAGTGCACATTTTTCGAATGTTTATTGTAATTTCCTTGTTGAGTTTGCTAAGAACACGCTGAAAGGTAAGCATTGAAAATTTAAACATCAATTTAAAATTTTGATTAAGCAGGTATTTAGTACTTTGTTTTGGACACGAAGTGTATATAAAGTTATTTAAAATAATCTAAAATACAAAAAAATAACTGTTTGGCCCTGTGTCAACTACTGAAACCTTACATGACATAATATTGAGTAGTTGACATGGGGTGTCAACTTGTGGCTAGTAATATAATTTGATCATATCTAATAGTTGACAGAGATGTCAACTATTGGAGTTACAATGTGTCAACTACTGATTGACTCCCTCTTTCATTTTTTAGATGCCTCCAACAAAGTGAAATTTTAGTAATTATACATAAGAGGCAATGAAAGCGGCTGTATAAGATGTAAGGTTACATAAAACACCATGTGTAAACTACTTTAAAGAGTTTCAATAAATGAAGAGTAGAGTGTCAACTACTGAAAATAAAAAGTGTCCACTACTAAGTATTCTTGTTTTCGCTTGGTGTCAACTACTGACCCATTGTCCTTTAAAAAAAAAAATAAATAAAAAATTCCTATTCATTTTATTAATGTAATTCTTGTAACAATATGATAGGGGAATAGTTTGTGCAGCTATCACTAATTATAAGTTTCCCCTGACTGTGAATTCGGTCCAAGCAATATTAACAAACAGACAAAAGAATCCTTAAGGTGTCAACTGCTGGTGGTTTTACCTAAAGGTGTCCATCGTCATCGATTGTCTTCTTTTAAATAAAATTTCGATAAGGGGCCGTATTCATATTAAAATGAGTACTAGCTCTCATATTTCCAATACAGTGTCCTATTCTTTACAACGGAAATCAGTTCAGCGTTCGCAAATTGCATACCCAGTTTGATATCATTTCCTTCATTAGAACAGTTGATATGAACGAAAAACGTTTTACGGAAGGTCACTACATTGAAATAACTTTTTAAGTTGCATGTTTTTCACACAAACCAAAATGAATCTAGCGAAATACAATGAAGTAATTTTTCATATTAATTACAGAATAAACGTTTTTTGAGGGATGCGTTTTATATTTCGACTTGTAGAACAAGGGTTTTCTCATTTTTTTTCACAATTCTCGTCATTTCAGTGTGCGGTCATCCGGTTCACTCTACGTGCCATTAAACGGCAGTAAATTGACCTTGCAAGTGTAGCATAAAAACTGATGCATAGTTTCAGCTGAAATTTTTTGTACCCTTATAAAAGTTCATCTAGATTTATTTTATATTAAACTTTAATATGATTTCAACTCAGAAAATATTAATTTAATATTTTCGACCATAAAATTAACGTTTTTATTGTTGGTTTATGTCATACTTTTACATAGAAAAGCAATCTTTGTCATACCCACTGCAGTTTCAGATATTATATGCAAAAATATCAGATTTTTTTTAAATATTACAATACGTGTTTTTCTCAATTCTGAAACAACGAGTGAACGGAATAACACGAAAATTGGCATACAATGGTAAATGTTGATGCTGAACACAAATGTGTCATAAAAAAGGGGGGGGGGGGGGGGTTATAGACAATTTTAAACTGGATGCTCATTTTAATATGAAGACAACCCCGCAACAAAATTCTAATAACTAATTTATAGAGTACACTATTCTTGATAAAATGGCAATATTTCATGTGTCTCTAGTGGAAATAGTCCAAATACGAAGAAGTGTTTAGTCCACCCAGTTCACACTGTAACTAAAGTCATGCATATATTACGCTCCCTAATCACAAATCCAGTTTGTACTTTTACAGAAAAAGGAAAATGATTAGGCGAGAAAGAAATGGTAATAATTAAAGATTTACGGAGCATAGAATAAGAAGCTTTAAATTCGATATTTTCTTAGTCCATTTCGTCTCGCTCCCCTTAAGAAAAAACAATAAATAATAAAATTTTTCTTTTACTAAGATGGAGGTTTTGAAATTGATTCTTTTCTTAAAATGGATGATTGAATTCCTGTTAAGTGATCATGAACGCGTCGTAGGCTGAACATGGCTGTTGATTCGGAAGATAATAATTTGATCACGGGAGGGAAAAGTGTTTGAAAACGCTGTAATCCAGCAGATCAATGAGAAAAGAATTCCAAGAATGTGAAGTAGAACGACCCACATCAAAGATGGCCTTAAAAGAATGTGGGAAAAGTCCGCGGAGAATGTTTGTTAGAGCCGAGATGTGTGTCTTAAAGCAAAATGTAGATTAACTTAATTGCCTAATGCGAATCTTTTGGCTTTCGAAATTTAGGGGAGAATAGTTAAGAAAAGGTTTTTGTAAACACATATTCCGATTTAACGTTGTTTAAACATAAACGCTTTGTTTTTAACTCTTTTTGAGCCGCAACAATAAAATGATTTCACTTGTATTACAGAGTTTCCTTTAAACTAATTTTTATTCAAGAACACCTTTGTGTAGAAATAATAAAAATGGAAAAATACCGGGGTTAGAAGAACAAAATGACTTTATGGTCATTTTTGTACTTTCTAATCTTAAATTTTACTAATTTCTATTGGTTATGCCCTTCTTTTATAACATAAGGGATGTCCCAAAGTGAATGTGAAAGTTTTTTCTCAGGTAACTTTTTTTGTTCTCATTTAAAATTTGACTTAGGGTGCATTCACACCGAAGGCTGGTAGTAATGACAATTTTTAGAGTTATCAAACTAAGAGCGATGGCGTATGTCTCTACTAGCTCAACCGGCAAATCATGGTCGTCAGATTGAAAGTCACTTTTGATGAAAGAAAAAAAAACAGTTTATTATCTGGAGCGCAGTACTAAACACATACTTATTTTTGTCAAGGCTGCTTCTTTCTCAAGAGAAATTGGGCATCCTCTTAAAAGTTACAGAGCAATAACGCCCCCCAAAGACCCCCCAAAACACTTCCGAGAAAGATACTTTCAAAAAGTTCAAAGATCCCCTTAACTCCCCCCCCCACCCTAAGAACGAAATCCCCCAAAAAACTAGAACATCTGAAAAAAATAAATTGTTGAGCCAAATACTTTAAATGACGCGGTGCTGTTTAATATTTACTTTTGTAACAATAATCATTGACAGCATTTCGCTAGCCAAAAACAAATTATTTACAATGTTCGCTTTGGTCTGGAAATCTCAAAATGAGAACAGACTTACGTATTAGGTTTCAACAAATATATAACATGATGTATTTAGTATAGATCCGAAGCTTTAATTCATGTATAAGGAAACACTTTAGCTGTTATGTCTACTTGTATTCCAAAATATAGGAGGAAATTCAGTGGATTATTGTCCATCGAAAATGATCTCTTCCGGATCATCCATTAATATTAAATGCTCTTTCTGCCTCTGAGTCTTTGACTTTCGGAACGTTATTTGCAGTATATTTCTTTTTTTTAGTATCTTTGTGGTCATATTACTCGATGGTTATATTGACTTTCTTTGAGAGCTAAAACCGTCTCATATCATCTCTACTCTTTTGAAGAGATTTCATTGCATAGTTTGTTAGTAGTTTGCCTAAATGTTAAAGTAGTCATTTTGAAAGGATTTGAGAAATTAAACTTGAATAGGACCTACTTACTGATATGTGGCCAGGAAAGTGAAATTCTGTTTTTAGCCATACAAAATAATCTATCCCTTAAAAATCGTTTGGCAAAACGATCGTTTCTCCAAAAGCAGAAATATATTTTTCCGAAAATTGTTTATAGGTTTCTTCAGGAGCATTTCACAACGGTAAAGTTTCACACAATTCGTTAATTGCTTTAAAATATTTTCAGAAAATGAAAATGTTAGTCTGCAAATATTTGTGTGCACCACTGTTGAGCATTCCCTCAATCACAGAAAAATACTGGCTTCTGGGGGTGGGTCTTTTTTTTTTAAGTTCTACTTTTGGCGCGGCGAAGGTATAGAGTGAACCGGAAGTGTTTATATTTTTGTCTGTTATTAATCCCATCAAACATCACGTTCAAGGTGTAGCATAGTAGCACAAGAGCTGTTTTCAATCTCGTTATACGTTTTAAGCATTTGTCTTATATCAGAAAGCAATTTTGTTCCTAATAAATTAGCATTTGTGGCGGTACGATTCGACGCCGTCATAAGCCGACTTCTGTCCCGGCCATTAGGTACCTTTTGGCAAGGCATGGAACTGCTGTCTTGCCCCCGAAAGAGATCCTACGTTCTATCCCATCTCCGTCAGACCTGCTCCACAGCAGCAACATATCCTCGCACTATGTCGCCTGCCACACATTCACCGTCGGCATTGGAACCTGGTTGGTTCGGACACACGTTTGCGACATATCTAAGCACTTTCATGGCTGCTCGTTTAATACTAGGAGTCGTTGTTTGATAGTTGATGCAATATCAATGAATGCAATATCAAAAATAAGATTAAATATCGCGGATCGATGAAAGATAACATTGTAATGTGTCTTTTTTTTCTTTCAATCATAGAAGCCAATCCATTCAGTTCTTACTTATCACTTCTAGTAAACACGGAACGTTAAAATATTCAAAACGATACTGAAAAATATGCAAACAGGGATGATGATAATATTTGTAGTGAGAAATGTTGCTTTGTTCCTTTTCAACAAACCGATTAGCGAGTTTATGAGGTGATCACGAAGTGATCATCATATGTCTTTACTCTCCGAGTCATTAGGATAAGAATTTCCCTTTCGACTTCGTGCTTTTATAGAAAGTCGAGAGAATAAATCTGCATGCTGAATACGCAAAAGGCACCATATCGCAATTTAAAATTAAATAAGCAGTTTTTTTAGTTTTGCAGCTCTTCCCTTGTGTTTCGCATGATAACTATTAGTCGTCAATAAATCCTTGTTTATTCATTATAAGGTGAAACTTGGGGAGATGGCGCACTTGAATTTTTTGAGGGAAAGGGAAGTGTCAGAACATCGCGACTCAAGATAGTTGTTCAGCTACAACAACATACTTGAATTCATAAGTTTATTCATCTGATTGGTCTACCATACAAAGACGTTTTTATAGTTTATATAACCAAGGGCTTGTATTACCTTTACTATTCCTGATATGTTCCTTGTAATGGGATTATTGCAAGATACTTTTTTAATTAAATGCTTTTTCAGTAAGCTACAAACCTTGAGTAATTGCAAACACTAACAATTCTTTGAAGAAACGACATTTTGATAAATGGAAATCTCTCCTACCGAAAGGGGAGAGATGGCCCGTTGTTCGCATTACCTCCACCTGATTGGTAATGTTGGTTTGCAGCAAATCACATGTTAAACATACAAACGGATTACTTTTGAAATAATTTTAGAAAACATATGTAGTTTTTGAAAATAATTATGCAAATAAGTTTTCTAACAGCGCATGAATGTTGCCAATTAACTAATTTGCTAATACTTAAATTAGTTCTAAGAAACTAGGAATCATAAATTTTGCTACTTAGGTTAATCTGCTGTTACTTTTGCTAGTCAATAAGTTAAGTACCAAGGCCTGAACTTTTTTTCGTTGCATTTATTTGTTTTTTAAAGCATAAGACGAAATATTTCCATAAGGAAAGCAAACAAAAGGTCCGGGATGGCAGGAAACCTTAAACCGGCTATAGCGGCAGTACTACCGGCTATAGAGGCCTGCTACCTATTGTACGAAGTTGAAACATACCGTTTCAACTTCGTACAATAGGTAGCAGGTTCAATATTCAGCAATTCAGCTAAATATCTGAAGAAAATGACCACAAAGCGTAAGATAGATGTAACTAAATCTAGGGAAGTTTGATTGTTCTGGCATATGTCAATGCATCTTTAGTTAACTGGTAAGCAACATCGAGAAATTAGCAGAGTGAACAAAATATACGAAATTTGAAGAAGTGAAGCATCGAAAATAAGTAAAAAAATAACATTTAAAGCGTAGAATGGCAATAAAAATTTCATACCAGTGTTTTAGAGTTACAAGGAGTCCCTTTTACAATGCAAAAAAAGAGCATGTAGTTGTAAATAAGTCGGACAAAAGAAAGTAGGTGGACGGGGGGAGTTATATGTTTTGTTTGCATAAAAATTTTATAGATAGGGTGAAACTTTTTATGTACTCAATTAGCATTTAAACTGATCTTCTAATAAACCCTTGCTGTAGTTGCAACTGTGATGAATTGGAATTTAGCAAAACAAAAAAATTGCGTCAGGTTGACTTGGTTGCTGCAAAAAAAAACAGTAAAGGTATTCACGTTGTTACTAGTGCTGACAATGATAACCAGTTAACTTTTTCGGCTTCCTAAAAAATGAAGTGCCTGTCAATTTTCTGAATTTTTAAGTGGTTCAAATCTGCTCTTAATCTCTATATGTACACAAAAAACTAAAGGAAAATATAATTTAAGTTTTATTATTATTGTTTTTGACAATGTACTTCTCGTTAATATTAATATAATCTACTTATTATCACAGCCATCTTTTCCACCATGTGCGCAATCTCAACACGCCCTTAAAGAGGGAAGCGAAAAAGAGCGGTCTCGGTTATATTCCAGCTGTCATTCTAAATTACAGTATAAAAACAAAACATGGAAATGCATACAGATGGAATGCAGTCTACAACATTGACCAAAAGTTCGGAAAAAAAGAAGTTTTTAATCCTTTTTATCACGTTTTCCAATTATTCGTCAATTCTACTGACTTTACCTTATATTCTTATGTATGTGTAATACACACATCATATACCAGAAAAAGTTTTTTCTGAACATAAAGTAGTGGCACATTCATCCAAATTGATAGGGATGAATAGGAGTTTCTTCCCTTTTGTATTATTTAAATTTATTAGCAGTATCTCTCATTAAAGGTGCTTTTCACTGAAATTCATATTTTATATGAACATATGGTGAAAATATCCTTTTCGTTTAAGAAAAACTCAATATGAGCGAAATATCTTTTCCATTAGACCTGAGGGTACATTTCTGAGGTAAATGTATGGGTCCTGAGGTACATTTTACGGTTTGTTATTGAGCTCAGGAATGTTTTAAATCAATGATTGGTTTCAAAAACGTCAGTTGCATGTTTAAACTTTTGGGGACATCTGCTTTAGTACAATTCCACATACAGTACCTTATTTCTTATTCTGACACTCAAAAACATTAATTTTATCATTTCAAATGTAAATAATCTTCAAGGTGAAAAAACTCGCTCTTTCTTCAGTTTCTTTCGCTTTTTGGTGGACATTTAAATTGACAAGAAACGCTTGGTAGAACAAATCGGTCCGGTAGAAGTACAATACGGAATAACTCAGCTTACCAAATTATCATATGTACGTTAACTTTGCGCGGTAAACTATTAAACTTGGTACAATTAATAATGACGCGTCTTTAAAATTTTACGTATTGGAGGGAAGAAAGCGAAGAGCAAACTTATTGTTTTTTTTTGATAATTTATGCTTTGCTAACTGTAAATTGTTTTAAACTTGAGATTAAAATTGGAATGTTGAGCTAAGTTTAAACTGATTTAGGGGCAAATGTAACGAACTACAATAAATAAAAATGTTGGAATTATAAAACCCGTTTAAAATGTCTCCCATTTCATTTCATAATAGTATTATTGAAGTACTAAAAGGATTCCCCAGATCCTTAGGGCTCCGCGATATTCTGTAATAAATAAAGAGGCTGGATTGTTCTAGTTTTCTCTGAAGTAAAAAATGAAACAATTGGTATCTCCAATGGTGCATTCACACAGAGCGCGACGGAAACGTTTTGTGCCTGTCGTAATAGACCGTTTCTACGGTTATCAGACTACCTGCGAGAGAGTATCTTTTCCATAATCAGCGGCAGTCTGGGTGAAAGTCACTTTTAATGAAGCATTTAAAAAAATGCTAATCAGTCGATACCATGGCGTAGATATTCAATTATTCAGAATCAATGACGGGGCGCACTGAAATGGTCGTTTTTTCCTTTGACGTGAATACACCAAATTCGGCCGAACGGTGCGATGTCTTATTTCTAATACATGGCGCGTTTTATGCCAAGACATTTTAGCTCGGATGCATGCGCATTTAAGCAATTTTCTATTAAAGGATCTTGTAGAAAAAGAAATAATACAACTCGGATGTCTTCTCTGAATTTTACCGTGAGGAATTGCTTCATTAAAAAGTGATCCGTTATTTCACTCATTATATTTTTCTCATACATATGTACTGATTAAAAAATATTTTGAAGAAATATAGCATAGAGACGGAACATGAACATTATAAAAAATTTAAGTAAAAGTTAGAAATCTATAAGATGTTCTCTCACACGCATTTTAGAAGCCAAACATCAGCTGGAAACGTTTCAAAATGTCTACTTTATACACTTGTGCCTGGTTTTAGGTTTGATATTCTGGTTTTAGGAAAGAAAAACTCAATATGTGTGGGGCCCATCGCTCTAATATTGCTGTCGAAAGACAGAAGTTTTGAAGGATAGGAAATGAAAGTACAGCATAAAAATGTTACTACCGCATCATTGAAAGACGCCTCTAAAAGCGACGGTGAAATTGAACTAACTTGCATTATTCTATGCTTTTGTTGCAACTAAGGAAGATGCATAAAAGAGCGATGAGATGGCCGTTTACGAATTTTCGAAAGAATCATCGAATCGTATTCCACATGTTTTGATTCAAAAACTTTTCTTCCGAATAATAAAAGCTTGCGCATCCTCAAACTAAGCCAGCCTATTTTGCAGTCAAACTAACGTAATTGAAAGTAGGTCATCTTTCCCGAAAGTGGGAAATGTCCGTCTTGTTTGTAACAGTCGAGCGATTTTCCTTTTAAAGCCATTCTAGCAAAGTGTCGACTGAATTGTATACTCATTTCCCCGAGTAGAGCAGTGGAGTGATTTGGGGAGCTGCCATCAGCGAAACTTTTCTCCCCCATTTCAATCCACTCGGAGCATGTGGCCATTTGTAAACACGCCATTATCTTCTCGAATGGGGGCACGTAATGCTTCACGATCTTACTTCGCCAACTATTACATAACGATTATTCTTCTAATAACTGCTCATTATTGGCAGGTCTCTTGATTAACCCCGATCACGATATCGGGAACTCATTGCAGTTCATCCATCACTGAATTCACCTCAAATCACATCTCATTAATCGATCGGGACAGTTGGAGTGTCATCAATCGCTAATTACGATTCCGAGTCGAGTCTCGACCCCCATTGACACTTTTCTGATATCTTCTAATGATGCGGATTGATGAAAAGTTGGATTTCATTTCGAGTGGATTAATGATATGCTACCACAGTGTACTCGAAAAGGCTCGAAAAGAGCACTTCTTACGATTTGTGTATTCCGTATTTTTTATGCGGACAGCGGTTCATATTGCGTGCTACAATTATCAATTCGCATTAACGTATTGATAAATTTTCTCTCTATTATAATAGACTCGCGTTTTTTCTCCTCATTACACCTCCAAATCTACTCAAGATCGACTCTTACTTTCTCAGAAAAGTTATTTGGAAATCGAGGATCTGGGAACAGCCATGTTTTTCAGACGTTCCGCTCAGACTTCAAAGCAGTTGCTCCGCCCCACTCCATGCTTCCAATAATTTTAATGCGAATGATATTATGTAGCTCTTTTATTTTATTAATAGGCATACAGTAAAACCTGTAAAGTTGATCACCTTTTGTTAGTTGACCAATTTTGACGGAATTAGCCCTTCACCCTCTATCATAGCCTCTATAAGTTGATTACTAAAGTGCTTTTGTCCACCAGACCCCAACCTTTTAGCCGTAGCCTTAAGCGGTTATCACACGAAAGGAATTTTAAAGCAAACGTTACTTCCACCTCGTACTATCGGCAACCTCGGGAGGAAATTTTCGATCCTGAGTTTCCTACAGGTTTGCACCCGGTTTTTCGGACGGTTGCTCATAACGGGCTACCATTTTCTAATCTGTATCCTCGTGTTGGGCATTTGTTTACAGTTTTTATACTTGATATTTTGTTCAAACAAGTAGGTTTCTGCATTCAGGGGCACTCCCATGCAAGGTTACGGCAAGTCACTGTGACCTCCCGAAATTGTTCTTATTTCGCAAATTCTGACAGACCATGGTAAATTTGGCCATTTGGTATAACAATAGTTTTTCATTTTTAAATGACAACTATATAGGTGATAATAGCAGTTGCAATTGCAAGGCATCAAATTTTATTTTATGTGTATAATGATCACTTATTATCAATAGGATCATATTTAATTAAGTTTGATCTTCGCGACTCGGTGAAATACGAAGTTTCAGTCGGGAAATTAAAAATCACCCTCCCGTCCCAAAAATATAAGTTCGAGGCGGCTCTGCCTGCTTAAATATTTCAGGAAATTGTGATCACAAATTGTTGTTACATTATAATGCAATACATTCACATGAAATCTGAAAAAGTTTTGTTAAAACGTTATACATATTTTGCAAGTTTTAGTATCAAATTATATGCTATGAGTTTATTCACCGCAAGATCTTTAATTTTGATGGAATTGTATTAACGCAATGGCGTTCCTAGCATAAGTGTCACCCGGGGGGCGATAATTTTTGGTGTCCGCCACAAAAAAAAAAAAAAAAAAAAAGAAGAAAAAGAAAGAAACGTTGTTGTTTTGTATAAGCTTGTAGTTTATATTATTTTCAGAGGTGCATAAAAAAAAACACTTTAGGAATTTCATTTTATTTCTTTGGGATAACTTTCACTAAACTACATTTATTTTCAGTTATGATACCTTAAAATAGCACCCCTTAAAATGGTATAGTTCAAGTTCATGTATTTTTCTAAAACTCTATCTCGCGTTTTGGGTGTCACCCGGGGTGGCCCGACCCCTCCACCGTCCCCCGTAGTAACCCTATTGATTATGGAATATAATTTGGTAAAATATTATTATTTGATATTCTATGTCTCCTCTAATATCAATCTAATTAATAGTATTTTTTTCTTATTGTGACTCTAACTGTACATTTAAAGTTGTATAAAAGTGTTGTGGTACATAAGCAGGAGCGCCACGGACGGCAATGTTTGGGAGGTGTGCACAACTTACTGAATATGAAACTTCGAATTCTAACGAATCATAAAATAGGACTGCAGTTTAAATTTAATTAAAATAAGAGGAATTAGTTAAAAAATCATCAAAAATGAAAAATAACATATGATGCCTAGACTATTATTACTGAACACTCTATTGAACGGTTGTCCATGATATGTAAATAAAGAAAAAACAAAAAAGGAAAAAAAACGGTAGTCATACTGTCTCTAAATTTATGACCTGAAACGCACTTGCATTTTGGTAGCGATTTCATCATAATACAGTCTTTGCAATGTCCTGCACTAGTAAAGTAGCGACTTTACATCCTACAAATGTTTTTTCGGCATGATTTCGCAAATTTAAATAAAAAAAAATTCTAATTTCGAAATCTCACTCTCGTTTTAACATTTATCCTTCGATCGCCACTCTTAAAATCCTTTACCGCCATGTTTACGGGAAAGTTGATTTGACGTCATGAAATCCCAGCTCCATAATTGGTCCTTTCTTGATTTGCCTTAAATTAAACGTTCTAGAGGCATTTTTTTTCTTGCACAGATAACGAATTGCTTCTAATTCGAGCAACCGTGAGTTGATATAGCACACGAGCATTTTGAGGAAACTATGGGGGAAATTGGTAGAAAAACCAGTTTCAGATAGAGTTGACGATTCCTATTACGGTTGCGTTTGCCTGTAATTCCTGTCGTGTGATAACCGCTTTAGGCACGCCGAAGTGTGGAGACCACTAAAGTACTGCACCGCAAATGGTCAACTTACGCAGGTTTCACTGTATATATGATAAAAAGGAAATAAATTGTCTATAAATAATCTAATGTGATGTAATGCACAGTGTTGTTTAAAAAAAATCGGAACACGAAAAAATTATCTGCTCTGACTCCGCTCCAGTTTCTAGAACTAGTTGCTCATCGCCATCGTTTTAAAATCTCATTTTTTTTCATTCACACTTACGGTCCGGTGTCTCTTGCGTGACGCATCCGTACCGGATATCGGGTTCTGATGTTATAAACTCTATACGTATTTTAAACATCCCAAAGCTTCCAATTGCGCTTCTAATTTACATTTGTTTTTAAAACATGATCATTATCCCCTTAACGCATTTGCCCGTGTCTGACACTGGCGAAAGTTACCGGCAAATTTGCACATGCCCTTGTCTCACCCGGGCGATCTTGTATCTCGCGTCATTTTATTTCTAATGCTCGTCTGAGATCAGATCCGTTAGCATTTTGTTTGAAAATCTTTTTATGACTTTTACCCCATCCCCCACTCTCTAGTTACTCTCTATAACAGAAATATACAGAAACAATCTATATTATACCTATTAATTTTCTGTCCAAAAAAAAAATCATTTTTTAGCAGTTTTTCAGAAAAAAAACTATTGCTTCAAGGGGCATTTTAAAATCAAATTTTCGTTTGAGAGGGAATGAGTCTCCTCTCCGAATATTCTGTCGAAGGTCTATCTTGATATACCGGATAACAGGGTTGTTAGTACAGTGGTCGGCTCGGATTTCTGATATCCGATGCCTTCTGTGACTATCTAAAATATGCTTTGTGAAAATCCCTGTGCAAATGGAGTGCATGTACGCATGCCAGTAAATCGGAAAGGGTCATCCATTTAAAACGTGCTTTTCCGTGTTCACACATATCATTTTTTTCCTGTGGTGGATAAGTAACATTTCATCCAATTTGCTCTGACGTCTCGAATCGGCTGCGAAGCGAGTTGTAGAAAATTTCCTCTAGCGGAAAGGACATGTTTTTCGAAAAGCTCTTTCACGTCGGGCCAAAATCTATCACTCGTGATAAATGACGTCCGAGTGAGTGTAATGAAGAAATTGGGGTAATTGATATCTAAGGTTGCTTCGATGGCCAGATATGAAAACCTCGTTCTTCGGATAAATCTCGCCGAAAGAATATCGGAGCGGAAATCACTCTTTTAAGACACGAGAAAAAGAGACGATAAAATCTTTCTTTTCTTTCATTTCATGTTTCTTACGTACTATCAAGAATGAATTTGACTCCATTTGTAGAAAACATCGCTCCGGGAAGGAAATGGGAATGACAGGTGGTATGAATACTTCACATTGCTTAGCCTCTGAAATGAGCAATTATGCTGACACCGGAAAACAAGAAAACAAGACATGTCCGATGAAAACTACAACAGAAATGGTTTAAGTGTTGTGGTTGAATTCTAAAGAATATTGGAAAATGCATCTTTTCACCCGAGTCTCATTTTAGATCGTTCAGTACGTTGAATAAATCCTTTCCTGTTTTTCCTTTGGTATGCCAGTGCTACACTTTTCTTTTTTAATTTTTATTTGCTTTTTGCTGGAAATGACCACTGCCCCGGTAAAACTTCATTTACAAATTATTCCGCTGTTCATTACTTACCGTTGTAAGATAAACGTAATTCAACATCATTAACTTATCACCTGCATCAATTTCCTTTTTCTTTTCCTCTCTCCTCTTTTTTTAAATCGTTACATTTTTATCGTCTTCTGAGAAGGCAGTGATCTTTAGCGGACCTCGGAACAGGAGCGCATAGCAGAGAGCAACACATTTTTGCTTGGAGCACGGAAATGTGTGCTTTCTTGGTCTGATATTTTTTATTAGAATTTCATTAAAATTTTTTTAAAAATAATGGATAGGCTTTTATTTTTTTCAATTTCTGATAAATTTACTATTTTATGATTGTGATGAAATCACGTTATTTGTTTAATTTCTTTGGTACGTCTGATATAAAACTCCCAAATCAAATATTAACAAATGAAACAAAAGCGATAAATAATCTGTTTCTGATTCCCATTAAAATGGTTCGAAGCACGCAGCAGAGCCGAAATGGAGACCGAGCAAATGCTTAGAATGTGAAACGGAGCAACTTAAAAAAATGGCTGCTTCAGTTCCCTGTGGAAATTTTGCTTGCTTAAGGGGACACGGGACCTTGAAATCATCAAATTTTCGAAATTTTTTTTTTCATTGAAAGTATGAAGAAAATAATTGTCTATCTTGTGGTGTAAAAATTTTTTCGATACGATGATTTTTAACGATTTTATGACGTTTTTTCGAAAAAGTGGGCGGGGCTTGGGAGTGAGAGTTTTGACACTTTCACAGCTGTCAAGTTTGTTTACCTTCTGATTCTCTCGTATTTTTCTGAATTTTCCCCTCAGATTTTTGAAGTTAATATTAAAAATATTTTAATTATTATATTTGAACAGTTTGGCAACACTGCGTTAACTTTGACCGTGTTTCTTTGAACATTTTCGCATTTGTTTATGTTTATTTTTTGCCTAGTTTGCTATCATTTTCGAACTCGCATTAAATACTCCTTTTGTTGATTTTTTTTCTCGTTATATTGTTACATTTCGTTTTTTTATTGTTACATCACTGTTTTTTGCTGTTATCTTATCGTATTTTCGTTTTCCTTTTGTTTTTACTGTTGTTTTCAAAAATTTATTTTGGAAACTCAAACTATGGATTCCATCAATTCACGATGGCACAAGCCGAGGCCACACTCAACTAAGAGACGAAAAAGTGCCATAGCAAATGCAAAAAAAAACGATGGAATAAAACAGCTGTTGCTTCTACAGTTTCAGCTGATGATACTGGGATATCTGACCTGAATGATTCCAGGACTGTGAAAAAATTAAAACTTTTCTCTGATATCCCAAACACTTGTGATGTGCCTTCATCTACCGCAACTTTATTTTATGATGAAATGTGGTCCCCTTTGCTAAAAGAACTCAAATGTTCTTCCTGTGAATCTCATAGTCTGAATGTAAAGAAAACAAACACAGAATATGGTTTTGCTGCAAAACTAAACATTTTCTGCGACTCCTGCAAAAAAGAGTATAGTAGTGTATTCTCCAGTCCACGTGAAGAAAACAGTAAAAAATTTGCAGTAAATAAAGAAGCTGTTTCTACTTTTCTCAGCTTTGGAAAAGGACATGCCGCACTGGAGAAATTTTCGGGACATATGGCCCTCAACGCAATGGACCGAAAGACATTCGATTCATATGTCTCACATTTGGCGGAGGAAAATGTAGATTTAAGGCTAATGTTTTGCAAAAATGCCGCGAAAAGGTGAGGGAGGAACATAAAAAAATTAGTGAAAGCGAGGAA
The DNA here is from genome assembly GCA_038502835.1 of Octonoba sinensis. NCBI lineage: Eukaryota > Metazoa > Arthropoda > Arachnida > Araneae > Uloboridae > Octonoba > Octonoba sinensis. Next base: position 198,267,895 of record CM076598.1, on the reverse strand, counting down.
AATCCTGAAGAAGTTATTAACATTGGGGTGTCGTTCGATGGAACCTGGCAGAAGCGTGGCCATAGCTCCTTGTATGGCATTAGCTGTGTCATTGACATTATGATTGGCATTGTGCTGGACTTTGAAATTGTTTCAAAATACTGTCACCTATGTGAAGTAACAAAAAAGGAACTTGATGAGAGTTCGCCAGAATATCAAATATGGCATGAAGCACACAAGACATCTGGTTTATGTGAGAAAAATTATGATGGCTCATCGAACGCGATGGAAATGCATGCAGCAGAAATTTTGTGGCGTCGATCCATTAAAGTATGCAATATGCGTTATACGGTTCTGCTTTCTGATGGCGATTCAAAAACCTTTTCACATTTGAAGCAATTGTATGTATATGAAGGTTATGAAATTGAAAAAGAAGAGTGTGTAAACCACGTTGCAAAGAGACTTGGTACAGCGCTTCGAAATAAAGTGAAAGAACACAAAGTTAGAGGAGAAACATTGGGAGGCAAGCGTAAAGGACATCTCACTGATGCATTGATATCAAGGCTCACAAATTATTATCGAAAAGCGATAACTTCTAATGCTCCTGATATCGATGCAATGAAAACCTCCATTTTTGCTTCACTTTACCATTGCTCATCGATAGATACCAAGCCCAAGCATTTCAAATGTCCACAAGGTGAAAGTTCTTGGTGCTTTTACAACCGAACTAAAGCTCTTGGTCAAAAAGCTCCGAGTCATTCCAAAATGAAAGCTCCTCTCAATGATGAAATAGTCTCCAAAATCTTGCCTGTTCATCAGAGATTAGCTTGTGATGATTTGTTGAACCTCTGGGCAAACCAAAAATGCAAATGAAAGTTTGCATAGTGTTATCTGGCAGCTGTGCTCGAAAGATGTGTTTGTGTCAAAACGACGATTAGATATAGCAGCGACAAATGCCATAAGCCAATACAACATGGGAAGTGTTGCAGCCGCGTGCTTAAAAAATGATGCAGCCTATTTGAAAGTTGCAGAGAAAATTGATATTTGTCGCATCAATCAGAGTGTCAGACGACAGTCTTGTGTGTATAAGAAGGCTGCCAAAGAAAAGAAATACAGTAAAAAAAAATGCTGATAAAAAAATTTAAAAAACTGAAGGGGAAACATATAGTGCTGGGGCATTGTAATGCATGGAACATTTATATCTTTGAGCATTTCTGGAAAATATATTGCTTGTTTGTAAGCAGTGTAATGACAAAAAGAGTGTTATTCAGAACTTTTTACGAGCTTATAACTTTATTGAAACACACAATGGAATTCCTTCGCTAAATGTTTAATGAGAATTCTGTAATTTCTTTTTACTGATAATAATACAATAGTTACATACAAAAAACATATAAATAATGTTGTTATGTGCTTTTTAAGGATGCTATCAAACTCTAAGTAATAGTTAGGGCCATTTGCCCAAAATGAAATTTTTTTTCTCGATAAAACTTTGTACCCTTTTCTTCGCTACTTTAAAACCTGCACCTGCATTTCTTAATAATTTATCTAATATTTTTTTCGCTGTTTCATATAAGAATTTTAAATAAATTTTGGCACTACTTTTTGTGAAGCTATCCTTAAAAACAATTGTTAGAAGCTAATATCCTAGACACGTAATCAAATTTGCCGAAATGTTTGAGAATTGCTTTTTCATAGTAAAAATAAAGAATTATGCACCTGTTCTGATAATAATATAATAGTATTGACTATAAGAAGCATGTAAATAATATTATTATGCGTTTTAAGGATATCTTTACTCTTCGAGCCATATTTAGTACATTTATACAAAAAAATGCCTTTTTCTCCGTATTTTTTTTTTTTGTTATTTTCCAACTTTAACTTGAAGGCCGCGTCTGAATTTTTGAGTAATCAACCTAAAACTTTTTGCATAGTTTTATATGACTATTAGAATTATTTTTTCGCATTACTTTTTATTAAACATGTATTATAATTTTTTTAATACTGGTTTCATTGTAGCGAGAACCAAAGAGTTTTGAAAAAAATATGGTCGAAACTAAAAAAAAAAAAAATTCCCAGAAACTATTAAAATTAAACTGTTACAGTTTGCCAATAAGGGTTTACATTGTCATTATGTGTCCCCATGCAAATTTTTGTGCTGTTTGGTTGAAATTCCAGACGCGAGGCTCAATTTTTATGTTTTTCATATTTTTCATATTTCGCTATAATTTTGCAGTTTTTTTAGTCAAAATTATTTCTAATGAGCTTAAAATTTAAAATTTAGCATAAATACACAAAAGTAATTGTAAAAAAAGTCTAAGTAAAGTATAAAATTTAAAAAAATAAAATTTCATTTTAAAGGTCCCGTGTCCCCTTAAAACTCAATGTACAATAAGTAATAGTGTTAAATGGATTACATTGTTCATGTGTGAGTTAATATGTTGTAATCGGGGATGTGGAGTTGGAGTCGCTTAAAAATGTGTCGACACCGACTCCAGGGTCTTTTTTTTCTTCAAAAAATGTTAAAAAAAAAAAAAGTATATTGGTATCTTGACGATAGAGCCCTTTTATCGGGGATCAGGAGCAATCATTTTTTGGAGTGGCTGCGCGTCAGCTCCATTCCGACTTTTAAATTTTTGGTCTGATTTCGAATAGTTTTAATAGACTACATTATTTATATCTTAATTTTTTGCATAAGAATAAATGACGAAAGTAAAAACAAATCGGAGCATTGCAGCACAATACATTTCTTTGGTCGGGCTCTGCTATCGAGATAAATCTCGGTGCTTCACGCTCCGCTCCGGATCCCTAGCTTTTACCATTACAAAAAAAAACAGGTAATTGTCACAGAAAAATACCGTTTTACTAGTGTTAACCACTATTTAATATTCATTTTGCAGAAAGATTTTTTTTAATGGTACAAATTTAGCCATCGGACGAAAGATCCGGTTATCCAGCAAATAAAATTTGATTTTTTAAATTTACATAATTAGCATGTATGAAAATATTTGTAAATTAAATATTTACTTCGCATTTGGAAGCTGTGGGATGTTTGAAAGTATTTATAATACACTAAAAAAAACATTAAAATATTTATACTAGCCCCTGAAACTTACTAAACCCTAAAATAGTTCCTTTATCAATAGGCTGCGGAAAAGAAATGAAAGCAAATAACCATAAAAAAAAAAAATTCGAACTGCAGAGAGAAACGGTCATAATTTCTGTTCTATATAAGTTAGAAGCTAGAAATGCACTCTCTCTTATGCAGAAAAATAAGCTCTTTTCCTTGGTATAGTATTTTAATGATGTGATTCCTTTTTCGTATTCAACTTAACAAAAGACCGCTCATTGCTTTTTTTCATTAATATCTCCGCTAATTAAAGTCTCACAGTGTTGAAATGAAGCAAAATGGCTGCCTTGGAAAATTTCAAATTGTTTTATACTTTACTCGACTCTTAAATCGTGAGGAGATAGCGCGACATAGATACATATTTGACTTAAACAAAAAATACTGTGAAATTTGCTTTCCCATTACCATTGTTGTCTATAAACGAGTAAGTATTGTGTTTTCCCCCTCTCTGCATTTAGTTTATCCTTATGTTTGGACTGCTCTTCCCCTATGTTAACGCTATGGGAGATGTCCTTCCAGATATTCTAAAATAAATAAATGTCTTAGCGCCATCGAACCAATCAACGTGGTTAAATCAAACAGATACTCTAAGGAGCAATTTATAAAGACAAAACAGTGAACTTAAATCTAAATTCGACACATTTCTTCTCATTATCGTTGTAGTAGAGCGCCGATTATCCGAACACGTCACGACAGACCCTAGTTCGGATAAGCAAAAGTTCGGATAATTGGACATACAATTTAAAGGGATATTGTGACAATAGAAAAACCCTCACACTTTATCCAGGCTTAGGACTGGCAGCACCTATTTGTGCTGGCGTGTTTAAAAAGTTTTTTTTTTAATTCTTTTATTTAACTCTAGATATTATAATTTAAGCAAATAAGCTTTTGACTGTTGCTTGCTTCAAACAACAGTCATTAATAACATAGACGTTTCCTTCAACTGTTCACAACTCTTAATTCCATCCATCACTATAATCCCCCCTACGATTATAAGGCATACGACTATACAGGGCTATTACGGTGTAGAAAGAACTGCAATGAAATGGTCACTGCGAATGGGAGGTGTTATGAACAGGAATTTTGTGCTTTGATTTTGATTATACCCCCTTTCACCAAGCCTTTTATTCTCTTGTTACTGCTCGATTTCACATAATAAATCTGAAGAGGGGGAAGGGGGATTGAAAAAATAGGGTGTTTGGATAATTAGAAGTTCGGTTAGGTAATTTTTTTCCTTAGGCGGGGGAGAAATAGGCTGTTCGGATGATTGGAAGTTCCGTTAATTGGAGTTCGGATAATCGGCACTTTACTGTAATAGTAAGAGACCACATACTTGCATACTGTCACACTTAAAACAATCATTTTTTAAAAAGTATGATTACGATCGAATCTTATGTGATTCCTATGTTTTAATTCGAGAAAAGGCATCAGATTAATTGAATTGTAATATTTCACCGTCATTGTTTAGAATAGGATTACCTCCACTTCACGAAGTTTAATGAAAGTTCTAGTTGTGCGTGTAGGTGGGTAGAAAAGCCGAGTGCATGTATCAATTTCTTTTATTCGCTTAACGTTTTGACACTACTCCGTGTAAGATACATAGGTTTTTAGAGATGACTCGTCAAGTCCACGGAGAATGGACAGATGAATTTCTAGATTTTGAGTGGCAGCGAGTCACTTCTGTAAGCGTTCTTTCTAAAGATACGAAGCTTTACGGGAGATAGCAAAGCTGACGTAAAATATTTCCGCGGAATGGCTGTCAACTCGTAAAATAGCCCAATGGACGCAATCGCAGTTTAAACGTCGAAATTCAGAATTTTATATTATAATAGGTGGCTCCTTAAATAGATATCAAATTCATTTCTTAAAGGTTTGTGTCAAATCTTATAAACCTATTTAAAAGGAAAAATTGTCAGTCTGACTGCATTTTAGATCCTTTTAGTCTGTGAAAAAAAGTTGTGGGGAATTAATATGCTGTGAAAATTCGGGATCCTTAACTGATTTAATTGACGAACTTTAATTTTGTACCGTATTATTAAACGAGTCTCGTTCTTGCTGTGTGTCTGTGTGTCCTCGAATTAACTCAAGCAAAATTTTCACCAGAGAAGAAATATATAAGCAACATGCTATTGCTAATGATGTAAAAATTTTTTGTTAAACTAAATGTATACTCAACATAACTTAACTAGTTTGTTACTTACAAACTTGAAAAAAAAAAAAAAAAACAAACACATGCTGATGAGAAACATTTACGTCCACAAAGCATTATTTTCTTTTAAAAACGTCAGGTTTTATCAATTTGGTAAGCATTTGCGATGTTATGTTAATGAGGTAAAACATTTTTGAACATTGTGAAAAGTTAAAACTATAAACAAGGAAGAAAAAAGGCACTAATAGCAATTAGATTTACAGACACGGGGGAGGGAGTTACAAGAGCGGCTTCTATACAGTGCCAAGGAAATGCGCTTATGGATGAATTACAATTAATTTTGCTACTTGTGCCTCTTTCATCTTATTTTTTGGTGTTTCTAACTTATAGGACAAAGGTAAACATTTTATTTTTGTTAAGGTGTCGACAGTGAGATGTCAAATTTGAAATTTTGAAAAATATTTTATTGATATATATATTCGCACGTTTTTAATAACAAAACAAAGGAAAAGCTGAGCGAATTTTGCTTGAACAGAAATTGTTTGCTTTCTTAAATCGCATCGTTTAAAGGACTCTATCAATAGTTGGGCTATTTTTTACTTCTCACCTACGCTAAAGAAATAAAACAAAACACTGGAAAAGAACCGAGGCCATTTATCTTGATGTTGTCAGAGCTATTTCTCAACAAAACAAATGAACTCTTTCTCAGGTTGAAATGGAATAGTAATAGAAAGTTTGAAGAAAAGTTTTCTTTTAAGTTTCTTGAGTCGTAGAGTCCAGAGCTACGCATTGGAAATGTCAGTGCGGTATTTATATTAATTTTGTTGGTTGTAAAGCGTAAACAGCACGTAAACTGTTAACGTGATGTGCATTAAGTTCTCACTTATACGTGAACTCGTTTATGCGTCTTTTTCAGTTATGCGTCCATTTTCGAAGCCGAAAAAAAAAAAAGTAACAATCCCAACACACTTTCAATTTTTTTTTCTACAACTGTTAATTAAGTTAGGCGGAAAAACTAATTTTATTAATTAAATGTATAAAACTATGTTCAATCTTACCTTTTCTTTTAAAAGTTCTAAATTTCAAATTATATTGGCCCCTTTGTTACTAAATTAAGGTGGTATAGTGGACAAATACTCCTTACTTTGTGTTTACTCTATTGAATTCACTAGTTTCATATCCTATAAGGACTAAAATTGCTAACTATTTTTACTTTATTAATTAATAGTTTAAAATAAATACTTTAACATAGTAGACATTGAATATTTATATTCACCTCAATAATCCATATTTTTTTCAAAAAGTATTTCCTTAGGTAATAAAGACTAGCTATAGTAAGATGCAAGTAAGCATTGTAAGATTAGCCACGATATGTATCCTCCAATATGAGAACAGAAAATATTTGTAACTTCTGCTATGAAGACTTTGGTAACATAGTCAGCACGTTACAAATACCCATTTTTTTAGGACAAAATATATTAAGCTTTAAAAAAAAAAAAAGTATTTTATGAAAAATAATAGTTATTTAGGGTAAAGCAGAGTGCTAAAAATACTTTTTAGAAAATTCTGAAGAAACTACTTTTAGGAGCATTAAGAATGGAAAAATAATTTTTAATGATTTTCATTGCTTGCTTTTTCCCCTAGACGAACAGCCAAATTTCCTTTAATATCGATGTTTATGCACATATTTTTTGAGTTATTTTTAATTCAATTTTTCCGATTTTGAATCTAACTTAATCATTAAAAATATGCTCTTTAAATAAACCAAACATATTTAACAAAACAAAAGTAAAGCGTATTTTTAAGCCCTAGTCACTAATCAATCTCTTGTTTAATTTGTGTGAGTTGGGTCAGTTAGAAGGAAAAAATATTTTATTTAAATATACTTTATAAATAAATCGGTGTAACTATAATGAAATAAAAACCATTTATAAATGATAAACTACAGTTCATCTACACGTGCCCCCCTCAGAGCGATGGCGCATAACCCTGAAACAACTACGGAGCACCCCACCCCCCCCAAAAAAAAAACGATAACCCCACAAAATCGTCCAAAATCCCTCGAAAACACCCCTCCTAAAAATGTCAATGGGGCAGTCTGCGCCATGACCGCCCCCTCCCCCAGGGGAACCTGTTGTTCATCCATTGCACATATTGTACTAAACCCTATATAATTTATATTTATTAGGACACCCCTAATAAATATCTTTGTGTATACTATGTAAACTAAGCACCTTATTCTTATATTATTTACGTATTTTATGATAATAAACAATTGGGGGGGGGGGGGTGGATTGAAAATAGAAAAAAAATCCAAATGATATTGAATTCTAAGGACTGCATTTGTAAAATTTTTTGAGAATGATCCATGCAAGTGTTTGTTATTTAACTTTCAATGGATGGATGATTTTCAGAGGTATCTATGAGTGGTGCGTCTGTAAAACCTTTACAGTATAATTCCCACCCCCTATCTTTCATAAAAACTTCTGTTTTCCAAAAATAATCTTATACAGCATAATGATGCTCCTTCTTAAATTAAGTTTATTTATAAAATATAATGCGCGGCGGTGTTGGCGTGAATGGAATAATTGACTTCACTCTAATATTACTTATTAAATTTAAAAGAAATTCGTCTAACTATGCGGCGTTTTTCTTAATCTCTTCATTCCAAGGGTACCCAATTGGGTATATTTTAAAATACTGCTTATTAATTACTGTTTGTGCAATTTGAAAGCTAAAACACCCAATTGTTTTTGAAATGAATCAACAAGATAGTTTACTTCGTTTAAAACATGGAAAACATGGAAATTGGACATTAATTATTATTTAAACTAATTATTAATTAAAATTTTTTAAAAAATGTTAGTTATTTTGTTTTGTAATCATTTTTTAATTTAGAGAACCAAAAAATTGCGTCAAAATTGATTGTGCTTAGTTCTGGGGTCTGAAGCGGTTAAAGAATGAGAAATAATTGGAATTTGGTGCTGTTAGCGAATGTTTTTTCCCTCCTCATTGCTGAAATGTGATCCGGCTCTAGCAGCTGAAGCGACGGAATAGACCGTTTAGATGCCGTTCCTGTGTTATTATAGAACTCAATGGAGCAAGCACATATCTATATTTTATTTTTAATTTAGAAGCCCAACTTGTACTTTATGAAATGGTATGATTTTGTACAGCTCCTAGCACAAGTACGATCTTTAGTTTTAATACGTGGTATTTTACCCTAGTTTATTGCTTATTAGTTAACTTAAAATGACTATTCATATCATTGCGAGTAAAAATTCAATGCAAATATTTGTATACAAGTGCTCTTGTTAACTATAGAATCTTCAGGCATTTTGTGAAGTTGAACACATAAAAATGTTATAGTTTTACAACTTATACTTTTCTTGAGTTAATAAATATTCATTCCTTTTTCCAAATTAAAATAGATTTTATCCACTTAATAATTTCAATATTACAAAGAAAAAAAATCAAAAGCTTTAAAATGCACTTCGCATCGAGACATTTTATGCTCAAATTTCTTCAATCGGTAAAAGCGTATAAAACGTGGAGAAAATATCCGCAGTATGATCCACTGAGGAACGAATAAAATCTTCCCGAGAAAGAACATGACGGGAGCACTCATTTTTCATGAACAGAGGGGGTGGGGGCTGAAGAGGTCTAGAAAAAGATTAAAGGACTTTGCCCAGCCAACCTAATGACGAAAATCAGAAAAACATACTTTGTACAGTTAGCAGAAAGCTATTTTGCTACTTGACATACATCTGGATCACCTTAATGGCAAATTGAAGAGCCTTACGGCCAATACCGAAAATTTCAGGTTACAAGCAAGGAGTGTGTAGTTCGTTCTTTTTATTTGTTTGTTCAATAATCATTTTACACACGCTAAAGTGTATTACATAATTTGACCCGGAATTTATGAAGGTTCATATTTGTGCAACTCTTATATCCAAGTTTTCAGTTCACTATCTGAGCTAAATACAGTCTGTGGAATGAGCAAAGCTCTTATTGTATTATTAAAAACCCTCTGCCATGTTGCGCATGCGTCAGATCTGTTTCGATTTCATCGAAATAAGGGTGAACGGAGTGATAAAGAGTAAAGGATTTTTACCTTTTATGAAGATTAATATACTATGTACGTTAGTCCATAGTAGTCAAATCTCTAGTAGAATTCATCAGCATCGTGAAAAACAACAAATGCGCGCCTAAAATATAGTTTTAGAAAGTTTATTTCAGTGTATTATTTTTCAGAATAGAATCGTCTGCGACTGTGCGTCGCCCAGTAGTCGTTTTACGGCCACCAGCCTTGTGCGAAAGCAATCCTAAGGCCTCTGCTAACAGGTAGGGGTCTGGTGGAGAAAAGAAGTCGTTTTACCAAATCTAGATTGACAAAAATGAAAACTAAAACGCTTCTTGTTTTTCGGTAACAATTTTTTTTTTGGTAACTGAAATACCTATAAAGCAATAATTTGTGTCTCATTCAGACGGATAGTTCGTGGAAATTTGCCTGTTAATGAGTTGAAGTTATCATATTGCAATACTCTGTTTTGTGATCTTCTAGAGGGAGCAAAATTATTGTGTCGTTAGTTGTATGTTCTATTTCAAAATATTTCTGTTTTTATATTGCTATTGTGTTATTCAGGATTAATAATATTTCTAAGTTTCATATCTTGAGTGCGGGTTTTAAATATGTATTCTAGCATTTAAAAAATGTATGAATTTTATACTGTTTCATTAAATATTATTAGAGCAACAAAAAATTGCTTCGCGAGCCTCCGCCTCCTAAGATATATTTTTATCCACCGGATGTGTTAAGAAATAAAAGTACGAAAATTTATTACCGGATCTGTCCGGGAATACGAGTTTTTCTTTTTGTTTTTGAGATCATGATGGTTCAATCTGAAATACTGAATTTATAGTCAGTAAAGCGATCGTCTTTCCCCACCCCCGATAATTATATTATTTTCTATTATCGTCTGCTACTAAATTCATCCAAAAGCCTTGTTTCTTGGCCTTTCTCAACTGCATTTTAACAAACATGAGAAGAAACAATTAAAAACCAATCAAATAATTTGTCTAGTTTTTCAGACAACAGTTCCGATGAAGATCTTTGACTGACGCTTTTATTTTATGTAATTTTGTGTTTACTTATCATATTAAAACGTAAACCTCGGTATGATTAACGAAAGTAATTTTGTCCAGCTAGCTTTGTCAGAGGGAGGTCGCGGCTTTCTTAAACGAACAGTATATTTTAATGTGTCTTTCCAATTCAAGTTCTTTCAAAGGCTATATTTAAATGTTTTAAAAATGAGAGGTGGTTTGGATGATACACTTATTTTTTTTCTGAATTAGTAAACCAACCAAGCAAATAGATTCTACAATGATGATCCATACAGTTTCTTCCTAGTTCAACGAACAAACAGTCATGTAAGAAGCTACAGCTGGATGTTGAAGCTTTAAATGAGGCATTTTAATGTTTAATGTTTGTCAGCCACTGCTGTTCAATTTCTTGATCAGGGCGATTCCAATATTGTGTTTCACTTACCCCGTTTCAAAAATTTTATAATAATAGAAAAAAAATTGGGGGACTAAATAATACTATTAGTTTTCTATTACGTTAACATTTATCTTTATTTGTACTGGTACAGAGTAAAAATTACTTTTCATGTTTTTTTCCATTCATTTTTATAATTTTCAATTGGAATATGCCGGCACGTGTTCAATAATTGTATTCATTCTAATCAATGCAGCAGTTTTTCTGCAAAATAGATAAATAGATATTTAAATACAAATATTGGTTGATTCAGTTTTTTCATTAACGATTAAGAAAAAATGCTCGGTTCAAATTATTAGCTAACTCGATAGGTTCTTGTGCGACTTTAGGAAACAGTCATTGGAGTATTTTTTAATTATTTTTTAAAAATTTGATTAATGTTACTTAATTATTAACATTACTTAAAGATATCCGAAACTGACTGGGGGGAGGTATGATCGCCCTTGATTCCCAAAATCCATCCATGATTAGAAGCATCACTACTCCTTCGAAAAATCCGTTTCCCAAACTATTGCTTTCGAAACTCTGGTGGGTCGAAAGTAATTATTGGTGGGTCACGACAGTGTCGTAATCGGATTTGATTTTTACTATTAGATTCTTTGTCTAATTATTATAAATTCAAAGTTATCCTTGAAAAGAAAAATACTTTGAAACAAACGGAAGCTATTTCATAGTTTCTAATGATAACTTTAATAACCAACAGCTGACACACACACAAACATAAAAAAAAAGAAAAAAAAAAGAAGCAGAAACTCCGGCGAAAAATCCCGGCTACTTCATACATAATAATCATAAACATAAATAGATTCAAATAAATATATGTTTAAACAGAGATTTATTTGAATCCCCTTTCTAGTTAAATTGCTCATATTTTTTGTGGAATGAATTTAATTTCAAACATCACAATTCGTTGCTACTGTATGCATTACTTTTTATTTCTTTGCTAATAATTTATTTATCTTCTGCGTCGATTTAATTTTATTGCAAATAACTTTATTTGTTTATCAGCTGCATTGCTTTATGCTTCTTTGCTGTTAATTAATTTATTTAACGTCTGCGCTATTTTATTTTTTTGTTTGTTTTTGAATGGCAATGTATGTTGAAAAAATATGTATGATTTAGAATGGTTTTCATGATTTGTTAATGTTGCTTCTCACCCGTTGTTGGCTGAGAATATTATTTTATAATTATATGTAGCTGTGATATTTCGTGAGATGAAACTCCTTTTTGTGAAAATAAGACAGATTTTGTTCATAAAAGAAAGGAAATTGGCACAGCGATGTTCCAAAAAAGTGGATTGATATAAAGATATTTTGGGACTCGATGGCGAGAAAGTGCTTTATTCTCTTAGTTTATAAAACTTAGTTATACTGATATATGATTGCATTTGATATGAAGTTTGTTTTGCGTTGCAACCAGGGCTGTGGAGTCGGACTCGCTTAAAAATTTGTTGACTTTAAATCCGGTTGCTATTTTTTTAATTTTACCTACACTCCTTATCTTTACAAAATTGTTTGCGCCTTGCATTATACTCGTGCAGCTTTTGCACGACTCATTCTTTATAATAATGATAATGTTATTATTAATAATAAATATTTTATTATTATTTACATTTTATTTCTACATAATTCGGTGTTTTTCTTGGCTTTGAATTATTACTTAAATGCTGATTTTTTCAATTTGCTGCCTGTACTTCATTCTTTAGAAAGTATACGTTAGGTATAAATGTTTGTGCTTTAGGATTTTTTCTGTCTTATCTATTATTTATATTATGTAAAAAACCCCACTTTAATGTATGTGTGTAATTCTCAGAACACATTCTACATTTTCAATTATGACGAAAAAATAAATAAGTCTTCGAAATAATTTGATATTTTGTTTTAGTATGCATTTATAGACCCTTATTAATATTTTACAGAGATCAATGTATTGGCATTTGCTTTATAAAATAAAAAAATGATAATTTCAAATTTTTAAGTTAATTTCGTACAAACAAGATCTTTCGTGCAGTGGCCGGATCGGGTTCCGGATATCCGGTGTCTTCTGGGAGGTACTCGTCAGTGTGCCCCTGCATGGTTTAATTTATTCTATCTGATAGTTCTACTATAGTTTAAATTCATCTACCTGAAGAAAATTTGAATAGTCCTTTTATGCTGTCATTTTTCTGGCTTCTATAAATCATGAAGCCAGAAAAATGACTGTATAAAGGAGACTCTATTTAAATTTTATTCAGATAGACGTTTCCCACAAAAATTTCTATTCCTGCCGAAAGACATGCAATAACAGGATTGCATTCCGGTCATACTTTAAGGCTTCTGGAGATTTTAAACCAGTGTTTCCCAACCCTTTACACGTCACGACGCCATACGCGTGCACACAAATGCAGTACACAAAATTGATACAATAGCTTCCAAACTGTTTCTGAATCCTATCTCACTGTTAATGTATTTATTTTATAACTAGTAAGCCCGGCGGTCATACGAAATGACCTCTGTTCTAGATATTACAGACATACAATTCTCCCAGTAACCGGAAATGCACATCAAATCAAAGAGATATTCATCAGGTAGAACAGTAAAGTTTAATGAATAAATAATAAACATATAATAATTTCGGAAAAAAATATTCTTACTGAAAAAAAAAAAAAAAAAAATCTAAGTTATAATAATCTGTAAAACAAAAATATTTACTATATAATCAAATTGTTTGTGAAAAATATTTATATATATATCCAACATAATCATCGTCAAAACAATAGTTTTAACGAAACTTTGAAAAAGAGCGCTTCCACTTTAATATTTATAAAAAGCGCAGACAATAAATAAATTAAAACAAAGAAAGAAGGATTAAATTCGCGTTTACATTGATTTTTAACGTATATTGCAAATCTAGCGATGCCTCACTCAAAATGCTAGAGAAATGTTTTAATTATTAGTCGTTTTCATTATAGACAAAATTGTGTAGATGGCAGCACGATGCACTTTTCTCGGAGTAAGAAATTCGGAATAAGCTATCCGCGACAAACAGACACTTAAGCTGCTTATATATAAGGTGTCCAAGGACGCTGTAAAAAATTTAGAAAAATACAAAAGAGTTGAATTGAAAGATTGCACCTGAAAGATTTATTTTACCTGAGTAGTGAGTAAATGTATTTTCTAGTCTAGAGAAAAAGAGTGCAAGGTTTTAATTCCTATTCAATATTATTCTTCTATGGCTCTTTTTTAAAAGGCTTTTTTTATCGTCCTTTTTTATGATTTAATACTTTAATTTTCGTGATTGTATATACAGTCGGACTCTTTTACAACGACACGATTGTTGAGTTCACATCATGTATAATGCGTCAAGAAGTAATGGAAGAATTCGAGCAAAATTTGGTATGCAAGTAGACCTTAATAAGAATAGGTGTTGATTACATTTTGGTGCCATTCGCTCCAAAAGAGGTGAAGCAATTGAACGTGTATTTGGTCGCTAAGCGTATATTTCAAGAATCCAACAATTCAAACAAAATTGTAACTGCATCTCAATGTAAATAAGTGTTAATTTTATTCTGATGCCAATCGCGTCAAGAGAGCAGATACTTTGTTTTGTATTGTTATTGTTGCCGTTTCACTTACACTTTAACAAATAAAATTCATATCAACATTTTTAGCATTTTGAGGCTCGGCTGGTAGCACAAACCGTTTAATTGGTTTAAAATTACTTTTTATAATTTTTTTCAACAAGGATTTCCATCTTAACAGGAATACTTGGTGAGCAGTAATATTCATATGAAGGATATAGAAGAAAATTCCGTGATGGCCACTACAAGCTAGTTAGTTTTGTTATTGTTTTCAGTTTCAATGCGCTTGCAAAAAACGTGTTTCTTTCTGCACAAAATTTGAAAAATCGCGGAAACCTTAATTCGGACAAAAGTTTATTTTTAAAGAAAGTAGAATTTAACACTACGTAAATTATTGGTGCAAACGAACAAGTAAATGAGAAAAAAAATTAGAAAGTATATTTTCTCGCATGATCCAAACCTATTTTTTCTAGGACATGTTTTTTCTTTAAATTTCGGAGCCAACTGGAAAACGTCTCTAAATTTTGATTCCACTTGAAGGTGACTTTTGCCATTACCGTATCAAATCCAAAAATTAATTTAAGCCCCATTAATGTTTAATCAGTTTGCGTTCTTCGAATTCTAAATAAGCCGTCACAAGCTTCAAATCTCTCGAAATAAATTCCAAAAAAGGAAGGCTGAGCGAAGAAAGAAAATCTCGGAAGTAAGGAGAGACATCTTATCTGCAACCTTGCCTCAATGCCCATCAAAATCATCTCCCCGGCAGTACAATTTTTTTTTTTCCCTTTTTTTTCTTCTCTACTTCCCGCATGGGAAATGCTGTATCAGCTCTCTAATTTTAGCCCCGAGCAGTCGTTTTTAAAGAGTTCGAACATGGTGGAGAGGTATTTTCGACCTATCAGGGGCATAATGAAAATTTGCTCTCTTCTTCCTCAGAAAGGAATTTCAGTTTAATGTGGGCGTAAACACCCTTTAGCTTCGTCTCGGATTTCCTTTCGAACTTATTTCTCTCACTTACAACATTTCATTATAATAAATCATAGATGTCGCTAAAAATATGTTTATCTTTCTTTTGTGAACACTGCCTTTTCTCTGCAGAATAACTGCTAACATTTTTATTTGAGCTCGATATCGGTTACGCGTTTCAAACTGACTTTCCTAAAATGACTTCTTATAAAATGTTACGTTAATAAAAGCTCAATGAACATACTTTAAGGAAAGTGCTATTTTTTTTCATCTTCAATGGTTGCTTTTGTTATTATAAACACCGTGACCCATTTTCAGGAGACTTGCTAGTAGAAACTTCATTTGAATTGGTTTTCGTTCACCCCTTTCAATCTTATTTCTCAGTATAGCCACGCAACTCTGTATGGCCACGCACAAATTTCATTATAATAAACAATAAGAAAATATACTTCTAGCGGCATTCCGCGTCATTGCTTTTGTAATTATCAACCTTTATTATTTTTCAACTGAGTAACACTGAACAACTTTTATTATTAACGTTATGCTTCAAAACTGTAAGGTCCTACATTTCAAGAATTTAATTTTTAAAGCCGATCAATTTAATGCTCAAACGCGAATTGAAATATTAAAAAGAAATCGGGAAAATCTTATGTCGTCAATTTGAATTTTATTCTTGCATTTAACCTCTTAAGATCCCCTCCTTGGAAATCGACCGTGCAAGAGTCTCCTGCCCGCTGAAATTTTAAAAAATTTCAGCCAAAACGTGAAAATTCGCATTTTTCCACTAAAATATTATTAATTATTTACTTCGCAGAAAAATACTTTTATTTTCGCAATATTAGTATTATTTTTGGCAACTAAACTTTTATTTCCGCTATAGAAAATAGTTCCATATTTTATAGAATAACAGAACAGTTGACACAGCTTTTTTCAATTACTATTAGCCGTCGTATTTTTTACATTTTAAAGTTTTAGTTGAATGCTGATTAAATATTTACATACGTAGCGCTCTGCTTGATTTTGTTTCAATTATTATTTATTTTATAAGCAGTCCTTTTGATTTTAAGCGAAATATAATTTGAAACAAACAAATAAAATTTGGGAACATAGATTTGCGTGATATGCGTCTTGTATTGGTTCGCATGCTTCTTTGTTTTGGACTAAAAAATTAAACTTTAGTTAAAAGTTTCGCATTACTGAATGTAACACAGCGAAACTTAATGAATATATAACGGCCTACACTGGTGTCACACTAACGCAATAGGATTCCCTCATCACTGCATTTGCATTTTTATTGCGAGAAAGTTTCGTGGCTTCAAAGAGAGAAAGATACGGAATAATATGAATGAAAATCCTATACCGAAATAAAATTACCGTAGCTTAGAATTGAAAAGCTGAGAAATATTAGTACAAGTTTTCCTGGGTATGTGGTATATATTTCGAACCCATAATAGACTTTGGCGTAACAAGAAGTAACTTTATCCTTTTATTTCTAAATATAGAACTCTGACTTTATTTAATCAACAAATGTTTATAACATTATACTTTTTCTATTAGTTCAAGAATTTCAAAAAAATTAACATTTTGAAAGTGGACTGAAGTTACACTTTTAAAACATTTAAATAAATTAATAATAAAATTGACTTATTTAATATTTAAGTATAATTCTAGCATTAATAGTAAAACGTTTGTGAGGAGACGTGAGAAAAAAGAATATTATCTGTAACTTTTCGGAGAATATTTTCTTAACTTTTTATTTCCAACATCAGAAAAGTAAATATTTAGCTAAAACTCATTTCTTTTGCCTAACAATATCATGAGGAAAGTATTACGTAGATGCTTTAATAGCTGTTTTTACATGTGCATACACACCCTTTTCCAAAAAATGCATCACAATCGATTTGTTTTCAAGCCAAAGAGAAAAAAAGTTTCAAGCGTAAGAAGGCGTCGAAACTACCATATAACATTCTTCAAAAAATTTTGAACTTTTTTTGTTTTCAAAAATAACTTTAGACTTGGATTCTTCATGTTTTCTTAACTCCTTTAATGTTTTTCTCATTAGTTTAATTTTTTCCCTAACATATTGCTTAATGTGTAATCAGGTAATGAACGATCTCATACAGCCTGATCAATATACTTTGAAATAATAAAATTTGTGCACGGTTAAAACTAAAAATTACTCGGTGTGAAACAAAATTTGAAACTAATTAAGGTTTTAATTCTGTAGAGCTTACGCATTCACGGTATGAAATATAGAGAACTAAATAAGTTTCGAATTCTAAATAATGAGATCAAGTCAATTGAATCAATGTTTTTTTTTTCTGACGCATTTCTCAGCTCATGGCTTATTTATTGGTTGAGTCTTTACGTCTTTTTCTAATAATATAAAAAGATACTGACGATAATTACGCAGAATTTATGTAGCGTTAAAAATAAAGTACTGACAAACATCATAAAAACCAAGAGGTTTAAGATTGGAATTTTTAGCTCATTGTTTTTCAAATTTCTAGGGTTGGCGACCCCTTTAAGAATTCACAAAAGAAAAATATAAGTCCCCATGCTACAACATTTTGTTTGTACAATATTGAATATTGGAACACTTGATAATAATTTAATATATTTTATTTAATAAAAGAATGTTTCGCATAAAAATATATAAAAAAATAAAACTTTAGTATAATAATTAAAATATCGTCATAAACGGTCTTACCTTTTTGGGATAATTGCGACCCATTTTATACCAGAATGCAGCCCCCAGGTTGAGCAACGGTGTTGTTGAGCTTAGAAGTTATGCTCAGCTTTTTTAATGATGCATGAAATGTGGAGCAATATCGCAAGTATGTAATCACTTTTATTGAGATGTTTTGAGTATAAGTATGTAAATATATTGTTACTTTTGAATTTCTGCTGATTATATTTATTTACTAGAGTGTGAGCTGAAAAAAGTTACCGGCAAATTTGCACATGCCCGTGTCTATCTCGCGTTATTTAATTTCTAATGTCTGTCTGAGATTCGTTTGCATTTTGTGTATTTTTTTTGTATTACTTTGACCCCCCCCCCCCCCGCTTTCCAGTAACTCCCTACAACTGAACTATACCTTATATTATACCTTGATACTATATATACTTATATTATACCTTATATTATACCTTGATACTATACCTGATACTATACCTTAAACGTATATATTCATTTTCTGTCAAAAAAAATCATTATTTACCGGTTTTTCCGAAAAAAACCTCATGCTTCAAGGGGATAATTCTGAAAATGCTTCGATATGATTGTCTAATTAACATACCCTTATTTTTAATTACATTACTAGGGACGTTTAAGCTCATCATATGAAAACCTTAGTAAAGTGGCGGGTAATGCAGAATTAATTCAAACTCATTAATATATTTGTTGCGTTATATGATTTTAATACGAGCGCAATATCATCTATTACCGTTAAACTGTCAAAATCTTAATATATTTGTTTAGTTTTAACCTTCTAAAGCAAACATTACATTCATTTTTCATATCCTTTTAAAGATTACAATAAAATATGTATTAATATTTACTAAACTCCCTAATTAATGTTTTCCTCGCTGAAAAAATCTTCGCTGAAATGATTTACGATCGATTTATTGCTATAGTTTTAATTTATTAAATCTAGTCACCTTAGTAGTTACCGCATTATGTTTCACAACTTCCGAAAACTATGTTCGTTCTCATGAACAAACTGCTGAAAGAAAAAAATTCTGTGCATGATGGGGGGGGGGGGGGGGTATGACGACATAGAATTGACAATATGTTCATTTCTCTCACCGCTGTTACACTTTAAAAGCATTTGTTTCAGCTACTGTTATTACGTCTCTGGATAAGCAAAAGATTCTTACGTACGGATTCCGATGTACTTAAATAATAAATCGGATGAAAATAGTGAAAGGTTACCTGAAGATGAAAATATTTACCCTTATTAGTGGTCACTCCTTACTTCTGTTTGAATAAATGATGTGTGGAAGTCATCAGTCTGCAAAAGACACTACATTGAATAATTTCGGGTAGACTTTTATGTAATGACACCGGGCTTTATTTCTAACGAAAGAAGTGCGGGGAGCCCTATAATCAGCAGAACTTATTTTAGTGCGTGAATAGTCTGGATTAAGTCTACTACCTAAAACATTTCATTAAATTGAAAAGAAGTGCGCGCTGGGGGAGATGATCCCCGTGAGCTCCCATACTGATGAAATCCTGAATGACATAACTTTTAAAAAGCATCAAACACCGTCTGAATTTAAAGCATAATTTCAACGTCTATGGCCAACAAAAAAAATCTCCCAAGGAGTTTAACCCGATCTTTTTCTCTTATTTAATCGTGGATTTGCAGGTCTAAATATTATGACACCACGGAAACAAATACTTTTTAATATTTACGATTTATATAAATAGATATGCTTACAAGGACATGAATGTATCATTTGAATGATAAAAGTTCTCTTGATTTTTGTTTGGAGCGGAAATGGAACTGGCGTACAGAAATTCGTCGTGTTCCACTTGCCTTTAAATTAGATATTATAATTTTCAAAATGACTTTGTACGCATTAAAATGAGTTTTGAGGGAACAACGACAAATAATGAAAAATAATTTTTGTCTGTCATTTTATTCAGAGTCATAGACGAAGATAATAAATATAAAGTTCTTTTACTGCTGAATAAAAGTACCATAAATTAAATCAATAAATTAAATATATGATATGATTTCTATTAAAACTATTCGGAGCAGAATAACTCAAATACGTTGTCTCCGGTTCCCTGATGGTAATGACAGCTCTTTATCGCACAAATATGCAAATTAAACTGGATACACGTGTGAGAAATTACAAGGACCCTCTTGCCAATGCAGAAAAGTGAAAGTACCAACGAAATAACTTTTATAAATACAATACGTTTGAGGATAAATTCACTACGTTTCTCGCAGAAACATTTAAAACAGGGATCTGGAGCAGCGACTGCTTTGTGTTGCTCCACTGCAACTTGCAAGTGCTTGCTCCTACTCCGATTCAGCTGTGATCCGTGTTCCGAATACTTTTAATAGGAATCATATTATCTATCGATTTTAATCAATTTATTATAATATGCGATAAAAAATTTAAAAAGGTATTTATAGCTATTTGCAAATTAATTATTTATCAATATTGAATGTAGATTTTTTTTTAAATCCAGGGCTTAATTTATAACGATGGAATTGCAGGAAACCCTATAATCTGCAGAATTTATGTTAACGTGTGACTAGTCTGGAATACGTCTACTATCTAAAAAAATTCACAAAAACGGTTCAAAATATAACCATTGTTTTAAACATACTTTTTAGAGAAAACATTTGAAATGCACACACACAAAAACCTTTATTCATTGATTTTTAAGTTTTTGAACGGCAGTCCATGAATATTAATTAAAGAAATCGGAGCTCAAGAAATGTCTTTGTCTTGACTCCGCTCCGGCTTCGAGCAAAATCTCGTTGCTCCATTGCTCCTCTCCAAATCCCTGATTTCAATACTAGATTTTCTGCAAAAAGTGGAACCCGATGAGCGACGCAAATGAATACGAAAATTTTAGAACAACATCTATAAGCAAATCGGGCAGCAAGGGAACATCTAATTAAACTAAGTATAACATGTTTAAGTTCTGAAAATGCTCCGTGCATTATTTGGGAATCGAAGGAACTGCTCGTTCTCATTTATCATCATCTGTTCAAGAAAATAAACATTTCTGCATCATAAATGAGCAATGGATATAAATTATGTGGTCGACGAGTTACGTGTTCGTTTATATCACGAACATGACAGAGCGAATTGAGCGCTAGCATCCATTAAAAGTGAACCGCAGATTGATTGCGGCAATTATTTTAGCTAGCGATGGCAGCGAGGCTATGTTTTCGGAAGGGATTTCCTGAACATATTTTGAACCTTTTAATTTGTGTTAACCAATGTCTAAAGTACCGTGTTCAACTATCACTGGTGACTAACATTAATCTGCTACATTAGTGAACAGCTCCAATGAACTTAAACGCTCTAAACAAAGTGATGTATCACACCATAGTGCGCGTACTTTACGTGATTGTCTTAGTTAATATAAAAGGAATTTTCACTTTACCTGGGTGATTTCAAATATAATAATGGAATAATACGATTAAGCATTTTTTTGGGATTAAAACTAAAGAGGTGTCGGATAACTGAATCTACAAGCATGAATTCCTCCATAACTGGAAAAAGTTATTCATTAAAAATGAATGAATGTTACATTGAACTTCCATCAGTTAGCCAAGCAGCTCATCCCAAGAAGAATCTATTCACAGTTGAAATAAAATTGATCATACGAAAATCTAAGACGACGACCATCTGAATTGATCTTCCGTTCATGCATTTAATGTCCTTATTCCATTCCGCGCATCACGTGGTAAGAAGAAAAAAAAATATTCACCGCCCGAGTAACCTGACCTTTCGATAATACAACTATGTTGAATATTCAGTGCTTTGGGGAATAACATGCATCCAATGAGCCATCGACAGTATGAGGTCTTATTAATTGATCTACGTCGTGGCTTTCTAAGATTCTAGTTAACTAACATTGTCAATGACAGTGGTCTTAGGCTTTGAAACTATCGCTACACATTCTTTAAACTCCTTTTCCCTCCTCCGCTCCCCAAAACATGTGGCATCGCGTTTGGCAACTTGTGTGGGTAAGGGAGATTCTGTAAAAAATATATCCTATTTACGTTCCGTGTGATATTCTCGTTATTTAACACCTACCTAGGGCGGTCCCCTAACTGCTCTTCGGGATTTTTCGATGGAGTCCAAAACTTAAATGTGTCTTGTGCCACATATCTTCTTAGATATGTGTCAATTATTTTACCTTTTGCTGTAATAAAGTTTTACAAGAATTCCTCCCATTTCTTATTACTCCTCACGTCATTTTGACACTCGAAAACATATAAATTCACAACCACTCACCACCAATTCTAATCCCCAGTTCAACCCATTGACCTTTCTTCATTTCTCCCCCTACCATGTAACGCACAGCCCGAACCCTCACACCAGAACGGAGATACAAACACACACAGATACCACTTTTCAAGGTCAATTGCAGTGAACGGAGATGGCGTAAAAACGGAAGACTTGGAACTGTGGGGTATTTATTAATCAGGGCTGCGAAGGTCGGTTGAGAAAAAGTCCGACTCCTTTACAAAAAAAAAACCGTAAATGTCTTTTTGACGAACTTCTCCATTTAACGAACTCTTTCGCTGTGTTTTGCGCCTTCTTCAAATAGAGGTCCAGCTGTATAGACAGGGATGGAACGAATATTCGGCACTTTAGCACACCAAAACTCGGCTTGACCAAATATTGATTTACAATCTAGCCGAATATTCTTCCTGGCCAAGTACTGAGAAACTAGTCGGCTGCCAAATACTTGTGTTATAGTAGCAATGGAAAAAAAAGAAGAAACGTGCAGCTTTAATTTGTATTACAGTCAGACGGGCACACTGACGAGGCAGGACCAACAGGACCTGTCAGCCCTCTCTTACCCTCCTCCTCAGTGAAGGCATCAGATATTCGGTATCCGTCGTTCTTTAAATATCTGGAATCTGATTCGGCCACTTCACGAGAGATCCTGTTATCCAGTATGTAATTTTCCCTGCTGGATAGCCAGATCTTTTGTTCAATGGCCTATTACTATTTTATAAATTTTATAAACTAAAAAAAATATAATGTTATTTATAGCATTATTATTAACATTTTAAAATGATTTACAGTGGCTTTGACAAATTATACCTTTAAAATGAAGTGACAATTTCAAAACGTCATTTTTCTCCTTAGTGACACTAACAATGTTTTAAACAATTGAAAACTTTAAAATAATTTACCACACATATTTCTCGCTTTTTTTTATTTCTTCATTCATGAAAGCACCTCTAAAGTGTATGCATAAAGCATTTAAGTGGAACCAATTTCGCGGGTTCAATATGTTTCCAATAAGAATCAGGGAACTGGAGCGGAGCGTGGAGATGGTGCGCGGAGAAACGAGATTTTGTTCAAAACGAGGGTGGAACCGAAACAATAAAATTTGTGGTGCTCCTTTTCTCAGATTTTTTTTGAAAACTCCTTTAATTTTTTATCATACAAAAAATTAACTAAAAAAAGAAAGAAATTACGTAATCTATTAAAATTGTTCCGAGCACGTAGTGGAGCCAGAGCAAGTCGGACCGGAGTATCTCAAAAAAGTAGCTGCTTTATCAACAATAGATATCAATGAAAAAAATATTTTTTTATTTTTGAAAATAAAAACACCACGGAGTTGGAGTCGACACGTTTTTAAGCTACTCCGACGCCGACTTCTTTACCCCAAAACCACCAGGCCCCTAGTATTAACTTCGGCCCTCGGAGCTTCGAAAGTAGTGATTATAGAATACACGACTTGCGGAGTTTACCATAGGATACTTTCAATGAAGGGTGGAAATTAACAGGTATGTAGTCTTAGCTCCCACTCCTATTTTCCTTTTCTCTTAAACTTTAAAGAAGTATTTAATTAAAAAACTTAACGTATACCTTTGGAATTTTGGTTTTTGGAGAGCGAAATGGTAATGGTTTTAGATGATTTGCGTAGAATTTAAATAAATGTTATTCTTTTTTTTAGAGTATCTTCAACCTTTTTATTTAATTAGAATATAATATTTGAGTATTTTTATTTAAAAAGGATAAACCCAGCGCAATATGTACAATTCTGCAGCGCCCAACCCAATGAAGGCTTAAGTATTCTACTTAACTAGTCTAAGATTGCATGCCTATTCCTGCGTATTTTATTTTCAATTAGTATGATACGAAAACGTGGAGTTAAAACACTTTTTATATTGAAAGTAAAACCGCGACGTTCTTTTAACCTATTCGGAGACGACGATTTTTTTCGAACACGGTCCCCAGGAGCGAAACAATTTTTAATAAAAAAAACATGTTTACTATGGAAATCACCCAATTCATAAGTGAACTCACATAAATAAGATCATTGCACACCGTACAATTTTCCTCTACATTTGTAAAGATTTCATTAGTTCAAGAAAAATCTTATTTCAACGACTAGTTTACTCAGAATAACTGATAATTGCATATTACCGTTATTGCACACACGTTGTGCAGGCCGTCTTATAGCCTCGGAAATCAATTGCACACACGGTATGCAATCGGTCTCAAATGGGTTAATGAATCCAAGATTGCTTATTGTTTTCAATCTGCTTAGGATTCAGTTGTCAGAATGTAAGAGGATAATGTGGTCGTAAGAAGTGGGAGGAGTTCTACATTTGGCGCCTTTATCGTCCTCACTAAGAAACTAAAATATAACTAAAATTACGAGGAACAGCGTTTTGGAGAAAAAAAACACTTGGCTGGAATGTAAACCATTCAGTTTGACAAAGTACCACGCTATTGCGGTCATAACCGCTTTCTTGTCGTCAGCCAAAAAGGGTCAACATACTTAATGAAATATTTACATTTCTTCTTACTTTTTAGAGAAATGCAGGGGCTTCAATAACGTGACATTTCGCAATCAGTCAGAGATTTCTTTCACTCGGCAAATTCAAATGAAATCGGCATTTTTGACTGTTGAAACGGATTACAGATTCATAAAATCATAGAGTTGAAGATATAAGTGCATATGTACACAGAAATTTAAATTTGTACATGCACGTGTAAAACATTGAAAGAAATGATGAGTAGTTGTGCAGGCATGTCGGTGTGTGACACTTTCATTTTGACGACTTTTCATGTGACTCACACGATCCCTTTTTCGATGTCCAAAACTCACTTTAACTGCAGCTCATTTTGTCGAGACGATGCGCCAACTTCACGCTGTCGTCAAACTCAGCTAGATTCGGCAGTTTCAAATTTCTCTATTCATGTGGAAGGCAAAAACTTAGTTCCCTTCAGATGCCCAATTATGTAGATATATTTAGTCGGCAAAATGTTAAGAGTCAGTCGGCAAATTCAACTCTATCCCCCACACCACCAAATTTACCTCGCTACTGCCCTGTCCATTTCATGTGCTTTAGTGCTCGTTAAAAATTAATTTAATGTGCAAAATATGTTCTGTAAAATGTCATAAAAAGCAATAAATATTTTTAAGATGAAAAATGTTTAATAATCCAAAACCGATTAGCAACCATTGCGCTTCCTCTTTCTTTCTTTAAAAACCGTTTGCACATTTTTCGTTATTTTAACTGAAGACAACGACAGGAATAATTACTACCAAATAACTGTCTGAAATCCTTTTCTTTTTCAACTCCTAACTTTGAAAGATTCTAGCTCTGAAAACTTATTAAAATATTACTACCGCTATGCGTAACATCATGACAAACGAAGAGCTGAAGTAAAAATGAATGTTACTATCTGTCATATCATTGTATCATGAACATTTATCCTCCTCGCAACGTTTAGTTGGCAAACTCGGACGCAAAGCTTTAAATTCTCTTAAAAACGGAGTTATACGAAAGATGAAATGAGGGTTTATGCGGTACAAAAAGTACATGTGTGTATTGATCCAAAGATGGAATTTCCATGCAATTCAGTCAGATTCTTTGAGTAGCGAAATTTTAATAATAGGAAGTTTAATTAATAGCAATTTTTAAAAAAAGTGCTTTTTTTATTAAGAATCACTGCACATTGCTTTTCAAAAGCAAAATATAATAGCCGGATATGGGGTCATTAATAGAATAAAAGGCAACTATTGCGGTCTTTTAATTTGAAATATGTTGCAGAAAAAAGTTTCATAGTTTAGCATTTGTTTATTTATTGCATGGTAGCATTTGAAAATCTTAATGAAAGTCTGAATTTTCTTGTAACTATTAAATTATATTAATCTTATTTTATTTCATGCTTTCTATGTTTTTGCACGAAAACTGTATTTGATTACTTTCGAATCTGATCAAAATTATTATTTTTTAATGCAAAAACGTTGCACGTAAGTACAGTATTATTTGACGGCAAAATGTTAGGAGTTAAAGGCTCATCGCATGCAACACTGTGCAACAAATTTGAACTTTTTTTTTGTCCTTTAGATGAAACTACGTGATTCTATATAAACAAAAGGTGCTTAATTCAAATATCCAAACCAAAATGGTCCATCACGTACCGTTTTTGCTGGAGATCCACTTCTCATATTTATACAATTTGGTTATAGAAGAATGTAACTGCGGCTTACTTATTGAAAACACAAACACGCAAAGATTTTTTTTTTTTTTTGGTGGTTTCATCTTGTGGGCATCTGTTGGTGTGCCCTGATAACAGATTAGCAATATTCAATTCGTATACTTCCATTCTATCGACCGCTGAAACGCTTTTAAAACACAGATATACTGATGAGACCTTTCCCCATTCTCATCATTAATTACGCCAAGGTTTTGAGGAAAAAAGTCCATATGGGAGTACAAAAAGTGTAGTTTTAATGATATATAGCAACCTAATAATGCAAAAGCATTTTATCATGTCACCAACAAGATTTTCGTAATTTTCAGCTTTCTCATTACCAAGGAAACGTGATCACACTGATTTAAAGGTCATCCATGCAGATTTTTCGGCTTCTCTCTCTTTGTTTTCATGCTCTTCATCATGAAAAGACTTCCTTAAGTTGTGGGCCAGTAAAAATCTTTTTTTTTAAATTTTGCCTCACTTAATTTTTCAAATTTTTCCCTGAAATGCAAGAAACTCACTCCTTTTCTGTCCAGAGCTTCTACAAATATTTCGATAAACCAAGTTTAATATACAATTGTGGGAAAAATGCACATTGTAGGTTTACAAGTGGCTAATTTAATAAGCTTTTGCCACTCAAAATTTTGAAATTTCCTTTGTGTTTGCAGAATTTGCTACAGGAATGAATAGGAAAAGAATACTTAGATGGAAGAGCACCTATAAACAATCGCCACTCTGCTGAATTGTGCTCATGTCCCAATGCTTGAAACACTACATTCACATCACAGCAGCATACTATTTTTTCTTTCTCCGCAAAATAGTCTACAAAATGTTTTTGCCGTCTTGTAAAAAACTCGAAACTTCGAGAAGTAGATAAAGCTTTTGTTGCCAAAAAATGTCACTAAAGTAACACAAGTTCATTAAAAAGGTCTCTAGAATGGCAACGATTTCACTGTCAATGAGAAAGATATAATTTATAGTAAATTAAGTCGATAAATTACGAAAATATGCACATTTATCCAGAAAATACGTATAAAGCTAAAATGTGGAATTTTGGGAAAATGGTACGTGATAGGCAAAAAATAATTGCAGATTCGTAATTCTCAGCCAAAAATACATAAGAAACAGACATTTTCATTTAAAGGACATTTTTCGTGTTGCACAGTGCAATTTGTCTGAATTCAGTTTATGTTTGATCTTTGATATGGCGTTAATTTTAACACCTCAATCAATTACGTATATAGTAAACAATTACATTCTCGGAGATTTCACTTTAAAAACACAGCATAAATAAAGCACACATTACCACAGAAAAATGCATACGGGCCAAACCACGATAACTGGAATTTTTATCCCATCCGACGAATTTTACTATTTTTGCACTTTTATTTTATTGTTGATGCAATTTTCGTGTGTGAAGGTTTTTAGCATTCCTTATACAATCAATACTTGAGGGGGCGTAGATTGCCCCCCTTTTGACTCCCCCTCCCTAAATGACGGTCTGGGATAAGCGCACAAGTTTACATAGTATTGAAATTAAATGTGTAGTTGGAATTCCAATAATGATGAGAAATTCTCAAAAATAACGTGAAATTTAAAACATAGATAGTTTTTAGTTTTAAATGTTTCGCTGAAAAATTGCTAAAAAAATGTTTAGACAAGATGTTTTTGGAACTTTGACATGAATCGTGGACAAACGCGAACGAATTGTTGTGTTTCACTCTTAAGAACGCTATATAATGGTTTATGAACAAAAAAGAAAAAAAAAAAACAACCGCACAACTGTTCAGTGTTCTAGCTAAAATTCGTTGTCGAACGAAGATAAGGCTCTATTTCAAAAGTTTTAAATTTAAAAAGAGTTTGAAGAATTTAAACTTTACGACCTCCTTATAAAAATCATAAACTTCTTTTATCAAGAAAGAAGAAAACACTTCCATTAATGACCGTCATAGGACAACCATATAATTAACGCATATCTAGCATGGTAGCGATTATGAGCACTGCGTTTAAACACGCTTTAAATAAATGTATCCTTCTTTAGTTTTATTTACTTTCATATTCGACTAACAGTTGTGTTTAGAAAAATTGAATCAACTCAAAAGTATTTTTTTTTACGTTGAACAATTCGATTTCGTGTTTTACTGTATGTGAGACTCGTGAGTGTATACTCTCACGAAGAAAAAAATACCTTCTAAAATTAGATTAAAATATATAAAAATATAATATTGATAATATATTCATCTTACTTTATTTGGAACTAAAATGATTCAATTTTTTAAACTGAAGTCTCGCTTTTGCACCGGCAGGAAAGTATTGTTCTTTACTTGGCCATAAATCTCGAAATCATAAAACACGAAAAACATATTAAGCTTTCCTTATAAATAACGGATCGTATCAAGCGGTTGACTCGTAAACAATGGAATTTAATGTTTCGTATGGAGTAGGAAAAAGTGCTAAAGAGGAAGCATTATCGCAAACTCATAAATTAAGCAACCGATTTTATCGCCAACAGACGGGAACAACGTTCCCTTTTCTTATTTTCATTCAAAACGGGAAGTATCAATTTATAAATATTCTGGCATATCCGATATGGGCGAGATTGGATGCGAAAAAGAAATGGAAGAGAAAAAATCTAGACCAACTGTGCGCAGTCTATTTATTTAGCCTTTTACTGTTACTCGCTAGAAATGGTGTTCGCTTAAACACTTGCAATAGATAGAGATTCTAAAATGTGATTGCATATTAACCCTCTGACGGCCACGATAACTCGGAAATGTGTAGGATACTCGCTGAAAAGCATGTTCATGAAAATATTTTGGGGAATTTCTTATTTCGTTCAAGACGTAGATGTTCAAACAGTTGGCGCTTACTTGATAATCTGTCACGGGATAAGTTAAAAACACCCAGCTGAAGATGTTTTAGCAAAATAAAATATATTTTTGGTACTTTTTTTCCCATATACATGTACATATAGACTTCATTATTTAAATAACCCCAACATTGTTGTCAAGACGTCGTTTTTTCATGATTTTTTTAAAACCCTTTAGCTGTCACTTCAGGTCATATTGACCCAGGTAGTTGTTTTTAAGAGGCCTAAGCTTAGATAATTTATTAAATCTGTGAATTCCATGTATTTTTTTTCTTTTCTATGTTTTTTATATGTTACATATTCTTACATTATATTGAAATTGAAACACAATGTTTTAAATTTTTTTATCCCCAATTTACTTAATTTTTAATTCGGGTCTATATGATTCGACGTGACGACTTGTGGGATGTCTTGAAATGTGACAAGGGTTAATGAACCAACCCAGCAATAAAAATGTTTTGTGTGGCTGAAAATATTAATTCGATATTTGTTATGAATAATGAAATTGTTATTTGGAAATATTTTGATCTGAAGCAATGTTATGTTTCGATGATTAATCTAAAGGAGCTTTTATATGGGTAGCCAAAATGTCTGCTAAAAATAGTCAATACTGTTTTTGCTATGCTTAAAAATATATCTTGCATCTGTTTTAGGATCACTAAATCATCCGCAGCCATTTCTGAATGCATAAAAATGTACCTATCGGGCAAAAGTAAGAAATGTTAACAAAACCACAGTATTTTCTTAGGAGTTATCTAAAACTTACGTCTTATAACGAATTATATGGTTCTTAACTCTTTAAAAAACCTACTTGCTTGATTTCAGGACTTAATGAACCCTGACCTGCGTACTATGAGAAGAATGATGGTCGCTTTTGGAGATCTCTTCTACTGGTCAGAATACACTGAAATATTGTATTTAGGCTCATTTGGGCACGATGAGTTCAATTCTATTGTTAAAAATAGGACTTTCTAAGCGGGTTTCTGAATTTAAGTGTCCGTTTTACTATGTATACGGTTGCTTCTCGAAATTGTATTTCAATAATTTAAAAATATACTTTAATATATCTGTACCTCAGGACCAGAATAACGCAAGTCCAAAAATGGCGATTTTCGGATATTGTTTAATGGTACGAAAAATAACTAACAAGGGATAAAGCATGCATATTTTTTTAATGTTAACAATCATGTTTTGTAGCCTCATTCATATAACAGCTTTGTAACTAGGCAACGAAATCATTCTTTTCAGGTTTTACGCTTCGTTTTTAAATTAGTGATAATGTAACTTACGTTAATCTGACCCTGGGGTACAGATATGTTGATTGGCTGTTCTAGAGAGCATGATGGTTTTGTTATTCTGTCCCCCGCCCTCGCAGGACTGTACTAATTCACTCGTTTCTATTTTGTTACAGCTTTATATTGCACAGGGTGCTTTCTTAGTACAAATAGGATATTGAATACGTATATAATCAATACCGGATAATCAAGGTTCTACTATTATATATATACATAATACATATTTTACGAGATTTCGTTGGGGTCAGGTATATTTTGTGTTGTTCAACCTTTAGACTCACTAAAAATATACACAGTGTTGATTTTTCGGTCTGTTGTTTCATAAATATCTTCCGTGTAATACATAGGCGCGCAAGTTTCTAATTCCTTGCTTTCAATTTTCCATCATTTCTGATTATGAAAAACGAGAGAATGTTTAATAACAGCTCAAGATTTTACACTTAAAAACCCAAATATAATTTGGAGCATAAACCTCTTCGGAAGTGTCATAAAAAGTGAAAAAGATGTCGATTGCGTTGAGAAACCCCGATGTGCCTTCTCAATACGACATAAACTCGGAATGGTCGCTCCTCTTGTATATTTTGCTCTATCATTATGATTTAATCTTGTAGCTGCAAATGGTTGCCGCAGTCGGTTCCCCGATGACTTGTCATTTAACCTGCACGAGATAGGCGCTTCTTTGGATAACCTATTTCAAGTTATTTTGAATATTAACTGCGTGCTATCACGATCACCTTTTATGACTCTCCGGTGTTACATAAGCTATTTTCACGCAGCTTTTTTACGATTGCGAAAGCCAACTGAGAATAAAGGCTTGATAGTACTGCGTGACCGTCCAACAATCGCGGTAGCGGAGGCCATATTTGTGTAGGGGGAGAAAAAAAAATGTCGTTCGCATATCTCCAAACTAAACGCGAATTTTAATAACGTCATTTTTTTTCATATTTTAATCAAATTCCACAATGTTTGCTATCGTATATTTTTAATACATGCACGCAGAAAAGTGTGGAATTAAAGTAGATTGCATACTTTGTAACGAGATTTATTGTTTCAAATAAGGAATGGCATTGGAATCGCGGGCCTAATTTTTGCTTATTTTTTAGTTTTAGTTCAATGATTTTTTTAATCAAATGAATGGTATTTAAATCGGATGAGCTCATATTCTGGAACTTTAATGCTCTTCATTAAAAAAAGCTATTAGCAGGGATCTAGAGCGGAGCATATAGAGCAGCGTAGCAACGAGATTTTATTCGAAACTGGAGTGAAGCAGCAGCAATGAAATTTGTGCTCTACTACACCATTTTTTAAAAAAAATTACTTCATAAACTTAAAAATAACAGAATGAGTTTTTTAATGTGCGAACACTGCATACCCATTCTTAAGTATTTACTGATAAATAAATAATCTAAAAGTTAAGGGGACGGTGGACCTTCGAATAAAACTTTTTCATTTTTTCATGAAATTTTTTGTACTTGCATATAACTTAATAAATAAACAGGAAATTCAAAAAAGTTTTTGAAATTTCATTTTTTAAATTTTAAAAATTTAAAATTTAATAAATTTTTAGCGAAATTTCAAAATGTTCCTTGGGTCACAATTTTTGATTCTTTTGGCTGAAGTTGGTTTATAATGAAAAAATGCAACAATACGAACAAAACTTAGTATTCATTTAAGAATCCGTCAGTAAATAATTTAAATATAAAATTTTTTTTTGTTAGTTATTACTAATTTTTTCGCGAAATTTCGCATTTTTGGAACATTATTAATATTTTTAAATTACTTAATATATGGGCTATTCCACGAGTAACGGAATGACGTTTGGTCAAGCATTTATTACATATATCATAGAATCTACAAACTTATTATTAAAATGTGAAAATTAAAGTGAGCTAACTATGATCCCTTTAATGAATTAATAATGAAACGTGCAGTTAATTTTTATTGTGCATATTTTTCATTTAAAAAATGCAGTCTTTTTCTGTGGTAACGGAATGACAAATTTTGGACATGCATATTGCAATGTGCAACATTCATTTAAAAATTCAGCTAATTTAAGCTGGAACAAAACAAAAAAAGTACCTCAGCATTAAGTTTGGATTCATTAGAAAACATTTCAATCATTTTTAACACGAAAATAATATTTTTTACTTTTGAAACTAAATAAGCTTTAAAAAATCATATGATAACGGAATGACAAAAAGTTTTATTGAAATTTAATTACACAATTGTATTATAATCAATGTAGAAAGGATCACATTTCACAAGTGTTGATTATACACATTACTCGGCACAAATACATTTTTCAAATTCAAAACTGCTTCTGATTCCTAGTGTTTAAACCCTCAATTACTATTGATGGTTTTGTCAGCTTTTAATAAATTTGATTTTTTTTACCCGAAACTTGTCCTCTTTTTCAATGACTTGTTTAAAAAAAACTCATTCAAACACTAAAAAAAAATGTCATTTTTAGGTTGTGATATTTGTATAGAAATGTCAGGTTTGAAAATAAATAACCCTGTATAAATTGGCTGGCAGCCACATCGCTAAAAAATGATAATTCTTTGATGTCTGGATATTTCTGTTTTGTTTCCAGAATTAAAGTTTTCAAGAAAACATAAACGGATGTTTTTTCATGATTCATATCATCACGTACAAAAACATAACCTTGCCCATCAGTGTTCTCCAGTCATACATATGATGTGAAGAGTGTTACCTGATCGTTGTGCCAGTGTGCACTCTGAATTTCATTTTGAAGTTTTAGCATAAAATTTTCTGAAAAATTCACTTGCACTATAGCTTTTGTTTTTGAGACTAATCTTTTTTGCTCATGAAAGAAATTCTGTTGCTGGCGTTTTAGAAATGAATGTTTTAAAAAATATGGGGTTTTGTTGTAAAGAATTTTCAAGCAATTTTCTGCAGTATTTGTATGTTTGCATTTCATAATTTTTGTTGACTTTTTAACATTGTTCCCATGTAAGTAGTTTATTAGATGCTTTGTCTCACATAGGGTAAATATTGTAAATTAAAACTATCTTTACATTGTTCACAATGCGAAAACATACATGCTTCAGAATTTTCATCACATACGAATGCAGAAATAAAACCATTTTAGGAAAACCATTTAAGCAGGAACTCAAGTTTTCTAATAAAAGTCTATTTTCATTGTAGACACAAATACATACATTATGAGGCATAACTTTTTGCAACATTACAAACTGAGGACGAAGGTCACAAAACTTTGAAAAAGACACCTGGATTTCTGTTTCTTGCTTAAAAAGGGCATACATTTTTTTAGAGTAAAAAGTAAGAAATGTTTTTGTACTTTGGTTTTAGAATCCTTTTTGCGTATTTCTACAAATTCTTTTTTTCCTAATGCTTGCCAAGAAATACCATCCTGTCACATAATTGTGACAGGATGGTATATCATAATTTCGTTTTCATAAAATAAAAACTACTTTAGGTTTTGATTCGTTAAAAAAAGCATTTTTCTTAAAACAAGTTATTTTACAACAATTAACCTAATTTTGAACTATATATATAAAAAGGATATTTTAGTATCAGTAATTTTAAAGATTATAATTATTTTTAAATTTCATTTATTAATGGGTTTATATTATATATATTTGTCTAAAAAATGGATTGTGGTTATAATTTTCTATTATCATTCCGTTACCTATGATTCTGTGTCATTCCGTTACCTATAAATACTACATAAAAATTAATAGCTATCGAAAAAAAAACTTAGCACAGTATTTTAGACCCAAAACCTACTTTAAAGCCAAAAGCTTTAGTTTAAATCCGTAAAAGTTAAATCATAAGACATATAAATATATGTTTTTCGGTAACGGAATGACACTTGCATGTCATCTACTTCATTACCTTTTTAGACAGAAAAAAAAAAAAAAATAGCAAAGATTTCTACATTGAATTTTTAAGAAAACAGATGAGGGATCATAGTCTGTAATTGGTAGCATTTTTGAACATCAATTAAACACTTCAATGATAGTGAAAAAAAGCGTTTTTTTGTCATTCAACGGTCGATGCAAAAAAGATATTTTCTGCAGTGGTTTAAGGTAATTTTTTTTTTTTGAGAAAGTGGGTAATTCTTATTGAATTACAAAATTTCAGATATTTCCGAACATAATGATATGCAAGATTTGAAGAAAAAAATGCTTTTAATTTTTTCATTTTTGCTTTTTTAAGCAATAACAGCTTTTGAAAGAAAGAATGGGACATTATGAACAAGTTCTAGTATCTATTTGAAAATTGGAACATAATGTACAGCGTAGCAATTTTTCTTCGAATGTACCATAGGTTTTTGTCACGATTTTTACCAAAAAATTAAAATATTAACATTTCTAAGCTTCTTAAAATTGTCTGATACCATAATGCATACACAGGTTAGTTAATCTACAACTAAAGTAACATATTTCCAAATTTGAGCTTAATTCACCAAAAATTGTGATGCGAGGAGCATTTTCAAAATATGACGGCATCGAAAAATTCTATTCTGAGAAAAATGCATTCAAAATGTAAATTGACACTTACCTTTCAGATTTTCACAATTAATGCTTATAAAGGACATTTTAATAAATACTAAATATTTTGGTAGTAAAATCAATGCAAAGATTTAGTGAAACCTTGCATAAAAATAAAAAATAACTATGAAAGAATGCTGTCATTTGTTGCGATTCATAAATAACGTAAGTTAAAATTCATGTTTTACTTCATCAAATGCATATGAATATCTAAAGCTAATGTTACACATTCCTATTTTGTAATTAGCCTAAAATCTGTGAAATTTCATAATTATTTTTTAACTATACCAAGCTTTTTTTTCAAGTAATTCAATTTTCCTGTTTTGATCGAGATAAAACTCACAAAAAAAATTTAAGCTTTTGAATAACAATGATTCAACTTTTTATGTATCGTCAATAATATCTACTGGTGTTCAAGATTGGATTCCTTTCGAACATAAAATATTTGTATATTATTTTTTTCAAGTAGGTGTTTTACAAGAAAATAATATAATGATAGGGAATAGTAATACGAAAAATCTGGAATTCCTTACAGAAATGCACAAGTAAAATTTATTTGTTAGTTGAATAAGACACAATGTGGTCAAAATTTTCCAGCAGCATATGTTTTGCCTTCCTTTTTTGCATTTGCAACATTTTTAATAGAGTTACAAAATTTTTTGGCGTTTCTGGTTTGTCTCCATTCACTCGTGCTTCTCCTTTTACTCTGATATAATCGTCGATTGTCACGTCGTTGTGCAATGGTTAATGACAACGAGCTTAACTCGTCTTTTTCCATTCCTAAGCTATTTAAACAACCTAAGTTGTATTCGCTTATGGTGCAAATCACTGACATTTCTAGTCTCTTTTTTGAAACAAATGTCCCTTTTTGGCAGTTTTGCCATATTAGGCAGTGTAAAGATTCATTTGAATTCTGGGTTTTACCAGACGTGCATCGTGAAAGCAATTCATCGCTAGCCAGTCTTTTATAGACTGGCAAAATTTTAGACAGAATGTCCTCGGACAACTTTGTTTTCATTGATGCATGTGATTTTGGTTTTTCCTTTTTTGCGATTGCACGCTGATAAAAGTACCAGGATGTAGCTCCTTCTGGACATTTAGAATGTTTTGGTACTTTATCTGTTGAAGAACAATGTAGAAGTGTAGCATAAATAGTTTTTTCCATTTTATCTTTATGAGGCAAATTGTCTTTTACTACCTACCTTTAGCTCTCCATTCTTTCTCTTTGTTATGCAGTCCTGTTCCCAGTCGTTTCGCCACGTGATTTATGCACTCTTCCTTTTCAATTTTCACATCATTCCCATAAATGTTCAATCCAACTAAACCTAGATATGTTTTTGAATCCCCATCGGAAAGTACCCCAACGTATCTCATGCCACAATATTTTATTGATCGTTTCCAGATCAACACTGCAGCTTCCATTTCCATGGAGTTCGAAGTTCCGGTATGATTTTTCAAGCACTCTGATGAATGTTTCTCAAACCATACGTGGAACTCAGCACTATCATCACCAAGATCTCGTTTTGCCGCAATGCATTTAGAAGAATACTTCGACAGAATTTCATAATCCAGAACCAGCCCGGTCAAAACGTCTATCACAATACCGATGCCGTACAGCGATGTATGGCCACGTTTGTGCCAGGTTCCGTCATAGGAAACAGTTATATTTATAATGTCACTGTTACATGCACTATTCAATTCCTCATGCTTTTCTCGCACTATGTTGCGACTGATTTGAAGCATGTCTTCTTTAAAAAAAATTTTTCTTCACACAAACTATGCATACATTTCGCAAATGTCTCTTTATCCATGGCATGTATTCCAACAGCCATGGAAAATGTTTCTAATGCCGCATGGGCCCTTTCCCATTTTCAGAAATGCTTCAACTATTTTTTTATTTGCATCGAAACATTTCGAGTCACTTTCCCGTGGGCTTGAAAATACCGAGCTAAATACGTTGTTGCAATTTTTACAAAGTAGCTCGATTTTAGAGGATAATCCATATGCATACTTTGTTGCTACATCTAAAGAAGTGCTCTGACAGTCATCACATTTAACTTTATTCAGCAAACATGACCACATATTGTCATTCATAAAAACATATGATGGTTCTTGTGTCATGCTTTCATTTTTTTCGAACGCTGATGTAGATGGGAGAAATTCTTTCAATTTACAAAAGGAAGCACTACGAACTTCGTTATTAGAAGCAGGAACTTCGTTATTGGAAGCAGCATCTGATAAAGATGAACTTTCTGCTGTGGAAGATTTATTTTCTCTCGAGTCTTCACACTCATCATTTTCTGTTGCATTGTTCCTTTTTTCCCATCGTTTCTAGACTACTTTTTGCATTGCAAGCCTTTTTTTGATGGCCTAGACTTGGGCTTATGATACCGCCGACTTATGGCATGCATAATAATAAAATTGATAACAAAAATACTATATAATTTCTAAAAAGATGAACAAAAAAAAACAAAGAAACTCTACAAATCGACGTTACTATTTTAAAACCAAAACGGACACAGACTATGAAATTGAAAACATTTGAGCAACGAGCAAAAATTTTCAGAACGATACGATGTTTGTAAACACATGTACTGAACAGGATCACAGTTAAAGTTAGTGTTGCCAGCTTCTAAAGTAAAAGAAAACTTCTAAAAATAAGTTATGAGGCTTGTCTGTAAAAAAAAAATAAAAGATAATCCTCGCAACACACGAAAACTTTCGATATTAACATTTTGACAGCTGTCAAAAAAGTGGGTGTGGCCTTTTGTTTACAAAGTTCAAATCCCTATAACTCAGTCAAAAATCATCGTAAGTGAAAAATTCTTTCGCGTGCTTGTACCTCTAGGCATAAATTAACTTTTTAAGTTAAAATTCAAAAATAACTTTTTTGGTAGATTTTGATGATTTTCAAGGTCCACTGTCCCCTTAATTTTTATCACACAAATACCTACTAATAAATTAACTAAAAAAGCGATAAATAATGCTTCCTATTAAAGCTATTAGGATTCCAGAGTGGATCCACAGCAAATACTTAGAAGTCCTACGTACAGTGGTATTTAAACATGCGAAATTATTTAAGGTAAGGAATAATAACAATAATAACAACAAACACTACTGTTCCTAGGTACAATGATTTCTTGCACCTACGTGATTTGAGGAATGAAAAAAAAATACTTTTGAGAGAATGAAATTTTTAATCATTTATACTGTTTCGAATAGGATTCTGATGAGTATAACGATGAGTTTTGCACTTTTTAACAGGTTATTGTTTCCATTTTTGATATTAGAAAAAAAAGTCCCATGTATCACGGGTTCTCTCGCACAAACGAAATGTGTTCAGTTTAATATTTATCATTTGGATGGATAAAACCTCAGATTAGAAATCCAGCAGAGAAAGCTCACGTTTGCTTCCAACATGAATTTAGTTTTTTGTTTGATTGTTACGCGACCATCCGCCGAGTCGCCAAATTTCAAGGACATTAGGATGCTTTTTGGCCACAAGTGTTTTGTACGTTCAAGTTAACATAATTAAATGAATGATCACCAATAAATTGTCATTGGCAATTAATGCATTGCTGGTTTAAGTCAAGGATAATTTAAAGATATGTAGCAAGACTGACCAAATTCTTGAGTGACATGTGTGCGAATCGTTTTTTTAGAGGTTAATTCTTTCGATTTTAGCAGAATTTTTATTTGGAAAATGAATAGTTTTTTATGGAATGAAGAAAACAGTTTTAAAGCTAAATAATCCTTATTTTATATGGTAATAATGAATTCCGGTGAACTCTATTTACCTTTTTTACGTCCTCTTAAAAAACTGAAAAATGAGATTGGAATAAAAAAGAAGTTGCTGCATAGTTCTCGGTTTGGAAAGAAATAAACCTTTTACTTTCATTATTGTTCAAAGAAGTGTTGTTTAAAAAGCATGCTTACGGAATATGTAATAAATTTTTCCAAAACTTCACTAAAATGACTTCTAAAAAGCGCGGTAGGGCCTTGTTTTATTTGCATGCATGCAGGTCTATATAAAATAACTTCAATTTACTCTTAGTTTAATGAAACAAAATTTTCAAATTTCGAGCATAACAAAAATATTCATTTTGCATATTTTAGCCTTTTCTATCGAAACACACAAAAGCAGATTTATTATTCTTATATTTCACATATTTTTCCTTAAAGAAATGTAAAAGATACGAGATGTTTTCTTTCGTGCGATGCAAAACGTAAGAAATCCTTCAATATTCCTTTTATCTAGGCTTTGAAAAATGTGTGTCCACATTTTCTTTTTTTTTTTCAGGAAAACTCTGCATACTAAGGAAATTTTTCGAAAACAAATTCATAAGACAGCCTCAAAAACCGGATTAATTTGATGGCATGGGGTTTTTCTTTCTCAATTTTTTATATGCAGCGAAGATGTTATATTTCATTTCAAAAGTTTTCTATTTGCAGTAGCAATGAAATCAAATATAAAAGGTTGTTTTTTGCATTGTTGGTTATTGAAGAACGAGGATGATGCATTATAAGGGATGGAAATTATTTTTTCCTCACCTGAATGATACAAATTACATTAGTGTTTTAAGTACAATTATTTTATTGAATTAAAGATGTTACTTAGCAAAATAATTTAAGAAAATTAATAACCTACAAATACCGTTGTGAATCAAAAGTAAAATGAGGCCCAATTTCGGAGATGTTGATCATCTTTCAATACACGGAAACAAATAAATCATATGATTCTCAACCGTTGCTTATAAAACTGGTGAACATTTGTGTAAATTTAGTTTAAAAGGTTGACATACTTTTGAAACAGGATTCCTTTTTTTTTTTTTTTTTTTTTTTTTTGAGAAAAATAACGATGCATCTATCGTACAAATTTGAGATGCATAATAGACCTATCTTAATGTGTCAGTATACTTTCAAAATGAACGAACATATGTACTTGAAGTGAAACATCTTAACTTATTGAGGAAATTTATTTTTATTGTGTTGTAGTATGTGTCAATTTATTTGCAATCTCTGAAATCAACTTCGTTATTAACGTCATTTCGGTTTTAGCGTCATAAATACCGTGGCTATCCGATGTCGTCACACCAAGGTTCTCTGAATTTACTGCTACGTATGGAATAATTCTGATCATATTTACCAACATATCAGAAAAAAATGAGATTATTAGCCGAGTTGTTAGACCCGATCTCAAAGCATTCCGTTTTCTAGCTGAAGCAAATGAAAAAAATTCCGCTTTTACAGGGAAATCCAACTTTTAATTTGTATTTTTTTTAGCATTTAGAACGCTCTGGTTACTGAAGATAAAAATGTACCGCATTTCTATTCCCTTAAACAATGAAGTGCTCCCGATTGCATATAACTTTTTCCGGAATTTATTGAAGGAAGGGATAAACGTTATGCGTAAAGCAGGTTTTTAATAAATACTTAGATTTCATTTCGTCATCGAAAGTAGAAAAAAAAAACCCACGCCCACGTGTAATCCACTTCCCAATGTAATCTTCGGAGCTCATACAATTAATTTAATTGAACGTGAGAGATTAATCGATATTGAAGCACTTAAGTACTGAAACAGTGGCCTCCAAATGTATTGATCATCGACATTTCAAATTAATTTGCTCACAAGTGTTTAAGTCCCATGCATATGGCATATGCATTTTTGTCTAACTATAGAGACAAAAAAATACTATTAGAAGGGACTTCGTACAGTAGTAGTCTTCAAACTTGATGAGAAAACCTATTGCAAAAAATGTTGCAATGCAATATAAGTTCTAAGCTTCATTGATCTTCTCAATAATGAAAGGCGTCAAGTTTTGTCAATATCGGTAGTAAATATTCCCTAAACAGATAAGTATGAGATGAAATGTAAGCAAGTTGAATATTCAATGTAAATAAAGCACAAATTGTCAAGAATGAATTTCTTTGGGTAGGGTAACCAACGAAAGTTATAATTGAAGGGCTTATTTGAACAGTGGTCTAATTCCATGTTTGTTCATTTTGAGGCATGCAGCCTTTTAAAGTCCAGGTTCTTGAAATGACTGCTGCTGTTGGCAGCAGAAATGAGCCGGTGGTGGGGGTACCACTCATAAAATATGACTTGAATGAACATGAAAAC
This sequence comes from Octonoba sinensis, assembly GCA_038502835.1. Lineage (NCBI taxonomy): Eukaryota > Metazoa > Arthropoda > Arachnida > Araneae > Uloboridae > Octonoba > Octonoba sinensis. Next base: position 198,226,518 of record CM076598.1, on the reverse strand, counting down.
AAATTCGGAGTTGGACCACAATTCAAATAAGACCTTTAATTCTTATTACTGATGTTTTAGCACAAATAATTTGTATCATTTTTCATATATAAAATGAAATGTTTGAATATAAAAGTCTACTTTAATTGTAATCTGGTGTATATTTTGTTTCCCTCAATATTTTAAGTATACATAAAGATTTAGGGCAGAGTGTGGATAAAGTAAATAATTCTGTTGTTTTTGAGTACAAATTTCTCAGTTAATTTTAAGTTTATCAACACTGATATACACTTCCTTCCATGTGCAGTTTCATGAAAATAGCTCATTAGAAATGACTACATTTAAGTATTTGTGATGAAAAAGAAGGTTAATTATTTGGTTTTTAATTTACTGGTTTAGACGTTTTTGATTAAAAATTTTAAACAACGGATAATAGTATGTTATAAATGAATATATAATCACTACATGTTTTTGCATTCACTTTTGCTCAGCATGAGTTAAATATACTAGAGTTACGCGGGAAAAAAAAAAGACTCCATGGGGTTAGTGTGAACACTGGTGTGGACGCTGCGGGCATTTTCACACAAGCCCCATTCTGCTTTGTGTGGCGGAAATTATAATTTAATGGGGGGGAGCATATGTGAAGACGGTGTGAGCAACGATTTTTACATGGGAATTAGTTAGAAATGACTGAAAAACAAACATCATGGTATGATATATTTTTTAAAAGTTCAATGTGCTTTGTACGTGGCTAGAAGTTCAACAAAATCACATTTTAGCCCGTTCAAGAAGTTAGAAAACTTATGTAGTTTTCTTATTGTGTAAACATTAAGTTTTGTCTGTTTTCCAAATCATGCATCCTAATAAACACGATTCAGATTTTAAACTATTTTCTAAGTTTAATCTGTTTTTCAATTTACACAAATAAAAATGTATGAAATTGGTAAATATAAATTAAATTATATTTGTATCTATGCATTTTGTTTTTTCTTTGTAATGTATGTGATTTTGTCTCTGAAATTGTATTTTATTAAGATTAAAAATACTAAGGAACATGGCTGTTTCGGCTCAAATTTACATCAATATAGATTTCCTCCTGTTTTGAGTGTTGAATTACATAGTCTATGTATAAAGCAGTATTCTAGCTTGTGCACACTAGTTCCACCAAAAGCGGTAAAAAAAACCTAATCACTTGCATAGTGAAATAATTTAATATTTTAACCAAATTAAAAGTAAAAGTACAATTTTGTAAAAAATACTTCATGATTTACAAATGGTGTTTAGTAAATGTTTTTGTAACATTTATGAAAAGTGTCCCCTCTATCACCCTTCTATGCTATAATTTCCTAAAACACAACAAGGAGTTTAATAGCAAAGATCTAGGATAAGTGAGTGATGTGTTTCCTAGTAAAAATAAACATATCTTTTTCTTTTGTTATGAACCCATAAAAGTAAATCTTAATTCAAAATAACGGGACCTATCGACTGGAAATGAGTCGCACAAGCAATGCACTTGAAAGGTTCATAAAGAAGAAGCGAAACTATTATTGGCAAACCTAATAAAGTATGCATCTCATTTGATAGCTTACATATGGCAATAAACCTAATCGATTTCAGTTGAGTAACTATCTGCAAAACTTTCTATTCTTTCTCCGGAAATCATTAGCAGGCTGTGTGCTCACACGCAAATAGCCTTTTTTTCTTCTCTTCGTCGATGACTTTTAAATTGTTGAAAGACAAATCAGTGTCCCAGAAATGTTCCAGCATAAGTTATAATTAGTGTAGAGTAACGAGTATAGAAATATGCTAATACTTTACAGAGGGAACAGTTTTTTTTTCTTCCCATCGCGCGACTGCTTTTTCATATTAATGTTAAGCTCCGATTTCCCTTCGTAATAGTCATTCATCGTCATTAATTTTTCTACAGTACCCTTCATGAGTTTAATACATCATCATCACTCTAAAAATAAGTGTTTCCTGTACTGAATCGCATTACAGATAGCTAAATGTGTTTATTAAGTTTATTAAAACTAAAAGGATGGGGCGTTACGAATATTTTACCATCAGCATAATAACACACAACATTAAAGTTAAATTTCTCAATTTTACCTAATGATATGCTTTGCCGAACGTTTCGAACTCCTAATTCCATGTTTGCAATCTCGAACAAAATCTCAGTTTTAATTTTTATCGAAACTGTGATTTGCAATTAAGTGTGCTTCATGTTTACATTTAAACAAGAAGTTCGTCAGGGCTAAACGAACCTTCTTTTAAGTAAACCAACGTCAGTTTTCTAATAATAACTAAATCTCGTTCTCAGTTGACACGTATATATATCTATATATATTTGGCCATTCAAATATTTCTGAATATGAAGTGCTCCTTTTATGTTAAAACAATTAGTTAATGTAAAAATATCAATTTCATTCTCTCCAAGTATTACGCATTATGTCTCAGAAAATTCCAACTATTAATTATTTCTTGTTGAAAACTTTCTTTCTAATGGGGCTGCGCATGGTCACTAACCTTTTGCAGACCTAGTGCATTCCCCAGAAGCCGTCATGCATTCTTTCAAGTAGCACCACTGTCGGAGGATGTCATTACCACCTGAGAATTTTGACACTCAGTTCGCCCTAGGGGGCGGCACCTGAGCTGTAAAGGATGCGAAATTGCTCAAGGAATTTTAATTTTCCCGAGAGGGTATCCAAGCCAAACAGATACTCAAGCGATCTTTGACCTGCTGTGTAATCATACGACAAGGGCGCTGACGATTTTCTGCATCTTCAAAATCCACCGACTTGGCGAGATTTTATCCTGCGAACTTGGGCGTACGAGGCCAGCACCATTCCACTACGCCATCCTGCCGGCACTTTTGTTGAAAACTTTTCCCCAATATTTAGGGGTACAAATGTAGAAGAAACACATTCTATAATTAAAATACAACAATATTACTAATCAGGAATCTGGAGGCAGCCCCTTTTTTAAGTTTCTCCGCTGCAGCTGCGCTCCGGCTTCTAAATACTTGCTCCGTGCACCGAAATATTTTTATAGATTTTATTATTTGTTTTTTGTATAGTTATTTTTTTGTGTAAAAATATTTTATAAAGTTTCACTTCAGTTGCAAGCAAAATCTCGTTTCTTCACTGCTCCGCGAACCTGCACCACGCTCTGGTCCAGATACCTGATAATAATTGAAAAATAAATAAGTAAAGATAGAATTCTTCTTACAACGCTCTACAAAGGCACCTAATTATAAACTATTACAAAGGGAAATTTTTTACTTCCCAGTCGTTATCAACCCATATAGGATGTAAAAAAAATAATTAAAAAATGAAAATAAAAAACAACGTTTAAAAGAAAACAAAGATCGTTTGCAACCGTTTCTTTTGGGCGAAAAGTAAAGCGCTTCTACTTCTTTCTTTCAATCAGTCAATCTCTAACGTTTTTCATCTAAATGTTTCGACTTTTACCATGAACATTTTTTATTCATTGTAATAAAGAACGAGAACTTTATTTAGAATCTATATATATTTTTTCAATTTTTAGTGCAAAATAACATTTTTTAAGGATAAAAGTAGGTTTTCTAGATTTAAATTTCTACCGTAGGTGCTAATAATTTAATGATTTTTTTTAAAAAAAAAGGTTTTTTCCTTAGATATTCTACGTCTAAAGCTTTTCCCTCAGAAAATGCGTTTTTTAGTTCAGAATTTATATATGCTGCAAGTTTACCCATACGCTCTAAGCTAGTTTGAAATGTTAAACATTGAACAAAATATATCAGTATCAAAGCAACCAAATTTCTAAACTGGAATATGATATTAGAGCGGAAGAAATAATGTATGTGAAACAAGAACAGAATATACAGCACATTCTTTATACCAGAAGTTTCTCCCTTGAACATGAATGGATTTTTCTTGGCACTCTGCTAGGAATAGGTCTTTGTTTTCCGGCAGGACTGTACTTATGGACCCTATTGCTAGTGTTACATTGAGTAAAAAAGTTTCTTCCTTGAACATGAATGGATTTTTCTTGGCACTCT